>JAPDNY010000008.1:132001281-134401281 GCA_029375565.1 Gekko gecko | reverse complement strand
CTAATGCAGAAAACCCACTGTCGATTCGCCCGACAAATTACAGAGCTGGATCTAGTTTCAGAGAGTCATCGTGTTGGTCTGCAGTAGAAGATCTAGATTACAGTCCAGAGGCACCTCAGAGACCCATAAGGCTCTCAAGGTATAAGCGTTCCAGAGTCAAAGCTCTCTGGTATCTCATGAAATGAACTTTGATTAAGACTTATACCCAACAAATTTTGTTGGTCTCCAAAGTACTACTGGACTCGAACCTACAGCTGGATCCAGGGTGCCAGCACTTGATCAAACAGCGATACTATTCTTCAAAGAGTTCAGGGAATGGACAAGATAAGGCTGTAAAACAATTTTGCAAAGGAAAACATTCAGGGCTCTTTTTGTAGTAGGAACTCCTTTGCATATTAGGCAACACACCCCTAATGTAGCCAATCCTCCTAGAGCTTACGGTAGCCCCTGTAAGAAGAGATCTGTAAGCTCTTGGAGGACATTATGGGGTGTGTCGCCTAATATGCAAAGGAGTTCCTGCTACAAAAAGAGCCCTGAAAACATTTAATGAATCTTCAGACTGCAATGCCTTAAAAGCTTAATTAGGAGTTCCTCAAAGAACAGCTCAATAATGGCCAGGTTGACTACTACTCCTGAGCTTTAATTGCAACGCACTGCCATGTGGGAGTGGTGGTAGGTGTGTTCAAGGATTCACTCCTCACTCCCATGAGACAACAGCAAATTCCTAGAAGCCAGGCCAGAGTTCCAGGTGGATTCTATAAGCATTCGGCAGAATATTTTGCAGCGGTCAGGGATTCCATTGCATCCTGAGGCCTGGGCTAAACCTTGGCGGCCAAGTGGCATCATGGGGTGGAAGAAAAGCCTCTCTGTTCCCACATGTAAGAAAATTAACACACCAAAGAGAAAGGCTCTAGTCCAGCTTGATCCCTGCTGCACAAACCACAAGTAGTTTT
Organism: Gekko gecko; assembly: GCA_029375565.1. Taxonomy (NCBI): domain Eukaryota; kingdom Metazoa; phylum Chordata; class Lepidosauria; order Squamata; family Gekkonidae; genus Gekko; species Gekko gecko. The sequence continues at coordinate 134,400,328 of JAPDNY010000008.1, read as the reverse complement.
GGGGGTTCCTTAAATATTCAGAAGTGGAGGGGCAGTGGCTCAGCGGAAGAGCCTCTCCTTTGTATGCCGAAAGTCCCAGGTTCAATCCCCAGCATCTACAGTTTAAAGGACAAGGCAGTAGCTGATGTGAAAGACCTCTGTCAGAGACGCTGGAGAGATGCTGCCAAAGTGAGTAGGCAATACTGACTTTGATGAACCAATGGTCTGATTCACAGTATAAAGTGCTTCATGTGTGTTCCAGTGTGTTCATGCGGAATGGGCCAGTCTATTGTACCAGCTCTGAATTCTAGCACCCCATTTCCTCCCCCTCCAGGACCAGGTGTTTCATATAAGGTTGGCAACTGGCCTGGGGCAAAAAATTTCTTGTTCCTTTAACAGTGCAATCCTATGAAGAGTAACTTTAATACAAGCCCACTGAACTCCATGGTCCCAGAGCGGCTTAACGCTGCAGAGGATTGCAATGCATGTAGATGTTATCCAATGGAGTGGACATGAAGGGGCTAGACAGACCAAAGTTATGAATCAGCTTTATACTATTGTTACAAGACTGTCACAAAGAGTACTGAAAAGATGTGCACAGGGTGTTTGAAACTTGACAAAAATGTGGTGCAGATTATTTAAAACATTTATATGCTGCCAGCTCTGGGTAGAGAAATTCTAGGAGATTTTGGGGGTGGGGTACGGGGAGGGTGGGGTTTGAGGAAGGGAGGGGCTTCAGTGGGGCATAGTGAGAAGAGAAGAGATTGGATTTATACCCCGCCCTTCACTACCCAAGGGAGTCTCAGAGCAGCTTACAAACTCCTTTCCCTTCCCCTCCCCACAACAGACACCCTGTGAGGTAGGTGGGGCTGAGAGAGCTCTGAGAGAAACTGCTCTTTTTCGAGAACAGCTGTGCCAGAACTATGGCTTGCCCAAGGTCATCCAGCAGGTACAAGTGGAGGAGTGGGGAATCAAACCCGGTTCTCCCAGATTAGAGTCCGCACACTTAACCACTACACCAAATTAATGCCATAGAGTCCAACTTCCAAAGCATCCATTTTTTCCTGGGGATCTGATCTCTGTCACCTGGAGATCAGCTGTAATCCCAGGACCTCTCCAGCAACTACCTGTAGGTTGGCAACTGCATATCTGAAGCACTCCTGACTTCAGCTATCTTCTCTCCATGATGAAAAAGGGCTCCCACTTCCCAACTGGGGGTTTGCCGCAAGCCAGCAGAAACTTAATGAAGTCTGTGCATGAAAGCAGAACGTCTTCTCTTAACTAAAGGAGCTTCAGCTAAATTATAATAAATATACTGAAACAGTATTAGAGAGAAATTATTGTCTGTTCAAGAGGGAATAAAATCCAGTCAAATCCTTGGCAGCCCTGGCTGTCCACTGTTCTCCAAGCTGTGTGCCGAAGCACAGAACCAGAAACCCAGGAGGCTACATGGAGAGAAGCGAGACATCTTGTATGACACTGAATCGAAATTTGCAGGAAACAATGCCAAACAAGGGTTGCATCCTAGCTTACAAGAACTGCTGGCAATTCATCCAGAAGGTAAAGGCTGTCATTGTAGGATGGTCTGCGCTGGTGAGGCTGCTGAATATCAGTTAACGGACTGGCCTTGTTTCTCGTTGTTTGAATGATGACTGTAAAAGGAGAAACTGGGTACAGCCTCGATTGCAAGACCCTTTTTGTGTGTGTTGTAACACTGGGCTTGTATGGTGCCTAAAAAAAATTCTGTGCCCTCAACTGAAGTCCCATTTTTCTACAGAGAGTGAGATACAATGGATTCTGTCTAAAATGTCTGTATGCGGAAGTGCAATTTCACTGCCTTCCTGTTCCAATGACAGCCAGATAGGTCCCCCAATAATGGTCCTGGAAGCACACACAGATTTCTTGATGGGATCCAAGCCATAGTTTTAACAAAACAGAAACAAACAGTATATGCAAAACTATTTAAGCCTTTCCTCGGCGCTCTTCGCTTTCCATATTTCAGACCTGCTTCAATTCAAGGCCGCTATCCGTTGAGTTTTTACAGTGCATTCCTACGCAGTTACTCCAGTCTCAGTCCATTGTGGTCAACAGATTCAAAGAAGGGTAAGCTCTGCAAAAGGCTGCACTGTTCATCCGTCAAATCTGCAGTTTTGCATAGGAATAAAAACCAGCTGTTCCAACGTAAAAACGTATGCTGCGTTTTGAGATTATCCATGCTTGAGGGAACACCCTCTTTGGGACAGAGATAGGAAGAAGGAATTATAAGATGGAGTCTGCTGTCCACTGTATTAGAACATTTTGTTTTAAACCATGCAAGATTAATTGGGAGCGTCTTTTTTAAAAAAACCAGGTCATCCAAACAGATTTAAAAGTTGACTTAGCACCCGAGCCCTAGACTGCAGAGGACATATGTGGACTGGTTGCAATGGATGACCTCCAAAGCCTTTCCAAGCTTTGAACGCTAGTGTCCTAAACATGTAAATAATTCATCTACAGCCAGTCGAAAAGAAGAAGTGGTTTGCATGCCTTCTATTTCAAATCCCTCCAGACATTTAGCTTACCACACAGAGAGCTAAATCAAAACACCCTTAAGTTTTACTTCAAGACCGTTCCCCATTTTCCCCTGCAGTTCCGGGTCAATTTGTATCACACACAGTAAATGTCACTGCTAATTTGGTCAAGTCTCTTCCGATCAAAGAGACGCAGGCAATTTCCCACCCTGGGCACAGGAGAGAAATAAACAATTACCGAACCAGATAACGACGCTCATAAGCAGATACCATCTCTGAAAAAGCCCAAAGCCCATTTCCAGCGACAGCAGACCGTGCCCAAACATGCAAATAAAGACGGTGGCTAGCTCCTTTCCCATCAAAATCCTACTGGGCTAAAAGCCGTGCTGTCATGCGGCTGATGAAAGTCCTGTAGGAAGCCACATAACCAGGAGCTTTTGCTGCCCTTTGGCTGCTCCCATCTGTGACAAGGAATAAGTTTTATGTCTGATCGTTTACATGCCACTGCTCCTTTAAGACATAACCCAGTAGCATTCTGGGAAGGGAGAGGGAAGAAGCAGACTTCAGTACCAAAATTATTTTAGTTTGGAAGGTGTTGTACTTTGTGTTTGGTGTGTTTTAGGGGAAGGAAATAAAAGCTGCTGTTCATTGCACTTCCTGCCTTTCCCCCTGATTGGAGTGTAACACATTCAAGCCACAACAGATACTAACAACAATTTCCTGATCCATTCTCAAGTGATCAGGTAATGGTCCTACCAAGTGGCAACTAGCTGACTTCTGACAACTGGTGTGGTGTAGTAGTTAGAGAGCTGGCCTAGGAAATGGAGATGCAAGTTCAAAGTCTCACTCTGCCACGAAGCGGAATGGGTGCCTTTGGTCCAATCACACTCTCTAAGCCTAATTCACCTCACAGTATTGCTGGGAGGACAGCCAGCATACTGGTTCAGGCTTCGGACTAGGACCTGGTTGACCCCAAATGCCATGATGAAGCTTGATGAAGGGATGGACCTCAGACCATGATGAAGCTTGATGAAGGGATGGACCTCAGACCAGTCACACTCCCTCAGTCTTACTCACAGAGCTGTGAGGATAAAATGGAGAAAGGGAGAACCGTGTAGGCCATCTCAAGCTAGGGCAGGATAAGGTGTGGTAAATATCCACTAGGCCTGGTCAGTCAGTGGCCTTCATATTGCCTGCCCCTTACAAAGGGATGACACTGTTTTTCTGGGCCTAAAAAGGTCTGGGTGCACACAGAGATGCAAGCCACAGTGAGATCCCATCTAATATTGCCAACTTCCAAGTCACCTGGAGAAATTGGCCACTTTGGAAAGTGGACTATATGGTATTATACCCCATTGATGTCCCTCCGCTCCCCAAGCCTCCTCAGGCTCCACCCACAAAATCTCCAGGTATTTCCCAACCCGGAGCCTCAACTACAAAGTTTTTGGTTCAAGCCCATTATTACCCAGAACAATGCACTAAAAAGCAGTCAAGAAGGCAGAATCCGCACTTCTCCCACCATTTTAAATGCCACAGGGTGGTTAAAGAGAAACTAGCTTTTGTTGAGCCACCCCGAATATACAGTGTAGTGTGAAAACACTGAAGGACAGCACGTAGGGACCCAAGCCAATTTGTTATTTACACCTTGTCCACCAGGCTCCGGGTGCTTTGTGAGATTAGATAAAGGCACACCCAAGAGTACTGAAAGTTTATGGGTTTTAAGACTTAAGGAAAGCAAACACAAGAGGGAGGAAGAAAAAACAGAAGCAGGCAGGTAAGGAAGGTTTCAAGTTTACAGCACAGCAGTTTAATAGGCCAATTTATGCCAGATACATTGTGAAACGAGAAGAATGGGAAGCAGGAAACTGAGGCGCAGGAAACCAAGGCGGGTGACTTGATGGCCTCACGACAGAATGCCTGCCTCACCCCACTGGATTGTCAATGATGGGAGGGAATAATACCAAGGTATTTGCATGGCTTCCCAGATTGTCCACTCTCTTCTTCTCTTTCATCTGCCTCACCCAACTGGGTTATATTTGATGGGAATGTCCACTCTTTTTTGCTGAAGCTTCCCAGTCCTGCCACAGCTGCATTTGCCATCCGCTTCCCCAGCTGGGAATTCCCCAACCTGTAATGCTTCTGCCTTTCCTGACTTCTCTCCATGCCTTGGCAAGCATACAAATTGTGCATTTGTTTAATGGAATTTGCCCATCAACACTTAGGGATAAGGGGAGTGACTGGCGCCAGGCTTAAAGAGATTGGGCAATTAGCAGAGGCCCACCAAATACTCCCCAGTTGGATGCCACTGTTTTCCCCCAACCCGTACCCCAGATGCCAGTGGTCTCTGGCACCATTTTATCCTCTACATCACTATAATATGAATGGTTCTGGGAGGCACGGAAGGGAACAGCACCCTATTAGGGTGACCCTTCCTGCCATTACTTGGACTGTAGGAATTTCTCAAAGGTTAAATCTGAAAGATGGGCAAGAGAACCTCGGCGGCATCCAGCTTTCCATTACAGACTGAACAGTGCAACCTGCATAGGAAATCAGGAGCTCCTCTTTCCATTCCAGACTGCTGAAATGGACAAACCCCAAAAAGGCACAACCATCAATGAGAGTCTCTCTACTCACTACAGAGCCTTCAGAAGGACATCTCAATGTTTCACAACCCCAGCATTGCCGACTTGCATAAACCGTGAAGCTGGCACAAAATATGTGCTGGCGTGACTGCCAGGAAGTGTAATGCAACCCGGACTTTGTTAGCGACCACAAAATTGCACAGCGAATTGCCGTCAAAGAGTTCTCCTGAGCAAGTGCATTTCACTAGCACTTCCCAAGCGCTTAAACTTTGCTTTTAGAGCCAACGGCACAGTCAGCACTTTAAAGATCCCTAGCAGCAAACTGTATCCCCTCACAGAAGGCTTGCAAAGCAAGGGCAGCATTCAGATGTTGCATTATCGGGACAATAACTCCCACAGGCACCAGCCTCCCATTTAGTAATGAAATGTACAAGTCACTGACTGTCAGAATCTGTCTAATCAGGTCTTCGCACCGTACCCGTTGAGTGAATCTCTCAATGGGCGGTATTGTCCCCTTCCAGGATAAGAAACAGCTAGATTCTAGCCTGGAGGTTTCCTAGCCTCACTCTAGGATCCCCCCTCTTCCCATTACAGGTATTTATATCGGATTTTTAATGAAGTTTAAAAACCATACCCATCTGTAGAAAGAATGGTGGTGTCAAGTGCCATCAAGTGCAGCTGGCTTATGTTGACCCCATATGGTTTTTCAAGGAAAGAGACATTCAGAGTGGTTTTGCCATTGCCTGCCTCCATGTAGCAGTCCTAGACTTCCTTGGTGGTCTCCCATCCAAGTATTAACCAGGGCCGACCCTGCTTAGCTTCCAAGATCTGATGGGACTGGGCCAGCCTGGCCCATCTAGGTCAGAGTATGGAAATAATATGAAGAGATTAAAGCAAGTAAAAGGGTGGGGAAATAATCTGGAAGATGTAGCACATGAGGCTGCCTTATACCAAGACAGAGCATTGATCTATCAAAGTCAGTATTGTCTACCCTGACTGGCAGCAGCTCTCAACTCGAGGTCTTTCGCATGGCCTCCAACCTGATCTTTTTAACTGGAGATGCCAGGGACTGAACTTTAGAACTTCTGAATGCAAAACCAATGCTCTGTCCTTAAGATACAGTCCCATCCTCAATTAAAGATTATATCTGAAAATTACAGTGGTATCATCTATGAGGACATTTGTAAAGTGTATACACTTTCCATTAGAGCACTGGATTATGTAGGGAAGGGGATTGAGGCAGGTGGGGCTAGTCTTTCAGCCCACTCTACCTCTTATAGTGGGGTTTTATTAAAAGGACTGGGTGTATCACTGACTGCCACTGGTACAAACGGAATTCCCCTACCCGGTATATAGCAGTGCCGAAAAACCACAATTGGTTTTCCTGTTTGCAAAGTGTGATTCACCCCCTTAGCTAGTTAGCATCATAGTAATACTTAATATTAGGGAACACAAAGATAGGCTAGGTAGGTAGGTAGGTAGGTCAGGCAGGCAGGCAGGCAGGCAGGCAGGCAGGCAGGCAGACAGACAGACAGACAGACAGACAGACGATAGAGATATATACACACACATACACTTTAAGAGCTCTTGTACAAAGATGGGATTATTAATTCCTGGCTTTTTTATTATGCTGAATGGAGATATTTATCATTAATCACCATGTGATTTCTAAAAAGGGATATTGGTACTATCATTGAACGCATCAGAAATAAGAAAAGGATTAAATTTGGGTAGAGGCATCATTTTTATGGCAGCTACTTTGCTCAGCCAAGACAGCCTTCGATGACTCAGAATATTAGTACCTTGTTTTAACATTTAGTACCAAGGCTGTAAAATTTAATTTATGGAGCTGAGTTAAGGGAGTCGCTCCCTCTAGGTTCAAAATTCTTCATTTAAGCCCTGACTCTAAACCCAGTCCTGCTAGGAACTGAACTTTCAACATTCCATGTATTTGGCTGCCTAAGTCTCAATGAGGAAAGCTGACAGAAAGTTGATTTATCTCAAATGTGGTTTTGCAGGAGAGACAAACAGAAAGACAAATAAGAGGGTTCTGGTTCAAATCAAGCCTGAACTCTCCCTAGAAGCTAAGGCGGTGAAACTGAGGCAATCGTACTTTGGTCACATTATGAGAAGACAAGACTCACTGGAAAAGAAGAAGAAGAAGAAGAGGAGGAGATTGGATTTATACCCCACCCTTCACTCGGAGTCTCAGAGCAGCTTACAAACTCCTTTCCCTTCCCCTCCCCACAACAGAGGTTCCCCTGTGAGGTAGGTGGGGCTGAGAGAGCTCTGACAGAAACCGCTCTTTTTCAAGAACAGCAGTGCCAGAGCTTGTGACTGACCCAAGGTCACATCAGCAGGTGCATGTGGAGAAGTGGGGAATCAAACCCGGTTCTCCCAGATAAGAGTCCGCACACTTAACCACTACACCAAACTGGCTAGGAAAAGTTGAAGGCAGCAGGAAAAGAGGAAGACTCAACATGAGATGGATTGACTCACTCAAGGAAGCCCCGGCCCTCAGCCTGCAAGACCTGAGCACGGCTGTTAATGATGTTAATGACAGGACATTTAGGAATCTTTAATTCATAAGGGCTTGTCATGAGTTGGAATGGGTCACACCCAGCCTGGATTGCGCAATTCTACCTTTTTCATTACTTTTGCAACTGCTTTACATTTACATGGCAATGATGCCATCCTCTCCCCCCTCTCCTTACCACCTATATATCTCTGGCCAGTTTCTTCACATCCTCCATGCATCTGACTAAGAGAGCTGTGCTTCTCGAAAGCTTATGCTATGATAAAGTTTGGCAGGTGCTACTGGGCTTTTTACTATGAGCTGGAAGCAACTCAGATAGCACTTAAACACACAGAACTCAGATATCCCCACCCACCGAAGTCAGACACATGCCAAGAGCGGGTCTCCCTTTATTTCCCCTTATTACAATTCATTGATGAGATACAGATTCTGTAATAAGTCATGCATATTAAAAAGCTCCCCCAGCCCAGCATTTAGCATAATACTGAATGAATATCTTGTTTATGTTGTCAAAGGCTTTCACGGCCGGAGTTCATTAGTTGCTGTAGATTTTCCGAGTTGTGTGGCCGTGGTCTTGGCACTGTAGGACCTGACATTTCGCTAGTAGCTGTGACTGGCATCCTCAGAGGTATAACACAGAAAGACAGAGTACTCTCTATGTCAAGGTGAGCAGAAAAAATGGTAGGCAAGTAATTTATTTCTACCCTGGAAGGTGGGGTAGGGCTGAGTCAATTATCTTGTGTAGTTCTCCAGGCTATGAGCAGGTCAGGTCCTACAATGCCAAGACCACAGCCACACAACCCGGAAAATCTACAGCAACTAATATCTTGTTTGTTGCCAACTTACTAAAAATGAATTAAGTCTTTATGAATGCCTGTTTTGAGATTTTCTGCACAACGTGATAAAACAGATCACAAGAGCAGGTCAACAAGAGGTCCAGGAAGAAAGGGGAAGCAAATGTAGGGTAGGGGCAGAATAGAAACAGAGCAAGTCAAAAAGGAGTGGAGCAAAATCCACCCAAAAGCAAAGACTTCTTGCCATCAGAACTCAATGCCACTGTACTAAAGCCGACTGTCACAAATGCACATATTCATTTTATTTATTTAATCCATATGTACCCCGTCTTTCTCCCCAGTGGGGACCAAAAAGGTGCTTCCATTGTTCTCCTCTCTTCCATTTTATCCTCACAACAACCCTGTGAGGTGTGTTAGGCTGAGCGAGTGTGACTGGCCCAAGGTCACCCAGCAAGCTTCCATGGCACATATGAGGATTCAAACCCAGGTCTCTCAGATGCTAGTCTCACACTCTTAACCAATACCTGACACTGGCCTTCATATGATCAAATCCTTGTATTTTAGCCAAGTCCTCCCTTCTTTAAATGTGTGCCATTCTTTAGAGAAGACTGCCCCCCCAAGAGAAACTCATAAAGATCATGGATCTGGCTGCAAACCTCTGCTTTCTTCCCAATAATGCAGTGGAGAAGTAATAGCCGCATATACCAACTGTGTGAATAACATTCAACGGCATATCAAAGGTTTCCTTCCCCCCCTCATTCCAAATCTAGGTCAGGAGGAGAGGACAAAAGGCGGAAGGAGCACAAAGGACTGGATTACCCTATTCACGCAAAAGAGCAGAAGGCGATGCCAACTCAGGAATAGCTTTGGTGAAGAAAGTTTGATGGATACAGAGGATGACGGGCGGTCAGCTCAACAAACAGGCAAGTGGAGACCATTCCAGGAATAGCAAAACAGTCTGGCAGACGGCACAGAAGAGGAGTGGAAGAGGCAAAGAGCAGACAAAGAGCTCGGAATGCAGGAGATAGCAGAGACGCTAGGGAAAAAAGGAAGGTAAGGCAAGAGCTATATAGCTGAAGCTGGCAGGTGAGAACACGGAGGTCCTTCAGGCAACTCCAGAGGAGCAACCATCTTTGGCTGCAGCAGCCAAAACAAGAAGGGGGTTTTGGTCACACGAAAAGAGTAAGAGATCTAATAATCTAAGCGGCACATTTTTAGACTGACTTTTCTCCAAGAAGCTCAGGGTCACGTACACGGACCCCCTTCCCAATTTCATCCTTCCAACAACCCTATGAGGTAGGCCAGGCTGAGAGACAGCAAGCATGCAACTGGCTGAGCGGAAGCATCATCGCTGAGCGGGGATTCAAACCTGGGCCTCTCCTGTCATCGCCACACACTGTAAGCGGACTCACTCTTGCAAACGAGGAGGTTCTGGCTCATGAAAAATGGTGCCGCAGCACATTTCTGACTCTTTTAAGGTGCCACAGGCTCTGCAAGGGAACTGCAATCTTGCAAGCCACCCCACTGAATTTAGCAGCCCACAACACAATTCCTACTTTTTAATCTCGCTCTTCCACCAAGAAGTTTGTGAGGGGGGCCCCACTCCATCCTCACAAGCCCATGAATTAGATTAGACTGAGGAAGATGGATCCCCAAGAGCCCAAAGCTACCCAAACTCAAGTGTGGGTCTGAATCCAGATCTCAGCAGTCCCAATCAACCCATCAGCCCAATTCCTAGCCCAGCTGTTCACACAAGTCCGATCTGGGAACTGGTCGGCCAGCAACAGCCTGGAAGGACCAGAAACCACCACCCCCTCCTCATTTACAGTTCTGCCTAGGCAAATGGTGCACCCACAGATATATGCCCTTATCCCGCCTTCATCTCAAGGAGCTCAGTGGAGCATACATGATTCTCCCTGCTCTGCTTTATGGCTCATAAACAAGCCTGAAAAGTAGGTTAGGCTGAGGTTGCACAACCGGCTCAAAGCCATCCAATGGATTAAGGAAGAGCAGGGATCTGAACCTACATTTTCCATGGTCCCAGCCCGACACTCTAGCCACTGTGTCAGTAAGATGTCAGCAGCTGCAGAAAGCGAAAAAGGAAGGCAAGCAAGGTGAAGCTGGCGACAGCATTTTTAAAAACAAGTTCCGCAATACTGCCGTGACGAAGGACGAAGGCTGCTTTTTATTGAGGGTGGGGGATTTCAAACCACAGTGCCCGGAGAAGTTTACTAGACAGAGCTTAGCGATGCCCTTGTGTAAGAGCTGGAAGATCAGAATCTCATAATCTTGAGTAAGAGCTAGAAGATCGGAATCTCGTAAATGACGGTGTATGGGAAGGGAGGCCTGGGGAAAACTTGGCTTTTGAACTGAAGGGCGGGGTGGGGGGGGGGGAATCTAGATTACCAAGATCACATCCTCAGCCCTGCTTCCTGGAAAGCCAGTGCCACCAGTCGGGATGCAAATCAAAAAAACATAAGAACATAAGAGAAGCCAATGTTGAATCAGGCCAATGGCCCATCCAGTCCAACACTCTGTCACACAGCAGCCAAAATATACCAGGTGCCACCAGGAGGTCCAGCAGTGGGGCCAGGGCACCAGAAGCCCTCCCACTGCTGCCCCCTCCAGCAACAAGAATAGAGTGCATCACCTGCCCCAGACTGAGAGTTCCCATCTATACCCTGTGGCTAATAGCCACTGGTGGACTTCTGCTCCATATGTTTATCTAATTTCCTCTTGAAACTGTGGCACGACCTCCTGTGGCAGTGAATTCCATATGTGAATCACTCTTTGGGTGAAGAAGTGTTTCCTTTTATCTGTTCTAACCCGACTGCTCAGCAATTTCATAGAGTGCCCACGAGTTCTTGTATTGTGAGAAAGGGAGAAAAGTACTTCTTTCTCAACCCGCTCAATCCCATTCATAATCTTATAAACCTCGATCATGTCACCTCTCAGCCGTCGTTTCTCCAAGCTAAAGAGCCCCAAGCATTTTAACCTTTCTTCATAGGGAAGGTGTTCCAACCCTTTTATCATTCTAGTTGCCCTTCTCTGCACTTTTTCCAATGCTATAAAATCAAAGCCCCACACTACCTCTGCATCGAATGCGTAGGGCCGGATGAGAGAACAGATAGAAAGCAATCTGCAATCAAGCAGAGTCTACAATTAGTGGAGAGGCTGTGGCTCAGTAGAGGAGCCTCTGCTTTGCATGCAGAGGGTCCCAAGGTTCAATCCCCAGTATGGCCAGTTAAAAAAGGGGAAAAAAACAGGCAAGAGAGACCCTCTGCCTGAGACCCCTGGAGAGCCACTGCCAGTCTCCAAAGAGAATACTGAACTTGATGGTCCAAAAGTCTGATTCAGTATAAGGCAACTTCATTGCAGGCCAAGGAAATGTGTCTGGGCATCCCCACAGCAGTCCTAATATACAGGCAGCTTAGGCAGCTACTCAGGCCGGCACAAGCCAAAGGCTGCCTGCTGAGCTTAAAGCTGCACACAAGTCCAGACTCTCGTGCCCAGCATCACAGACCAAGGAGTAGCAGCCCACGACACAATCACTACTTTTTAATCTCGCTCTTCCACCAACAGGGTATAGAGGCCCCAGCCTTCCCCTGATGTTGCCTCCTGGCACGGGGATTCAGGTTTACTGCCCCTGAATGCAAAAGTTTCTTTTAGTCGTCATGGCTAGTAGTTGCTGATAGACCTGTCCTCCATGAATCTGACTAACCCCCTTTCAAAGCCATCTGTTTTTAAAAAGTGTTCCAGTGGTTGTGGTGACCAATGGGCAACATGTGCAAAAGATTCCACTTCTCTGACTGTGGAATGTGTGTCCTGGAGTCGTCCTTTTCTGCTGTTTTAGGACAGGTAGAAGGCATCTCTGATGTCACCACAGATTCTTGGGGAACGCTTGAGATGTGGAGAGGAACACATCACTCCGATTTGCAACTTTATGTTAGTTGTCCCTAGGGTTGCCAGACTTCCCGGTGTGGGTGGGGGTCTCCTGCTGTCAGGTGCTCCCCCCTCCCCAGATCACCCCTCTTACCGGCAGGAACCCAGAAATCATTGCCTATGAAAACCAGAGGTGATGTAGGCACATTGGGGATGTCAGGGGCAACACTCTGGTTTTTGGGCAAAACTCTATAATTTGAAGTGAATTCTGCCATAGAGTTTTGCCCCCAAACCAGAGCGTCACCTCCAACATCCCTGACTTGCCTACATCACTTCCTGTTTTTACATAAGCACGTCACAACATTCCTCCCCATTCCTGGAAAGTCCTTCCCCCTTATCCCACCTTTCCTCTAAGGTAGAGATGTCAAACTCATTTGTTATGAGGGTCAGATCTGCCATAAATGTCACTTTGCTGGGCTGGGCTATGTGTGCTATAAAATGTAATGCCAGGTATGGGAGCTATAAACTTTATTACAAAGGACACAGGCAAACCCAATTAACGATTGGGTTTTTTTACTCAAAATACAAACATGCTTAGAACATTAACACTCTTGCAGTATTTCCTTATAGTATCTCTCTGATGCCCACCCACCCCCACTCATTAGCACTGGGACAGTATACAGGGACCATGCACAGCCTCTGTCATATTGGCATTTAAGTTAATGACCAGTTGCTCACGGATCTGGACAGGGCGGTTCCAGCCTGCAGACTGTATGTTTGCTCCCCCCCCCCCGGCTCTAAGGAGTTGGATGTCCTTCTCTTTCGATATTAGTACAGCCCCTTGAGGTAGGCTGGGACTGTGTCGTTCTGGTCACCATATCTCAAAAAGTATGCCACAGAGCTGGCAAAAGTACAAAGGAGGGCAACCAAGATGATTAGGGGGTTGGAGTGTCTTAAGAACATAAGAAGAGCACTGCTGGATCAGACTGGTCTAGTCCAGCATCCTGTCTCACACAGTGGCCAACAGGTTCCTCTGGAGGGCCAGCAACAGCATAGAGGCCTAGGCCTCCACCTGATGTTGCCTCCTGACACTGGCATTTAGAGGCTGACTGCATATAAATGTGGAGGTTCTCTTTGGTCACCGTGACTAGTAGCTACTGATAGACCTGTCTTCCCTATGAGGAAAGGGCTAGAGACCCTGGGACCTTTCATTTTAGACAGAAGACAACTGAGGGTCAATGTGGACACCCAATTCCATTAGCTTGTCCTTTCCCCAGTCATTAATAAAGGTATTTCTAAGAGCAAACTGAGATTGTACACAATAGCCAAATCCAGATGCGATATTACAGGATTACGGCAGCAAACGTAAAGCTCCCACAATGGAAAGCTGCTGGAGGGGAGGCTAATATCTCAAACGTTTCAGAAAATAAACTCTGGATAGGGAACGCAAGGTCATCAGTCTGACAGCTTCATTGTGCATCAGAGTCTGTCTATGGGAGCCTTCATTAAAGAGCAACAAGCAAGACTCTCCAGAGAAGATCAGCCACGGGAGGGAACACACATTTACAGACGGATACAGATTTCTCACTCAGCAGAGGAGCAGAGTGTTATGCAATACGGGGAATTCTATCGAGTTTGCACTTCAGGTTTCTCTTCTGACACTAGATTAGGAAGGAGGACAGCTGCAGACGGTGGTAAGGTGTGCTCCACTGCGAGGACACCAAGACCAGCGAATGACCCATTGCACTGATAGTGCCATCCCTCTGGTGTCAAACAGCGCCCAAGTTCACAGGAGGGCAAAAGGGCCTTCCATCTACACTCCTCTTTCAGCCCACCCCCCCCAACCCCGAACCTGAAATCAGCCTGCTCAGGAATAGCCAAACCCCTGGATCTGGCCCTACTGTCGCTTCTGAATTGATCAGAGTAGACCTGATATCCAGCAATGTATATGACGCCAATATAAGATCATCTGCCTTGGGATGATTTAAACACCATTCGGCACCACGAGAGGATCTTATGACATAAAGCCACCTCCTGAAAGGTGTGGAGATACAATTGAAAAAGCAAACATGAATGAAGAAGGGGACGGGCAGTGGCTGAGTGGCAGGCCATGTGCTTGTTATACAGAAGGTCGCAGGTTCAAGTGGCAGAGGATGTGACAGCTGCTGCCAGTCTGAGTAGGCAATACGGACCTTGACGGATCCATGTTCTGATCCACTATAAGGCAGCTTCATGTGTGCATAGGAGAAAAGATGTAGTTTAAAATCCGAAGGGGACCAATTTCAGGCACAAACTCAAAGATACCAGCTAAGCGAACAGATTGGTGCGGCGTTCCCTGCCAAGCTTCAGCTGCCGTCACTACAATCCAAAATTCTGCGAGGAAAAAGCCATGCATGGAGATACGGGAACAACAGGATTCTTACCCCTATATCAGTTTCTTTGCAGTGTTCACACGTCCAGACCCAACCAGAGCCATGGGCAGTTGTGCACTAGAGATTGTGAAGAAGGAGGAACTACAGACAGGAAGTTGGAGCCTGTTGGCCAATAGGTGCTTTGTCTTATTCTGAAAGGACAAAAGGCTGGGCTCCTAATGTTGATAGCAATCCTGACAAGCCAGAGGCTTTGAGCCTTGTGATTAGCAGATGGTATGGCAATGCACGCTTCTACCTCCTTATAGAATCATAGAGTTGGAAGGGACCTCCGGGGTCATCTAGTCCAATCCCCTGCACAATGCAGGAAATTCACAAATACCTCCCCCTCCATACCTGCAGTGACTGCTGATCCACACCCAGAAGATGACAAAAACCCCTCCAGGATTGCTTCCTGACCCCAAGGTGGCAATCAGCATTTCCCTGGGTGTATAAATAAAGGCCACAAGAACTAAGCACTGAAGCAACCCTTTGTGCCCTCGCTCTCATGATCTGCCTAAGTTCACAGAATCCACATTGCTGTCAGATGGCCATCTAGCCTCTGTCTGAAAACCTCCAAAGAAGGAGAGCCCACCACTTCCCAAGGAAGCCTGTTCCACTGAGGAACCACTCTGTCAGGAAGTTCTTCCTAACGTTTAGCCGAAAACTCTTTTGATTTAATTTCAACCTGTTGGTTCTGGTCTGACCTTCTGGGTCAACAGAAAACCACACCATCCTCTAGATGACGGCCCTTCAAGTACTTGAAGATGGTTATCATATCACCTCTCAGTTGTCTCCTCGCCAGGCTAAACATATCTAGCTCCTTCAACTTTTCCTCATAGGACTTGATCTCCAGACCCCTCACCATTTTCATTGCTCACCTCTGGACATGTTTCAGCTTGTCTATATCCTTCTTAAATTGTGGTAACCAAAACTGAACGCAATACTCTAGGTGAGGTCTAACTAGAGCAGAGCAAAGTGGTACCATCACATCTCGTGATCTGGACTCTATATTTCTTTTGATACAGCCCAAAATTGCATTTGCCTTTTTAGCAACTGCATCACACTGCTGACTCATGTTCAGTGTATGGTCTACTAAGACCCCTAGATCCTTTTCGCACATACTACTGCCAAGACAAGTCACCCCAATCTATAATTAGGCATTTGATTTTTCCTACCTAAATGCAGAATTTTACATTTATCCCATTGAAATTAATTAAATTTCTTTTACCCCAGTTTTCCAACCTGTCAAGATCATTCTGTATCCTGATTCTGTCTTCTACCGTATTTGCTACCCCTTCCAATTTAATATCATCTACAAATTTAATACGCATTCCCTCTATCCCTTCATCCAAATCACTGATAAAGATGTTGAACAAAACAGGTCTCAGGAAAGATCCTTGAGGCATTCCACTTGCCGCTCCTCTTCAAGAAGACGAGGAGCCATTCACAAGCACTCTTTGGGTACGATCTGTCAAACAGTTACAGATCCACCTAACAGTCATAGGATCCAAACCACATTTTTCCAATTTGTCAACAAGTATATTGTGTGGAACCTTATCAAAAGCCTTACTAAAATCTAGATAAACTATGTCTACAGCATTTCCCTGATCCAGCAAGGTAGTAACTTCCTCAGACTCAGAGACTAGAGTATTTATAAGAACATAAGAGGAGCCCTGCTGGGTCAGATCAGTAGTCCATCTAGACCATATTTCACAAAAGTGTCAACCAGCTGCCCTAGAAGGCCAACAAACAGACCATAGATGCCAAGGACTTCTCTGATGTTCCTTTCTAGCATTGGTATTCAGAGGTTTACTGCCTCTGGATGTGGAGGTTCCCTTTAGTCATCAATGCTAGTAGCAATTAATGGACCTGTGCACCATGAATCTGTCTAATGCCCTTTTAAAGCCATCCATGTTTGTGCATGAATCACTTTATCAGAGTTACATCTTAAGAAGTCCTCTATTATTCATACAGGTAGATTTTTTTAAAGCTATATTACTTCGCTGATTAGATCCAAGGTTCAGTCCCTGGGATCTCTAGGTAAAAAGGATCACCTGTTACCTGAGACCTAGGAGAGCCACTGCCAGTTAGAGTAGACAATACTGACCTAGACAGCCCATGGGGCTGACTCCACAGAAGGCAGTTTGATGTGACCATTATCAAGGAGAGATGCTGCAGCTTAATGGCGGAGCATCTGTTTTGT
The DNA here is from genome assembly GCA_029375565.1 of Gekko gecko. Classification (NCBI taxonomy): domain Eukaryota; kingdom Metazoa; phylum Chordata; class Lepidosauria; order Squamata; family Gekkonidae; genus Gekko; species Gekko gecko. The sequence continues at coordinate 134,383,431 of JAPDNY010000008.1, read as the reverse complement.
ACGGAAAAGGTCCCAGCTTCATCAGTAGTATAAGCATAAGGCAGCTTATCAACTAAACAACAAAAGCAGCATGGCTGACTCCTGAGCTTTGAACTGCAACTTGATCCACACAGACCTACAGGTGAAGCTTCATACAGGCATTAACAGTGGTAAGGACTGCAGATGGAGACACAGAAGCAAGAACTGACAAAACAAGCTGGCAACAGCCTACAGCGGGACACACAACACACGTACAACAATGAAGAACTGCCCTGTTAGAGGAGGGAAGGAAAAAACCAGAGCGTAGCCATAGATGGTTTCCCTAATTTTAGTTTGTAGATGATATTAAACAGTTTCTCTACCTTCACGGCTCCAATTTTGTCCTTGCCTATCGTTCGCTGTCTTCACAGCACTACTGGCGCCCATAAAAGCTCACAAAATATTAGTTCCAACTTTATGACTGAAAATTCTGCCCATGATTACCTGAGGAAAGAGCACCAGATTGGCTTCCTTCCATTATCTGCTTGTCAGCCAGGAAAGCAAAACATTCTGTGCGGCATTTATATTTATAAGCAACCAGACCTATTGAGAGAAGAGGCTGGGCAAAAGGGAAGGAGACAGAAGCTATCAGAACCACCAAAATAGCTCTTTAGAGCAGGGGTGTCGAACTCATTTGTTATGAGGGCCGGATCTGACATAAATGAGACCTTGTGGGACCAGGCCACGTGTGTCATAAAATGTAATGCCAGGGAGCGGAGATATAAACCAAGGACACAAACACAAAGGGGTTTTTTACTTAAAATAAAAACATGCTTAAAACATTAGCACTCTTGCAACATTTTGTTTATTTAACAGTGTCTGGTAACTGACACCTCTTGCTCTGAATTATTGCATCAAAATGTCTGTGCTGTTGCCGTCTTGAGTCTGCTGTTCAGGTGTGTATCTGTAAGCTGCAGACCTACGATGACGCAGCAGCAGCAGAACTGGAAGAAGAAGCAGAAGACGGACAAGTTCCACTGTGGGCCTGACAGAAGCCCTCCGGCCCCTGGGCCACATGTTTGACACCCGTGCTTTAGAGGGCATTTTTCTAACCATCCCCTCATTCCTGGAATCCCACCTGGCTAATAAAAGCTGTTTGAATGCAATAAATACCGAGGTCTCAAGAGACGGATGGAGAAGGGGTGAAAGGGACCTCGTACCCAAGTACTAAAGCATTTCTCAGAGATGAAGGATAGTTGTCACAAAAAATTTACCTCAAGACATACTAACATGGCCAGAAAGTGTGGGGGAGGGGGGGGTTACAGAGCATCTCCTCATGATCAGGGTTTTATTCAAAACATGTTTTTTTTTTAAATACAGCCTTGGGTAAGAATGGATCAGATCAAGGTCCACCCGTCCAGTATTGGTGACAAAAATACTAGCCAACAGCTGGTGCCAGGTGGTCTAATAGCAAACCGGCTATCGCTCCACCAGTTACCTTATGCCCACATTGCAAATATTAAGCCTAAAAAGAAAGAAAGGAAAGCTAATGAAATTAAATGTCACACACACCATTTCAAATGTCACACACACCGCTGAAGGGAAGCAAATTAGAGCCGGTAGTGCAATCAGACGGGTCCCCGAGATGCCGCACAGCCAGCGATCACACAACGATGTTGAAGCGCATCAAAGGGTTTCGCTTTCGCATTCTTGCGCATGCACAATCTTACGTTTCTTCGCATACTGTGGAGGCTTGGGAAAAACACATCTGGTGCGACGGGACGCATGCACGTGCCGGATGCGCCGGATTGATTCCACTTCCATGATCTGACACTCGCCTGCGACCCATGTTTTCCAGTTGCTACTACCCTTTTGCTAGTACTTTTTAAATCCATTTCTTCGGGCCAACGGTATGGGTTGGTGACAGGTACGCTATGCTTCCCAGATGTTGCCGTATGACCGCAGCTGTTTGATGTGCCCTCAACCCATCCGTTTCACGAGGCAAATCCTCCCGTGTGACTGGGGCCCAGGAAGTGTAATGAAAGTCTAATTAGGGCAGACGGGTGCTTTCACACACACCGAATAATGCACTTTCAATCCACTTTAGTGGCAGTATGCAAGTGGGTTTTGCCATTTCACACAGTAGAATCCAGTTGCAAAGCACAGTGACAGTAAATTGACAATGCATTATTCAGCGTGCCACAGGAGGGAAATCAGCAGGTGAACCATCTGTAGGCATGGAAGTACAGAGACAGCAATCCCTTCACATTCATTTTCTTACTGTCAGGCAACAGAAAAAGATGCAACGTTCTGACCCATAAACAGATGGGAACTATACCTTCACCACCCTATAATTTATCCATAAAGCCTCCATGATAAGGTCAGAGAGGTCTGCAGAAACGCTACCAGAATTCCCAAAGCAAAGCCTGTATCTATGTGGGACTGCCAGCTATGGGGCTAGTTTTAGAGGGTAGCCATGCTGGGCTGCAGTAAAGCAGCTAGATTCGATTCCAGGAGCATCTTAGAGGCCAACAAGATTTTTGGAGTATAAGCTTTTGAGAGTCAAAGCTCCCTTCATCGCCTGACAAAGGGAGTTTTGACTCTCAAAAGTTTATACCCTGAAAATCTTGTTGGTCTCTAAGATGCAACTGAACTCAAATCAATAAGGGGCTATTACTCTGAAAAAAGAGATGTATTATGAATTCACCACAACTTGCTCTACAGTCCTGCTGAACATGTCAAACTGCATTCCAGGGAACCCTGAAGTTTCTCAAGAAATTTCTAAGAGGTGCCTCTGAAAAGACCAATAATGGGGAGAGACTTTCCTAAAGAAGACAGAACAACCCTTTCCTGTGGAAGCCCCACTGATGTTGTGTCTGCTCGGCCTCAGCAGCCACAGTGGCAACAGGACTTTCAGGCGGTGAATTCCCCCAAATTTCCCAGTTCCAGCTATCACACATTACCTCTTCTATAAATCCTAAATGTTGGGGGAAATGTGGAGAGGTTAGTTTGTTTCTTCACTGTTGGTTGTATTGCACAAAAATTAGAAAATTCTGGGAGGAAATATTGCAACGAATTTATCAAATTGCATTTTTAGAAAAAGCTTTAACTGTAGAAAATTTATTCCTAAATGGTTGGAAACCCAATGGATGCCCGTCCTTTAAAGTAGAAATGATCTCAATATGTTTATCAGCTGCTAAATCAGGCATTGCCCTCCATTGGAAATCTCCTTCATCTCCTGATATAACCCTCTAGCATAAAAAAACTCTGGAAATATTACAGGTTGGCAAATGTAATGAACAAACTTTATCTGTCTGAACATATTTTAGATTATTTGATTCAACGAGAAGAAATCTTTTGTGAAGTCAAAGATCTTTAATTATGGTGGAAGAAAGTAGTTAAATTATGTGTTGTTATAATTATATATTACTACCACACAACTTCAAAAAAAATTCAATATCTTGTCATATAATACCTGCAAAGTTTGGAAGTTATACCGATCCTATGTATTTGTGGAATAAAAATAAAAAATGTTTTTTTTTAAAAAAAGGCAATGTATAAATGAAATAAATAATTAACATAGTTGATAATACGAGGCAAACCCCTCCCCCTCCATTCCCCACAGCAGCCATTTCCCCCTGTCCAGTGCCACTGGGGGACTTTTTAAAGAAAATGTGTAAATAAGTGAATTACTATTTAAAAAAACCGACCACCTCAAAAAGCCACTCCCCTCCCAGTCCAAGTGGGGGAATGGTTAACACATGAACTGTGGAAAGGAAAAAGCCTGCCATGTTTGCGTGGGGAAACTGGCAAAATCCAGACTTTCCCACTTACAGAAAGCCCAGCTTTGCTGCAGTCTTTTCCAAAAAAGTTTGGGAAATATCGGAGAGAACCCCAGAGGTGCACAAACCTGCCACATGTTGTAAGGAAGCAAGGGGGAAATCCCAGTTTCCTACAGCATCAGTTCCAAGGCAAATAACCCATGTGGGAAATCCCCACGACTGATCTTTCCCCTAGAATGCAAGGCTGGGGTTGCCAACATGTAGGTGGTAGCTGGAGATCTCCTAGGATTACAATTGATTTCCAGGCCACAGAGATGAGTTCACCTGGAGAAAATGGCCACTTTGGGAGGTGGACTCTATGGTATTATACTCCATTGCAGTCCCTTCCCTTCCCTTCCCTCCCCATACCCACCCCCAAAATCTCCAGGAATTTTCCAGCCCAGAGCTGGCAACCCTATTCATATCAGGACAGTGTTGGGAAAGTTCTTAGGCACGCTTCAGTTTACAGAGAGGCCCAACAATGTAAAAAGAAAAGCAGAGAGCATCCAAGTAGGATTTCTTGTGGTTGCACCAGCTTTCTTCAAGGCTATTCTGTAGGAGTATCTGTTGGCTTCCACAGCTCTTACTTGCAGTATCTGTAAATAAACCGCAATCTTAAAGCAAATACCACACACCCATCCCAGGTCTGCAGCATTCTCTCTCTGTCTAGTCTGTAAGAATGTAAATCCATACAGAGGAACAAGTTTACAAATGCATTTTGAAGTCTACTTCCCGAAAAAGATAAGCATTTTTATTTAGATGGTGATTCAGTAGAACAGAAAGCTTTGAGGCAGTAGCCATTTTCCATGGCTGCCATATGCAACACATTTCTCCGTCTAGCATTAGTCTTTTTGGCACAAGGTCTTTGAACAGTTTGTTATCTTTTTGCTCCAAGTGAAACCGTTTATGATTGCATTGTGTGTTTTTTTAATTCTGTAATCTGCCTTGAGACTCAGTGAAAAGGGTAGGCTATAAATAAAGTTAATAAATACTTTCACCCATCCCAACAGCTCTAGCAGATTGGTGATGACTGATGGTTGGAAGATCTACATGCCTTTAAAGTTTAGGACCTCAACAAAAAAATTAAGACCAGAAGAACAACCTGATGTTGAACTTCCTCATTCTCAAGTAAGGTCATGTACAAACAGAAACAGGGAAAACTTTAGCACCAAATCATGTGATGTTATCTGAATTTTGGCTATTTTATTACCCATTTATGTCAAGGAACAGGAACTATTTTTTCACCTTTATGTACCCATATCAAAAGTTCAGCTATCTGGAATATCTCCAACCTTCTTGAATCTCTCTTGGCACAAGTTCTGAGGCAAGACGTTAAAGATTTCTACATTTCCTGGCAGGTCAAAAAATACCAGACTCCAGCATGGCACAGCACAGTGCACTGCTCATGAATACAGAGTAACTACCTGAACGTTAGCAAACTGGAACACTCTAGGGATCCTGCACTTTTCCCCAAGAGAATATCAACTTTAATTCAGGATCCCTCCTATATTTAACACATCTTTATCAATTCCTATTAAAAACACAGTCAATCCCTGTTTTCATCCAGATGTCACTTGATCTTCTCCAATAACTCCGCCCATCACCCTTAACATCTGCCCAATGACTGTGTCACATGATCACCATCTGCACCTACGTGGACTCCTCTGGTAGGCAAGTGTTCCCTCTAACCTGAGTTTGTGTGAGCTAGCTCACAGTTTTTCAGCCTCCAGCTCACACATTTCTGTCTTAGCTCAGGAAGGGATGGCTCCAGAGCAAACTAATTTATGCAGTAGCCAAATCGCTTGCTCACAACTTTAATGTCAGTAACACACAAAGTAGAATTTTTGTTCACAAGTCTCCACAGCTTAGAGGAAGCATTGCTGGTAGGTATTACTAGCTGACTAGGTTCAGCACTGATTTTGAGCCAATGTTCAGCCACAGAATCAGTTTTCAATGTTCTCTCTCAGCACTGGGGACAAACAGCATGTTAACAAGTGTTCAGAAAGAAACAAAAGCGCGCCTTTCCCTAACTGATATACAGCCTGGATTGGAGCAAAGAGAGTTTTCATACCAGAGAGCTAGTCTCATGGCAGTCCTGAGATCCGGACATTTTCTTTTTGTAAATTAAGCTCCAATTAGGTCGCTACACTGAAATCTACAACACAGGAGCATCTTTACTGGATCACTGCAACCATTTTGTTGGACTTCACATCATAAGCATGATCACTGTTCATCTCTGCCCTCGATTCGAAGAGTGATACAGCTGAGCTATCACAGCAGTTGGTTTGATTTGTTCGCAGGTGTAAAGAACAACCCTTCTTTACTATGCGACATTTAGTTTAGACAATAATTGTCCAGCAACCTGCCCAATTCAATGAGTGCCTGCAAAGGGCTTAGTGTTACATTGGTGCAGGTTGCTTCAAATCTTGTAGCGCATTCATTCATTCATCTGTCTTTTACCCTGGATATTCAAATTTATGCAATAAGGTAATGACAAGAGTCCTACATCCTACCCACAAAAACTAAGGTTTTGTGGCTCAACCCCCATGCTGTTCTCATGAGGTCATAGATCATTGTTAGGGAGAAAGTCTATCAATGGTACTCAACCACAGTTGGAACATGGAAGATCTATTTAGCACAGGCAACATACCTCTAAACATCAGATGCTGGGAACAAATGGGGGCAGCCTTAATCTTAAGCACATCTGGCTGCAGTTAATGTACTGGATAATTCTCGGTTTAGTCCAGCAAAGGAATTCTTATGATCATGTGCAATATGCACAGCTCAGGACAAAAGATGCACACCAACAATCGCCAAGCAAGTCTGGCCCAGTAAACCCTCCATATAGGAGGATGCTCAAGACTGGAACACAGGCCATTCTGGGATCAGCAGAGGAAGAGTGTAAGCAATCAACTAGACTTTTGGACTGTTTAATGCTCCATCACGATTGCCCATTGAAACTGCACAGAACTGCAGTAACAGGCCATTTCTACATTGCTTCACAGCAGCAAGGAAGGCCCAGGTAGGCAGGACTGTATGATCTTCTGACATACAGAAGACAGACAGGAGACAATGGTAGACTTCAGCCCAGAATGCTAACAAAATATTCATCCCCATTACATGAAAAAAAAATCTGAAAAGATTAGACATATGTGATTCACTGCCCATTTGTAGGCCCAAAATCACATCAGAGTATTTGTTTGTCGAGCTATTAAAGGAGGAATATATAAATCTTCCAGCTATGGGAATGGGCACCTTACTTAATGTTTATTTTTTTTAATTACACATCTTCCTATATTGCTATTAGACCAAGGGATCTGGCCAAAGAAGCAAAACAAAACAAAACTATGACAAAATATGAGTAATATAGGAAACCAACATCAATCCTGGATTGAGAGGGTGAGGAGAGGCACTTCTGAAAGCCACTGCCATTTAAAAATATGGAATAAAACAGAGCCAGACAATTACAATTTTCTCTTTGTTAATCCCCCCACACACACCAAATGCTTCCCTCTCCCTTTCAAGGAAGCAGTAAGTGGGCCAATTATTCAAATTTAAAAGACAGGATGAAGAACTGCTTCTATAAATTACTAAGATTTATTCCCTGAGTAGTTTCTCTGTTCTGCCCAGAGTTCTGTCTCTGGGTTGGATCTAGCCAGCTTTCTTGCTCAATCTGCCTAATTCTGCTTCATATTACAGTCCCCATCCTATATGGCTTTCTGCCTATGCGAGTCCCATGATTACCAGCAAACCCTTCCCTTTTTCACCAATAGAAAAGCTGGCTTCGCTGAAACCTAGGTTTACTGATTGGAAAAAACTTTCCTACTGATATAGTATTAGAAATTCTGCTCTTGATCCACCAGTACTCTTTGGCCCACTTCCAGGGGGTTCCAAAGCCCGGATGTAAATAATAATGGGAAATGCTAGAGCAGCAGTGTCAAACATGCAGCCCAGGGGCAGGATGAGGTCCCCAGAGGACTTCTATCAGGCCCGCAGTGGAACTGGCTGTCTTCTGCTTCTTCTTCCAGTGGAACTGGCGTCTTCTGCTGCTGCGTCATTGTATGTTTGCAGCTTACAGATACACACCTGAACAGCAAGCTCAAGACTGCAACAGCACAGACATTTTGATGCAATAATTCAGAGCAAGAGGTGTCAGTTACCAGACACTGTTAGATAAACAAAATATTGCAAGAGTGCTAATCTTTTAAGCATGTTTTTAAGTATTAAGAAAACCTCTTTGTGTTTGTGTCCTTTATAAAGTTTATATCTCTGCTGCCCGGCATTACATTCTATGACACACGCATGGCCCGGCCCAACAAGGCCTCATTTATGTCAGATCCGGCCCGCATAACAAATGAGTTCGACACCCCTGTGCTAGAGCCTTCTCTGAAATTCCATCATGTGCTGAAGATATGACCTGAAAAGTTCCTTATCTCTTCTTCTGCACAAACAGTTGCAGTGGAAACTTCAGAGCGTGTACCCCTAGCCTCCCTACACAAGCATTTTGGAGGGTTTTTTTGGCTCATGGCCACAGAAAACAAGTGCATTTTTAAACTGGAAAGTCTCATCACACTTGGAGGCAACAGTGGGGGTCCAAACCCACACAAGACCAAGAAACCAGCATAGGTGCCTTCACAATCCATCACCGCCATTTTAGACCACTCTCCTTCAAGACGGAGCTACAATACAGATGTAGTGGTTGCCATGAACCATATCCTCTTCTCCCATACAGCATCAACAGCTTAATGGACACAGCAGTTTCTCCACCAGCAGTAGCTGAATGACTCTAATCAGGGAAACAAAACTGTGCTAGCTGCCTAGGGAAGGAGAGTATTAACTTTTAGTTCCCATCTTAGAAATCCTCAGCACAGGGTGTCAATATCATCATTTGCATAAATCCTTTTCACTTACCATTAAGATCCTCCCTCTCTTCAAGAGTGGGAAAATTACACAAATGCCTACACATGGGACACTGAAAGTGTGGCAGGGACGCATAAGTGGCCACGCTTCCACACCATGCATTCAGAGGGCCAGCTGCAGTAAGTGCGTGTTTATTGGATAGGTTACATCCTGCTCCAGACCCGTTCACACCTAAGCAAACATTCTAGAAGAGTAATGAACTATTGCTTCATCTTCCAGTAAACTTTACCACCAAACTGGCTGATCAAGTCAAAACTCTGCAATAGCAGAGAACCCTCCAGTGATGGTCGGAGCAATAAACTACCATGGCAGACAGGCTGCTGGTTCCGTTCTTCTGTTGCACTTCTCCTGAAGTTGCTTTCCATGATGTGCATATCGTCCGAAAGTCACATCGGCATTCGCAGACTGTAAAAAATAATGTACGTGAAGACTGCCCATTGCTGTGAAGGACCATGTCAAGACTCTCAAGTGTCAGCCTGCATTTTTAACATCTCAGCCTAATAAAGAGTTCTGAAGAACCCAAAAGCTTGCTCACTGGTTCTAATAAAAAGGTATTACATGGGTCTTCATTTGGGGCTGAAGCCACCTTCAATACTTGACTATTAAGATAAGCTGCCTGACCACTTCTAAACACATCCTAAGGTAAAGCCTGCCATGGAGTCGGATCTGCAATCGACTCAGGGCAACCCTATGAAGTTCCACCTCAAGGGGTTTTCAAGGCAAGGGATGAGCCAGGTGGTCTGCTGCTGCCTTCCTCCACTATAGCAGCCCTGGTGCTCAGCTTCCGAGTTCCGACAAGATCAGGCTAGTCTGGGCTATTAGGGCTGTGGCAAATACATCCTGCCTTGATAAAAACAAAAACCCAACAAAAAGGCACTCTGCACTGGGTGTGCACACCTTTAACTCCTCTTTAGAATAATGTGAGAACAGACGGCAGCAACCCTCCAGGGTAAATTCTGCAAGAACATGATGCGCACGCAATCCCTTAGTGTACAGGCAGCATCCTCGATCTTCCTGTCTCGAAAGGATTCGCCATTCAAATGGAACTGATGGGGCACTGGCAGCGGTGCAGCAGCGACATTCTGCTGAGCACACAAGCATCTTATCTTAATTAAAAAGGATTAGCCATAATGTAAACAAATGGCCTTTCAAAATTTACTGTTTTCATAGATGCAGGGCGAGGGGAATACACATTTAGCGGTTCTGGATGCCATCCAGTTCCACTGCATGACAACCCGTGTTAACATTCGGCTCTGCACAAGTTGCCTGCAAGTAAGAACATAAGAGAAGCCAATGTTGGATAAGGCCAATGGCCCATCCAGTCCAACACTCTGTCACAGAGTGGCCTAAAAATACCAGGTGCCATCAGGAGATCCACCAGTGGGGCCAGGACACTAGAAGCCCTCCCACTGTCGTCTCCCCAGCACCAAGAATGCAAAGCATCACTTGCCCCAGCCTGAGAGTTCCTATCTATACCTTGTGGCTAATAGCCACTGATGGATCTCTGCTCCATATGCTTATCTAATTCCCTTTTGAAGCTGTCCATGCTTGTAGCCACCACCACCTTCTGTGGCAGTGAATTCCATGTGTTAATCACTCTTTGGGTGAAGAAGTACTTCCTTTTACCTGTTCTAACCCAACTGCTCAGCAATTTCATTGAGTAACGCGGGAGGTCAAGTATTGCCCAAAATGCCAAAGCTTACGAGCAGATCGTGTCAGGCTTTGGAGTGCCCTTCGTTCAAGGGGGAAGGAGCCGGAAGTTTCCAGACTCAGATCACGCTTTATTTTTAGCAGCCCTATCGCTGTCCTGAAGCCCCTCTGCTGCTTATCTGAGTTGGGGGGTGACAGAAATCACGGAACAGTAGTCAACCTTCCAGCGACCTTTCCCAAGCCAAACATCCAACACAGCATGGGCAAACACACTGTTATTGTGAGGACCTGCTCACTGACCTGAAATGCTCTCATACTGAACCAGACCACTGGTCCATCAGGGTCAGTATCATCTAAAGAAGGGGCCATAGCTCAGTGGTAGAGCACCTGCTTGGCATGGACAAGGCTCCAGGTTCAATCCTTGGCACCTCCAGTTTAAAGTATCTGACAGCAGGAGATGCGAAAGACCCCTGTACAAGAGCCACTGCTAGGCTGAGTACACAGCACTGACCGTGATGGACCAATGGTCCGATTCCGTATAAGGCAGCTTCATGTAAATAGATGAAGATAGGTAGCCGTGTTAGTCAGTCTGTAGCTGCAGTGGCTCAAATGGTTAAGACGCTGAACTGCAGACCGGAAGGTCGGTAGTTCAGCAGTTCGAGACCCAAGTGCCGCATGACGGAGTGAGCTCCCGTCTCTGGTCCCAGCTCCTGCCAACCTAGCAGTTTGAAAGCAAGAAATTGCAAGTAGATAAAGGTAACAGTGGGAACAGTGGTGGGAAGGTAACAGTGTTCCATGCACCTCGGCGTCTAGTCATGCCGGCCACATGACCACAGAAACATCTTCGGACAGCGCTGGCTCAGATTCGACTGGCTTTCAAGCAAGGGAAACTTTTACCTTTACCTAGCAGTAGAAAAGAGTCCAGTAGCACCTTAGAGACTTTGTGGTAGGGTATGAGCTGCGGTGGCTCAAGTGGTTAAGATGCTGAACTGCAGGCTGTGGAAGGTCAGTAGTTCAGCAGTTTGAGACCCGGGTGCCGCATGACGGGGTGAGCTCCTGTCTCTAGTTCCAGCTCCTGCCAACCCAGCAGTTCGAAAGCAAGAAATTGCAAGTAGATAAATAGGTACCACTTCGGTGGGAAGGTAACAGCATTCTGTGCACCTTGGTGTTTAGTCATGCTGGCCACATGACCACGGAAACGTCTTTGGACAGTGCTGGCTCTTCGACTTTGAAACGGAGATGAGCACCACAACCCTAGAGTCGGATTCGACTGGCTTTCGAGCAAGGGAACCTTTACCTTTACCTATGAGCTTTTTGTGAGTCACTGCTCACTTCTTCAGCTACCTGATCACTTCTTCAGCACCTTAGAGACTAACAAAATTTGTGGTAGGGTGTGAGCTTTCACCCTACCACAAACTGGACTCTTTTCTGCAGCCTCGTGTGTTCATGTGTACCCAAGCCGGCAGCGACTCTCCTGGGTCTTAGGGTGGGATCTTTCACATCACCTCCCATTTGATCCTTGTAACTGGAGATGCCAGGGGTTGAACCTTGGACCTTTGGCATGCAAAACAGATGCTCTACTACCAAGCCGTGGCCACTCCCAAGGCATGAAGCTGCTTTGCACTGAATCAGACCACTAGTCTATCAAGGTCAGGACTGTCTATTCTAACCGGCAGCCGCTTGCCAGCCACAGCCCCTGCCCAATCGCCACTGGGGAACAAGAGATGTTTGCAAGTAGTGGGTGACCGGCAGTGCCATGTCCCACAGTCACCTAGGGAAGTGTGTGGCTTTTTCAGCTCCAGATGTGTAAAACTGGAAAGTAAGCAGCCTACTTCCAAATTTGTTGTCGAGACAGAGGCTGCATTTACGGGGGGGGGGGGACAGCTCTGGTTAATCCTCACACCTGCATTCATATATCACACATGCAACCTAAATTAGTTTTTAATTGCAACTCTCTGCACAAGCAAGGATGGGCAAGGAACGAGGTGTGCATGTGAACTTGGGCCAACATCTAGGTCTGTACACATTTTTACTTCACTGCAATTAAATAACGTGTGAATGCAACCAGAGACCATCAGGTATCTCATGCTCTACCATACGCATATACATGTTATTTATTTAGAGATTTATACACTGCTTCTCTCCCTAACGGGGACTCAAAAGTGGCTTACAACATGGACTCCACTCTACCATTTTGCCTTCACAACCACAACTCTGTGAGGTAGGTTACGCCGAGGCAGTGTGACTGGCCCAAGGTCACCCAGTGAGCTTCCATAACAGAGTGGGGATTCGAACCTGAGACTCCCAGATCCTGGTCCACCACTCCAACCACTACGATACACTGACTCTGTGGTATATATGCATACCCCTAACCCGCCCAAAACACCAGGGTCACGTGACAGGTTGAGTCCCACCCAACTAGATCCCGAAGTGTAACATTTTACTCCCCCCTACCCAGCAAATGGCTGCTTCCCCTCCTGTGGAGGAAAAGTAACTTTGCATGACTGCAACAGCAAAAACAAAAAGTGTCCTTCTAACACATTCTTGCAGCAGTGTGAAACAGACTGATCATCTCTGTGGGTCCTCCTCTTATCCACAGACCAGATATCGGAGAGAAATACAAGAAACTTTAGCCACTTGCTTTAATTACCGGATAATTTGCTGGATATGGTTTTCATGTTTCTTATGGTTTTAAAATTTGTACATCGCCTAGAGCCCCACAATCATGGGGATTAGGCAATTAATAAAGACAATGCAATTAAATAAATAAATACCCAATCCATCCGCACATCCTAATGACGGGCATTTTTTTTACTTAAAAGCAAAACAATTTTTAAAGCCCTTGATTCCACACACACACACCAATTTATTTTAGGTGATGTTTGGTTTTGAACTGCACTGGGGGGGGTACTTCAAGCTCAGTTAAAGACTAAACCCCACCTTTCAAGATGCAGGTACCTCATGCAAGGACAAAAGCGTTATGTGCTAGAAATATACAGCTCTGTTACGTGCAAGGTGAACATCTGTAGGTGCCTTATGCCAAACTATGTGTACTTTTTTTTAACAGAGGCAATCCAGGTCTCAGATTCTGGCCCCACCTCAGCAACCCAAGATCGTTTTAAGATACCAGGGATCACACTCAGGATATTGTATGTAAGGAGGAGGAGGAAAGACTGGATTTATACCCCGCCCTTCACTTGGAGTCTCAGAGTGGCTTACAGTCTCCTTCCCCTTCCCCTCCCTTCAACAGACACCCTGTGAGGTAGGTGGGGCTGAGAGAGCTCTTTCGAGGACTGCTCTTGAGAGAACAGCTCTGAGAGAACTTGAGACTGACCCAAGATCATGCCAGCAGCTGCATGTGGACGAGTGGGAAATCAAACCCAGTTCTTCCAGATTAGAGTCTGTCGCCATTAACCACTACACCAAACTGGCTTGCTATACCGAGCATGGGTATCTGATAAATCTTAACTGTTTTATTTTAAAATGTGACAACTCCCAATGCAATCCTAAACAGAGTTATACCATTCTAAGGCCATGAACTTCACCAGACACAGAAGGGCACCATTCTGCTTAGGATGGCACTGTTCATGATTCTGCTCATCTTTATTTCATAGAATCATAGAATGTTAGAGTCGGAAAGGACCTTGCAGGTCATCTAGTCCAACCTCCTGTACTCTGCAGGAGCATAGCCGAAAGGTAGCCCTACAACATACCCGAAAGATGGTTGTCCAGCCTCCACTTGAAAACGTCCAGGGAAGGAGCATCCACCACCTCCTGAGGCAGTCTGTTCTACTGCTCAACTACTCTTACAGTTAGGAAGTTTCTCCTGATATTTAGCCGGTAACAACTCCCTTGTAATTTCCACCCATTAGATCTAGTCTTGCAATCCGGAGCAAGGGAGAACAGATCTGCTCCAGCTTCTACATGACAGCCCTTCAAATACTTGAAGACTGCAATCATGTCCCCTCTAAGTCTTCTCTTTCCCAGGCTAAACATACCCAACTCTTTCAGCCTTTCTTTGTAAGACTTGGATTCCAACCCCCTCACCATCCTGGTTGCCCTCTTCTGGACACGCTCGAGCTTGTCAACACCCTTCCTAAAATGTGGTGCCCAAAACTGGACACAGTACTCCAGGTGAGGCCTGACCATAGCAGACTAGAGTGGAACTACCACCTCCCATGATCTGGACACAATGCTTCTGTTAATGCATCCTAAGATTGCATTAGCTTTCTTCGCAGCCACATCACACTGCAGGCTCATGTTTAGCTTGTGATCAACCAGAACACCTAGATCCCTTTCACATGTGCTGCTGTCAAGCCAAGGCCCTCCCATTCTATATCTGTGCCTTTGATTTTTGTACCTAACTGTAAGACTTTGTTACTAAGGAGCTTAAATTTTCATCATACAGCTATATGTTTCATTAAATGCGACCAAGCCTTGTCTGTCAAAACTTATGGAAATATATTACCCGCAGTGTTTCCTGTTCAGGGTTGAGACATGAACTATTATGTCAGCCCAGCCTGGGTTAGATTTTCACTCCCCTCCCCCCAAGCCTTTGAAGACACACTTTGCTTCTTGCTGTTTAAAACACGTAACATGCAGCCATATGGATCCATCGTGATTTTCTAATAACAAAAAAACCCCAACACTGTGGGTCTTATGAAACTTCTGACTGTATGCATTTTTGTGCTCAGGCAGCAAATTCGCTATTGATTTCTGATTCCAGACTCCACAAAATGATTAGACTGTCTCACAACAACATATAAATGCACCTGTATTTATGACCTTTAACAATTATTTTAAGTGCTAAATGAGTTTTGTTGAACAGATCTATATTTTCTAACAGGTCAGAAGACTATTGTTCTCTTTGTTATTATTTTGTTTTAACAGAACTCGTGTATCACCTGAAGCAAGTCTGTTGCCACCTCTCTGGGTAGAGATGTGAATGCCCCCAACCCCCTAGAAATTAAGAGAAAAGCAACCCCCCCCCATTTTTTCACCCAATGCCTCCCCTTTGTGTAAAACACTCAAAGCAATATTTTCTTTAGTGAAATGAGCGAAGTGTTTTTAAAAGATTACTCATGCAGAATGTGTGGTATGAAGGCTTTTTATGTAAGACAGTCTACAAAGCTAGAGAATAATTCCTTTGTATGTTGTAGACAATATTTTCAAGCATATATTGCTCAAATATGCTGGATCCTGGTACACCGACACTGGCTCCCAACCTGTTTCTGGGCACAATTCAAGGGGCTGGTGTTGACCTTTAAAGCCCTAAATGGTTTGGGACCAACATCCCTGAAGGACTGCCTACTCCACTGCCGTCATCTTCAGAGGCCCTGCTTGGGATCCTCCTGTCTTCTGAGATTAGGTGAATGGCAACCTACAACGGGGCCTTCTTAGTCATGGCACCAAAACTCTGGAAATCCCTCCCCAGGGACATTTGACTGTCCCCTTCTGCTGCCATCATCCGGGAGCAGGTAAAGGCTTTTTTGTTTAATTTGGCAATCCCTCAGTGATCCCTCATCCCTCCCCAATGTTTTTATTGTTGTTTTTATGTCTTTATATGTTTTATAGCTCTGGTTTTAATTGTTTTAATGATGCGTTTGGTTGGTTCTAATGGCTTTTAATGTGTGGTTCTATTATGTATGTTTTAATTTGTTAGCTGCCTCAGTGGTCCTTGAGGGCAGAAAGGCAGGGTATAAATTTCGTAAAATAAATAAATATTCATACGGTGTTTTCAAAGCAACAAAATAAATTCAGGATAGCTAAGAAACTATTGCATATATTTCAGTTTCCTTCAAAATTTTAGGCTTTTCCCCATGGCGTCAAAAATTGCTGAAAGTATTACTTCTCTGCTCCCAGAAAAATGTGGCTTGGTAAGTGAAGCACAGTATTTACACTTGGAACAGGTCACAGGAGTTACCACAGCTCAGAAATAAAACATACGATTTACAAAATACAGGAAAGGAGGAGGAGATTGGATTTATACCCCGCCCTTCACTACCTAAGGGAGTCTCAGAGCGGCTTACAAACGCCTTTCCCTTCCCCTCCCCACAACAGACACCCTGTGAGGTAGGTGGGGCTGAGAGAGCTCTAACACACACTGCTCTTTCAAGAACAGCTGTGCCAGAGCCTGTAACTGACCCAAGGCCACATCAGCAGGTACAAGTGGAGGAGTGGGGAATCAAACCCAGTTCTCCCAGATTAGAGTCCGCACACTTAACCACTACACCAAACTGGAAAACCACTAATCCACAAAGGCCCTTGACTAGTTTTAAAATTGTATTTTTATTCAAATAACTTATTTTAAAGTTGTTGCACACCATGTCGAATACTAGGAAATGCAAGCTAAAAAGGCAACGTGGGAGGTCCCAAGTTCTACCCCTGACATTGCCAACGAACAGGAAATTATGCAGCAGGACTATGAATGATGTTGGATTCCACTTATAACTTCTGTGGGTTGAAAGGGGGTTCCCAAATCCCCCTCCTGAAGGAGATCTATTTCTGGGTCCCCCATTTCCAAAGGGGTATTTTGGGCTGCAACAGGTGGTGGGAAATCTGTGAAAATCACTCCCCCTCCTTGGACCCCACAGAAATTCTAAGCAACATCCGAGCCCTGAAGATCTGAACCCCAAAGAGGCCAGTAGCTTCATATGTAAGTTACTCCAAATTCATCACTTTGGTAGCCTGAAAACATCTAAGAATTTCACGGTTCTCTACTCTGATCGGTCTAAGCAAACATTTCAGATGCAGGAGAGAGAGAGCTGTATATCTGGTCTACTAACCGCAGTTTAGATTGGATGCATAGCACAATACAGCAGCCTTTAAGTGGTTGTAGCCCTGGTCTACTCACTCTTTGCATAGATCACTCTTACCCTGTTGACCTTCAAGTATTACAGAGACCAAATAAAGAACCACTTAAGTGCCCGTAATCTTGCATCCATAATGTATATGTAATGACCGACACTCTGAGTCCATTCCCATCTTATTAAGAAGGGGAGTGCATGCACGCCCGATTCATTAGAATCCATGGGAGTAGTGCCATTGATGGCGATAGGATGCAGACTGCAGCCCAAGTGGCCTTTGTTCTGCTCTGAAAACCTGGCCCAACCAATATTCAGAGCAACAAGAAAATATATGCATAAACAATACCTAGAACAAATCTATCAACAGTTTCCTACTCAGTTCTTCCAGTCTGAAGTAGTCTGGTCTGTATTATTTAACATATATTGGGTGCATGCTAAAATGCTGAATTGTATCCCACTTAGATTTCCATGAGCACATTTGCACCAATGCCTCATTCCGCAGGAAATCTCCAGTTCTCCCAAAGCCTTCCTGGGGGTCCCCAGCCTCCAGAAGCAGCATTATGGGGATATTTTGGAGCTACCACAGGCAAGGGTAAAAATCACTCCCCCACACCCAAAGAACTTTAGATGGGATTCCCACCCATTAGCTGTAACCTTTCTGGATAACTAAGTAAAAGGGTGCAGTTAAGTACTTGTCTGTATCTACCAATACCTACTACCCAAAATACTAAAACTTCTCATGTCACTTCTAGTATAGTGGAACTATTCATAGAAGACCACAGTGGGAGAGGGAATCATCTCCTTCAGCCTCAGTTTCCCACCTGCAAAATGGGTATATGAGGTCGCACCAAGGGATGATGGAAGTATCACTGACACAAAGAAATGTTATCATCCATTCCAAGACAGGGTAGATCACAAAAACAAGTTTCTTTGGAAAGAAAACACAGAGAATCGCAACATGCTATGTGGTACACCAACACAAAGCATGAGACAATACTAAGATTTGATCTATATACGAATAAAGCTTGGGATTCCTTTGGTCAAGAGAGGGACTGCAGAAGTCAGACAGCCAATTCTGTGTGGGGCCTGTTCTTATTTTATTCCGTGTTTGCTAGGTTACATTGCTCCATCGCACTGAATGGAAATGTGACAGATGTCAAGGGAAGGAGTGCTTTTGAAATACACAAATCCACCATCCCAGTGCAGTCCTCTTGTCATACAGCCGCAACTAGAACAGCAAGTGAATGTAACAGGCCTTTTTTTCCCACCTTGGCTACAGCGTCCTCCTCTCTTCTCCCCCCACCCCCCACTCTTTACTGCTATTTGCTCAGAGACTGTGGCAAATAAAAAATAAGAACTGGCAATGCAATAAAACAGGAAACAGCTATCAGACAATCTTAGGAGCCCTTGCTGTTATGAACTCCACCAATGACTGATAACACACAGCCAGAGCAAGACAAACACAGGAGTATTTAAAGTTGTTTTATGTACAGAGAGAGAGACAGACATATTAAACAGTGTGGGGAGAGTTCAAGAATCTTCCTGAAATCAACCCTTCCCAGAAACTAAACCCTTTGTCCCACAAACCCTTCCCCTAAAACCAGATATGTACTGAGGAATTTATACATGCTGACAGACACAGCCTTTTATTTATTATTCTTTGTATTTCCAGGGCCAAACCCCAGCAAGCCTCTCAAACAGATTTACCTTACTGCCCCTCAATAGGACATCTCCAGTGAAATCAATCACTGATTCTCAAGGCCCATCATATAATAAGAATCTGAAGAGTGGACATATTTTTAAATTACAGCTTTCTTCTACATGCATGCAAACTAGAAATCCAGACTTTAAATAAAAATGGGGCGGGTGGAACAATGAAGGAAAAATGGCAAGGGGAAAATGCTGTGAATTTTAGCATGTGTGACAGAGGGCCACACGCCAGTGGTCCTAATCCATTTATACAGTGAACCAAGAAGAAACCATCCGTTCCTGCTGTGACACTAACCCCCCCCCCCGCCGCCTCTATATATGAGACTCAACATCTATACAGCGTTGATATATGCAAAATAAAAGCAGGGAGTGCATGCAAGCAGATGTCTCTGCAAAACATTTGACATTTATTTAATCAATTATCCCCACCACTGGCCCATAATGTGATGCGCATACCATGTCATGTGGCTAGAATAGCCGGGAGGCACATTCTGCTCTGGTGAGAGGAAGGGAAAAGATAATGAAAGGGTCACAAAGTTACCGTTTCACCACACTCACACCAACATGGACACCAGAACCATCTTGGGGGTCCAGGCTGAAGCAGCAGCTACACTAATTGCCATCCCAGCGGTCCATCACAACCCGACAGCAAAATCCACTTCAGCACCACCACTGAGAAATGCCCCTGGAATATACGCTCATTATACACACACACACACACATATTTTTAAATTACAGCTTTCTTCTCTAATCATCATTTCCTTCCTTAACAACAGAGGGCCCTCTCTTTTGCTTCAAATCGATAAGCTGAACCTGCGAAGGATGAGGAAAGTGGCCAAAGCAGCTGAAACGTGAGGAGAGAAGAAAGCCCTTCCCTAGAGGATGTTGCAATCTTAACCTATTTTTTTAAAAAAAGATCACCGCCTTGAATCACCCCCCCACGTGCCCATGCCCAACTGGAACAGTGCCAGGGTAGAGCCCAAAGCGCAACCAAGGTGGGAAAACACCTGATTTGCAAGCCTGACATTCAACAGACAGCCTCCAGTTTGTCGAGGGGTGACAAGAGGCTTCCCTAGTCCACATTTCGCCTTCCTGTCTCCATCCCAGGAAAGGCAGACTGCGCGTCTATACACAGAGACTCTCTCTCTCACACACACACACTCACACGCAGACAGGGCTGGGATGCGAAATACAACCCGGGATAGGTAACCCGAGGCTGTTCACAGAGACAGGGCACCTAACCATGCCTGGCTAACTCCTCTGGGTTTCTGCCCTGCCTCCGGGTTTTCTTTCCCTCGACAGCAGCATCCAATGCTGGCCTCCCCACAGCTCTCCTCTTGAATGGTCTCCGAGAGGCACCACCGGCTGGATGTCTTGCAGAGCACGCCCGCCCGCACACATGAACCCGGCCCCGAGCATGCCACCACCGTTTGCAAAGTTCACCGCGGTTGAGAGAATAAAAAAAGGAAGGGGAGGCGGAAAGAGGCGAATTGCGGCGGGGAAGGGGGAACCGCACACTTTCGGCTTCCCCACCCCCTGCTTACCCGTAAGGCTGAGAGGTCGATCTCGTCCAGGCTCCGAGCCGGAGAATCACTCGCCATGTTTCCGGGGACCGCTGATAAGGAGGGCCGAGCGAGGGCACCGAGCGAGCTTCACCACCTTGCAGAACCCGTCCTCCGTCTGGGCGCCCCCGCCCCCCCCTCGCTTTATTTCACGCCTTTCTGCATGCACCGGTGCCAGTGGGAGGGGAAGACGAGCCCTCCCCCGTCCGCCAGCCCTTCTCCCGCCTCCTCCCCGCAACCCTCACCCGGCACGCCAGGAGAAGGGGAGGGGGATCAACAAGAGCTCTCGGCGATCAGCCCAAGGCGAGAGAAGGGAAAGGCAGAGGCGCGCCGCCGCTTTGCAACCTGCCCGGCTCTTCCCTCTGCTTCCTTTTGCAAATCCCGAGGAGGATGGTCGGCAGAGCGGGCAGCGGCGGTGTCAGGCTAAAGGCGCCGCCGGGGGTGGGGAGGGGGTGTCTGGCCGGCAGGCATGCTGGCTGGCGTTGCGTGTCTCCCCCCGGGATGGCGGCGGCGGCGGCGGCGGCGCTGGCTACTGTTCTAATGAGGCGCATCCACTCGGATGCAAAGCGAAGCCGCACAAGAAGCGCCTCTCGTGGCTTCCTGGGAGGAGAGCGAGCGAGCGAGAGAGGGAGGCAGAAAAAGGGGTGGCGCCTGCGCTCCCCGTCGGCGATCCAGGCGGCGGCGGCGGCGGCGGCAGCAGCAGCAGCAGCATCCGTGCTGCCCCTAATTTGGCACTTTCCCTTTAATTTCGCAGGGAGGGGGAGATCGATGCGCGGAGGGGAGGAGGGGGAAATCAATCAACCCGGCGGGCTGAAGCCTTCCGATATTTTGACTGGCTGCAGGAATTCTGCCCAATGGTTGCCATTGGTCGGAAGCCCGTGTCTCCTACCTGCTTCTCTCGGAAAACCCAGCAAATGAGCAGAGGCAATCCTTATTTATTTATTTATTTATTTATTTATGCATGCTAGAAGCGGTGCCCAAAATCGGGATCTCTGAAGATCAGTTGCGGTTTAAATTCCCCCCCCGCCCCAAAATTTCTACTGCACAGGATAGAACTAGATGGACCAGATGGACCGAGGGCAGACAAAATAAATCTAACAGGCAGACCCTTCCCCACCGAGCCCGAGGTTCACATCCCAAATTTATTTGGTACATTTTTATCCCGCTGTTCCTCTCGGGAGCTTCGGGCTGGCTCTCCCCTCCTCCATTTTATCCTCACAACAACCCTGTGAGGATGAGTGACTGGTCCCAAGCGACCCATCATACATCATAACAGTGGGGATTCGAACGGGTGTGTGTGTGTGTGGTTCTTCCTTCCATTTAACAACCTGTGAGGGAGATTGGGTTGGGAGAGGGAGAAGTTGGCCCAAGGACATGCAGTGAACTTCATGGAAGAGTGGGGATTCGAACCTGCGTCTCCCAGAGCCTAATCCAATACAGCTAAAAGCTAAACTGGCTCTGAAACTGAAGCGCAGAATATTGAAGCCAGGTTATTGGAAATCGCTCTAGAGACTAGGGTACTTTGCTGCAGGTAAAACTAAAACTACTCTAGGGCGTTTTCACAACGGACACAAATCGTGGCTCAAAGAGCCATTTCTGTTGTTGTTGCCGTCAAGTCACACGGGGTTTTCAGGGCAAGAGACGTTCGAGGGCGGTTTGCCATTGGCTGCCTCCGTGTCACGACCCTGGTATTTCTTGGAGATGTCTCACCCAAGTACTAACGACGACTGACCCTGCTTAGCGTCCGAGATCTGAAGCGATCGGGCTAGCCTGGTCAGGGCATGTATAAAAAGTTCCGCCTAGTGGGGGAGTCACTGCATTGCATCTTAAGAACTAGGCTCCCATCGACTGAAATTCATACGGGAATAAAATTTAAAGCGGTACTGGACTAAAAGCTAAGTATTACTGCAGACCAATGTGGCTCCCGCCCGAAAGAATAAAATGCTGTTAGTCTATAACCTGCCACTAGATTCCTTTTTTCTTTTTTACCGGCAGTAAGAACCATTTCACTTAGTAGGACTTTATTTCTGAGTTTAGAGTGGTTAGACCGAGCTGTACGGCTAGAACCCTATGAAAAAGGTGAATGGGGGGGGTGTACTGCCCCATAAACAAAGATTGGGGGAGGGATACATGCACAGCTGTGATGTGCACCCACTTGAGGGCCCCCCTAAACTCTGTAGAACTTACTACTGACTTGGACACAGATTGGAATCTACATCGCACTGACTATTTCCAGGCAATTTTCGCTCCAGCTCGCTCCCGCTGGATTAGGAGGTCACCCTCCATTTAGGGGCGGGACCAAGGCGCTGATGAATTCCAAATTAGGATCAGTTTGAAGGGAGGAGGTTGCCTCCGTTTGATGAACCGCCGTCTCCTAGTTTCTTTCAAGTTTACCCAATAACAGCTGTGCAGATTTCAAATATAAGCAAGGCCACGCCTTAACTGGTTTGTGTGTGTGTGTGTGTGTCCTATATAACGTCGTAACTTTCTTTGCAGATGCTGAACGGGGGATCCAAAGCAGACTCCTGAAACCGGCCGTTCCGAATGCATTGCTCAGATTCCAAGCCGGGGTGTAATTGCCGCTGGAAGACGGGCGGTTGACTTGTACGAGGAAACCTACGCCATTAAAAACAAACACTTGGCAGAGAAAAAGGCTCCCTATGAGAACCGTCCCAGTCTGAACTGGTGCAGTTGAATTTGGGCAAGTGAGGACACTGCTGTCCGCAGAGGCCCTGGGAATCCGCGCCCCTCGTTAACCTGGCAGACTCCGGGGATGGAGGGTTTCTGCTTTGCAGGAGTGAGAGACCTACGATCTGCCACAAGCCCACAGGCAATACTGGATTGCTCCATCCAGAGTCTAACTTTTGGATCAGGCTTTAGGATCTGTGGTTAAGATCATGCAAACCTGTTCCAGACCCTTGTGAAACAGGGTACAGGGCTCTTTCTTTTTCATGTCTTGGGATTTTTTTGTATTTTTCATCTCCCTGTGTTTGTGTACCTGCTAGTGTGTGTGCACCTGGAGTCATGAGAACAAGAGAAGCCAATGTTGGATCAGGCCAATGGCCCATCTAGTCCAACACTGTCACACAGTGGCCAAAAATACCAGCTGCCATCTGGAGGTCCCCCCAGGGGAGTCAGAACACTAGAAGCCCTCCCACTGAGGCCCCCTCCCACTATTGTCATGGTGACCTCTAGTGACTAATCTCTAGTGTGGGCCTGGATATTCAGAGAGGTGGCTGAATAAAGCCTGCCCCCATCTTCAGTATTTCAAGGAGGTCTCCCATCCAAGTACTTGCCAGAGTCAACCCTGCTTAGCTTCCAAGTTCTGCTAAGTACAGGCTTCCCTGGGATATCCAGGTCACAGTGACAGAGGGCTGTTTCGTGGCTTTACATGCTGTGTAGCACAGTGCTCTCCCTCATGGATCACTGCCTTGTCGTGGCGAGGGGGCTTGCGTGGTTCGATGAGGCTGTGGGCTATGCCGTGGAGGGCCACCCAGGACGGACAGGCCACAGCAGAGAACTCAGACCAAGCGTGATCCCCTGGAGAAGGAAATGGCAACCCACTCCAGTATCTTTGCCAAGAAAACCCCATGGACAGTAACAAAAGGCTAAAAGATATGACGCCGGAAGATGAGCCCCTCAGGTCGGAAGGTGTCCAATATGCTACTGGGGAAGAGCAGAGGGCAAGTACGAGTAACCCCAGAAAGAGTGAAGCGGCTGGGCCAAAGCCGAAAGGACTCTCAGTTGTGGATGTGTCTGACAGTGAAAGGAAAGTTCGATGCTGCAAAGAACAATACTGCATAGGAACCTGGAATGTAAGGTCTATGAATCAAGGTAAGCTTGACGTGGTCAAAAATGAGATGGCAAGAATGAACATTGACATCTTGGGAGTCAGTGAACTAAAGTGGACAGGAATGGGCGAATTTAACTCAGAAGACCATTATATCTACTACTGTGGCCAGGAATCCCATAGAAAAAATGGTGTGGCCTTTATAGTCAACAAGAGAGTGAGAAAGGCAGTATTGGGATACAATCTCAAAAATGACAGAATGATCTCGGTCCGAATCCAAGGCAAACCATTCAATATCACAGTAATCCAAGTCTATGCCCCAACCACTGCTGCAGAAGAGGCTGAAGTGGACCAGTTCTATGAAGACCTACAACAGCTCATAGAACTAACACCAAAAAATGATGTCCTCATCATCATAGGGGACTGGAATGCTAAAGTAGGAAATCAAAAGGTAACCGGAATAACAGACAAGTTTGGCCTTGGAGAACAAAATGAAGCAGGGCAAAGGCTAACAGAGTTTTGTCAAGAGAACACGCTGGTCATAGCGAACACCCTTTTCCAACAACCTAAGAGGCGTCTCTACACATGGACATCACCAGATGGGCAACACCGAAATCAGATTGACTATATAATTTGCAGTCAAAGATGGAGAAGCTCTATCCAGTCAGTAAAAACAAGACCTGGAGCTGACTGTGGCTCAGATCATGAGCTACTCATTGCAAAATTCAGACTTAAATTGAAGAAAGTTGGGAAAACCACAAGGCCATTCAGATTTGACCTAGATCGCATCCCTGATGAATATACAGTAGAGGTGAAGAATAGGTTTAAGGGACTAGATTTGATAGACAGAGTGCCTGAAGAACTATGGACAGAGGTCCGTGACATTGTAAAGGAGGCAGCAATCACCGCCATCCCAAAGAAAAAGAAATGCAAAAAAGCAAAGTGGCTGTCTGATGAGGCTTTACACATAGCAGAGGAAAGAAGGAAAGCTAAAGGCAACGGTGAAAAGGAAAGATTTGCCCAACTGAATGCAGTTTTCCAGAGAACAGCAAGGAGAGATAAGGAAGCTTTCCTGAATGAACAATGCAAAGTAATAGAGGAAAACAATAGATTGGGAAGGACTAGAGATCTCTTCAAGAAAATTGGAGAAATCAAGGGAACGTTCCATGCAAAGCTGGCCATGATAAAGGACAAAAACGGTAGGGACCTAACAGAAGCAGAAGAGATTAGGAAAAGATGGCAAGAATACACAGAAGAACTATACAAGAAGGACCTCAATGTCCTTGACCACCACGATGGTATAATCACTGACCTCGAGCCAGACATCCTGGAAAGCGAAGTTAAATGGGCCTTAGAAAGCATTACTAACAACAAAGCTAGTGGAGGTGATGATATCCCAGCTGAGTTATTCAAAGTCTTAAAAGAAGATGCTGTTAAAGTGCTGCACTCAATTTGCCAACAAATTTGGAAAACACAACAGTGGCCACAGGATTGGAAAAGGTCAGTGTATATTCCAATCCCAAAGAAGGGCAATGTCAAGGAATGTTCAAACTATCGCACAATTGCACTCATTTCACACGCTAGCAAGGTCATGCTCAAAATCCTGCAAGCTAGGCTCCAACAGTACGTGGATAGAGAACTGCCAGAAGTACAAGCTGGGTTTCGAAGAGGTAGAGGAACTAGAGATCAAATTGCCAACATTCGCTGGATTATGGAGAAAGCAAGAGAGTACCAGAAAAACATCTACTTCTGCTTCATTGACTATGCTAAAGCCTTTGATTGTGTGGATCACAATAAATTATGGCAGGTTCTTAAAGAGATGGGAGTACCGGACCACCTGACATGTCTCCTGAGAAACCTGTATAAGGGTCAAGAAGCAACAGTTAGAACCAGATATGGAACAACTGATTGGTTTAGCATAGGAAAAGGAGTACGACAAGGATGTATATTGTCACCTTGCTTATTTAATTTATATGCAGAGTACATCATGCGAAATGCTGGCCTGGATGAATCACAAGCGGGAGTTAAGATTGCTGGGGAAAAGATCAATAACCTCAGATATGCAGACAATACCACTCTGATGGCAGAAGGTGAAGAGGACCTAAAGAGCCTCTTGCTCAGGGTGAAAGAGAAGAGCGCAAAAGTGGGCTTGAAGCTCAACATCAAAAAAACTAAGATCATGGCATCTGGCCCCATCACTCCTTGGCAAATAGAAGGGGAAGTCGTAGAAGTAGTGACAGACTTCACGTTCCTAGGATCCCAGATCACTGCAGATGGTGACTGCAGCCATGAAATTAAAAGACGCCTGCTCCTTGGGAGGAAAGCGATGGCAAACCTAAACAGCATGATAAAAAGCAGAGACATCACCCTGCCAACAAAAGTCCGCATGGTCAAAGCAATGGTATTCCCTGTAGTAATGTATGGCTGCGAGAGTTGGACTATAAGGAAGGCCGAGCGCCGAAGAATAGATTCTTTTGAACTATGGTGCTGGAGAAGACTCTTGAGAGTCCCTTGGACTGCAAGGAGATCAAATCAGTCAATCCTAAAAGAAATCAACCCTGACTGTTCCCTGGAAGGCCAGATCCTGAAGCTGAAGCTCAAATACTTTGGCCACCAAATGAGAAGGGAGCATTCACTGGAGAAGACCCTGATGCTGGGAAAGATTGAAAGTCAAAGAAGAAGGGGACGGCAAAGGATGAGATGGTTAGACAGTGTCATCGATGCAACGAACATGAAATTGAGCAAACTTCAGCGGACAGCGGAAGACAGGAGGGCCTGGCGTGATCTGGTCCATGGGGTCGCAAAGAGTCGGACTCGACTGTGCGACTGAACAACAACAACAACAGCACAGTGCTGTGCTTGCTTATTTGGAAGTCCAATGCCAATGACTTCAGTGGAGTTCACACCCTAGTAAAATGTGTAGAACTATTTGATTAATGTTTTGAACAAACAAATCAAAGCCAATGTGGTATAGTGGTCAGAGTGCAGTGGTTAGAACTACGACCTGGGAGATCTTAGTTCAGATCCCCACTCTGACAGGAAAGCTTGCTGGGTGACCTTGAGCCAGTAACTCAATCCTAACCTACTTCATAGGGTTGTTGTTTACCGCATTTGTAAGCTGTCTTTCTCCCCAGTGGGAACCCAAAGCAGTTTACACGACTCTCCTCCGTTTTATCTTCACAGTGACCCTGTGAGGGGGCTTAAGCTGAGAGAGTATGACTGGCCCAAGATCACCCAGCAAGCTTCCACAGCACGAGTAGGGATTCGAACCCCGGTCTCTCAGGATACAAGTCCAACACTCTTAACCACCACACCAGTTGTTGAGAGGATAAAATGGAGGAGGGGGGCACTATGGTGTAAGCTGCTTTGGGTCCTCATTGAGGAGAAAAGCCGAGCATAACTATCTAAAATATATAAAAACAGATTTACTTGAGGAGCACATATATTTGGAATACACTATAGGATTTTACTTTTTCCCCTTGAAAAAGCAAATATAGCTGGCTGTACTATGTGAAGGGTGATTCATCATGGCAGTCTCATTGAGCTGAGGATGGAGAGTGGGGGCTGTTACAAAATGGCGGCTGTAAAGTGGAGCCAATCTCAAAATGGCTGCCAGAGAGGAGAGGCTGAGGGCACCTGCAAAATATTGGGGGTCCCAAGGCATGCATTCTCCTTCCAAATATGCCTGAAGACATAAAGATGATGCCTTCTGGGCTCTTCTGAAGCATCTCCTGGTTTACTGAGGAGGAGGGAAAGCCAGATTGGGCTCTTCGCTTTGGGGAAGAGACTGCTGAGTCCTGAGGTGAAGTCCCACTGAGCCATTAAACTCACTGGATTATCTTGGAGCACTTGCCATCTGTCATAACCTTGGGCCTATAGTGATGTGGCCTACATGCTCCAGGGAACCCTGTATTGCAGTAGAAGAAGAAGAGATTGGATTTATACCCCACCTTTCATTCGGAGTCTCAGAACGGCTTACAAACCCCTTTCCCCTCCCCTCCCCACAACAGACACCCTGTGAGGTAGGTGGGGCTGAGAGAGCTCTTTCAAGAACTACTCTTTCAAGGACAGCTCTGACAGAACTGTGGCTTGCCCAAGGTCCATCCAGCAGCTGCAAGTGGAGAAGTGGGGAATCAAACCTGATTCTCCCAGATTAGAGTCCATACATTTAACCACTACACCAGACTGGCTTTCAGGGCCTACATTTCCCAGGTTTCCTATGGACCCTGTGATTGATTAACGGGATTTTGGCAGGAAAACTACACCAGCAGGGGAGCAGAGGGTGGTGCCTGGGAAGAAGGAATAAAAGGCCTTGCCCAAAGTGGGAGGGGATTCTCTCTCAAGGAGTGTTAGAACTGGTGAGACTGTTACAGAAAGAGGGATCCCTCATCCAAAAGGGATGAGTCAGTCTGAGACCAGGTGCCTAGGGAAGGCTAGGACAGTAGAGTCAAGACGTGTTAGGATTTATTATTTTACTGGTTTGCCTACC
Organism: Gekko gecko; assembly: GCA_029375565.1. Classification (NCBI taxonomy): domain Eukaryota; kingdom Metazoa; phylum Chordata; class Lepidosauria; order Squamata; family Gekkonidae; genus Gekko; species Gekko gecko. The sequence continues at coordinate 134,354,725 of JAPDNY010000008.1, read as the reverse complement.
TTTACTGCGCTCATTTTCCCTACAGGTTTTTGAATTACAGTTGTTATTAAATCTCTTTAATAAAACTAGTTTATTACTAATTCGGTCACATATAAGGGGAAATCTACTGGGAAAGTACTGTATAAAGAGGTAGAGTGGGTGCTCTGGGCCCTCCTGAGGAGACCCATACCAGAGTGGGGGCAGCCATTAGAGAACCTTTCTAGCCACTGCCCACGACACCATCTCTCAGCAATTCTGGGCTTAAAATACTATAGTTGGCACACTTGTTTACATTATAGGCTGTTTAGATCTCAGTGTGATACTGCAAAAGATTAAACCGTCGTCTTTCTGTATGACACTTCTCTTTCTGTAACTAATTTATATCACACTTTTCTCCTCAACAGGGACCCAAAGTAGCTTACATCCTTCCCTTTCCTCCATGTTATTGTCACAACAACAATCTTGTGAGGTAGGTTAGGCTGAGAAGAAAGTGACTGGCCCACCCAAGGGCACCCAGCCGTCTTCCTTGGCAAAGTAGGGATTCAAACGTGGGTCATACTAACCTCTTCAGTGGCTTATCTATTCACTACCTTCTGAATCTTAAAAGGATGTTCACACACACACACACACACCCCATCCCGGAAATTTGCACATTTATTTGACTGTAATCAGTTTATCAGGGAAGAGGCAGAAGATTAAGCAACTCAAAATTCTTTAATTGCTTGACAGTTCCAATATGTCTGTGTTGCTGAGTGGACTCGGAATGTCAATACTGACCCCATCTGTTTGTGACCTTCACAGCACAGCGTTTTCGAGAGCAAAGTGAGTTTGGGCTCGAACCCTGTACTTCCCTCCCTGCAGTCAGCATGTAGATAAAGGCACCCTTGTGCCTTACGCAGACTGGATTGAGACACCTGAATTTCAGCAAGCAACAAGTGGGCTCAGGAGGTGTAAAAGCAGCGTACATCGGTGTTCCCCTGTCCTCCGTCTTGGCCAGACTACTCTCCCCCGCTGCATAGCTTGCGAGGCAAGCCGTGGGACTGAATCAATGTCTTATTATGATCATTAGTGCCGAGAACTGAGTCACCGCAGGAAGCCACAGAACAACAGCGCAGGAAGCCATAGAGCAACAGCAGCCTCGTCCAGTGGTGGCTGTTAGAGCATTTCTGCACCCCATCATACACAGAACCAAGAAGAACCTCTCTAGACTGTGTGGCTGAGGAGGTCTGCAGAGATGCAACGCACAGCAAGGACACTAAACACAACTAAAGGCTGCAGGATGTGAGCTTGCAGGCTTGTGGTTGAATACATAAGCACAGTGGTTTGGGTTGGTTATTTTGTTTTTCAACGTGCCTGGCTTTAGGGCCTACCCAGAATTTAGCAAGTGGAGTTCTGTTTGGCCTGAGGCTGTGGGGGAGAAAAGTTTTCTGGCTGCTTGATTTGCCTGTGGGGCAGCTGCGCAAAGGAGCACAGTCAGTAACAAGCAAACAAAAAAAGGCAACTTTACCTAGCGTGTGGAGCTGACTAACCGTGGCTGAATGCAAAGCTGATTCGTGCGGTGTTACCCAGAAGCGGAGAAAGCAGAAGTGAGATGCAAAGCGCTTTCTCGGAAGGCCAGATGAGTTTAAGAGAACTTATTCCCAGGTAAGAATGCGTAGGCCGAAGCCTGAGTCACAGGCCTGTTTTAGACCCATGTAAATAGCACAGAATTCATCTGGAATGCAGTAGTTTCTCCATGGGAGGCCGTGCTTCTGGTGTGGCAGCAAACGCAATGCTGTTCGCCTTTCCTCAGTTCTCTGTTCTGTAGAGTTCTCTGTAAAGTTTAAGAGTAGAAGCAGCCCAGTCCCATGGTTAGTTGTAATTCAGGTGAAGCACACAGTGTTAAATGTGACGCCAGTGAGGCAAAAGTGACTCATGCCACTTTGCCTGACCCCAGGAGCAAGCTCAGAAGTGACATCGTTGCATTGGAGCAAGACTCTAGGATTACCCCAAACGGTGTGGTAAAATACTGTAAAGGTAGACCAGGCAGTACACTTGCCACCTCCAGAGATTTTGGGGGTGGAGCCTGAGGAGGGTGGGGTCTAGGGGAGGGATTTATTGGGAGTAATGCCACAGAGTCCACCTTCCAAAGCGGCCATTTTCTCCAGGTAACCTGACCTCTGTTGCCTGGGGATCAGTCATAATCCCAAGGAGCTCTCCAGCTGCCACTGGTAGGCTGACAGCCCTACCCCACAGCGCAACAATTGTGCCTGTTTCCACACATCAAAGATTCTCTTCAGAGGGGCCATGGCTCAGTGGTAGAGCATTGGCTTTGCATGCAGAAGGTCTCCGGTTCAATCCTGGACATCTCTAGTTAAAACAACCAGGTAGTAGGTGGTATGACACACCTCTGTCTGGGACCCAGAGAGCTACTGGCAGTCTGTGTAGACAATACTGGCCTTGATGAACCAATGGCCTGATTCAGTATAAGGCAATTTCACGTGAGCTCAGGTGTGTTTTGCACTGCTTTCACAACCACTGAAAATGTAGGCATGTGGTTCTTATGGGAAAGATCGTAAGAACATAAGAACATAAGAGAAGCCAATGTTGAATCAGGCCAATGGCCCATCTAGTCCAACACTCTGTCACACAGCGGCCAAAATATACCAGGTGCCATCAGGAGGTCCAGCAGTGGGGCCAGGACACTAGAAGCCCTCCCACTGCTGCCCCCTCCAGCACCAAGAATAGAGTGCATCACCTGCCCCAGACTGAGAGTTCCTATCTATACCCTGTGGCTAATAGCCACTAATGGACTTCTGCTCCATATGTTTATCTAATTCCCTCTTGAAACTGCCCATGCTTGTAGCTGCCACCACCTCCTGTGGCAGTGAATTTCATATGTGAATCACTCTTTGGGTGAAGAAGCACTTCCTTTTATCTGTTCTAACCTGACTGATCAGGTTATGACAATGATCAGGATACAGCAGAGTACTGAAGATGGTGGAAACCTGGAAACAGTGTCATGTGGAAGCTCCAAAAAACAAACCCTCCAGTTTGGAGACCAAGGCAGAGAAAACCTCCATGTGGAAGCTGCTCTTGCATGCTTTCTTAGCGTACCAGATGTAGCCTAGGCAGATGTTGCACTGGTACGCTAACTAAACACACATAGCTACTTTGAAAGATTACCTAGTTCAAAAGAGGCACTCGGACTGTGGAGCCGGGAATAAGAAGAGCCCTGCTGGGGCAGACCAGGGGCCCATGTAGTCCAGCATCCTGTCTCACACAGTGGCCAACAAGTTCCTCTGGAGGGCCAACAACAAGGCATAGAGGCTGAGGCCTTCCCCTGATGTTGCCTCCTGGCTCTGGTGTTCAGAGGTTGGCTGCCTCTGAACATGGACGTTCTCTTTAGTCTAGTCCCTTTAGTAGCCAGTGATAGACCTATTCTCCATCAATCTGCCCAATCCCCTTTTAAAGCTGTCCATGCTGGTGGCTGTCACTACATCCTCTGGCAACAAATTCCACATTTTAATATCTGCGAAAGGAATAATTGGGGCAGGGAAGCCCCATCCACAGGAAGGATTAAGTGCTGCCTCCTCACTTTAAACTGGTTCCCAGCTCCTCTTTCTTCCTAGAAGAGGGGGTTGTTGGGTGTAGATATAGACTTCTGCATATATACTGATGAACTGATGTCTTGGTGAATAAAATCCTCAAAGTCTTCATTCGTTATGTGATAAATTATCGCATAATAAGTCTAGGTCGCATTTAAATGTGAATAGACCTGCTGGATAGAGTTGGCCCCCCCCAGTCCTTGTGCTGTTTAATGGCAGACTGACATACCAAAATGAACAGAAAAATATCTTTTTGCTATTAATCTCTATACTAGGAGAGCTTTGCTGGATTAATTTCCATATGCCAAGAACTAGGCCAGGAAACAAGATGGTAAAGAATGCCACAGTGGTGTGCGGCGGTTAGACTAGATTCTCTCCCCTGCCACAGAGTTCACTGGTTGACCTTGGGCCTGTCATTCTCCCAACCCTAGCCTACCTGACAGGGTTATCGTGAGGATAAAACGAAAGATGACAATCACATGTACCTTTCTGAGCTGCCTGAAGGAGGGGTGGTATAAAAACGTGGTAAATAGGTCCGTGTTTGGAAAGCATTATTCTTGATTTCAGAATATCACCTTGGGGCCTCCCTTATATAAAAGGGGGGGATGGTTAATAAGGTAGGGCTGCCAGCCTCCAGGCCCTACCTGGAGCTGTCCCAGAATTACAACTATCTCCCCACTACAGGGATCAGTTCTCCTGGGGAAAAATGCCTGATTTGAAGGGTGGATTCTGGCATTAGACCCTGATGAGGGCCCTCCCCTCACCAAACCTCACCGTCTCCAGGCCCTGCGCTTAAATTTCCAGAAATTTCCTCACCTGGAGTTGGCAACCCTGTAAAAATCATACATGACACATTGTTTATTAATACATTTCCTTTATTTATTTATTAAAACATGTGTACCTGCCGTAAGGCAGCTCACAATTCCAAGGTTTAAGAAAACATCCAATACAATAAAACCCCATTAACCCCCCTTCCCAAGATGATCCCTGCAGTTTAAACCCCATTAAAAGCCCTCACAAATGAGTTTCTCTTATGAATAATTTCTATAATAAATGAGCAAAGTAACTTAATTTTTCTCTAATGTTAATGTTTGGCTCAAAGCTCTCAGTAGATGAAGAAGCTCTTCCCATATGGAGATGCTGCAATAGGAAATGCATGGCCTGCTAAATGTCTTCCTGCCACACAGCTGTTAAAAAAAGGCCCAACATCTCAATAAAAGAGAGAGGGCAGTCCTCATTTTCACACATACCAGTAAATTAAGTAGCTATTATTCCTAAGTTTCAGAAGGGACTGGGAGAAAGAGAGAGAACGGAACCTACACTGTAACCAAAGTTCAACTATGATCAGAGTGGAACCTGTCTTTGCTCAATGCCATTAATTTTGGCACATTTACTTCACTAGATTACATTGATTTTACTAATTTTGGGGGTATTTTTTTGGATTTGTGTGTGTGTGCCCGTGCCTGGAAGTCATGGGCATCCTCTGGTGACTCCTATTGAGGCATGGAGGACATTCAGAAAAGTGGCTCAATTGCCTGCCCTCTGCCTCCTGGCCCTGGTGTTCTTTGGAGGTCTCCCGACCAAATACTTGCCAGGGCTTGGCTTCCGAGATCTGACAAGATCAGGCTTGCCCAGGCTATTCAGGTCAGGGTGATTGCATTGATTTTTAAAAACTGAAATGGGTTACCTGAAGGAACCCACATAGATTATAATATCACAGTCTCTGATAGGTTCAGCCTTTATTTTCCGGCTCTGGATGCCAAATGAGAGTTCCTATTTGGTAGCTAGAATATCTGCTTTCTGTATCTGTAAGTGGATCTATGACAATTCTAAAAATCACTGTACACTATCACATGTTTGACCTGGAACACAGTAGTATTTGCTTTTCCCTAGAGGCTTTATTTTTACAGTAACAATTGAAGCAGATAAGAGATTACTTTGGATTTTACAGAATGCAGGAGGCCCCAGGAATCCTGTGTCTCTCTTATTTGCTGTTTCCCAGACTTCTCTGGATTTCCTAACGTGTACAATGCATAACTGGCTTGTGGAACTCACACAGGATGTAGTGATGGACCCTAGCTTTGGTGGCTTTAACAACGGGATGGGCAAATTCATGGAGTGTGGAGCCAACGTTGCCATTAACCATGATGCCCAATTACAGCTATGTCGAGATTCAGCATATCTGATTTTGGAGGATGTGGTGAAACAACAAGAGGGAGTTATTCTTCTGTGCCCCCTGCTTGAGGGCCTCCTAGGGGTTGGCTGCCCTACATTAATCTTTAACACAGCATGTCCATATCCAGTCAACATGTGCTTAGACAATCTGGGTTGGACCCAACCAGCTTTTCCAGCGACGATAATGATCGGAAGGTCCCCCTTCTAAGGCTGCCAGTCTCCAAGTGAGGCCTGTGGAGCTCCCGGAATTCCAACTGATTTCCAGACTGTTATGTATTAGGGCTGGAATATTCCAGGACTGGGTACCAGAGACTGGCTGAGCTTGAAGCTCTAGAACCCACCAAGACTCTTGAAGCTCTAGAACCCACCAGGGCTTTGGAGGTGACCGATGACAAACTAATGTTATGTAAATAGCCTATCACTGGGAGTTGGGTGTGTCTGGGTGTGGTTTTAGCATGCTATTTAAACAGGGCTTGTTGCCCTGAGGACTTGTATCTGCTGAATCACTTAATAAAGCAGAGCTGTTCACTGCAATGTGTCTTGCGCCCAATATTTAACAGAGACTAAAGAGATCAAGTTTCCCTGGAGAGAATGGCTGCTTTGGGGGTGGACTGTATGTCATTGTACCCTGCTGAGATCCCTCCCCAAACCTCTCCCTCCTCAGGCTGTACATCATATCTCCAGGGATTTCCCACCCTGGAGATGCCAACCCTACTTTTGTCCATGCAAAAACGGTGCTGCTGGAGATTAAGGGGCCTGCATGGACAAAGCCACGTTAGACAGGGACTGTAGTAAGGAGGGGACGTGGGCAACGTTGAGTGGGAAAGCTGGCTGAATCCACCCCCCTGCCTCTTGCAAGGTTCCTGTTTACATGAAGAAGGCCTATGCAGGTAAACTCTGTTCCCACTGTTATGTCCTCAGACCGCTGCCAGGTGTCAACCAGCGGCAACCAAGCTTCAATCCCGTAGACAATGGGGACTAGGCTCCTGAATTTCCAGTAAGGAGCCAATAGGGACACTGGCAGGAGGTTTAAACCTGCCAATAGAACCACGGGGCGTTCCCCCCCAATTGTATATAGTTGGCTCAAAGACCTATTCATCAATCTCCATCACTCGGCTGTTAGTTTTTGTTCCGATGTGAAAGTACCAATAAACGTGTCTCGCTTATGTCGTGGTCTGAGTCCTGATGTACTGAACCCAGTACTTTTTACCCACCATGGAGGTCAGTAGCAGGAACAGCAGGTACAATTCCTATTCCCTCTGCCATTTATTATATGTATGAAAGAGGCTACTCTGGGGTTTCCAACCTTGTGGAACTGGTGGGTCCTTTGGGGATTTGGAGAACAGGTAGTGGGAGCAGAACAAAATGGCTGCCATGAGGTCTGGCTCCAGCTGCAAAAGGCTGGGAGTTTCCAAATAAGGGAGCTGTTTCCAAATGGGCCGCTGCTTCATACCCTGGAGAGCTGCTGCCTCTCAGAGCAGTCAATACTGACCGTGATAGAACCACAGGTCTGACTCAGCGAGGCAGCTTCATGTGTGAAGTCGATCATCGTGCTCATTAGAAGCAGAGCAATAACTGCAAAACAAAAAGATTCAATAGCAATAACCCAAACATTAAAAGATAAAACACCAGATAAAATTATTGTAAGCAGCAGATTAAAGTCCAGTTAAAATTCTAACAAACCATAAAAGAGATCCCTGGGCAGTGGGGAGAAGTCAGTAAAAAAGCAGTGAGTTATTCAAACAGAACACAATGCCCGGGTATTGTTTGTTCGTTGTTCCTAAAATTTAGCAAATCTGGCACTCAGGAAAGGACTGGGGGGGGGCAGTAAACACAGCCCCTAACTGAAACTGCACCTCAGGAAAGGACATGCTGCAATGGCTGTAATCCACTAGTGTAGGTAATTTGATAATTTGCTTGAGCTTGTTTTTTTAAAAAAATATTGCTTTGTTTTAATGGTTTTTGTAACATTTGGGCTTAGACCCTACGAGCAAGTTCCATGTGTACTAGATAGTCTCTACTGCTGCTCTCACTTCCTCTTGCCCTAGCACTTCCATTTGTGTGAGGCCTCACAGAAAACCCTTGATCTTGCACTGAAAGAAGTATGCACAAAATAGGGTTGCGGGAGACCTCACATTGGCAGGTCCTCACCCCCACTGTCAGTCAACAGGCATGAAGGGGGGTGGGGGTGGAAATAAGGCAAAAATCACTAGTGCATCAACTGTGAGGTACCACTTTTGGGTTTGTCCTGGAAATGATGTTATGCTGTGTGATAGCGCCTCCCTGTGTTTCTGCCCCCCAGTGTCCCATCAGGTGCCAGTTGTCATCTGGCAACGCTAGTGCAAGAGGAAGCATGGCAGAGACTATGTAGCTCACATGGCCCATGTTCATAGCATCCAAGCCTGTGCTCTTAAACAGCACTCTAAGCTGTCTTTATTGCATTTCTTTTTTAATTGACATTATTTAGAGCCTGCCTTTTCCACCAGGAGTCAAGGCCAATCACACAGAATCAGTCCATACAATCACCAGGATGGGACATCCAATAGACAATGGAATAGGATTGGTCTTGGAGAAATCTGGAACCAACCTGAGTCTACTACGGGAGAAAGGGAGGTTAAAAATGTCATAAATAAATACCTTGATGGTTAATAATGTCTTAAATAAATACCTTGATAGTTAATCTGGCCCAGGTGCCTGACTGCCATTGCAGCTGGAATGAATCTACTGACAGAGCTAGTTTAGATTATGGGGTTCCACCCTCATTTATCGGCAATTGTAAATTGTGGTTTTTTACTTGGGGTTTTTAGTATATTTTATTATTTTGTGTGGCTTTTTTTGTTCTGTTTATATTGTAAGCCACCTTGACTTCCAGAAGGTAGTAAAGGCAGCTAATAAATATTTTAAATATTTCTCTCAAGGGTAGTTCTCGAGAGAGCTCTCTCAGCCCACATGCTTCACAGGGTGTCTTTTTGGGGAGGGGAAGAGAAAGGGATTGTAAGGTACTCTGAGACTCCTTCAGGTAGTGAAGGGTGGGGTATAAATCCAATTCGTCTTCTAAATAAAATATGCTGATTACCAGTGAAGGAGGTGGGATGCAGAAGAGATCTCCTCTTGCCGAATTTAACTGGTGGGCAGGTTCATTTTACCAGAATTCTAAATTTTCTGATGTTTTAGAAGCCCACTGCTGTTCTGGCTTCTTGTGATGAGGCAACATCTATTCAGTTCTAAGACGAAGGGAATTTTAGCGGACTCCATATACAAGCGACTGGAAAGATACTCTCTGTACTGGGAAATGGCTGGGTAATTGCTGACACAGAAAATAGTTTTGTTGATAAGAAATATAACTCACAATTTGCACATAGATTGCCACAGTGTGATGGTCATATGGGGTTGTTTGTTGCTGCATGGAACAGATAATTAGAGCCGGGCTTCTAATCTGTTGCTTAATAGAGCATGATTGCTGATCTGGCCCTGGGCATCTGATCGCCACCTCACCTGACATAAATTCAGTGACACATCAGGGCTAGGCCGATTGCTTTCTCTCCTGAAAGATGTCACCCTCATATTTCTTCTGTGCAGTTCAGTTATGGTTGAAAGGCCATTGTCTGAACACACTAAAGGGTGTTTAAATATTAATGCACTATTAAATGCATAATAATTGGATTTCAAGCTAAACGTGATTGCTACTGGAGCTGCATTTGAAAAGAAGCTCCAAAATTAATGGCTACTTGTGTCCAGCCTGTGCCTATTGATCTTCCCAAATGCATTTTAATTGATTTGTCATTAGTTTTTGATAGCCAGATCTTTTGGGGTTGCTGGTAGTTTTCCACGGGACACAAAGCTGCTGGTGTGGTGATGAATATGGCAGCTCACCTGAATTTATTTTCCACGTCATTTCAGAGCTGAATTTATTTTCCATGTCATTTCATCTTGCATCACCATAGGCAGTCAGTATGGAATAAGATCACTCTCAAGAAATTGGGGGGAAGGTATTTTTGGTAAATTAACAGAGATGCTGTATGCAAGTCAGGGTAATTTTATCACTCATTTTACTGCTCATTACACCTTAGTGTGTCCTGTTGTGATCAATACATTTTAAGCAGACAGTGCACGAGTCTAAGCCCACTTATTTCAACGAGCTTAGAAGATGGTAACTCTCCAGAGGACTGTGTGGCAGAACAACCCTGCTGACCTACGTGTTCCTCTCTGGTCAACCCTCTGAGTTGTTGAGTCAGCCCCCAGTAACATGATGCTCTCCCAACTTACCTAACCATTGGAAGTTTGCGTCTCTTGCTTCTTCTTCAATATGCTGTCACGAACTGGTTATTTTAGGAATTACCTACTAAGAGGCACAGTACTTCCAGCTTCCATTCGTGTTTTGCCATTCTAAGTTTCCTCCTAATGCCTGCATTTCCTACTACCCAGTGATTGGTTACCATAGGGATGGCTTACTGTACTTACACACTCCCAGAGAAACAATGATTTTACAACTGACAGCTTCCCTTCCCTGGGTGCCCATTTTAAATTCCATGTTTGAACAGTGGTGGACTATGTGGTAAAGAGAACAACTACCAGTATTTAAAATAATAAAGAATTTATTAAAAATAAAAAGTTTACATGCATGCTCTCTGCACAGCAACAGACTGAGCAAGGTATACAAAAGAAAGGTGCAAATACATGATTCTCCTGTTTTTCACTCTGTACTTGCCCTAGCTGGTCTTATTCTAAGGCAGGCTCTTCACCATAGAAGTTTCAGTATTCCAAAAACTTCCCATTACCTTGGAGTCTTTGTCCAGGCAACCAGACCTTTGTCTGCTCCACATGGCAATTGCATCCATCAAGATGGAGCTCTAGTGTGAGAGCTTCTTTCTCCAGATGGAATCGGACAAGATGAACTTCCAAAATGGACCCCTCTCCCTTCATGACAAGAGATTTTATCTCTTCTGTTTTCCCAACCTCTTACAGGTTAAAGAATAGTTTCCCAAAATCTCCCAGAAGATATAATGTAGCCCCCTTACACCCCCAAGTCTCTGTGTCAACTCTGAAGTGTCAGATTCCAGTTAGGTGTGAGCTGACCATTTCATAGCTTTGGCCAGGATGTCCATCAGCATTTCCAAAGCTTTGATGGTTAGTACTTGGTGATACTTGAAAGCTATTGATTTCCCCCTTCCTTCCTTCCTTCCTTCCTTCCTTCCTTCCTTCCTTCCTTCCTTCCTTCCTTCCTTCCTTCCTTCCTTCCTTCCTTCCTTCCTGACTTCTGCCGGAAGAGAGAAAAATTTTGAATAGTAAATATGGGGGTTGTGTCCAACCTAGACCCCAGATAGATTGCATTTTTACAGATTGCATAGAATTTTATCCCTTAGGCTTTGGGGAGGGGGGTACTGTATGGACACATCCAAGAGGTGCTGCTGCTGCTACCATTACAGTTTTTGTTCTACTTACATTTAAATATTTGTGCCCCATTTTTCTCCCTAGTGGAGACCTACAACATCGTTCTCCCCTCCTTCATTTTATTGTCACAACAAAAACCCCGTGAGCTAGGTTAGGCTAAGAGGGTGTGACTGATCCAAGGATACCCAGTGAGATTGCAAGGCAGACTGAGGCTCTGAACCGGAGTCTACCAGATCCTAGACTGACACTATGACCACTACACCCTGATGTCTCTGGGGCAGTTTGCTAATTCAAAAACATCCAAACTTAGCAGGGAGAAATTTTACCTTCTAGTGTTTTGTTGCATTATTTATTTATTTTTATTTTTAGACCCGTAAGCCACCTTGAGCTCTACGGGAAAAGCAGGTACGCATATACGTCAGTAAAGAAACAGGCTATCTGAGCAGATTTACCCGGACAGGCTCCCAGCTATGTCTGAGCTTTTGTTGGCTGCCATCCTGCAACATTTGTAGATTATTCCCCAGATCTATCGCAGCAGAGTTTAAATGCCTGCCTTTTCCCCTGGGGGCCAGCAAAGACAGCTGAGTGGCCCTTGAAGAGGTAGCTGAATTATTGCTCTGCGAAAGGCTGGAAGGATCACAGAGGTTTTGTCCCTGTCATGCTGTCTTGAAATGCATTTGCATAGCTGCCCTGCTTTGGCTACGCGCGTGAAGACTGACATTTGTGTCGTCTTTGATAGCCTCTGATTACGTTGCAACCGAGCATTGGAAGGCCTAATGCATTATTTATCGGATCACACGTTTCCCTGCTTCTTTTTTAGAACAGACTAGACTAGCAATACAGGAATTGGCTCGGTCAATTAACCTCCCCGCTGTGATGCCTCTTTTGCAGAGAGAGAGAGAGAGAGAGAGCCCATCTCAGCCCAAATCTGCTGACAAAAGGGGGAATAGATTGGAACCTGCCACTGGACCTCTGATCCATCCCCTTCTCTACTCTGCAGAGCACAATATTTTGGTGTTGACTGCAAATAATGTCATGCTATTTCATCCCCTAGCAACCTATATCCTTTACCCCTAGCCTGGGAGTATTTAATCACCCATGCCTAAGCCTCTGCTGTTTCAGAAAGGAGTCTTCTGAAGGTGGACATATTTCACACACACACACATAAACACTCAGATGAAGTTACCATTTCCCCACACAATCTCCCCACAAATACCCAGTGTGGGGTAGTGGTCAGAGAGCTGGACTAGGATAGAAGAGGAGGAGGAGGTTGGATTTATATTCCACCCTTCACTACCCGAAGGGGTCTCAGAGCAGTTTACAATCCCTTTCCCTTCCCCTCCCTACAGCAGACACCCTGTGAGGTAGGTGGGGCTGAGAGAGCTCTCCCAAGAACTGCCCTTGAGAGAACAGCTCTGAGAGAACTTGAGACCAGTGCTCCAAGTTATGGGGTCCTGTGAGCAAAAATTCTACTTTGTGAGCTACTGGCATTAAAGTTGTAAGTGATTTGGCTACTGCATAAATTAGTTTGCTCTGGAGCCATCCTTCCTGAGCTAAGACAAAAATGTGTGAGCCAGAGGCTAAAAAACAGTGAGCTAGCTCACACTAACTCAGCTTAGAGGGAACACTGCTTGTGACCAATGTTCCCTCTAAGCTGTGGAGTCTTGTGAGCAAAAATTCCAGTTTGTGAGCTACTGGCATTAAAGTTGCGAGCAAATGATTTGGTTACTGCATAAATTAGTTTGCTCTGGAGCCATCCTTCCTGAGCCGAGACAAAAATCTGTGTGCTGGAGGCTAAGAAACTGTGAGCTAGCTCACACTAACTCAGCTTAGAGGGAACATCACTTGTGACTGACCCAAGGTCACACCAGCAGCTGCATGTGGAGGAGTGGGGAATCAAGCCCAGTTCTCCCAGATTAGAATCTATGCTCCTAACCACTACATCAAACTCTCACTCTGCCATGGAAGCTTGTGGGGTGTGACCTCGGGCCAGCTGCACTCCCTCAGACTGACCTACCTTGCAGGGTTGTCCTGAGGAGAAAACAGAATCATAGAATCATTGAGTTGGAAGGGACCTCCAGGCTCATCAACCCCCTGCACAAGGCAGGAAATTCACAAATACCTCCCCCTCCACACCCGCAGTGGCCGCTGTTCCCAGAAGATGACAAAAAAAACACATAGCCACTCTGGGGCCCCACTGGAGAGAAGGGTGGGATATAAATGACGTAAATACAGAAAAGAAAAATAATCTGGACCCCTTACTCAGTGACACAGAATTGTGCCATTTGGAGCCCTGGAATTTGAGGCAGCTCAGTTATAGCCAAGGGAAAAAGAAACCTGGGCAGACAGGCCAAGACATGGGGATTTCTGGGGGGGCACAGAAAGGAGATGTGAGCAAGTCTCTCACTGAGGGGCAGTCCAGGGCGTTTTTCTTTCAATCAGTGATGGTACCAATATACCACTATATCAAGATACCAACTGCTGATTTTTGAAAAATCAAAAAAACCCTCCTAGTGGCATGAAGTGAGGAAAGGTGAAAGCGAGGCCCAGGGCAGGGAATATTTCCGCCATGTGGGAGGGACTGGGAAATTCCAGACTTTCCACCCACACAGCAGCCAGTCCAGCCGCGCTGAGATCTTTCTCAAAATATCAGAGCCAAGCAGGTTTGGGAACAGGGTTGCCAGCTCTGGGTTGGTAAATACCTGGAGATTTGGGGGGTGGAGACTGAGGAAGGTGGGCTTTAGGGAGAGGAGGAACTTCCATGGGACATAATGCCACAGAGTCCACCTTCTGAAGCAACCGTTGTCTCCAGGCGAGCTGATTTGTGTCACCTGGAGATCAATTCTAATTCCAGGATGTCTCCAGCTACCACCTGGAGGTTGGCAACCTGATTTGGGAAAGATTGCTGGAAAATTCAAGGGAAACCTGGGTGGTGTATGGAAGTACCACAACACTGTGGGGGAGCAGGAGGGGAAAACTTATTTCCCAATAGCATTGAACGCTCCCAGTTTTTTCAGTGGGGTTATGTATATGAAATCCTCAGGGGGGAAAAAAAATCCCCATTCTCCCCAGCTTTTCCCCAGCCTTTCACAACTCTAATCAGACAATGGGCACTTGCTTTCAAAATGTCCCCCACCCGCGCTTTTTGAGTACTTCTCATTATACAACACAATTTTATTTTTTATTACTTTTTAAAGACATAGAACAGACATGGGGGGGTGTGGAAATACAACTCCCATGGCAATTTGCAAAATCACACATGTACAAAAACCCTCCCAATCCAAACAGATTAGCAGACATGAAGGGAACAATGAGCAGTAGGATCTTTCATGTTTTGTGGTTTGGCCAACAGTTCATATGCTTGAGGATTGGCTTAACTCTGTATTTTGGCTGTGGAATGAAGTGGTATGCAGAAACGAGTAAGGGGGGAGAGAGAATATCAAAGGGCTGTGTGACAGTGCAAACGTGTGATAGCTGATCATGCCGTACTCTGCAGTGTTGGGAGGGAAGGAGTACAGACAAGCCTTCAAACCGCCATGAACAGGTGGCAAAAATCCAAACTGATAACTGAAAAATCAGCTGCCTGCCCTGCCCTGGATAGCTCAGGCAAGCCTGATCTCATCAGGTCTTGGAAGCTAAGCAGGACCAGCCCTGGCAAGTAACTGGAAGGGAGACCTCCAAGGAATACCAGGGCTCAGGATGCAAGCCACCTCTCTGAAACATCCAAACCCCACTCAGGGTCACGAGAAGTTGCCATGACTTCCACGTTTGCAAGCATACACATGGACACACGAACACCCACAAAAAAAGAGAAAGAAGAACCAGCTGCCTAATCACAACTGGTGATCAGGGTGGAATCCAAACCAGCCAGTGTATGTGCGTCCCTAACCGTGGCTCAGCCTTTGCAGGTTTTCAATGTTCCTATTAAAACTTAGGCTATATAAGGAATAAGAATATATCTGCAGATCGTAGTTTCCTAGACATTTGCAGTTTAGGAAGAAGGACATCTGGAACACAGTGCAAGGCTCCCAATAGAAATGTCCATTTCATCCTTTCTCTCCCCTTCTCTCTTGAGATCCATGCTTCACACGCTGGTGGTGCAAAGTGCTGTCAAGTCGCAGCCGTAGGGTTTTAAGGGTGAGATGAGCAGAGGCAGTTTGCCATTGTCTGCCTCTGTGTGGGTTATGGATCAGTGGTGGAACATCTGCTTGAAACTCAGAAGGTCCCAGGTTCAATCCCCGACATTTCCAGTTTAAAAGATCAAGTAGTAGGTGATGTGAAAGACCTCCACCTGAGACCCTGGAGAATTGCTGCCAGTCTGAGTAGACAATACTGAACTTGGACCAGTGGTTCAATAAGGCAGCTTCATGTGTCCCTCCAAGTACTAGCCAGGGCCTACCCCACTTAGTTTCTAAGATCTGACAAGATCGGGTTAGCCTGGCCCACCCAGGTAAGGACACGCTTCACACAAAGTAGCATAAAAAATTAAATTGCCAAGACCAAAGAATCACCTGACACCAGCAAGAGAAGCAATATGTACACACAGAACTTCTCGCATTGGGTGGGGGAGATGATGAACGCTGACACACAATCCTCTTTACCTATAGCTGTCTTGAGCTCAGTATCAGTGCTCTGAAAAGTACAGCGGGGGGATTTAGATTACAAAATATTGAGAAATATCCACTATCATTGAGTCAAAGATCTTTATCCTCGGTGCATTAAAGGAAATTCTTATGTAACAAATGGGCCTGAGCACATTCCCCACTCCCCAGCCTGCTGTCTGCCAGAAAGTGATGGAACAGTGGCTATAATTTATCTGGGTTTCAGGAAAGCATTTGATACCGTGCCATGTGCCGGTCTGATTTACAAGGCCAGAAAGAGTGATGAGAAATGGGGACAGCTCTTCTGACGTTGATGGAGAACCATTTCAAGGAAGTGGAAACCAAGTTGCAGTCAAGTAGAAACGATGGGTCACTGCATGCTGTGTGGTGGCCACTGGAATGCAGGTCAAATGTGGAGTTTTAGTGACATTTCTGCTCCCCTGTGCATTTGTTTCAGGCTTTCTGATGCTGGGAGCAGGAAGGATTTACACAGAGGTGGAAAGAGGGATAATGGGTGGTAGATGCTTAGGAATAATCAGAGACAAGCTCCCAGGATCATTTTATGGTGCATTAGGTACTCACTGACGTATGTTAACTATGGTGCCGTATCTGGAATGAGACAAAAGGTGGTTTTCCTGACCCCTATTTCCAGGTTTCCAATCAGCATTAACAATTACGAGGACAGCTGGCACGAATTGGCATTTTGCAAGCTGTGCTCGTGGTGGAAAGTGCCATCAAGTCACAGCCTATTTATGGCAACCCTGTAAAGGTTTTCAAGGCAAGAGACAAACAGAGGTGGTTTGCTGTTGCCTGTCTCTGCAAAGCAGCCCTGGACTTCCTTGGTTGTCTCCCATCTAAGTACTAGCAATGGCTAACCCTGCTTAGCTTCCAAGACCCAGCAAGATCGGGACAGCTTGGGCCAACATGTTGTGGAGAGTGTAAACCAGGGAGTGGGAAGTTCAAATCTTGCCTCTAGTTACTGCCTTTTATGTGTCAAGATCTGAAATATGGGGACAGCAACACAGATGTACCCTATATTTATTTAAAATATGCATGTAGTGCTTCTCCTTGCAACTGAAAGTAATCTTGTGTGTGTGTGTGTGTTCAGGAGAATCTTTTAGTGATTTTATCTATTTTAGCTCTCTGATCATTTTTTTGCATTTGTGTGTGTGCGCGCCCATGCTTGGAAGTCATGGTGAAGGGGCATGGGAGGGAAGGAGGGTAGATATTGCAGATTAATGAGGCCTAAAAGAAATCAACCCTCACTGTTCCCTGGAAGGCCAGATACTGAAGTCGAAGCTCAAATGCTTTGGCCACCAAATGAGAAGGGAGCACTCACTGGAGAAGACCCTGATGCTGGGAAAGACTGAAGGTAACAGAAGAAGGGGACGGCAAAGGATGAGATGGTTAGACAGTGTTGCCGATGCAATGAACATGAAATTAAGCAAACTCCAGAGAACGACGGAAGACAGGAGGGCCTGGCGTGATGTGGTCCATGGGGCCGCAAAGAGTTGGACTCGACTGTGTGACTCAGGGCTCTTTTTGTAGCAGGAACTCCTTTGCCTATTAGGCGACACACCCCTAACATAGCCAGTCCTCCAAGAGCTTACAGTAGCCCCTGTAAGAAGAGCTCTGTAAGCGCTTGGAGGATTGGCTGCATTAGGGGTGTGTCACCTAATAGGCAAAGGAGTTCCTGCTATAAAAAGAGCCCTGGTGAGACTGAACAACGACAACATGAGGCCAGACTCACAGGCTGTGTTACAGACTTCGGCTGTGCCTTCTTTCCTTGTTGGAGCTCCTCCTTCCTTCTGCTTGTCATGCCATCCTGTCCTGCAGCTGCCCCATCATCCTCTCCTAAACCACTACATTAATCCTTCTGCTTTGGTTTATTAGTTTCTGCTGTGGCAGCATTCAGCCGCGTTCCTCCAAAAGTGATCACTGCTTCCCAAACACTCAGCGCTGACCACCTGAGATCCTCACTGGCCATTGAATGTCTCCATTCCTCTGCTGTAAAATGTCCATCTGTGGATCCAGATCAGACACATCTTCTCAATTAGAGTTTTTCAAATTTGCATGAACAGCTGTAGCCAAGAGGTACAGGAAATGCAAGACAACATCCATGAACTGGCTGACAATGGTTTGGATGGTTGGCACAGCTATCCTAGAAGCAAATCCCAACTCATTCTATTTTCATAATTTCAGGCGCTCCCCTTAGTCCAGGCCTGCACAATTTGGGACCCGCCAAACTCTGTGCAGTCCACCAGTCTTGTATTGGCTCCTGGGTGCCTGCCCTAGGCAGCTGGATTTGGTTTGGTAGGCTACAAGTTACTCTTGTCCTAATAAATGGAATGGTGAAATTGACTAGACTACTTTGCAAGCAGTTCCTGGTCTAGTCAATTTCACTCCTGGAGGGTAAAAAATTTTAAGAGGCAGGAACTTGCTGGAGAAGTTGCTTTACACTGGGTGTTAGTAGGTGGGTGGTATTAATCATGGGTGTTACACAACAGGTGCCTGTGACATTCACATAAACACACACACACACACAAACACACACATGTCAATAGCAGCAATTCTGGTCATACTTCTGGGAAGCCGTTTATTCTGCAAACATTTGCAAAACACATTGGCCTGATACCACAGCAGGAACCAAAATGAAACCAGGTGTACTATGGGCAATGATAGCCTTGCTTTACTACCTCTTGCATACTTTTACAGCCTGTAACGGTCTCCAGAGCAGAAGTGCTACTCTGAGGAAAGTTGTCTGCATCCATGCAATCTCTGAGTGACAATAATTGTTCAGTTATTATGTGAAGATAACAGCAATTAGCCCAAGCATCATCTTTTCTCTCAAAAAGCCTTGAGACAAAAGTAGGTCACCAGCTAGATCCCACATTCTCACAGACTTAATTCTTGTGAAGATTATCAGGTCACCCACACATGGAATCTCCCTTGAGCCGCGGGTTAGACTCCCGGGAGACTCCTTGTGTGTGATGTGATGATCCCATTGCAAGGGTTAGTTCCGTGAGAGTACTTTTAAATGCAAATGGATGTCCTAGTATTTATAGGGCACATTGAGAAGCACAGGGAAAAACAATTACGCGTGCCAGTAACTCATCTTCAGAAAGCAAATCAAGCCTTCTGGGAAGAGCATTTAGAAGCTGTATTTAGGACCAAACAAGCAAGTGCATTTCATCATAAATAATGATGACTAAAAAATGATGAATAAAGAGGAACTATTATATAGACAGTAGTGTTGTAACTGCTTCTCTGCCCTTCATAATCCCATGATCCTTTGCAAGGGCCCTAACTTGTATTAACTGTATGGGTCTGATTTCAGGTCAGGTCTTGATTTGTTGTTATCCAAATGTGTTTTTCTTCACAGCAGAGATTGTTATATCAGAAGGTGCCATGTGGTATGAGACACTGTCAGAGAGTATAGGCCCCATTCTTTTCCAGTAACATCCACGAGTCCTTCCTGATGTTTCACTCCAAGATACCCATGTTTGGAAGAAGCATGGTGAGTTTCCCCCAAATCACGTTTCTAGGACTGGAGTGAGGTATGGATCACATGACTTAAACAGCTCCAAGCTTTCTTTGGCCCTGCACATATATACTTGCCATCCACGCTCTGTCAGCCACACTTACAGATCAAAACGTCAAGGGCTGAGCAGTGAGGGTACTCCTGCCAATAAAGAGGAAAGGAGAAACAGGGGCTGAGGACCTCAGGGAACCTGAGACTCTATTTTCTTTCACAATTGACTCAGACCAAAAGTTCCACTGTAGCATGATTCCTCTGTTTACAATTGCGAAACCACTGTGATCGACAGGATGTGACCAAGTCTATCCCCTTAACAGAGTTTGACTATATACTCCAGAATTATATTACTAGTAACCAGGGCCTGATTTCTGAAATGTATCAGGTTGTAATAAAAATGGGCAATAAAAGCCCTACGTCATACCAGAAACGGTGGGTGTCAGATTGTGAGATGATGCTGTTGGATAATTGTTGTTGTTCAGTCGCACAGTCGAGTCCAACTCTACGCGACCCCATGGACCAGATTACGCCAGGCCCTCCTGTCTTCCGCTGAAGTTTGCTCAATTTCATGTTTGTTGCATCGATGATGCTGTCTAACCATCTCATCCTTTGCTGTCACCTTCTTCTTTGACCTTCAATCTTTCCCAGCATCAGGGTCTTCTTCAGTGAATGCTCCCTTCTCATTTGGTGGCCAAAGTATTTGAGCTTCAACTTCAGGATCTGGCCTTCCAGGGAACAGTCAGGGTTGATTTCTTTTAGGATTGAATGTTCTTTTAGGATTGAATGATTTGATCTCCTTGCAGTCCAAGGGACTGTCGGATAATGTTTGGTAATAAATCTGGAATTCAAATACTTTTTCCTCCCAGATAATAAGTGTCAAAGTACAATCCTTTAAGATTTTGTCCCATTGGTATCAGCAAGACACGGCAGCTATCACAAGTTTTTACAGCATACTCACCTCTCTGCTGGAAGGGGTGTGGAAAGGTGGGGTCATACACACGTTGATGGCAGTGTGAGAGAACTGAACAATTCAGGAAGACAATTTTGGACCAAATATTCCTTATAACAGGGTATTTTGTCCCATTTACACTGGAGATATTATTTCTTAATTAGTGGAAGGATAACATGGTTCCAAATATTAGGAAAGAGCAGATCTCATATCTTCTAATAGCTGCCAAAACATCTATAGCAGCTAATTGGAGTTACCCAAATACACGTATGCTTCATATATGGCAATGTAAGGTATAGGAGATGTACATAATGGAAAGAATTATGTATAAGATGAATCAGTTTGAAAATAATCCTCCTTCCTCGAATTTTGTAGAAGTGTGGCCAATGATATTGAACTACTTGATGCAGATGGGAGTGGTCCCAAAAAAACTGAAGTACTTAACTGAAATGCCATATTAAGGATGTTTATAAGTTGCAAGATCTGAGGTTTGGTATTGCTTATTTACTTTCTATTCCAAGTGTCTTTGCTGTTTGTTATGGGGGGTTTTGTATTATGTTTCATGCTCGTATATTTGTTGGTTGTACTAAATACATATTGTCAAATTTTAAAAAGAAAGAAAAAAGAAGAAGGTGAGCTGTGAGGTCTGGGAAACTGAGGGAGTGGTTGCTTAGCAACAATTCCATCCTCCCTTTCTGTTTTCTGGGAAAGATGCTCTCCCAAGTCTCTTCCTCCCCACACCAAGCTCCTGACATCTGCCTCATTCTCCCTTGAGACTTTGCATCTGAACTAGTTCAGAAAAGACATTAGTGTGTAAAAGAGCAAAATCTGTGCACCTGTCTGTGTTTGTAATATGGTCCCTTGTTTAAAACACCCCAAATCCTGGTGCCATGTGTGCTGTAATTATTACAGCATGCTACTCATACTGTTCATCATAAATATGTATTGTAATATTTCGGGGTCCACAAGTAAAATTACGTGAATGAGGAATGTCTTAAAGCCACAGTCTTTAAGTCTTTTCTCTAGAACTAACTAAGGTCCCATGATGTTAGGACAAGTCCTCAAACTACCAGTTCTTTAATACTGTCAAATATAAGGGAATGTCTCTAAATTCCCCAATCTGGGGGCAAATGAGACTTCCATAAGCCATTATCTGGAAGATAAATGCTCTTCAAGAGATATGAGGTTGCATAGCTCAACAACCTCTCTGACATATCATGTATAGCATATGTACCTCACCTTCCCAATGACAGTAATCACACTTGCAAGCCCCCTGCAGTCTCTCTAAGGCTGGTGAAGTGGGCATGTATCCTGTGTACTAATAATGAACAATACACGCCTTGGAATGTGTAATTAAAAAGAGGCACATTGTTTTGCACTCCGTTGGCATGGCTACAGAAAATCTACATCATGTTCTGTTTGTAGCTGCCATCTAGAGGACAGTGTATGGATCACTCTGGCTTTCTGAGTCGTTCCTAATCAATTTGCAGAGATTTGGGAATGTTGAAAGGGGTGCGTGTGTTTAATTGTGCAAGGAGAAAATGCATATTCAGGGACAGGAATAAACAGTGCAGCCCTAAACTATCAGTGCGAAATTGTAGGCTTGCAGGAGAGAGATAGTCTTTGGAACGCAGAATACCTAGGAATACACTTCGACTAGGGTTACCAGATGATCTCTTTTTAGAGGACATGTTTTGTAGGGGGTTTTGGTGACCATCCTCTTTCGGGCTCTTTTAAAAAAAAACTGATGAAAATGTCCTCTTTTTGAGTTGGAAGGTTAGGAATATTCTTAATTAGTAGCAATTTTCCCAGCTTAAATAGTAGGGGTATTTAAAATGAGATTTGTCATAGTGATCACTTGTCTGAAGTAGTTAGTCGGGAAATATGTCCTCTTTTTTGCTTTTCAGAATATGGTACCCGTAAGTTTGACCTAGAAAGGAAAGAAGTATTTTAAATCATTTGCACAGAATGACAGAAGGATAAGATAAGAACTTGTTTAAATAAAATGTTCACAAGAATTTGAAGAAAGACCACATTGATCCAGCAACTCAAGACCTAACTAGATAGTCTAGGCTAAATCTAGCTTGGATAGGAAGAAAAAAACAAAAGTGGTACAACAAAACCTCAAACACGTCTCTAAATTTTTAACAGTCTCAATGGTGGATTACAAATGAGTAAATCAATGCAATCTATAGGATGGGATATTCAGTGAACTGTGCCATAGGAATTAGGATTGTAGAACCAGCCAGAATCTAAAAACAGAACCAAAACAAAGCTTAGGTATTAATATGACATATTAAATCATGCAAAAATTCCATAGTAGGATCCCAGTTTTAGTAAGCTCTCCAGGGTTGTCAAACATGTGGCCCGCGGGCCAAATTTGGCCCCCACAGGGCTTGTATCCAGCCTGTGAACAACTGGCTCTCATCTGCTTCCTTTTCCTTCTCCCCTGCTTCCTTCTGCCTCACAGCTTGCTTTGCCAGGCTCTCTAAATCACACAGGAGCTACAGAAAAAAGCCTCTCTTCCCTCCATTGGCTGAGGCTCCTCCACCTCCTCGTCCCCTGGGGAGAAAGAGAGGGGGAGAGCCAAAGCTTGCTTTGCCCAGTCCCGTCAATCCCATGGAAGAGATACAAAGCACCTTTAAGACCAACAAAGTTTTATTCAAGGAATGAGCTTTTTGCCTTGCTACAGAGAGAGAGTGAGAGGTTTTTTGGGTTCGTTATGCCAGAGCTCTCCTGGGTGTAACTGGGTTCCCCTCCTCTTTTTCACTGTATTCATGCCCTCATTATCCAGTCTTTTTCAGTAGAAAAGCAATGTGAACTATTTAGATGAGGAATAACAACAAGACAGTGAGGTGGATTAGGCTGAGAGTATGAGTCCAGACCAAGTTCACACAGCACATTTCCTTTGTAGACTGGGGATTTAACAAATGAGTTTGACATCCCTGCTCTACACAGTAGTGTAGACTACAGTCCCTAATAATTTATCCAAGTAACTTTGTGAAACAGACTCTGTTGCCTGTTATAACCCTCCTTGAGTCCAAGTGAGAAAGAATGAACTATAAATGATGTAAATACATAAATTTAATTGAATCTATACTGAATTGATTTATCAGGAACAATAATGTGCCAATATTGTCTATAACAGTAAACTTTTGTAAGGAGGTCTGAAAATCCCCAATAACAGAAAGAATAATTTCATGGCAGTCTTGGTGGCAAAGCTAGTGTGGAACTGTGGTTTGGTGCTACATGAACAAACCCTGTTCTTACACATTCCCTCCTTTTCCCCAGATTTTGGCTTCAGTGTAAAGCCTGAGAAACTGATTTCCACTCCTGTTCCAAACCAGGATGGCAAACTCTGTGCAAAATTTACTCTGGCCATGTAAGAGTATGAGAGTGCACACAAAATGAGTAGCACCAAACTGGGGTTATTTTCGAACTATGTTAATATTTATTTATTTATTTATTTATTTCAATTTGTATCCTGCCCTCCCCGCTGAGGCGGGCTCGGGGCGGCTTATGTAGCATTTCATGAAGTACACTACAATTAAAAGCCTGTCAAGACATAAAACAAATCACATAAAATAACAGTAATTTAAAATATACCTAAAAGTGCTGGAGCAAACAGTCTTTATGGCCTGGCTTAGGTGGCCATATAGTTCCAATGGCTTCCACAACAGCTTGGTTCTCTCACTTTCTGTGCGGCAGGCACAGGCCAGAGGTAGCGCTGGTACACCAGGGCACGGTGGGGATAGAAAAAGGTAGAACTAGGGCACAGGGACACTCCTCGATATATAATGCGGCTCCTAATCAAATGCCTGGTGGAAGAGCTCCGTTTTACAGGACCTGTGGAACTGTAAAAGGTCCCGCAGGGCCCTGATATAGCTGTGGTTGGAGACATAACAGACAATCTATAAAAGGTTTTCCTTTTTCCTCTGCTATTTTAATGCCCGATTTACTCTATTGCTGCTCTCAATCCAGCATCTGACCAGTTGCTTTGTCATGTTTTCTTCACTCTCATTATGCATGCTGAGAACTTCAATATGAACACAATCACCAAGCAAATGTATCTTGCTTAAACTTTCTCTGTTACACTTGAGATGTGCTCCTGAATGGATTTCCTTGGTGTTCCATAGCAAATTTAGTTATTGGAGCCTAGCCAAGAATAACACTAGATACCAACATTCTGTACTATATTACCACAGCCTCCAATCTAGGAGAGGCCATAGCACAGTAGTAGAGCATCTGGTTTGCATGCAGAAGGTCCCAGGTTCAGTCCATGGTATCTCCAGTTACAGGCATCAGGGAATAGGTGATGTGAGAGACCACTTCTTGAGAACCTGGACTGCTGCTGCTGGTCGGAGTAGACAGTATTATTATTATTATTTTATAAATTTCTGGACCGCCCAATCACTGAGTACACAAGGCTCTGGGTGATTTACAACAGGTTAAAAAGATACAAAAACACGGATTAAAATCCACAAATCATTCTTAATTCAATAGTCTCCAGATGGTGTCCATAATTTAATCTAAAACTTACTCTGGACTGTTCTTCTATCTTGTGGGCAGGTTAAGGAGGAGGCCGAAGTGGGCAGAATGGAAGAAAAGGGTGCTAGCTGTGATGGAAAACAGCTGCTGTCCTCAACCAAAAGTCTACTGACCTCAGTAGATCAATGGTCTAACTCACTCTAAGAAAGTTTAATGTGTTCATGTGAGTGGACTGGATATGTGAGAAGTCCATGCTCACACAAGTTGAGTGGAAGGCAATATTAATCCAGAAAGATGAAGCTGGAGTTCATTAGATGGTCCAAGCCAGTGTTCCCTCTAAGCTGAGTTAGTGTGAGCTAGCTCACAGTTTTTTAGCCTCCGGCTCACATATTTTTGCCTTCACTCAGGAAGGATGTTTCCAGAGTGAACTAATTTATGCAGTAGCCAGATCGCTTGCTCACAACTTTAATGCCAGTAGCTCACAAAATAGAATTTTCACTCACAAGACTCCACAGCTTAGAGGGAGGAATCGGTCCAAGTTAATTCTATCTTGGTTAGGAAACATTGCTATGAAGGCAATGAATATCTTTTGCATGTTTTCCCCAGCAAAAGGGGTAGGCATTTAAAAAGAAACCACTAAATTTAATTCAGTCTGTGTCAGGAACAATAAACCATGTTTGTTGTTGTCCAGTCGCACAGTCGAGTCCGACTCTTCGCAACCCCATGGGCCAGATCACGCCAGGCCCTCCTGTCTTCCGCTGTCCGCTGAAGTCTGCTCAATTTCATAAACCATGTTTACCATGCAACGAAAAAAAAAACTTTAGAAGGTCTTCAGGACAATCCAAGTATATCTGATGGATCAGCAAAATAGTTCAGTTCCCTTAAAAGAACAGGCTGCACATTTGAAAGAATGGGAGAAGAACAAAAGGAAGATGATTGAAATCAAAACCATCCCAAGATGAAATATTACGTTCGACGTTTGGGACAAGCGTAACTAAGAATTGGCAACAACTCAGTCTTGGGTTGCTTCTGCGATATACCATGAAGACACCTTGGCAGCTTGAGAAGTAATTCCAGTGTATGGGAAAATGCTTACTTGACTCAATTTTTATGATTTATATACTGAAAATAAATGTATAACTTATAGTGAGACAAGACGTAGAATGTAGGAGGCCCCTTCTTCTTCCAGATATCTTCAGAAAATGAATATGCTTTTAAATGTACAAAGAGAACATGCTGTGATGAGAAAACCAACTGAATTTGAATGGATGTGAATAACTTCCAGTACCTGTAAAGGCCTTTTTTTTCTAAATAAATATGTAAAATATTGCACTGACAATGAGGCTTCGAGGCATAAATATAAAGAGAAATAAGGAAAGATGTGCAGTTGAACATAACTAAAAAAAATCAATGGAGTTATGCATGCAGTGTACGTGCAGCAATATCTATAAATATATCTATAAGAGGGATCTTTTTTACCAACTGTTTCTTTCCAGTGATACTGTTTTTCGACCTGAAAATTGTTGAACTCTGTACAGTAATTCTATGGGAGGAGGTGTTTGTCTAAAAATGCAAATTCTCTATATATCTGATAACACTGCAGAAGATATTAGGAGAACTAGAAAACTAGAGGAAGTATCAAAGGAAACTGTTGTACTGCAAGTTATTATTCTGAGTGTTGACACTGAAATACAATGGAGCAGTTAGAAGTCTGTTAACTTGACTTGGAATGAGTGTAACAAAGAACTGTGTGTGGGGGCGACGACCCTTTCCTGAAGAATGGTTTAGAAAAGTTTAGAATTTCATGGTAATGAACAAAATAACTTTTGTATATAGGAGGAAGGACAAAGCAAATGCCATTGACCTATTTAAAGACAACTGGCAACTTGTTCATGGAACTGGAGTCGGGTTTCCAATGCACGGCTGGTAAATACCTAGAGATTTGGAGATGATGTTTATGAAGGGGAAAATCTAGGAAGGGATTTCACCTAGAATCTATGGTATACCATAGATTACTCCTTCTGAAGTTACTATTTTCTCCAGAGGTACTGTTCCCTATCGTCTGGAGATCCATTGTAATCTATTTGTATTTCAAAGATTTTTTTTAAAAAAAGAAAGAAATGCACTTTGCACTATTTATGTTTGTTTGGTGGCAGAATGTTACAGACTAATGCAGGTGCACCAAGGCTGCGGAAACCTAGGGGGATCGGGTTTCCAGATCCCCGCTGGCCCATGGCAGGGGATGGTGGGGTAGGGTGGCCAGATCCAAGTTGGGAAACTCCTGAAGATTTGGGGATGGAACCTGGGGAGGTCAGGGACCTCAGTGGGATGCAATGCCCATAAGAGTCCACCCTCCAAAATATCCATTTTCTCCAGGGAAGCTCATCTCTTTAGTCTGGAGATGAGCTGTAATTCTGGGGGATCCCCAGGCCCCACCTGCAGGCTGGCATCCCTAGGAGGGAAAGAGAAGGTATCTGGAATCAACACTGTATAAAAGAGTCATAATTGTCCATTGAAAGCCCTGCTGAAATCTCCTCTAGTTGCTGAGGCGCATGCACAATAGGTGTGTAAAATACCCCCTGAAACAATCCACTTTTTGTTTCCATTTTCTGATTCCAATCAGTAAGTAAAGGTAAAGGTTCCTTTGCTCGAAAGCCAGTCGTATCCGACTCTAGGGTTGCGGTGCTCGTCTCCGTTTCAAAGCCAAAGAGCCAGCGCTGTCCGAAGACGTTTCCGTGGTCATGTGGCCAGCATGACTAAACACCAAGGCGCATGGAACGCTGTTACCTTCCCACCGAAGTGGTACCTATTTATCTACTTGCAATTTCTTGCTTTCAAACTGCTTGGTTGGCAGGAGCTGGAACTAGAGACGGGAGCTCACTCCGTCATGCGGCACCCGGGTCTTGAACTGCTGAACTACTGACCTTCCACAGCCTGCAGTTCAGCATCTTAACCACTTGACCACTTAACTTTGGAGCCGCAGCTCCGTTCCAATCAGTAAATACCTGCATAAAACCCACCTGCCATATTAAAAATTTTTAAATCTCTTTCATTTTATGTTTAACCAGAACAGTTTTTGCAGACAAACACAGAGCTTATCGTCTCATCAGAGTTCCACTTGGCTTGTGTATCTCTTTCTTGACCCTCCATCTCTCCCCACGAAAAGAACTTCTGGGCCAGACCAGAGCTCCAGGGTACCCACCACCAGAGGAAAATTTCTTCCCCTTGTTTAAACTTTTCAATCAAGGCACAGTGGCCATATACCACTAGGCAGCTCCTAAAGCTGATGAAATGCATAAAGCTTCATCTGAGGCGAGATTTCCCTGTAGGGACAGACGGTTACAGAAAGGCCATTAGCTGTGTGGTTGACCAGCATGCTAACCACTCGAGTGTTTCCTCTAGGGGCAAAGTAATCTCTAGATAACAGGGATCTGGGAAGGCATGATAACGTTATCATTTTGCCATTTCAGTCCCCTTTTTTCTTCAAATGGTGTTTTTTAATTATTCAAAACTGGTTCACCAAAGAACGGAATTTCTTGTCACCACAATCTCGTCGCAACTGTCACCCACCACAAAACAGCATATTTCTTGATTTTTAAAACATATGTACACAAACACTCTCTTTCATGTGCATTTTTTCTTTCAAATAAAGCTGCCCCCCAAATTAATTTATATACCCCAGCAACAGCTTTAATGAGAACTCGCGCTGTAATCATTCCCAGATAAATATTCCCTGTGATCAATCAAAATGGTGGAACCAATTTTGTACCCGTCACTTTTGATTTTCCCAATAAAAAATGAGTATTCTACTCCAGCACCGCTGGGAATTGGGCGCACAGAACCCAAAACTCTGTCTGCATCAGCGTCTTTAGAAGGATGGTACACAACACACAAAGAGCTGACACAAGCTGTGGAGAAATGAATAGATTGTGGCATCGTGTGTGTGTGTTGTGTGTGCGTGTGAGAGAGATGAATGTACGTACGTGTGGAGATTGCTGATGGGATGTGGTAGTGCCTGTGTGGAAAGGAGGATTTACAAAGCTGGGGGATAAAAGATTAAAGTATTTACTGAGGTAAACGGACTGTTTTTGATAATTCCAGGACAAGGCAGAGCCAGGCTAAGAAGAAATCAAGGAGACATGAGTAGTTGCGGCTCATTGTATGAAATTCCCTGCCATGACAGGAAGTCCACATTTTGAATTATTACCTAAAAAATTAGGCAAGGATTTTTAACGTTGACAATTAAAACTCTTACCTCCCTCTCCTGAAGAAGTGAGGGAATCTTTTGGCAACCAGCGATCCCTGGATTAGTGACTTCTGCTGGCTCTTGAATGACACATTGTTATATTGGCCTGCCTCTAAACTCATTGCATTTGTGGTACGGTGGGTGGTGGAGGTTCACGTTCCAGCCCTTTGTACATGCACAAAATCCTTCACTTATCATATTCTACTGAGCCACATAAACAAACTGAGCACCTCAGAGTTCTGTTTACACAACTTGGTTTCCTGGAATAACTACCTCTGGCGTTATACCAACACTTATCTATATGTTCAGAGGATGAAGGAGAGAAAATGCAGTCCCCTGGAAGATCTGTGGTTCTTGACTGGTTCAAATCAGAATGAGTTCCCAAAGAATGCAGTAGTTAGGTTACCTTAGGTGGTCTCTAAAGTACTTTAGAAAAATGCAGCGACCTGTGAAATTGTGTGAGATAGGGTTGAAAGGAGATGTGGCTCGAACACTCTCAAATACCTCACTTATATGGACTTTTAGAATTAACAAGATAAAAATTCCAGGATAAGAGCTGTGAAACAATCACATATCAGTCTTGGTGGAATAAACCCACAACCAAGATCCAAAGTTTCTATAGTCATGTTTGGTCCCATGTATGCATGTTCTCACCTTGACCTGGATGGTGCAAGCTAAACTGGGCTGACCTTGGTCACTATTTGGATGGTAGACTACGAAGGAAGTCCAGGATTGCTATGCAGAAATGAGCAATGGCAAACCACCTCTGAGCATTGATTGCCTTGGGCTGTAGTCACACGGCAAGTGTACTGCAATTTGTTCCCGCTGTAGATTTCATCGGGGATATTTTTTAGCAGGTTTAGATGATCACACATCCCTCGCCCAATGGCTTGCATTGCATGACGATGCTCCAGGCACTGTCCAGACAACTGCACCACCCAAACAGATGACCTAATCGCAATCATTGCGAGAGATGGTTGTCCAGATTGGCAAAATCGCAGATTCAAAGCGCAAATACCTGGAAAGTACTTGATTTTCCCGGTGTCAGAAAACTCACTAGGGAACCAGGAGGATCGCGCGAGTGCACCCACTTCGGTGCAGGAGACAGATGTGGGCGTCTGATCAGCAATTTTAAATGCAAGAGGGAACAGCGGTGAAACCCGATCAAAATGACCGTGTGATCGCAACCTTGAAAACCCTATCAGTTTGCTGTTGGAAAAGGCAATGTCTGGTGTACAAAGTAGAAGAGAAGAAGACCCTGAAGGGGGCGGCAAGACAATTCAATAGAATAGCGAGGTCAGCACCTTCTCTCCTTTTTAGTGTCAGTCCTTGTCTGATTTCTTAGGGCAAGCTTCTCCTCCTTCTTGGAAGTTCCACACTTAGTGTCTCTCTCTCTCATCTAGAGATGCTGTTAGGACCCTATCTCTGCCTCTCCTCTTTACTAACAAGTATGTTAGTTCCTAAATAAACCTTAATCTATTCTATAATCAGGTTGTACACCATTACTTTGTTAATTACTCTGCCACCATTTACCATGAGTCAGCTGTGACTTGACAGCACTTTCTAGCCCAATGCATAATCTCAGTCAAACAAACCTCCTGCCCCCCGCAACTTCACTCACCCACATGTTCTCTATTGAGTCTTTTGGAAACCACATATTAAAATTATCTTAGGAGATCTGTTGCAGTTGTGCCAGGTGCTAGCCCCTGGAGCCAGTGCTTGCACCACCTCCGAAGTAAAAGGCACATTGTTAAGTGGGCAGGAATCTGATGTTTTTGCATTGAGACTTACTCCTGTGACTTTTGACAGCATAATTCACTGCCTATTAGTGACTGCTGAGCTTTCTGGAACCAGATCGCTTGGTGCTGATGTGTTCCCGTATTTCTACATCTTGTTTATTTTTCTCCTCCATCCCTCCCACTTGCATCCGTTTAAAAACTTGTTTTTAAAATGTTAAAACTACTAGAAGAAATGCTTTGCCAACACAACATTCTTGTTACACGACATCTGCATTGCCAGCTTAAAGGAAAAGCAGCCAAACTGTCCCACTCAGGGACAAATTCATGCAAAGAGTTTGAAAAGTAACGCACATAGCAATACAATCCTAAGCGCGGGAAGGGGGGTAGTGCTCAGGGAGCCAACTGACCTTTGTTTCAGTGTACTTTCACACATACTGAATAGTGTAGTTTCAATATACTTCAGCAACCATTTGCAAGTAGGTTTTGCCATTTCAAACAGTAAAATCCAGTTGCAAAGTGCACTGAAAGTGCATTGAAAGTGCATTATATAGTGTGTATGAAAGCACCCTCTGTCCGAGATACACCAGAGTAAGGGCCAGTTAGAAGAAGAAAAAGAAGAGGAGGAGGAGGAGGAAGAGGAGGAGGAGATTGGATTTATACCCCGCCCTTCACTTGGAGTCTCAGAGCAGTTTACCACCTCCTTTCCCTTCCCCTCCTCACAACAGACACCCTGTGAGGCAGGTGGGTCTGAGAGAGCTCTTTTGAGAACTGCTTGAGAGAAAAGCTCTGAGAGAACTTGTGACTGACTCAAGGTCACACCAGCATCTGAATGTGGAGGAGCAGGGAATCAAACTCGGTTCTCCCAGATTAGAGTCTGCGCTCCTACCCACTACACCAACTGCGCTCTTAACCACTCAACTAAAATCTCCAGGTATTTCCAGCCCAGAGCTGGCAACCGTATGCTGTGCTGACTACCAGTTTTCTTCAACGTGATTCTTCCTGCCCTGCCATAAACTCCATTTTGAGAGATCTGTTAGGTAGAAAGGAGAAATGCAGCTTGGAAATATTTGAAAATACATTTTCCCAGAGAATCATGGGAAGTATAATTCCATGAGAAGCCTTTCCCTTCCCTCAAAGAACTACATCCCAGTGTGGCTGAAGATGAAAAGTGGAAAGACCTGGATCCATATTCTCACTCTGCTATGAACCTCAGAGATCTTGGGCCCGTGGCTCCGTCTCAGTCAATTCTATCTCATAGGGTAGCTGTGAGAATAAAATGGAGGAGAAGACAACCATATATGAGCTCTATGAAAGAAAGCTGAGGTAAAAGATATAACAGAGTGAGCTCTTGGGTGGGAGAAGGAAAACTAGGAGAATTAAGCACACAATGAAAACATTGTGGAGCCTACAGCCCTTTCACAGGAACCTCTTTCCAAGATAAAGATTGCTTCGGCATGTTAAAAATAAATTGTTGTGAAGTAAGAACTGAGCACAGCTCTCCTTTCTTGGCAGTTGACTCCAACATCCTCATGCAGTTAAAAGAAGAAACAGCTGTTGAAACCTTCTGGTACTGACTGGGCAAATGTTGACATCTTTGTGGCATTTGTTTTCCTACACTAGTTGGCAGTCTGTCTCCAGCCATGTTGTCTGCGATGGGATCTGAGTGGAACCGACTATGCTGTAGTTATCTTAGTGGCCACAATCATGTAAATCAGCACGAAGGGAAAGTGTGGTTAATTGGGAGACAGAAGTCACAGCAGCCGAGAAAAACAGGTTGCTTACCTGTAACTGATGATCTTCAAGTGGTCATCTGTGCATTTACATCTCTGGGATACAGTGCGCCTGCGCCGACCCCAATCGGTATAATGGAAAGCAAAAGGGATTTTTGCTACCACTCCCCTGTCACGTGCTGGGCTCCACTGAGCATGACGGGGGGGGGGGGACGAGGATCCCGCCAGTTCCTTTTGACTGCTGCCCTCAGTCTCCAAAGAAAGGAAAGGACCGAAAGCAGAGGGGAAGGAGGGCGGGTGGTGTGAATACACAGATGACCACTCGAAGATCATCAGTTACAGGTAAGCAACCTGTTTATCTTCTTCGTGGTCTCTGTGCATCACACCTCTGGGAGACTAGCAAGCAGTACACACTTACCTGGAGGAGGGAACCAAGGTTCTAAATCTGCGCCTCCTGCAAGAGAGAAGAGAAGAGAAACAGAGAGAGAAGAAGAGATTGGATTTATACCCCACCCTTCACTCAGAGTCTCAGAGCAGCTTACAAACTCCTTTCCCTTCCCCTCCTCACAACAGACACCCTGTGAGGTAGGTGGGGCTGAGGGAACGCTAACACAACTGCGCTTTCAGGAACAGCTGTGCCAGAGCTTGTGACTGACCCAAGGTCACATCAGAAGGTGCAAGTGGAGGAGTGGGGAATCAAAGCCGGTTCTCCCAGATTAAAGTCCGCACATTTAACCACTACACCAAACTTAACCACTACACCAACACTGCTCGCCCTACTGCTGAACGCTGATGAAGACCTACGTCTAGGGCATAGTGCTTCACAAACGTGTGAGGCATGGCCCAGGTCGCTGCATTGCAGATGTCTTCTAGCAACGCATCTCGCAGGAAGGCTGTGGATGCAGCCACTGCCCGGGTGGAATGTGCATTGGGACGACAGCTTCTTCCCTTGGGAGGGTAGAGCATAAAAACAAACAGAGCCGGTGATTTTCTAAAGGGTCATGTTCGATTTAAATAGAAGAGTAGAGCTCTTCTGACGTCCAACGAATGGAGCCGGTGTTCTTCATTGGTTGTAGGAGACAGAAAGAACACTGGGAGGACAATGTCTGCTTGGAGATGAAACTCAGGAACTACTTTTGGCAGAAAAAAAACATCTGGAGCCAACGTGACCCTGTTATGATGGAAGCACAAATATGGAGGGTCACAACAAAGTGCTGGCAACTTGCTCACTCTCCTGGCAGAGATGATTGCGATCAGAAATGCTGTCTTCCAAGACAAAAGCTGCAGACTACAAGTAGCCATCAGCTCAAAGGATCTGTCCATAAGTCTCATAAGCACCATGGGTAGGTCCCATGCTGGTATGGGACCATGTGATGGAGGAAAGAGGTGGGTCAGGACCCTAAGAAACTTCTTAGTCAATGGGTGGGAGAAGATGGAGTGACTATCGATAGGTGGATGGTGAGCCGAAATTGCCACCAGATAGACCTTCAGTGAGGCACAGCTAAGGCCCAGATCTAAATGGGACAACAAAAACCCAAAGATTGTCATCAAGTCGGAAGAGGGTGATAGTAACCCCAACGAAGTGAGGTAGGATGGGAATTTCTTCCACTTCCCGGAGTAGGAAGCTCATGTAGATGGCTTCCGACAGTTCAGCAGGACAAGGTCTATTCTATTCTGTCCCAAAACATTAGGAGAGGATCCTCCAAGCTGTGAGTTTGAGACGCTGTATTTGTCCCTTCCCCGCAAGGAGGAGATCCATGGCTAGGGGAAAGTGGATCAAGGAACCCTTGGATAGGTGAAGCAGGATGGGGAACCAGTGCTTCCAGGGCCACCAAGGAGTCACCAGGAGACAATTTGCCGAGAACTCTCGAGATCAGAGGGATCGGAGGGAAGAGAAAAATGTACATGGGTGACCACGGGACAAGGAGACCATTGCCTAGAGATAGGGTATCGGTCCCCGCTCTGGAGCAAAATAGATGGCACTTCCTGTTGTGGCGTGTTGTGAACACGTCCACCTCCGGAAAACCCCAGTTGAAAAATCAGTTGCAGATAACTCCAATTGAGTTCCCACTCATGCCCCGACGCACCTCCTCTGCTCAGGTTGCTCCTCTGCTTGAATGTTCAGAGTCCCTGGAAGATGGGCAGAGGGGCAGCTCTCAAGAATGTGTTCCATGACTGACACTCATTCCATATTTCCAGGGCTAGTTGCCATAGCCCCCTGGATATCGTGCCTCCCTATTGATGTAACACAGGGTCGTAGTGTTGTCCGTAAGGACCGTGACCACCTGCTGGGTCACAAGGTGATGGAAAGACCTGAGTGTGTACTGCACTTCCAGCAGTTCTAGGAAATTGATGTGCTGATGGGCTACATGGGATTCCCATTGAGCCCTGACACAGAGTCCTTTGAGATGTGCCCCCCATCCCCAGAGGGACACATCTATTGTCAATGTGAGCATTGGAGTGGGAGGGTGAAACGGAGCTCCTGCCAAGAGATTCGCAGGGTCTGCCCACCAGAGGAGAGAATCCAGGACATTCAGTGGTAAAATGAGATGAAGGGATTGAGAGTGCTGCTGTGGATTAAACTTTCGGACAAACCACAGCTGCAACGACCGCATGCGTAGCCTGGTGAAGACAATGACATTGGTAGTGGCCGCCATCAAGCCCAGCAGCCGTTGGACTTGCTTTGCAGTGGCACTTCTTGTACTCTGTAAGAGAGTCACCAGATCGACAATGTCCCTCGCTCTCTGAGGAGGGAGGAGAGCCTTGCATACAATAGAGTCCAGAATAGCTCCTATAAACTGTACCCTTGTGGAGGGAAGGAGCATCGACTTTTGCAAGTTTACCTTTGTCATGACCACAGGGGGTTGCCACCTTCCGCTGCCACCACCCTGGACTTACAGTCCCTTGAGAAGGTCCAGGGTACCCTCTCAAACCCATCCAAAAATGCCCCTTTTACAGCTGAGAAAACACAGGCATGATGACCAGGCAGAGTACTTAACCATGGTTTATTAAGAACAATACTGGGGTGAGGCAAATAAGGCAAGGTGCTTTAAAAAGGTATAACAGTATTGAAAGGCAAAAAGAACACAAAGCTAACGCAGCTACCTATTACTCCTTAGCTGTTACTACTTAAGGCCTACAAGCCTTCTTTACCAGGCCTCACTACCTGTACAGTCACTCTGACTAGTGAGGGACCTTCTCCTCCCAGACCAGCTCTTCTCCCTCAGTGATTCCGTGAGAGGGAAAACTGCAGAGAGACAGCAAGATCCGTTTCCTCACAACACAAAGAGTTATTCACTCCTTCAATTCACTCCTGTGTGAAGAAAGACACCATTTTCCACAGCCTACAGCATAGGACACACCTCCACAAGAATACAACAGTCTCCTCCCAGAATTCCTGCACTCCCATTGGCTAAAACTGTCCCCAAGCATTGTGGGGATTGTAGGCTGTCTGCCTTCTACTGTCAGACAGGCGCCTCCTATAGTTTAGGCCTCTAGGCCCTGTCTCCATCCTGCACAAATCATGACAACCTTGATGCCCAAAGATTCTAGGACAGTCAAGGTTAGTTCTACATGGGTGAGAAGGGAAGTCTCTGAGTCCGCCACTAGCAACCAGTCATCTATATAGGGAAATATCTGGATGCCCTTCAAGCCGAGGTATGCCACTATGACCACCATTACCTTAGTAAAGACCCAGGGGCCTGTGGATAGCCCAAACGGGAGGGCTTTGTATTGGAAATGTCTGCTGCCTACTGCAAAATGGAGGACGGGACGATGGGCAGGATGAATCGAGATGTGAAAATAAGCATCTTTGAGATCCAATGTTACCATCCACATCCTGGGGTTCAAGAGTGGAAGAATGGTTTGTAACGTTGTCATCCAAAACTTTGTGTAGATAATGAGGTGGTTTAGGTGCCTGAGGTCCATAACGGGACGAAACTGAAGAGGGTAAAGCGCAACAAATCCCCCCTAAAATGCAAAACAGCTTTGAACATGCCATGACTATTTTCACTATCTTTTCCCTTCTTGCTACACACAAGGGCCATTTTGGCACTTATTTTGTAACTACCGTATGTGCATATCTGTATGTATGTACGTGCCATCAAGTCACAAACAACTTATGACAATCCCAGCAAGAGGCTTTCAAGGCAAATAAGTAGGAGAGATGGTTGGCCATTGCCTTTCTCTGCGGAGTGTTTCATGGAGGTCTCCCATCCAAGAACTGACCCTGCCTAGCTTGTGAGATCTGATGAGATCAGACTATACCATGTAGGCTTCCCCCGTATAGGTAACTGTATAACCGAAGAAATCTGGTTTTCAGGCAGCAAATAACATGGCTGGAAAACACACATTGCCCATTTCACACAACATGGCAGCTATGCATATCAACTGGATCGCTTGTGGCACGTTCTTCTGGCATGCAAGACAAAAGCACAAGAAATGTTATGCCTGAAAAGGACTTATAACTCTCTCAGATGTATTCTTCCTTTTAAGTTTTTAAAGATAGTTTAAAACTCTCTTTTTAAGAGAGTTTAAAAATAAATAGGGCATGGTTTCCTGTCCTGAAAACACAAAATGCTCTACATCTTACAACAGCACTATAGATAAGACTAGAATTTCAACAGCCAATCCATATGCAAAAGAACCTCCTCAGGAAAGCTCTTCTATTAGCATGTCATAGCCTGGGGAACTCCTACAAGATAATTGACTCAGCCCTACCCCACCTTCCTGAGCCTACCATTTTCCTTCTCACCTTGACACAGAGAGTACTCCATCTTTCTGTGTTATACCACTGAGGATGCCAGTCACAGCTGCTGGCAAAACGTCAGGTCCCACAATGCCAAGACCACGGCCATACAGCCCGGAAAATCTACAACAACTGGCTGTGAAAGCCTTCGGCAACTTATCCTTCTTTTACTTAAAAATTAGAAGTGTTGTGCCATTTTCAGTCTTGATTGAGCCATTTCTGTGTTTTCTTTGTAAACCAAATTGCAACAGCACTGTGTTACGTCAACTCCCCCAAGTGTCTTGGGTGCAACAACTCAAAGCTGAGAAGTTAATGAACTTTGTGGGCCCAGCTAAAGTATCTTCTCCTTCCCTCTCTCCATGAAGAGACATCTATTAGCTGCAAGTAATAGCAGCTAGATGTTTACATGGCATATTGCATTGTTGGATGTGAGGAACCAGATAATACCTTGGCAACAAGCCTTTTAACAACTGCAGAATTACATCGGCTAATAAAGGCCATCTTTGCTCCTGTGGTTTTGTGAAGTATTTATCCTCCTCAGGTATGTGATGAGCAGATAAAGAGAGGTCACCTAGTTCTCTGTGGTAAGAATTGCTTCCCTTTGACCAGATAAGAAGCTTTACATGAGCTGGATCTTTTTTGGCAGGGGGGGGGAGGAGAGAAATGACATAATGATAATAACATAATATCTTGACTTGCTGGACCACGCCAAAATCCATGTTGTCGAGTATTCTGTCACACTCAGAGACCAGAAAACTCAGAAGCACGGTACGATGGCTACACCCTATGGTTCCCAGGCCCACCTCCCTCTAAGCTGAGTTAGTGTGAGCTAGCTCACAGTTTTTAGCCTCTGGCTCACAGATTTTTGCCTTAGTCCAGGAAGGATGGCTCCAGAGCAAACTAATTTATGCACTAGCCAAATTGCTCGCTCACAATTTTAATGCCAGTAGCCCACAAAGTAGAATTTTTGCTCACAAGACTCCACAGCTTGGAGGGAGCATTGATGGAGGGTAGGTTTGCCAGATCCAGGCTGGGAAACTCCTGGAGATTTGGAGATCTATTTATTTTATTTGTATCCCACCCCATTCCCTGCAAGCAGGGCTCAGGGCAGCTTCCAGCAAGGAGACACACAGCAAATTCCAACATTCTACAATTTTAAAATCCATGTTATATCAGTAAAAGCTAAAACTTCATTCCTATATCAGGTGGCACCCTAGTATCCATCACAGGCGAACACCTGGGGGCCGCCAGCACAGAAGAAGGGGAAAAGGGAAAAGGGAGAAAGGCCAACAGATCTCAACGGGCCGCCACTGTCCTCAGCCATATGACTGGTGGAACATCTCGGTCTTGCAGGCCCTGCAGATGAAGCCTGGGGAGGACAGGGACCTCAGGGGGGTACAATGCCATACAGCCCACCCTCTAAAGCGTCCATTTTCTCCAGGGAAACTGATCTCTGAAGTCTGGAGACCAGCTGTAATTCCAGGGGATCCTCAGGTCCAGGGCTCTTTTTTTGTAGCCCCTGTAAGAAGAGCTCTATAAGCTCTTGGGGGATTGGCTACATTAGTGGTGTGTCGCCTAATATGCAAAGGAGTACCTGCTACAAAAAGAGCCCTGCTCAGGTCCCACCTGGAGGCTGGCATCCCTACACATACTTGGTGGTATAGTTTCTCCAAGATTAAAAAAAAAATACATGTTCACTGATAACATATTACTTCATTATATTATACCATATGCAAAGAATTTTCTCAACTGGTAGGGAATTAGATGTAGCCAAAGTACAGAAACACTTCTCAGTTGGCACCTTTTGGTAGACATGGGAGAAGGCAGTCAAAAGTGGGGGCTGGAGCTCAGTGGTAGAGCATCTGCTTAGGTCCCAGGTTCAATCCCCATCATCTCCAGTGGAAAGGCGGGGGCAGAGAACAGAAAGCTGCCGGCAGTCAGAGTAGAAAAATATTGGCACTGCTAGACTTAAAGTCTGGTTCAAGAAGAACAAGAGGAAGAAGAGGAGTAGATTGGATTTATACCCTGCCCTTCACTCAGAGTCTCAAAGCGGCTTACAAACTCCTTTCCCTTCCCCTCCCCACAACAGAGACCTTGTGAGGTAGGTGGGGCTGAGAGAGCTCTTTCCAGCATAGTCTTTCCTACATGGGGTGAAGTGAGCTCCGACTCACAAAAGCTTACGTTGGAATAATATTTTGTCTTTAAGGTTTCCCAGGACTGATTAATTTTGCTGCGACACAGCTGTATTTATTTATTTATTTATTTATATGCCACCTTAATCCCCAACAGGGACCCAAAGGGGCTTCCATCGCTCTCCTCTCCTCCATTTTATCCTCACAACAACTCTGTGAAGTAGGTTAGGCTGACAGAGTGTGACTGGCCCAAGGTTGCCCAGCAAGCTTCCATGGTACAAGTAGGGATTTGAATCTGGATTTTCCAGATTCTAGTCTAACCACTAGGCCACACTGGCTACCCCCCTGGAATGATCACTACATTGGTACCCTTCCGCTATTTCACATATATTATGTATGTTAGTGCCATCAAGTCACAACTGACTTACGGTGACCCCAGCAAGGGTCTTTCAAGGCAAGTGAGAAGCAGAGGCGGCTTGCCACCACCTTCCTCTGCAAAGTCTTCCTTGGTGGTCTCCCTTCCAAGTTCTGACCCTGCTTAGCTCCCGAGCTCTGATGAGCTCAGGTTACACCCCGCTACCTTCCCTTCTCTCCCCATATATTACGTTGCTGTAATTCTTACAACAACCCTTGTTTCGGTAGATAAGGGACATTATTTCCATACTGTAGATCAGGATAAGGCTGATGCCCCCAGTAAATTCAGGGCAGAGGCAGGACTTGAACTGGAGATTTCCAGATTCATGTTTGTTGTTCAGTCGCACAGTTGAGTCTGACTCTTTGTGACCTCATGGACCACATCACGCCAGGCCCTCCCTCCTGTCTTCTGTTGTGCTCCGGAGTTTGCTCAATTTCATGTTCGTTGCATTGATGACACTGTCTAACTATCTCATCCTTTGCCGTCCCCTTCTTCTTTGAACTTCAATCTTTCCCAGCATCAGGGTCTTCTCCAGTGAGGGCTCCCTTCTCATTTGGTGGCCAAAGCCTTTGAGCTTCAGCTTCAGTATCTGGCCTTCCAGGGAACAGTCAAGGTTGATTTCTTTTAGGATTGAATTTGATCTCCTTGCAGTCCAAGGAGCTTGATCTTTTAGTCACTATGTTGCACCTCCTTGCTGGCTTTGCGGAGCTGCATTCACATTCAAAGCCTCCATCAAAAGTCCTGTCTGCGCTGCAGTCCCATTTCATCTTTCATCTTGCAAAGCAAGTTCAAATCTGTATCGCCACACTTTTGGACTACCCAACAGTTGTGCCCGTTTCATGGTTCTGACAACACTTTAGTTGGACAGTGTGAATTGTCCAAACTCCTTGGTGTCGGGACTGCAACTGTGGCAAAGTCTCTTGCCTACCCCATACCTTACATGGGTCTTCACAGGTCATGGGACTTTTCAGCCTAATGTGTACCAGGAGGTGAAAGGGATACTGGGCTCAATAATGAGGGAATAGGAGAGAAGCCCCTTCGAGAGAGGATACTACAGCTCCGTGGCCCATACACTGGCCTCTGATGTCCATCACGTACAGCTTGAGCCAAGAAGGGCCTTCACTCGTCTGGCCTGCTTGCTTCTGCCCATTGACCATCCACTGATTTCCTCCCCTCCCCCATAACATGACTACATCAAGCAATGCCACACCACAACGCTGCTTCTGCCTTTTCCCAGGTCCTAATGCCTGCCGTCTTTACTCAGCAGCGCCGCAACAGCCTTTCCTGTTAGCCCTTTCCATTGCTCTGCCAAGTCCCCTCTCTGCTGGGAACCCATTTATCGCTAAGCTCATATTTATAAAAAATTCCCTGTGCTGTGGTTTTTTGGAAGAATGGCATAGTGTGCTTGATCCAGTGTGAAAGGAGATTACGGCTTCCGGCTTCCAAGACTCCCAGAAATGAAGACGCACGCTGCAAACATTTCCAACACATTACAGTTTAGTTACATTTTCAGTCAACAAACATTCGTATTCTCAACTACAGTCACAGAGGAAGAGGGGGAGAAATGAAAGCAGGCATTAGCAAGACTAAGGAGATATATAGAATGACAAATCTGAATCCTTCACAGAAGGTACATTCACAGTGTGCGTATAACAGTTGCACAGATACACAGAATTGTTCCATACTCTCTGAAATTCAATATGTGCTTTGTCTTGTCACCTACTTAATCTGGCAGACATTTCATTTAGGCGATAGTGGCTTGACCAGTCAATTAAAAAGCCAACCTTGTGTTTTTCCCATTATCTTGGTGTCAAGGATGGAGACAAGTAAATTACAATTATTCTCAGCAACGGTTATTGAGAGAAACCACATCGGTAGGACTACAAAAGGGTTCAATGACAACTGCTGGGATTTAAACCCCCCTCCCCCTGAAATTCTGAGGGTTTTCTCTTGTCTTAAAAAGTCAAAAAGGAAAAGAACATCCGCAGGTTTCATTCCGGTTCCTGCTAGCTGGAGGATTATTTCAGTCAATACTGATTTTAGCCCTTTCATCTTGTGGGTTTTTTCGATTCCACAGTGTTCAAAGTCCTATCCATTACAGCATTGGTAAGACAATCAAGCTTTTAAAAAACTCCAAAAAGTTGTGAGATGAGGGACGGTGGCAACACAAGTATCATCCTGTCTATGCAGGGGCGCTCCTTTACATCACAGAACTGGCAGCGCACAAGAAAATAGACTGGATACTCAGATTCGCCCCCTTGGTTACCAGTTGCCTATTCTTCAAATATGGGATCTAGATTACACCCGGACCCCTCCAAAAATTAACCCCCCAAAAGAAAAAGACACACAAGGGCTTGGTTTGGCTAACATAGCAAATGCCAGCCTAAGCCTACACTACTTAAGGGAAGGGCTGTGGCTCAGTGGTAGAGCATCTACTTGGCATGCAGGTCCCAAGTTCAGTCTCCAGCATCTCCAGTTAAAAAGGACCAGGCAGTAGGTGATGCGAAAGACCTCTGCCTGAGGCCCTGGAGAGCTGCTGCCAGTCTGAGTAGATAATACTGACTTTCACGGACTGATGGTCTGATTCAGTATAAGGCAGCTTCATGTGTTTATACTTTTTCTGTAACTTTTTGCATGGTAGGGATTGCACTTGATGCCATTTGTGGTTCAATTGTTTCAGCGTTCTCCTGTACCTGAGAGCTGACAGCTGAAATGGTTCCAAAACATGAGAAACGCTATTCGTCTATGGGGTTCAATTGTATTCTTGATGTAATGAGGACATATCCACGAAGTAGGGTTGCCAGGTCCCCCCTGGCCATGGGAGGGGTAGGGGGGGTAGGGTTGCCAGATCCAGGCTGGGAAATTCCTGGAGATTTGAGGATGGAGCCTGAGGAGAACAGGGACCTCAATGGGGTAAAATGCCATAGAGTCCACCCTCCAAAGCATCCATTTTCTCCAGGGGAACTGAGATCTCTGTAGTCTGGAGATCAGCTATAATTCTGGGGGATCCCCAGATCCCACCTGGAGGCCAGCATCCCTACCACAAAGTGGATCAATACATCCAGGCCCTTTCAGTCACATGGGATCTATGCACAGTTAGCGATGATCTTCCAATAGCCACACGGTAAACTGGAAGAATCATAGGGCTGCCATGGCACTAAAGGGGACCCATGCCTCCTTATGGGCTTGGGAGTTTGGGACCCAACAGAATAGATGCCTCTGAGTGAGCCAGCCTCTAGGAGACAACAGGCAGGACTCAAAATTCGCAAAACATCAAGAGTCTAATCCAGGCAGACTGGTCAAAATGGAATGGGTCACCAAGGAGCCAGACACACTTGCAGGTCAATAAACATGCACGATTGATTGCAGGTTGTTAGCCCAAAGGGAGAGAGTAAAGGCAGGTGAACTGGGTAGCCCGTTTCTCACAAAGGGTCTTAGCGGTAAAGCAGAGATGCCTTCACACGTCAAGTCCCTATACCCAAGAATCTTCACATTCTGAAGTTGTTTAGGAAATTGTTTTTTTATAAAAACATTTAATCACATTAAAATGGTGACAGATTATAATCAGGAACCACTTACACACATACACAAAACATAGCAACATTCACACAACACAGAAACATTCCTTCATGCCAATGGGAAGTCTAGCAACAGACTGGTAAAGGGAGGGTGGAGGGGAGGGAGGTGTTCAGTTTTGATGGCGACAGGTTGGCCGTGACACCCCGGTGTCTGGTTGATCATTTGCCCAGACCATGGACCTCCCTCCTGGGGAGCAGATGGCATTTCTTAGAAAAGCATCGAGTAAACTGACGGGCAGCGAGCTGTTGTTGCTGGCTCCACCAGACAAGCTGTCCTCTAGTCGAGCACTGCACCCTGGCTGGCAAATCCATTTCCTCCCCTTGCTATGAATTATATTTTAATCCTGTCTGTCTTCCAAAGAACCCAGAGCAGACCCATGATGCTGCCTATCCTCACACCATACTTGTG
Organism: Gekko gecko; assembly: GCA_029375565.1. Lineage (NCBI taxonomy): Eukaryota > Metazoa > Chordata > Lepidosauria > Squamata > Gekkonidae > Gekko > Gekko gecko. The sequence goes on along the minus strand of JAPDNY010000008.1, from coordinate 134,311,024 downwards.
ATGTAACTCCGTCTGAAATACAATGACTGGCTTGAAACCACTAAGACTGGGATGGGTTTTAACACAGGCCTCCCTAGTCCACCCAACAGCCTAATCTTATCCTGTACTGACTCTCCTTCTCTGCAAAGCTGCATCAGCTCTTCTGTAACTTGCTGTGATGAACCTGCAGGATTTCAGATCTTTGACAGAGAGATCCTACAACCGCATGGGATTCATTAGAGAAGCCTACAACCGACAAATAAACCACCACTAACTTAAGAATGGGCAGCAATGGACAAAGTTTTTGGCAAAAGTGACACACATGAAATGTCGGAAGTCTGAGATGGTGACTCCCTTGAGAATGCTATGGGTCATATGTAGCCCCCCTTTGGGGTGGTTTTGCTTCTAAGCCCACTTAGAGTCAGGACAGCAGGTGGCAAGGTGGCCTTCTGCTTCTGTCCCAAATCCCTGACACCTGTGCCACTTATGACCTTGACTGGAGGCCTTATGCAAAGCTGCAAATGCAAGATGATGAAGTGCTACAATGAAATCTCTTCCTTACACAACCGTGACTTCATACCACAAATGCCTTCTACATCGCCTTGAAGGGCAGAGGATAGGGTCATCCCCAAGCCTCATCGCAAGCAGCAGCAAAAGGAAGAATTTGAAAATGCTAATTTCCTGAGAACCGCTAAGGTAATCTAAACGATTTATGGTAAGTTACAGATACAGACATTGTCCAAGCAGGTTATCTCTGAAGAGGCTGCCATGCATGAATTTGTAGAAGATTCAAGCAGGCCCCTGATTCACCAATTTGTGCAGGTGATTTCTGTCCATTCCCCTAACTGACAGCACAAAATTGCAAGCTGCAACAATCTGGGAAGCTGGAGGATTGTTAGTGTTTCTTATTTATCGGCCTAATGTGAAATACTGGACGATTCAATACCTAATTAAATTGCTTAAGAGACAGCCCATAAGGTGCTTAAACTGAAGAGGCAGGTGCCAATTACGTTTTATGTGCAACGCTCTTTTAAAAATGTTCTGCTCTATTTGAGCTGAAGAATATAAACACAACCTCCACCTAACTCTCTTAGGCGGCGGCTGCAGGCCTTGAATTAGTCTACTTAGATCAACATACAAGAAAATAGAACAAAGTTTGAATCTAGTGGCACCTTTTAAGACCAACAAAGTTTAATTTTAATTAATTCTGGGTATCAGCTTTCGTGTGCTTTCTGAAGAAGCGTGCATTCACATGAAAGCTGATACCCAGAAGTAAACTTTGTTGGTCTTAAAGGTGCCACTGGACTCAAGTTTTGTTCTGTTGCTTCAGACCAACCTGAACCTACACACAAGCAAACAGTTTGGAAAGCATCCTTTGTTGGCAGTGGAGTTGGGGCAGGTGCTGCACTCTATTCTTGGTGCTGGGGGGGGGCAGCAGCGGGAGGGCTTCTGGTGTCCTGGCCCCACTGCTGGACCTCCTGATGGCACCTGGTATATTTTGGCCGCTGTGAGACAGAGTGTTGGACTAGATGGGCCATTGGCCTGATACAACATTGGCTTCTCTTATGTTCTCTTATGAGTTGCAAAACCACCAGATAGGTCTCTGGATAACAGCAATAAGCTAGGACTATGACCTAGTAGCTCTATCTCACCATTGGAGCCTCCTTTAGCTATTATTTCTGGCACCCAGGCTTCTCTGCTTCCGAGCATGACCACCTGTGCCCCAGCCAGCCTTCACTGGATGGTGGAATGGGATCCATACTGCTTATATAACAAGGTGTTTGAATAAACAGAAGAACTTATTAAATGGCTTAACGATAAACTGGTACTTTAAGGCTTGTTGCAAAGATAACATTGTGCACATAGCTTTCCCTTGTAAACACTGTGACACTGGCACTTTTGAATACACGTAATATGGAGAGAAGAAGGGCCCTCCTGGATCAGGCCAGTGGTCTCTCTCATCCAGCATCCTGTTTCAAACAGTGGCCGACCAGTTCCTCTGGACGGCCAAAAACAGGCTATAGAGGCCGATAGGGTTGTCAGGTGCTACCTGGCTGCTGACAGGGGGATCCCTCTCTTTGTCCAGGGGACCTCCAGAAGGGACATCATCGTGCAGGGCATGTTGTGGGAGATGTTATATCATTCAAGGAAAAACTCTATGGTAACCATAGAGTTTTTTCTTGAATGATATTTATTATTTATTAAATTGATTTGTTTAAAATGTGGTGCTGGAGGAGAGTTTTAATGGATATCATAAGCGGGTTCTAGATCAAAGCAAGCCTAGAAACTAAAATGACCAAACTGAAGCTATTGTACTTTGGTCACATTGTGAGAAGACAAAGAGTCACTGGAAAACACAATAACGGTGGAAAGAGTTGAAGGCAGCAGGAAAGGAGGAAGACCCAACACGACTCAGTCAAGGAAGCTGCAGCCCTCAGTTTGTGAGGTTTGAGCATGGCTGTTGACATTAGGATGTCTTGGAGGTCATTAATGCATAGGGGTCTCCGTAAGTCGGAAGCGACTTGATGGCACTTAACATTCGCACAGACAGATTCATGGAAAATAGGTCTATCAGGAGCTACTGGCCCTGGTGACCAAAGGAAACCTCCACATTCAGAGACAGTAAACCTCTGAATACCAGTGTCAGGAGGCAACACCAGGGGAAGGCCTTGGCCTCTAGGGTTGCCAGTCCCCCGACAGGGGTGGGGGTAGGGTTGCCAAGTCTGAAATCACTCACCCCGGGGGAGTCCCACATGGTCCCTGGAGCTCCTCCGTGTGCGCAAAGCGCGCGCACCACCGCAATGATGCCACCCGGAAGTGACGTCATCGCGTCAGCACGTTGGGGGCAGGGACACTAGGATTCGAGGGGAAACCATAGAGTTTTCCCTCAAATCATAGAGCGTCCTGCCCTCAACGTGGCCAGCGTGATGATGTCACCTCAGGGCGGGGGTTTACCTCTCGGGCCTCTCGGACGGGGGTTTACCTGCCCCCCGGGGGGACTTGGCAAGCCTAGGTGGGGGGGGGGCTGCCTGTTTTTGAGGAAACTTTCTTTCTGTCAACTTTTCTCATTGTCCAGTTTTCACACCCATGAATCTGCCTAATCCCCTTTTAAAGCTGCCCATGCCTGAGCCACCACTACATCCTCTGGCAGCGAATTCCACGTTTTAATAACATACGTGTCCTCAGATTAACTGGAGTGGTCACGTATTTGATCTTTCTACAGTGATTATCAAGATGGTGCTAGAATGGCTGCACCCCAGCTCCTCTCTGCAAGATGGGAGAAGGAATACTGAAGGGCTGATGGTGACCTCCAGAGCTGATCCCTCACACTCAGTGGGTCAGAACACAGGTGGACTAGGTCTTTCTGCGCTGTATTCTCTTTTAAATGCAGTCGCATACCTGGGGAAACTGAGTCATAATGTTTCGTTAAGATTGCAGGCCCCAAGGTCACAATTGGGCCTCCTCCTCACCATACTGTGACAGATCCATTCACTTGGTTTATTATCTATCTTCCTTTCCTTTCCTTTTGTACCTTTAGAAGCTCATTGATTCTCAGACCTTGAGCAGCAGAGGATACTTGCTTATTTTTTGATACAAGGGCTAAAAGGACCGAGACAAATTTTGCAGTTGCTAGAGAAAACTTAGGGTCCTTATTATTACTGAGCAAAAGAGCCAGGGTTTCCAGAGTGTAGGGGGACGGTTGGTTGATTAATAAAGGCTTAATATAGTGATCCCTTATATTCATAAAGAACCTGCATTCAAGAGGGGCATGGAAGGATGTATCTATCCTATTAAGGCCGCAAGGGCAGATTCTATCAGAATAGGGCCTATTCAAAAATCTCCCCTGTAAAACCATTGTCAGAATAATATTCCATCTTGCAAACAAAAAAGCTCTACAGTAACATGGGATGGTAAGATAGTGCATATAAGGGGATAAAGATCTTGGGAAAGAAAGACCAAAAGATAGGGGTGAGCAAACCCTGTGGGCTCTCAGGATCAGACTACTATAATTGATTTCTAGGACGTCTTTTTTGATCAGAGAAAATGCTTTGGATTTGTCCATCTCAAAAATAACATTAATCAACATTCCAACTATCATCAGTTTCTCATCCAGGGTTTTCATCCAAGTCGATTTGCGGGTATCTCGATTTAGAGCGCCTAACAAACCATCTTCGGCACAGAGCTCAGTTTAAAGGCATAAAGCCCGGGCTTGCAAGGATATCTGTCCAAATTCTTCAAGACTGACCTGATTTGAAAATTTTATGTACCATTTTTGGTCTTTAGGTACATATTCATGAATGTCCTCAAAGTTCTGCCATCCCAGTTGACTAATGCAGTGCAGCATCCCAAGATTGGCTTTCAGTGGGACTATGATTTTAATTCAAAACTAGATACAATTGTTAATTACACTGAGAAAGGTGGGGGGGAATTTTTTTGGAAGAAAATCAAAATTGAAAAGACAGTAATTTGTTAGGGTTGATGCAGGAGTTGTGGAAAGAAGAAGAAGAGGAGATTGAATAGGGTTGATGCAGGAGTTGTGGAAAGAAGAAGAAGAGGAGATTGAATTTATACTCCACCCTTCACTACCCAAGGGAGTCTCAGAGCAGTTTACAAACTCCTTTGCCTTCCCCTCCCCACAACAGACACCCTGTGAGGTAGGCGGGGCTGAGAGAGCTCTGACAGGAACTGCTCTTTTTCAAGAACAGCTGTGCCAGAACTATGGCTTGCCCAAGGTCATCCAGCAGGTGCAAGTGGAGGAGTGGGGAATCGAACCCGATTCTCCCAGATTAGAGTCCACGCACTTAACCTCGACACCAAACTATCTCAATTTGGCAAAAAAGGTAAGAGTCTTCCCAGTCCCCATACTCCTAGGAGTCTGCTCCCTTCTCAGATACGCTTTCCTACTGCTGAGCAGAACTGTCCACAAAGCATACGGACTGAGAACAGTTCCAGACAATACACAGCAACACACACACACACCCTTTTTTACTGTGTATAATGGAAGCCACTGTCAATCTCATCTCCCTGGCAAACTTATCGGAATAATACCAACACTGGCAAACTCAAGAAACCAAACTACATATTACTTTATGGATCCATAATGTATGGTTTCATTTATTTTTTAAAAAAACACATCAGGGTAGGGGGGCTGATTTCTGGATTAGAACCACAGTGCTGGGCAAGAGAAGTAAAGGAAGCCATGGGGTTGAACGCTAGAGTGGCATTACTTGAAGGCAAGAGTCCAAAAGCTTTCCTGGCTTCAAAAATTACAGTCTTCTGCCACCAAACTGCATTAAAATACAATCCTAAGAACACTTTCTTGGGAGTAAGCCCCATTGAACAGGCCTGAGTAGGGTTCTGAGTAGGCTTGCTCTCTAAACATACTTCCTCATACTGGAATAACCAGTGTTGAATTTACTTCTCTACTCCCTTTCACATTAACTATGGACCTTTCCGCATTTGCCTGCCACTCTGGATTTTCTCAGTGTTCAAGGTGGAGCAATTTGTCCCCAGCAAGACAGCACCCGGGGCCACAGCAGGCTGAAACCGGGCAGACCACTGAAGGGAGGTAATGTAATGCAGAATGGGGGAAAAAATCTGGAATAAAAGGAAGGTTGAACTCGATTTTAGTACAGAACGGGGAAAAAGAACCTGGGTTAAAAAGTAGGTTGATTTTGACTTTAGTGCAGAATTGCTTGGGGGACACCATGGTGAACATGGACTAAAAGGAGAGTGCGGAAAGGGTCTATAACACGTTTCACTGCTGTCAAATGCTTACAAGTTCATTGGAAAGGCAAAACATCTGATCTCCCCTTCTAGTAAAAGACACCAAAAACCCATGTCATACCACCTTGTATCCACATTGGCAGTGGACGCTTTAGGCATAAGAAAGCAAGGACTCTCTGATGCTGCTTCTTCTCCAACAGAGAGGACAAAATTCACTGGTCCCACTTCCTGGATTGTGCATCCTGGCAATCCAGTGCAGAAAACACTACGGGGGACATCCATCAATGCCGAGGCTTCCAGTGCTATCTTTAAAAGGTTTTCGACACATATTGTTACAACAGAACACATGCAGGCACTCCAGGACTAGGATTATTTTTCGCTCTGAATATAGCTAAGGACAAAGCTCTGTGCAAACGTTTACGACCTGTGCTCAACAGCTAGTGATCATAGTCATGGCCGAAAGTGGCATTGTGCAGAGTCTCTCAACAGTTGTTATGCACATTTACAAAAAAAAAAAAGTGGTGGAAGAAAAGAAAGTCTATCTAGAGAACCCCTAAGGATCAACGATTTAGCCAACATGAGCAGCCGACCATCCACCATAGACAGATCGTCACAACTACAGTACATGCATGTTTGAAGCACATGGCTAATAGCCATACAGATAAGTGTTCAGTGCATTCTTCTTAAACCAGACGCACGGACGTGGGTTCATTTGTCCTGAATTAGAGGTAAATCATATTTGGCAATGGCCTTAGTCTTCTTGTGGCGGCAGTGGGTTACCAAACACTGTCCCATGCAAAAGATGGATGCGTGTGTGTAAAGTGCCATCACGTCGCAGCTGACGGATGGAGACCCTGTAGGGTTTTTCAAGGCAAGAGGCATTCAGAGGTGGTTTGCCATTGCCTGCCTCTGCATAGCAACCCTGGACTTCCTTGGTGCTCTCCCATCCAAGTAATAACCAGGGCCGACCTTGCTTCACTTCCAAGATCTGATGAGATCATGCTAGCCTGGGCCATCCAGGTCAGGGCCCAAAGATGGAGAGCAGAGGCAAATGCCTTATCACAGTTGTTTGTGGAAAAGTGATTCTGATTCATGTCTGAAACAACCAGCCGTGCAGAGTTAAGCATGCGTGGAATACATGAAGTATGTTGCAATATGATGTGTGGTCTTCTGTAGAATTGGCTTGTATTTTCACATACCTCCATCGAAGATGCCTTGAGGAGGGCCTTCTTTTATCACTTAGCAGTCATTGGTTGTCAGTTTTTTCTCTCCTCAATCGAGTCTCCTTTTGTCGGAAACGGTCCCATCAAAAGGCACTTTTGGAGAGGTGGAAATCTTTTTTTCCCCCCACCTTAGGGCAGAAAAGATGCCTGCAACCAAGAGTCCATTCAATATTTGTCTCTAAGAGGGTTCTGAATGATCCCGTTTTGCCTAAGTCCATGTCTCCATGGGCACCATGGATTCCTTCGTTCCAACAGAGGGAAGCAAATTCTCTTCATCCAAGAAACGAAAGGGGAATTGAACTAGAAATCCGTGGATCTTTTTGAGTTCTTCGGTTGCCCTTGTGGGGTTCTCACAGGCAAGCTTTGGTTTTGTAATGAACTCCCGTAGTTGGGTTAAGTTGTTCACTTGGTCACTGGGAAGGCATCGAAAAACCTAATTCAAGAGAAGGTTGATGAAGAAAAACATATGAGGACAGACGTTTTCCCCAAAGTTAACCACACGAAAGTCTCAAGCTGGTTTAAAAGTCAGTTTCTCTCCCCAGGATAGTTAACATGGGCTACAGAATCTTTAACATGATTCTTCCTACCACACAAAACTACAATTCCCAGCATTCTTTAGCAGAAGACATGTCAAAGTTTAAATGTTTCCACGGAAGATACATCATAAGCCCTTCTGTTTCCCCTTCCTCTTCAGAGAGAAAACCGAGATTTATTCCTGGTGTTTTGTGAATCTTTTTAGACAAAAATGAAAATTACCAAACTCTGAAAAGGGTAAAATTGGACATGTGTGGGCCCCAAATTCTTCAGGCCCACAAATCCCCAAGGACTGTGAATCTCTCTCTGGTGGCCAAAAGATCTTCTGGAAATGTCTAAAAGAGCCATCTTCCCTTCAGTCTCTCACTTATGAAGACAGATTGTTCTCTATATGCCTTGCTAGGAAAAGGAGACTAAGAGGGCTGGCAGTGCTCAGGTGGGGCCTGGTGATTTCCCAGAATTCCAACTCATCCCCAAACTACAGAGATCAGTTCCCCTGGGAAAAGATGGCCGCTTTGGAGAGTAAACTCTAGGGCATTATACCCTGCCGAGGTCCCCCCCTCCCCAAACCTTGCCCTCCCCCAGGCTGCACCCCCATATCTCCAGGAATTTCCCAAAATAGTGTTGGGGCTACAGTTCACCTTATCAAAAATCGTGGCATTGCGAGCAGCAGTTGCAATCCACACTTCCTTGAAGAATTTGTCACAAACAGGGTCCTGGAGGTCACTAGGATCTGTTGCGCTTCCCAGGACAACTCTGAGAAAGAGGGAAAGAGAAAGAAAAATGAGAGGAAAATGTCTACTGGAGATCTTTTGCAGGATAATTCTCAGGAATGCGAAAAACAAATCTGAGCATCGGGAAGACGTTCCAAAGTGTTTTTTTTCCTCTGTCTACAGAATCCAACTAAAGGTTGAGATTAATTACCAGCCCAAGGCTTGGCCACTCCATTTCAGTGCATCATTTTCTCCAATAAAATGTCATGAATTCATTACTTCTGTGAGGCTGTCTAAGGGACACATACTTCCCAGATACAGCAGTAACGAGGGGGGGGATTTAATTTATTTTGTTGCAGCAGCTATACTCTAGCTTATCTGGTCAGTTTGATAGCAGCTGCACTTTCAGAGCGATGGCTAATTATATGTCATACTCTCCGGCTGTGCCGGCATTAATTTAAGGGATATTTTTAAAAGAAAAAAGTGTTTGAAGAAGAAGATACACTGCTATTACAAAGAATTTTAAAACTAACAAAGATGAGTTTTTAATTTTAATTTTTTTTTTGCAGCAGGACAAACTTACTGCAAAGTTTCACATTGAAAATAGTAGGAACCAGATCATAAATTTGCTCTGACTTGGATGGCCCAGGCTAGCCTGATCTCATCAGATGTCAGAAGCTAAGCAGGTTCAACCCTGTTCAGCATTTGGATGGGAGGCCACCAAGGAATATCAGGGCAGCTCCACAGAGGCAGGCAAGGCAAACCACCTCTGAACGTCTCTTGCCTTGAAAAACTCTACGGTGAAACCATAAGTTGGCTGCAACTTTACAGCACTTTCCACCACCAGACCATAATTTCAGATTTATCATTTTTGATTTGGGGACAGTGTTGTTTGCAAAATGAGGTGCAGCTGCAGCATCTCTAGGTGGACACAAATAAATTCTCAGGGGCGTGGCAGAGAAGGGAAGTTGAAAGAAGTCCCAGTGCCAGACTGGTGAGAATCTGTGACACATCACCATTGCTTAAATTTAGAGCAACAGCTATGATGATTTTACAGCCTGTATAAGACTCTTTCAGACATGATGATGACAGACCCATGATCGGATGCTCCCACCATTCTGAAAAGTCAAATTGTCATCCCTCTAGAGATGATATTGTGTGTGTGCGTTAAGTGTCACCATGTCACTTTCAACTGTATGAATTAATGGCCTCCAAAATGTCCTCTTGTCAACAGCCTCACTTTCGCTCAGGTCTTGCAAACGGAGGGCCGTGGCTTCCTTGACTGAGTCAATCCCTCTCAAGTTGGGTCTTTCTGTTTTCCTGCTGCCCTCAACTTTTCCCAGCATTACTCTCAGCATTGAGGACTGAGATGATGTTATGTGTATTGAAACTAGGGATGGGCACAGACCAGGACAGCCTAGTTCAGTTTGGAGCTCACAATCTGGACAGTCCTGAACAGAGCCCCAAACTGAACCTCTGAACAAAAAACTCCCCTGAACTGAACCGGTTCAGATGGCGTCAGGACCTGCCACCGGCACACCCACATCACCCAGAAGTAACGCGAGCACATCAGACAGTGCACTTGCATCACTTCTGGATGATGTGGGTGTTCCAGGGGGCCCAACACCACCCAAAAGTGACACAAACGCATTGGGGAGCTGAACCCTAAACCAAGCAGAAGCTCAATGAGTGTTTGGGGGAAAGTGCCTTTTGTGAACTTAGGTTTGCAAGCCCGAAGTGGACCAAGTCCGGCCCAGACTTTGGCTCAGATCCATCCCTAATTGAAACTAACATGTGTTGAGTGAGAGGGCATACAAGCATTATGGCCCAGCTACCTACCCACATGCAACTGCTGACCTAGAAGTATGGAGTCTAGACATGCACAATGTGTATGAAAGCAAGCTCCATTCCCATGTTTAGGAATGTTTGAAAAAGCAGCATTCTCAGTCAAGGGAATGGAATCTACCATTGACACACTTTGTACTCATGAAGAACCCATACCTATGAGCTTAGGCTCACTCTCTCTCTCTGCATACACTGACTTCAACACATGTAATGTCATCTGTAGAGGGCCTATGTGGGGCCCAAATTCAGATCAGATTTGTGGCAAGGAGGCAGAAGGGGTTTAATCCTTCCACTATCACATGGTTTCACCAACTGCAACTGCCCCTTGCCCCAGTGCTCTTATTAGCCTTGGCAAGTGAAAAAAGACAGGCCGTTTCTCACAGCTTGTCTTTTTCCCTTAAGGGGATAATAACAACAGGTCAGTTTCAATCAACAAAAGTATGTGGAGGCCGAATGGGTTAGTCCAGGGCTCTTTTTGTAGCAGGAACTCCTTTGCATATTAGGCAACACACCCCTAATGTAGCCAATCCTCCAAGAGTTTACAGAGCTCTTCTTACAGGGGCTACTGTAAGCTCTTTGAGGATTGGCTACATTAGGGGTGTGTCACCTAATATGCAAAGGAGTTCCTGCTACAAAAGAGCCCTGGACCATTTTCCCCAAGTAACACAGCTCTAAATCCAAATAGGAGACCCATACTGTTGGAAGTCTCCTTTAAACAGTACTTGAAATCCTAACATCTAATCTAGCTTGGCTCACAGATACACAATTTAACAGGCTGAAAATTTCCTGAAGTACAGCACAAGTTCAGACCCCGGTAACGAGAAGTTCTGCACGACATTTCAAACATGGGGGGGGGGGTGTTTGTCCCCAAATGGCTGCAAGAAAAAAAATAAGTCCATGCAACACCATTAATTGTGAATGTGGTGTGTGGGTCTATGTTGCCAAACAAATGGGCATGTAAACATGGCAGTAGGTCAGGGGTCCCCAACATGGCGCCAGTGAGTGCCATGGCACCTGCCAAGACCTTCCCTGGTGCCTGCCAAGTGCTTTTAGAAAGTGGTCAGGTGTAGGTGGGGCTTTTGTACAGCAGGGCTTATGATTGGCTGTGCAAATTATAAGGCATCCAAACAAACAGAGATTCTTTCTGAAATGTTCAAAAGGTGCTATTAGAGTTATATACAACCTCTCTCCCTCACATGTTGTAGTGAGCTCCGCCTCCTGCGGCAGCCATTTTATGATTGTGCCCACAACCCTGTGCCAGAAATAAAAAAATGCCCATAGGCTCAAAAAGGTTGTTGACCTTGCAGTAGGTGATGCAAAAGACCTCTCTCTGAGGCTCTGGTGAGCCACTGCCAGTCTGAGGGAACACTACTGACCGTGATGGACCATTGCTCTGATTCAGAATAAGAAAGCTTCACGTGTGTTCATAGTAGATTTTTTTTACAGACACATGGTTTTTCTCACAATCTTGTGGGGGTGGGGGTGGGAATAACATATATGAAGTGGTCCAGAAATACTGCTTCCAATTCCCACAGGAGTGCCCTCAGCACTTGATAAATTCAGAGAGTGAATTCTCTGCCTGATTGCCACCATTTTCTCAGCAAAATATTCTGCCAGCCTTAACTGTCCCCCCCCCCGCCTTCCTCTCTTCTTTCAGTTTTTTAAAAAAGCATCCAGATGGAACAGAGGGAAAGGGTTTTTTTTCCTTCCATGAGAAAATAGCTGCACTCTGGAGCAGATGGATTCTCTGATTGAACAAATCCCCATTGAAACAAAAGACAACACCACCTCCGATCAATGAAAGAAGGTGGCAGTTAAGTGCTCCCAGCAAAGTGGCATTTGTTCTGTTCCTACTGCAAAAGGAGGTCAAGCCTATATATATATATATATATATATATATATATATATATATATATATATATATATATATATATATATGTATGTTTAAAAGAAGGGAGGGAAGCCCTCTTTACAAAAGCATCACTTGTGGATTAAAACTAGGCTACAGAAGTGCCGTGCTGCATCATATTGCAGATGAGTCTTTCTCCTAATTTTGTACTCTTTTCCCCATGGACTTTTGCACTAGGATATTGGAAAGGGATTTTTGGTGTTATAAAATAATTTCATACAAAGTGATTTGTAGAATGTTTTTTGGACTATTGTTTTAAGATTATTTCTACGCTGTTTTTGTTATTTTTTTTTAATCTCCAGATGGGGCCTGCAGATCTCTTGCAATGACAGCTGATCTCCAGACGTCAGAGATCAATCCCCCTGGAGGAAACGGCTGCTTTGCAGGGTGGACTCTACGAGATTGTACCCTGCTGAGGTCCCTCCCCAGGCTCCACCCCCAAACCTCCTGGAATTTCTCATCTTGGAGTTGGCAGCCCTATAAGAACATAAGAACATAAGAGCAGCCAATGTTGAATCAGGCCAACGGCCCATCTAGTCCAACACTCTGTCACACAGCGGCCAAAATATACCAGGTGCCATCAGGAGGTCCAGCAGTGGGGCCAGGACACTAGAAGCCCTCCCACTGCTGCCCCCCCCAGCACCAAGAATAGAGTGCATCACCTGCCCCAGACTGAGAGTTCCCAGCTATACCCTGTGGCTAATAGCCACTGATGGACTTCTGCTCCATATGTTTATCTAATTCCCTCTTGAAACCATCTATGCTTGCAGCTGCCACCACCTCCTGTGGCAGTGAATTCCATATGTTAATCACTCTTTGGGTGAAGAAGTATTTCCTTTTATCTGTTCTAACCCGACTGCTCAGCAATTTCATGGAGTGCCCACGAGTTCTTGTATTGTGAGAAAGGGAGAAAAGTACTTCTTTCTCAACCTGCTCTATCCCATTCATAATCTTATAAACCTCAATCATGTCACCCCTCAGCCGTCGTTTCTCCAAGCTAAGGAGCCCCAAGCATTTTAACCTTTCTTCATAGGGAAGGTGTTCCAACCCTTTTATCATTCTAGTTGCCCTTCTCTGCACTTTTTCCAATGCTACCTGGGTCTCCCCAGTCCTGGGCCAACATTATTAAACACTACCTCACATTGCTATCCTCTCGATGGATATGGATGTGAAAAAGCCAAACAAGGTCTTTCCAGATAGGTCGTTGCCAAAAGAATCTTGCTGCATACACATCATGCTGTCTTATGGGGGCTTCCATCATTTATTTGCAATATTTATATTCTGCTTCTCCATCAGAGAGTACCACCAAAGCAGCTCACAACTAGGTTTAAAAATAGTATTTTTTAAAAAAATATCAAAATAAAAATGAACAAAAATGTATATAAAATTAAACTGTAAGACAGCTATTTGTTGTAATTTAATGTCCTATAGTAATAGAAGGAGAAGACCCAGTTTAGATAGGACTAAAATATGACATGTTTTCACAAATCATTTGGAAAAACCAGAGAGGGTGACCCAATGTTATGGGACTGCCCCTTCCAAGGACCTCTTATGCATCCCATTTAATTGAGAGATGGAAAGCAGACCCATACAAGGTCCTTAGACGTTGACTTGAGAGGTCCAGCAAGTTAGGCACAGGAGGTCTTTAAGACAACCTGGCCCCCAGACCTCCATGCTGCATTGGAGTTGATACTACATTACAGCTGTGTAATATGGAGCTGGATGCAGAAATCCAGGGAATATATTTCTCCGTGGATCAAAAGGGAAAGGACCCAGTATATTCCTAAACTGATTGTAAATTGCAGGTGATAAAAAATGATTGGTGTGGTGTAGTGAATTGGAAGTGAACTGGGGAGATCTGCTTTCAGAACCCTGCTTGGTTCTAAATCTCACTTGCACTGTCTTGGAAAGATACATGCCCACCAGTGTTCCCTCTAAGTTGAGTTAGTGTGAGCTAGCTCACAGTTTTTTAGCTTCCAGCTCACACATTTTTGTCTTAGCGCAGGAAGGATGGCTCCAGAGAGCCAGTTTGGTATAGTGGTTAAGTGCGTGGACTCTAATCTGGGAGAACTGGGTTTGATTCCCCACTCCTCCACTTGCAGCTGCTGGATGAACTTGGGTAAGCCATAGTTCTGTCAGAACTGTTCTAGAAAGAGCAGTTTGTCAGAGCTCTCTCAGCTCCACCTACCTCACAAGGAGTCGTGGGGAGGGGAAGGGAAAGGAATTTGCAAGCTGCTCTGAGACTCTGAGTGAAGGGCGGGGTAGCCAAAAGCACTCACTCACAATGCCAGTAGCTCACAAAGTAGAATTTTTGCTCACAAGACTCCACAGCTTAGAGGGGGCAATGATGCCCACTTTGTCTACCCTACCCCATAGCGTCATTGTGAAGGTAAAACAGGATGACCCAGTGCTCCCTGGATGGAGGGTGGGGACCCAAATGTGATAGTTAAATAGCCAGAGAGGTCAGTTTGATCCTTTAAGGCAGGGATGTCAAATATACAGCCCGGGGGCCTCTTATCCAGCTTGAGAGCAACTAGTGTGAAGGAGGGAAGGCAAGAGGCCGTGCCGGGGGGGAGGGTGAGCAAGTGCGGGTGATGAGATGTGTGTGTGTCTGACTGAAGCGGTCAAGAAATGGAAAGGAAACTGCTAGGTGGCAGGGCCATGGGGCTGAGGTAAAATAGTGGTGGTGGTGGGAATGGCAGTGAAGGCGGAGAAAGGGTTGGGACCGGCAGGGGCAAAAGTAGGATGAGGCCCAGTGCATGGATTGGGAGGCAACTGGGCTGTCTTGCATGTGCCACTCTGAGGGGAAAGATGTCCTGGCCTCAGAAGTGAGTGGAGGAGTGAAGTGAAAAAGGGGAGCTGATGTCGTCACTCACCACACATCTGAACAGCTGTGGAACTGGGAGGCAGAGTGAGTGACAGGAAGGGGGGAAGTTTATATCTCCGGTACCTGGTAAAGTAACATTTATGTCAGATCCGGCCCTCATAAGTTCGACACCTCTGCTTTAATGCATCTCACTCCATGTTCACTGGAGTATCTTAGTTCTAATCCTGCCCCCTCAAAGGCTGAGTGCACCACACTGGTATCCTTAGAACAAAGCAGTTTTCACCCGTGGTACCTGAAGCACTGCAGGCGGAGAGACTGAGCAAATCTTCCGGCTTTGTAGTCCTGCCCGTCCATCATGGAAGGAACGGTGTT
Source organism: Gekko gecko (assembly GCA_029375565.1). Taxonomy (NCBI): domain Eukaryota; kingdom Metazoa; phylum Chordata; class Lepidosauria; order Squamata; family Gekkonidae; genus Gekko; species Gekko gecko. The sequence continues at coordinate 134,295,895 of JAPDNY010000008.1, read as the reverse complement.
AGTATCCTGTACAATGATGGCCATTTCGCTGTCTCGTTTCCCCAGCATGCTGCGGTCATTGATGTTAGCAGAGCCTATTAAACAGAAGGAGAGATACAGAAATGTTGTAAATGGTCTGGATCAGACAGCCCTTCACAATGGCTCAAAGGACCATGGCGATTCAGGCACAAACCCGACTGTCCTGCACTATAGTCCTACAGCAGCACAGATGACAGTATGTAATGAGGGGTGATCTTGGCTTAGAAGAAACTTCCCAGAAGGTGTCACAGGAATAAATTAATCTAGCACTGTGAAATGTGCATAAATTTGCTTAATTTCTATGCTTTATTCTAATGACATTGCTTGGGTATTTTGTCTTCAATGAATTTTTCAAAAACCCACTTAAATTCCCATCTTGTGAGCTGAGAGTAGAATAGGCACTAGGGAAGGAAGTGAAGGAAATGTGAAGGGCTTTGTGGGGGGAGATAACTGTAGGGGCACAGAGAAGTAGGTGCAACAGTCTAAAGGTCAAAAGGAATAGGCAAGACTTGCAAAGGAATTATGCTGAATGTGAACATTCACCTACTGGAAGGCTCCTCCAAATGTCACCTGATTTGTAACAGGTGAGCAAGAAGCTGCCGGTACGTTTGTAGTCTATTTCTTCTCTCAACACTACGGACTAGAGATCTGATCTTTTTTTGTTCTTGTTTTCCAAGGAGAGTGATCTTTCCAGGATCTTGAGTATTTTGCTGGGTCCTACACCTACTGGTATGACTGTAACCATTCACATTACAAGGTGACACGTGAAAGGAAATCAGTCACTTGCAAAGGCATCCACATGAAATAATTTATTGCGTTATTCCTGATTCCCCTTGACACTGGGGACAGATGTTGGTTTAAATCTATTTGTTGGCTTTTTAGTGGTTTCATTACAGATTTGCAGTGGAAGATGTCATATCGATATATTTAATTCTCAGCATGGCCAAATCTGTGGATACTTAAATTGGGAGACTGGAGCCATGAACAGAAAAAGGCAGATCTTTCTACAAACACAAAAAATGCCCCAGGTTTGCAGAAAAATCTGACAATTTTTAAAAAAAATTCAGAAGGGAGGTTAAACTCCCCCAAAAATAACAGAACCAGCACCTGTAGCTTTAGGAAATGAACACCTCCGTGGGTGTTGCTAGGCAACCACACAATGCTCCCAAGCCTTTTAAGCTTTGGTTTCTGCCAATGAAAGGCAAGGGAAGAGGGCAGGGCCCTTTCCAGAGCAGCTTTGGACTTTGAGAGAGGACTAATCAGGGCCAGGCCCAGCAGCAACCACTGGGCAACTTGCTACCATGTGACTTGCACGACTCATCAAGACCCAGCTACTTGCTACTGTTCAACAGGAACCACCCCCCAAACGCCATTGTGGTATAGTGGTCATGTTTGAATCCCCACTCTGTGGCAGAAGCTCACTGGGTGACCTTGGTTCAGTCGCACATGCTCAGCCTATCCTAGGGTTGCCAGCCTCCAGGTAGGGCCTGGAGATTTCCTAGAATCACAAATGAACTCCAGACAACAGAGATATGTTCATCTGTATTGGAGGGTTGGCATTATAGCCCAATGAGGTCACTCTGCTCCCCAAACCTGCTTTCCCCAGACTCTACACCCAAATATCCAGGAATTTCCCAATCTGGAGTTGGCAACCCTTACCTAACTCACAGGGTTGTTGTGAGGATAAAATGGAGGACAAGAGAATGATAGAAGCTGCTTTGAACCCCCAAAGGAGAAAAAGGCAGGATATATATGAAGTAAATAAATAATAAAAATAGCTGAAGATCAGGGACAGCTAAAAAGTAGGTTTGTGTCTGGATGGGGAGGAGAGAAGAAAGAGGAAAACGGGAGAGGCAGCTTTCAGGAAAGGGAAAGAAAGAACAGTGGTGAAGAGGAAAATGAGATGCCCCCCTCCGTAAGTCCTTGTGGGTCCTTCACTTGTTATAACTTAATCCTGGAACAGCCAGAGTGCTGTCCACAGGTGGCAAGCAACAAAAGGTTGGAACCCTCATGTAAGTCTGCAAACAGTCTCTGAAATTGTGAGAGACGTAGCTCCAAGCTTCTGCTTGGATGGATCCCAGCTCTCATTGTGCTTGGGTGGACCCCAGCTTTCAGGATGCCTGAATGTGATGCCAACCATGACCTTTCTTTACAAATAGGTTTCTGGTCCTTGTGGCTGCAAAGACACCTGAAAATATGACGGTGCTACAAACCAGTTCCTAGTGCAAGAGAACAAAGAGAACCAGAGGCCTCAATAAGTGTGCTAGAAACAGTGGTTTGGACTCTTTCAGGGGCAATGTGATTTAATTAAAAGACGGCTAAAGCAATCTTCTGTACTATTGGTTGTATTACCTCTCCCCGTCATTCCTATGCTGGTGCCTTTCCTTCTTTTGCCTCGTGCAACAGACAGAAACAGATCCTCTGTGACCTTTGGTCTCCCTCACACCTTTCCCTCCATCCTTCCATACCCTGAGAGCTACAAAAATCTGCAAAATGGGTTTAACCGTTGATAAGGGTGGGGATGTGCTGGACAGCAAACCCTCCGTCATCATTAAAAATAAAACTATTGTCTGCCTCCAGCCCCAAGTGACAAACTTCCCCTTTGCTAGCAGGTGGTCAAGAGCAGGCCGCATTACCTCAGCTGATTTGAGAAAACTCTGGAGCTGATCGATATTAATGCCTTGTGAACGTTATCCATTTCTTTCTCATTAGGGGAACAACTGAAGCTGGTAAAGGCTGACAGTTGTTAAGACGAAGATTTGTTAAGACAGCCTTTCTGTCAAAGTCACCTCCTAATATAGAGAGTCAAAAATCCATAAAAACAGCCAATATCGCAGTGGAGAGAACAGGGGGAGGGGGAATACCTCATGCTTCATAACCTTTAGCACATGAGAGAAGGTGACACAATTCATAACCCCCATTTTTTGGGGTGGGTGGGTGGGAATAGAGCTTAATATCTCTGTTTCTCCAAGCTGCTCCCTCAGAATGCTGGAATGGCATAGAAGGCTCTTAATAAGTTAAGGCCTGCTATGCTTGTTTTGGCTGTTAAGCTGGTGAAATATTATGTTCTGTGTGTGTGTGTGTAAGAGAGAGAGGAAGGGAGTGGACTGGAGGTACTTCTGTGATTTGTGTACCCTTGCGGCTGTTTTTATAACTGTTGGAACCAGTGTTCTCTCTAAGATGTGTTAGTGTGAGCTAGTTTTTCAGCCTCCAGTTCACACATTTTTGTCTTAGCTCAGGAAGGATGGCTCCAGAGCAAACTAATTTATACAGTAGCCAAATCGCTCGCTCACAACTTTAATGCCAGTAGCTCACAAAGTAGAATTTTTGCTCACAAGACTCCCCAGCTTAGAGTGAGCATAGGTTGGAAACCATGCAATCCTTTCCATGACCATTCTTGGGCAGAAGCATCTGTCCTATTCCAGCAAATGCTACAACTGTGATCCCCAACACGGTGCTCAGGGGCACCATGGTCCCCATCAATGTCAAGGGCAAAACCATCTGTTTTTTTTTGGGGGGGGGGCTGTTTGTTTGTCACATAAGACTCTTGGGTTGTATGTAACTTGGAGTGGCCTTGCTTCTTCACTGCAGCTCAGGGCTAATGTCTGGCCCTGCATTTCTCTGAACAGCATATCTTCAGTCCTGGTCTTCTCCTCATGATGAGGATAGAGGTGGAGGGGCTGGCACCAAAACCCCAATAAACAGGCCTTTTATGAAACTCAGGAGGGCTCAAGACATTGTGGGAGCAATCCTAAGAAAGTGTACTTGGAAGCAAGGTTCCCTCTAATATTCTCCCCCTACTGAGTGGAGCGGTTCACATCCTGAGCAGAACAGAACTGCTGTAATCTTAAAATGGGCCATGGGCAGTGCAAAACCCTGCCCGGCTCCAGACGGCTGCTGAGCAGTCCTGTGTTAATAAGTGGCCGCTCACGTACACAACTTAGGGGGGGACATTGTTAAGTTCCATTTTGTTTAACGGGGTTACTCCCTGTAAAGAGTTCTTAGCAGGCCCCGTAGCCAGGATTTTTTTTTAATTCAGGGGACCTTTAAATAAGTCAGGGGGCACCCCTGCACACCCCATCCAGCGGTGTCCCATCCAGTGGCATGGGAATGGAGGGCGGGGCTGACTGGCAAGGTCACAGCTTGAGGAAGAAGAAGAAGAGGAGAGTTTGGATTTATACCCCGCCCTTCACTGCCCAAAGGTGTCTCAGAGCAGTTTACAAACTCCTTTCCCTTCTCCTCCCCACAACAGACACCCTGTGAGGTAGGTGGGGCTGAGAGAACTTCTGACAGAAACTGCTCTTTTTCAAGAACAGCTGTGCCAGAGCTTGTGACTGACCCAAGGTCACATCAGCAGGTGCAAGTGGAGGAGTGGGGAATCAAACCCTGTCCTCCCAGATTAGAGTCCACACACTTAACCACTGCACCAAACTTGGGCAGGGGTGGGACTCCAGCAGGCAGGTTCAGCTCCAGCGGGCAGGCTCGATAAGGGCGATGGCATGGTGTGGCACAAAGAAATAAAATAGGGATTTTTCATTGGGGCTGGGATGGAGGCGTAGCTGGGGGGGCCTTGGTGGTAAGTTTGGGGGGGAGGCCCCGAAATGCACTATTGTAGCTACAGGGCAGGCCTGGTTCTTAGGATTGTAGCCTATGTGTTGTGTCCGGTTTCCTTCTGCCTCAGGCAGTTACTCAAATGTAAAGTAACCTTCTATAAAAGAGTCTCACTGAGACTGTGTCCCACTGATCTTATAAACCCCATGCTAGTCCCAAGTTCAACCCAAGGAAGGATGTTTTGCAGACCTCCCAGGGAAGGAGCTGACATCTGATTGCCACTCTGAGGCTATGGGTTAGATTCCATAAACGATAAATCAGGTCCCCAGCTCTATCGCATCGCCATTGGCTCAAGGCCCCTCATTCCCCAGTGAGTTCGTGGCACAGAACATAAGAACATAAGAGAAGCCAATGTTCGATCAGGCCAATGGCCCATCCAGTCCAACACTCTGTGTCACAGAGTGGCCAAAAATACCAGGTGACATCAGTGGGGCCAGGACACTAGAAGCTCTCCCACTCTTGCACACCCCTCAGCACCAAGAATACAGAGCATCACTTGCCCCAGAGTTCCTATCTATACCTTGTGGCTAGTAGAAGAGAGGCAGAGGATGCTACCACAAAATGGCCGCCACCTGGGGCAATAACAAAATGGCCACCATGCAGTGTGGAATCCAATCACAAAATGTTTGAAGGTTAAAAGGTAAGAATCCTGTTGCAGTGGAAGCAACTGTTTCTGTATAGGTGCTTCCTATAGACCCAAAGGAGATTCCTGTTGCATTCTTCTGAAGCAGGATGCTCCAAGGAAGTAGAACAAAGCTGGGAATGGCTCTTTGCTTTGGGAAAAAGATATTTTGAAAAAGAAGAAAGTGGATATGAGAACACACACTGAGGGGTACCAGGGTGCTCTTGAGTACCATGTTGGGGGAATCAGTTTCCCATTAGAGAAAGAGCTGGCCTGGGACCCACTTTCAGAGACTTCTCAACCCACAGGTTGGGAAACACTGCCCTATAGGGACATACAAAGTTCCCACAAAGTAAGCTTTTCTCTCCACAATACCTGCTCTGCGAGTACCAATGTGTTATTTTATTGTATTTTGCTACTGCGGGTGTTTTGTCAGCATATGAGCAGCCAGTAAGTCAGGCAGACAGCAAAACATTAAATAAGAATATAAATGTGAATAATTAATTACACAGATAAATTACATATATATTATTATTTAACTAAAAGTCCCTCTGGAGACCGTAGGATTACCAAGCAGGAAGGCTGTGGACAGAGACATGGAGGAGGGTGTAATGCTGGCTTCAGCATCACTTCTGGTAAAATAATCCCACAGAAGTGGCATAGGTAGGTCTAGGAATCACCAGCAACTCTATAGTTTTACCATAGAGTTTCTGATGATTCTTAGAGTTCATAGCTGAACTCTATGGCTCAGAGCAGCAGTGGGCAATGGAAGCAAGGGGATTCTATGCCCCAACCAGGGTGCCTTGCAACCCTAGGAGACAGAGAAACACACAAGGCCCAGAGGAAGCCTGTGCTAAGGTGATATGGTCTATTTATTTCATTTAAGAAATAATATCAACATTTTGCTCTCAATGAATTATTTGTCTGTAAGTGTGGCAAATGGCCGTGGTGGCTCAGAGGTTAAGATGCTGAACTGCAGAATGGAAGATCGATAGTTCAGCAGTTTGAGACCCAAGTGCCACATGACAGGGTGAGCTCCCATCTCTGGCCTCAGCTCCTGCCAACCTAGCAGTTCGAAAGCAAGAAATTGCAAGTAGATAAACTGGTACCACTTCGGTGGGAAGGTTCTGTGTGTCTCGGCATTTAGTCATACCGGCCACATGACCACGGAGAAGTCTTTGGACAGTGCTGGCTCTTCAGCTTGGAAACAAAGATGAGCACCACCCCCTAGAGTCTGATTCGACTGGCTTTCGAGCAAGGGAAACTTTTACCTTTACCTTTAAGTGTGACATGGGGTGCTGGTGAAAGAACAATTATATGAGTTTATTTTTAGAAAACATTTACCAAACCAGCTTACAAATCATTATTAAAATTATCCTAATACTTTCTACTGGGCCCAGAGAAATGATGCTTGGACCTTGTTTACAATTTTGGGTTCTCAGACAGAAAGGCTACCCTCAGCAATCTCTCGGCATTCCTCAGGGGAAAGAGCTTCCTTAAATGTAAACAAATCTGTGTCCATTTCCTGTTCTGGGAATAGAGAAATTAAATGAGTTAAATCTGCTCTTTGCAACTTCTACAAGGAGAGAGAAACAGGAAGATAGATGGCTTATTCTAGACAAATTTTTCCACCCCAATCCCTTGGAAAAGATGCTAGATAGAGTGCACATGTCAGCACAAAGCGTCCAAATTTCACAGCATGTTCTGTTCTTTGAGGAGCAGATGACAAGTTGCCTAAGTTTCGAGGCAGAGCCCAAGTCAGATATGAGCCAGATGGGCCTGGTTCCCTGCAGAAGGGCCTTCATGGCAAGAGACAAACGGAAACTTCTCTGTCAATCAGTTTTGGCATTTTTCTTTTGCCAATTATGGAAAATAGTGTCAACTACAATAGTCAAACCAGGGTGGTCTCAGTTAAGTTAGGAATGCCCCTTTTCTTTTTCCTGGCATGCTTTTAATGGATGCAGCACAAGATGGTCAACCTGGATTTGGGGAGCAACCAAAGAGAAACCAGACCTATTGGATGTTAATCTAGCTTAGCCTGTGTGTCCATTGGCTAAGACCCAATCCCTACCACCACCACTGCTGCCACGAAAAATAAAAAAGCAGGCCCGTATATGAGCCTAGAATCAAAGACCTATCAGGTTCAGTAACTGAGATTTCAGCCACATGGTCAGTGTAGAACGACCATTGGACTTACCGTGAGGGGTCCTTCTCCTCTGAGGTCAGGAGGACATCTCCAATGGGTTATTCCCACCATGCCTGTAGGGAGGCAGGAAATAGTTTTTTCCCCTTCCTGTTGGCGCCTCCGGAATAGCCCATCTCCAGTTCTGGGACTCCGAAAGCAGTGCTTGCAGCCTAAATGAAGTGGCCTTGCCCTAGAAAAACGTAACTGCAAACAGTAATACCAACTGATTAAACATGAAAAACTCTGCAACTATGAACAAGGCAGAGTATAAACAGAAATACAAGAGAAGAAATCAGCACAGAATAAGTAGAAGAGGAAGATGAAAATGGGAGGGCCGAGATGTCCTCCTGACCTCAGAGGAGAAGGACCCCTCACGGTAAGTCCAATGGTCGTTCTCCCTCTGAGGTGGAGGACATCTCCAATGGGACCTCCCCGAGCAGTGTCCCTCATACGGGTGGGTAGTCATCTTCCTCCATGTTAACGACGTGCTGAAGAATTCTTCTCCCAAAGGCCGCGCCTGCAGATGCAAGCGTGTTGATATGGTAGTGCCTTATGAAGGTGGAAATGGATGACCACGTAGCCGCCTTACAGACCTCTTCAACAGAAGCTCTATTGGTAAGGCGGCGTTGGTTGCTGCGCTCCGCAGAGAATGAGCTGTGATGCCACTGGGTACTTCCTGACCCGAGGCCCGGTAAGCCTCTGTGATACAGGCCTTCAGAACCGAACTGATTGCCGATCTAGACATCTTCTCCCCTGACCTAGGTGGAGATATATTGACGAATAAGGACTCAGGCTTCCTGCAAACCTCTGTCCTGGCTATGTAAACCTTGAGAGCCCGTCTTACATCCAAGGTGTGCCAAATCCGTTCCTTGGGATGCTTGGGATCAGGACAGAACGTGGGTACGCAGATCTCTTGAGAGTAGTGAAATCTAGAGCCTACCTTTGGCTGGAAGGTAGAATCTGTGCAAATCACGACCTTGTCTTTATGAAAGACGCAGAGTGACGATGTCACTGACAATGCCCCGAGTTCTGACACTCTTCCCGCAGACGTGATAGCGACCAGAAACAGCTTCTTCATCCTCAGCCACTTCAACCCCACCTCCCCGAGAGGCTCGAACGGTGAGCCGGTAAGAGCACCGAGTACCGTATTCGGCCTCCAGGTTGGAAGGCGATGGACCTGAAGCGGAGATTTTGTCAACGCTCCCTGTAGAAAGGTTTGAATGTGAGGATGTTTGGAAATCTTGTATCCTCCCAGGGAAGGGAAAACAGAGGACAGAGCCGCTAACTGCCTCCGAAGAGTAGCAGACTTCATTCCCGAATCAGACCATCCTGCAGGAAATCCAGAAGCGAAGCAATCGAAGGGAACAGTGGCTGCACCGACTTGCGTCTACACCATCGCACCAACGCCTTACATGTGGTGTTATATCTATACAGACCGTGGACTGTCGTCTGGATGTCAAAATGGTGTCTAGACCTGGAAAGAATAACCTAATTTCGATAGGTTGCTCCGCTCAATCTCCACGCGGTCAAACACAGCCAGGCCGGATCTGGGTGCCATACCGGACCCTGCAACAGCATGTCGGGAGGTATAGAAAGAACTAGGGGTGGAAGTATAGGCAGCTCCTGTATTGCCGAGAACCATGGGTGACGAGCCCAGTTCAGGGCCACTAGGATGACCTTTGCTCTGAGTTCCCGAATTCTGCGGGTGGTTCTGGAAACCAGGGCGAACGGCGGAAACGCATATAGGAGACCCTGGAGCCAGGGTGTCGTGAGCGCATCTGTCGCCTCAGCCTCTGGATGGAAGAATCTGGAGAAATATCTCGGAAGCGTGAGGTTCATAGAGGAGGCGAACAGATCCACCATGGGACGTCCGACTTGAGCCACTATCATGTTGAAGATACGTGGATGGAGAACCCATTCTCCCTCCTGTATCCCCACTCGGCTGAGTCAATCGACTTGCATATTTTCGGACCCTTTTATATGGTCTGCTCTCAATGAGGTGACGTGTCTTTCCGCCCAAAGAGGATCTTCCTCGCCTCCCTGTGGAGTTGAGATGACCGAGACCTGCCTAGGTTGATATGTTGTCCGTCCTGATCAACACTTGTTGACCACACAATTGAGGGGCAAAAGGAATCAGAGACAAGCTGATCGCTCTGAATTCCAAGAGGTTAATTGGTAGATTCTTCTCCGCAGACCGCCATGTCCCCTGGACTGGAGTGTAGTTCAAGGTTGCTCCCAGTCCAAGAGACTGGCCTCGGTGAACAGCTCCCTGGTGTGGCTGACATAGTAGCTCTTGCCTGCCGACAAATTGTTCATGTTTGTCCACCACCCTAGGCTCTTCCTTGACTCCAATCGGTACCTGTAGGTAGAGGACCCTCTCCTCCATGAAGGAGAGTAGATGGGAACGTAGAAACATCTGCAATGGTCTGGGGTGCAGGCGGGCCCATTGTATCATGTCGATGCTGGCAATCATCAGACCCATAAGTCTGGCTAGGTCCATGAGGAGTGTGGATCTGCAGCTGTAAAACCTCGTGGCAGCTTCTTAGAGCTTCTGAGCCTTTGCCAGCGGGAGAAAGGAAGCATTTCGAGTGGTGTCGATTACTGTTCCCAATGTACGATACGCTGCGTCGGTAGCAGTGAACTCTTTTCGAGGTTGATCAGGAATCCATGTTTCTGTAAACATTGTAGTGTTCGCTCCGTGTTGCTGACGGAGTCTGCCCGTGTACTGGTCCTGATTCAGAGGTCGTCCAGCTATGGCAGAACCTGGATACCCTGAGCTCTGATGAACCTTGGGATAGATGCTCAGCTTGGAGAAGAAGCGTGGTGCCGTGAATAGACCAAAGAGAGGTGCTCTGTACTTGGAGTGTTGGTCGTAAATGCAAAAGCGAAGAAATCGCTTGTGTGCTGGGTGAATAGGCATATGGAGGTATGCTTTCCATCAAATCTATGGAAGTGAGGTACTCGTTGGGAGATAGAGAGTCCGCTACAGCCTCCAGAGTTTCCATGCGAAAACGTCGCAGTTTTAAGATTCAGATCGCTGATTTGCTGGCTGGTGACTTGAGGAACCGCCCTGAAGGCTGGTGCAGAAACTCTATCGGATAGCCCTGTGACATCACTTCTACTGCCCAGGCATCTGCCTGTGTGCCTGTCCAAGCTTCCGTAAAATGTAAAAGGCGGGCACCCACCGGAAGGGGGGATAGTCCTGCCTGTTTGGGTTTGGCACCTCTGTCTCCCCGAACACCTCTGTTGAAAAGCCTGTGGAATCTGGGTGTGAAGGAACCACGTTTGCCAGACTGCTTGGACGCTTCCCACGAGGCCTTTTGGTGTCTTGTCGAAATCTAGGGAGAGAGTGCTGGGTACGAAGGGACTGCGGGTTTCGCCAATCGAAACGGCGTAGGGATCTGGGCATGGCTTTTTACTTATCCCTGGTTTCCACCAGGAAGTTGTCCAGGGCCTCTCCAAAGAGCCGATCTCCTAGGAAGGGATAAGCTGTTACAATAACTTGGAGAGAGAGTCCGCGTGTCAGGCGCGTAGCCGTTTGGCCACCGCCGTGGATGCCATGGCCCTGGAAGCAAAGGAGATAATGTCCAGAGTGGCGACCGCTGAAAAGGAATTAGACTTAAGGACACGAGAATTTCCCTCCAGCACGGCCCGATTGTTCTCTGGAACAATCTGCATCAACTTACGTAACCACACGACTGTCGCTCTGGAGGCGATGGATGTTGTAGATGCCGCTCTTACCATCATGGCAATTGCCTCATGGATCCTTCTGAGCGTTGCCTCCACCTTCTTATCGGTTTGGTCTTTGATGGTACCCCGACCATCCTCAGATACTAGACCCGTCGACTGGATGGCATCCACTGGAGCGTCCACAGGAGAAACCTGTAATAACTCATTAGCATAATTAGGCAGAGCATATAACCTTTTTTGCAAAAGCGGGAAAACTGCTTATTGACCATGGGCTTTTCCCACTCTGCTCTGAGCTGACGCTCAAATACTCAGGAAAGGAAAAACCTTTCTCAGTAAATTCCTGAGGAGGGAAGACTTACCGGTTGCCCCCGGGTTTGGATTTGATCTTGCTTTTGACTGCCTTCAGATATTCTGAAGGTGGCAAAACATATAACTCTAAGGCCTATATATAAAGGTCAAGGTTCCCTTGCTCAAAGGCCAGTCGAATCCGACTCTAGGGTTGCGGTGCTCATCTCCGTTTCAAGGCCGAAGAGCCAACGCTGTCCAAAAACGTTTCCGTGGTCATGTGGCCGGCATGACTGAACACCAAGGTGCACGGATATAGCCTTAGCTAAAAGGAGCTGATAATCCTTGGGTTTGAAAAAACGACTGGATTGCTCCGGGAGTTTTTAATTCTTCCTCCTCCTTATCAGAAAAATTCGCCCTCTTCCCTTTCAATGGAAGAGGTACTGGATTCTATTTCTTCCCTCCACTGCTCCTCCAAGGGTCTCCTAGGAGGAGGGGGGGACCCTCTTAGCTGCCCTAGTTGGCCACCCAGGGGAGGATGGAATCAAAGGGTTTTGAGAGCAATTACCCTGTGGTAGGGAAACCTCAGGTCTAGGAAGGAGCTGTGCCATTTCCAGCAGAATGGTCTTTTTTAATAATAATGGCCATAATTCTGAAGAGTGAATCAAAACTCCGTGATCAAGGAGCTTACCCCGTTTGGAGCCGGTCTCAGGATCCCGCTCCTCTTCTGAAGGGGTGGGGGAAACGTAAGGCTGTCCTCCTTCGGTCCCCGAGGCTCCAGAAATGGCCGTAAGAGAGGTCACAAAGCTCGAAGCCGGACCCTCAAAATGGCCGCCGCCGCCCGATCGCAAGAGCGCGGGAAAATGGCGGGGCCTGCTGTTTCGGCTGTCGGCATCGTTTGGGCACCTGGGGTGCTGCGCCGAGCCAGCCGTGTTCATCGGGGTACCGCGATCATGCCACGAAGGCAGATCGGCCCCGGAGTCGTCTCGCGTCACCGCAGCCGCGGTGCACGCATCTCCTCGTCGCCCGAGGAAAAAACCTCGGGAAGGTCTTTTGCCGCCATGGCAGCCGGCGGCGTTCTTCTCTTCGGGTCCTGAGACCTCTTTGAAAACTTCGCTCCAAGGAAGGAGCTGAATGAGAAAAAGAGAAGAAATAGAGAGAGAGAGAAAAGAAAAAAGGGCAAGGCAACAGGCTGGATAAACAGGATACAAAAAAGCGGGAAACAGCTAAGCCTAAGAGATTTGCTGCTTCTCCCTACTGAGGCAGGAACAGAACTGGAGATGGGCTATTCCGGAGGCGCCAACAGGAAGGGGAAAAAACTATTTCCTGCCTCCCTACAGGCACGGTGGGAATAACCCATTGGAGATGTCCTCCACCTCAGAGGGAGAACTTCTGGGAAATCAGTAGAGGATTCCAATTAATTCCAGTTTTTGGAGTGCCTTTCCATGACCTAAACAGCTCCCAGAGGGATGGAAACACTCATATAAATATAGCCAAGGCTAGCTATATAATAACAATATTATTAATCCTTTGGATTTATATAGCACCTTCAAGTGTTCATGGCATGTCACAGACAATATTTCAGTAATCCTGGAGGAAGAGAAGCCAGGTTAAGCTCTACATGGTTTGTGGGTGTGTGTCACAGTTCAATCCTAAAAAGAATTAACATTCCAAGTCCACAGAAGTCAATGGGCTTAGAAGAATGTAACTCTTCTTGGGACTGCACTTATGGTACATGGGAAGAATGGGAACGGGAAGGAGGAGTGTGGGAAGAGAGAATAAATGGGTGCAAGAGATAGCACTAAAAAATTATTGGTTTCCACTGAACTCATTTCTTTGGCTGCTGGTAACCAAACACGGGAAATGCAGCTTTTCTATAACCAGCACCCTTCAGTGGGATGTTTTCTTAGAATTGTGAATAAATATGGCTTTCCCTATAAGCCCATTCACACTGAAAAAAACTGGAAGACTCCTATCAGAATACTGGCTCCTTAATTTAAATAGAGTGGTTTCCCCTGAGCAGGAGGTGGATGAACTTTGCCATGATCGAACTGCAAAATGACCTGCAAATTATGAATAGTAGCAGAGGAGAGCCCTCAGTGTGTATATGGGGAGGTAGAGGTGGAGTAGAGATGTAAAATTTCTGAAAATTGTGATGCCATGGGAAAAAAGCCATTTTCCCTAGATTTTTCCAGAAAAAAACCAGAAATGTTACAGTTTTAACGTTAAATGTATCACTTATAACTTACTTAGCATATAAAATTGCAATCTTTGAAATATTCATGGAATTCAAAAGCTATAAATGCCTGGGTTTTCTACCACCAAAATTACAAACATACCGAATACTTGGGAGAAAATTACAAGCTGATGCGCCCTATGCTACTTTAGCACCTGTACCTTAATTTTTGATATCCAGTTTGAGAGAACTCCTGTTCTCAATTAAACATTCAGAGTTTTTCTCTGAGGCTTTGGTGCAGTTTCTGCCCCACCTCCTTCAGATCTTGTTTTCCCCTCCAGCAAGGTAAGACAATAAGCTAATTGTTACCCAGTCTGGGGGTATATGTATCACAGTGGTATGGGAGATAGGTGAAAAGGTCAACCACAAGTCAAAAGGACAACAGAAGGCATGCAACTGCTGAGAAGCAATGAAAGCTCTGCATGCTGACCTCATGACGTTTAGGTATCCTTCCAGGTGCAGCAATGTATCTTGGATTTAAGATAGGGGTGGCCAGCCTCCAGGTGGGACCTGGGGAACCCCTGGAATTACAGTTCATCTCCAGACTACAGAGATCAGTTTGCCTGGAGAAAATGGATGCTTTGTATAGGGGACTCTTTGGCATTATACCACACTGATGTCCCTGTCCCCCCCCAGGCTCCATCCCCAAACCTCCAGGAGTTTCCCAACCTGGATCTGACAATCCTACCCTGTTTGTTTCCAATACGCTTACACGAAGAATCAATGAATCGCATCTCCACACTGAGGTCTCCCTATGGAGGTTGCAATGATGCACATACTGTGAAAGGGGAGGGGGAAACAATGGCATGGAGTCAGGATGGCCTGATCAGAGCATCCCGATGCCATGAGAGTGCGCTGAAGCAATCAGACATGGGAAACTCTGTCCGTGGCCTGTCGCCACCTGTTTACTCCCAGATTTTCCCTGGTGTCTTTTTACTCCACTTCTGTGGTGGAACAAAACGGGTTGCTGATGGGTGCGAGGCACTTCCCAGATGTTCGTGTCTGATCAGGCCCTTTAAATCCACCTGGCATTCACACCTATGGTGGGGCTAATTGTATGTGTGATCGCGCCCTTTAAAAGCATTTCATTCACTCAAAAAGAGAAAATATTTCATAGGAGTTTTTTCCCCAGTAATCTGCAAGATTTCCACTGGAAAAACAAAAAAGGTCTCGAAAAAACAGGTTTTCCCCTCTGATTTCTTCCTGGACACTGCAGATCTTCAGGGGTAGCGGGACAATTTATTTACCAAGAATTCTAAACTAATTCACACAAGGTGTCCAGGGAAGGAGAAAGAGCAGAGGTAGGCAGAAAGACAGAGCTACAAACCTCATGGTACGGCCTGGTGTTTGTCCAGAATTACCATTGATCCGTACAGCAGAGATCCATTTTCCTGGAGAAAATGGCAGCTTTGGAGGGTGGACTTTATGGCATCACATACCCCACTAAGGTGCCCCCTAAACTCCTCCCTCCCCATCATCCCAGAAGCTCCAGGAACTTCCCAAGCCAGAGCAGGCAACACGAGGCAGGGAGGCTTTTTACCTGCTTGGCCAGTTGGTGATGCCCCTGCTTGAGTCGGCCATGATGTGATTGGGTTGAGGCAAGAGAAGAAGGAGGAGGAATTTGTTTATTTTACAAAATTTATACCCCACCTTTCTGCCCTCATAAGGGCTGCCAAGGCAGCTAACAAACTCAAACATACATAATAAAATCACAACTTAAAACCTATTTAAACCAACAGAAAACGCACGTCACTAAAACAACTAAAAGCAGAGCTAAAACATGCACGGGTGTGCTAAGTGCTGTCAAGCCACTTCCCACTTATGGCGACCCTATGAATTAATGTCCTCCCAAATGTTCTATCGTCAACAGCCATTCTCAGGTCTTGCAAACGGAGGGCCCTGGCTTCCTCGATGGAGTCAATCCATCTCATGTTGGGTCTTTCTCTTTTCCTGCTGCCCCCAACTTTTCCTAGCATTATCGTCTTTTCCGGTGACTCACATACAAAGTACACATACAAAAACATAACAACAACAATTAAAACATTGGGCAGTAAAGAGAGATCGCCAATGGAATGCCAAACAAAACCAAAGACGGCTTCACCCACTGGTGGATGATGGCTACAGGAGACAGATAAATCTCCCCGGGGAGAGAATTCCAGAATTTTGAGAATTCTTTTCTGTCTTGGAGACACAGAATGTGAGTCACAGAAGAACTTGCAGCTGCATTGCTCACCTTCATCTTTAAGCTGATCATTCTGAGTAGTGGACAGAGTCATTCTAAAAACACTGCCCTGGAAGTAAGCCCAACTGAGTACACCTGAGTAGGATTCTGAGTAGACTTGATTAGACTTATTTGCCGAAGCTTGTCAGTGTGGAGAATACGAACTGCAGCAGACACCCCGAGAAGAGCATCGATGTCTGTTATGCTCTGGGGAGTTCGAAAGCCAATTCTTAACCAGTCTTTCTTGCACTCATTAGTTTTGACCTCTGTTTGCGTAAAACTCCACTCCTTCTTGTTTGTAGTTTTGATGCTGACTGGAGTCGACAGCTACACAATTATTGCTAATTTCAGCACGGAAATTACCAACAGATGAGCACCAGAAGAAGAAGAAGAAGAAGAAGAAGAGTTTGGATTTATACCCTGCCCTTCACTGCCCAAAGGCGTCTCAGAGCGGCTTACAAACTCCTTTCCCTTCCCCTCCCCACAACAGGCACCCTGTGAGGTAGGTGGGGCTGAGAGAACTTCTGACAGAAACTGTCCTTGAGAGAACAGCTGTGCCAGAGCTTGTGACTGACCCAAGGTCACATCAGCAGGTGCAAGTGGAGGAGTGGGGAATCAAACCCGGTTCTCCCAGATAAGAGTCCGTGCACAAACCACTACACCAGAGGAACCTCCCTCCATTTGCCAGCGTCAGGTGCACATCATGGTGAGGGAGTGACTGGCCTAGCTCCCGACAACTTGGGAACGACAACTTTATGCAACTCTTCCACAACTATTATTTAAAAAACGACATGTAGGGGACATCTTTTACATTCCCAGCCTAATGGATGCACAGTGAAACGCTCACATCACGTTTAAGGTATTGCATTGTCTGAACAACTTTCCTAATTATTAGGATGCTGGTGCTGCAATTCCTAGGAACAGACTCTAAGAAACCTGCAGAGATATTTTAATTGAGATCCTTCCTGATTAATTCACCAGATTCCATACTCACCAATGATGACTGTGTTGTCGTCGACAATCATCAACTTGCTGTGAACGTAGATCAGTTCCGTGACGAGCTTCCCTTCGAGCTCAGCGTGGGTTCGCAGCCCGCAGAACGAAATGTAATTAATCCACTGGTCTCCAACTGGAAGATGCCATGAGGGGAAATGCGGGTGACAAAGAAGGGGGAGAGAGACAGGCTTTAGCAACATCTAAGATGCAGTGGAGCAAATCACTCAACTTCTAAACCTTGAGGTAGAGGTTCAGAAGTAGCAGCATTAATATGTTGCACAGAGATGGTACTAGCACAGAGGTTGGGGCCCATGATTCTCCCACTCAAAGACCATAAAGCAAAACATTGGGCTCTTCCACATTCTCATTACTCATACATCTCTATTGCTTTGGGTTTTTCCCCCTTTTCTGCACGCAATTTGCTCCCTCTAGTGGTCAATTCAATATTACATCGTGTAAACTCAATGTACTGGGCATATGGTGGTGTAATACAGAATCGACAATCAGTGGGAACAAAATGCATGTGGAAAAGAACGCCCTCCCGAAGGAATAGGGACGCACAAGTGACAAAAATGAGATTGCAGAAGACCCCAGTGTCATTGATGGCCATCTGACTTCTGTTTTCCTTTAGGTCTGCCATTCCCTGATCCCTGGATATAACATTCTGCCACTGTGACTCCTAGCTAGATTTGGGGTTGCCCACACATTCAGCCACTGCCCCCCACCCCGACTGAGCTAGCATCACTGCCACTACCATTTCTGAACAGCTGAACAACTGCATACTATAAAAGGTGTGTATTTATTTGTGATTAGGTACTATTTACTTTTACCTTGCAGCCATCATAAAAGCAAAGGTAAAAGTTAAGTAATAAATAGAAGTTGCCGAGAATCCCCACACTCTCTCACAAGCAGAATATGTGTAACACTGACCCATATAATGCAGACTACGGAACCTCCTCACCACAACAGGAGGAAAAATAGAAATGGGAGAAAATAATTTTGAGTCACTCGCAGCTAAAAGGAATGCCAAAAACTGCAGCTTTGTCAGATAGCCAGATGTTGTTTTGCCAGTTTGTTTTCTTTATTTTGAGGATCTCCTTGACATAATTGAGGCCTCCCGCACTACTGGTTATACAATCCGGCAATTACACATAAGGAACGTGTGCTTTATAGCGCATCGATCAAAGTTTAGTGTCCTCAAGGCCCAGCAGTGAGTGGCACACGGAGAGCAAAGCAAAGCACTTACTCTCTGCTTTCAGCTGTCCCAGGATTGAATTATCTCCTCTGCACATGGTCCTAGAAGAATTAAGACCCACAGTTATAAAGGCACAAAACAGAAGAAGCAGGTGAATGGGTTTGCAAGGATGGTTCCAATTAAAAATCATCAGAAACTTTCATAACTAAAATCTGGAGGGTGTTGAATGAACATTGCCAGCTCTGGGTTGGGAAATTTCTTGAGATTTTGGGAGTGGAGTCTGGGGAGGGTGGGGTTTGGGAAGGGGAGGGACATCAGCAGGGTATAATACCATAGAGTCAATCCTTGAAAGCAGCCATAATAACGGGAGATCTCCAGGTGCCACCTAAAGACTGACAAATCTACTGTTCAGTGCCCAGGGCCTCCATGCTACAAGGAAGCAGAGATGTAGAAAAATGTCTAGTGTTCTTGATTGGTGACACACAATGGAGTATGTTTCTGCTTCAGATGACAGACCCAGCTGCTAGCCTAGGCCTCAGGATCCCAGTGCTTTTGATTATAAAGTGGGAAGCATCCTGAGTTTTTACACTCAAGTATTTAATGAGGAGGAAGAAGAAGAGATTGGATTTATACCCCACCCAAAGGAGTCTCAGAGCAGCTTACAAACTCCTTTCCTTCTCCTCCCCACAACAGACACCCTGTGAGGTAGGTGGGGCTGAGAGAGCTCTGAGAGAACTGATCTTGAGAGAACAGTTCTGAAAGAACTGTGACTGGTCCAAGGTCATCCAGTTGGCTGCATGCGAAGGAGTGGGAAATCAAATCCAGTACTCTCAGATTAGTGTCCACACACTTAACCAGTGTGAGAGCCAGTGTGGTGTGCTGGTTAAGAGTGTTGGACTAGTATCTGGGAGACCCAGGTTTTGAATCCACACTCGTGTCATGGAAGCTTGCCGGGTGGTCTTGGGCCAGTCACACTCTCTTGGCCTAACCTACCGCTGTGAGGATAAAATGGAGAAGAGGAGAACAGTGTAAGCTGCACTGCGTCCCCTTTGGGGAGAACAGCAGAGTACAAATGAAGTACATCAATAACCAAATGCAGGAGCAAAGAGACCAAGCTATGAACTGGGAAGCCTCGGGTTCAAATGCCACCAGTCCCACGCACTCACTAGACAGCTTTAGGCAAGACCCAATCTCTCATTCCAACCCGGAATATGGGAATAATAAGAATCACTTGTCTTTTAATAAGGCAGCCTATGTGCTCTGAACACTCAGAAGGTCCTGGGAAAGGAGGCGGACAAGGAGATTTCAGCCGCACCAACCACACAGGGTTGTTGTGAGGATAAACTGAAAGAATGGAATGCCATGTGTACTATCCGGGGCTCCTTAAGAGGAAGGATGGGTTAAATAACCCGACAGATTCAAACAGTCTGGGTTGCGCTTCAACTACAGTCAGTAAGCGAATTTTGCATACAAATCATTCTTACAACAAAGCTGCACATCGCGGATGCTACTTGTGGGAGACATACTACAGTTGCTGAAATTATGATGTGCGAATCGGCCCTCACAAACAACAATGAGAACCAAAAGGCCCTTCGGGGAATTAGTATTAATTTCTTTTTTTAAAAAAATCTGTCCATGTTTTATGTTGAGCTCTCGTGTTTTTGTATCCTACAAATGAGAGACATTCAACAGAAAACTGGAAAGCGGAAGGTGGAAGCTTAATTAGACAACCAAAAATCAAATGTGCCCTGTGAGAGATTCTTGGCTTGGCACAACACAAAACTTTGTGCTCCCTCTACTGGCTATGTGGAAGCAGTCTCTAGGAGAATCTTTTTTGGACTTGACCTGGGAATAGTAGCATACACAGAAGAGGCCTGAGCAATATTTTGGAGCAAGTAGGGCAGGGAGGCACACATCTGTGTGTCGAACTTCTCTGAAATGTTTCAGCAACTGGTTTGCAGCAGCCACTTAACAGACACCACTGATCTCTTTAAGTCTTCTATTTTAAAAACCCAAGTTCGGTTTTTAAATCCACCCTGTGTGAGGTTGCCAGCTCTGGGTTGGAAAACACCTGGAGATTCGGCGGGTGGGGGGTGGAGCACGGGCAGGGAGGGGAAGGACCTCCCGGGCAGGGAGGGGAAGTCCACCCTCCCAAGCAGCCACTTTCTCCCAGGGGAACTGATCTTGGTGGCCTGGCGATCAACTGTAATAGCAGGTTGGCAGGTTGCTCCTCCAGGTGGCCTCCCTTGCATGCCCAAAATGCCTGACCCGAAGGCACACGATATAGAGAACTTACTGATGCTAAGCCCACCTGAGACTGGTCAGTCACTGGATGGGAAGGAAAAGGAACCTTGCAAGCTTAGGCTCCCATGGAAGCAGAAGAAGAATAAGAACAGCCAACTCAGCTGGGTTGGAGCTCAGCGGAATGAACCACACTGATGGAAGCAGAATCAGCGTCAGCATCCCCTGAAGTGAAACAGCTGCTGTACAGCCTCGGTAACCTCCATCTCTGTTACAGGCAGGTGCTTAGTTGCCCCGAGGACAGCGTCAGGCTGCCCTCAAGGGAATCTCATGCTTGTTAGCAGAACCTTATCTTCAAAGCCTGAGTTGCTCCTTCTCACCCCTGGACGACAGGTGCAAGATGGCCTGGCTCATTCCAGTGCTTGGGACTGCCCAATTAATGCAGTTTTGACGCCTAGCCAGCACTTAAGAGTATAAGACGCCTAGTTTTAGTTATGTCTTTGGTCATGGATTCCAGCAAATTTTGCTGCGTGTGCATACTCGAGGCACGGTGGACAGGAGCTCAGCCAGCGTTGTCTGTTAAGTTTAATGTTTTATTTAAAAAATCTCCTTCTAAGTAAACCATACATGCCTGGTTGTTGCCAGTGCCATGAGGGACCGTTGCCAGTATTATTTACGAGTATATGATCTTATATTGTATTCACATCGTACACTTCCCAGAACTGCATTATCACATGTATAATAGGCTCTACAGTCACTGTAATATGAGCTCAGGTGCACGTCATGGATCTCCAACCTTCTTGAGTGAGCGGGCACCTTTAGAATTCTGACACAGGGTGGTGAGCACAACCACAAAATGGCTGCCACAGGAGGTGGGGCCAACCACAAAATGTTCGGGAGCTGTGCAGGTGTTAGAGGCTGCCAAGTTGCTTCCAACTTATGGAGAGTGGCCCATCAGAGAGTTAGTTGATGCATTAGGTCTAATAGTAACTCTTCGACATTTCAGATATGAGATCTGGTTAACAGGAATGCCATGTATGCTATCTGGGGCTCCTTAAGCGGAAGGATGGGATAAATAACCCGGCAGATTCAAACAGTCTGGGTTGCGCGTCAACAATTGTCAGTGATGATGATACATGTTTTAGGATGATGATACATGTTTTTCTTCAATACACACAGCTTACCTTCGGTCATATGGTGAAGATACTTGTGGTGTGGTGGTAACATTTTTAAAGATCTGCACAGCCCACCAGGTCTCCAGCAGCCAATCAGAAGCCATACTGTACAAAAGACCCATCTGGCACCACCCCCTTTCTAAAAATACTTGGTGGGAGCCAGGAAGGGTGTCAGCAGGTACTCTGGCACCCACAGGCACCACACTGGGCATGCCAGTATATGTTATCTGTGTATATTTCACAGCATATCACTTTTTACTGTTACAGCGTCTAGTACTGCTGTACTTTTTTTGAGCTGTATATTTGCATATGTTATGGTGCCTTGTCAGTCAAAAAGCAGCACATATACCAAATTAATAACTAAAGAAAGCAATAGATAAACAAAATGAAATCTTCTGGTCCACTAAATGTCACGCTCCGTTACCCCTTGTTACGCTGGGTTTTTATGTGCTTTTATGCTTCTGAATCTTACTGGCTGGCTTTTAATGGCTGTTCATTTTATTGATTTAATGTTATGTTTTAATGTTGTGAGCCACCTTGAGCAGGTCTCTGAAGAGGTGGAATATAGACGTTTTAAATAAATAAATACTACGACACAATGAACCCAGAAAATTGCCTAGCAGTCAAAGGTATTGACATGTTATATTACTATGTGGCTGGTTTGACACTTGAAAGAGCACCGTTGTAGCATTCTAAAATAACTTTAAAATAGCAGCGGCGTCCCTGTGGTGAACACGAGAATGCTGTCACATCTAGTGTGGCCCTGGGTTGCAGAGGTCTATTGCGTATGAGTGGAGGTTCCCTTTAGTCACCATAGGTAGTAGCCACTGATGGACCTCACCTCCATGAACCTGTCTAAGCCCCCTTTGAAAAGCCTCCTATGCTCATGGTCGTCACTATAACTGCTAACAGGGAACTCCACAATTCAATCACTCATTAAGTAAAGAAGTATCTGGAAGGGAAGGCAGCATGGTACAGCCCACTCTTGTCAAATCTCAGAAGCTAAGTAGGGTCTACCCTGGTTAGTACTTGAATGGGAGACCTCCAAGGAAGACTGCAGAGGAAGGCAACAGCAAACCACCTCTGCTGCTCACTTGCCTTGAAAGCCCCTTGGCCGGGGTCACCTTAAGTCAGCTGCAACTTGATGGCACTTTTACACACACACGCAAAGAAGTAGTTCCTTTTGTCTGCCCAACTCCATTGAGTGCCCTGAGTTCTAGTGTTATGGGAGAGAGAGAGAAAAAAAGTTCCCTTTGTCCAGTTTCTCCACTCCATGCATAATTTTACAAACCTCAATCATGTCCTCTTTAGTGTTCTTTTTTCTAAACTTTAAAATACCTTTAGCCTTTCCTTACAGGTATGGTGCTCCAATGCCTTGATCTGCTTGGTTGCCTTCTTCTGTACTTTTTCCAATACAGGGGCTGGTTCTGATCTTTAAAACCCTGAATGGTTTGGGACATTCTGCTCCCCTGTCAACTAAGATCAGCTTCAGAGGCCATGATCTGTGATCTGGAGAGGGGTGGGCCACAAGAGATGGGGTCTTTTCTATGGTGGTACCATGACTGTGGCATGTCCTCCCTGTAGCAGTTAGCCTGATGCTATACTGTTAACTTTTGATATGCCACGTTATATGGTTAATTTCATATATTTTACACTGCTGTGCCCTTAATGTTTATCTGATGCTTTTACTGATTTTAAGCATTTTAATTGCCACTTTTTATTCTGCTACGTTTATCTTTGTTTGTATGGTTTGTGCTTTAGCTTTTCTAAAGTCTTGTTTTTAAGGTAGTGAGCATTTTTTTATGAACAGCTAACAAATCTTTTCAAAATAAACAAGGTAACTCTTTAGCAGAAACCTGCATTGAAGGTCTGCTTCGCCCTACTATCTGCAAAAGTCATATGTCCAATTCAGCTGCCTATTGCCTGCATTCTGTGAAGTTCATACATTACTGAAAATAAAAGAATCTGTGCAGTTTGGGCCACTCCGGATACCTGTAGTTAAAGTGCATGATTGCTTGCAGAGCATTTCCTCCTCCTGTTGAAATGTCGCCTTCAAATCCTGGCAGCAGGGGTATCACTATGTAGACTCGGTACCTCTTGTTTTCCCTAAAATAAAAATATAAAGCAGATTATGCAATCTTGCCGTAATGGTTGATATTTTACAAACCTCCACATGTGGACCTGGAACTTTCCTGTTCCTACCTTCCCATGATCCCTCAGAGACCTCTGAAAAGCTGGTGCAGGAAGCTGTAGGAACCTTGTAGAGAAAATGCCGTAAGACACTGCTGTGTGGAGGACGAATCTGGCAGCCTCACCCTTCCTTCCACTAGTGGAGTTTCTTCTGATTTCAAGAGACTCCATTGGTGCAAGAGGTAAGGGTATGTGTGTGATGTCACTCAAGTCCCTCTTCCCTGTATTTGGTCCACAGAGTTCTGGCAACTTCTAGCCAACTCAAACTTTTTAGAGGTTCCCAGAGGCTGCTGGGGGAAAGGGGAGGATATCCACCTTCTGTTCATAGTTCACAGGTTACAACGAAATGTTTTCTTACAAAAACAGGTTCAGAAAATGAGCTCAATTCATTCAGGTAGACACTCGGTTAAGCCGGCCTTAGTTTTACAATTGTATTTTTAAAAACAGGATCTCCAAACTTTCCCCACAAGTCTGGCTAGTATAGAAGCGATAGATTATGATCTACAATAATAAAAAATAACAACCTCACTCTGAGTTGACTTTCCATTATCTTAGCCGCCACAGTTCAATGAAACTGTTCCCAGACCACAGGAAAAACAAGGAGAGAACAAAGACTGAAAACTCACAGTACTGACAAGGTTGGAATGAATAAACCATCCCAGAATCCCTAGAAAGGGCAACAGACCGGTCTCAGGCAAAAACAAAGGGTACACCATACCTTTAAACTGGTATAAAATAAAAAAGGAGTCCACTGGCACTTTAAAACTAACAACATTTTTGTTTGTCTTTAAGGTGCTACTAAACTCCTGTTTTATTTTGGTGCAACAGACTAAAATGGTTACCCTTCTGGAATTATTAAACTGGTTTGCCAGAAATTCACTGTGTCCAGTGAATTCTGGGAACTGCCATTGTGTTATGGGTGGAGGGAGAAATTTAAAACTCTTCATACAAGAATTCTCAGACTCCTTAGGAGGAATCCATGAAACTGATGCAACCCCCCCCAATATACATTTTTAGCATAAAGTTGCCCTTAGTTTCCAGGACCAGAATATTTATGCCTTATCAGAAAGGAGACAGCCCAAGACAAACAGCAAATCTGCCACCGATACACCCTGATTTATAAAATCCATTTTGCTCTTTCATGCGTATTTGTTTTTACTTTGGCTAACAAATGATTATCATGCGGACCAACCAAGTTCTGGTATTGTTTTGTATCCACAAATGTATTTCAGCCTCTAACTTTGTTTTGTTTCTCTTCCCAAACCACAGTAAGTTTTCAATTGCACCTTAGTGAATTAAAATTCACATGGAGTCTGACTTTCCAGGTACGCTTAAAATTCTGAATTTTATGACTTTTATCTTGTAAAGCGAAGTTCCCACCAAAAATGAAAGGGCAGGAAATGACCACTAGATGGCAAGTATTATACGGCTGAGGTAAAGGCACTGAAATTATTATGACAGCCGTAGCGGTTCTACCAGGCAGATATATCACTTCCTAGTAACCGTTTCTAAGATTTGTGCTTCCAAATTAGCCCGTTCCAAACAAAATGTGTTTTCTGCAGTTAATGCTGGGGACATACTTTAAATGGGAATGCTGCCATCCTTTATTGCAAAGTTCAAAGTAATGGCAGCAATTACAAATGCAATACAAGTATTTGCCTAAGTAAAATTAAGCCTGTGCTTTGATGGATGTCTGAACTAGGAAACGCACCCCGATCCATACGGAGAAATAAGCTTCTCTTCACCGATCACCCTTCCAGAATTCTGTCGCCTCCAGCCCTCCCAATACATGCAGAAGTGGATGACTCTAAACATACTGTCTCCTCTCCTGTTATTTCATGATAGGTGCTTTCCCCTTGTAATTTATTATTTTAGACAGGACCACCAAAGTACTTGGTGATTTCTGGATTAACAGCAGCAAAAAAAATATCCCCTGCCCCAGGAGCTTACAGGCGAAATGCTGACAGTGAAAACAGCAAAGGAAAACCAACAGCAAGGATGACAAGGAAACAGGAAAAGCAAGGGTAACCAGGAACTATCGGAACGAATGACTACCGAAGCTCTTCCCACGCAATTCAGCCTATTACTGCACACCAGGATCTCAGCATGGGGATGTTAAGGTTGATTTATACAATCCACTGAATGTGGAAAAGTTCCTATCCGTACAGGATTCCATGCAGGCCCAGCAGTGTTTGAAGGGGTCTTCATTAATGTGGTGACTCTGCTGCCCACAGTATCGACCCATGAGAATGGCATCCGTATGAGCCACAAATGGTTCATGAATGCTGCTGAAGAGGTAAGAAGACCTTCTGGGGAAGACCCATGAAGACTGACATGAGGGTGCAGCCGAAAATGGTACCCTCATGCCGAGTTCTCCCCCTCTTCCCTTCTAATTTATAGGTATGAACACAGGGTGCTGCCTTATACGGAATCAAGACCATTGGTCCTTCAAGGTGGGTTTTGCCTACTCTGACTTGGAGCAGCATTCCAGGGTCTCAGAAAAAGGTCTTTCACGTCACCTCCTACCTGAGCCTTCTAACCGGATACGCTAGGGATTGAGCCTGGGACCTCTTGCATGCAATGCAGATGCTCCGCCACCAAGCCATGCCCTGTGACCAGTGACTAACAGTCTCTGCTTTCTGCTTTTTTGTCTAAATTAGAATGGGATGGATGGGATGGGGGAGGTTGAAATAATGTGCTTGGGGGGGAAGGTACCAGAGGGCATCTTGCCTAGGGTTGTGTTTAGGTTCGAAAAAATGCATCTAGCCTGTTGTGTACCAACTGAGGACCGCACATGCGGTCAGGTTAGCACGTGGTCATGCGAAGAAGCAAAACTTTGCATCTAGAGACAATAGCCAGCCCGGATCCTAGAAGGGACCTATCAGGTAGTCAGGATCCGAGAATGACCTATAGGATTTTGGGACACTGTAAATAATCCTATCATGGGTGTGGGTGTGTGTTTGGGTGTGGTTTGGAATGGGGATTTAAGCAGGCCTCCGGTCCTGCTTCGTTGTCTCAGTTTTCTCTAACCGAATAAACTATGAGCTGATTCACTGCCAACTTATCTTGACCCCAGTATGTTATATAGTCCTACTTGGATAGCCCAGGCAAGCCCAATTTGTCAGATCTCAGAAGCTAAGTAGAGCCAACCCTGGCAAGTACTTGGAAAGATGACCTCCAAGGAATACCAGGGCTGGGACGCAGAGGCAGGCAATAGCAAGCCACCTCTCTGAAATGTCCAAGCCCCACTAGAGATCACCAGAAGTCAACCATGACTTCCAGGCACGCATGCACGCATGCAGGCACACAGAAATACTCATGCAAAAAAAGAGTACAATGTATGAAAAATGCATCTGCACCTTTCTTTTTTTTTGCAGAGGTCTACCTGATACAACTGTGAAATGAGGACATCCACAGACAGAGTACACACAGTTTCAAGCATCAGCCATCATGTTGGAAGAAATATATGATGGAAATGCAATTGGGATAATCACCGCGTTCACCTCATTGCACCATGGATGAACTGCAAGGAGAAGCCCAGGCTCTCAATATGGTATCGTGGCTTGACGTGGTTTGTTTTGATATTTCTGTCTGTGGCACGGCCATTCTACTTACAGTTCCCTGAGAAAAATGCCAGGGCCCGCAGACCGATCAGCCAGGAAAAAGCAGACCCTGAAAATGCTCACTTCTCTTTCCTTCTTCCCTCCCTTCTCTCGTGGAAAATCTCATTTAGATATTAACCCAGGATACCTGAGATGCACGAATGCAAGCGCATGGGTTTACTGGAGTTAGTTTTCCCTTCTATAAGTGGGGATTCTGAGAGAAGGTGGCATGGTAGAGCCCGATCTCATCAGATCTCAGAAGCTAAGAATGGAAGGGAGACCACCGCAGAAGACTCTGCAGACCACCAAGGAAGCACCTCTGCTTCTCACTTGCTGTGGAAGCCCCTTGCTGAGGCCCCATAAGTCAGCTGCGGCTTGATAGCACTTTATACACACAAAGACATACACATACATGAGGATTAAACTAGAATTTAACTCAGGTTTAGAATCCATGTTTGTCAGGTGCAACTAACTCTGATTAACCTGCACACCTGCATTCATACCCAGGATAACGAGAGTGAGTTTCTAACCAAGAAGTTTTGCATTAGATGGAAGAGGAAAAGGAAAGAGGCATATATACAGCAATAAACTGGATTCATACAAATAATATCCCAGAATAATGCTAGTTAAAAGAGATACCTGACTGTACTGAAGGCTAAGTACTTGCATTAAAATGACTTATTTCCTATAATAAGTAGTGAAGGAAAGCAACGATGGGCCTGTTTCTTTGTTTTCCATAAAGTTATTTTGTCCTATGAATCACAGTGGAAACAAGATTTAACTTAGCACAATTATACATGCGGATACATTTTGCTTTAAATTAAAGATGTCATTTGCACAAGGCAGGGCAAGTCATTGGAAAGTGATGAATATTAATTACTGAGACTTGCCAAAAATAATTACACAAATAAATCAACTTATGAGCAACTTCACTGTCATTAAAAAAAACCCCAACCAACAGCTTGCTTAGGAAAACAGATTATCTGAAAATCTGCCCACGTAAAAGGAAGGTTTTAGCTTATTAATTATATATGCCTCATATTGTCTAAAGAACAAAGAGGGGCACATTCTTTGCTGGAACACTCCATCAAATGCCTCCATTAAGGTTTAAATATTTATGCAAGAGCGAACTCTTCATCTTCATGAGACCCAGAAGATTAAACATTTCATATATAATACGATCTGATTCACTGCCTCCTCCTCACTGACGCTAATCTTGAGAACTTGATCGTGAAGAGAATACATACTTCATTACAATGGATACTCCCCAATCCGTCTAGCAAAGGTGAACTATATGGTTCTCACTTGCTGGATCATGGCTCAGTGGCAGAGCATCTGCTTGGCATGCAGAAGGTCCCAGGTTCAATCCCTGGCATGTCCAGTTTAAAGGATGAGGTAGTAGGTGATCTGAAAGACCTCTGCCTGAGACCCTGGAGAGCCGCTGCCAGTCTGAGTAGACAATACTGACTGTGATGGACCAGTGGTCTGATTCAGTATAAAGCAGCTTCATGTGTATCAAGTGACGGGGGACATGTTCATGCAGAATGGATTGATCCTATGAAACCGTATTGTATACATTTATTATATTATTATATTAATTATTAATTATATAAATTATATATACACACACACATACATATATATCTTAAACTATATTAACAATTAGCTGCTTTTAAGCTAACATTGGTTCCCAAAACAGTTCACAAGACGAATAATGCTTTCTTTAAAATAAAAAAGGCAAAGAGCATTACAATTCTATTGAAACGCTTCCCAGGAAAAGAACTCTCTGCTGACCCTGGATCCATGCATGCACGGAGGAGGAGTGCTCGGTTGCTTCCTCTGATGTGGGGTTGCCTCCTCCAGGATGGGAAACTCCTGGGGATACGGGGATGGAAGTTGCAGAGGGTTAGGGTTTGGGGAGGGGAGAGAGACCTCAGTGGGGTATAATGCCATAGAGTTCACCCTCCAAAGCAGCCCTCCTCTTCAGCTGTAATTCCAGGGGATCTCCGGGCCTCACCTGGAGGTTGGCAAGCCTACCCTGATGGCTTTGCGGACGGCATTTGCAAGATGAGAGGAGAGGGGGACTTAGCCCAAGCTGGAACCAGACGCGCTGGAGGAGGCCTGACTGTTTCCTGCCCCCCCCCCCCAACTCTCTGATGGCCCCGCTGAATACACAAGTCCACTCCTCAATTATCACCACATTGAGCACTTTGCTAGTTCAAAGGAAAGGAGGACTATGAAATATAGCTAAAATGTAAAAGGCTGCAGGTTTGATGTTGAATAAAAGCCCTGTTGTCATCAGGCATTGAGGGCAAGCCACAAAAAAGGGAAAAGAAAAGGGACGGCCAGTCCCAGAGCGACCAAGTCGCAGGGCGTATCATGAACTCGGGCAAGCTGCAGGACCGCTTTGGAAGCTGACAATTGATTGCTTGGGTTTTACAGGAACGCCGTCTGCTATAACGGCTGCAGTGCACCACCTGCATCTCAATTATTCCAAAGGAGGTACATGCATTGTAGCTCCCAATCTTGGAGGGGGAGGGGGGGATCTAAATTCTGTACCATGGAAACCCCACGTCTGCAATTAGAGTTATGCAAATGCGCACCTATTTGCACCACTTAGTCTGCTCAGGAATTGCCTGGGATTTACAGAGAGTCCAGAAGGGCTTTGGCAAGCAGTGAGAAAGCGAGAAGGGTACAGAGGTGAGTTACAGAAACCGGCAGCGGGAGAGATGGTGGAAGGTCAAAGGATCATGGAATGCATAGGAGCTCCAGTCCTGGACCACTGAGCAGGGCGTTGGACTGGATGGCCTGGATGGCCCCTTCCAGCTCTATGATTCTTTGATTCTAAGTCAGGTCTGCCTCCCTCCCCTTGTCCCTGGAGCACAAATACCAGATACAGCTCAATCTAGTCCAAGGCAGCCTCGGTATTGTGCTGACTGCTGATCCCTGGGAACTGGGAAGGGATTTGACTTTCCTGGGATAAGTCAGGTTGGTGACCTAAAACATATGACTGGTGAGAAGCTGAAAACCCTACAGCAATTTGGAAATTAGCGACAGTTTCTCGACAGCCAAAGGAGACACCTGAGACAACCTGAGGAGCGAAGCAGCCAGGTAAAACACGTGTGGTCAAGATATGAAAAGTGCAATCCTAAACAGAGTTATACCCTTCTAAGTCCATTGACGTTAGTAGGCTTAGAAGAGTATACTTCTATTCAGCATTGCCCCATTAGTTTGAAAAGTATCTATGTAGGAATCAGTTAATTGTAGGGATAGGTTGCTATATATAGGATTAAGAGAGTGTACTGTTTTTCTTCTTTTGTTTCGTTTGCTTTATAATTTGAAATTAGTTGGTACTATCACATAAGTAGCAAAGGGGGGGGGGGAAGCCTACTGCACCAATCCAACACCACATTTTTGCAGTTTAGTTTGTGGCCGAACCACAAACCAAACCAGTTTGGCTTGTGGTTCGTGCCCCCTGCAAACCCTGTTGAAAGGGACTGCAGAGAACAATCGTAGTTCTGGGAGATCTCCAGCCCCCACCTGGAGCCTGGCAACCCTAAGTGAGGGGGGTCAGCCAGGCATTTTTCCTTTTAAAAATCCACCTTTCCCAGCATGTGCTCCTCTCCAAATGGTGCTCTGCCCTCTCCAAATTTGCCCGGCTCCTACCCGCATCTCCATCAGAGGACATACTTCAGTGCGGGCAGGTGCAACTCGACACCCCAGTCACCGTAGCCTCTGGCCTGGAGATGAAGATAGGCGCCACCACTGCCGAGGAGCGAACCAGTAACTGGAGAAGCAGCCTGGGGAGTTGCTTTCTCCTCCCTGGGAAAACCCTTGCTTTCTGCTCCCTGGGAAAACCCCTGCTTTCTGCTCCCCGGGAAAACCTGAAAAGCACCTGAGCAGCAGGAAGCACTCAGCTGTTACAGTTTTCTTGTGCAGTCCCTACCCCTGCTGACCATGCTCACAGCTGCCTGCAGACCTTTCCCCGGTGGCACCGGGCAGTGTGTTTAGCAGGGAATGCGGGTGATGCAGCACTAGCAACTAGGTGGGCAGGTAGGAAGGTTGGAAGTGGGCCTGGCCAGAAACCCTGGGCCCTGGCAGCTGCCCCATCTCAGTGTCTGCTGATGCTGGTCCTGCTTGAGAGCTGGCTGAATGTAATAGCCATGTCCAAGAGGGAGGGCACAACACAGGAAGACCGGCCAGAAGTTCAAAGTGTCATTGGAATGGGGGACCTTCTCCCCATCTTGAGGCTGCACAGAACCGGTGTTGTGCCGATGCCAAGAATGCCGCCTGCTGTTAGCAATGGCACTGCTTGATATGCAAGCCTTGTGGAAAGAGTGGATAATGGGAAACGCCCCCTCGCTTGGCAGACGCAAGGCCTAGCAATGCTGTAAGGATTGATGGGTGGATTAAACTAGCTTTCCTTGCAGAGAGTGAAAAACTTTTACACACCTCAGTGGAAAGCAACACTTCCCCCAGTTTAGGAAGCCCCAAGGAAGCAGGCCCACTGGGCTTCAATTATTAAACCAATGGAAATGCATTAAAAAGATGCTAGAAGCCCTTTGGGCACCGGGAGGCAGGAGAGTGACAATAGCAAAAGGCTCACGGCATTTCCCTGGGCTGTACAGGAAGAGGTATCATTTGGAGTGAATTTGTCTTCTTCTGCCATCAAGTCACAGCTAACTAATGGTGACTCTGTAGGGTTTTCAAGGCAAGAGACATTCAGAGCTGGTTTGCCATTGCCTACCTCCACGTCATGACCCTGGTATTCCTTGGTAGTCTCCCTTCCAAATACTGACCAGGGCCAACCTGGCTTAGGTTCCGAGGCCTGACAAAATTGGGCTAGCCTGGGCCATCCAGGTCAGGATGAATCTCTCCTACTGGCCAGGAAAGCCAACACAACTATTTGGAGAGACAATGGGGCCAGGTGTTGCGAAGCTTCTAGAATGGACTGCTTATCTCAAAAAGGGTGTCACGGAAAGAGGAAATCTTGGAGAAAGGACTGGTAGGAGGAAAGGCTGGTGGAACAATATCTTACACCTCTTCCCTGAGGAGTTATCTTACCACTTCCCTAAGGGGCAAGTGCTACACAATGCTGCAGATTTAAACTTCTTTTGCAATGCCTGTTTATTTTTAAAAAATTATTTTTTAATGAAGTGTATTTCTCAGCCTGGCTCTCACAGCACTCCAGGTGCTGTATGTGAGATGTAAACCCTAAAAGATATGTTTTAAAAGCCCATCAACCTCAGAACGATAAGAAAAAAACCCCATTCAGCCCAGTCATAGACACATAAAACATTCAGGAGCCCTCAAAAACTCTCTAAAACAGAGCCATTTTGAAGTGCTTCTTGACATTAGAATGTAGGGTAGTTTTAGTAAGACAAGCAAGGAAAGAGATGAGAGAGAGGAGAACACAGCTTTAGAACCTGAAATAAAAGAATTACAAGTTTGATGCTGATGCAGTAAAACAGTAGGGACCTGCTGTGGATTCTCGAATTCATTTGAGCAGGTGCGTTCTGAACAGAATGAAGAATGGCTGAAATAATTTTGCTAGCAAATGGCCAGTCCCGCTTGTTCAACCAATTAAAATATATATACGGCCCACCTTAAAAGTCTGCACAGTACAACTCAGAATTCCGGAACCTGATTCTGCATAGTGGTGGTACAATTTTGGGTGGTACTATTATGACTGATAGGAGGGGCCTGTATTTTTTAATTCCCCCTGTATGTTCAAGACTCCCTATAAATGGTAATTTAGCACATCCAGGAGAAGGCTGTACCAAATCTTATTCTGCAATATACTAGTTTACTAGTTGACTGGAAGATCTTTTTCTTTCAACAAACATACATGGGGGCATTCAAAATGCAATCCCAGATCTACAGTCTCAAGTGGTCCATAGTTCCACCACTTCATTTTACAGACTGGCTCTAAACCTGCGACCAAATGCATTGCCCTGGGCCCTGGATTCTTCTCCCTCCCCCACCTCACTACAGCTCCCCAATCTTCAGGGCTATTTGTCTGCATGGATCCCATGTGGGAACCCCAGGAATCAACTTTCAGAAAAGATTGCTGGGCAAGGGGAACAAGAGAAGGATCCCTAATTCCAGCACTCCTGTATTGCAGGATCCAACCTGTTGACTGTTACTAGCAAAGAGCTGACCTCAAGGGAAGAGACCCTGTCACGTGACTCTAGAGCAGCATTTTCCTGACTGGTCCTCCAAGGTAATGACCCTGAAATGAGCTATGCACACAAAGACACTGCCGGGATATTTGCCTATCTTCCTCTGTCACTGTCCTCCGCCAGTGAGTGAAGACTTCTTTGTTTCATTGCATGTTCCCGCAATGAACTCTCCTTCCAGCCTATATATTTTTGCTGTTTTTTAACTGACGTTATGGTGGTTTTTTTATTGCTTGTTTTAATTGTCAGCCAACTCAATTGGACGGATTGACTTTGATTGTTCAGAAAAAGTGGGACATAAATACTGTAAATGAACAAATCTGCCCCTTTTGGGTTGCACGGATCAATTTGGCAAAGTTGGAAGATGCTTTTATAACTCAACTGATTCCCAACAATGGAACGGCCACCATCCAAAAGTTGCAATCCGTCCTGCAATGGAAACTTCTAGCTTGGATTCCAGAAAGTCTGTCTATAGCACATGATCTGTACACAATAGTCCTTTAGCAGGTTTATTGGCAAAGTATGGCTTCTGGACAGGTGAACACCATTGCCAGAACTGGCACTCAATAACACGGGACAAAGGGAAATGGATTAGGGTCCACCCTCAAGCATATGTCACACACAGACACCTAGGCCACTATAGGTCATGAGAGAATATACGACCAGCTAGCTATCTTAAGGCTCTTGTCTCCCACGGCCATGGACCCAGCTGGGCTCACAGGTTACGTGGGGGCTGCTTAGGAAAGGTTACCGGCAAAGCCACTATAACACTCCTCTCATTCATTCACACTCTCATCTTCCCTTAGGAATGTCAGGGAGGACTGATAAGGTGCTAGGCAGATGGGCGAAGCAAGCGGGATTCCAAAAGCAAAACTAACAGTGTTAGCAGCACTGGCAGCATAAGGCATTGGGTATACAGACATTGGGGATTGATCATGGTACAAGCATCACCCAAGAGGAGAAAGGTCCGAACCTGACATCCACACAATCACTCCCATGAGATTATCAGCCACTTTTTCCTTTACCTTTGCGTTCTGGAACTGTGTTTCTTCTAAGCAAGCTTACCTATGGGCTTTCAGAATCCTGTGTGCAATGGCATCACCAATCCGGTTAGATACGACTTTGTCATCGGCGCAGCTGATGAAAAACTGGTTCTAAAGGGTAAGAAGAGAAAAGAAAGAAAGCAACCTAAAACGAACTTGCTCTTAATAACATTGTTATTGCACAGTTATCTGATACTACGGCCATCTGCCAATGCAGTGCTTTTCAAACTGTGTTCCAGGAAACCCCAGGGATTCTTGAAAGCTACTTGGAAGCAGCTCAATGAGAAGACTGGTCATGGCAGAGAAGCTTCTTTGAAAGATAACTTGGCCAAAATCCATTGCTGATCTTCCTCTGTGGAAGCACTGAGCACATTTTAGAATCTTATCCTACCTTTATTTCTATATTTACTTTATTTATTATCCCGCCTTTCACCTCAATGAGGACCCAAAGCAGCTTATGTTGTTCTCCTCTCCTTTGTTTTATCCTCACAACAACCCTGTGAAGTAAGTTAAGCTGACTGGCCCAAACACCCATGGCACATGTGGGGATTTGAACCTGGATTTCCCAGATCCTAGCCTGACACTTTAACCATTATACCACGCTGGTCTATCAAGCCAGGAACATGTGAAGCAACTTTATAATGAGCTGGATCACAGTCCCACCAAGCTCCATATTGTCTAGAAGCAGAAGAGATTGGACTGATATCTTCCCCTTCACTTCGAGTCTCAGAGCAGCTTACAATCTCCTTTCCCTTCCTCTCCCCACAACTGACACAACGTGAGGTAGGTGGGGCTGAGAGGGCTCTTGGAGAAATGCTCTTGAGAGAATAGCTCTGAGAGAACTGTGACTGACCCAAGGTCACCCAGCTGGCTGCATGTGAAGGAGTGGGGAATCAAACCTGGTTCTCCCAGATTAGAGTCTGTGCTCCTAACCATGACATCAAACTGGCTCTATCAAGGATGGAACCCAGGACCTTCTGCATGCAAAACATGTGCTGCACTACTAAATCAAACCCTGTATCTACAAGGGAGTATCCTGCATATGTTGCAATTACACCCAAGTATGCACCCCAAAATCTTATTTTAGCACAAAGGGATAACTCAGCAGGCAAATCAATATGAGAAGAGTCCCTCCTCTCCCAGACAGGGAATTGGGAAACCACAGTGCTAAAGTATGAGGGTGCAATCCAGAATAAGAAAAACATATTCAGATTCAACAGCAATCAGTGGGACTTCTTGTCTGAGCTGTGCAGTTTCCCCACTGGCATGAACAGGGCTTCACTTGTCCTCTGGATCTCACCCAGGGGTCTGACCCATGAGATGTTCATGTCAAGATGTACACATGACATACTACTAACGACAGCTTCTTAATGGCAGTGCCTTCATCTAATGAAACAGTGTATCTGTGTATGCAAAGGGGGAGATAATTAGCTGTGACTTGTTTCTGTACTCCAAAGGCTTCCAAGTTTTGAACTTGTAAAGCAGAGGGCGGGACAGGGATGCAAAATGAAAGCGTGATCGATCAAGAACTGCTGTTCTGAATGCCTAGCGTTTTTTACAAGCCAACTGTGAAGGGCTACAAATAGACTAGGGATAGGCAACTGGTGGCCCAAGGACTTAATCCAGACCTGCAGAGACTTCCGACATGGCTCAGCCTACTCCCAAGGAGGCCTATCAGTATGAACTTGAATGGCTTTCTCCAGTGTGAGCAGAGAAACTAGACATTAGCTCTGACACAAGTTGGGTTCCCTTGACTCAATTGTGCACCTTTTACAGTCAGACACGACGTTGGGGAACTAATGATCATTATGATTATTTTATGCTGATTGTATTTTAACTGTTTTAAGATTGTAAATCGCCCAGAGCCTGCTTGCAGGGTGGGCGATTCATAAATTTAATAAAACAAGCAAATTATGTTCCCAAGTGTGCTGGGGCCTGATTTGGTTCATGGGTGAAGAGGGGGCTTCAGCCTTCCCTCCAGCATTGTTTTCCTAAGCCGAAACAGCCGTGGGAGGGCTCTCTTTGCCCCACTGTGGGCCAGCACAGGCAAAAAACTGTTTAACAGTGCGAAATTACACCAGTCCAAACCCAATGAAATGAACAGGCTTAGACCAGGATAAGTGCACAGCACATCTGACTCCAGCAATGAGGCTTCATTCCACAGTGGTATCCCCCCCCCCCCGCTCAGCCTGCTGTATAAGGCCAAATGACACAGCTCCAGTAGAGTTAGACTGGGAGTATCACAGGTACAAAATCACAGGCAAGCGTGGACCTCCTATTAGGCAGGCCGCTTCTGGGTAGTAGATTTTGCAGAGTATTTATTTATTTATTTACTTTCGATTTATATCCCGCCTTGCCTGCACCGGCAGGCTCACTAACACTAAAGAGCAGCAAACTGTCAAACCTTTATATATTTTTACCACTGCTGGATGGCTGGGGGTGGTGGGGGGGGTGGACAGCGGCCTGGCGTCTGGATTTTCTTCCTCAGGCACCAAAACTGTCTGTGTCTGCCTCTTGTAAGAGGAGGGCTCTCCCAAATCCTCTTATTGCAACTGACTTGGGATGGTGACCTGTTTCAAGAACTCTTTTATGTCTCAGCTTGTGGTTTAAAGAACAGAGCCCAGGCCGCTGGGGGAGGCGGCATTTAGTCCACTCACTGATTAGATCAACCAATCAGAAACCTTTCTCTCTGTGTGTCAGGTGCTGTCAAGTTGCAGTCGACTTTCAAGGCCAGTGAGAAGCACAGGCAATTTGCTGTTGCCTTCCTCTGCAGAGTCTTCCTTGGTGGTCTCCCTTCCAAGTACTGACCGTGCTTAGCTCCCAAGATCTGACAAGATCAGGCTATATCATACTGCCTTTCCTCCCCAAAAACCTTTCTAGCAACTAAAAAAAAAGATTCTCCAACTAATCTGGCAGCAGATGGTGGCGGGGGAAATGCTAATGTTTTAAATGATGCCAGTATGTACAAAAACAATGGACAGCAAGGTCCATTTGAAAAGAGGGATTCTACTCAAATGCAGGTGGGGGTGCCTGCTTGCCATGAAACTTACTAAGTGACCTTGGACCAGTCATCTTCTCTCGGTCTAAACTACCTCACAGGGTTGTTGTGAAAATAAACATGGAGGAAGGGACAATCATGCGGGCTACCTTGAGCTTCCTTAGAGGAGTGTGAGATAAAATGCCCTAAGTAAATAAATTTATTCTACTACTCACTGCAACACACAAGTATATTGCCTAAAAACAAAACACTTCCTGTTTTTTGTCCAAAGTCTTGTTTTCATTCATACACAGATTGAGCCGACGCATGAATCACTCGCCTATTGTTCCCCTGATCTCCAGACAGCCTCCAACGTTACTTCCTGTCTCTTCATCATCTGTTACTCAAATTCAAAATGTGGCCTCGATTAAAAATCTGGGCATGCAAATTTGGGGGGCGAACAAACAGGCAAGGCAAACTTTTTTTTTTTTTAATTATTCCTCGCTATAAAGTTCATTCATTAACAGTTAGGTGTTTTTCAAGAGCAGATGCTGTCACTCACTGAGAGAATCTCACAAACAAACTTGCGACGAACAAGACAAAAATGCCAGTCTTTGCTCAGGTGCCCCGTTCTCCCTGCAGGCTTGCTACTTACCTCAATATATATGTAGTGCTTGCTGTTTTCGATCACGCTTACATAAGCCTTGTGGATGGATTCCTCATGATACTTGATCCCAGCTGACCAGTCTGCAGCGGAGCGGAGCACCTGGAAAGGAAACGGCAGCTATTTTATAGTTTCCCCTCTAAATTCAGGCCCGACCTAAGTTTGCAAATGCTGAAACACCTTTGGTCATCCCAGTCTGCTACTTCAGGTCATCGCATGCTAAGAAGGAAAAAACGTTTAGACAGCATATCTGTTAAGTATGAGACTCAACAACGAAGTAAGCTCAACAAGTGATTCAGCTTTATTCAACAGCAAACTCCAACTCAGGAACACACAACGACAGACAGTGGAGCACAGCTCCTTTTTAAACTCTCCCGGCTGTCAAAGCCACACCCAGAAATAGTTAACGGACCAATGGCAGTGCAGAGTTAAGGTCCAATCACAACTGTTCCCGCTTTGCAACATTATCACACAGTGATTGGCTATTTACACTGGTTTCGCAGAAACCGACCAATACGAATGCGACAGCTTAGAATCCACATTCCAGAATCAAGCTTAACATAGGAAAAGATAGGCTTGATTCACCTTTCAATACACAACAAATTCCTCCCCCTAAGATGGAGCATTTCCCTTCCAAACATAATCTTTCAGGTAGGGAGGGGCACCTCGGCTTCGGTTTGACCGGCGCAGCGGTCTCTGCTCCGATGGCGGTGGAGCGGCACACTCTTCGGGGACTCCGATGATCTCTCTCGCAGGAGAGTCAGGGGACACTAACACAGGGGTCTCAGGCACTGGAGTTGGGGGCTCCCCAGACTCCGAATCTCGATCCGCAGTACTCACCTCCTCGCCGGGAGGCCCTTCCTGGACGGGGGACCAGCTCAGGCTCGGGCACTGACTCAGCGCTTGAGTCTGCCCAGCGCTCTCTGAGCTGGTCAATGTGGCGGCGTATCTCCCGTCCGCTGGGAAGCCGGACCACATACAACCTGGACCCTGCCACCTTTGTGACCACGGCTGGTAGCCATCTGTGACCTTCCGCATAATTGCGGGCAAACACCTTGTCCCCAACCAAGAACACTCTTCCCTGCTCTGGGGTCTCTGACCGCTGCTTGGACCTGTCCAGGTCAGGGTGCAGTCGGTCCAGTAGGGTAGCCAGCTTACGGCCCATTAAAAGTTCAGCTGGGCTCCTCCCTGTTGTTGAACACGGGGTGATGTGTTGCCTCAGGAGGAAAGAGGCAATCTTCTGGCTCCAGTCCCCACACGTCAGGCGCCCAAGTGACTCCTTCGCCGTCCGTACCATCCGTTCGGCCTGACCGTTGGAGGCTGGATGGAACGGCGCAGAAGTCACATGGCGGATGAGGTTGTCTTTCAGGAACTTTTCAAATTCCGCTGACACGAACTGTGGCCCGTTGTCCGAGACCAAACAGTCCGGCAGCCCGTGGGTCGAAAACAACCTCCGGAGGGCGTTGATGACTGCCCCGGACCCTGTTGACCTCATGGGTATCACCTCTAACCATTTAGAGTAACTATCTACACAGATAAAAAACATTTGCCCATGGTATGGTCCCGCAAAATCAATATGGAGGCGTGACCAGGGCCTCCTCGTTTTCTCCCAGGGCTGAATGGGAGCCTGTGGTGGTTCTGGACGGGACTGCTGACACTCCATACACTGCCTTACCCAGGCCTCAATGTCCTCGTCCAGCTTCGGCCACCACACGTACCCTCTGGCGAGGGCTTTCATGTGAACCATGCCAGGGTGGCCCACATGTAACGCCTCCAAAACATCCTCCCTCAGTTTGGCGGGAATCACCACCCGACTCCCCCAAAGCAAACAGCCCTTTGTCACCGATAGTTCGTTCTGGCGCGAAACGAACGGTTTGAATTCAGGCGCCATTTTTCCTACCGGCCA
Source organism: Gekko gecko (assembly GCA_029375565.1). Taxonomy (NCBI): domain Eukaryota; kingdom Metazoa; phylum Chordata; class Lepidosauria; order Squamata; family Gekkonidae; genus Gekko; species Gekko gecko. The sequence goes on along the minus strand of JAPDNY010000008.1, from coordinate 134,255,859 downwards.
CCCCCTCCATGCCCAATTAAGGACACGGGCAAGCACAGGGTCCTTAGCCGTCGCAGCGGCAATGTCTGAGGAGGTTACTGGTGCCTCCGGGAGCTCTTCGAGCGCCAGAATGTCCAACTCCGGCTCGAGTTCTTTGTTGTCCAGTGGTGCGGGGCAACGGCTCAGGGCGTCGGCATGCCCGATAGCCTTCCCGGGCGGTGCTCAAGTTCAAAGTCATATGCCGACATGAATACTGCCCACCTCAACATCCTGGGGGACAGTATGTTCGGCGTCTGCCGGTCCGGGGAGAAGATGCCCAGAAGCGGCTTGTGATCTGTTACAAGGAGGAACCTCCGCCCATAAACAAAGTCATGGAATTTTTTAATTCCGGCGATTAAGGCGAGGCCCTCCTTGTCGATCTGGGCATAGTTCTTCTCCGCCGCTGTAAGTGATCGCGAGTAGAAAGCGATCGGTGCTTCCGACCCATCCGGCATGAGGTGGCTGAGAACGGCGCCCACCCCGTAGGGTGACGCGTCAGCCGCAAGTACCAAGAGTTTGTTCTCGTCAAAGTGGGTCAGCACCGCACTAGACGAGAGGAGTTCTTTGACGCCCGTGAACGCTCGTTCCTGCCGCTCTCCCCACTCCCACTTTGCGTTCTTGTGGAGCAGAGCATGCAGGGGTTCTGCAATCGATGCCTTGTGGGGCAGGAAGGCATGATAAAAGTTTAGGATCCCCAGGAACGACTGGAGATCCTTCTTTGACCGTGGTGGGGGCGCGTTCTTGATGGCGGATACCTTGTCCGGTGTAGGATGGACTCCATCCGCGTCAATCAGGAATCCCAAGAACTCCACTCTGTCTGCTCCAACCACACATTTAGAGCGTTTGACCCTCAGCCCGGCTTCTTTAAACCGGCCTAGTACTGCTCTGAGCCGAGCCATGAGTTCGCACTCGTCAGAGCCTGCCACCAGAACGTCGTCAAAATAGGGCACGACTCCAGGTAGCCCACGCAGGAGCCCCTCCATCAAGCCCTGGAAAATGCCCGGGGCTACGTTAACCCCAAATTGTAGTCTCTTGACCCGAAATGCCCCCTTGTGGGTCACTATGGTCTGAGGCGTCAGCAGTTGCATCGTCTACGGGCAACTGCTGATAGGCTTGGGCTAAGTCAAGTTTGGCGAAAACTTTTCCTCCTCCCAGCGAAGCCAACACATGGCTAATGACCGGCACTGGGTAGGAGTGCTGCTGGAGCGCTTTGTTCACTGTACACTTATAATCAGCGCATATGCGTATCGACCCGTCTGCCTTTACGGGCGTTACTATGGGAGTCTCCCACCGACCATAGGGCACCGGCTCGAGGATACCCTGATCCACTAGCTTGTCCAGCTCTGCCTCGATCTTCGCCTTAAGAGCGAGGGGTACCTTCCTGTACTTCAGCCGTATGGGACGCACTGAAGGGTCTAAATCAAAAGAAACGGGGGGCCCCGTATATAACCCAAGCCCTTCCCCAAAAACTTCAGGGAACTCTTGATACAAAGACTCCCTTTTATTGTTGCAAATGCTGTTAATGCCAGAGATGGCAATACCTAGAGCCTCGAACCAATCAAGGCCCAACAAACTGACCCTCTCACCCTCTGCAACCAGGAGGGACAGCTCAGCCTTCCGCTCCTTGAACTCCACCTGGAAGGTAGCTCGTCCCGCCAACGGAATGCGTCGTCCCTGGAAATCGGTGAGACGCGTTGTTACTGGAGACAGGCGACGTCGGCTCCTCCTCGGAAATAAGCGCTGCCATGTTTCGGTGGAGATGACGGTGACGGATGAGCCTGAGTCCACCTCCATCGTACACGGAACGCCATCCAGCCGAAGCGTGACGTGAATTTTCCGAGTGGCCTTGTCACCGGTTGCCAGGACGGTTGAAGGGCAGGTGTCAGTCTGGTGGCAATCGGACGTTCTGCTGTCATCTGATGGCCGAACCTTGGGGTCTGCTCGTCGCGAAGACGGTGGCGATTTCCTCGCAGCCCGGCAAACTCGAGCCAGATGACCTCGCTTCCCGCAGGAGTGGCAGATGAGCTTTCTAGCCCGACAGAGGTCTCTGTCGTGGCTGCCGCCGCAGCCTGCGCAGGGACGGGTCGTCGAAGTTCTCGGTCTGGTCCGCGGTGGGCGTGTCTCCCGAGTTCGGCACACGCCGTCGGCGTCGCTGTCAGACTCGCAGGCGGACTGCCGGTGAACTGCAGGCTCCTTGCTGACCTGGGTCTGCCGCTGTCGAACCTCTCGCGTCAACTTGTCCGCGGCCTCTGCTGCGATAGCCTCGGCGTAGGCAACCGCATACGTCAGTTGGGTGCGGGCAAAAGACGCTGTTGCAGGCGCTCGTCTCGAAGGCCGCACACCAAACGGTCGAGGAGGGCGTCTTCCAGATCTGTGAACTCACAAGGCCTTGCCGCCTTCCGCAAGGCAGTGACGAACTCAGCGATGGACTCGGAAGGCCCTTGGCACCGCTTGTAAAAGGCGTGCCGGCACGCGATCCGAGACGGTTGTGGCGAGAAATGGCCTTTGAGCTTGGCCGTGATCTCAGCCCATGTTGCTGCACTCAGCTCAGTCGGAGCGACCAGGGACCGGGCGATGTCGAAGGCGGCCTTGCCGCACGAGCTCAGGAGCGTCGCCTTCTTTCTCGCCTCATCTGTTATCTGATTCGCCTGGAGGTGGAACTCGAACCGTGCCAGGTAAGAGTCCCAGTCCTCCGTCGCCGGGTCGAACGCTTCGAACGCCGGGTTGACGGCCATTGGGGCTGTTGGTGCTGCCACTTCTACTCGTGGAGCCTCAGCCGGCTCGGCCGGGTGTGTGTCCTCGTCTGCCGTTGCGCTCTCGGTTCAGCGGGGCTGCCTACCCGCTCTAGCATCCCACCTTCGTCGCCAATTGTTAAGTATGAGACTCAACAACGAAGTAAGCTCAACAAGTGATTCAGCTTTATTCAACAGCAAACTCCAACTCAGGAACACACAACGACAGACAGTGGAGCACAGCTCCTTTTTAAACTCTCCCGGCTGTCAAAGCCACACCCAGAAATAGTTAACGGACCAATGGCAGTGCAGAGTTAAGGTCCAATCACAACTGTTCCCGCTTTGCAACATTATCACACAGTGATTGGCTATTTACACTGGTTTCGCAGAAACCGACCAATACGAATGCGACAGCTTAGAATCCACATTCCAGAATCAAGCTTAACATAGGAAAAGATAGGCTTGATTCACCTTTCAATACACAACAATATCCCTTCTGGATGACCAATATTTTGACAGTGTCGTTAATAATAATACGTTTAAATGGAGTTTCAGGTGGGTAGCTGCATCGGTCTGCAGTAGAAGAACAAGATTCAAGCTCTATAGCACCACAAAGACGAACAAGATTTCAAGGGTGTAAAGCAAGGGTGTCAAAATCATTTGTTGTGAGGGCCAGATCTAACAAAAATGTCACTTTGTCAGGAGCCAATAAACATAATGCCAGGTACCAGAGATATACACTTTATGAGGGACACAGGCAAGCCCAATTAACAATAGTATTTCTCACTGAAAATAGAAACGTGCTTAAAACATTAACACTCTTACAGTGTCTCCCTGATGCCCACCCTCCCACTTCCACCGCCCATTACTCATTAGCACTGCAACAGGATACAAGGACAGCCTCTGTCAGACTGGCATTAAAGGTAATAACCAGTTGCTTGTGGGCCAGATAAGAGCCCTGGATGGGCCGGTTCTGGCTCCTGGGACATATGTTTGACACACCTGGTGTAAAGCTTTTGAGAATCAACTTAAGAACATAAGAACATAAGAGAAGCCAATGTTGGATCAGACCAATGGCCCATCTAGTCCAACACTCTGTGTCACACAGTGGTCAAAAATGCCAGGTGCCATCAGGAGGTCCAGCAGTGGGACCAGGACACTAGAAGTCTTCCCACTGTTGCCCCCCCCCCCCAAGCACCAAGAATACAGAACATCACTTGCCCCAGACTGAGAGTCCCTATCTATACCTTGTGGCTAATAGCCACTGATGGACCTCTGCTCCATACGTTTATTCAGTTCCCTCTTGAAGCCGTCCATGCCTGTAGCTGCCCCCACCTCCTGTGGCAGTGAATTCCATGTGTTAATCACTCTTTGGGTGAAGAAGTACTTCCTTTTATCCATTCTAACCCGACTGCTCAGCAATTTCACTGAATGCCCACGAGTTCTTGTACTGTGAGAGTCAAAGCTCCCTTCATCAGGTATTTAATATCTAAACTATTACGATCCTCATAGCCCTGGGAGACAGGCCATTTCACAAATGAGGAACTGGGCAATATCCTACCATCTGTGTGCACCTCTTGGGGTTGCAGGCACTCTTGGGTTTGCAGGCAATGTTCCCTCTAATTTCCCCCCCACTGAGCAGAGCAGTTCACATCCTGAGCGGAATATAACTGCTGTAATCCTCCAGACTGCTGCTGTGTTAATGAGCAGCCGCTCACCTGCACAGCTTTGAGGGACCACTGGTTGCAGGATCCACACTGAGGGACAGCCATGAGAGTTCACAGGCCGGAGTGGGGAGGGACTAGGGACAGACTCCCCCCCAACCAGCAGAGCTGTGAGTGCGGAACAGGGAAGAGGCGTGATTTTTCAACTCCCCTCATTGCTGTAGCTCCTCCCCCCAAACCTGTACAGCTGTTCCTTCATGCAGATCCCACGATCTTGAGACTGATCTCTCCAGGAGTCAGAAACAGCTGAAGCAACAGAGAGGAACGCTGGAGGACCACGCCTGCTGCACAAGGTGTGGTAGAATACTGCCCACTGTGACTTGCCTACAGACATTCAATGAATCAAGAACAATGGCTGGAATATCAGCACACTTCCCATTGCCAGTGGATGTAGCTGGCCTCTGGCACAGATGGCTTTAAAGGGTGATGAGACTGATCCATGGAGGATAGACTTATCAGTGGCCAGTAGCCATGGTGACTGAAAAGAACCACCACCTTGAGATGCAGTAAACCTCTGGATACCATTATGAGGGCCTAAGTCTGTATGCCCTGTTGGTTGGCCCTCCAGCACAACTGGTTGGCCACTGTGTAAAACAGGGTACTGAAGTAAACGGACTACTGTTCTAATCCAGCAGGGTCCCTCTTATGTTGCTGTTTGCAAAAAATATATCAGTGTGTAGAACAAGGAGTCATAATAGCTCCCTGTCTACACATTTTTGTTCTGCCCTTCTTCCAAGGAGCTGAGGAAACCACACACGTCTCTCTCCATCTTGCCCTCATACCAGCTCTGTGGGGCAGGTCCGTCAACTATCCAAGGCTTTATATTCTCCAAAACACCCTCAATGGAAAAGGCAGCAAGTACATTCCGAGCTCATTCAATGGCACAACGGTGCGCAGCTCCAAGCCAAAACATCCTGCCCCTTTTGAGCAGCACAGAACTCATCCTCATGCAAGACTGCTTGCTTCAGAATAGTTCTGTGCCATCTGAAAGCTTGCTAGATTACCATACCAAAATAACTTGTAAAATAACAATATAATTGGGCTATTTGGGATCCGTGATTTTTATTTAAACCTCACTCTAAGGACCTAGGGCCACTTCTGAGCTCTTTCTAGCAAGGACTGTCAGGTAGGGCTGCCAACTCCAGGTTGGGAAATTCCTGGAGATGTGGGGGTAGAGGCAGGGTTTGGGGAGGGGAGGGACCTCGGTGGGTATGATGCTTCAAAGTTCACCCTCCAAAGCAGTGATTTTCCCCAGGAGAGCTAATCTCTAGATCAGTTGCAATTCCAGAAGATCTCTAGATCCCACCTTGAGGCTGACAACCTGAACTGTCAGTGACTTTCGCCTGTCTAACAGCACTTTGTACATCAAGCAAGGATCAGATCAATTGTTTTCATTTTATATGTGATGGCTGATAAAACTTCACAGGGCGCGAGGCGAAATTGCTCCGTTCAGAGATAAATACTGTCTAGACGGAGAACTGATCTGATAAAAGCACAGTCTATCAGATCATAAAGGTCAGGCAAGATGGATCGTTTTCAGTCTCTCAGCATCACCGAGAAATGTACTTAATGTGGGCTCCCAACTGGAACATTTCCCCACATTCTCCCTGAGCAACTAACTCTCTTGTTGGAGAACACACAATGTCTTTGCGGAATACACTGCCCAGAGATGAATTCTCTGATCAGCACTCAAAAAATGATTAAGCAAGGCCCTCTATTTCCCACTGAGACAGGCTACAGCACCTTGGGTGGGGGCTTGCATGACCGAACGGCTCTTCTGTACAAAAAGAATTCCCTGCATTCAGAAAACGGGTATGTCAGGGAAAAGGGTTCCTCCAACCAAAACCCATTCTCTGAAATATAGGTTTCTATATGCAGGGAATTGTTTGTATGGAGGAGACTTCAGTCATGTGATCACCTGCAAGGTTGCTACAGCCCAGACCGAAATAAATCACCTCAGTGAGGACCTAACGCCATGGGATAAGGAGAGATTCATGCAGGGATCTCCTGTGGCTTTAAAAAAAATAAAGACTCTAGAAACAGCCAAAACAAGAAAGGGCCAATTCATACCAGGACTACCCTGCTGAAAGAAGTATGTGTGTGCACACTTGTGTGAGGGGGTTTACCAGTTTCCCTCATAGAAATTCCCCTTATAGACCAAGGGTTGCCAACCTCCAGGTGGGGGCTAGAGATTTCTCACTATTACATTTGATCTCCAGATGACAGAAATAATTTCCCCTGGAGAAAATGGCTACTTTGGAAGGTAGTCTCTATGGCATTATACCCTGCTGAGGTTCCTCCCTTCCCCAAATGCCACCCTCCAACCCTCCTGAGACCCAGTTTGGTGTGGTGCTTAAGTGCACAGACTCTGATCTGGGAGAACCGGGTTTGATTCCCCCACTCCTCCACTTGCATCTGCTGGATGACCTTGGGCAAGCCATAGTTCTGGCACAGCTGTCCTTGAAAAAGAGCAGTTTCTGTCAGAAATTCTCTCAGCCCCACCTACCACACAGGGTGTCTGTTGTGGTGAGGGGAAGGGAAAGGATGTAAACTGCTCTGAGACTCCTTTGGGTAGTGAAGGGCGGGGTATAAATCCAATCTCTTCTTCTTCTTCTAAATTTCCAGGTATTTCCCCACCCAGAGCTGGCTACCCTACTTGACCTCATATTTGCCCCACTGGGTAGACAAAAAATGCACAATGCAGGCATGTATAAATTTTTCCCTGTGGGGCAAGCAGCTATGCTGATTTGTTGGAGGATGACAGAAGAAGAAGAGGAGATTGGATTTATACCCTGCCCTTCACTACCCAATGGAGACTCAGAGCAGCTTACAAACGCCTTTCCCTCCCTCCCCCCGCAACAGACACCCTGTGAGGTAGGTGGGGCTGAGAAAGCCCTGACAGAAACTGCTCCTGAGAGAACAGCTCTGGAAGAACTGACCCAAGGTCACACCAGGAGCTGCATGTGAAGGAGTGGGGAATCAAACCCGGTTCTCCCAGATTAGAGTCCACGCCCTGCCTAAGGGCTGAACACTTCATGCATCTGATGAAGTAAGCTCTGAGGCTGGAGCTGTTGGAACATATATAAGGTGCTGCTACCTGTGATGGAATAGATGCTCTGCACATAAAAGGTGCAAGTATGAAACTGTCATATCATCTGGCCAGTGTTCCGTCTAGCTTCTCACAAGCAAGCAGTGCTCCAGGATCTCAGGGAAAGAAATGCCTCCTTTTGCATCTGCTAAGTGAACTCCTTTAAGAGGGGAAGGACTGAATTTTGGAATTTCTGCAGGCAAAGCAGGTGCTGTTGCTAAGAGGCACCCTCCACCCCCCAGCTAAAGGATCTCAGCTAGGAAAGTCCCCTGCCTAAGGACCTGAAAACTGCAGCCTCACTTAACTGACTGACAATGCAGGACTAGAGAGAGCAACGTTCTGCCTCGACATACGTTCAGGTGACACCAAGAGGTATACATCACAGAGACCAGATGCACTGAACTATATCTAGGCTTTGGTTTCCACATCAACATGCTCAATTCCATGAATCTTCTGGGGAGCTGAAAATCCACCAAGAACATCAATATGGACTATAATGCATAAGCACCACCAGATGGAGAAAGACAGCCATTTATAAGCTGTTTGAAGCCACTGTACTCATGAGGCACAAACTCATTCCTATTTCTTCAGCATCTGTTCTGGCGGAACAGGCTGCACAGGTTTCTAGAGCACTAGAAGTCCTGCAACATCTCTTTGACCAAAGGCAACAGTGCAGATATACCATGAGCGACGACGGTTCTGTCATGCCCGATTCTAGTCTAGTCTTACTTAGTTTACTTATTTTACTTATTTACTTAGTTTGTTTATTTATTTAGATAGCTATATGCTGGCTTTCTCCCTGAATGTGATCCAAAGTGGCTTACAGCGTCATCTCCCCTTCTTTCTTGTCTGACACTCTAACCACTATACACAACCATGGCCTGTCTTTAGCCAACGTTATGATTCTTGCCCCGCCTGGGTGCTCATATAACTCCTATGAGCAGAAACGTCTTTCCTCCCATCCTCCCCCGCCTGCCTGTCTGCCACTTCTCTGCTACCTCTACTCCCACACGATTTGATTGGGGTATTTAAGGCTTCCATGCAGAAGAAGAAGAAGAAGAAGAAGAAGAAGAAGAAGAAGAAGAAGAAGAAGAAGAAGAAGAAGAAGAAGAAGAAGAAGAAGAAGAAGAAGAAGAAGAAGAAGAAGAAGAAGAAGAAGAAGAAGAGGAGGAGGAGGAGGAGGAGGAGGAGGAGGAGGAGGAGGAGGAGGAGGAGGAGGAGGAGGAGGAGGAGGAGGAGATTGGATTTATACCCTGCCCTTCACTGCCCAAAGGCGTCTCAGAGCGGCTTACAAACTCCTTTCCCCTCCCCTCCCCACAACAGACACCCTGTGAGGTAGGTGGGGCTGAGAGAACTTCTGACAGAAACTGTCCTTGAGAGAACAGCTGTGCCAGAGCTTGTGACTGACCCCAGGTCACATCAGCAGGTGCAAGTGGAGGAGTGGGGAATCAAACCCGGTTCTCCCAGATAAGAGTCTGCACACTTAACCACTACACCAAACTGGCTCTCCACCAAAAACCAAACACAAGGAGCTGTAGCTGTGGTTCCGGGATGTCCTTACGTAATAGCTTTGAAGGACTGCTGAGTCCAGACTTTGTGAAGGTTTCCAGTACCTCTTAAGAATAGCACAGAATGGAAATTCCACCAAAGGGCATGTGTGGCGGTTACAGTAATGTGGGGCTAGGACTGGGAAAACCCAAGTTCAAATCCCCACTTGCCAGGACTGGGAAGACCTCAGATCAAATCCCCGCTTGCCATGAGTAACCTTGGCCTATCCCTTCTCTCTCAGTCTAACCTACCCGACAGAGTTCTTCTGAAAATAAAATAGAGGAGGAGGAGGAGGAGGAGGACGGAACCAGGGACATTGCTTGAAGCTCCTTAGAGGGAAGGCAGGATAAAAACACACTAAGGTTGCGGTCACACACAGCAGAAAAAACCGGGGGGGGGGGAGCAAGGCTATTTCCTCCGGAAGAATTTGACCCGCAGTTGCTGCGGGCGCAGTCTGTCAGTGCGTGATCAGATGTAACTGTGGGTGAGTCGGGTTTTTCGTGCCTTTTCCCCCATGTGCTTAACCAAAGGATCGATGAATCACACCTCCACACCGAAGGCTCCTTATGGAGTTTGCGATGATGTGCATACTGCAAAGGGGGGAGGGACAACAGCACGGAGTCGGATGGCCTGATCAGACACGGGAAAGTCCGTCCGTGGCCCATTAAAACCCGTTTACTACCGGGTTTCCCCCAGTGTCTTTTAACTCCGCTTCTGCAGCAGAGCAGAACAGGTTGCTTATGGCTGTGTGGCACTTCCCAGATGTTGTTGTCTGATCGCGCCCTTTAAATCTGCCCGGCATTTGCCCCTATGTAGGGTCTAATTGTGCGTATGATCGCAGCTTAAATAAATAGTTCTGATAGTACTGCAGTATCTCAATAAGAACCCCAATCCCTGGTAGTCATCTCTGTTTTGTGCAGCTCTCTAAAAATTAGGAGACAGAATCTCATCTGGGCAACCCCCTGGGTTGAAGTTTCTGGACTGAACGTTAAGACAGCATCTGTCATTAACAGTCAGTGCTAACAGCTTTCATCCTTTTGGGTACAAAGCTCTTCCTCTCTTACCAACCAGCATTCCCGGCATGACAAAGGTTCCTATTGTTTCCTAGTAACCCAAACACACACCATGCACACTTTCTTCTTAGGCACAACTCACGACGACAACAACAACAAAGATCAAGGCGCCAGAAACAAACTGTTATTAAAGTGGGTGGTGAAATAATAAGGATGTGTTTGCAAAAACGTGCTCAAACGCCTACGTGCTCGATTATGAAATGCGTGTCTTGTGCAATCACCCCACAATCACCTTAGCTGATAAACCAGCACCTCACTAACAGTTATTTTGAAAGGCGTGACTTGCCATCTAATACACAAAAGCCACCATTCATCTCCCAAAGGAAAGCCCTTAATAATCTCACTTTTTCTGTACCGTAACATAGCAGCAGCCTGAATGGCCCAGACCAGCCTGAGCTTCTCAGCACTCAAAGGCTAAGCAGGGTTGGACCAGGTTAATACATGGACGGGAGACCACTCAGGGAGGCTGGGGCTGCTACTCTTGCAGAGAAATTTAAAATATATCTGCCCACATATATTAATTCTCCTTTTGCCCTGGGCACTGAGGTCATTTGTCCTGAGCTGGATGACCCAGGCTAGTGCGATCCCAGCAGATCTCAGAAGCTAAGCAGGGTTGGTCCTGGTTTGCATTTGGATGGGAGACAACAAAGGAAGCCCAGGGTCACTGTGCAGAGGCAAACCACTTCTGCTCATCTCTTGCCTTGAAAACCCTTTGAGGGATAGCCGTGAGTTGGCTGGGACTCAACAGCACTTAATTATTATATAACACACTCGAATCAACACTCCAGTGCCTAATTCTCAGCTCTCGCCATTTAGAGATGGCCCTGCCTTTGCAGTGCAGTCCTATGCAGAGTCATTTCCGGGGCTAAGACTGGAGTAAGTTTGCACAGGACTGCACTAGTAGCTGGGGTGTGAGCTCTAATGCAAATGAACCAGCAGCCTCTTCGCCAGCATTCTCCCACTCGTGCATCTGACTCTTACTCACTATCGGCAACGAGGCACAGAAGGCTATTTTAGTCAAAATGGAAATCAGGGGAGAAAGCCTGATTTAGCGGCTGCAGCTCGGGAATGTCCTCGCTTGGCAGGTCTCAGAAGGCTGCCTTTGCCCAGAGCTGCTGGAGAGGAAACGAATGCAATTTGCAAGGGGTAATGTCCTAGGCCAGCTCAGCCCTCAGAATGTCCAGGAGCATCCCGTGAGTTTCCTCAACTGCCTCTAGATAATCGCATTTCTCGGTCAATTTAATGGCAAGCTTATTTTCTGCCTCCACTGCGGAACAACCCTGTTCTAAACTTCTGATTCTTAATATTCTCCTCTGGTGCCTTCACCCATTGGCTTGTACTTCAAACAAATGCCCTTGCTGTCTCCTGATTGGCTGAGTAGACCACTGCTTGCCAAGAGGTATATTTTTATAAAGGTATTCCAGAGTCCGCATTCTTTACAGATATAGATGGAGTCTCAAAAGTGGAATGCAGGGGACAGGGGACTGTTTCCTGAGGCTAACAATACAAGGACAGGACAAAGTTCGAGTCCAGTGTCACCTTTAAGACCAACAAAGTTTTATACAATGTATAAGCTTTTGTGTGCATGCACACTTCTTCAGATACACTGAAATGGAAGTTACCAGTCCATACATATATGTAGAGGGTGAGAAGCAAAATGGCATACAACATAATGAAGATGTTGAACAGATTCAACGACCGAACAGGAATAACTGGCTTAGTTTATAAGGTTTCCATCTGTTTGGGTTTAATTCTGGGGGGAAACAAGGTGAAGGAAATAAATAAGAGTCTGCTCTCCATGAAAACTCAGGAGAAGTTTTAGCCGATCACCTTTGGAAGCAATTTCTGTGTACCGCTAGTCTCAAATTAAACTCTAATGTGTCTCTGCCACGCAGTTGTGATGTATTCATGACGTGATCAGGACTCTTCTAACGAGGTGCATTTGGGGAGCCCCATTTGGGGGGCAGCTCCCGAGGCCTGACAGCCTGGGAAGGGCAAGCGACAACTCCTGACCACGGTGACACAACGGCATCCACTTCTACCGAGTGCCCTTTGGGGCTACATGGCTGTGGCAGGACTGGCCCCTCCCTGGTTGACTGGGCACCCCCCGAGTGTCTTGACTGCTGCTTCTCCCTCTCTCCGTATGTCAGCACCACTCCCTTGTTTGGGTGAGTCCATGACGCTGCCTTCCGCTGAGACAGACCCCTGAGCCATCAAGGTCAGTATCGTCTGACTGGCAGCAGCCTTCCACGGTCCCAGGAAGAGGTCTTTCTCCACCACCTACCACCAGTGTTCCCTCTAAGCTGAGTTAGTGTGAGCTAGCTCACAGTTTTCTAGACTCCGGCTCACCCATTTTTGTCTTAGCTCAGGAAGGATGGTTCCAGAGCAAACTAATTCATGCGGTAGCCAAATCGCGCGCTCATAACTTTAATGCTGGTAGCTCACAAAGTAGTATTTTTGCTCACAGGACTCCATAGCTTAGACTGAGGGAGCATTGCCTACCACCTGTTGTTTTTTTAAACTGGAGATGCTGAGAAGGCAGCAGGAGAGTCTGAGCTAAGGAGGAGAGACGATTTGGGGAGGCAATCAGAGACGGTGACAGGTTTCCAGGCTGAGAGGACAATGCTTGGATGAGGTGGGGGAAGTTCAACACTGTTACAGTGAGTGGAATTCTTTTACAGGCAGTTACCTTTTTAACAGGCAGGAGGGCAGACAGCCCCTTGTAGGGACCTCACGATGAGAACTCTGTTTCATTTTGACAGTGAAGGTGGGGTAGCAACTGGCACCCCCTCATTTCTTGATCCCATTTTAGCGCTCCTTTAGTGTGACCCCTTGAAGATAGACCCCAGGAGGGCCAAGAATTACCCTAGGAGAATGGGGGAGCTGCCCAAGGAAGTGTTATTTGGGTAAACTCACACGTTCTATGGAATACACATGAGTTCATCCAACAGACCCAGTAACAACCCCCCCCCCACCGTGCAAGATTGTTTCATGCTGGAAAAGGGTGGGGAGGGAAGGCTGAAGGCCCTTCTCAATGTGCACCATGGTCCTGATCCTAACTGGGCACTGCGCACACAGGAATTGAGGAGAATCCACAAATAACGTGTGACTGTATGTATGACAGAGAGCAGGGAATCCAGATTCAACCTATGTACTCTGTAATGTGTGAAGAGGCATTCCAGGAACCCTTGCACACCCCAACTGGTAACACTAAGATTACGCACAGGACCCAAGAAAACTTTGTGTCAAGGTCTGACCTGTTAACTGCAACATTCTCTGAACCCATCGAAGAAACTGAGCACTACCAATCCCAAATCTTCAAAAACATTACCATCTGGCTCAAACTCAAAGCATTTGGCTCAGAAATCATTTAAAAAAAACGAAACAGCGATATTTTCAAAGAGTTTTCTCTTTTACCATGAGGACTACTAACATACTCCTATAAAGCAAAGGAAAGTCAACATTTTTAATCAAGAGTCTCAAAGAAAGAAAACCTGACACAGTGTCTCCGGAGATGTCAAGAAGTTAGTAGTCTACTAAATTAAAGAGGCATTTGTTTCAGGAATTCAAGTTCAGGGATCTCTTACAAGGCTTCTCATGAGAGAAGGCTAAAACCATCCCACAAGGCAGATGGGAAGTATGACATGACCAACAACTGTCCTACCTGAACACTGGCGTGCACAGCCTCGGGGACTTGGTACAGCAGCTCATCGGCTGTTCGCTGAGATTTCGGAAGCAGGAAAGGGTAGGAGAGAGATCGATACTTGGGTTTCATGATCTTTGAAATGAAAACAAAGGAACACATTTAAATTCTTAAAACTGCAAGCCAGATTTAGAGCCAAGGTGGGATGTTGGGGGAGTTATGAGCACTTTCCCCCTCCCTTCTCCTGAGTAGCTTCACCTATCCGCCCCCCTCCCCACTCCAAGCAGGCTTTTATTAAAATTCGAATGCAGAAGCTCCCTGACCTCCTTCTGTAAACAAACAGCATAGGTTTGGGCAAAACAGGTTTCAAGAAAAAGTCTGAGTAACAACTTTAAGCTGGGAACAAATCACTCTACCTGTTAAATACCGGGCTCAAAACGCATTGCAGGGAACTGCTCTACTTTATTAAGTGGTTTCAGGAACAAAAATGACTCATCAGGGCAAGAGCCCTGTTTAAATAGCATGCTAAAACCACACCCAAACACACTCCACTCCCAAAGATAGGCTATTTAACATAACATTAGTTTCTCATTGGACACTTCCAGAGTCCTGGTGGGCTATTGTTCTAGAGCTCCAAGCTCAGCCGGTTTCTGGTAGATAGTCCTGGAATGTTCCAAGCCTAACACTACCCAAATCCAGTTTGAAACTCAGAAGTGTTCAATTCCCAAATGTCTACTTTCAAAATTAATTTCAAGTTACTTTGGGAAAACTGGAATCCAAGAGTAACCGAGTTCCAAACTGCAGGGAGAAAAAGTTCATTTTAGTATGAAAAGTCTGGATTTTGACTCAAAATCTTTTTTTAAGCAAAAATTGATTTCAGCCATTCCCGTAAAATTCGGTTGTTTTAACTTTGTTGTATTTTACCAACTCTGAATGTAGTGAATTTTTAGTTTCCACCAACTTTAAGATTCTACTGACTGCATCCCACAGTTAGGCTTTTACATGCTCTGGGCTAAAAATACCTATAATTCTGCACAACCTATACAAATTAAGCCACTTTGTATACACACAAACCATTTATTTTGTCGCTGATTGTCATCAGGGGAGCACAGGTCAAGGTCCCCGTGACCTTTGGAATTTGGACTGAGCCCTACTCAGCTAGAAACTTGCATATTTATTGTTGTTGTTGCTTAAATGAAAGCTAGCCTGATCTCATCAGATCTCAGAAGCTAAGCAGGATCAGCCCAGGCTAGTATTTGGATTGGAGACCTCCAAGGGTATCGGGGATGTGACACAGAGGCAGGCAATGGCAAGCCACCTCTGGACGTCCCTTGCCTTCAAAGCCCTACTGTGTCGCCATAGGTCAGCTGTGACTTGACAGCAAAAACAATAACAACCAAGATGCTCAGGATGCTGTGGCAAGGCAACATTACATAGCTTGTGGGATCTCAGAATACAGAAGTCAACCCTAGTTCAATATGTAATGTAAGAAACAACAAAAAGATTCAGGTAATCTGTCAACGGAAGCCCACCTTTGCGAAGTTCCAGCGTTGAATAAAATGCCGAGCTACATCGCGGGCAGCTTTGCCGTGTACAACCGAGGCGACATCGTGCCACGGCATCCTTGGCGTAGTGTAGCGATCGATGAAGTCTACAGGGACAGAAAGGCACTGCGCATCAGAAGCATCACAGGCTATTCAGAGAGGATGCTCCCTCTAAGCTGTGGGGTCTTGCGAGCAAAAATTCTACTTTGTGAGCTACTGGCATTAAAGTTGTGAGAGAGCAATTTGGCTACTGCATAAATTAGTCTGCTCTGGAGCCGTCCTGCCTGAGCTAAGACAACTCAGCTTAGAGGGAATACTGGACAG
The DNA here is from genome assembly GCA_029375565.1 of Gekko gecko. Taxonomy (NCBI): domain Eukaryota; kingdom Metazoa; phylum Chordata; class Lepidosauria; order Squamata; family Gekkonidae; genus Gekko; species Gekko gecko. The sequence goes on along the minus strand of JAPDNY010000008.1, from coordinate 134,240,165 downwards.
GACACAAATGTTCTTGCACACAATGGGTTCCAACAGAGCCTTTTCCTCACCCTTTCCTCTGCAGCAGCAGCCCAAAATGGCCCCTGAAATGCTACTTGTGGTTCCTCCCTCCCCACTTCCATCCCTTCTCAGATGAGTTTGTAATAGTTCCCTTTCATTTTATTTTGGCGCTTAGGACAGAACTTGACATGATGATGTCCTTGTGGTTGCCATGGGCTACACCATCACAGTTTTGCAGTGATTTTCAAATGCTCTGACGGCCTGATCCTGATCGGACCTGCACCATGGTGCTCTTGTGTCCCCCCCTGAGCCTTTTGAAGTGCCAAAACAGCTCCGGGGGGTAAGTGTTGTGGCACCTGATAAGCCCACCCCAGGGGGGAAGAACCTCATTGGTCCTAAGATACTAGAAAAAAAGCAAAATTGGGGGAGGCTTTTCTGATCACAGAAGGAAGGAAGCAATAGGTACAGGGACAGGAAAGGAGCCCACTTCATGGGCCTTACCAGCAAAGGGTTTATCCAGCTGAACCCAGTCCTTGAAGACAAAGTTGCAGTAATCCTTCCCATGCCAGAACCGCGTTTCCCCAAGAAGCTCACCGACGCCCGTTTTTAAGCTGCGAATCGAGCCTTTATCTGTCCAAGCAAATTAACACACGTTAATTCTGATTCTGTGGGATCTTCTTGCTAAGAATACTCTCAGCGCAGCATGAATGAAAGCTATGATTCAACTGGCAGGAGGTTATTTATTTATTTATTTATTATTTATTTATTTATTTAGACGGCCTGTCCACTCAAAGTTTCAGGTGAGCACCCATGCTGGTCTGCAGTAAAAGAGCAATATTCAAGTCCAGTAGCACCTTAAAGACCAACAAGGTTTCCACTGTGTAAACCTGTGATAGTCAAAGCTCTCTCCATCAGACATCGGCCAAAGGGAGATATCCTGAAAGCTTATTTCCTGGGAAACTTGTTGGTCTTTAAGGTGATACTGGGCTTGAACCTTGCTTCATTCAGTGGAAGATGCACACATTAAAAGCAGAGCAAATAAATCCCATACATTTGTTTAAAAGTACAAAACAACAACAACCCAAACCATAAAAACGCACAGGAATAAAAGCAACAAGACACCCAGCAACAAACACCGTCCCTCTTCAGACCAGTCTAAAGGCCTTCTAGTTTGGTGTGGAAATCCTATAGGTCAAAAAGAGCCTCACCTCCCTGGGGAAATGTAGCAGGAAAAGCCCTCCCACAGGTCCTAGCCAACCAGAGCTGGTTCTGACAAGAGAGCACCATCCCTGCATCTTAGAATCAAGAAACAAATGGGGAGCCCTGGTTAGCAAATCTCACCTCAACCAAGCTCATTGGGTACCCTCAGGTGAGTCATCAACTCGCAGCCTCAACCTTTCTGCCAGTAAGATGGAGATGCTGACCCAGGGCTGTTAAAGGATAATGTACGTGAAGCATCGTGCATACTCCTTAGGTGATACATAAATGCTAATTTCCAGTCCACTTAGAGACCAACAAGACTTTCGGGGTATGACCTTTCAACAGTCAAAGCTCCCTTCATCAGATAAAGTCTAATGATATTTTACTTGTTTCTTAGTTGAACTCCATAGCCTTGATCCGGATGGTCCAGGCTAGACCTCATCAGTTCTTGCAAGCTACGCAGGTTCAGCCCTGGTTACTACTTGGATGGAGACCACCAAGAAAGTCCAGGGTTGCAATGCAGAGGCAGGCGATTGCAAACCTCCTCTGAACGTCTCTTGCCTTGAAAGCCAAATGGGGGTGCCACCATAAGTTGGCTGCAAACTGATGGCACGTTTCACATGTAAACCCCAGGAGACATTTCAAAACTGGCTTATGCATCGTTGCCTTGTCCTGGATGGCTCAATGTCGTGAGATCTCAGGAGCTAAGCAGGTTCGGCTCTGGTCAGAATTTGGATGGGAGGCCCCCAAGGGAGTCTGTGGCCGAGAGGCAGGCAATAGCAAAACACGCCCTGTTCATCTATGCCTTGAAAACCCAATGGGGTCGTCCTAAGTTGGCTGCAGCTCAAGGGCACTGTCCTCCATCGCCCAAGTTGAAATCCACACCAAGGCCCAGGAGAAAGTCACTCAGAAAGAACCCCAGCTTTCCCAGATCTTCTGACCTTAGGCAGTATTATGCTCACTGCCCAGCAAAAGTACAAGGAAGTATCACTCACGTGACTCGCTGTCGACGCTGCTGACGCTGTCCGCGTGATGCAGGCCGTGCCGGTGGAGCTGCTTGTAGATGCTGAACCGGGCAAATTTCCTGGTTTTCCCTACCCCTTTCATTCTTGACAGATCTGGCGGGTCGTCGCTGTTTTCTTGCAAGGGTAGCTTCGGTGGGGACTGGGCCTCAGGGCTGAGGGCTGGTGACTGAACCGGATCAGCCGAAGACTGAGGAGAGAGAAGAAACTGCTAAAGGCCGTACTGCTCAGTTGGGGATGGGGGGCTAACGTGATGAAGGAAAAGGGCAGGTTTTTATACCCCTCTTTTCTCTACCTTAAGGAGAGCAAGTTTGGTGTAATGGTTCGGAGCGCGGACTCTAATCTGGGAGAACCGGGTTTGATTCCCCACTCCTCCACATGCAGCTGCTGGTGTGACCTGAGGTCAGTTACAAGTTCTTTCAGAGCTGTTATCTCAGGAGCAGTTCTCTCAGCCCCACCTACCTCACAGGGTGTCTGTTGTGGGGAGGGGAAGGGAAAGGAGATTGTAAACTGCTCTGAGACTCCTTTGGGTAGTGAAGGACAGGGTATAAATCCAATCTCCTCCTCCTTCAAAGCAGCTTACAATCCCCTTCCCTTCGTCTCCCCCCAACAGGCACCTTGTGAGTCAGGTGGGGCTGAGAGAGTTCTGAGAAAACCGTGACTGCTCCAAGGTCACCCAGCAGGCTTCAAGTGGAGGAGGAGTGGGGGAATCAAACCCAGTTCTCCAGATTAGACTCTGCCACTCTTAACCACTATACACTGGTTCTCTTGCAAGAAACGTTCCCTTTCTGAAGAACCAAAAAGATTCTCACCTCAAATACTTGCCAACTGGCACTGAACGGAGGCGGCAATTGGATGAATCGGTACTTCCATGTGCGGGACAGAGACAGGGGCAGCTCAGGAGGGGGGGCTGCCCGAGGTGCACTGCCTGGCTACTGCTGCCCACCAGAAACCAGAGCAGCCAATCCTCCTTCCTCTCCTTGCCCCCCACCATGTCTTGAAGCACAGCCGTACATGCACAGCGTGCACAGCCGTGCGTGAACAACAGGGCTCCTCGTGGGAGTTTGGGAAGGCCTGCTGGGAACACATGGCCTGCTATGCTGTCTCAAGAAGCCTTGGGGAATGAGCATTAGATGCTCTGGATCCCGAGAGGAAGAGGCAGAAGGAGGCAAAGCCAAGTAAACAGACGACTGAGGGCTGTGGCTCACTGGAAGAGCCTCTGCTTTGCATGCCGAAGGTTCCTGTCATGTTTTGTGGCCAATGCAACAGGCACAGTGCCAGTAGGTTGCGGAAAGGCCGCTGGTATCTGGGTTTGCCGGACAGTCCCAACTATAGTCAAATTCCCAGGCAAGAGGACATGGCACCAAGGTCAGGAATCAATGCAGGGCGAGTTCCAAGAGGTGTGGCCAGGCCTGGTTCAGAGGTCGTAGCGCAAGGAGTCAAGATGCAAGGCGAGCCCAAGAAGCATAGTCAGCTCCAGAACTAAGGTCACAGCACAAGGAGCCAGGATATAGAGCAAGTCCAAGAGGCACAGTCAGGTCCAGGATGAAGGTCAAAGAACAAGGAGTCAGGAAGCGCGGCTGATCCAGGGAGTCTCCGGGAAAAGCAGGGAGCGGGAACAAAAGTTGTTGCCAGCAAGGAATGGGCTGTGACCACTCAAGATTTATGGGACTGCTCCCCGTTCAGGTGCTTCTTGCCCACTAAAAGGAGCCAGCAGTTTCTCCAGGCGCAAGCACTTCCTGCCGCTTTCTCTTCTGCCTTTGCCTCGTTTCCCTTCAATGCTTCGGCAGCATCAGTGGGAAGACTCCTTCCTCCTCAGAGGTGAGTTGTAATTCCTGGGAAGACTTTGTGCTTGTCAAGGGCTCCAGCTGTAAATCTTGGGGAGCGCCCATACCTACCTGGGGGAGGGCATGCATCTGTCAACAACCCAAGCATTTCCTCAGTCAGTGGGCTGAGGCAGGCCTCGCCTGCTTCTGAGTCATCGTCAGACTCACCCGTTGGCTTGACTTGGCAGTGTGGTGTAGTGGTTAGGAGCATGTACGCCAATCTGGGAGAACCACGTTCGATTCTCCCACTCCTCCACATACAGCTGTTGGTGTGACCTTGGGTCAATCAGGAGTTTTTTCAGAGCTGTTTGCTCAGCAGCAGTCCTCAAAAGACTGCTGCTGAGTCCTCTCTCGGCCCCACCTACCTCACAGGGTGTCTGTTGTGGGGAGGGGAAAGGAGATTGTAAGCCGCTCTGAGACTCCCTCAGGTAGAGAAAGGCGGAATAAAAATCCAGTCTCCTCCTCCTCCTCTTCTTCATCTTCTTCTTTGGTACTGGAGAGACTGACTGAGCTGAAGGGTGAGCCATGACAGTTCCATGTTCAACCCCCAGCATCTCCAGTTGAAAGTACCAGGTGGCAGGTGATGGGAAAGACCCCCACCCGAGACCCTGGAGAGCCACTGCTGGTCTAAGTAGATTCAGTCTAAGGCAGCTTCATCATGTCTGTTCATGAGTGAGGAAATAAAGGTAGCCAATATATATGTCCGTAGGCATATACACGCCCAATCTCGTCTGATTTCGGAAGCTAAGCAGGGTCGGGCCTGGTTAGTACTTGGATGGGAGACTGCCTGGGAATACCAGGGGCTGTAGGCCAATATATGCCACCTGAGGCCACAGCCTAAGGGGCAACCCTAGTTGGAGATGCAGTTGCTGTGATCAGTGCAAACACAGCAGATCAAAAAAGACCATAACAATTGCAGAACTTGCAATGCCTGCATGTCCGTGTGGAATAAAGTAGACAGTGTACAGGCAGTGTTTCTGTGAGATGCCAGCTGTCTCTCAAGACTGCTGGAAGTCATGCATAGCCTTGAGAATTTTTGCATGTGGTCCAACAGGTGTATGAAGTGACCTATCAGCTGGCTGTATATTGCTTTAAGAAAAGCCAGGAGATTTATTTACTAGCCTGGCTGGCTGTGGTCCACGAGGCAAAACTGGATAAAAAAATGGACTCAATTTTGGGAACAGCTCCTGTCAAAATTGCATGGGAATTCTTTACCATCAGCCTTAATTTTTGAAACGATTTGAGATCTACCTTCATGAACCTACATCTCATACATGTTCCAAGGCCAACAGCTGGGACTGTTGAGATCATACGTACGGCAAGGTTCATCGAAGACGTGGACTTTGTGGCGTTCATCCGTTTTGCGCTGCCGACGTCAGTCAGCCGGTGCTCGTCATCATCCCACCTGCCGTACGCCAAGTCAATGCCTCCAACAAAAGCTACAGCCTGGTCGATGACCACCAGTTTCTCATGATGAGCCCACAAATACACGGAAGATGATACGTGATCTGGGTGCCTCATCACCTATACAAAAACAGGGCGCCCAAGTTAAGCCAGACACAAAGCAGTTCAACAAAAATGCAGGATGACTTCAGAAGACGGTACTACTCTTCGTGTTTACATAGAATGCAAGTTTGCTCAAGACATCAGCTCCAACTATCAATGGATTAAAGGAACAATGGAGAATCAACAAGGTTCAGACAAAGGTGGGGCAGCTGAGGTTCTGGAGCAGTTACAGTGTCGGACCAGGACATGAGAGACTGGGCTTCAAATCTCCACTCAGTCATAAAACTAACCTATGTCATGGATAGATCAAGATGGGGAAGAAGAAGAAGAAGAAGAAGAGGAGGAGGAGGAGGAGGAGGAGGAGGAGGAGGAGGAGGAGGAGGAAGAGACTGGATTTATACCTCGCCCTTCACTACCCAAAGGAGTCCCAGAGCGGCTTACAAACTCCTTTCCCTTCCCCTCCCCACAATAGACACCCTGTGAGGTAGGTGGGGCTGAGAGAGCTCTTTTTCAAGAATAGCTGTGCCAGAACCATAGCTTGCCCAAGGTCATCCAGCAGGTGCAAGTGGAGGAGTGGGGAATCAAACCCGGTTCTCCCAGATTAGAGCCCGCACACTTAACTATTACAGTTTACGTCTGTCTGCAGCAGTAGAAAAGCAGTACCCGAAGGACTGAGCCAGTGACTCGTTCAAGCTCCTACCCTGCCACAAATTTTGTTAGTCTTTAAGATGCTACTGGACTCTTTCTCTTTTCTACTGCTACGGACAGACTGATATAGCTACTTATCTTAATCTACTTCACACATGTTCGAGTCTTGGCAGCAAAAAGCCAACCATTTGAACCTATTCTGCATCATTTCTGACAGACTTAAAGCAGTACAAGATCGGCCACTCTGAAAAAAAAAAATCCCATCTCTTTGCAGCCTCAGATGGGCAAGCACTTGAGTTCTGCCCCTTCTCCCAAAAGTTGCTTCTTCTCAGTTTTGATCTTGGGACCTCTTGCATATGACGTGAACACCAATCTTGCTACACCAGAGAAACCGTAAACCCAGCCCACGGCATAGCATATCTCGTGCCAAAGAGAAACCAAGCCCCAAAGAGCATCGCTACCTTAATGTTGGGGTGCAAATGCATCAGCGTTCGCTTGCTGTACTCGCTATTGATGCCGAGAGCCAGCTCCACTTCTTTGTAGAGCATCACAAAGATTTTCACCCCTTGTTGCTGTCAAGACAAAAAATACATAGATATTGCAGAGTTTGTGCTCATATGACCGCCATCACAAAACTCATGCTTGGTTAAGAATCGTCATGTTACACGCTCCCCGCTTCCCCAAGTGGGTGAGAGGTTCATAGCACTGACTCAGAAATTGTGAGCTCTGCTCAACAATGGAAAGCGGAGAAGGTGCCAGATATACATGACTGGTTAAGAAAACTGCTGTTTTTAGCTGAAATGGACAAAATGACGAAAAAACTAAATGGACAAATGGCAGAACAGTATCTAAAAGACTGGGAAGGCCTGAAACTCTATATGGAAACTGAATATAGAATGAAAGGGAAAATGTACAATCTTGATTTGTATTGATACTGAATGTGAAATGAAATGAATACTTGATTGTACTGTACCTTTATTGGAAATAATGTTGGGAAAAGTCAGGTTTTTATGTATCTTAATTTTGTTACCTGGTTTGTCGATTGTTATAAGTCTAAACTTGATTACTTTTTAACCTTTTTTTTTTGTTACTAGCAGTGTTGGAAGCCTATTAGGGGGTTGGGGGGATGGGATGGGAATCTTTTGAAAATGTATTGGTAACGATGTTTAACAATGTTGAATGCATCCCAATAAAATTTTGTTTTTTTAAAAAAAAGAAATTGTGAGCTCTGAAAGCCAGGTAAAGTCAAGGTGCTTTACATTTTCAGGTCCTCAGACAATATTTTGTGATCAGTTTCTTTTACAACAACGGCTGGGTCCAGCTGTCACACGAACCGTGGCTAATGTGATAATCTGAATGTGGGTAACTCCACTATCTGTGATCAGACAGGGCCTGTCGCGGTGGAATCTGAAATCATTATTGAAGAGGATTAGTCTTAACAATGGTTTTGCCTAACATAGGAATGTGGACATCACGGCTTGTTTCCCAAAACTGCTCTTGCAGGCTGGGATGTCGGCCAAGTCTCAGTGCGGGGAGGCAGACAAATCAGCAAAGACTTTGGAAATTACTCTTTCTCAAAGCAAACAGGGTCTAAATGATCATCTATAATCAAAAGTATGGCTTCACAAATTAATCAACGCTAAAATAAACCATGGTTGAGCACTGCATCTGAAACAAGCCAAGGAGCCTAAGCCCTTTAAGAAGGTCCCTTCCTGACTGCCGTCTACCATTCCATAATAAAGCATCTTCTCCTCTGTGGAACATAAAGAAGCTCTGCTGGATTGGACCAGTGATCCATCCAGTCCACCATCCTGCTCCACGCAGCAGCCAGCCAGTTGTCCTGGAGGGCCAACAAACAGGACAAGAGGCAAAGGCCTTTCCCTGATGTTGCCTCCTGGCACTTGCATGCAGAGGTTCCCTGCCTCTGCTTATAGAGGTTCCCTTCAGCCACCATGGCTAGTAGTTATTGATGGACCTCTCTTCCACAAATCTAATTTCCTTTTAAAGCTATCTATGCCTGTGACTATCACTACATCCACTGGCAATGAATTCCACAATTTCATGACTCATTGAGTAAATATGTATTTCCTTATGTCTGTCCTGAATCTGTTGGCCATCAGCTTCACTAGGCACCCCTGAATTCTCTTCTCCGCCTATTTGCATAATTTAAATGTGTGTGTTTGTGTGTGTGCCTGGAAACCCCCTAGGCTGATTGATCTCCAGTTCAGGCCTAAAGAACAGGGTAATATTCATGACAGAAGTCAGTTTTCTTACAGGAGACTAATTCATTTTGGCCTATAAGAGTTTTAAAATGCGCTTACAGTGCAAAGACCTTTCATGATCATGATGTACAGACCCATTTGGAAAAAAAAAACACCTTTGCCACAAGCGTAATGATATGGCCTGAGTTACAGTGCAATAAAGCATGAACACAGCCAAATAATATTCTCTGCTAATTAGATTCCTATCTCCTCGCAGAAGATCAATGCCTACCATTATCAACATAACGAGAATCCATTCTCGACATGGACATATACAATAAATCACCCTGCGGTGCGATGGAATCTTCATGAAAAGCTAGTTTATACTTTCTGCAATTTGCCAGTTCGATCAACAACAATTTATTCCAAGTGAGCCCAAAGAAAACCAAAAATGAATACCCAGAAGGAATAAAGGATGTCACTTAATAATCCTGATTTGGGGGTGGTTTATTTAATCTAGAACAAGATGGTGCTTTATGGGAACTCTAATACTATAATCGCTGTGAAGAGCAAGCTATGAATCTGATAAATACTAATAAGGTATTTATTGGGTATTTTTTTGGCTAGGTTTATATCGAGCGCATACCCCTAATTCAGACTCTGATTAATGGAGGAGCAGGGCACATACCAACATGCCAATAGCATAACATGCCATGAGGCAGCAGTAATGCTGAACAGGCAAACAGACCAGTCATATATATTGCAGCAGTTCTGAGCTATTTCACAGCCTCGATCATTTTAATCCATTAACCAGGGTAAAATATGCAACAATTTTCCTCTGTGATATACGGATATCTATTACTATTCTTCAATTGCACTGTGGAATGGTCACCAATTGGCTATCTGGACTAGGGCAGCCAACCCCAGGGTTGCAGTCACACGTGCCAGAAAAAATGGGGGGGGGAAGCAACACTATTTCCTCCGAAGGAATTTGACCTGCAGTTGCACGATCACACCTGTCTTTGAAGATGCAGGCGCAGTCCATCAGTGTGTGCTCAGACACAACTGCGGGTGAGTCTTTGTGTGTGTGTGTGCCATTTTTTCCCCATGCACTTAAGTGAGGGATTGATGAATCGCGCCTCTGCACTGAGGGCTCCCTATGCGCATACTGCGAAGAGGGGGAAAAAACAATGGCACAGAGTCAGGATGGCCTGATCACACCATTCCGATGCCATCAGAGCGTGCTGGGGCGATCAGACACGGGAAAGTCCATCCGTTGCCCATCGCAACCCATTTACTACCGGATTTTCACCAGTGTCTTTTAACTCCACTTCTGTGGCAGAGCAGAATGGGTTGCCAATGGCTGCGGGGTGTTTCCCAGATGTTGTCTGATTGTGCCCTTTACATCCGCACCTATGTTGGGTCTAATTGTGCATGTGATCGCAGTCCAGGTTGGGAAATTCCTGGAGATTTGGGTGTGGAGCCTGGGGAGAGCAGAGTTTGGGGAACTTAGTGGGACATAATGCCATAAAATCCACCCTCCAAAGCAGCCTTTTTCTCCAGGGGAATTGTCTGGAGATCAATTGTGGTTCCAAGTGATCTCCAGGCTGCCCTGAACACACATGAAGCTACCTTTACAGAAGCAAATCATCAGTCCCACCAAGGTCAGTACTGTGAACTCAGACTGGTGGTAGCTCTTCAGGGTCTCAGGCAGAGGTCTTTCACATCATCTACTGCCTGGTCCTTTTAACTGGAGATGCTGGGGATTGAACCTGCATGCAGAGCAGAGTCTCTTCCACTGAGTCACAGCCCTTCCCTAGACACTGGCAACCCTAGTATGAACCGGTGTCAGATTCAGTACTACAGGAGCTTGGGAAATTGAGGAGAAACTGGGACCCAGGGGTAACTGCACTGCATGGGGAAGGTGGGGTTGCATATAAAGCCAAGCAATACATATAAGGCCATTTGCAAAACTGAACAAGGGTCTCTGGACAGCACTGCAGCTAGGTGTCAACTCTGGGTTGGGAAGTTTCTGGGGATGGGGGTGGGGTGCAGCCTGGAGTGGATGGGGTTTGGGGAGGGGAGGGACCTCAGTGGGGTCTAAGGTCATCCCCCAAAGCAGCCATTTCTCCAGGTGAATTTATCTGTGTAGCCTGGAGATTCTGAGAGAGCTCCAGGCCCTGTCTGGAGGTTGGCAACCCTGACCAATGGTCCAATGTGATATACAACAGCGTCATATGTACATATTCCAGTTAACTCAGTTCTCCAGAAACTGATAGTTATTTAAACAAACAAAAGAAGCCCAAACACAGATCACTAATTTCTGCCTTTGCTTTTGTTTTTTTGCACTGAAGAGTCTTGTGTGACTCAGAAAGCTGCCTTCCAGCAACTGTGAACTCTCATGACTCCAGCACCGGTTGCCAACATGGTACAGTAATAAACCCAGCACCTGAAACCATCTGTTCCCTGGTTGCAGAACCCGGGCCGCCTGCTCAGCACACTTACCGCTTTCCGCCTCAGAATGCAGTCCAGTCTCCACCGGTTCCCTTCCACCACGGGCCGCTTCATGAATATCTCTGGGCTCAGCCTGCAAAAGATTTCGGTCACATTAAAATCTTTTTAATTAAAAGCTAAAATTTGGTATTTTGTTAAAAAAAGAAAGAAAGAAAATCTAGCATGTCCCAGAGCTCAGCTGGAAAACCTGGGCAGAACAGAGAGTGATTAAATGTGGAATTCGCTGCCAGAGGATGTAGTGATGGCCACAGGAATAACCAGCTTTAAAAGGGGATTAGATAGATTAATTGAGGATAGGTCTATCAGTGGCTATTGGCCATGGTGACTGAGGAGAACCTCCACATTCAGAGGCACTGATCCTCTGAATCTCAGAGCCAGGGGGCAACATCGGGGGAAGGCCTTGTCCTCTATGCCCTGTTGCTGGCCCTCCAGGTTGGCCACTGTGTGACACAAGATGTCATTGGTCTGATTGAGCAGGGCCCTTCTTATGTTCTTAATTGTATGTTGAACAAACCAACTGCCCAATTCAGGATAAGGAAACTTCACAATTAATTCCAAGGCAGTCCCTTCTGTAATCTTTTCATTTCTGCAGCAATCCTGGAGCCTGTTTCAAGCATTCTGTTTTCATTCATATGGTATCTAGCACAGGCACTGAAATGGGCTAGGTAACTCTGCAGCAGGAGGAGCTGTGATAGTAGGGCGGGGGACGACTTATTCATTTGTGTTATGAGATTTTATTTTTATGCTGGCTTCTAAATTGTGAGCTTATGTTGGCTCAATCTTCCCTCCCCACACACACAAACCGGAAACCTGTTCTTTGACCTGCTGACGGCTAAGCAACCTTATCTCCGTCAAGGGTCTGTCCCATCCCTATCTCCCATGAAATATGTGTGGAGGGTATGTTTTCTTTTTCTCCCTAGAAGGAATGCAAGATGTACCCCCAAAGGAGGGTAAAAGTGAATGATGTTTAAGGACCCGAATTGGCGAACTTTCTTTTGAAATTCTAGACCGTGACCTTTTGTCTGTTTTATCCTATAAAAAAAGAACTTTGAATCTTGTTCAGAATGCCAGCTTGTTAGTGAGGCTTGTTCGCTCTGACTAGCTTGCATCAGCACGATCATTCTAATAAACCTGAATGCTTTGCCAGTCTAAAGCCTTGAGTGACTATTTTCTCTCTCCAATAGACTTGGAGGGGGCGGGGCAGTACTAGCAAAGTTTCCCTAAAATTTTGCTTCATTTACAACCCACTTTTCTGTCCAATGAGAACCCAAAGCAATTTACATCATTATCCTCACGTCACCTCCATCTCATCCTCACTACAACCCGTGTGAGGCAGGTTAGGCTGAGAATGTGACTGGCCCAAGGTCACCCAGCAAGCTTCCATGGCAAAGCAGGGATTTGAACCTGGGTCTCCTACATCCTAGTCTGACTCTCTAACCTCCACAAGCCTTTGGGATCGACTGCTGCGCTTTGCTTCATCCTTTTTTGTAAAAGGATGCTCAACAGGTGCTACAGCTCAGTGCAGGGAGAAATTTAAGATGCAAAGAGGGAAGCTTAAACTCACCACTCTCAAGGCAAAGCCTCTCGAGGGTGGAAAGTCAAGTGGAAATCTTGAGGCAAAGCTCGGATGACTCATGAGGAAGTAGGTGGGAGGATGTCTCTGTTAAGCTGGCAAGAGGATTGTCTAGACATTACTTTGAGACTAGCTGGTTTCTGCTCCCATGTGATTTCCTTCTTTGCAGGCTAATCCATGGTGGCATAGATACAGGTGGGAGGAGTTGTGCTCCTTGATATCAATGACGCCACAGACACTGTTCAATACATGCCCATCAATGCTTATGCCAATCCGCACATCAAATTGCCAAAAGCCCTGAGATTTCTTAAAGAGAGAAGCCCTTTCTTGAAGGAACATGCCTGGATCCTTACCCAATAAACAGCTGTGCATACTGGGCACTGTTAACCTGGAAAGGCTGCTGGGAGGACAAGTTAGAGGATCCAGCAAATCCTAATTTTCACATGGGCAGACCTCAGCTTTGCACAGCTTACTGAAAATATCCATGATCCTTCTTAAATACAACAGTCCTCACCACAAAAACTGACCAAGCAAGAGGGCTTGCTCAGGAGATCCGAACAGTAAGAGGCATAATTTGTATTCCATGATGCAATCTTGCTTAAAAACATAACGAGGACTTTGTAGAAGGGCCATCAAGTCTAGCGTACTTTGCAAGAATCCCACCAACCAGCTCACGCTAGAAGGTCCACAATTCACAGTCTACCCTGGCCTAGTCAACCAATGTTTACAAAAAACAGCATATCTGTTTTAAACATTGCTATTGGGTGTTAAAACAAACGAACCAAGCGGGTCCCCTCGGAATGATTTATTTTCTGAATGTACTTTCTATTCATTGCTTTTAACAATGCTATAGTCTATGCAGCAGCCAACATCTGTGACTGAGTCAACCGTCCATTGTTCGTAAAGACAGCCCAGTGAGTAATCTGTCACCCTATTTTGGGAGACTGAGTCCTGAGGAGGAGCAGAAGCTCCTATAAACCAAACGCACAGGCCAGAACATCTGGATGAATCAACTGGGAATTGCCGCCATCCCAGGATTTGATATTTTAAAAAACTCTGGGTTTCTGCACCCGGCCATTCCCAACATTATCCCTTTCGTTTCTATTGTTAAAGTCTGATGGGTTGGATCCAGACTAAACTTCCTGCTCATAGACAGGATGAGGTAATTTCCACCAATTCTCTCTTCCAGCTACAGAACCCCAATTTGCCTCTTCTGCTGCTCTTGGGGGGGGGTGTACACCATGCCCCCCAGAAGCAGTACTGTAGGCAGTTCAGTGGGCTGCAGTGGAGGGGTGTAGACAGGAAAGTTCTGTTCCCCTGGCAGAAGTGCCTTGGGTGAGCGGAAAACAAGAAACTTGGATCCAACCCCAAGATTCCACATCACTTTGAATATCACACCAAGAAAGAAGAGGCTGAACTTGTACAGACCATTCTGTTCTCTGTGGTTTCCACTGTATACAAAGGACCCAAGTAAACAGACAAAATCATACTAATGAATTGGGGTGGGGGGCACCGACCACGGGTGCATTGCAGTGTGCATTACTTTACAATTTGAATCTGAATCGTGGCACACCTTGCAGTACGATCCTAAGAAGAGTTGCATGTCTCCAAGTCCATTGAAGTAGGGGTGGATTGGCCATTAAGGGAAAAGTCCTGGTGGGCTGATGGCCTGAGGGACAACCCTTGCTGGGCTACCCCAACCTTGCCCTCCCCATCAGGGCCATCCCAGCACAAAGAAAGGGACTGGCGTGGTCTGACACTGCTGGGGGTTGGAGGTGCAGGGAAGGATGCACCTGGCCCATTCCTGCTCAGGCCAGCGTGGCAAAGAATGCACTCGGAACATCGTCTACTGCGCCTGCCCAGCCTCTCAGTGGTGAGGGGCATGCCTGGCTGGCCCAGCATTACTGCAATGAGGGGCATAATTGCCCAGCCTCAACGTGTCTGGCCCAGTGAAGGACATGGCTGCCTCTATGAGGGATATGCCCACCCAGCCACACAGTGTGGCCAGGCACCACCCGCTTGGGGGAGGCAGGGCAGCTTTCCCCTCCCAATCCACCCATGCATTGAAGTCAATGGGTTTATAGAATCATAGAGTTGGAAGGGACCTCCAGGGTCATCTGGTCCAACCCTCTGCACAATGCAGGAAATTCACAGGTACCTCCTCCCCACACCCCCAGTGACCCCCTGCTCCATGCCCAGAAGATGGTGGAAAAAAAACCCCTCCAGGATCCCTGGCCAAACTGGCCTGGAGAAAAATTGCTGCCTGACCCCAAAGTGGTAATCAGTATTTCCCTGGGTGTGTAAGAAAGGGCCATAAGAACTAAGCACTGAGGCAACCCTTCCTGCCCGCCTTCTCATGATCTGCCTAAGTTCACAGAGCAGTGTAACTGCTTAGGATTGCACTGCAGGACACCCCAGTTATAAGGCTGCTCCACTTATCACGCTGTTCACGCCAACTGCCTGTGGTGTATCCACAGGGAAACATGGACGCAGGGCTACCATGTGCTCGGACTGGTTCTGACCGGTCCGCCACGCGGTCAGGCTAAGGCTTGAACTTTGTGTCTCTAGACAATAGAATGTAGGCTCCTCGCGTTCTTCCAATCGAGGAGCCCGGGGTAATTCAATCAACTGTAAATAGCAAATCACGGGTGTTGTGTGTGTTTGGGGTGTGGGCTCACTGGGGATAAAAAGCCGGCCTGCAAGCCGGCTTAGTTGCCTTGTTCCTGATCTAAATAAAGTATGTGAGAGCTAAATCACTCGTCAGTCTCAGTACTTTTCACTGCCGGTTTGACCTTTGGTTTTACTAAGTTTATTTTACTTCCACTGGTTTAGGTGTCGTTGGTGACTTTTTGGTTTTTACCAGTGCATGAGGTGAAGTGAATGCCAGTTCCGTCCCTTGCTCCGTCCCTTCAGGCACATACTTTCCAGCTCAGTTCTAATACCAAAAGTGAGCTGGGTGGGGTAAAAAACACCAGATCAGGAAAGCAAGGCAGAGCAGGAGTGAGGGACCAGTGCCCTTTATCCATGCAGTCTCCTGACACAAAACTTAAACCCAACCCGTCTTCTTCACACGTGAACAGGGCCACAGACCTGCATGGCCTTCCTGTCACATCTAGTCTGGCCTTCGATTTAGCAGACTGAAGTTCCAGTTAGGAACTGAGAATCAGTTTTACCCACACTGTAGCTGCTTTGCGTATTTCTGTTCAAAGAAGTGTCAGAACTTTGAATTCGGCCGGCACAAGCCTGAAGACATTTCAAAACCACCCACGTTCTCTCATAGAGCTGCCTCTAAGGCAACCTTTGCCTTTTCAAAATTTGTTGCTTCTGCTTTGTCTTTAGAGCCAAGTCTCTTCTAAAGGCTTTTTGAGACAAAACTCTCTCTCTCTCTCTCTCTCTCTCTCTCTCTCTCTCTCTCTCTCTCTCTCTCTCTCTCTCTCTCTCTCTCTCTCTCTCTGAGATGTTTGACTCTGCTGCCAAACCACCAGGACACTCTGATAATGTTCCAGTGTGACGCCGTTAGAATGTTCTCTGGGACAAAAGAATGCTGAATTTGTAAATACTGACCACCAGTCTGTGATGAAAATCTCTTCTTTAGCAGCTTCCATGGCATTGGCAACATCTTCAAAGTAACCTTTTGCGTTCAAGTACCTAAAAGCAAGGACAATATTTTATTTCTAAAGAGGGGAAGGGAGGGAAGGCGGGGACAGCTAAATAAAAACAGGATTTCTTCATGCAACTTATCAAAAGAAAAGGGGGAAGCAAAGGACTAGAGTATTTCCTTAGTTTAAAAAAAACAAACAAAAAAACTCACTTTGATCCTGCAAAGCAGGGATAGAAAACTTGTGGTCTGTGAACTAGACCTGGTCCCTGAAACAGCTGTTTTGGGAAGGGTGAGGTAAAAAAGCTTTCACCCCTGAGGAAAATAAAAGGGTTTCAAAAACCACTGTGTTGTGCCCCTCTTTGGGTTTTGTCTGCTTCAGAATGGGTGAACTCTCCACCCGCCACTGCTTGGTGGTTAACAGCAGATCTCACACCTAATGGCAAAACATGGCTTCATTTTGATGAGAATGAGTCTGGGAATCCTTGGATTTATACCCCGCCCTTCACTCAGAGTCTCAGAGTGGCTTGCAAACTCCTTTCCCTTCCCCTCCCCACAACAGACACCCTGTGAGGTAGGTGGGGCTGAGAGAGCTCTTTCCAGAATTGTCCTTGAGAGAACAGCTCTGACAGAACTATGGCTTGCCCAAGGTCATCCAGCAGCTGCAAGTGGAGGAGTGGGGAATCAAATCCGGCACTTAACGACTACACCAAACTTAACCACTACACGTCCAAGGGAGACCAGGATTGCTAATACAGAGGAAAGCAATGGCAGATCACCACTGCCCACCTCTTGAGGGGTCTCCATAAATCAGCTGTGACATAACGGCCCTTTATTACTAATTTATTGAGATGAAATGAAAACAAACAAACAAACTGCAGGTTAGATCTTACGACTTGCAAAGCTGGATCCGATGACTCCTTCCTGTTAAAGGCTCTTCCCACAGAGGAAGACCTCTGCCAACTGAGAAACCTTTCTCCACCAGAGGAAATCTTTCACCCTTAGAAGAAGTATTTCTCTGTCCTGTTTAAAGGGAGGTTCCTCCTTAGGATCCAGCTTAGCAGAGGGGAGTCATAGGATCCGACCGAATAGTTTACCATTAAAGAGAAAATGTTTAACTTCCTTATTCACATTCAGAGTGTGCCAGGAAAGGGAGGCAGGCCACAGGCCCAAAGATTACTCATGCTTGTTCCTGTAATGACAGGCTGTTCTTAAATATATAAATCTTGCACTGGAGTCTGACCGCCAATTAAGGAGGTTTTTATGCAGCAACATGTATTTCCAACCTACAGTTCACAGTCTGGAGAACAGAATAACCCTTAGAATGCAGAAGCCAGACACCCCTACGCCGAACAAATGTCCCTGGGTGCTGTGCTTATTATCAAGAGAAGCCCAGAAATACTTCCGTGCTACCTAACACTTCTTATTAGCATTCTGAAGAGGCTTTAATTTCTTTAAAAACAACAACCATGCTTCTATAATTCATGGCTGCAGAGAAGCTAGGTTTGCCACCTTTCCCCCCAGTGCTGAGTCCAGCAGCACCTTAGAGATCAACAAGAATTAATGCCCCCTCTAAGCTGTGGAGTCTTGTCAGCAAAAATTCTACTTTCTGAGCTACTGACATTAACGTTGTGAGCAAGCGATTTGGCTGCTGCATAAATTAGTTTGCTCTGGAGCCAGCCTTCCTGAGCTAAGACAAAAATGTGTGAGCTGGAGGCTGAAAAACTGTAAGGTAGCTCACACTAACTCGGCTTAGAGGGAACATATTTTGAGAGTCAGTACTGAGAAAGAGAGCTTTGATTCTCGAAAGCTTATACCTCAAAATCTTGTTGGTCTCTAGGATGCTACTGGACCTGATTTTAGCTGTTCTGCTGCAGACTAACATGGTTACCCTTTGAATTTTTTTCCCTAGTAGTTCTCTCGTGCTGTTAACCAATGCACGAGAAGTAGAAATCCAACAGGTAAAGCATTTCCTCATCAACTTTCCTTCACCCTAGGGAAAAGTGACCAGAGCACTGGGCCCTCACCACTTCGCCAGTGTGTTCTCCTGGACAGCTGCGTAAGAACCGAATCTGTGATCTTTGAGGAAGTTCTTGCCGTTCTTCTGAATGAATTCTTCTATTCCTTGGCCCCACCAGAGAGCGTGTCTGTAGCTGTTGCACTTCAGAATCAGTGACCTAGTAAAAGAAAGAGGAAAATCACACAACCCAGTTCCCCATAATCCTGACCAATCATAAGCTTTGTTGCTAAGGTCTGAACTGGGGCCACTGAGAAAGCAAACATCGGGCCCAGTCAGACACCGTGACTACTTGACAGTGAACAGATCCACAACTTAGGCTGAATATGTAAAGCAATCCCAGTAGCTATTAAAGTTACCAAAAAGGCCTAAAGCACTTTGCAAAGTCCAGATGCTAAGTAAATAATGAGTCATACAAGAAGGCAAAAATTCCTGCAAGAACTTCTAAACTTTTATAAAAGATTGGCTTAATCGTATTTGGATCGTAGCCTTTTCCACTGAACTATTAGCAAAGGATGCAAATAGATCATTTACAATATACAGATAATGTTCTGTGAACGCAAGGCAATTTTTATTATCCACTAGAATGAAAAAGTCAGAAATAAAATACACCTATTTGTTGTTAATGAATTGACCTAAACACTCTTCTCTTTTTCTTCTTTGCGCAAAACTATTATGTCATGTAACATATATACAATAATAACAAAAATGAAACAACTTCTCACCTGGAGAGATTGTCAATTCGTAGCCCGTATTTAGTTTCTGTTTCCTTTTTGCCAATCTTGATACTGAATTCTTTATCCACCAGCAGGACGAAAGAAATAGCTCCACTATCTGGCTTCATGTACATCAGAAAGGAGTCTTTTACTACTAGCCACCTAAAGAAAGACAAGCAAAAATGCATATTCAATAATATTTACAACATAATGATATGCAGAGCTTCTCCTAGTCTAAACTCACTGATTCTGATGGGATTAAACTGGAATAATTCTGCACAAGATTGCACTGTTAGATGATGAAAGGTTTTTAATTGAGTAACCAGTTTAATTCATTAAAAACGTTCTCTTTATTCATCAGGCAGCAGATCAAAACAAAGCAACAACCCCCCCCCTGGTTTGCAATCTTCAAAACAAGAAGTTACAAAAAGTTGGCAGGCCCAGAGTGGACAAGGCATTCTTTCTCCCCTCGTATACAGGAAGGAATGCCTCTTCTAAGACGGCACTTGTAGTTACCCATGGCTGCATCATCTGAAAACAGATAGGAATTAATTACTTTTTGCCCACTGAGAACAACTGGCTTTTAAGTGAATTTTATTAATGCAGAATTTATGGATTGATGGATTTATCTGAGTAACCAACCCAGCTGGCACTGTAGTATTCACTTTTTTCAAATGGGTGACCCACGTGAAAACAGGTACCCACGTGCATATTTATTTATTCATTTAGAAAAATGTTATGCCGCCTCTCCAGGAACCTATCCAAGACAGCTTACAAAATACAAAACTATAACAATAAAACATTAAAAGATACTAATTAAAATCCAACATTGGCATTTTTCATAAGGCCCCCTTTTCCTTGTAGTCTTCAAACCAGAAGTGAGGATTATACTGTTTTGCTTGGTATCACTTATTTCTGCTCCAGGAAACTGGACACTCAGACACTCCAACCCGCTTTGGTTTTCCCAGCCACACTCCTGAGATTGGCTCACATTCCTCCAAGAAAACCTTCAGTGCTGAATGAATTCAGGGGTTACGGGGCCTTGGAGAGTACCCGAATTGACAATGAGATGCGGTAGTTCAAGGGGCAAAAAGAAAAGAAATTCCACAGCAACTTGCTTCTATCTCCCACGCAAACCATCTATGAGCATGTGCAGCTGCCTGATACAGAGTCAAGCCGTCAATCTCTCAAGCCCAGAACTATCTATACTTTGAATAGGAGTGGCTCTTCAGGGCCTTCCCCAAGTCCTGATACCTCTTTGATCTCAAGAAGCCCAAGACCTTCTGCCGAAAAAGCATCTCCTCTCCACTGAACTAAACGCTTGGGTGAGAGTGGGTATCAAAATCCTACAAGCCGGGTCCTGTGGATCTGTTCTGCTCACGGTGATGCTTTCCCCCAGCTCTCTGCAGTGTGGCAAAGTGCCACAATCAGTGGAACAGAACCGTGGGACCCAACACTAGTGGTATTTGATGTGCCCATTCACATCCGCAAATCACCAGTTAGCGCAGCAGGGACAAAGCGATGAACACAGATATGTGAACCACCCAATGAGACATGTTGGGTGACAAGAACTGTACTTAATGAATAAAGAGAAGAACAGGGGGAGCTTCATAATGTGTTCTGAGTGAATCTAATACCTTGGAGCACCTAGAAGTGTAGCGAGACTGGCACACGCTAGATTGCTAATGGTTTATTTATAAAGGCACACTTACTTAATTCCATTAAAGTTAACAGAAAGCATACAGAAGAGGCTGTGCTTTGGAAAAGGTTGCATTGCCAAGCAACGAGCTCTGCACCAGAAACATACAAATTGAGGGTGAAAAAAAATTACAAGCTAGGTTTTTTTTCTGTGCTCGATGTAGACGTCCCAAGAGGTGTGGCAGAGAGCAGGGAAATAAGTCCTTTTCAGTTCAAAGCTATTTTTAGCACCTGATCCCTGGACGTGTCTCTGGCCTACTAAAATGCTCATTTCCCACAGCCCAGTTCTCTGAGCGGATACATTTACTCGGTGGCAAGGAGTAATTCTTAAAACTTGTCGGAGAGAAAGGTTGGATGGGTATGGATTATTCTCACACTCCAGCCTCTCTAAAGGCATTTTTTCCAGATC
Source organism: Gekko gecko (assembly GCA_029375565.1). NCBI lineage: Eukaryota > Metazoa > Chordata > Lepidosauria > Squamata > Gekkonidae > Gekko > Gekko gecko. The sequence continues at coordinate 134,219,237 of JAPDNY010000008.1, read as the reverse complement.
ATTAGTTATTAGGTTGCCAAGCAGTGCCTGGCAACCAGAGGGAGGGCTTGGGGGGGGCACAGTCCCAAGAGAAACATTAAAAAGAAAAATAAGTCCTCAGCTACTTGCTGGTAGGTCTGACCACAGAGTCTCTGGCAATTGCTAGAGCTACCCTTGTCACTTCTGGGTCGCTCTAGGAATTGTCAGGAACTCTATGGTCAGAATTTCCTGTAAGTAGACTTATTTTTGTCCCCAGGATGATTGTGCCCTACCCTTTGGGCCCAGTTTCTATCTGCTGATCTGTTTAGCATTTGCCTGGAGGTCTCCAACCATAACTAATGGGAACACTACTAGTTACACCTTACTGTCCTTCAACTTATTGCCGTAGAGATACGGCGGAGAAACATGTCCCACAAGCTCCTTGTACTTACACAGAGGGGGATATAGAATTTACCTTACTGGCCTAGGTCACCAGAGCCTGGTTTGCCAACCTCCATGTGGCATTTGGAGATCTTTTGCTATTACAATTGGAGAAAATGGCTGCTTTGGCAGGTGGACTCTATGGCATTTTACACTGCTGAAGTCCTCCCCTGACCAGACTCCACTCTCAAAATCTCCAGATATTTCCCAACCCAGAGTTGGCAACCCTAAACCCTTCCTACACTTTTGGTGACCTCATACAATTTTCAAGGCAAGATACAAACAGGGGTGACTTGCCATTAGCTGCCTCTGCACAGCAACCCTGGACTTCCCTGGTGGTCTTTCATCCAAGCACTAACCAGGGCTGATATCACTTAGCTTCCAAGGTGTAATGAGATCAGACTAACCTGAGCCATCCAACTGAGGGCGGAGGTGCCTAGTATCAGCATTTAGCAGAGGACTTCTGCAGCCTTGGCAAACGCCCCACCATGCTGGTCCCTAATGCCGGACCTGAATTATCATAAATGCAGACCAGCTCTAAAGGGAACTCTGCTTCTCTGTTCCCTTGCAAGAGACCTGCCTTTGGCCTTCACCCGCCTGAGAAGAGAGGAGTCAGACACCTGATGAGGCATAATGTGGAAAAAGGCAACCAAGGTCATCAAGGAAATCATCCTTTCATGGCAAAGGCACTCTCCGGAAACAATGGCTCCAGTGTAAAGAGCTCGGCAGTGTTCTTGTTCTAAATTGAATCGCCTTTTTGTGACGTGCTCCAGGACTGACTGGCGCTTCTCAATGAGGAGAGCACAGAGGACAAACAAGGCAAGGGACACAATGCACTTTTACCGAGTTGGCGCTCGCGGTTTCCTCGTATCTGCCACTAACGCTTAACATAAGATGTTGAAAACAAAAAAAAGGACACAGGATCTCAAGATCTGAGGGCATCTGATGAAGGTGATGGGCAGTAGATTCAAGAGAGACAAAAGGAAATGCTTCCTTACATTAAATTAAATGTGGGATTCGCTGCTAGAGGATGTAGTGATGGATACAGGCATAGACAGCTTTCAAAAGGGGGTAGACAAGAGTCATGGAGGACAGGTCTATCAGTGGCTGCTAGCCACGGTGACTAAAAAGGACTTCCATATTCAGAGGCAGTAAACCTTCAAATATCAGTGCCAGGACGCAGCATCAAGGGAAGGCCTCAGTCTCTGTGCCCTGTTGTTGGACCTCCAGAGGAACTGGTTGGCCACTGTGTGAGAAAGGATGCTGGACCAGACAGACCACTAGTCTCCTCCAGAAGGGCTATTCTTATGTCCTTAAGATTTATTCATCCAGGAGACTAAACTATTTGACACTAAAATTGGGCAACAACACAGGGAAAATGGACTATACTATATGTGGTGGATGCTGGTGGGAAACTCCAACAAAAAGACACAACTTGAAGAAGACTTCAAGAGCAAGGTCAACCCAGAATTAGAATACAAACAATACTGTATTTTAAAAAAAATAAAAATAAAAAGAATTCTCAAGCCACTAAATAATCAATGTATATGATCAAAAAAGTTCTGGAGAGTTCATTTGAGTTGAAAAGTAGATTATAAATCTTCAAATAAGCAGACATATATAGAATATATTAAAATTGTTAAAATATGATGAAAACCTCCAGAAGTTAATATATTTAATCTCTCTGGCATAGCACTGATCCGTCTTCATTATATTAAACCAGATATAGAAGGGGAGGGAATATCAGGGGGAACTGTTTTATTGTTACAGATTATTAAATGTTTTATTATTTATTTTGTATTATTATTTTATTATGTTTTCTTTTATTAGAGACAGAGTGGTGTAGTGGTTAAGAATGGTGGAGTCTAATCTGGAAAACAGGGTTTGATTCCCCACTCCTCCACATGAAGCCTGCTGGGTGGCTTTGAGTCAGTCCTCTCAGAACTGTCTCAGCCCCACCTGCCTCACAAAGTGACTGTTGTGAGGAGAGGAAGGGAAGGTGATTGATTGCAAGCCCCTTTGAGACTCCTTTAAGATAGAGAAAAGGACAGTATAAAAACCCAGCAGCGGCCCATCTCCAGAGCCAGTAAATCAGAGTTTTATGCGGCAGGGATAAAAAGTGACTCAAGAAATGTGATTGCTCCATGGAGAATGCCCCCTAGGGCTCCAAAAATGAAATAGTGGGACAATTAGAAAGGCTGTTTAAGTTCAGGTCAGAGACCCAGACCTATTTCCCATAAGCCACTGCACCGCCCTCGCTCTTCCTTTCCCCTTGATTGTATTTGTCAGTTCCCCACTATTTGCTGTGCGGCCACATTTTGACCCGCAGCTTCACCCAATTTCTCCCATGTCTTCTGGATCCTCAAAAAACAGGATCGAGAAGACGGGGGGAAATGGGGTGAAGCTACAGGTCAAAATGCGGCCACGCAGCAAATAGTGGGAAATCGACGAAAATAATTGGAGGAAGGGAAGAGTGAGGGTGGAGCAGCAGCTTGTGGGAAATCGGTCCCAATATCTGAGAGAAGCCAAGCTATGACTGAGGTATGCTTTTATGCAATCTGGCCACTGTTTACTATCACACCTTCTCTCTCCATTCACCTCGATTCCCTACATCTTAACAGCTGCTACTACTTGTTACAAGCACAAAGAATCGCCACAGAAGAATTTCTTCAGGTCAAACTGGCCGCTCTCAACATGAGTCTGGCTTGACAACAGTCTTACTTGGCTGCTGCTGGTCTTACCACATTTTGACCTCGGCACAGTCGTAAAACGTTTGCTTAATTCACGAGAGAAAGAAAACTGTTTTCAAGCTCCAAGAGACACCACTCTTCAATGCTGCATCTCCTTTTGAATTCTGTATATAATATATATATATTTACGGGTTGTCCCCTAAACAATGGCAGGTTGCAATTCTATACATACATATGTGGGCATGAAGCTCAGCTGCACTCAGTAGAGCTTAAGTAAATGTGCGTATAATCAGGCTTTCTGTTGATTAAGCACGTAAGTCTTCTTTTTTTAAAAAAAACCCCAATCAATTAAATCTGCATAAATTTGCATATGTAAAATAATATTAAACAAAAAACTCTGTGTTTTAAAATAATATTTGTTACACCTATCAACAAGTATAGTTTTGGAAGAGGTGTTTCCTCTTGCGTGAGAAAGTAAATGCCTTCCACCTGTGTTTTTAGAAATATTTGTATGACAAATAATTACAGTTCAAAAATAAATCATTAAATAGCAGTGAGAACATGCATTTCTTAACCGTGGCATCCTTACGACTGCATCAACTTTAGCGTGGAACCTGATTGCTCAAAATGGAAGGTCATTTAATGTGGTCAAATACACTTAGTCAGAATTGTTAACAGGACTGCGTCTAAGTAAGGCAGCTGTGATCTGGGAAATCCCTAGTTCAAGGGCTACCTTAGCATGCCCCTCTCCACCGTATGAGCCTAATACTGGAATACCGTACAAGGTTTTTTAAAAATGTTAAAGCACAATAACTTGTTCAAAGCACTTTGAACTCTGAAAATGTTAAGTTCTGTTGTTATTTCAACTGTTTGGTAAGTCCAGAGTTGTCCCCCGGAGTGCAGATGTTGGCCACCCCCAACTTTAGCAACAAAACAATGGGTTGGATCCAGTGGAAGATTTCCATGGAGGGAAAGGGAAATAGTTTTTGCTGATTCCCTCCTCCCATCGCAGACCTCTGATTTGCCCTCATGCTGTTCCTAAGGGGCTTCCCTGTTCCCCACAGCAGCACTTCAGATGTCAATCAGGGCTGCAATAGGAGGGGGAAGCCCCCGGTGCGGAAGGAAATCCCTTCTGTCGTCAGAGATTTTCCATGGGATCCAAGCCAAAGGTAGAGTAGCTAACAAACAGGATGCAAGCAGGTATTTGCATTCAGTTTAATCAATTCTCCATTTGGCATCTGGCTGAGGTTCCATAGACAGTCTGGCAAATAATTGTCTTGGTTCTGCCCTTGAGTTTCTGCTCCGAGTATGTTTCTTGGGACAGTAAATTATGTACAGCTTTGAAAGGGGGGGGGGGAATCAGTCCCATCTGTTGGCAAAATGTTCAGCATTGTGAAGGGGCAGGGGACCACTCGAAAACAGAAAGGTACCTTTTCGACCATCGGTAGCACAGCCTCCCCTGCCCGCAGCAATTCAAGCCAGGTATTCTGTGACCTCCAGACCGTTTCATGATCATGCCCTCTCTGAAAGCAAAGAGAAGAGAGATGGGGGAAAAGTTCTTGGAAACAACCACCAATAATAAGCCACAGGTTTATAGACAAGATCGATTTGATATTCTGTTCGCTATCAAAGGCTGTCGAGGCAAATCGCAACCCTGACAGGAACTTCCGCACATCTGTATTTTGCATACTTGCAAGGACAATGGAAATGCACCCTTTTAAACTAGGCGGAATCTTCCTTCCTGTTGCTCACCTGCATAGCTTGCTAGATAAAAAGAGACTAGGATAACCAAAGGGCTCAAGGATATCTGGTTTGCATGCTGTCAGTCCCAGGTCTATCCTTGACCTCTTTAACTAGGGTCCTTTCCGCATTTGCCTGCCACTCCAGATTTTCTCAGTGTTTGAGCCAAGGCAATTTAAGTCAACAGCAAAACAGCATCTGAATAACCCAGGCCAACAGCAGGCTGAAACTGGGCTGACCACTGAAGGGAGGTAATGTAATGCAGAATGGGAGGAAAACCCAGAATAAAAAGAAGGCTGAACTCAGTTTTAGTGCAGAATGGGGGGAAAAACTGGATTAAAAAGAAGGTTGAATTAGATTTTGGTGCAGAATTGCTTGGATCGCAGTGAACATGGATTAAAAGGAGAGTACAGAAAGGGCCTAGATCTCATATAACAGGTATTGGGAAAGACTTTTTTCTTCCCCAGAACTTGAAAAAACACCTCCACTCAGAATATACCACTCTGACCTAAAGGGCTCTGATGCAGTCTTTATAAGTTCATTTAGGCTATGATCATGTGCAAATTTTACCAGATAGTACATGTGGAACCACCTTCTGAGTACGCATGCATCCAGTAAAGGCAAATAGCTCAGGTGAGGATATCTTATTATATTTCCCTTGAATTTTTCAAATTTGCATTTAACGTTAAAAACTGCCTGATAACGGATTTAGATCATTGGTTTATCAATAGACCGCTGGTTATGTTTATGAGTAGCGGGTCTCCTGGGTCTCAGGTAGAGGTTTTTCGCATCACCTATTCCTCTAAGCAGAGATGCCAGTGACCTGAACCTGGGACCTTCGGCTTGCAATGCACATGTGCTACCACAGCCCGCTTCCTTATCTTTTTTCAACTGCCTTCCCTTTTGTGTACACCTCTCCTGCTTCTCTAGCCCCATCTCCATCTGCCCCAGCTGGCTGGACCACCTTCTCGGAACAGACCTCAGTCTGTCTCTCTGATAAATTATTCTGCCTTGGTCTTCGATGCCTGAGCCTGGCCCTGCAAGATAAATCCCTTAAGTGTCCAATGTCAGGCCTGTGTTTGGTCAAGGAGAGGAGTGTTATAGTCCATGACTGTGCTTTGGTTCAGAACCCAGACTTACTCCCCAGGGGGTTTGGTCTGAAAAAGACAGGTCAACTTACATGCCTTTTGGTCCCAGATCATGGATGAATGACAGCTGACTCACACCAATGAATTCCATCTGAAAAAAGAATCATAAAAGAAGGAAGATGATGTCTTCAATAACTGGACTGCAGGGATCAAGAAGAGGTTTAATTCACTAAAGAACTTTTGGGCTGCGGTCACACATGCTGGTTGAAGCGGACGGGAAGCGAGGCTATTTCCTCCAGAGGAATTTGACATGCAGTTTCGAGATCACACAGCCTTTTGAAACTGAGGGCACAGTCTGTCACTGTGTGATCAAATGCAACTATGAGTCTTTTTTTTTTTTGCCGTTTGTTTCTCTTGTGCATAAATGAGGAATCGCACCTTGGCACTGAGGGCCCCCTATGGAGTATGCGATGGTGTGCATACTGCGAAGTGGGGGGAGAAACGGCACGGATTTGGGATGGCCTAATCAGACCATCCCGACGGCATGAAAGTGTGCTAGAGCGATCAGATGGGGAAAGTCTGCCCAAGGCCCACCAGATAACACTGGACTTTCCACGGTGTCTTTTAACTCCACTTCCATGGCGGAACAGCACAGGTGGCCAACAACTGCTGGACACTTCCTAGATGTTGCTGTCTGATCATTCCCTTTAGATCTGTCAGGCATTTGCACTTATGTCAGATCTAAAGGAGCATGTGATCGCAGCCTTGGGGTGCAGAGTCCCTTCACGTGGCCACTCCTTTTGACAAGGCCCCTCTTTTGAGTTCTATTTGTGGCACTGGCTCTCGATTTGTGTCAAAATCTAACCCATGAGCCATACATGAAGCTGAAAGTCTGCATGTTTCTTTAATCACTTCACACACATACAATGCACACTGAATGGGCGCATTCAAAATTTTATTTCTCAGTGCCAGATCCATCCCTGCTGCCTCCAACAGGAGATCACCACTGAGTTCCGCAAGAAGTTGGCAGTGCTCATCATTCTTTCAGTGGCAAAAATCCTTCTGTGCCGCAAGATACTAGAACCCACTATTGTGTGTGATGTTCTCTGGACTGGCTATTTCCATGCTTTATGTGCAAATTTTTAAAAAACTTTCACATTTGGTAAAAAAAATCTTACCTACAGAAACTTACAGTGCAACTGTTCCTTGAAAAAAAATATCAGTAAGTTGGCCCAGGGTTGGTTCTTTTAGGGGTCATTTCAGGATGAATTAATCTTAATCCTTCACAAGATCCATATAATGACCTAACCTGGATAGCCCAGGCTGGCATGATCACGTCAGATCTCAGAAGCTAAGCAGGTTCAGCCCTGGCTAGTATTTGGATTTTATTTTATTTATCTATTTATTTATGTTGATTTTTATCCTGCCCTTCCAGCCTAGACCTCCAAGGAATACCCGGGTAGTGATGCAGCAGCAGGCAATGGCAAACCACCTCTCTTGCCTTGAAAACCCTACAGGGTTGCTGCAAGTCAGCCGTGACAGGGAGAAAAAAATGCATAAATCACAGTTTAATTTTGCTGTACATTTGCAATGGCCAAAAAGCAGATCATGATATCGGTTTAATTTTCCAAAAGTGCTTTCAAGTTAAACTACCAAGAACCATAGATGGAGCCAAGGCCTGCCTGCAGATTTGAAACCCAGTAGACAGAAAAAATGGAACATTAGGAAGGGAATTAACTAACATGTAAAGCCTAAGCAGAAACAGACCCTCCCCCCAATAAAATGGTACCTTCTCACCTGTGGCTGGAAACACACTTGAGGGGAGGGACAAGGAAAAGAGGGTGGAGCTAAAAGGGTCAAGCATCCCTTCTGCCCTTGCTTAACACCCCCTCAATATTTGCTCTTATGAAAACAACAAATTGGAGGGGGAATACACAACAGAGCACTCTGTGCCACTTGTTGCTAAGCACCAACAACTTCCTTGTGCTTAATCTTGAGCTTCCTCTTCTGTACCCTATTTTTTTCCTTCTGTAAATGGGGAAAGCTGTCAACATGTTTGTAAACGAGACATCAAGGCTGTATAGGAGTGCAACATACAACTGCAGTTCAAGATGACATCTGAATGCAGACCCTCCCCCATGAATTAGAGGCTGCTTTTTCACAGTAATCTGCTTGTCCTGGACATACGAAGCTGCCTTATACCAAACCAGTCCATTGATCCAACTAGTATTGTCTCTGACTGGCAGTGATTCTCTGCCAGAGAAAGGGCTTTCTAAGAGGCTTTTAACTGGAAACGCCAGCATTTGAACATGGAACTTCCTACAAGCAAAACAGATATCCTATTAATGATGCTTTCACACATGCTAAACAATGCAGTTTCAATCTACTTCAGCGACCATTTGCAAGTGGATGTTGCCATTTTACACAGTAAAATCCAGTTGCAAAGTATATTGAGACTGGATTGAAAATGAGTTATTTAGTGTGTGTGAAAGCATTCATATGTTCTGTGGATTGTGAGGCACAATGAGTTTTATGCAATGGCTGGAAAAGTGAGGGTTACTCAAATAATACCAAGCTACCTAAATGCTATTGAAAACAGGCAAAACCAAATCCCTTGCACTTAAAAACTTGCAGGGTTCTAGCAAGAAAACTGAACGTCTTGGACAGCAATCCCTTTCATTTCTGCCTTTGAAACTGTACACTCTCCCACCAGTGTGTACAAAGGCTCACTTTCCCACTCTGGTTTCAGAGTGACCTGTCTAGCCAGGAGGCGGAAGAATCTAAGGGCTTCCATATCAGTTGCAACAAAAGCACAAACAAACAGCCAGGAAAGATCAGCTGAAGAGAAGAAAGGAATGAAGGTTGAACGGTGAAGTGACAGCTATTGGGTGGACGCATTTTCAAAAGGAGGTGTGTATGCGCGTGCATGTTTGTGCGCGCATGCTTGAATGAGGCCATGGCTCAGTGGCAGAGCATCTGCTCTCTACCCGGAAGGTCCCAAGTTCAATCCCCAGTATCTCCAGTGGACAAAATGATGTCAAACACCCAAGACTGTAGAGAGTCGCCACAAGTCAGAGTAGACAATAGTGGCAGACAAATGGTCTGACTCAGGTTAAGGCAGCTCCATGTATATTCATTTAAACCAGAATTTAAGGAAGGTCAGATATGATCTAGTAGCAGCAGCAAGCCTTGTTTTATGCCAGTCTTTCCATTTTTTTGAAGAAATAGGAGGCGGATATGGGAGCCTGGTTAGGATAATAACATACTGCTAACAGGATCAAAAGAACCCTTTAGCCTCTCCTTAGTTATATGCTCCCAAAAAAGCCTTGAACTTGTGTTTCTAGAACAGGATAACTACCTCCCCCCTCCATAGGACTTTGTCCTGACTTCCTGGCTAGGTGGGGCAGCCACAATTCCAGCAGGCGCGTCTTCAAAGAAATGGATGCAAGGCAGAAATTTCTTTATAATAAAACACTGCTTTTATAAATTTGCTGCCAAGCCCAATTGTATGTGCATATTTTAGTATCTATGAGCCGGTACAAGTTATAAAGAAGGAAGTGTGGGTTTGTGAGGAAAGATTCTTAGCTGGGGTGAATGAGTGTTCCAGGTGAGGTAGCGCACCCCATGACTTCTCCCTAGCTACAGCTCTGCCCCCAAACGATGAGGCAAACCATTTTGTAAACTGAGAAGAGTTGCAAATGCACTTTATGAATAAAACATGATATTTACTTTGGGGGGGGGAGGAAATGGTGAAAAATCTCACAAGACACACTCTAATCTTGGGCACAGTGAAAATAGCTCTTTAAATTCCTAGCCTATCTCTAACATTTAAAACAGCCCTTTTGTATAACTGGTTTATGTATGAGCTTCTGTGGTGTCAAAGAATATTCACAAACATTCTAAAACTTGATGGTTGACTATCAGTATGAATTCTCTCAGGAAAGCAGAAAGTTGGCCTCAGTGTTGGAAAGCCCTCAGACAGGGCTTAAGAAGATTGAGCTAAAGAGGCAAGTTGGAGCTTGAGAAGCAGGACAGTACAGATGTAGGGGACAAAAAGGAGATAGGGATGGATCTCACACAGGGCCTCAGAACAGGAGGATATGTACACTGACAAGGGAGTGGTGGTGTACGGAAGTAGGTTACGTCTAGGGGGGACAGAGAAACATGCACGAAGTGTTTCAAAAAGTTCACAGTAATATATCAGGTCTACCGCAGCCCTGCCAAATTCCTCTCCAACAAAAATGCTGGAGGATGAACTTCATCAAGGCTGTCTCTAAGCTAACAGACAACTGGCAGGAGAACAAGTTTGGAGAGAGCTATCAGTCACAAAGGACAGCTGGCCTTTTTGAATTAGTGGCTCAGTGCCTGAGCTTGTCAAGAACTGTGACGCTGGAGGTATTACAAAACCCTGCCAGCGCTGCCACCCATTCTGTTTGAATTAAAAAAAAAATACAGATGCCCGAGTGTCCAGGAAAAAAAATCAAAATAATGACTTCCTCTATCTGTACCTGCCAAAGAACACTTATAAAAATAATCGGGCCAAGCAAAGAGGATTTATTCTTGTTCAAAGTTAATCTGCAGATTTATCATATCAATCTTTTTTTTTTATGTCTTCTGAACACGTTTGTAATGCTACTTTTCTCTCTCCCCCTCTTCAGCCCCCCCAAATACACCTATTTCATCAATTCTTAAAAATCTCTGCTCCTGACTGCAACCAAGATTAAGTACTTATCACTATGTTTGCTCACACCAGTCTTTGTCTTGACTCCAGTGACATGCGAGCAGGAAACAAAAGGTACTGAGTGCAGTTCTGCATGCGCAAGCCGCAACACATGGGATGCAGCCAAATATAGCACTTTAGAGCTATGTTGTGGGCACTCAAAGAAATTGCTGAGCAGTCAGGTTAGAACGGATAAAAGGAAGTCCTTCTTCATCCAAAGAGTGATTAACACATGGAATTCACTGCCACAGGAGGTGGTGGCAGCTACAAGCATGGACAACTTCAAGAGGGAATTAGATAAGCATTTGGAGCAGAAGTCCATCAGTGGCTATCAGCCACAAGGTACAGATAGGAACTCTCAGTCCGGGGCAAGGGATACTTTGTATTCTTGGTGCTTGGGGGGGGGCAACAGTGGGAGGGCTTCTAGTGTCCTGGCCCCACTGCTGGACCTCCTGATGGCACCTGGTATTTTTGGCCACTGTGTGGCAGAGTGTTGGACTGGATGGGCCATTTGCCTGATCCAACATTGGCTTCTCTTATGTCTCCCTCTATCCGTGTCTTCCACCACTGGGTGAAGGCTTGTTTGTTTCGTTTGGCATACCCCCACTAACAGTTATTGGTCCTTCTCTGGTGTTATTTGTTTTATTGAATTATTTTATCATTTTAAATGTTGTTTTTAACTGTTCAAAGGTTTTAACGTTTTTATGTGTGACACCTTGGGGACCCTGATTGAGTGGGAAAGCAGCATAAAAATGTTCTAAGTAAATAAAGATAAATAAAAAATAAACAGTATAATTTTAAACAAAATAGCACTGTATAGCTACATGAATATAAAATGTACAATAGAACATATCATTGACAGCTCACCAGATTTTATTTCACTGGTTTTTGACACTGTATCGGAAGGAACACCTTTCACTTTACCTCTTGCACACAGAAAAGATCATGGGGATATAACTGTTTTCACTCAGAGCAAGCGAACAGCAGAGAGTAATTTTAGCATTTCTACTGTCACAAGGATTGTTGTGCATGCAGAAATCTCCTATGGGAGTCAACCCAATGTCTGCCCCCTTCCAGGGGCCAGAGATATATCAATTCTTTGCTCATGAACCTCTGAAAAATACCATGTGCCCTGAAGATGGTTTAACCACCATCATGATCAATATTCTATTAAGCAGAACCTTTTTTAGTCTGTTGTGGTGAAAGTTTTCACAGCAGCCAGCGCACACAAGCCTAAGGCAGTGAATGGAGAAATTATGCATCGGATGACATCTTTTGATTTCCAGAGAACAAACAGAACTATCGGAAAACTAAAAAACTGAAAACCAACAATAGGAATACAGATGGCTCTGGGACCTAAGGGACTTACAATTTGAAGGGAGGGGATAGAGAACTACAACACAGATGATGTGTGTGTTTATTTCCTATATATTTCTCTGTTTCCAGGCAGGTCTGGATAAAAATAATGTTAGCTGGCCTGACTAACCCAATACATTACACTAACGTTCTTCCATTCAATAATCAAGAATGCAAAGACTTATTTCTTGCCTGCAAACCTGTGAATCACCAAGCTGAACACCATCCACCAGCCTTGATCTACATCTGAGGCTCAATAAATCCCCATCTGCCTGCCTTGGTCTGGAAAGAGAGTGTAAGTGTAGTGCAGTTACCATGTTGGACTAGGATCTGAGAGACCAGGATTCGGAGGCCTAATATGACTTACTGGGTGACCTTGAGTCAACCATGCTGTCTCAGCCTAGCCTACCTCACAGGGTTGTTTTAAGGATAAAACAAGGAAAGGAGAACCATGTATGCTTCCCCTGAAGTCCTTGGAGGAAGAATGTGATAAAAACGTACCAGAGAGATGACAAGTGACAAAGCATAGATGCTGGATTGTACCTGGGTTGGTGGGTCACATATTACACAGGCCTCATTTTAAGGCATTTTGTACTTTTAACCATTTCATGGTTTGGGTGCTTTTATTGCTACAGGGGATATAAGCTGGCATGCACCCATGAATTTCAAATTTAAAAAATGGAATTAAAATCTATAGCTGCAAAGGGTTGAATCTGCGCCCTTCTATAGTCAAAGCATATGCTCTGTCGCTGAAACACAGCCTTCTCTGCTTTCTACAACTTAGAAATACTCAGAGAGAAGAACTGCACTATTTTTTTTTACTAATTCTTATGCAGGTCACTGCACTCCCAGTGCACTGGTCTCCAATTCCACTCTGAAAGGGAATTTATTGGGAGAAGACAACAAGACTAAGCCAGCCTGTATAGCCAAAGGATGATTCAGAGGCAGAAAGAAATCTTGGCATATCTTAAGGATAAGAAGTATCTGGGTTCTACACCAGAGGCTTGGTTGATCAGGAATTGAAGAACAGAGCAGACAACAAAGTTGGGACATCAGTAAGAAACCCCCACAGAAGTGTTCAAAGATGAGAAATGACACAAAGGAAGCTGATATCAAGGGGCCTCCTCAAAAGAAGAAGAAGAAGAAGAAGAGATTGGATCTATACCCTGCTCTTCACTATCCAAAGGAGTCTTAGAGCGGCTTACAAACTCCTTTCCCTTCCCCTCCTCACAACAGGCACCCTGTGAGGTAGGTGGGGCTGAGAGAGCTCCGACAGAAACTGCTCTTTTTCAAGGACAGCTGTGCCAGAACTATGGCTTGCCCTAGGTTATCCAGCAGCTGCAAGTGGAGGAGTGGGGAATCAAACCTGGTTCTCCAAGACTAGAGTCCGGGCACTTAATCACTGCACCAAACTGGCTCCTAAGAGATCTCTCATCGATATTTCAGGCCTTGAAACTGCCTGTAGCTTCACGTAGGTGAACTATCTGGCAAGGGAGAAGCAGAACTTCTCAGAGGGACTGAACACTAAGGTTGGGAGTAACGAGTGGCAATCTCTTGGGTGCTAGGGCACACTATTTCTGAAGTCTCTCTGTTACTAATGTGGTAATACTTTTGTAACAAAATACCTCAAGAACAAGTATGTGTGATTTAGCACACTAAACATCCCTTCACTGCTAGAAAAACTATACCAACTTAACTCTCCACACAGAAAACGTTTGAATATTTTCTCATATTAAAAATGGCTTGCAAGCCAAAGAAGCAGTCAGACAAGTAACTGCTAAAGTAAGGGTAGATCTACCAGTGGCTACTAGCCATGTAACTAAATGGAACCACATTCAGTAGAAGTAAACCTCTGAACTCCAGGACAAGGAGGCAATAGCCTCCATGCACTGTTGCTGGCTCTCCAGAGGAACTGGCTGGCCACTGTATCAGATGGTGCTGGACAAGATAGGCCACTGATCTGATCTGGCAGCAATCTTCTTATGTAAGTTAAATAGAAAACTTTGAAACCTTTTAATATCCAACGTGTTTGTGTCACAGGTTTGGAATGCTTGGTGGCGTGAAAAGATGGGTTTCAGAGTACAGGGTTGGAGTTCTGGCTAGAAGTAACTCTCCATATTCCCAGAGAACATTCTCCACATATACCCTAGTAAATGTTTGGATATTTATTTATTTATACCCTGCTTTGGGGGACCCAAGGGGGCTTGTGACGTCATTCTCTCCTCCTACATTTTATACTTACAACAACAACAACCCTGTGAAGTAGATTAGGTTGACCCAAAGTCATTCAGCACAATTCCAAGACAGAGAGGGGATCCAAACCTGGTCCTCCTAGATCTGAATCCAACACTCAAACCACTGCACCAGACCATCCGACACTCTAACTTGTACCCCACACCAGCTCTCTGATTGCTTACTTCACAAGAAAGCTCTATGAACCAGATAGTGGAGGATAACTGAATTGATAAGCAATGCTACTTGCTCCCCACAGGGACCAAAACTGTTTTCAAATGGCCTGCAGGGAAAGGGGAACAAAGAAAGGTTTTGTGCGTATTTATGCGCTTGCTGTCTGTATGTGTACATGGGCAGAACGGAGCGTGTATCTTCAGGCTCAAAGACAACGGAGGCCCCCAAAAACTCTCGCCCTGAAATGAACTTTTCCATTCATCTCTGCTAACAGAAGTTACTCTGTTAAGTTGTATGAGGAGGAGAGGGTGTGAAATTTCCACAGACAGTACATTAACCTTGGAGAACACTGTCAGATCCAAAGAGGGAGGAAGAAACGTCTGCCTGGCAGCACACTCAACAGCAGAATTTTACACCCAGCATTATGTACTCCTCTCTCCCATGAATCCATACTTATGGGTGCCAAGTTGGCATAATACTGCTTTTATGAACAGAAGGTAATTATATTATTACAGATACTTGCTAATCCAAGCCTACGCATAAGACGGCCATTTTACAAATGGCCTGCAACAGTAATTTCTTAAATGGCCCACTACCGTTAAATGGAGTAAATGTCCGTCTAGTTCAGTGTCCTGTTTCCCACAACAGCCAATCAGATACCTTGGGGAAATCCACAAGCACACGATGAAGGCAACCATTCTCTGCTATAGTTTGCTCAATGCTACTAATTGTCTTCTGAAATACCTGGCGTTCCACTTAGCTATCAGGGCTATTAGAAGTTGGCGGGCGCAAGTCCCCCTTTAAGGCCATCTAATCTGGCAGCCTTCACTACACCTTCCGGCAGCGAATTCAAGAAATTAAGGATAAACTGAGTGACGCGCGTCATCTTCCTTCATTGGGTCACTCTGAGTTCCAGTGTCGTGAGAATGACAGAAGTTTCTCTCTCCCCATTTTCTCCAAACAGTCCATAATTTTCGAAACTTCTTTCATGTCCTCTGCCCTGTGATCTTTTTTCCCTAAACTAAAAAAACCCCCACATGCTTTAAGTACACATACATGAACACACACATGAACCTGTCTTATACTGAACAACACCACTGGTTCATCAGAGTCAGTATTGTCTACTCAGACTGGCAGCTGCTCTGCAGGGTCTCAGGGGGAGGTCTTTCACATCACCTGTAACCAGTGTTCCCTCTAAGGTGAGTTAGTGTGAGCTAGCTCACAGTTTTTTAGCCTCCGGCTCACACATTTTTGTCTTAGCTCAGGAAAGACAGCTCCAGAGCAAATTGATTTATGCAGGAGCCAAACTGCTCGCTCACAACTTTAATGCCAGTAGCTCACAAAGTAGAATTTTTGCTCACAAGACTCCACAGCTTAGAGGGAACATTGCCTACAACCTGATCCTTTTTAACAGCCATATATTGAACCCTGGACCTTCTGTTTGCAAGGCAGAGGCTCCTTCACTGAGCTGCACCCCAACCCCAAAAGCTGAATAACTGATCTCTTTATTATTTCGTTTACCTTTCACTAATGGCCTTTTGGCTTGCTGTATTTCCCAAGGGAATTTACATTTGCTGGTGGCACCAACGCTCCACATGAAACTCTGGGCTCCCTCTCATACTCATTTCTCCCCAGTACAGCCAGTCAATTTGTCATAACAGCACAGAAACCTAAGTTAAATAGGACAGTGTAGTGCGGTGGTTAGAGCATGGGTCCCCAATGTGGCGTCCATGGGCACCATGATGCCTGCCAAAACCTTTTCTGGTGCCCCTCAGGTGTTTTTAGGAAGCAGGTGGGGCCAGGTAGGGCTTTTGTCCACCAAGGCTTCTGAGTGACCACTGGCAATTTGATTGGCTATGCAGACCTTTTGAAATGTTGCTTTGGCAGCAGCTGCCAGCATAGCACAAGGATCTCCACTGTTAACTGAAGTTAAGCTGTGGCAGTCATTTTGTGGCTGGCTCCGCTTCCTGCAGCAGACATTTTGTGGCTGTCCCCCCCCCATGAATCTGAATTTGCCAAATGCTCTTTTTAAAACTATCTAAGAAGGGCGCCATGACCACATCCTGTGATAGCAAATTCTATGCTTTAATTGTGCATTAAAATAAGACATTATGCACTTCTTTGGGGACAGAAATATTCTTCCATAGGTTCCACAGACAAGCCCTGGCACTGAAAAAGATTTTCTGTAACCACATTCTAGTTCAAACTTAACCTTTGTTTGGTATTTTCCTCAGATTCCCACTCTACATTTATGAAGTCTGTAATCACACAGGAAAATGACAACAATCACATTCACTCCTACTATTTCATAAGTAAAACACAAAGGTCAAAAGTGAAGGATGATCAACAGAGTTTGATAAAGGAGCAATAAAGATGGAGTAGACAAGGATAAACAAGTTACAGGCAGTACAGGAAATGGGAGGCCAATTCAAGACATTTCAGTTCCCCAAGAAGTTATACTGCATGGTATTATGAGATGTCACCCATGATGCCTTGCAGTATCACAGAGGTAGGTGGGATACAATTCTTGGATTGTGCATGATTGCATAAAACCTAAAGTTCTGATGCAGCTATAATGGAAGACTATGGTTTGTTGCCTTAAGCCTGGTTAAGATTATGAATGGAGAGAGAAATTATGGTATAGTCTGCCAATGTAAGTAATGCCCAGGTGATTATGAGAAACATCCATGAGATCTATTGGTCACTTTAGAAAAAACTAGAGAGGAAAGGAAATGGCAATGAGCCATTCAGTTTCTCTAAGATGTTTACCCATGGTTAAAGAAACCAGGGTTAAGCATTATACTAGCAGCAGACCTAAAGGACACATCCCAGCATCCTCTGCAACAGTGCAAAGGATCCTGGGATGCATCTCTTCCACCTGGGTTGATTGTGGGGCAAGAACCTTGAGTTCACCCCTCAGTTACATTAACAGAGTCAGACCCTTTTGATGAATTAAAAGCAGTGTTTCTGTTTAATCCCTCAATGAAGTTTTGAAGTTAATTATTTTAAATGTATATTATATTTATCTATTAAAAATATCAGTCTGCCTTTCTCTCAACACATCAGGACCCAAGGTAAGTAATAACCAGTAACAGTACGCAACAAATTTCCAAATACATTAAAATACAACAGCAATATTGCAACTCCCTAGTAAACCCCCAGAAAGCAATAATCTTGCCAAGGCTACCAAACTTCCTTGAAAGTTCTTTGAAATAATTTTGCAGCCTTGCTGAAAAACAAGAAAGGGTACAAGCTTGTCCTGACCTCTTCCAAGAGATTGGTCCACAAGTATGGGGCCACCGCCAAGAAGACCCAGGCCCAGGTAGTTGCAGAATGAACCCTAGACAAAGCGGGCACAGAGTATGCTAAGAAGAGCAAAGCTGCCACATGGGAGACTGCAGAGGCAGCCTTTGAAGTATATCAGTGCTTCTAAAAAATAAAGGTAGCAGGCAACATCTTAGATGAGACATTCTCACATAGGAGGGACCACCTCTTAAGGCTGTGACACTTACTGCCATTATCAAAAGGCAAAGACAATCTGAGTTATTTTTGTCAAAACTATTATTTTATTCTCATGTAAATTAATTGGTTAATTAACAATGACTAATTAACAGTGCAATCCTAAAAGGAGAAAAACCTTTCTAAACCCACTGACTTGAATGGATGTAGAAAGGCATACCTCTGCTTAGGATGGCACTGGAAAACCGATATGCTTTTATCTACAAGGATTCTTTAATCAGGTGACAGCCTAATTGCTTGGAGAACATCAGTCAGTTTAGCAGAAGTAAGTAAAGAGGTGGGCTAAGCACTGTTGCATCCCAGCTGCCTCCAAGCTAGGGTTGCCTGGTCTCTCTTGGAAACTTGGTGCTTTGCCTGCTGGTGCTTGAAATGCCAACAGGATGAAATGGGGTGGGGGGATTGGGGCACATATCAGCATCACAATGATATGCTGACATCATTCCAGTAATAACTTGAAGTGATTTCACAGACACTCTAGGATTTGCAAAAACTCTATGGCTTTACCATAGGGTTTTTGTAAATCCTAGAGCGTCCCATTATATCACTTCCATTTTTTTATGGAAATGACATCAGCATGCCAGTCCCTGCCCCTCTGCTTGCTCCCGGGTTTGCCAGCTGTAGCCAGGCAAAGGATCCTGGGATGCTGTCTCATCATTCATTGCTTACCGTTCCATGGTAGTTCCTGTACATAGGCATTTTTAAGAGGTTTGTTATGTATTCTTCCAGTTGCTTCTACAATGAAAATGCAAAACAAAACAAAACAAAAATAGTCATGAGTTAAGCTAACAGTATTCTCAACTGCATCACATTATTTATTTGGATTATTCTTAGAATTAGAAAACCACAAACAGTCCCAAACAGAAGCCTCATTCTGGACAGTCAATTTAATGTTGCACTTTCTCTGCTGCATGGAGAACAAGGAAGGGATGGAAGGATATAAAAATAATAGCAACGCAAAGGAATAGTTGGGGAAGGAACCTTGTCTTCCCTGCCAGTTTCCTGAGATAAACACTACATTCCCTGGGTGATTATTATTCATTCCAACAGGGGAAAAGACAGGTGTCCATATTGTACCTATCTTTTTTCTCTTTCAGTGCCGATAGTAGCTGTGTATGTAGAGAAACGTCTCTTGGGAGAACAGTGTAGCCATCCCAATTGTTCTTCTGTCCCCTCCCACACCTGCTTCGTAACCTCAAAAATATATCAAAATATTTGATCTCCCATGTAGCTCGTTCCTAGTCTGAGTCTTTAGTACTATCAAATTTGCAGAGAGGTCCAAATGCACAGTCAGAGATAACCTAACACTTTCAGTAGGTTGAACAGCAGGATGCTTACAGACGTGCCCAAAGACAGAATGATTGAATTGTACATTGTCTATAGGAGGAAAGACTCCTACCCTTCTACTGGACAAGTGCTCTTCTCTGACCATGTTCTCAGAGGTGCGTGGTAGACTTGGCATCTGTATCACTTCTCCCCTTTTGATGGTCTGCCTTCTAACTGTGTGCCTGAAAAATGCAACATTGAGTATAGGTTATCCCCCCACAAATCAGAACATCAGAGAAAGCGGCAAGCTGCTGCTTCTTGTACACAAGAGTTAATATTTAAATACTCTGCAGCTATGGCAGTGATCAACAGATGCCATCTACTAAAGCTAAATTATGTGTATTGCAGATGGAAGTATCTTTGTAGTTCCATTATATTTTGCCGCCCCTTTCTAGGTGGACTAGAATCGGTTTTTACCCCTCCAAAAATGCTGGGAATTTAGGCTGAAGAAACCCAAATCGTTCAGGTACAAAAGACACAGGGATGTCCCTTGTAACTGCCACTCCTCCTTCTTGCTACATTACACTCCTTCTCCATATCACTCTTGTTCAGGTCATAAAGCTGATGAACAGAAATCATTACGGTTGAGAGGTCACTAACTGACATATTTCAGTATGAAGCACTGTAAGCTGCCAACCATTCTGAAGTTCAGGTAATGCCAGTGGGGGGGTCATGCTTAGTTTACGATCTGGGGAACTCGGCTTCATACCCCTACTATGGAAGCTCACCCAGTGATCTCGTGCATGAGACTCTATCATCCTAAATTACCTCATGGAAAAGTTGTTATTGGGATATAATGGGACAGGGGAAAACAATGTTGTAAATACACTGGGCTGGGGGGGGGGGCAGCATTCCAGGGAGCATTCTGGCAGCAAGACAGGAACAGAGGCCATAACAGGCCTTATGAGATTTCAGGGAATTGTTTGTACTGTTACCAAATCCCACCCCCCCGGAGGCATTTTAGAATAGGGCTGTATTTTGATGCCTGCTGAATTGTGAGTTTCATATTGTGAGGTACCTTTTATGATTCTCCAAGGACACTAAAACACTGGAGGCAGGTTTATAAGACAACAGGAGTCCTGCTTTTATTGTTCTCCTCAAAATGGTTACTATTCCTAAGTGGCTGCAGGCAGAGAATGCAGGTGAGGGAATGATCTAACTACACAGCCTTGACAAAGGTATACAATTTTTTCTGGTCCGTGGGTTACAGTTTCATGAATGATCTGTACACAGATTAACTGAATTGCTTCCAAGGGACTTAGGAGCCATTTCTTTCACCCCTGAATGGTAACGGACTGGTAATGAACTTCACACTGAGTAATTTTATTCCTGTCAGACCCCAAAGTCTTCACCAGCTGTTTACCAACAGTTTCCTTCTTTATGAAGAATAGACTTAAATCTGATTAACCATACATATAGCCAGAGGCTGTAACAGGCAGGGGGGTTACCCTCGAGACAGACACTTCCTCTAACTCAAATGGAACCCTACAGAAGTCAGACTTCAACTGTATTTTGTCTCCCTTCTCCTTAATATTCTCTCAGCCTCCTGAAAGCTGACTGGGCAGATAGGGGCAGATTTGAAATCTGCTCAGTCCATTGCAGCAGGTTGGCTGTTTGACAGCCAGGGGACAGACAGCTTTCCATCCACCACAGGCACAAAGAAAGTCACACTCCATGGGTGGAAATCCTTCTGTCCACAGAAAAGCTCCACTAGATCCAAGCCACTAGCATCATCTGCAAGGCCCGAAATAAAATAAAAAAGGCAGAAAAAGCCAACATTGTCATATGGGAAGACAACGCAGTTACCTTCTTGTAGGGATGGGAATCCGTATGAAAGCTTTGTATCTCAATAGTTCTCGGTGGAATTCTTGAAAGTGCTTGAATTTCCTTTTCACTTGCCATGTAAATTCCCCATGTGTCAATTCAATGGTGTAAACATGTAGACTTGGTACCTGCAAGAAGGAACAGCGTCAAGGTATCCGATGGACCATGATTCCAGCAATTACATTTTTGTTTGCTTTCAGGGCTGTAGCCCAGCAAAGGTTTAAAATAAATCAATGAATGGCTTAAACGCCAGCCAATTAATTAACAAAGTGCAATCAAGTGTTTCCAGCAAATAGCAGCTTGGCAAATTCAGTGAAGACAGGGATATCTCTTGAATAAGTAGCACAGAAAATCAAACCATTGCATGAAAAAGACGATCAGGTCAATCCCTTGAATTCAGAGATGTACAAAGCTCTCATGTAACTTTACCACCAACATGAAAGACCCTTTTGCCGGTCAGCATCTAATGGAGAAATGTGAGCCCTTCTGCTCTTCTGAATCAATACAGAAGGTTGACCTCAGAACTGGGAGATTTGATTCAAAGACTACCTTTGCCATTTTGGGAGGGTACAGCAGTTCAGTAGTGGGGCTCCTGCTCAGGATGTTTCGGCTCACTGTTTTAATCCCTGGCACCTCAGAGCCAAACTACAAGCTACATTTCTCCATGAACTGATCACCCAAACAAGGCTGTTTTGGGTGGGGAAACTCTGGGGGTTGGGTGGCTCAAGCCCCTCCTCTTCCAATGCGGTGGTCCCAATGCAAATCAGACACCTGAGGACTTGGGGAATTAGTTCCCACCAGTGAAAGCCTGCTTCTTCGGAGATCCAAGTCAACTCACAGATTGTATTGTCTAATTTGGCCCTAAGAACAGGGGAAGGAAAGATCTCTACCGGAGACCTTGGAGAGTAACTGTCAAGCAGAGTAGTCAGCACTGGTCATAGTAAATATGGGGTCATTTCCCCCCAATCCCACTCCATAACCCCCAGCTCAAAAAACATGGAAAATCAAAAAATTAAATGACAAAAGTGAAGAAATGTTAATTCTGATCTACCATTTTAACATTTTTGTTCTTGCTTAATGTCAGTTCCCTGCCCAGTTCAGCCTTTCTGTACCTGTCCTCAGGAGAGCAATCCACCTATCTTAAGCAGAGTTACTGACTTCAGCTTAGAAAAGTGTAGCTCCGTTTCTGACTGTCCTTCAGTATTGCAAAATAAAACAAGTAAATGGGATTCATCAATATATCTAATTTTCAACATTGCCAAGAGGCCAAAAAGAGGAAGTGATGTGAGGAGGGGATAAAGGGGAAAGTGAGGTGACTCCCAGAAATCCTTGTGGGTTCCCCACTGTACACCTGGGCCCCACGGCCAGCAATGCACAAGTAGGTCACAATTTTCCTGAGCAGAACCTATCTAAACACTACTCATTTTTAATATAAGAAGAAAAGTTGGTTTTATACCCCACCTTTCACTAGCTGAAGATGTCTCAGAGTGCCTTACAATCGTCTTCCCTTCCTCTCCCCACAACAGACACCCTGTGAGGTAGATGCGGCTGAGAGAGCTCTGTGACTGAACCAAGATCATCCCTCTGACCTCATGTGGAGGAGTGGGGAAATCAAACCTGGTTCTCCAGATTAAAGTTCACTACACCATGCTGGCCCTTAGATGTTTATATTCTGCTTATCTCTCCAATGCGGAGAGGTGACAACATCTTTCTCCCCTCCTCCATTTTATCCTCACAACAAAAACCCTGTCAGGCAAGCATGACTGGCCAATGGCAGAGTGGGGATTTGAACCTGAAACGCCCAGATCGTAGTCCAGCTCTCTAACCAGGGCACCATGCTGGCTTGCCAGGGAAACTGCTGCTCCAGTCTAACGACGCCTTCCGGGTTATGACCTGCAATGCCTGTTACCAAGCTTCCCTACCTGCAAGAGCTTCTCACTTTGCTTTAGCGACAGGCATGGGCTCCATGCATGCCTAAGGAATATATATACAGACCTTCTCTACATTCATCAGAGTGCTTGCGTTTCTTTTTATTTCTGCAATATCTGGAGAAGCGTCAACACTTGCATTTTCGACTTGGGAAAGTTTCCTCAGCCAAAACTCAAAACACTGCTTCGAAGCTCCTAAGCATGATAATGGGAATTCTGGTGAATAACTGGCATGCCAGTTAGCATCTCAAGAAAGCACTTGCCTGGCCACCAGTTGTGTTAATAGAGTTACTTAGATGGATCAGGTTAGAAAGCTGTTAAAGGTGATGGCTTAAATCCAATGTGGAGTGGACGTATCACGGAGCTGGACTTTTCTGCTTCCCCCTCCCACTGCAGCCCACTAAGACTTCAAAGTTTTGTTCTTGGGGCTCAGCAGACCCCCAGGAACAGCAGGAGGGCAGCAAAATGAGGATATGCAATGGGAAGGTGGAATCAGTGAAAAAATCACTCTCCATTCTTCAGGAGACGGATGTGCTTTTCAGTCTCCAGAACTGGTTGAATAATAATAAGTGTCATCAAGATGCAATCAACTTATGATGACCCTTCATGGGGTTCTCAAGGCAAGAGATAGAACCACAGTATCATAGAGTTGGAAGGGACCTCCAGGGTCATCTAGTCCAACCCCCTGTGCAATCCAGGAAATTCACAAATACTTCCCCCCACACCCCCAGTGACCCCTGCTCCATGACCAGAAGATGGCAAAAACCCTCCAGGATCTCCAGCCAAACTGGCCTGGAGAAGAACTGCTTCCTGACCCCAAAGTGGTGGTCAGCATTTCCCTGGGCACATGAGAAAGGGCCACGAGAACTAAGCACTGAGGCAACCCTTCCTGCCTTCCCTCTTATGATCTGCCTAAGTTCACAGAATCAGCATTGCTGTCAAATGGCCATCTAGTCTCTGTTTGAAAACCTCCAAAGGAGGAGAGCCCACCACCTCCTGAGGAAGCCTGCTCCACTGAGGAACCGCTCTAAGTGTCAGGAAGTTCTTCCTAATGTTTATACGAAAACTCTTTTGATTTAATTTCAGCTGCTGGTTCTGGTCTGATCCTCTGGGGGAACAGAAAACAACTCCGCACCATCCCGTATATGGCAGCCCTTCAAGATGAGCAGAGGTGGTTTGCCACCTGCCTTCCCCTGCATAGCAAAAACAGGTTGCTTACCTGTAACTGATGATCTTCGAGTGGTCATCTGTGCAGTACCACACATGGGTTGGGCGCCTGCGCACGACCTCGTTCGGAGAAACTTCTAGAGCTTTACCTCAGAAGAGCTTTTGGCGGGCTCTCCCCCGCTCTGGGGGAGGAGACATGCACTGCGCATGCCCAGAGCGGGAGAGAGAGCCGCCTCCCACTCAGTTCCTTCGACCGCCACTGTCAAGGCCAAAGAATCCAAAACAGGACATCTGGAGATGCCAGCAGCGGGGAAGGCTGGATGGGATTGTGGTACTGCACAGATGACCACTCGAAGATCATCAGTTACAGGTAAGCAACCTGTTTATCTTCGTCGTGGTCTCTGTGCAGTCCCACACATGGGTGATTACAAGAGCTGAACCAGTTGGAGGAGGGAGCTGGCAGCTGCAAAGGACACAAAAATACTGGTTAAGACACAGCATCACCATCAAAACAAATCACCCACAGGTCCTACCTGAGGGTGTACCAGGATCAAGCAAAGAGAGATCGCAGCACCGTCTGACCAAAGGCAGCATCCCGCCGAGCTCGGACGTCGAGTGCGTGAGTGGGTCACGAAGGTCGATGCCGAGGACCACGTAGCAGCCGCACAGACGTCTTCCAACGGGACACCGGCCAGGAAAGCGGTGGACGTCGACACCGCCCGTGTGGAATGGGCAGTGAGACAGGTAGGAACAGGTTGACGCGCCAGCTCATGGTCACCAAGGGGCTATGGTGGAAGTCACCCACTTAGAAGACGTTGAGAAGAAATGGGTTCCCCGCGTGAGGGGGGCCATAAGCCAGGAACAGCCGAGGAGATTTACGTATGGGCTGCGTCCTGTGTAGATAGAAAGAGAGCGCTCTGCGCACATCTAGACAGTGCAGGGCTCTCTGAGAGGCATCAGTCGGGTTCGGGAAGAATGTAGGCAGAACAGACGACTGAGAGAGGTGAAAGGCAGAGATGACTTTAGGGACGAAGGAAGGATCTGTTCCTAAGGACCACCTTCTCCCTATGAAAAACGGTGTAGGGGGGATCGGCCCTGAAGGCAGCTAGTTCCCCTACTCTGCGTGCAGTGGTAATGGCTACGAGAAAGGCCGTCTTCCAGGACACTAACCTGAGGTCGGCGGTAGCCATCGGCTCGAACGGTTTAGCCATGAGTTGAGAAAGGACTCAGAGACAAGCTCCAGGAAGGCACCAACGGTTTCCTAGGCGGGCACATGCGAAGAAGACCCTTGAGGAGCGGCTCTTGGTGAGACGGTGGGAGAACACTGGCGAGCCTTGGATGAGGGTGGTAGGCGGAGATCGCCGCCAAATGAACCCTCAAGGACGAGTATGCGAGGCCCGCATCCTTCAAATGCACAAGGTAGGCGAAGATCTCACGGAGAGATGATCGAATCGGATCGAAGGAGTGATCAATAGCATAGGACTGGAATCTGTTCCACTTGAACCGATAGGAACGTCGAGTAGAAGGCTTCCTAGCATTCAGGAGGGATTTCAGAGACCTGAGGCGGGAAGTCTAGGGCTGGATCTTCCAGGCCGTTAATTTGAAAAATCCCGGATTGGGATGGAGGATTCTCCCTCGGGCCCGAGAAAGGAGATCTGGGACGACAGGGAGGGGCGGAAGGATCGACAGGAGAGTTGGAAGCAGGTGCGAGGAACCAGACCTGGCGTGGCCACCACGGAGTGATCAGAATGCAGGAGGTGCGGTCTGCACGAATCTTCTGCACGACCCGAGAGATGAGAGGGAACGGAGGAAACAGATAAAACAGGAACAGGGTTCTGTTCCATTTGTGGAGAAAGGCATCCCCGAGCGACCGAGCAGACGGGGGACCCCTGCTGAAAAACAGGCGACATCGAGCATTGTCGACGGACGCGAAGCCGTCGACAGATGGGTGACCGAACTCCCGAAATAGAGGCCGAAGATACCGGAGGGGAATGGACCATTCGTTGTCCGATGAGGCAGAACGACTCAACCGGTCCGCATCGACATTCTGATCCCCGGGAATATGGATCGCCGAGAGCGTGATGGAGTGGCGGAGGCACCAGGACCAGAGGTCTATCGCCAAGGTGCAGAGACGAACAGAGGCAGTGCCGCCCTGCTTGTTGACATAATAAACAGCCGTGGTGCTGTCGGAAGCCACTTGGACGACACGGCCTCGGAGGGTCGGAAGAAAGGACCAGAGGGCCAGGTAAATTGCTTGCAACTCCAGGTAATTTATGTGGCGAGTTGCATCGCGAGCAGACCAAGCCCCTTGAACAGTTAGCGTTCCGCACTGGGCTCCCCAACCCCAAAGGGAAGCGTCTGTGGTCAACAACAAGTCGGGAGGAGGAGGACAAAATGGCATCCCGGACAGGAGGTGGACAGGTTGAGCCCACCACTCGAGGGAGGCGAGGACGGTTTGTGGGATCGACAGAATCGTGTGCCAAGGCCTCCGGGCGTTGCGGACAACGAACACCGTAGAGGCAAAGTGACCCAGAAGCCTCATGACCGAACGGGCGGATTGTTGGGGACACGTCTGAAAGGCGGACACCATCGCCCGAATGTCGGAAGCCCTGGACTCCGGAAGGAAAGCCGCTTCGAGGTTGGTGTCGAGTCGAGCCCCGAGGAATCGAAGGATTTGGAGGGGCTGAAGGGAGGACTTGGTGTGGTTGACGCAAAGGCCAAGACCACGGAGGAGGAGAGAGTCTCCCGAGTGTCGTGGAGCAATTGAGTTGGCGTTGGAGCTACGAGAAGCCAGTCGTCGATATAAGGATAAAGAGTGACTCCCCGTCGGTGGAGTTCGGCTACCACCACAGCCATCAGCTTGGTGAACACCGAACACCCGTGGAGCTGTAGAAAGGCCGAAGGAAGCACCCTGTACTGGTAGTGGGCATCTCCAACGGCGAAGCGGAGAAACCGCCGATGTTGGGGACGGATCGTGACATGGAAGTATGCGTCTTGAAGATCGACTGACGCGAGCCACGCTGCCCGTGGAATGAGAGGGAGGATCGACTGCAGAGTGACCATTCTGAATTTCTGATATCGAATGTAACAGTTGAGATCCCGAAGGTCCATAATTGGTCTGAAGCCGCCGTCCCTCTTGGGGACCAGGAAATACTTCGAGTAGAAGCCGAGAGTTCGTTGCGCCTCCGGGACGACCTCGATGGCCCCCTTAGCAAGGAGAGCAGAAACCTTGCGATCGAGGAGGGGGTCTGGAGGCGTGACGACAAAGTGTGGGAGGATCGGAGGCGAAACGAACTCTCATGGCGTACCCGACCCGCAGGATGGTGAGGACCCAAGAGTCGGTTGAAATTTCTTCCCAGGCTGGTAGAAAGGGGAAGAGGCGGGTACGGACGGAAGGGTGAACGACAAGGAGTGACGACATTGGAAGACGGTGGGGACAGTCAAACAGACTGCTTAGGCTGCGGCGGCTTTTTGGTGGGTTGGGAACGGTGTTTGGAAGGAGGACGGGAGTCGTACGGTTTCCTCCTCCATTGGGAGTGAGGTGCCGGAGATAGGTATCGCCTGGAGCCGGAAGGTTTCCAGGAACGGTTTCTGGGACGGTAAGGTGCAGCCGAGACTCCAAGGTTTCGGGCCTGCTTACGACTCTCATCAACAGCCTTCAACACTTCGTCGGTGGTGGAGTGGAAGAGGCCGTTTCCGTCAAGGGAGGTCTTCTACACGGAACTTGACGTCCGGTTGTAGGGAGGTGCCCCGGAGCCAGGCATGACGCCGGAGAGCGACAGAAGACACCAGGAGTTTAGAGGAGCAGCTGACTGCATGACGAATGGAATTGATTTGTTGCTTTGATATGGCACAAACCTCAGACAAGGCAGCCGAGAGAGTGGGACGGTGCTCTTCCGGAACAAACTCCAGGACAGGGTGTGCATTGCACGTATGACGATGGCAACTGAATGCGTAAGCAGATAAATGCGACAGATAAGTATCGACCCGGAGATTCATGGAGGCCAGAGAGTACATCTTCTTGGCCAGAAGATCCAGTTTACGACCCTCACGGTCAGGGGCGTGGACTGGTGAGCAGGCTGCCTCGATTTCGAGGAAGAGTGAACCACCATGGAGTTCGGTGGTGGCTGAGAAAGGAGGAATTTGCCAGGAGCATCCTGGATCCTGTATAACCCATCATAACGCCTCGAAACCGGAGGGATCGAAGCCGGGTGTTCCCATGACTCTTTCAACATAGAAAGGTGGACAGGCAGCAAAGGCAAGACGGGAGACGGAGGAAGATCAGCCTGGACCAATCGGTGAACGACGTCGGTCACTGCTGGGGACTCCGTAAAGCCCTGAACTTGGAGGGCAGTCGCCATCCTGGTAACGAGCTCCAAAAAGGCCTTAGGGCCTTCCGTAGGGAAATCGACCCCGGCGTCGGTGCTGCGTCCTCGATTCGAGAGACCTCGGGATCGAACTCCGCCGAATCCGACCCGTCCGAGATCGACATAGGAGAGGAGGACCGGGGCTGGACAAGGTCGACGACCGGATGGTCGACGGCAGGACGGTGTCGAGGTTCCATTGGGGAACTCCTTGGAGCGTCCCGATTTCTGGGAAGGTCAGAAGGCTGTTCCCGAGAGGCAGAATGAGTCGAGGCCACAGATGCCGAGCGCCGAGGGCGGTCAGGGGCGTGGGCCTGATCTCCACGTTCCGAATGCCGGATTCGGTCGTAGCGGTGTCTCTCCGGTGTCGGAGACCTCAAATAATAGTAGGCCGCATCCGGACGCTCCCGACGGTCTTCGCAGGACCAGCATTGGTGGTCAGAGGCGGAATCAGACGACGACGGGGATTGCCTACGGATCAGGCATCGACGACCAAGTCGAGATCGGGACCGAACATGGCGGTGCACAACCAGACCCTCGTCCAAAGTGTGGATCGGGGTAGTGGAGCGCCTCCGTGGAGACCGGGAGCCTGTTCGCGGAGACAGGTGCGGAGGCGACTGGCCCCCGGAGCGTCAGGTCGGGCCCAACGGTGTCGTCCCCGTAGGTGACGAGTGGGGTGCTGCGGAGTCTGTTGTCGAGCCGCAGACTGATGAGATGTAGAGGCACAGGGCCGGCATCGATGTCGACAACCCAGTCACGACGATGGGGTCCACTTTCGAAACCGAAGCAGAGGGCGTGGCCTTCGACCTCGAAGGGTCTTATCTTCAGCCCGCTTAGGTTTCTGTTTCGGTGCCTTCGAGGAGGTGTCCGATTTCTTGGCTACCGAGACCTGGGAAGCTCCCGAAGACATTGTGGGACGCAGAGCCGATTCAACAAGAAGAGCTTTGAGCCTAGCCTCTCGATTACGGCGAGCCTGACGAGTGAAACTCGCGCAATGAGGGCAAGAATCTACTCTATGGGCCTCACCCAAACAAACTAAGCAAAGGTCGTGCCCGTCGTTGGATGGAATTTTAGCAGGGCAACGATGACAGACCTTAAAGAATTGAGTCTTTCCCATACAAAATCCCCACCCACCCTCCAAAGAAAGGAGAGGTGGGGGAGGAAGGAGAGATAGACAGATAGATTTTTTTTTTTAAATATTTTTTAGAAGAGAAAGAAGCAGATGGAAAAATAAAGCGAAAGCGAAGAAAGATATACTCAGCTGAGGTAAATGGAGGAACGACAGGAACGAGGTGTGAACACGAGCGGTCGAAGAAGAACTGAGTGGGGAGGCGGCTCTCTCCCGCTCTGGGCATGCGCAGTGCATGTCTCCTCCCCCAGAGCGGGGGGAGAGCCCGCCAAAAGCTCTTCTGAGGTAAAGCTCTAGAAGTTTCTCTGAACGAGGTCGTGCGCAGGCGCCCAACCCATGTGTGGGACTGCACAGAGACCACGACGAAGATCCCCAGTTTTCCTTGAGGACTCCTGTCTAAGTACTGACCACGGTAGACTCTATTTAACTTTGGAGCTCTAACAAGCTCTGACTAGAACTGGCCTATTCGGGCTCCTACATGGTTGAATACAAACTGCCATTTTAATACAAGGTTTTTTGAAAGACTGCTTTTGTAAGATGCTTTGTCTTGTCAGCACTTTTTTAAAAAATGCAGAGAAAAGCCCAGGAAAATAACAGGGGTGAGTCATGGAACAGGACCGGGTCTTTAAAAGAGAGCCACAGTGGCAAAGAAGTTCTGACCTTTGTTGTTGAGGTAAACCGCTCCACTTCCAGCACTCGCACACGGATGGGGCACCCGGTTAGGTAGGTCTGCAGGTGAGCCTCTTTAAATCCTTTAGTGTTATAAATGGCTGAGAATGGAATGCCCACTGAAAATGATGAGGCAGCAATTAGTAATTGGTTCGAAAGCAGGACAGAATAGGCGTGAAAGCAGTTAAATGAAGATATGAAGAATCCAAAGCCCACCAAGAGTGCTCTGAATTCAACCTCCCCCCTATGCATTTAGTGGCCCCCACTGAAACAGCCAACTCATGGTGACCCCCATAAGGTTTTCAAGGCTAGAGACACACAGAGGTGGCTTGTCATTGCCTGCCTGCGCATAGCGACCCTGGACTTCTTCAATGGTCTCCCATCCAAGTCCTGAGCAAGGCCGCCTCTGCTTAGCTTCCAACCTGACAAGATCAGGCTAGCCTGGACCATCCAGCTCAGGGCTCAGACAACTACAGCCCCAAGTTGTTATTTGGTTTCTCCTGTTTTAGTAGAAGCCCTGTTTCATGTTATTAAGGGGTAGGTAGATAAAAGGAAATTGTCGGAGCGAGTGAAATCAACACCTTTTAACATGCGTCCTGGACCACTTTTCAGAGACAAAAAGTATTTCTCAACAGCTGCAAACAGGAGCCCCACATATCTGAGTGAAGGAATAATTACGTAAACTGGGGATCCGTATATCTTCAGTATGCAGAGATTCCTGTAACTGTGGTAGTGCTAAAAAACTGAAAAACTGCATTCCAGTTCAAGAGTTCCTTGGGGCAGAGGCTGAAACCCATTCAAGTTCTTCCAGCCAGATGAGGACAGGGTGGGAAACAAACCCCTCCATGGCTGTCTCTCCAAGTCAAAACAGCATACAGGTGGGGGAGTGCGGTGTCAGGAGTTCTTGGCAGAGGCAAGATTTGAACTGGGACCTCCTGGACTGCAGCGGCTAACTCTCTCATGAGGGCCTAACTACAGGATACCCTCTTCCATGTCCGTCCCTGAGACTCTCTTAGGTCCTGTCAAGCAGATGTGTGCAGGGAGTTTCTGGCTAAAATCTAGTCTCTCAGGGACATGGGAGCTGATTTGGATGAGGACCACAGTACGCCGGGCACAGAGCTTAAACATTCCCCACCACCTAAAATCTCACTGGGGAGCTACTATTCATACCATTTGGCAAACTTACACGTAGCCTAGTAAAGGTAAAGGTTTCCCTTGCTCGAAAGCCAGTCGAATCCAACTCCAGGGGGCAGCGCTCATCTTATTGAAGAACTAGCACTGTCCAAAGATTTTTCCGCCATCATGTGGCTGCCATGACTAAATGCCGAGGCTCACAGAACGCTGTTACCTTCCCACTGAAGCGGTACCTATTTATCCACTTGCAATTTCTTGCTTTCAAACTGCTCAGTTGGCAGGAGCTGGGGCCAGAGACGGGAGCTCACTCCGTCATGCGGCACTATGGTCTCAAACTGCCGAACTACAGACCTTCTGGTCTGCAGCTCAGTGTCTTAACCTCTGAGCCACCGCAGCCCTACATGTAGCCTATGGATACACATAAGTTTTCCCAACAGGGCAAGGAGAGGTCCTCACAGCCATTTCAGGTCAGAAAACCAGACTGGGGGAGGATACTTAAACCCCCTCTCCCCTGCTGGCTGTGGTCTTGATCCGAATCAGCCTGCACTCACCTGAGAATTTTCATACAGGAACTTCTGGGGCTCATCTGATTGACAAGTCCAGGGCAGACTCAAAGACAGCCCTAGGAACAGTGTATCGTGCAGTGTCTATATTACACCAACTGCTGATTCTTTTTCTTCTCTAACCACAAGGAACACAAAATTGTGTGCATTTATCTACTAATTCCCACCCTCATCCCCCTGGAATGGAAATCAGACTGAACAGGACATGAAAACAGTCCAGGGCACTTGTCCACACCAGGGTAAGTATGCGAACTGCAGCAGAAATCAAACCTGTCCAATCGCTGTGGTTGTACCCCTGTAACAACCATATGCTAAGAGCTGTACATCACCATAGCATAAATAAAGACAGGTTTTATCCAAAGAGATATGGTATTTGCATATCTCTGAGAGCCAGATGCTGAAGTTAATTCTAACAAAGGCCGGAATAGCACAATGAAGGCTTCTGATAAAGAAAAAACACACTTCACAATATTTACAGCTGCACACCAATGCATTATCAGATGGGTTTTATCACTAAAGTTTCCTTGTCAAACCAGGGAACAAAGGCTGTTTGGTGATGCAGTTTGCTTTGGGTATTATGCATGCCTACTGAATTGCTCCCCCATAAATTCTGAGGGACTCTGTGCGAGTCTCTTGGAAACCAGCGGAAATTAGGATGCCAGGGAAAAAAACACCAGCAAATTGCATCAATCTCTGGGTTATTTGTTTGTTGTTCATTCACTGAGGGAGCACTGAGATTTTAAAATGGTGAAAGACGTTAGGCGAGTAGAAACAGAGAACAACCGGCTTGACAAGAGAACAGCCAGTTTACCACTTGCACACAAACGAGAATGACTTCCCTACTAAGTTTTATTCAAGAATTATTATTTAGTAACAGCTTATGTGCTAGGTTCTGTATGGAAGTGTACAGCCAGGACAGTGTAGATTGTGTAATTTTGTGCTGCTGCTCTGGCCAGGGTCCAAAGCACACACAGTGACTGGGATTCTCCGAAGCACGGTGCAGACAACCTGCCTGTGAAAGCGTCAGTAGTAAAATCCAGTTGCAAAGTGCACTGAAAGTGGATTGGAAATGTGTGTGAAAGCATCAGTTGACACTAAAGGTGGCCACCAGCAGGAAAGGGCACCACCTGCCCCACCAGCCTGTGAGAATGCGCGGAAGTGCTTGGCGTGCAACATGGGCCTTTCTGAACCCAACCTGGTATTTGGATGAAAACTGTGGCATATCTGTTGTCTTTTACAAAGCAAGTTTCTAGTTCTCATGGCTGTGAATTCAGGGTTGGAAGTCTGAAGCTATGCCTGATGAAGCTTCAGATGTGGGGGGGGAGACGCAGCCTTTCTAATGCTTATGAGACAGGAGTCCAACATTTTCTTAGTGACTCAATTCTTTAGTTGCTGTTGATTTTCCGGGTTGTGTGGCTGTGGTCTTGTCCAGAAAAAGTAAAAACCTGGAATGGTTTTCAGTTCTGGTTCCAGTTTGGTCTGGCTTGAGAACTGAGCTAAAGCAGAACTGAAATACTGACACCCTCCTCCACACACACCCTCCCTGAATTATCTGAATGAGTCTGACTGCAAGCTGGGGGAGGGGCCACGGCTCACTGGCACAGCATCTGTGTTGTAGGCAGAAAGTCCCAGGTTCAGTCCCCGGAATATTCAGTTAAAAAGATCAGGTAGGAAGTATTGTAAAAACTTGGGACCTTGGAGAGCTGCTGCCAGCCGGAGTTGACAATACTGATCTTGCTAGGCAGTCTGACTCAGTATAAAGCTGCTTTGTGCGTTCAAGCTTTGAAGGATTTAAAGGAAAGCAGCTGTTCAAAGAATACGTGTGGAGATGTAGCAGATAATGGAATGGTGGAATATTATGGTGACAGAGGGACAGACAGGCTGCAAGGGCAGAGAAAGGTTAAAGGCTAGCCGTCACCATGGCAGGTGAGACAAGGACTTATCCAGGGCACTGAATCCCAGACTTGCTGCCCTTGGCTTCCAGGTTTGCCCCGGCATCACCCACCATTTTGAAATGTTTCTCTGCCGTCATAAGGACTAGTAACTTGCTTTCAAAAATGAATACGAAGCTCAGTTCTGTAGATGGTGCCATATTCTGTAGATGGTGCCATACTCTGTGGCTGGGTAGCAATCCACTGCCACTTACTTACCAGGGGCCTTAGGGTCATGCTGCACATCGGTGTCAACCTCCTCCCCCTCGAAGTGGAGCTCCCTTGAGTCCAGGCTTTCGATTAAGTTGCTCATGTCGGCAGCGATTTTCCTCAGTGCCGAAGTATTAAGCTCCTTTGCACGACTTAGAGACATCTTAAATGCTCACAAATGTGGGCAGGGGGCTGTTGGAAGACAAGAAAGGAGGAAGCTGCATTACTGAGTTCGTATCTGCTGTTTGCTAGAGCATCAAAAGATGTGGAATCATTTTCACCCGACCAAAGAATGTCTCCCCGTAGGCAAAGAGCAGCCAGCAGTCAAGCAGATTGCACAGCAGATATTAAAACAGCCCTAAAAAAGCACTTTAAACTTTAAAAGAAAACAGGAATTTGTCAACTTTACTAAAATAAAAGAATGGAAATTTTCGACTGGCTTACAAGCAAGGGAAACCTTTACCTTTAACAAAAATTCTAACAGAACAAAGTTTGAGTCCAATGGCACCTTTAAGACCAACGAAGTTTAATTCTGGGTATAAGCTTTCATGTGCATGCATGCTTCGTCATATACACTGAAACAAGACTTCCTCAACCATTATAGAGGTGGAGTAGTTTCCAGGAAGGGTTCATCAGAGTCAAGATACATAAACAACTGAATGGTAAGTATAGTTAAGATTGGATTAAAGCAGTTGGTAAAACCCCTGAATAGCAGCAAATTAGCATACAGATAATAAAAGAGTTAACAAACAGAGGTGAGAACAAAGTTTGAGTCCAGTGGCACCTTTAAGACCAACAATGTTTAATTCTGGGTATAATTCTAACGGCTGTTCTTGGTGTTTGTGTACATACATGTACCATCGTAGAACACATGCAATCGCTGGCTCCATTTATTGTGAAATCCACATGCACACCCTTTGACAGCTCAGTTGTGAATGCAAGTGTGTGACCAACGTACTGTCCCATGGAGCTGTGCCCCATGAAATGAGTGGGATATGGTGATGGAGTTATTCTGCACTGTGCTATGTGAGAGTGTGTGGCTGCATTCATAGCATATTTGGGGGTTTGAATCGGACTATAAGGTCCTGTCAAACTTCAGTGTCGACACTAGAGTTCTGCAGCTGTGCTTGACTTCCTTCCATTTACAATTTTAGCAAACTATGAGCTAGTAGGGTAGCTAGCCTCCAGGTGGTGTTAGCAGCTGGATCCCTCCGGAAGCTCACGGCATCCTGGGGCAAGACCTGGGCAGGCCAAGGCAGTGTTCAAACATGGATGCCAGTTGCATAGCCCCATGGGAAAGAGAAGCCTACTTCGATTAGATCAGGAGGTGATTAGGACGGATGTCTTTCCCCCACCCATGGTATTCCCCGTAGTAATGTATGGCTGCGAGAGTTGGACTATAAGGAAGGCCGAGCGCCGAAGAATAGATTCTTTTGAACTATGGTGCTGGAGAAGACTCTTGAGAGTCCCTTGGACTGCAAGGAGATCAAATCAGTCAATCCTAAAAGAAATCAACCCTGACTGTTCCTTGGAAGGCCAGATCCTGAAGCTGAAGCTCAAATACTTTGGCCACCAAATGAGAAGGGAGCATTCACTGGAGAAGATCCTGATGCTGGGAAAGATTGAAGGTCAAAGAAGAAGGGGACGGCAGAGGATGAGATGGTTAGACAGTGTCATTGATGCAACGAACATGAAATTGAGCAAACTTCAGCGGACAGCGGAAGACAGGAGGGCCTGGCGTGATCTGGTCCATGGGGTCGCGAAGAGTCGGACTCGACTGTGCGACTGAACAACAACAACAACAACAACAACAACAACAAAAGGCATACATAACTTAATGGGTTACTCAGTACTTATGCAAAGCAAGCAATGACTCTCAAAACCTCTTTTGCATACGCAAGATTACTTTTACCTCTTTGCTATCACCTAAGTGCAACTTAATCATAGAATCACAGAGCTGGAAAGGGCCATACAGGCCATCTAGTCTAACTCACTGCTCGATGCAGGATCAGCCTAGAGCATCCCTTACAAGTGTTTGTCCAGCCGCTGCTTCAAGACTGCCAGTGAGGGGGAGCTCACCACCTCCCTAGGCAGCGGATTCCACTGTTGAACAGCTCTGACTGTAAAAAAGCTTTTCCTAAGATCCAGCCAGCACCTTCCCATCCCTATTTTAAACCCATTATTGCAAGTCCTATCCTCTGCTGCCAACAGGAACAGTTCTCTAGTCTGGGAGAACCGGGTTTGATTCCCCACTCCCCCACTTGCACTTGCTGGATGACTTTGGGCAAGCCATAGTTCCAACATAGCTGTCCTTGAAAAAGAGCAGTTACTGACAGAGCTGTCTCAGCCCCACCTACCTCACAGGGTGTCTGTTGTGGGGAGGGGAAGGGAAAAGGAGTTTGTAAGCCACTCTGAGACTCCCTTGGGTAGTGAAGGGCGGGGTATAATCCAATCTCCTCCTCTTCTTCTTCTTCTTCCTCCTCCTCCTCTCAGTGAATGCCCTTCAAACACTTAAAGGGAGCAATCATATTCCCCTCAACCTCCTCTTCTCCACACTGATAATTCCCAAGTCCCTCAGCCTTTCCTCATAGGGCTTGGTCTCCAGGCCCCCCATGATCCTCGTCGATCTCCTCTGCACCCACTCCATTCTGTCCACATCTTTTCTGAAGTGAGGCCTCCGGAACTGCACACAAAATTCCAAGTGCAGCTTGGACAATGCAGTATACAGCAGGACTATGACATCTTGCAATTTGGATGTTATGCCACTGTTGATACACCCCAAGATCGAATTACCCTTTTTTGTCACTGCATCATATTTTGTCACCACTACTCATATTTAACTTTTGGTCCACTCTTACCCTAAGAACTTGTTCTCACACACTGCTACCCAGAAGTTTATCCCCCATCCCGTTTGCATGTTCCTTGTTTTTGTTAAATTATCTCAGTATCATCTGTCTGGTCCAGACTTCCTGCATTATCAACGGGGCCATTAGTGGCCATCAAGCCATGGCCCAAACCTTTGTTTCACCTCAGTAAAGCAATCATTGGATTGTTCTCTAAAAGTTTCCCATTGGAAAGGACACACAGCTTCCCACAGCCTTGGGGCACAATTTTCCTATAAAGATTGGCCTCCAAATCCCCTCACTGTGTGTGTTCCTGGTACCAACCACATATACTCCCATACTTATGAGCTTCTTTTTATCTCATTCACATAATGAAATGCTGACTGTCTCTCTTTAGATTTGCCGCTTCCATAGATCTCTCAAAGACTGGTAAATATCACCAGACTCCTAAGATGCTGTTTCCCCGCTCCTCCCGTCCTTTCCAGCTGGTTCTTGAACAATGTGTGTTTTGCTGAATTAACCTTTCGTTTTCCTCATTTTCTGTGTTAATAAAAAGACTTTAATTTGAATAAATCACCTGTTAATTTGAGAGTTTTCACAAGGACAATCCCTGTAAACGCTGGTGTTTTTGATTCCAGTTGCCCCCTCTTGCATAGAATATGAAGTCCTAGGTCAGGAAAGGCTTTAAAAGTTAAAACCAGCCACAAACCCAGAAAAAAATCAGAAACCAACACGATGCTCTTAAAATAGGTGCAATCTATCCAGGTTGGCTTGCTCCAGCTAGCAAAACAAGGTGATACATTCTGTACCAACTGAAATTTCCAAGATATCTTCCTATGTAGAAAGTACTACAGTAGTCCAACCTAACAAGTAACGTAGCACAGACAAGCACAGACTGACTGGCTGAGTCTAGAACAGGAGCCAAGCTCTGTGTGACACAGAAGACAGCACTTTTCGGGATCATACTGATATGTTTTCCTAAGAAGACAGACGTGATCCTTATTAAGTTCTCAAACAGAGATAATGGTTTTTTTCCGTCTGTTCCGGCCCCATATTGCCTCAGTTTATCCCGATTTCCACACACATTTTTGTGTCTTTAGTTTCCACTTCAGGTTTTTTTGTAATTGCCTGGGTTTTTTCCCTGGTTCTTCTGAAACCACTTGCACCCCAATCTTTTTATGGAAGCTGATTTTGAGTTGGCTTTTTCCTCATGCATAATGTTTCTGTCAGCTTTTTTTGCCCCACCCACCTCCAGTCCAATTTTCAATGACTGAACTGTTGTCATCATCAAACCACTCCCTTTCCTTCCACTCCCACGCCTCGGAAGACAGGTGATTTCTATCATTTTAAAAAACCAGCCCTAAAATACTGACACAGTGTTGTAATGATAGTTTAAGCAGGTTCTGTGAAGTCCCACCTTTCATTTTTTTAAAAAGGTAAGTGTCCAGCCTCCTCCTTCACAGAGATATGCTTTTTCCTTTCTATCACTGCTTAACTATCATTACAACACTACATCGATATTTTACACCCTACTCGACAACTAAAAAGATGCAGAGGGAGAACCATGCCCAAACTGATTCCAATGCTTATGGATCAACTGCCATGAAAATCAGGAGTAAGCTGAGTGTGAGCAAAAGATTGATTTTACCCTGTCACAAATAGGCAGCATGACACATTTCAGAACCAAAGCAGTACCAACCAGCTTCACCTACTCCTTATCTGGATTCAGCTTCAACTTATTCACTTTCAGCCATTTAACCCCAGAAAGTATGACAGTTCTTTTAAATTTCCACAGTGTCAGGAATCAGGGGGCTGTGATGGGTAGAGAATGACCAATTATGGCACTGAAATGTATGGTGAATTTCCTTATTGCATGTCACTAAAAGGGCTGGAGCTCAGAACACACACTTCACATGGAGAAGGCTTCTCCAAGGTTGAAGCCTTGCCCTCAAAGGCCAGCAAGCACTGGAAAAGGCCCTTTCTGTCTGAAAACTTTGAAAGTGTCTGCCAATCTAAGGAGACAATACTAAGTTATGAGAGAAAAAACCCTTCACAGAACAGCATATAAATAGTTTGAGGAGGAAGCATAAGTA
Organism: Gekko gecko; assembly: GCA_029375565.1. NCBI lineage: Eukaryota > Metazoa > Chordata > Lepidosauria > Squamata > Gekkonidae > Gekko > Gekko gecko. Next base: position 134,180,141 of record JAPDNY010000008.1, on the reverse strand, counting down.
TTTGGAGTTGGGTTTTATTAAAACACACACAAACAGAGCCAGTTTGGCGTACTGATTAAGAGCAGCATTCTCTAATATGGAGAACCAGGTTTGATTCCCCACTTCTCCACATGCAGCCAGCTGGGGACCTTGGGTCAGTCACAGTTCTCTCAGAGCTGTTCTCTCAAGAGCAGTTCTCTCAGAGCTCTCTGAGCCCCACCTACCTCCCTGGGTGTTGTCGGGAGAGGAAGGGAAGGAGATTGTAAACCGCCCTGAAGTGAATGGCAGGGTATAACAACAGCTCTTCTTCTTCTTCATCTTAAGCCAGGTGGGCCCATAGCCTGTCTTGTTATTAGGCAGATTCATCTTAGAATCAATAAAAGAATCAGAGGAGGGGAAATACACAGCTCAGGGCCTTCATTCAGAATTTATTGTTATGAGAGAAAAACCCTCCACAGAACAGCACATAAATAATTTGAGGAGGAAGCACAAGTATTTGGTGTTGGGTTTTATTGGGGAAAAAAATGTGTGCGCACACACAGGGTGCATAAAACTCGTGCCGCTGATGGAAACATGACGCATTTCTCAGTGAATGGGATTAACCATATGAAGCAACATCCCGCATTCAAACAATACACAGAAATCTCAGTGGGCCTTTGCGCTGAGTCAAGTGATGGAGGGCGCAACAATCAGGCTGATTCACCCATTCATGTATTTCAGCTGTGCTGCCTTAGGGCTAGGCCAAAAAGAGATTTATCATGCCAAGCCTTGATTTTGTATCCACGCTGTTTTCTCACAGACAGTATAACTGGAAAGACCGCATAGGCTTTATTTCTCCAAACCAGAGCCATACTTAAACCCTAGATTATTATTTTTTTGCCTTGGTGCCAAATAACCACAGATAAGAGTAACTTTTATTAAACCGACCTCTACGGAATAGTTCTAAGCTTTCAAGTTCCATAGGGCTCTATATCAAACGAGAGGGAACCACATCTGCCACTCAGCTACAGGAAAGAGCCACAGAAATCAAAATTGGGCATAAGCCAACCAACCTTAAGCACATCATGTTCCCACTGACTGCTATAAGACAGTAAAGTACACGCATCAGTTTCTTCCATTAAAACTGATGGGATTTTATTTTTATTTTTGTAAAAAGTTTTGTGCTAAATTATGACCATCTGTTAACAGTGTAATCCTAATCATGAATATTCTGAAGTAAATCCAGCTGGGACCGAGTAAATGTGCTCAGAATTGCAGCCCTAGCTGTTACAAGGAAGTATTGACAAGTTTCAGGGAAGGGCCATGGCTCAGTGGTAGAGTATCAGTTCAGCATGCAGAAGTTCCAGGGTTCAGTCCCCAGCATCTCCAGATAAAAGGACTGGGTAGTAAGTAATGTGGGAGCCCTCTGCTTCGGACCCCGGAAAGCCACTGTCAATCTGAACAGACAATACTGAGCTTGAAGGACCGAATGTCTGATTCAGTATAAGGCAGCTTCATTTGCTCATATGTTCTGGAGAGGTAACATGTACATGTTCTAAATAAATTACAACAGACAGAATGAGGAGCAGGGATCACAGACAATTGGAAAGATCCAGTTTTGATCCATGCATTTTCTAGATCTCCTTCTCCCCAACTTCTACCTTTCTGTAGGCAGGAATGGAATTTGTTGTTGTTTTGCATTAAACACAAATCTCTGCATAAAGACAATGAGAAATCAGGGAGAAGATGCATCCCATAGACACAGCTCTGGCTGGGAATCACTATGGTGTGGCAGACTAGGATCTGGGAGACATGGGTTCAAATTCTCCTGATGTCATGAAGCGCATGAGGTGACAGGCCAATCACTCTCTCTCTCCGCCTAACCTACCTCACAAGGTTGTTATGAGGATAGAACTTGGAAAGGAGAACCACATATGGCCCCCTGGGCTCCATCGAGGGAAGGAAGGGTAAAAATGTAGCAGACAGTGAATACTTTGCTCTTTCATATTGCTAAGTAGCTGCTGCTCCATATTGACTTAGGAGACGATCTCTGTACTTCAAAAGCATGGATGCAACTAAGGCTAAATTTTCACAAACAGCAGACATGGTGGTAAATGTTACATCTGGACTGTCTCCCTTGAGACTACAAGGTAACACACCTTTACCCCCTCATTTGTGAGAATAATGCTTCAGTTATAAGGCTTCCCTACCAGTTGTGCTTGTGGAAGGCAAATTTCATCATCCTGCCTGCCCACCTGCCCTTCCCCATGCTAAGACTAGCAGGGCCCTGTGATTTCTCTTCTCTCTGTCACCTGCCAATTAGCACCACCAGAGTGACAAAAATCCATGATAAAAAGAAGAGATGCTCGATTCCTTTATCTTGGTCGCAGTTCAGATCCTCAAGTGAGACAAGCCTGCCTCTATTTGTTCAATATTTATTTTACAAACAGTGTACGACTAAGGAAGTAGCAGTGTCGTGGACTCACACCTCCCTAGCAGGTTTACCATCTAAGAACACATTGAGACTCCACCCTGAGGCAATAGTAAACATTTGTAAATTATCACATCCTTTGTCAAGGAAACCTAAGAACTGTGGAAGTGTTCTAGCTTCCAGGAAGTGAAGCTTCCCTAAGCAAAGAACAAAGTGCCAGAAGTGAGGCTGGGTTAAAAAAGAGAAATGTTTAAGAAATTTGTGAGCAAAGTTCAAGTACTGGTCATGTTTGACTTTCCCAGAAGAACAACTAACATGGGATGTAAAAGAACAAAATTTGAACAGAGTTTTATTCAAGGTCTAAGGTTTCGTGTACATGCACACTTCCTCGGATACAATTAAATGGAAGTTATCCATTCATACATATAGGAAGAGGGTGAGCAGCAAATTAGCATAAGTATTACAAAGGTTGTAAAGACAACAAGAAGAAGAAGAAGAAGAAGAAGAAGAAGAAGAAGAAGAAGAAGAAGAAGAAGAAGAAGAAGAAGAAGAAGAAGAAGAAGAAGAAGAAGAAGAAGAGAAGAGATTGGATTTATACCTCCCGTCCTTCACTACCTGAAGGAGTCTCAGGCTGCGATCCTGACCTCTTCAGGGAGGCTGTTCTGGAACTACAGGCAAGAATGACAAAATCTGGACTGTGGCAGCCACTCTCCAGAGCCATTCGGGGTCCAGAAAATGGAACAGGAGAAAATACCTAAACCTCTTCTCCACATGAATATCTAAGCTCGCACAGAGCCTGAGACCGGGTGAGGCAGTCCTTCAAAGAGCCCGAATACTGCAGGCCACTTATCAGCAGAAATGGAGATACGGAAGAGCCTCTGCAATGTTAACAATGGCATGCAGCCCACTGTTTGCACATGGGCTGTCATCCGTCTTCCAAACAGCTTCTTTGCCTTCAGCAGAGGGCCGCTAAACAATATGTTATATCAAGCAGCTTTAACCAGTGGTCCATTTAGGTCAGTGCTGTCTACTCTGACTTGGGCAGACAAGAGTACTCTCTGGCACCTGTTATCGGAAGCACTTTAACCAGATATGGTGGGAATTGAACTAGGAGCCTTTTGCATGTAAAACATGTGAGCAACCTACCAAAAGGCCTTCCACATTCAATAGGAATGCCAAGAAAAATGTCTGTGCTTCTAACTTTTGTGCAGCCGTGAGAAGTGCAATGGCCTTGCCAGGAAAAGGGTTCTTGCTTCATCTCCAGATAATCACCCTCAAGCTGCCTCTTCTGTGTGACAGGAAGAAGACAAGACGGAAGGTAATGCTGCAGCTGCACCATCCTGAATGTATGAAATGCAAATGTTGATGCTGACAAATAATTTTTCAGACATGCGTTTCCGCCCCTGCATGAACTTACATAAGAATACCGCATTGTCCAATAAGACACAAAACCAACTGCAATGCACTGAAGTGAAGCAAGCTGGATTTTAGTCAGTGGCTGTCAGGATGATCCCAAAAGTCATTTTCCTGCCTACCATAAACAGATAACGCTGCAAGATTCATTTGGCAGCTTATTGAATTAATCCAAGACATTCTTTGCATCAAGGCGGATCAACATAACGCCACCTCTCCCTCATAAACACAGAGCCACGTGGAAAGAGCTTCAATGCTACTAGCTACCTCACATGGCAACAATATGCATGTGAACACCGTAACTATGTGAGTGGGGCTAGTTGTGCATCTCTTAAGAGCCAGTCGTGCCTTCTTTCTCTGGGGTGATCAGTGGGTAAGGAAGACCAATGTGTTTGGCTCCACCCACATGGCTCTACTATTCACACATATACAGAGCCATCTGGGATAGGGAATGGGCTCCCACACAGCTGTGTGTGAAAGAGGTTCATGTGTGAAGAGGATTGGACTGGCACCTCTGAAAGACCAGGGAACAAAACAAAAGAACTTTGATAATCTTTCAGGTGCTACTGGTCTTGAATATAATTCTTCCACTACAGATCAACACGGCTACTCACCTGAAACCAAAAAAAAGAAACACGTAGAAGAAGAGATTGGATTTATACCCCGACCTTCACTACCCAAAGGAGTCTCAGAGTGGCTTATAATCTCCTTTCCCTTCCCCTCCCCACAACAGATACCCTGTGAGGTAGGTGGGGCTGAGAGAGCTCTGAGAGAATTGGTCCTCAGAGAACAGCTCTGAAAGAACTTATGACTGACCAAAGGTCACACCAGCAGCTGCGTGTGAAGGAGTGGGGAATCAAACCCTGTTCTCCCAGATTAGAGTCCATGCTCCTAGCCACTACATCGAACTGGCTCACCCTGCTGCCATCTTGCTTTTCTGACCCAAAACAGCACAAGGAAGTTCTACTTGCCCCATTAAGTGGGCTGTATGGGCAGGTCATCAGTACATGTGAAGTCCAGTAGGGGGCAAAAAGCCTCTCCCAGCCAACCCATTTTGGGTCAGGAAATTGGTGCAGGAAGGAAGGCTGAATCCCATCTCACTCCATGGCATGGTCCCAAACTGAATCACAGCTTTGCACGCTTGGGAAATGAGTTTCCTCACAGCTGATGTCTGATTGTTTCAGTTGAAGTTGTATCGGGGAGCTGAGATACTACATGTTATAAACGGTAATGTGTAGTTTGACCCCAAGACCAGATACCTCAAGGTGGCCACCTCTGAGGCAATAGATCAAACACAGGAATCATTGTTACACTGAAGGCCAACGCAATCAGAGGTCAGGCTCATGCGCATGTTCTCACTACATAGCTGGATTATTTATTCAGAAGAATCCTGGGTTTTCATGCCACACACCTGCTCAAGGCAATTCACCGAGTAAAGACAATAGAACAATAAAATCATAAAAAAACATAAAAACATCACTAGCAATGAACTGACTGGGAGCATCAAAACAGCACAGTATATAACCCAATATCCGGCAGCAATAAAACTATTTGGCAGAGCCGGTAAAACAGTGTCATAAAAAAAAGCCTCATGCCAGAAGCACGCTGGATAAAACAGCTAAAAGTGATCAAATAACACTTCAGTTAAAAGCCTGGATGAGGAGAAATGTTTTGGACCTGGCCTGGTGCCTAAAAAAGAGTAAGGAAAAAACACACACCTGTATTTTACATTTTCAATTGTAAGCTTGTAGATAAAGGCTCGTGTCTTATTTTATTGTAGTATGGTTCCATTAGGGAAGTTACTGATAATACTGTTTATCATTTAATCTTCGTACGTTATGTTCTAAACCAGATGCCTGACTTCCAATACCATCCATATTTTGTCATTTGCATTGTGTGCATTTCCATTCATTTCCAGTATCCGTAGGCTGTTTTCTCACAATAACAGCTCTCAAAGGGGGAGAGGGGGGTTTCACAATAATAAAAATCTATCCACAGTGGGACACCACTGCTCTGGTAATGATGGAACCCTTTGAAACGTATCCAAGAAAATACTTTCTGAGCCTGGTTATCCTGCCGATCTGAGAAGACTTCTGAGGCAGAGAGGGAGATGAATGAGCTGCTTCTTTAATGAGATGGGAACACCAGGTGCAGCTGACGGTCCCAAAGGAACACGGGCTGATGTCCAAGTGCAGCAGTTCCTTGGCTGTTTCTTAACAGCGGCAGCAGCAAATGTTCTTCAAAGTCTTTCCCCCTGTCCTCCAGGTGCTCCGGCCAGCACCACTGCTGTTCTGGGCAGATGACATCAACAGCTTCCAGCTCTCTGTGAAGGTGGCTGGTAGGTCAATGAAGGGCTTTGTCATCTCTTGACCCTTCTTGTTGATAATGGTGCCTCACCAGGACTGAAACAGAGGCTATGGGGAGCTAGCTACGAGGCTTTCAGACTTATGTTCTGCAGCCAGATGTTTTCTGCCTCTGTGAAGGCAGAGATTTCTCATCCAGGGTAACATCCAGCCTTTTATAACTTCTGGCTCCATTCCCCCTCAACAGTGGTAGTAGTGAAGTTTAAGCACACAATGCGTTCCCTCAAATTATTGCTTCTCCTTTGCCCATTGTTGGCTTGTGTTCTTTTGATCTGGAAGGTGTCCACTTTTTAAAGGAAGCCAACTCACCTGTTATCATTTCCTTGACTCTGCTTGTTTCCCACTCTGGGACATTCTGGGACTCATGTGTACCGTTCCTAATCTGGAACGCATCTTCTACCCAAGCTTCTGTTAATGTTGTTTTCAGTAACCTCCAGCCCTCCTGGAAAACTTTGACCATCTTGACTCTTACACTTCCTTTAGGCAAATCCCTTCATTGACTAATCATTTCCTCTTTTGAAATTAAGTCTGACTGTGTTGAACTTTCGGGACAAATTTCCATTTTTACATAGGGATGCTGAACTCGATAGCACTGTGGTCCTTGTTGCCGAGAGCTAAGATCTTGTGGTATATCCTGGGCTCCTTTCCCTCAGTTGGCTCCATGAGTACTCGTTGTAAGGCAAAGTCATTTATTGGATCTAGATGTTTCCGTGTCTTTCTTGCAACCTGAACGTATTTAGGATGTCTGCATGTACTTATGAAGCTGCTTTATACCAAGTCAGGCTAGGGATGCTAGACAAGGATTGCCCATGTCACCCCCCTCTGGCAACGCTCGCCTGGTAACCCTCGCCTGACTTGGTATAAAGCAGCTTCATAAGTACATGCAGACATCAAAAAAGAGATGGAAATGTCCAGATCCAATAAATGACATGGGGGTTGTCTTGGGTGACAACATGATATCACTTCTGGGGGAAACCTAGAAATGACACCATACCGCTCCAGGAATTGCAAGAATCTCTGTGGCAAAATCACAGAGCTTCCAGCAATTCTTAGAGAGGTGTGCAGTTGTTTGCAGGGTTTCCCCGGAAGTGACATCACACTGTTGCTGATTTGTTTTGTTCGTTTATTTTTCTTCCATTTCCGCTCCAAGAGCAGGTTGCTGGCGGGAGATCTCATGCCACATCAGGAGACCTGAAACTCTGAATCAGACGATTAGTTCAGTACTTTCTACTCTGATTGGCATCAACTCTCCAGGATCTCACACACAGAAAGGCCTTTTCTGATACCTGCTACCTGAAACCTTTAACTGGAAACTGGAGATGCCATAGGCTGAACCGGGGACCTTGTGAATAAATTGCATGTGCTTTACCACAGCCACTATATTCAGCCAAGCAATGTAGTAATGCACATCGTTACAACATATTTGGCTTCCTAATATTGTAATATTAGGCACATCAGGAAGAAAAGGACAGCACAGAATTTCGGAAAGAAAAATGAACAGTCCCTTCCGTATCTGTGGAAAGGCTCATTCAGTGCATGCACAAAAGGGTCTTGTTGGATTTGGCTGCTATGCTTTACTCAGAATTCTTGCACTACATGAATGAAATCATGAATATCAGTATTTCTTTCAGTCATGATTTGGAACAATGATCAGCAATTTCAAGCCTTCTGGAAGAAGTAAATTAACTGCACTTTTAAGGATTTTACTAATATTACTTGTGAAGCAGCATTTATGACTATTTTCACCATTATGGACATCTGGAAATAATTAAAAAGGAATTATGCAACACTCTTCGACTCTGCAAACTAAGGCACAATACAAAGCAGTCTTGTTAGACTGAGTGGGAAGAGGGTGAACCCCATAAAGTGAGTTCTGTTTTTCGTTTCTTGGTGAATGAAGCCAAGAACCAGCCACAATGGTATAGCTGATAAGCCAGAGATGCCCATTGTGGTGCCCACGGGTATCATGGTATCAGGAACTCCTTTGCATATTCGGCGACACACCCCTAATGTAGCCAATCCTCCAAGAGGTTACAGAGCTCTTCTTACAGGAGTTACTGTAAGCTCTTGGAGGATTGGCTACATTATGGGTGTGTTGCCTAATATGCAAAGGAGTTCCTGCTACAAAAAGAGCCCTGATCCACTGATGTGTTCCCTGCTGCCCACACTTCCTTCTTTTCCAAAGCAAAGATATAATCCTGACCTTCCTCCATCTCACTGGAGCAAAAAGTGGTTCAGAAGAGCCCTGGAGGCACCATCCTTGTTTCTATAAGGAGCACCCATTCAAAAACATCTGCCTACAGCATATGGTTGCCGACAGCCCCAGAGAAAGATGTCCTGTCCCTTTAATAGAGGCTTAAATTGTGGAAATGGGCAGCTGAAGTTTTTCATGGCATGGAAGTGAATATGTTCACCTGGCAAATATAATCCCATTAAGCCTCTATGAAAGGGTAGCTGGTGACCCTACTTCATCACAGGACACTTGGCTTGGAACCTCCCAATGTTTTGTGTCAGGCTCCAGCTCCCAGTAGGTATTTTGTGCTCATTACACATTTCAAAAATTCCACAACTTCAAGGTTCAACAAGGTTGAAGGCTTCTGGGATAAGCACTGCTGCAGAGACCTAGGTGCAAATCCCTAGTGCTCAACCACAAAGCTGACTGAACAACATTGGGCAAGTCTAAGCCTATCTCATGGTGTTGGGAGTCTGATAAAACAGAATAACCCCCACATACACTGCCTTCTTGTAGAGGAACAGTGGGAGATAAATGCTGCCGATTCCTGAATTTTACTAACAGATATGTAAGAGTTAGAGAACTGAGGCCACAACTTTTCCTTGGGCCTTCTATCATAGTCATAGACTGTACAGGAACAGAAATTATCTTAGATTCACATATTTAAGGAGCAATGCCTTCATATAATGTTGAGATATATAATTTGGGCCTTGTGAGAAATCCCGTCAGAGGGTTGGACTGGTCAGGCAACCAAATGGTACTCAGTACAGTACAGTAATCACAGTAATTCAAGTCTATGCCCCAACCACTGATGCAGAAGAGGCTGAAGTGGACCAGTTCTATGAAGACCTACAACACCTCCTAGAACTAACACCAACAGAAGATGTCCTCCTCATCATAGGGGACTGGAATGCTAAAGTAGGAAGTCAAAAGGTAACCGGAATAACAGACAAGTTTGGCCTTGAAGAACAATATGAAACAGGGCAAAGGCTAACAGAGTTTTGTCAAGAGAACACGCTGGTCATAGCGAACACACTCTTCTAACAACCTAAGAGGCGACTCTACACATGGACATCACCAGATGGGCAACACCAAAATCAGACTGATTACCTAATTTGCAGTCAAAGATAGAAAAGCTCTATCCAGCCAGTAAAAACAAGACCTGGAGCTCACTGTGGCAAAATTCAGACTTAAACTGAAGAAAGTTGGGAAAACCACTAGGTCACTCAGATTTGACCTAGATCACATCCCTGATTAATATACAGTGGAGGTGAAGAATAGGTTTAAGGGACTAGATTTGCTAAATAGAGTGCCTGAAGAACTATGGACAGAGGTTCGTGACATTGTACAGGAGGCAGCAATCACCGCCATCCCAAAGAAAAAGAAATGCAAGAAAGCAAAGTGGCTGTCTGATGAGACTTTACAAATAGCAGAGGAAAGAAGGAAAGGCAAAGGCAAAGGTGAAAAGGAAAGATCTACCCAACTGAATGCAGATTTCCAGAGAACAGCAAGGAGAAATAAGGAGGCTTTCCTGAATGAACAAGGCAAAGTAACATAGGAAAACAATAGAATGGGAAGGACTAGAGATCTCTTCAAGAAAATGGGAGAAATCCAGGGATCGTTCTATGAAAAGCTGGCCATGATAAAGGACAAAAATGGTAGGGACCTAACAGAAGCAGAAGAGATTAGGAAAAGATGGCAAGAATACACAGAAGAACTATACAAGAAGGACCTCAATGTCCTTGACAACCACGATGGTGTAATCACTGACCTTGAGCAAGACATCCTGGAAAGCGAAGTTAAATGGGCCTTAGAAAGCATTACTAACAACAAAGCTAGTAGAAGTGATGGTATCCCAGTTGAGCTATTCAAAGTCTTAAAAGATGATGCTGTTAAAGTGCTGCACTCAGTTTGCCAGCAAATTTGGAAAACACAACAGTGGCCACAGGATTGGAAAAGGTCAGTATACATTCCAGTCCCAAAGAAGGGCAATGCCAAGGAAACTATCGCACAATTGCACTCATTTCACAGGCTAGCAAGGTCATGCTCAAGATCCTACAAGCTGGGCTTCAGCAGTACATGGATAGAGAACTGCCAGAAGTACAAGCTGGGTTTCGAAGAGGTAGAGGAACTAGAGATCAAATTGCCAATTCGATGGATTATGGAGAAAGCAAGAGAGTACCAGAAAAAGATCTACTTTTGGTTCATTGACTACGCTAAAGCCTTTGATTGTATGGATCACAACAAACTATGGCAAGTCCTTAAAGAGATGGGAGTACCAGACCACCTCACATGTCTCTTGAGAAACCTGTATAAGGGTCAAGAAATGACAGTTAGAACAGGATATGGAACAACTGATTGGTTTAGCATAGGAAAAGAAGTACGACAAGGATGTATATTGTCCCCTTGCTTATTTAATTTATATGCAGAGTACATCATGTGAAATGCCAGCCTGGATGATTCACAAGCCGGAATTAAGATTGCTGGGGAAAAGATCAACAACCTCAGATATGCAGAGGATACAACTCTAATGGCAGAAAATGAAGAGGACCTAAAGAGCCTCTTGCTCAACCTGAAAGATGACAGCGCAAAAATTGGCTTGAAACTCAACATCATGGCATCCAGCCCCATCACTCCTTGGCAAATAGAAGGGGAAGTTATGGAAGTAGTGACAGACTTCACGTTCCTGGGATCCAAGATCACTGCAGATGGTGACTGCAGCCATGAAATTAAAAGACGCCTGCTCCTGGGGAGGAAAGCGGTGGCAAACCTAGACAGCATAATAAAAAGTAGAGACATCAACCTGCCCACAAAAGTCCATATGGTCAAAGCAATGGTATTCCCAGCAGTAATGTATGGCTGCGAGAGTTGTACTATAAGGAAGGCTGAGTGCCGAAGAATAGATTCTTTTGAACTGTGGTGCTGGAGAAGACTCTTGAGAGTCCCTTGGACTGCAAGGAGATCAAATCAGTCAATCCTAAAAGAAATCAACCCTGACTGTTCCCTGGAAGGCCAGAGACTGAAGCTGAAGCTCAAATACTTTGGCCACCAAACGAGAAAGGAGCCCTCACTGGAGAAGACCCTGGTGCTGGGAAAGATTGACAGTCAAAGAAGAAGGGGGGCAGCAAAGGATGAGATGGTTAGACAGTGTTATCGAGGCAAGGAACATGAAATTAAGGAAACTCCGGAGCATGATGGAAAACAGGAGGGCCTGGCATGATGTGGTCCATGGGGTCACGAAGAGTCGGACTCACTGCGCGACTGAACAACAACAACTGTGTGCCAACCATATGTTCCCATGTCTCTCATCATTCATTTAATGCCCTGTGACCTATTAATAGGAGAGAATCTTCTGGGTGGTTTGTCAGATGAGTTCCTTAAAGACATCCATTCATAGATAACATGGACCTATTTCCTGGTCACTTTACTTATACAAATTTGTCTGGGGGGACAACGACTCCTCTTTTTATATTGTCACAAGGCCTCAAAGAATACATAGAAACAACACATGGCTTCAAAAAACTGTTAGCAACAAATGATGCTCTCCTCCTGGGAGTACAGCTTGAATATCTGTGAAAATATCAGGCAACCTTTCCCTCAGGTAGAGGACAGACTTGGACCTTTCCTGGTCAGTCCAACGTAAGAATCCAAAGTCTGGATTAGGCTGACTGGATGCACTCAAGTATTTCTTACTGGCCTCGGCAAAAAGCTGTCTTCTCAGTACATGTACACACAAAGTATAAGAGCTGTGTTTCAGTTATCTGTTTCCTCAAAAGATATTTTATAGCCTTCTCTTTCACTTTCTGCTCCTCTTCACAATTACCTTGAATCAGTGATAACTGGGAGCATGAGGTCAACACCAACATTTAAGCACCCCCCAAAAAACATATTTTGCAAGAAAAATAAATGTCTGGTCAGACAGGTACGAGAGGGAACCTTCCTCTAAGGCACTACGGTAGGGCAAAAGTCAACTCACACACTGAATCTAATCAGTCACCTACTTTCCCGCTTCCTGCTGTATCTTGGTAATGACCACTTCCACAGCCTTTTCACACGGGTCTTGCATCCCTGTTTGCAAAGCATATAACTTCGCTTTTGGTGATTTAGCAAAGTTCTCAGATGCATCACGTCTTCATTCCACCAGGAAAGAATATGGTAACAAGAGGAGGGTCAATGACCTTACGAATTTCCCAATTCCAAGGAGACAGAAAACACAGATGTTGCCTGCACCAAGCTACACAACAAACTGGTGACCTCTCAGTATCAGTGACCCATCTGAGGCTGAAGTAGCTCATAGGTTGGTATTCACTCTGCATAATAAGCCAAGTAAAATACAAGGTCTTGACCCAGGGATTTTATGATCTAATTTTAGTTGGGGGTATGGAGGAGAGGCTTTGAACACAACAGACTAACGTGATTGCTATCTTTAAGAATTTGAAGGGCTGTCACTTAGAGGAGGGCTGGGAGCTGTCCCTGTTGGCAGCAGAGGAGAGGACTTGCCATAAGGGGTTTAAATTAAGGGTGGGAAGGTACCGGCTGGATATTAGGAAAAATGTTTTTACAATAAGAGTTGTGTAACAGTGGAATCAGTTGCCTAAGGAAGTGGTGAGCTCCCCCTCCCTGGCAGTCTTTAAGCGGCATCTGGACAAACACTTGTCAGGGATGCTCTAGGCTGATCCTGCACTGAGCAGGGGGGTTGGACTAGATGGCCTGCATGGCCCCTTCCAGCTCTGTGATTCTACACATTCTACATATTCTTCAAGAGCAACAAGAACATCATCTGGACCCATAAAGCTATCGTGTCACATGCTAAGAATTTCTTCACTGTAACACAGTCTAAAACTTACAGGCTGCCTGATGAATTTTCAGTTAGCTTTAGTCATGCTATCATTTATTAATTGATCTAGTACATCAATTTAATGATTGACTGATTGATCACAACTTTTCTCCAAAAGTGGGACACAGTGTTCTCCTCTCCTCCACTTTATCATCACAACAACCCTAGCAGGTAGGTGAGGCTGAGAAAGAACGATTGGCCCAAGGCCACCCAGCAAGCATCCATGGTGGAGTGGGGGGGGGGTGTCTCTCAGATCCTTGGCCAACACTCTGATCACTAGTCCACACTGCTGCTCTACCACTATCATGCTGCTTTACCCTGTTATTCTTTCCCCCGAATGGAGTAACACAACTACCTACAATTTTTGATAACGTGAACTGGGGGTAGACAATCCCTATCACGCATTCTGAACAGGGGCACACCACACCATTTTGCTCAGTAGACAAGGCAGCTGAGATCTCCACCAAGGGGCGGCATCAGCTGTGCCACAGAGTGTGTGAAGACACTGGGTATTACATATGCCCATCATCACTCAGGGACCTGTGCCATCACCAGCTGCATCCAATCAGAGCCCCAGGGGGTACAGGCAGCACCACTGGAGCTCAGGTTGCTCCTAGAGTTCCCTGTAAGCTGAGTTAGTGTGAGCTAGCTCACAGTTTTTTAGCCTCCGGCTCACACATTTTAGCTCAGGAAGAATGAATCCAGAGCAAACTAATTTAAGCAGCAGCCAAATTGCTCACTCACAATTTTAATGCTAGTAGCTCACAATGTAGAATTTTTGCTCACAAGATTCCACAGCTTAGAGGGAACATTGGTTGCTTCCCACTGTCTGGCCAAACAAACCTCTTCTCCCCATCCCCCACCCAGTCCTTTTCCCCTCTTCTTCTTCTTCTTCTTTTTCTTTTTGCCAACATCTTCATTGTAGATGCTGCATTTTACAGTACTCAGGCCCAAACTGTTGCCATCCCCTGATTGTTCCTATAGTCACTGACTGCCAAAAGAGACAATGTCACACAGGCAGAGAGTGATGGGAAGGCAGTGCTCTCCACTGGCTTGCTGGCTACTCCACTGGAAACAGGCGCTAACCACCACAAGTTAATAACTTACAGATTAATATACAACATGGATCATCTGACAAGCGGGACTCTGCCGTGCCAGGAGCTGAGTGGAACAAAGGGACGAGGAAGATGGTTATAATTCCCTTCTTTCCCACCCACCCCACACTCATCCTTGCATAATCTTAAACAGTATTTTGCAACCGATGCCTTGTCAGAAAAGATAAAACAGCACTTGTGATTAATAAAACCTGAAAAACATTACTGGTAGTAGTTTCATTAACTCTAACTGTGCAAACACTGCTGACACAGAAGTGATCTTTCTCATGCTTCAGTTTGGTTGGACTGGGCCCAGTTTGGTTGGTACGTCCAGGTGGGTATCGGGAGTGCATCCTTTAACACAAAGAAACAGACACGATGTTAAACAGATGACTGTTTGGCCTTGCTACAGTTTTCATGACCCCCTGCAGGCACAATAGAGGAAAAGGTCAACAGGAAATAGGGGCGGGAAGACAGAACTGGGCCAAGAGATGTAAAGAAACTAGATCGCAAGGTGTCTATCTAGTATGCTTCTAACCCACTCTTTTCTCAAAGGAACTCAGAGCAGCATACGGCACCGCCAGGATTCCTGCCTAGGCCCACTGGTAGCCCTTGTTGCCCACTTCTTGAAACAAAAAAAAGGCAACATCAACATAATGTGTGGTACAGTTACTTCCAGGGAAAACATTGGGTCACTCTAAGAATCACCGAAAACTCTACGGTTTTCTCTAGAAGTGACATTGTGGAAAACCACACCTCCGTGTCCCCATCCCTGACGTTCCCGATGTTTGCCAAATACAGCCTGGCAACCCTAGCAACATACATTATCCTTCCCCCCTACATATTACCCTTATAAGAAACCTGCAAGGTAGGTCAGGCTGGGAGTGTGACCAGCTTATGGTCGCCCCGTGAGCACCATGCCTCAGCGAACTGCCATGGGAGATCACGGAGACTGTGGGCCAATCACTCCCTCTCAGCCTAACATACTTCACAGGGTTGCTGTTGTGATGATGAACGTGGAGGAGAGGGCTACGGTGTTACAAACTATTCTGGTCCCCACTGTAGAGAAAAGGTGGTATAAATAACTATAGTAACGAAACTCTCCAATCCCAGTCCAGTGCTCTAACCACTACACCACACTGGTATAAATTTATGCTTCTGCTGCAGTCTGGCAAGCAGGGCTGGTGGTGGAAAGTGCTGTCAAGCTGCAGCCGACTTATGGAGACCCCCGCAGGATTTTCAAGGCAAGAGATGTTCAGAGGTGGTTTTGCCATTGCCTGCCTCTGCATAGCAAGCCTGGGCTTCCTTGCTGGTCTCCCATCCAAGTACTATCCAGGGCTGACCTTGCTTGGCTTCTGCCAAGACTGGGCTAGCCTAGGCTATCCAGGTCAGAACCAGGGCCATCCCAACATTATTTTGCCGGCCTAGGCAGCTGTGGCCTTCCGTCTGCAAGACCTGAGCAAGGCTGTTCCGAAGGTCATTAATTCATAGAGTCACCATAAATTGGAAGTGACGTGACTACATGTAACGCATACACAGGCAGCTGCAC
Organism: Gekko gecko; assembly: GCA_029375565.1. Classification (NCBI taxonomy): domain Eukaryota; kingdom Metazoa; phylum Chordata; class Lepidosauria; order Squamata; family Gekkonidae; genus Gekko; species Gekko gecko. The sequence continues at coordinate 134,164,263 of JAPDNY010000008.1, read as the reverse complement.
CGCATAATCTGAGATCTCCACTTCAAGGGATCCCGAGATCGGCCCCTAAAATCACTTGCTACTTTGTGGGCTTCCCCTGATGATATTGTAGTCCCCTAAGCACTAACTAGGGGCCGCGGTGGCTCAGAGGTTAAGATGCTGAGTTGCAGACCGGAAGGTCGGTAGCTCGGCAGTTCGGGACCCTACTGCCATGTGACGGAGTGAGCTCCCATCTCTGGCCCCAGCTCCTGCCAACCTAGCAGTCTGAAAGCAAGAAATTGCAAGTAGATAAATAGGTACCGTTTCGATGGGAAGGTAACAGCGTTCCGTGCACCTCAGAGTTTAGTCATGCCAGCCACATGACCACGGAAACATCTTTGGACAGCGCTGGTTCTTCGGCTTGGAAACGAAGATGAGCACCACCCCCAGAGTCAGATTCGACTGGCTTTCGAGCAAGGGAAACCTTTAAGCACTAACTACCGCCTTTTATCCCAGCTTTCCTCCTAGCAACTCAGAATTGCGGTCATATCCTTCCCCACTCATTTTACCCTCACAACAACCGTGTGGGTTATGTACAGCTGACATTGTGTGTACCAAGCCACCCAAGGAGTTTCATGGTTAAGTGGGGATTTGAACCCAGGTCTTCCAGGTCACAGTGTGACATTTCAACTACTACAACCACACCGGCTTTTTCAACTGCTTGGCCTGTTGGTGAGATAGTCAGACTAGCCCTGATCACTCAGCTCTGGAATGATAGCTCTAGAAGACTTTGAATGTTACGCAAAGTGATGCACGGAGCAAGATGAGGCATCAGAAGACTGACAAAACGGGGGAAGGCAGGGAGGCAAGTAGTTAGGTAAGGGAGAAAGAGAAATACCAAGCAATGAAGATACAAATTTCTAGGGAAAGAGCTGTGTCCCTCTCAATTTTAAAGATGCTTGTAACCTTAATGAAAAGTGTACATAATGCCCTCTGCTTGATGCCACATTTAGCACATACAAACATCCCCTGAAAAACTTGTTTTGAGTATTAACTAACCGTAGTGAAAAAGCACAGCAGACTATGCTACTGTCTGTTGCTGTAAATATGATGTAACTACATAAATTCTGCATCTTTTAACAGGTCACATTAATACTTCAGCTTTGTTTCAGCTCTGTTTTCAGATTTCTGCTTGTTTCCCGATTTCTGAAATCCAAACCTCTGTTTATTGAATGTCCCATTCTGGTGACTGCATAGACTCATTCTGCGATATCTGCCTTGAGTCTCAGGGAGAAGGACGGACTGTAAATAATGTAAATAAATAAATAAAAGGTATAGCTTGCAAGAGGAAGTAGCACATGTTGGGCTGGATCTGGTGCAAAATCTCTGCTTGCGTCGCAGCTCTTGTGCAAACAGAAATGCAAGAAAAAGACCACAATAGCTCTCTGTGCTAAGTCAGACTTATTGTACCCTCACTTGTATTTCAATGTGTGCAAGGTCCAGTGCAACATTTTCCTGGGCACTACAATATATAGGGAGGAACGTGATGGGTATTGCACAAGATCTTGCATAAGCTGAACTGCACTGTCCAGTTATGTTTCTGCTGGCACACTGCTGGATCCAAGCCACGAGTGTCCCCACCCCTTTGCAAAGCCACAGACAGAGTTTTTGATAACCTCTGCAACAGGCGCTCAAGCATTACCAAGCCAGGTTGCTTTCATTCCAACAAAAACTGGCATCAAGCTAGTATCTAATGTCTCAACTATTTACCCTTGAAAAACACACTTCTCTGGTTGAGAACAGCAATAGGGGAAACCAGAGAATCGTAAGGGTGCAGCAGGATAGACAGCTCTTGCATTGGAGCTCCCTTTCATCTGTAGAGCAGTGTTTTCGCCCAAAGGCCCAACTCTGGAATAACACAGTGTGCATGGGGAGCAGCATATAGCATTAGGTGTGTGTAGATAAGTCATAATTACTCTCATTTGCATGTAGCCCTCTACAATATTGCTATCAATGACATCAGAGTGCAGTTCGGCCCTCCTGAGTATGATACTATTGTACATGGAACAGGTTAAGAACATAAGAAGAGCCCTGCTGGATCAGACCAGTGGTCCATCTAGTCCAGCATCCTGTCTCACACAGCGGCCAACCAGTTCCTCTGGAAGGACAACAACAGGACACAGAGACCAGTGCCTTCCCCAATGTTGCCTCCTGGCTCTGTGATTCAGAGGCTGACCACCTCTGAACACTGAGGGTCCCCTAGGTCACCATGGGTAGTAGCCATTGATAGACCCATCCTCCATAGGTTGTATTCATCACATACCATTTGACTATATTCATTACATTCCAAAGCTGGTACAGCTGAAAAGCTAAGGGTTCCAGCTGGGTTGATTCCGTAAAAGTGGCTGTCGGACTCTGGGCTCAAGCAGATGAGATTAAGGTCATGCCTCTTGTTCCAGTCTGTCTGAGCCCAAAGAAAAATAGCTCTGTGTTCAGAGATGAAGCTTTCAGCCAATGCTGCACTATGTGAACATGCAAAAAACTTCAGTCATTCATAATCTGCATATGCAAAGAGAGGCTTTATGGAAGACACGCTCCTTCCACCTACAGTGTAAACAGGTATAACCAGCATATCTTAAGAAGTCATTTACTCTCAACTTCAGCAGTCAACTTAGTATCACCGCCGCTCTGTCTGGCATGGCCTCTTCTGCGGGGAGGAAGTTGATGGCACATTTGTTTGCTTTGAACTCAACACTCAGAAAAAAAGTAAGGGCTATTCCCCTATTCCTTTAGTTTTAGTAAGGGAATACGGAGACTATGGCTGAATTTGGAATGTGATGAACAAATCTGTTTATCTGAAATGCAAGAGGGCCCCAAGGGAAGGTACTTATCTCACCCCTCATAAGAGGGCATTCCATAGCACTGGAGAACCAACAGAAAAGGCCCATACCTTTTGGTGTAGCCAGTTTGGTGTACTGGTTAAGTGTGCGAACTCTAACATGGCAGAACTGGGTTTGATTCCCCACTCCTTCACTTGCAGCTGCTGGATGACCTTGGGCAAGCCACAGTTCTGACAAGAGCTGTCCTTGAAAGGGCAGTTCTTGAAAGAGCTCTCTCAGCCCCACCTACCTCACAGGGTGTCTGTTGTGGGGAGGGGAAGGGAAAGGAGTTTGTAAGCTGCTCTGAGACTCCAAGTGTATAAATCCAATCTCCTCCTCCTTCTTCCTCCTCCTCCTCCTAGGCCACACCAGATCATATCCTTGAGAATTGGAAGACTGCTAGAGAAGCCTGTTATGGTTATGACAGCCATCTCTAGCTTGGGAAATTCCTGGAATTTGGGCAAAGGTTCCTGGGAAGGGACTTCGGTTTCTTCTAGACTCTATGGTAAACCATGGAGTCCACCTTCTGTAGCCACCATTTTCTCCAGGGGAACATATTTCTGTAGTCTGGAGATTAGTTGCAATTCTAGCAGAAATCCTGGCTTCATCTGGAGGCTGGTAACCTGTGTAAGGAACACCATTGCCTCACGGGTTTATGTTGGGAAAGATGGCAACACACCTTCTATTCGTGTCCTTGAGTGAAAGTGTGAGGAGAACAGAAGGCTGACTAGGACATAAGAAGAGTCCAGCAAGATCAGACCAAGGTCTATCTAGTCAAATGAACTATTTCCAGCTGTCACCATCAAGATTCCTACAGAATATTTTCAAGCTGACCATATCCCTTCCATGGCCCTTTACCCCACGGCATCTGTAGTCAAGAGTATACTTTCTCTCAACGGGGAGGCTCCATATAGCCATCATAACTAACATCCACTGATACTATGAAAGTGCTCAAAGCTGCCATTTTCAAGCAGAAATGTCAAGATTTGGTTATATATCTATAAAAAAAAAATCTGATTTTATATTTGGTTTTAAATCAAGGCAATCTTGCCGTGCTTGGCAGCCTAACAAGGGCACATTCACCCAGCCTTCATGTTTTCCCATTAAGTGATTCAGGCCAGCCCATCCGTAACAGCTTGACATGTCTGTCTGAGACGTCAAACACAGTTAGGATGTTGTTCTAAGTTATTTTAAGTGCCCAGGCAAACACATTATCCTCTCTTTACCTCCAGAACCCATTCAAAGCTTACAGCACTGACGAGACTGGCTGGGACAGAACCGTAGCTTTCAGCTCGGCTGCCTAACAATAGTGGTGTTTTTTTTTTAGTTCCCATTATTTCTCTTTGCAATTGGTGACCTTCGGGCAAGGTTTCCTAGGAAACACCTAAAAGTTCCCACTCCTGGCTACAGGCAACCATGACGGACAGTGCTAGACAGGAAGGACCTGGCAGGGCACAAAGGAACTTCTACTACATTGGTTCTGCTTCACTGAGATCAGACTTGTAATTGGTTTTTAGGACGTCGACCAAGCTGCAAAGTCTATAATGCGGCTTTTGTGCGTTTTTCTTCTAATTCATCCGCAGGAGAACCTGGGGCTCTGCTCTCATAGCTATGGTCAAAGCTGCACCTGGGTCCAACCACTCTGGACGGCAGACGTGGGCTTCCATGATCAAACACTCCACAATATACAAAATGACCTTCACAGAGAAAGCTGGCATATCAAGGCTTTCTTTCCTGCTTTCTTTCTGTGCGTAAGATTCTTTTCTGAAACTGGTTTATTTTCTACTACAGGAGTCCCCATCGCGGTGTCCAGGGGTGCCACTGCACCCCCCAAGACTTTTCCTAGTGCCCGCCAAATGTTTTTAGAAAGAGGGCAGGGTTTTGTGGGGCTTTCGCCCACTAAGGATTTTGACTGGCTACTGCAGATCTGATTGGTGGTGCAGATTTTTTTAAAAAAACAACAACGTTGCTTTGGCAGCAGCTGCTTCCACAAGCCCAAGGCTCTTCGCTGTGTGACTGAAGGCAAACTGTAGCAGCCATTCTGTGGCTAGCTCCACCACTTGCAGCTTCTGCTTTGTGGCAGCCACCCTGTGGCTCCACCCACTACACTGTGCCGGAATTCTACAGGTGCCTGAGGGGTCAAAAAGGTTGAGGACCCCTGTTCTATTATGTGAACTGCTACCCTGTTCTCCCACACCAGAGACCTGGGTCATTTGAATTTCACAATCCTTTGGCCAGAGGCAGGGAAGAATTAGCTTAACCCTTCAAGTTTGAAGTCGCTGGATTAAAATGGCAGGAGGAAAGATGCCTGCAGAGCCAAAACGTTCTCAAGGTAACATACAGGATGACTGATTGCTTAGGTTGACAGTTTAGGTTGGCAGCTTTTAGTCTGGGCCTAGAACTTAGGCCAGCTGTGCAGCATTCTGTTTTTACTTATATGCCTCTGGGATGCTTACAAAGCAGTGGAAAGGCACCAGCCCTTTCCTGTCTTAGCACTTGGAACTCAAGGGTATACTGCCCTGACCATGGAGGTTTCACTGCTTCCATTTGTCAGCAATGAACTAAATGTAAACTGCAACTGCTAATGTACCTGCAGATCCCAGTCCTGACACCCTAGCTACTACAGCTAAGCAGGGTCAGCCCCACTGAAACCCAGTTCGGTGTACTGATTAAGAGCGTGGGCTCTAACCTGGGAGAACCGGGTTTGATTCCCCATTCCTCCACATGCAGCTGTTGGTGTGACCTTGGGTCAGTCGTAAGTTCTTTCAGAGCTGCTCTCCCAAGGGCAGTTCTTGAGAGAGCTCTCTCGGTATCTGTTGTGGGAAGGGGAAGGGGAAGGAGATTGTAAACCGCTTTGAGATTCCTTCGGGTAGTGAAGGGTGGGGTATAAATCAATCTCTTCTTCTTAGTACTTAAATGGGCCATCACCAAGGAAATTTAGGGGATGCTAAGCAAAGACAGGCACCTCTATTTGTCTCTTGCCTTGAAAATCCTACAGGGTCACCACAAGTTGGCTGCAATTTGACAGTACTTTCCACCACCCATGTTTTACCAGGCGGCCGAAACTGGCATAGTGGTCAGAGCACCAGCCTGGGATCTGGGAGTCCCCTGTTCAAAATCCACATTCTGCCAGGGAGATCTGCTGGGTGATCTTGGGCCAGTCACATATTCTCAGCCTAGCCTATGTCAGAGGGTAGCTGTGAGGATAAAATGGAGGACTGGAGAAAGACATATGCACTCTGAGTCCCCCCCGGGGAGAAAGGTGGGGTATCGGTGAAGTAGGTAAGTAAGTAAGTAAGTAAATAAATACACATTCTCAGAGAGAGCTGGAGATTCCCACTGAAGCTGACGGGCCATTACACACACTACAGCCAGACGTAAAGAAGGACTTCCTTGCATAATAAATAGTTAATTTAAGGAATTCACTTATACAAGTTGTGGAGAATACTGCCAGTTTAGGTTTGTTTTTTGTTTTTTTAAGGATTATATGCATTCTCTCCTCCAAATGCTACATTCATACCTCCAAAGTATGTCTCAGTCCATATTATACGCAAAATTCCAGTCTTATAACTATACCGTCTGCAACATATCCAACAGAATGGACTTCTTTCTGTGCCACCACTTGGCCCACCAAGGATCTCTGAGAATTCAGATCTGATTGTGGAGGAAACACTCTCAGGGTTTTCCATAAATTAAAACAGGGGGAGAAACTGTATATTGTATTAATCAGTGATATTGGTCTTTCGGGGATAAATCACATAAAACATTTTAATAAGCGTGGGGAACCCCTAAAACAAGCCCTCATTAGTGCCATTCTTAGGGCTGAAGTAATTTGCAGTCGCAGCATTTGAGCTAAATTGATTTTAAATCCCAGACTCTCTCTCGCCTGGGAGGGAGATGAGACATGAGTCATCTAGTCACCCTAACAGAATGATTGGACCATTTGCAACAGCTAAAACGTGCAATCTGTCTTCAGGAAGAGGCATAATGTTAGGTAGTTCATACACTGTTCATGGGCCAGTCACAGTTTAAGGTGCCGTCTGCTACTGGAAAGTTAACCTTGATGATAGACAGATGATAGACAATGTGTAACGAGGAGCTGCAAGATGGATGGAGCTAAATCAGTTAACCCTTTACAGACCAGAGTCACTCTCTTTTGCTCTGTTCCTTAACCATTTCTTTCTGCATCCTTTGCTGCTTTCTTGTCTGTTTCTCTCCTCTTTAATGTCCGCAGTAACAAGTGGACAGAAAACAGGGAGATGTATACTATCTTGAGGTTGCTTCCTCTGTTTGTGGCAGGAAAGCTGCACCAGGAGAAAGTGGAGCATTGAGAGTGGGCAGAACCAAAAAAATGCATGTCCCATTTCACTCAGCTGGGTAACCGTTTCTAATCAGTAACTACAAGTCATGTTGCTGCAGCTTCCTTGCAAGAAAGAGCGTGTTCCTCTGAGCGTGTGCAGAATGCATTTTAAACATCAGTGCATAACCACAAGCTTCTGTCTTCATCCTTCCCCAAAATCTGGCACTAGTAAGGACTGATGTGGCATACCGATTAGGCTGGTTTAAACGCCAACGTTTCATAGCAGAAGAAAAACTACCCCACTGCAGAAGGTCAAAGAGCTGAGAGGGCATAATTTTCAACTAGCTTTAAGCTCCACCACCTTTCATTACAGAAGAGCAGGGTCTTTGGGAGGATCTAACTACATCTGAGGAAGGAAGACAGCATGGTATAGCCCAGGGGTGGCCAAACTGCAGCTCAGAAACCGCATGCAGCTCTTTCACAAAGTCAAATTTAATGTTCATAAAAAAGCAAATTTGCACATTTTCCAATAAAAATGTGTAATATTTGTTCATGTCTTGCGGCTCTCAAGCATCTGATGTTTATTCTGTGTGGCTGTTACATGAAGCAAGTTTGGCCTCCCCTGGTATACCCTGATCTCATCAGAACTCCGAAGCTAAGCAGATTTGGTACTTGGAAGGGAGACCACCAAGGAAGGCTTTGCAGAGGACAACAACGGCAAACCACCTCTGCTTCTCATCTGCCTCGAAAGCCCCTTTCTGGGGGCAACCATAAGTCAGGGGCAACTTGACAGCACTTTACACACACACACACAAAGACAGACAAATAAATCCAAATCAAGAATAATTCCTGCTCTGAATGCCAAAAGTACAAACACTCTGGGCATGTACATAGTGTTTTCCCTCAGCACGCATCTAGTTTAATGGGGTGACTTTCTAGTTTATAGAGAGTGATTTCCAAACAGCCACAGCTCAGGAAACTCCCATCTTAGTAATTATTTACATCGTTTAGAGTCCACCTTTCTCACTTGGACTCAAGGTGGATACAAAGTGAACCAATAATTAAAGGATGTTCTTAGCCCTGATCTGGATTGCCCAGGCAAGCCCGATCTCATCAGATCCCGAAAGCTAAGCAGGACTGGCCCTGGCTAGTAGTTGGATGGGAAACCTCCAAGGAATACCAGGGTCATGACTCAAGGGCAGGAGATGGCAAGCCACCTCTGAACAGCTCTTGCCTTCAAGCCCCCCAGCGGTTGCCAGAAGTCAGCTTGACTTGATGGCAAAGAAATGATCATTAAAGGATGTTCTTAATTAATTATTGTTGACTTTAGTGACACACTGATTCTGGCCTTGCCATCCCCCCTGCCCCCTGTGCTGAAATCTGAGGTCTTCTCAGAGTGCTCATTTTGATAAGGAATTCAGGATTATACAGTTCTACATCTATATTACCGTCATCCCCCCCAACTATTTAGAGGCCTCTCCTATCATTGGACAAAAAATTTATTAGTTCCATTAATGTGGTTGTGGCTTTACATTTGCAAACAGCAAACACCATTCAGACAACCAAGGTTACACTGGGCAATGCTCTGAATACAATAGCAGTTAGTCAGTTTCAGAGGGTGGCTGTGTCGGTCTGCAACAAGATTTTTAGATGCCAGCTTTTGAGAGTCAAAGCTCCCTTCATAAGACACAAGTCTTTAAGACTCAGGTCTCTCTGGCTACGGTCACACGTGCCAGTTGAAGTGGTGGGGAAGCGAGGCAATTCCCTCTGAAGGAATTTGACCTGCAGTTGCAAGATCACAGAGCCCTTTGTAGTTGCAAGCACAGCCCGTCACTGTGTGATCAGATGCAACTGCAGATGAGTTGGGGTTTTTTGCCATTTGTTTCCCATGCGCATAAACGAGGAATCACACCTCCACAACTGAGGGACCACTACGGGTATGTGATGATGCGCATACTGCAAGGGGGGGGGAAACCAGCACTGAGCCAGAATGGCCTGATTAGACCATCCCAATGGCATGCATGCATGCTTGTGCGATCAGGCAGGGGAAAGTCTGTCCATGGCCCATCAGAATCTGTTTACTACTGTAAGTTCTCCAATGTCTTTTTTACTCTGCTTCTGCAGTGGAGCAGCATGGGCTGCCAAGGACTGCGGGACACTTCCCAGATGCTGCTGTCTGATCGTGTCCTTTAGATCCATCAGGCATTTGTGCCTATGTCGCATCTACTGGCGCGTGTGATTGCAGCCCTAGACTCTCAAAAGTTTATACCCTGAAAATCTTGTTGGCCTCTGAGGTACTACTGAACTCGAATCTAACCAGTCAGTCAGTGTTGACCCAAGAATACTGCAGCAACTTGGGACTTAAAATTCAGTTCAACTTCCATTAATAAATTTGGCCAACTTTAAGCATACCATACTGACTTCTGTTTTTGCAGTTTCAAGTTGTCCCTTCCCCTAAGCCTGACAGGACTCAGGGCTTAAGGATCGTTTTCAGGGTTCTGAGAGGACAGGCTGAAGACTCAAGTATGGGTGCTTATCAGCTGACCTACATGGCTGACAGTTTCTTCTAAAACTTCTATTTATGCCCGCTTGTGGCAACTACTGCACACATAAACAGAAGATGGGAGGCAGTGCTTTGATATTAACAGCTCAGCTGTGTTCTACACACAGTTTTCTTTTACACTTGTGCCTCTGATGATTAGTCCATCTTTTCAAAGCCATATGACTGCGACCACACCCATTCACAGTCACTACATGGTTCAAGACCAACTAGGTCATGAACTGCAACCACGAATGCTTTTACTCAATGTGACATCACCGGGTCCTGCCCCATGACATCACTGGACTCCCTCCTCTGACATCCATCAGGCCTCACCCAACATCATTCAGGTTTTGCGATGAGGGTTATGAGATGAGGGAGTCTGGCAACCCCACCTCCCCATGGGTACTTCTTCCCCTCATCATCACATCCTGGCTCTGGGCTCATGTGACATCTGCCAAGTCCATCTTGCATGCCTCATAGGGGAGGGCAAACAGGAGACCCTTCAGCCACTGTCTTTCCTGCTAGAATGGGCAAATTTTTGAAAGGCGGGGGCGGAGAAACCCCTGGGTTGCAGCCAAGCAATCCTATTTCTAGAAGTATTCCCTTTGTTGAATAAACAGCAACACTCATGGGAACAGTTTGGTCAATCTCTTGTTCAAACACATCTTTTCATTTTCTTAATTATCTGTTATTTCAGTGGCGTAATTATGCACAAAGGCTGTTCTTATTGGCAGTCACTGACTCATCTGGAAACAGCTGTTTAGGGATTCCGTCCACTTTCTCCAACAACTTTTTTTTTTACTCCCATCTACGTTCATCCTCTCTCCCCCCTCAAACCCCCCCACTCCATCAGAGTAGGAATCTCTGACAGCAATCCTAAGCAGGTCTATTCAGTGGGACTTACTCCCAGGAAAGCATGCTTAGGATGGCACTGTTTATCACCGAATTTTTGATTGTATACATTTGAGAGTAAATACAGCCCAAAGGCCAGTGCTTCTCTACTGTGCCTTGGCAAGTAAAATATATTCCAGCCCAGATGCTCATCCTTATTTCTAAGGTCAGGTTTTCACGCAGACAGCTGTGGACCTCTATCTTTCCTTAAAACTTAACTCTGGAAGCAACGGAGTTCCTAAGAGGGCATGAAGACAACACATAGGAAGGCAGGAAAGATACAGCTGGCCTATCAGCAGTGTGATGCTCAGACCAATATATGTTCCAGCTAGGAGGTATTTTTACTGCAGGACAGCTAAAGCAGACGTTTATCTGTGACAGCTGAGTTATCCGTATGTTTGCCTCCCGATGAAAGCCTGTGAATATAGCTATTCAAAAAGGACCAAATGAAAAGGAGGATAGCGTAAGCGGGAATGCCCATGCATAATCTAGGGTACCCAGCTGCAAAGGAGGGCAGGGTTCTCGCATCTACAAAAGAGGGAACTTTGGCAAGTAGAGGTTGTTCTCACTCATGTGGCATTATAACACAACAAACAGAACCTGCCAAACTCCCTATCTCCTACAAAAGCATTTAAGGCAGAAGTGCATTTGGCCACTGTGGCTTTCTCTTTTGAGAGGCCCACTAGAATTTGGGTTGCCAGGTCCCCCTTGGCCACTGAAGGGGTGCATGGGGGGGTCAGGTTGCCAGGTCCAGATTGGAAAATTCCTGGAGATTTGAGGGTGGAGCCTGGACAGGGGACCACAGTGGGGTACAATGCCATAAAGTCCGCCCTCCAAAGCATCCATTTTCTCCAGGGGAACTGATCTCTGTAGTCTGGAGATGAGCTGTAATTACCCGGGGGGGGGTCCCCTGGAGAAAATGGCATCCCAAGCTGGAATCTGAATAAGGAGGTCCTTATCTTTTCCCACATGTGAGAGAACAACCAGGTTTACAAGTCTGATCGGACAAATGACCAGCAGAGAAAAGGGAGATCTCTATGTTCCTTCTTCCCACAGCTCCATGGTCCTTTGCTCAAAATTCCAGCCTACTTAATAGTAAAAAGCTCAGTAGCACCTTTAAGACTAACAAACTTTAGCGTAGCATAAACTTTCGAGAAACCTTTTTCATGACTTTTTGCAACTGCTTGGCATTGACATGGCACTTTCTGCATCCCCTCCCCCTTCCCCCTATATATCAGTTTCTTCATACCCTCCATGCACCTGACAAAGAGAGCTGTGTTTCTATGTGGAGGGAAGTCTCGAGTGAAGTACCACAGGGCTCGGTCCTAGGCCCGGTGTTATTCAATGTTTTTATAAATGACCTGGATGAAGACATAGAGGGGATGCTTATCAAATTTGCAGATGACACGAAGCTGGGTGGGATTGCTAATTCTGAAAAAGACAGAGTCAGGATTCAGAAGGATCTTGATAGGCGGGAACAGTGGGCTGAGACAAATAAAATGAATTTCAATAGAGATAAGTGCAAAGTCCTACACTTAGGTACAAAAAATCAAAGGCACAGATATAGAATGGGAGGGACTTGGCTTGACAGCAGCACATGTGAAAGGGATCTAGGTGTTATGGTTGATCACAAGCTAAACATGAGCCTGCAGTGTGATGCGGCTGTGAAGAAAGCTAATGCAATCTTAGCAGAAGCATTGTGTCCAGATCACGGGAGGTGGTAGTTCCGCTGTATTCTGCTATGGTCAGGCCCCACCTGGAGTACTGTGTCCAGTTTTGGGCACCACATTTTCGGAAGGATGTTGACAAACTCGAGCGGGTCCAGAGGAGGGCGACCAGGATGGTGAGAGGGTTGGAGTCCAAGTCTTATAAGGAAAGGCTGAGGGAGTTGGGTATGTTTAGCCTGGGAAAGAGAAGGTTTAGAGGGGACATGATTGCAGTCTTCAAGTATTTGAAGGGCTGTCATGTAGAAGATGGAGTGGATCTATTCTCTCTTGCTCCGGATTGCAAGACTAGATCTAATGGGTGGAAATTACAAGGGAGTCGTTACCAGCTTAATATGTAAGAGTGGTTGAGCAGTGGAACAGACTGCCTCGGGAGGTGGTGGATGCTCCTTCGCTGGACGTTTTCAAGAGGAGACTGGACAACCATCTTTTGGGTATGTTGTAGGTATGTAGGGGTTTCGGCTGTGTTCCTGCAGAGTGCAGGGGGTTGGACTAGATGGCCTGCAAGATCCCTTCCAACTCTAACATTCTATGATTCTATGATTCAAAAGCTTATGCTACAATACTGTTAGTCTTAAAGGTGCTACTGAGCTTTTTATTGTTTTGCAGCAACTAACATGGCTAACTCCTCTTGATCTGAAGCCGAAGAAGTAGTAGTAGTAGTAGTAGTCAGGGTGGGATTTGTGCAAATATATATAAGTTCCTGCTTAGGAAAATTCTCCTGATGGTTTCAGAGAGTAGCTGTGTTGGCCAGCAGTCACACTGTTTAAGATTCGAGTCCAAAAGCATCTTAGAGACCAACAAGAGTTTCAGGGCACAAGTTCCTGAGAGTCAAAGCTCCCTTCAGCCACCTGTGTGATCAGAGCTTTGACTCTCAAAAGGCTATACCTTGAAACTCCTGTTGGTCTTTAAGGTGGTACTGGACTCCAATAGAACTGAATGTAGAGTTGGAGAGGAAGAGTGAGGGAGTGGCACATTTTAGTTTATTAATGCAATACCTCCCTAACAACTGAATCGTAAATATCTTTATTCAACAGTGCTAAGAACCACAGAATGAAATACAACAGACTTCCCCAGTAAGCGTCCTTAATAATATAGCCTCTGCAAGACTGCTGATTTCATTCAAAGTCCCCCCTGTTTTTACTGAAGCAGGATTGTACCCTAAAATGTTTTAGAAGGCAACAAGTTCCTAGGCAAAGCTTGCTGAAAACAGATAGCAATCATTCGTGTGGATAATAACTTTGCGGGGAGGGAACCATACAGTATGCCGTGGAATGTAAGGAAGCAATAATGGGTGACGAGCACACTTTTGCTCGTTAGATAAATGAAAAAGGTCCAGACAGCTACATTTAATTTGGCTTCATTTGCAGCATTAAACTTTCCCCTGGTGATTAAAAATATTTGCAAAGTACCTTTTGGAAATCACTGGCGGCTTTTAATTATCTAATTGCTCCCAAAGCGGAACGCTGAACACTGCCTGGAGGACTTTTTTTTTATATATATACGTCAGGCAGAATGCTATTCTGGGATTTTCACACGCGCGGCAGGCAGATGAAATAACCACCTGCCAAATCATATTTCTGCATTAAATTTCAAGCACTACAAGAAGAATGATGGAGCTGGGGTTCTAGCTAGGGCTCGACTCCAACTGCATTAAGTGGATTTAGGCAGGACTGAAGCCGTCGGACGTGAAGTGCTTCACGGGCTAACAAGCCCAACTAGATCACTGTTATTCCATGTTTGCCAGCCTCTCCAAATCAAGGCTGTGGGTGGGGGATACTCTAAGCTCATGAAGATGCAACAGAGATGCAAGTTACTGGCAGGGGTCGGAGCCTCCTGTGTGCTGGGGATTCAAGTGGCTATAGCACAAGGAGCTTCGCAAGTGGAAATGGCTGTATCCATAGCTGGCAACAGTGAACTCCGGGGGTTCACTGCACAATTTGTGATAGAACTGTGCTGACCAGAGTAATCTAAATCTTGTGCCGAGAAAAGCTGAGTGTGATGACCACTATAATTTAGACATATTTACATTACTTTGCATAACATATTCTTCATACTCAATTAACTTAACACATTTTTGGTTGCCTGTAGACTCAACTTAGGGACTCAAAGGTAGCAGAAAGAAAGAGCATTTTATAAAATCCTAATAATGCATACAGATACATGTATACAGGACATTTTATCTGTCTCCCACTATCAGTGTCTTTCGGCAGCAGCTGAAGACTTTTCTGTTTCCTTTGGCATACTCCCAATAAGGGTTACTGTACTGGCTCTCCTCCTAGTGCTGTTTGTTTATATGTTTTCAAATGAATTATTTTATCATTCTCGCTGTATTTTTCTTTGCTCGAATGTTTGAATGTTTTTTATCTTCGTTTCCTTGTGGGCCCTGATTGGGCGGCAGCATAAAAATGTTGAAAATGAATACAACAATTTAAAATAATAAGAACAAAATATGGGGCCTGGAGAGCTCCCAGAATTACAGCTCTCTAGACTGCAGAGATCAGTTTCTCCTGGAGGTAACAGCAGCTTGGGAGGGTGGATTCTACAGCATCACCTCCCTGCTGAGGTTCCTCCCCAAATCCCGCCCTCCCCAGGCTCCACCCCCAAATCTCCAGGACAGATGCAGGCGGCAATGAAATCTGGCAACACCCCTAATTTTGACGACTTTCTGGTTTGAAAATGTATGACAAATCAAAGTTAAAGAGGGCTGGGTACGTAGGTGTGTCCATGAAGAAGAAGAGCTGGTTTTTATTACCTCGCTTCTCTCTACCCTAAGGCATCTCAAACCAGCTTACAATTGCCTTCCCTTCCTCTCCCCACCACAGGCACCTTGTGAGGTAGGTGGGGCTGAAAGAGTTCTGAGAGAATGGTGACTGGCCCAAGCTCACCCAGCAGGCTTCATGAGGAGGAATGGGGACTCAAACCCGGTTCTCCAGATTAGACTCCACCGCTCTTTACCACTATACCACGCTGAAGTTGGCTGATGGTGGTGGAAATTGCCATCAAGTCACTATGACACCAGAATTTACTTTTTTCAACTAACAAAACCTGTCAAAATGCTTCCATTTAATAGTTCTGGCAGGAAAACAACAGCTGCCTGAGCATTTTTGAATATATTGAGTTATTTTTTTAGCTAATTGAAACTTTTTTTTCATTCTAGCTATTTGTTTCTGTATAAACAGTCCAAACTGGAACTTACCATTTGGTCACAAAATTCTAAATATCAAATGTCATCAAGTCTGAAGATGGGGGGAATCTGAAAATATCATTCAGTGCTGCTTGTCATTTCCCAAAAAGTACATGGGAGAACATGAAGAAGGGCTGAATATCTAAAACAGGAAGGAGGGGGTATTTTATCTATATGAAAATTCATACTCCACTAATTAGCATAAACAGAGAACACTCTTGGCAGCTAACACAGTGAGAGATAAATCACAATACGACAAAAACACAGTAGGGATGCAGACAGACGTACAACGTTTGAGGAATAATTCCACTGCATTGTTTAGATTTGTACTTTTTTTCAACACAGATGAGAAATCAGAAATACAGTTAGCTGAAAAAGACACCTCTCTGTGCTTTGATATCTTGGCACCATTAGACAACAATTACATCTGAATGCCAAGAAAACCAAGCATAAGCCTACCAATTGTTTCAGAAGAGTTTGCACATGGTTCTAAGTACATTTTTAATACACTGCTTATGAAATATTGGTGCCAAAGGCTAACAAGTCTGGGGCTTTTCAGTTTCGAGAAAGACAACTAAGGAGGAGCTTGTAAGACATTTATAAAATTGTGCATAGGGTGGAGAAAGTGGAGAGAAAGAATGTTCTTCCCACTCCCATGAAACTAAAACGCAGGGGCACGCAAGGAAGTTTTGGGGCAGTGGGTTCAGGAGTGTGGTGTAGCTGTCAGAGTGCCAGACTAGGATCTGGGTAGGGTTGCCAGGTCCGAATGCTGCACCAGTGGGGGGTGAGAGGGAACTTTCTGGGCGTGGAGCGGAGCACCGCAACATGCTGACATCACATAGAAGTGACGTCAGCACACCGGGGGCATCTTGCAGTGATGCTCTTGTTTTTAAGGCAAAATCCTACGGTAAAATCAGCCTCAAATCATAGAATTTTGCCCCAAAACAAGAGTGTCACTGTGTGACATCTATGACATCAGCTCATTGCGTTTATTTCCAGTGACGCTGCTATTTGGAGGCGGGGTTTCCTCCAGCCGGCCAGCAGGAGATCTGAGATGCACAGGCTTGAATCTCTACTCTGCTACAGAAGCTTGCTGGGTGACCTTAAGTCAGTCGCAGACACTCAGCCGAACCTGCCGCACAGGATGGTTGTGAAGATGAAATGCAGATGAAGAGAACAGTGTAAGTTGTTTGGGGTTCCCACTGGGGGAAAAGGCAGTGTATAAAAGAAATAAATTAATACAAATATATAGTGGAATTCCCTGCCAGTGGACATCACGAGGGCCACGACTACAGATGCATGAAGGGTCCATCAGTGGCTATTGACCATCATGAGTGAAGGCAATATCCATGTCCAGAAACAGTAAACCTCTGAATATCAGATGTAAGAGACTCTCGCCTCTCTACTCTGTTGTCATCTAGGCAACTGCTTAGCCACCATATGAAACAAGATTAATGAACTAGATGAGTTGCTGGACTGATTGTTTTATGTTCAAACAGATGAAGTTGCTTATACAGAGTCAGACCACTGATCCATCTAGCTTGGTATTGTCTACTCTGACTTAGGATTTGGGGAGGCGAGGGACCTCAGGAGGGTACAATGCAATACATTCTACCCTCCAAAGCAGCCATTCTCTCCAGGGGACCTGATCTTCATTGTCTGGAGATCAGTTGTAATAGCAGCACCTCACCAGGATCTCAGGCAGAAAAAAGGTATTTCATGAGATAGTGAAGATGCCAGGGACCAAACGTGGGACCTCTTGAATAAAGATCATGTACTCTTCCATCAAGTGACTGGGCCAGCCATGTCCCGCCTACTAGAATGCAGGCCTTCCTCTTCAGAGGCAGCAGCCTTGCCTGGCCTTCCTTGGTAGTGTGGGCCAGATAAGTCAAAGCCAGCCTGGCTGCAATCTCATTTCCTCAGCATTAGGGCTGTCTTCATTTCTAACCATTCCACATGCTCAGCTTTTCCATTACTACCTCATCTCTGTCCTCACCTTTTCTCCTGCTCTGTGGTATACATCAATGATCCTTAATGGGGGCTACAGGGGGAGGAGTCAGGATTTTAGGTGGCCCCTTACCCATTTACAATGGATTTTGACAGCCAGTAGAGATGAGTTGTTCTATATGACTCAGGATAAAATCATGTATGCCACATTTGCCCCTCAGATGCTTGACAAAAAAGGTAGCAGCCAGCAAATGGAATCAAACCTAACATCAGTGAAACAAAGTTTGAGTCCAATGGCACCTTTAAGACCAACAAAGTTTTATTTAAGGTGTAAGCTTTCCTGTGTGTTACGTATCATGCATACATCAATGACTGAGCTAGAATCTCAGCCTGATATCGAAAAGGAGTAAATCTGATTGGCGACTCTGCATAGCAGGCCAATCAGGTTACTGGTAAGGTTCTGGAGGAAGCCTTACATACAGGAAGAACCAGTCAGAGTTAAGCTGCATAAAAGAAGCTTAGATTGGATCAAGGTGGCGAGATCAATGAATGGCAGCAAATTAACACACAAATGCGAGAGCTAACAAACAGATGTGAGAACGAATCCTGAGTCCAGCGGTGGCCTTGAATAAATTTTGTTTCAATTTGTTTGAGGAAGTGTGCTTGCACACGAAAGCTTAGACCCAGAATTAAACTTTGTTGGTCTTAAAGGTGCCATTGGACTCAAACTTTGTTCTGTTGCTTCAGACTAACACGGCTACCCACCTGAATCTACCATCAATGAGTTGGCTATCAGGCTCAGAGGTCTTGTGGATGCCTGAGATATGTGTATCGTAGGCATATATTATAGATTAGGCTTTATAAAATTTCCTTGCCTGAAGTGCCGTTTTGACATCCTGATTTCTTACTTGTGAAAGCATTTAATGATATTGTTGTGGATGTGGTAACCAGATTAAAAGTTAAAAACTAGGTAAAGATTATGACTCCACGTAGTGACCTACAAAATATTAATAGCTTAGATTCATAATAATGGATGAAACAAAAGCCCACTCCAATCTCCTTTCCTTTCTCAGACTTCCCTCCCCACACACACCATTTAAAAATTCTCTTTCTTTACAGAAAAAACCCAGGGGGGGGGAAACCAGGGGAAAAAACTCAAAAGCAAGTAACAAAATAGAATAAAAAGAAATAAGAGGGGAAACGGTATACACAGAGACAAAAATATAACTACAGTGGTAGCAGATCTACACATAAGTTTCTATAAAAGGTTTCCAAATATCTAAAAATAAGTCCACATGCAATTGTCATCTATATGCCATCTGTTCAAATACTGATATGAGTTCTTAGGTCCTCAATCCTTTGATTCACCGGAGGTGAGTTTTATCTTTCCAGTGCTGTAATAGTTTTTAGCTATAGTAAGGGCAAGAAGGGTCCATTTTCACTGACCATTGGTTAGCCTCCAAGAGATCTGTACTGACCTGTTCTCCCATTCGGCAGCCAAGCCCATGACTAGATTCTCCACCTTCCTAACGAAAGCACTTAAGTATAATACTGAAACATCATATAAATTGTAGGAATTGGTACATTCTGGATCGACAGTTATTGGGTCTGTCAGTCTTTGGATTTCAACGCCTACATGCCTGGACCCACAGAAAAGCCTCTATATAGGGCCAAATATGAATGAAATGTATATACTCGACATACTCTTCAGTCAGGGAATCGTCTTCTTTCAGTGGTTCCTGTGATCGACATTCAACAGTTGTACAGATCACTCAGTCTTCCATGACTTCTTGTTCGTTAAAAAAAAATCAAAATCAAAGCATGGTTTGGATTCTCCTTCCCAACATGCCAAAGGTATCTTGTAACCTCTTTCTGGAGGAAAAGGTTTCACAGACACAGCAAGTGTTATAAAATGCAAACATACCTAAACTGCTAGGAGAAGTGCATTTGTTCTTTGCTATGTATATGTTTTGGGTGCATACCAAATCTCTGCTGCTATCAGAAGATACCTGACATCCTTGTCCCTTTTGGAAATGGATTGCTAGATTGCTAGATCTTGATCACACTTCCTTGAAATGAGTCTGGTTCATTTCAATGAACTTTACTCCCAAGTAAGACCCAAACTGGCCATTCTAAGAGTCCACAAGAACAAGCTTCTTTTCCCTCTCTATGGGATCATACAGATGTGTGATGTGACATTATTACACCAGAGTTTGCCTTCCCCATAAGCTAAGGAATTGTATCAAGGGCAGAGAGGTGGGAGATGTGCACGGCAAAAGGCGGGAGCTTGGGGGCAGGAACTTGGGGGGAGTGAACCATGCAGCATGACATCACTTCCAGGAAAATGTCACTCTAGGGATTGTGAGAGTTTCAGGGAATTTCAGGAGCTAAGTGATGTCACTTCTGGGTTTTGGCAAGTATTGCAAATGACATTCGCTTTTTTCTCCCACCACCACTCGGAACAGCAGCAGGCAACGAGAGTTCCTATTTCCCCCACTGGGGAAACCTGAGCATAGCCATTAGTGCAAGAACATTTCCAGTCTCTCCCCAGGGTAATTTCAAGTTGGGAAAATGGCACTGGGAATGGGGAGACTTAAGCCTTGTCTTCCCATGTACTGCAGTCCACATCAAAATTTGGGCCTGCACACATCTGGGAATTCAGTTCACAGTGCAACACTCCCACAACATGCCTGTTAAGCAGATGTGTCTGTTGAAAGGGAATGACTGGTCACCCAGAGGAGCTCCTTGACAGAGTGGAAATTCGAATCTGGATCTTGCTGTTCGTAATTTAATACACTGACCACTATACCACATTGGCTGATTTGTGTGTACGTGCAGGCAAAATGAGTAGGGTGTGGAGCAAAACTACAAATGGCAGACCTATTTTAAGTGGCAGATTCAACTGAGAAAACCTAACAAGTAAGGTAGAGCAGCTCCTGGAAAGTTTTAGAAGAATGACTGTGACTTGTTTGGATATTTGTCCTTTTGCAGACTCTTTGTGATCTCATCAATGCAGATTCACAATCACAATTTTTTACAGGAACTTTTAAGAGTCAGCTGATCTGCCGGATTTCAAGCCCTGTACAAGCAAGTTCTGTCCTCATTAGATGGCTGGAGGAAGGCGAGAAGCAAGCAATGCTCCCTCTAAGCTGTGGAGTCTTGTGAGCAAAAATCCTACTTTGTGAGCTACCGGCACTCAAGTTGTGAGCGAGCGATTTGGCTGCTGCATAAATCAGTTTGCTCTGGAGCCATCCTTCCTGAGCTAAGGCAAAAAATGTGTGAGCCAGAGGCTACAAAACCGTGAACTAGCTCACACTAACTCAGCTTGGAGGGAATACTGGAGGTTAGCGGTTTCTCCTTTCCTATCTTAAGCATATGGTATTTTGGATCCCTATGAATATATTTAGCCACAGCTATCTATAAATTCCTGATATTTATTCTTAACAGCACCTCTTCATGGGGGTGTGTGATTTGGAAGCACGGTTGCTTCATAATGGAATGGTAAGTTTTGCGTGTTGCATAATTTGCCTTGAGTCTATCTCCTGGAAAGGTGAAAATGAACTGTTTTTAATGGAAATTCTACTTACCGCAGTGATACATTTTATCACATTTGAAGCCCTAGAAAATATTCCCAGCATCCTTCTTTACATGCTGGCACTGCCTAGAGAGTGCCACACCATTGGCACAGAACAGCAATCTTTCTCATGCTCAGCCATGGTTTTTATTTTCCCGTTCCAAGTGAGATGACTTGACATTAACAGGTGTTGCCATGGAAATTATTAGACTAACAAATGTTAACTTATATAACTCCAGAAGTGTGCTAGAATCATCAAAAACGATCCCTGATTGCAAGGTACAAGGGGAGCAAGTGATTAACGCACAAACCAAGGAACACAAAAAAGTAAGAGAAGTCACCAGAAACTTACAAAGAACTGCCTTAGTTCATCAATGAGGTGAAGTGAGGCAATGGCCACAGGCAACCAATTTAGAGAGCGAGTGTGGGTGCGGACAGCCAGGGTGTTGTAGTGATTAAAGTGTCAGACTAGGACCTGGGAGACCCAGGTTCGAATCCCCACTCTGCCACGAAAGCTTGCTGGCTAGTCTAACCTACCTCATCGGGTTGTTCTGAAGATAAAATGGAGGAAAGAAGGATGTAAGCCTCTTCAGATCTCCACTGGTGGAGAAAAGCAGGATATAAATGAATAAACTGTGGGGGTTGGCCTCCACTGCCTTGCCTTGGATCCAGATCTTCAATCAGCCGTAAAAGCTGAGTGGAAGACCCTGGGTTAGTCACTTTTCCTCCGCCTAAACCTAGGAGGAGGAGGAGATTGGATTTATACCCCGCCCTTCACTACTCAAGGGAGTCTCAGAGTGGCTTACAAACTCCTCTCCCTTCCCCTCCCCACAACAGACACCCTGGGAGGTAGGTGGGGCTGAGAGAGCTCTGACAGAAACTCTCTTTTTCAAGAACAGCTGTGCCGAACTATGGCTTGCCCAAGGTCATCCAGCAGCTGCAGGTGGAGGAGTGAGGAATCAAACCCAGTTCTCCCAGATTAGAGTCCACACACTTAACCACTACATCACACTGGCTCTCCTACTTCACAGGAGTGTTGTGGGAAGAAAATGGAGGGAAGGGGCTGTGGGTACCAACCTGATGTCTTTAGAGAATGGGTGAGATAAAAATGTAATAGTGATCAATGTCAGGAAAGTAAGCAGCAGAGGTATTAGTTTATTATTTATATTTTTTCACCTCGGGAAATCACCTTTTCCTTCTTAGCAAACACAACCATTTGTTCATCTCCGTCACCCCTCCTGGGAGTCCAGGGTGTGGAATATGAGTCTCCTGAAAGGATCCACATTCTTCAAACATTAATAAGATTCCAGGAAGGCTGAAAGGACATTCACCCTCTATGATCGATAACTTCAAAAACTACTGCATGAAACCCAGCTACCACAATGCAAGAACAAAGTGATTCATTCACCACTGCAGGTAAAGCCTACTACAGAATACCAATGGTTAAGGTGTGGTATTAAAGTATATGCTGTTTTGCCCCGGAGTGTTTGGTTTATCCTCTCTCTATAAAACAAAAATAACTGTAAAAACACCAAGTGATCGAGTTTCTTTTCAAAACACTCCTCTTATGTTATAAATCAGAGTTGAACAACATTCGGTTTCCACTTTCACAAAATGCTGCCTTTACAGCTAGGCCTAATGGAGTGTCAAATGCATCACCTTTCAAACCATGTCCCAAGGACCCCTAGTGATCTATAAAAGTCCATTAGGAGTTCCTTGAGGAGAAAAATCAATAACGGCTGGCAAGCTTCTCTGAAAACCACCACCCTTGCTCCTCGAGGCAACTGGGTGTCTTATTTAAGATATTACACCCCACTTTTCTCCACAACTATAACACTAGGGTTGCCAGGTCCAGAAATGCCAGCAGGGGATGGAGGGGTATGCTCCAGAAATGGGAAGTGACATCACACGATGTGTCTACATCCCCCAGAAAGTGAGGTAAATATGTTGGTGATGTCAGGGATGACGCTCAGGTTTTTGGGCAAAACTCTCTGGTAAAATCAGCCTCGAACCATAGAGTTTTGCCCAAAAAACCCAGAGCATCACTCCCCGACATCACTGATGTGCCTACGTCACTTCTGGGCAGGGCCGGCTTGCCTGCTAGGCGAGCTAGGTGCTCGCATAGAGCGCACCGGTCGCGCCCCCGCGCCTGCCTCTTCCCTGGCTTTCCTGGGCACCCCACAGCTGCGGAGCACCCAGGAAAGCCAGTGCTGGGAGGGAAGGGGCGGGGGTTAAAAAAAACCACCTCTTCCCTGGCTTGCCTGGGGGCCCCACAGCTGCGGAGTGCCCAGGCAAGCCAGTGCTCAGAGGGAAGGGGCATGGTTAGCCCCCCCCCCGGTCTCCAGGCCCCACCGGGAGGATGGCATCCTCGGTGGGGTGGGCGCCACAAGTTGGCCTGCCTAGGGCACTCAGACACCTGGGGCCAGCCCTGCTTCTGGGTGGCATAGGCACGTCATGTTTATTTCCGGCGATGTCGCCATTGGGGGGAAGCAATTTCCTCCTGACAGCCAGCTGACCAGCGGCAGGCAGGAGCTTGCAAAACCGGGGGATCCCCCAACCCCAACTGGGGAATGGCAACACTAGGCGACACTAAGCAGCTTACAACACTGCTCTCTCCTCCTTCATTTTATCCTCACAACAACATCACTGTGAGGGCAGTTAGGCTGAGAGACTGGCTGGGCCCAGATCATGTAGCAAGCTGCCATGGCAAAGTGGGGATTTGAACCAAGTCTCCCTAGTCTGACACTCTACTACTACACAAACAGGTCTTCTAGACAGTAGAAGATGGTGGCCCCACCATAATGGTGAGCTTCTCTTCTGTGCTGCCACATGCACTCAAGACCTAGAATCACAGAGTTGGAAGGGATCTCCAGGGTCATCTAGTCTAACCCCCTGCACAATGCAGGAAATTCACAAATACCTCCCCCACTGCTCTGGAGCTATCCACCAAATCCTCTGCAATGAACTTGGTCTCTGTGGCAGACCGGCAAGTGCCTCTCCAGCAGACAAACCGATTCTGAAAAATGGTACCTGAAAGTAAAAAGCTGGGAAACAGTGGTGCTAGTGGAGAACTGCTATTCCCATTTCACAGGAATGGTCCACCCATTCTATGGTAATGGCTACCATTGTGGCCGATGTCACTTGGACCTGAACCACCCCAGTCTCAAGTAGAAGCAGGTATCCCACATTCTTTCCTACGCCAGAGAGCAGATTGCTCACCCTATGACAGATCATTCCTGGTGGCAGGTAACTTTTAATGAGCTTTATGTCTATCATGTAACGGGTGGCGAGACAGGCAATGTGGAGACGGTAGCACAGTCTGCCCATGCTGGAGTGACAGCTGGCAAGTTCTTCCTCCTGTTTAGTTCTAACCCTGGTGCCGCATTGAGCAAGGGAAGCATTTAGAGGAAGTGCTCTGTGACCAAGAGACTTCAGCATCACCAAAAGATTATAAGGTCCTACACCTGTCTTTTTTATCTATATATACAATATTCACTGAAAAATGCTTAGATCTATTCTCACAGGAGGGAGCAACTTCAAAAGAAGAATCCAAGGAATCAGAGACCCCGCTCTGTTTCAAAGTGGAATCATGAAATAAACTGGAACAGATTCCCGGAAAACCAGTCAACTTCCAAACAGCCAGACATGCTGAAACTTTTTTTTTTTTTGGACTGGGAAGCAGATAAGATAAGCCAGCGTTTTTTGATCTGTTATGCGCATGACCACATACCTTTGATATTCAAACAACAAGTGCTGACATTTTTTCCCCTTGCAGTCACAGTTATTCACAGTGAGGGGCCACAGCTCAGTGGGAGAGCATACCCGTTCCATGTAGCAAGTTGCAGGATGAATCTCCACTTGTAAGGATCTGAGTGCCCAGAGAGGCCTTCGCCGGTCGGGGCAGACCAGTTTGGGCTACACGGCTGTAAATATGGAGAGCTTCATATGTAGCAAAGAATCTGCGGATCTAACGTTCAAGAGCAGAATTTCAAGAGAAGAATGCTTCCAGCTGTCCCGTGTGTGTATAAAGGGCCGTCAAGTTGCAGCCAAATTATGACAACTCCAGCAAGGGGCTTTCAAGGCGGAGCCAGCCACAAAATGGCTGCTACAGCTTACCTTCAGCCACACAGTGAAGATCCTTGTGCTGTAGTGGCAGCTGCTGCCAAGGCAATGTTTTCAAAAAACCTGCACAGCCAATCAAATCTCCCATGTCCAATCAGATATCTTGCTGGGCAAAAGTCCCACCTGACCCTGCCCACTTTCTTAAGAACACTTGGCAGGCACTAGGAAAGGTGTCAACAGACACCAGGTTGGGGACCCCTGGAATACTGTATGCCAGAACTTGTTTGAGGAAGGGCTGGACAAAAATGTAGTAAATAAACAAATACTTTGTTATGCCTTTTCCCAAGGATCTCAGAGCAGTATACCCACTTCCTCTTTTATCCTCGCAATAACTCTGTGAGACGGGTAAAGCAGGCATGGGCCCAAAGTCATCCAGTCAGTTTCATGACAGTGAAGGGACTTGAAGCCATCTCACCGATCCTAGTCAAACACCTTGCCCACTATACCACACTGGCTCTATCAGGCAGCACCTGACTGACTGCACCGAAATCAAAAGCTGAATTTGAACAAGCCTTGGACCGCCTGAAACAATCATCTAGTGGCATCTAAAAATGAACAGGATTTTATTCCAGCATGGATTTTGACAGATTAGTGCCCCACTTCTTCAGATGGGACAATACCCACTTGCATGGCATCTGAAGAAATGGGCTCTAATTCATGAAAATAGATGCTGGAATAAAAATCTTGTTGGGCTTTATGGTATCATTAGACTCTTATTTTGCTGCCAGGGACCATCCCTCTGGAATTATTCTCAAGCAAAGGGACTGGCGTGCTCTTTCCTTACCTTTTATCATAAAGACTTATTGTGTTGGTTACAAGAACTAGCAGACACAGATTTATTACAATAATAAAAAAAGAAATAAAGAACCACATTATCTTGGCATTTGTTATTTCTGCACAGGACAAATCAAATCCATTTTGCAACAGATCTGCCCGCCTGTAACGCTTCTTTTATTCACCTGTAGAATGTTAACTTCCACCATACACAAGCACGTACTTGAAATGCACTAATACTTTCAAAGGGGTTTCTAATATAGAATTCCTTTAAATAATATTTCCCCAACAAACTAATCATGTGACTAGTGGTATTACTAACTTACCCTACTTGTGAGCTTTCTACTCATCCCTATCCCCCCACACGAAGAAGAAAAAGATGAGGAGAGAAGAAACAGTATCAAACTACATGTGACCTTGGAGATCCAGTTGTTACCTGGACTTAAAAGGGAGGGGGACCAGGGCCTAGGGAAAGGGTTTTACTTTAATCCCCCCTCCCCAGCCACAGCGACTTCCCCAACTGTAACTAGCCTCTCTAGGCTGCTTTAAGCAATGGTACGGAAAAAGACAGGCGCTGATACTGTACCTGTCTTTTGCCCCCAACATGGCTCAATGAAGCAGGAATGGGGGGTATTTCCAATCAGGGAAACAGGCCTGGATCCAAAGGTGGCATTCTGTCAGTGCTGCAGGAACTCCTTTGATAGAACGGTTTTTCTGTTGGGGGGAGATTTTTGCCAATGCCCCCATTGCCAACTTCACTCTCTACTCTGCTCCTTCAGATCCATTGACCTGCCATAATACAGTTTTATGGGAGGAGTACATAGAAGGCTACATAAGAGGTGACAGGCAGGGAAGCTGCCTTCTTCTGTGTCTCCGCTTGTGCTGCGTAGGATCCAACCCAGGGAGTGTACGGGGAAGGGTGAGTTAACTCTCCTTTGCCCAACACCCCAGCCCGGATTCCCACATTCCATTTCCATGGCTGCTTTTTTAGGACCTAGCAGGATGTTGGGAAGTCCCATTATGGAACTTCTATGTCATTAGGATTGCCAGGTCCTACCTGGCTGCTGGTGGGGGAGGGATCCTGCCTCTCCTCCAGGATCTTCTGGTGTGCATACTATGATGACATCATCCAGAAGTGACATCATCACATCAGGGACGTCAGAGGTGCCACTCTAGTTTCTGGGCAAAAATCTATGGTTTTTTGCCTTCAAAACCATAGAGTTTGCGCAAAAACTAGAGCATCACCCAGACATGATGGCATCGTTTCTGGGTGAAGTCACTGTGACAGGGACATCGCAGGGTGATGTGCCTGTTTGGGGGTGGGCTCTCCCTGCTGGCCAGCTGGCCGGCAGCAGGCTGGAGCCCCAGAAATCAGGGGAACCCCTGCCCAGACTTGGGGTCTGGCAACCCTAAATGTCATGCTAGGCCTGTAAAAACACGAAGAAGCATCTGGACTTACTTATACCTATTAACAGTATTCTTATCACACACTTCCAGTTTAAAAAAATACATATTTTTACCTTTATTAACTGAAGATATTTGTCCTTGTGCCTTTTAGAAAAATCGAATACCTTATTCTTGCATTATACAGAACAACATAACCTGTAATTTCTTTGGTGATATTCCGAATCTTTTCCACAAAGGCCCTGAATTTGTTACATGACTGTTAACAGGTGAAAAAGCTGGCGTCAAGATAGCACCATTGCTCATAATGGTCATACTGACATACTGGGTTCGATCCAGCTCAAAATTTCAACTTGGGCTAGAGCTGATGTGCAAGCGGAAACTCAAGAAAAAGAGAGCAGTATCCAGAACTACATTATGGTGACCCTGTAGGGTTTTCAAGGCAACAGACATTCAGAGGTGGTTTGCCATCGCCTTCCTCTGCATAGCAACCCTGGACTTCCTTCGTGGTCTCCCATCCAAATACTAACCAGGGCTGACCCTGCTTAGCTTCCGAGATCTTACAAGATTGGACTGGCCTAGGCCATCCAGCTCGGGGCTTTATTATAATAGATGTAATTAAAGACTTGGGTTTTGTTTTTCTCCTTGCTTACGTGTATAATAGTTCTTACCTGACCATAGGTGGTTTTATGGCCATCCTTTTTATTAACCATGTCCTGCAGAGCTGGCTGCTAAGATGTCAAATCAGAGTCTAAATAGATTAATTTATAATCAAGCCAAATTGAGACACCCTAACAAATTTCTAGATGAGAGATGCTTATCATGAAATATTAATGTTAAAGGGCAGTAGCAGGGGGAGGAGATCAATTCATATTTGGATGTAAATCAAAGTGATAGATATTCACTTCACAAAGTACATTATGAGCTTCAGTTTTCCCCTCTTCTAGTAGATAGCCAAGGTCTGAGCATTCAACATGGAGGATTTTTTGAAGCAAACTAGTTAGATTGCTACTAGCTATGTTGCATAATAGTATAGTCTCAGTTCAACTCCTAAACTCATTTGTACTTACATAAAGAAACTGCTGCAAGTCTTGAGTGTTTACGTTGTCAAATAAATTTGGGCATTAATTTTTTTTTAACGAGATATCCCAAGGAGCAGAATTAAGCTTAAAGACACAGTCAGGCATGAAAACAAATTATGCACGGTGACAAGTTCATCTTAATTGCTGTTTTTCCTAACTACCGAAGTTGTTAGACTGAAACTGTAATGCTTTATCCTTGTCCAACTGTTATTTATTAGTATTCTGCTAAGGTAGAAATGTCCTCTTGCAGGCAGATCCCAAAATATTTAGCCAGGGCGGTTTTCCAAGAGACCGAATGTTCTTTAGCTATCCAATTCTTTATGCCTCTGTGCATATTTAGAGCAGTCTATTCCAATTTCCTGAAGATCATTTTATAGCCAGATACAAAACAAATACTTCAATCCCATGGACGCTTATCCTGGAGTAAGGGGCTTACTTCTGAGTAAGCTAACTAATGAAGGCTTAGAAGAATGTTTTAATTGAGGATCCTGGTAGAGACTGAGTTGCTGGTCACAACATTAGCACAGAGACTATTAAATATTTTGTTCTAATTTCCAGTCTGTGCTCTGCCATATCTAAATTAATCCATACCATTATTGTCAACATTTCAACGGACATGGCAAATGTTGGGGTGGGGCAGACAACCACACATTTTTTAATTTAAGTAATTCAGAAGTACAACCATTTGCCATTATTCTAGCCCTTTAGTTTTTATACATTAACCATATGTTTCAGCCAATAAAGTATCTAACTGGGCAATCTTATGCAGAATTAATTCAGTTTTACTCACGTCCATGCAAGACTGTACTGTAATCCTAAACAGAGTTACACCCTTAAACAGGCTGAGAAAGGTGTAGCTCTAGTTGGGATATCACTGTAGGTTCTCCAGCTAGCTCCTAAGTCGAATATACAAATATAAAGTAGAATAACCCTTTCCAGTGTTCCCTCTAAGCTGAGTTAGTGTGAGCTAGCTCAGTTTTTTAGCCTCCAGCTCACACATTTTTGTCTCAGCTCAGGAAGGACGCCTCCATAACAAACCAATTTATGCAGTAGCCAAATTGCTCACTCACAACTTTAATGCCAGTAGCTCACAAAGTAGAATTTTTGCTCAGAAGACACCACAGCTTAGAGAAAGCATTGATCCTTTCCTATCTAAGAAAATCTATTTAAAAATCTCATCACCTGAGCCACCTAACTAGCCACTCAATCTATATACCTAACAGTGAAGTGTCGTCGTCCTGCTCCCCCCATCTGTGGATATCTAAATCCACAGACTGGGGCTACACTGATGTGAAACAGATTTTCCTGCAAAGTTGGGAGACCACATATGCTTCTTGTCAGTGTAGCCCCCAATCTGTGGATTAGATATCAGCAGATGGGGGGGGGTACACTTCACTTCTATTGTTGTTGGCTCATTGAGCTATGAATAATTTCAAATAAAAACTCCCCCATGACATTCCTTAGTTGACCATCCCACATGGTCAAAAGCCTTTTTAAAATTGGAAAAAAACCCCACAAACCTGGGATGCATTATTGTTTTTTCTCTTGAGCAGCACACATAAAGTATGTAATACAAACTGAGATTTCCCACCCAGGTATAAAATTTTTGTCGATGCCTTTGTAAATTGTTTGATTTAATTTAATGGCTATCAATGGCTGTCCAGATTTCTTTTAGTTTTTTTTTAAGATGGCTTTCTGTGAAGGTATAAATATGGATAACTTGGAACTGTATCCTCACAATATTTTGAATATGTCACTATACTCCCTCCTCAGCTCTTCCTGCAGTCTCCTAGTCTCTAGTCTGCATATTTGTAGGTCTGTTTCCCCAAAGATGCAAACACTGTAAGGCTTGGATCAGGAGCTATTAATGCTAAGGAAACCAGCCCTTTCTACACATTCTCTCTATCGACAATTCCAATATGATTCTTAGGGCTGCCAGGCATCACTTGGCAACTGGTGGGAGATGGGGGAAGGTGGGTACTTACTGGAGGGGATGATCTTTGTGATCATGAGATACATCACTTCCAGCATGACCCAGAAGAACCAGCATCGCACCAGGATGAGACTCTATCTCCCCCCCAAAAAACTCTACGGAATTTTGCTATAGTGTTGGCCTGCTTAGAGTGTCATGATGAAAGTAATGTCATCACACAGTGGTGAAAATCCCCAAACATGTTTTTCCGGCCTGCTTCCACCCATCGACCAGATGAGCATTGGCAGGCATCGGCAACAATTACCAGGAGTCTGCCTGACATTTTTGGGCACCTGGTAAGCCCAATTACCCTCTATTTTTAAAAAAATAGTAGGGGATATTTTACCAATCTTTTTTATCTTGCTTTTCTTATACTGGCTATTTTATGGTTAAATATCATGTCCCACATTATTGTCTTCCCACTTTTCCCTTCTCTACCACTTTGTCGGCACAATGTGAGAGAGGTTTTGGTGGGAAAGGAAGGAAATAAGAATGTGTTTAGGAGCTTCTGACCTTTCCCTCAAGAGAAAGCTCCTGTTTTCAAATGTGCCCCCCACCCACTAAGAAAATCTGCCTAGACAACAAGGAAAACTTGGTGTTTTTTAAAGAAGCGATCCACGTGCTTGTGACTTCAGAGAACCTGATATCAACTCCCACTCTCACCTCAAGCCTATCTGCATACCAAACAACCAATGCATCTCACGTTCAGGAAAAACAGTCATGTTTAGGAGATCTGGAAACTAAAGATTATGAAAGAATGAAAGGAAGAGCAGCGACTAGCATAGCTGCCGTCTGGAACCCAAACAAGTAACAACTTAAGAGCCAGGGAAGCAGAGATACATTCTGCAGAGTTTGAAGAAATTGAAGGGCATATTATCTGTTACTCTTTAACAAGGCCAAAGATATGAGTAGCTGCTATGGTTGCCTGGCCAAACCTGACAACCAGCACTGAGAGAGGGGACATAGTGGGAGGAGCAGCATCACGAGCATGATGACATCACTTT
Source organism: Gekko gecko (assembly GCA_029375565.1). Classification (NCBI taxonomy): domain Eukaryota; kingdom Metazoa; phylum Chordata; class Lepidosauria; order Squamata; family Gekkonidae; genus Gekko; species Gekko gecko. Next base: position 134,132,903 of record JAPDNY010000008.1, on the reverse strand, counting down.
GGGGGGGAAACCCAGAAGCGATGGCGGTAGCTCTAGGAATCACCAGAAACTCTATGGTAAACCCACAGTTACCAGAATCCTAGAACTACCGCCATCACTTCTGGGGTTTCCCTGGAAGTGACATCATCACTTTCGCAAAGCCAGTGAGGCTTTTTAAAATTCTTCCTCCTCCACCATTTGGAGCAGTGGCAGGCACCAGGAGCTGGGGGGGGTGTGTGTGTTTCCCATGACCTGAATGGAGGTTGGGCATCTCTAGCTGCCACTGAATATGAAAGGGAATCAGCAACAAATGTTAGAGTACAGATATAGTAGCAGACAGAGGTGAGGGTCTTAAAAGATTGACAGAGGGAAGAAGCAGAGTTCGAGACAAAGAAAGGTGAAGGGAATCTTGCTTAGAAGGGGCTGGCACTCATGCACCTACTCAGGTGCAGCCCATCTTTAAAGCCTCATTTTCCTGCACGGTCCCAATATCTAGCAGACAATGAGAGGTGCCATACAGTAAACTTAAGCATTTCCAAGATCCCGTTTCAATGGGTCACCAACAGTACATTTCACGCATACACAAAAGGGTGGAGACCCTCTGATTATAACAATGCGTTTGGAGGGCAATTTATCAACACCTCCTTTGGCCTCCCTTACAATGCTGTGAAAATAATAAAATAAAATAAAACTGACCACAGAACGTTTAGGGGTTCTCTGTTCTCATAGATGTACCAAGCAACACACTTGCATACTGGGGAACTGAAGGAACAATCCCCTCCCCTTTCTCTTCCGTCTGTTTAGACAGATGGCATCTTGGTGATTAGAATACCTCTGAAACGCACGCAGAGTGGGAGAGCTGTCTGACAACTGAGGAGCAGTGGCTGGGATTTGATTATATCATTTTTTCACTTCTGTTGTTTCATCTGCTTTTTAATTGAGAGTAAACACCCACAACATTCTGAGGCAGAGGAGATCACGCCTTTGGATAATGCCTAAGCTACAAGCAACATGGACAAAAATCTTCAATTTCATGCTTATATAACTTCAGCCGATGTGGGCAGCATTCACGCTTCCCATGTCCCAAGCAGAATCTATACACGCCACAGCAGCTGTCTCGGCAACAACAGAGCTGTGGGGAGGACAGATACATGCACATCTTTCTCTTCACGCAATATTTGCCCACTCCTTATAGGGGAAGAGACACAAAGCCAACCAGCAAGATAAGAAGTAAAGATTAACAGCCCCATATTGTTCTGGCTCTGAAGAGCCAACTAAGTGCTATGCTGAGATGACTCTAAGTTATGGCAAGTATATCCCAGAGAACTGGAGCCACACAGGTGGCAATGAAAGAGATGGGCTGTAGCTCAGCTGTAGAGCATCTTCTTGGCATGTAGATGGGCCCAGGTTCAACCCCAGGCATCTCCAATTAAGAGGATCAGGCAGTAGGCAGTGTGAAGGACTTCTATCAGAGACCCTAGAGAGGAGAGGAGTTGCTGGTCAGAACAGACAATCTGACTTTGATATACCAATAGTCTGACTCAGTATAGGGCAGCTTCATATGTGTGTTTGTATGTACACACCAGCATTAGGGTCTAAGATAAGGCTGTACATACAATATCTAAGTTGCCTCTCAATTCCTCCTGGGTGACCATGAGGGTATCATGACCAGCCAGTGTTCCAGGTTAACCGATAGCACATCCAAAACAATCTCCAGAACCAGCTGGAATGCACAGGGGATTCTAGAGCAGAGGCACAAGACTTCCTCCATAGACACATCAATAGGAAAAAGATTCCCAGAAAGTAATATTGGGGGCCTTGGGGGGGGGGAAGCTGTGGTTTTGCATTTATATAGTCCTGGATGGCCCAGGCGAGCCTGATATCATCAGATCTCAGAAGGTAAGCAGGGTCATCCCTGGTTAATATATGGAGACCTCCAAGGAATACCAGGCTGTTACAAAGAGGCAGGCAATGGCAAACCACCTGTTAGTCTCTTGCCTTGAAAACCTTAACACCGTCGCCATAAGTTGGCTGCGATGATGGCAGTTTCCACCACCCACCACGAGTCCTAGATGCAAGTTCTGGTAAGGAAGAAATTCAGGCAGGAGGAAGTGGGAAAATCTCTCAGAACTGCTGCCACTCATTACAGACGATGGCAGGCTAAGTGATCCATTCGTCTGATTTGGTACCAGGCAAGTTACTCCATATGAAAACCATTACCGTAACATATGAGTTCTCCACATTGTGTGTGGAACATGCCCAAAGGGAATGGAACTTCAGGCCCTGGACATGTTTAGAGTTCAGTATAATCAGGACTACAGATGGAAAAAGACAACTGTCTCCTCAATAGGGAAATTATATACACATTTTGGAATAAGCTACTACCACAGGTCCTGGCTTTAGAGGTTTCTAAAGCATGTTGTATTCCAGAAAATATATTTTCCCCATTTAGATATCAAACAAGTATGTAATTTCATTGTTGCTCTATTTGCCAGCCACCAACATACTGAGAATGCAATATCCACTAGGAAAGCTGTGAAGATACTAATTTGCCATCTGAACACAAAAATATGAGGGGACCCAGCACTGAGCAATGCTATCCATCTTTCTGAAAGGCTGATTCTAATCACACTTACTTTAAAAAGCCATTTATCAGTGGTTCAACAGGCCTCACTGACTATTAAGAATGCTCACAGAGGTAGTTTGAGAGTCACCACAAGACTTAAGAATAGAGCTTGGGTCCAGATAACCATTTCCACAGGTAGAAGGATTTCTGTCAGTAGACCACGACTTTCCCACTTCCCTCCTCTGGTGTCAGTCCAACTGCCCCCAACTCCTTTCCCTAGGGATTTTCTGGGGCATCCCGCATTGGATCTCCTGGACAAAATGGCTGCTTTGGAGGACGGACTCTATGGCATTATACCCTGCTGAGGTCCCTCCCTTCTTCAAACCCCTGCCTTCTCCAGGTTCCACCCCAAATCTCTGGGAATTTTCCAAGAGAGAGCTAAGCAACCCTAGGGGGAAAGAAGAAAGTCACACTCTGTGGGGTGGGAAATCTTCAGCCCCCAGAAACACTACTCTGGATCCAAGCCTAGGATTTCTGCTGCACAGCATGACAGTTACCAGGAAGCAGAATGCTGAGTGTACGCTGTCAAGCAAGAACTTCAGGCTTTGTCTCAACATTTCATATTGGGCTTCAGTTCATAAACTACTAATTCGGAACAAAGCCGCCAGAGTATTAACTGGACCATGAAGCTGGAAGCATGTTAAATTCAAATTTGCCTCCACCACAAATTGGATTCTAGTGAGTTTGGGACCCTTGTTCAAAGTGCTGTTTTTGACCTTTAAAATCTGAAATAGTAGACTGTGGGTACTTCAATGACTGCCTTCTCCTTATAAACCTGCCCATTTTCTGAGGGATGACCTGAGACCCTGTGGATTCAAGTAGACAAAAAGGCAATGTACAGATACTTTAAATAATTAAGATCTAGCCACACCCTTATAATAGTGGCAGGATTAATTTTGCACATTAAAATGCCACTATACTGTCCCAACTAAAACTTTTTTAGGAACATGAGGCCTGTAATAAGTCTGACAAGCCTGGTGACTGGGCCTATTCTGCCATTAGCCCGGACGCTGGTTTACTAATGCCTGGAGATTTGGGTGCAGTGCACTGAGGAATGCAGACTTTGGGAAGAGAAGGGAGCTCAGCAGGGATGCAATGTCATACAGTCTGCATTCCAAAGCTCCTGTTTCTTCCAGGGACACCGATCTCTGGAGTCAGCTGTAATTCCAGGAGAACTCCAGGTCCAACCTGGAGGTTAGCAACCCTATCCCCCCATATTACAGTCCCAGTCGGAGTCAGAATCCCATGCACTTGGGAAAACTGAAACGATATTTCCTAAAGCTCCCAGCTCCCCTGCATTCTGCAGCAACAAACCTGTACGAGAATCTAGGGCTACCGGATACCCTACCATGGTACCCCCTGTGAGTTCTCCCCTCATCTGAAGAAGAGATTGGATTTATACCCCACCCTTCACTCGGTGTCTCAGCGGTTTACAATCTCCTTTCCCTTCCCCTTCCCACAACAGACGCCCTGTGAGGTAAGTGGGGCTGACAGAATTCTGAGAGAACTGTTCAAGAGAACAGCTCTGAGAGAACTGTGACTGACCTAAGGTCACCCAGCAGCTGCATGTGGAGAGGTGGGAAATCAAACCCAGTTCTCCATATTAGAGTCTGCCGCTCTTAACCACTATACCAAACTAGCTCTTCTGTGAGGCAATGCTGAGGAAACAAAGGGCTGTGGGGGACTCCAGTATGGCTCAATTTGAAGTTATCCCAAACTTCAGAAGAATCTGAGATCAATCTTAAATGGAGTCATGTGTTTGTGTGTGGACCCTGTTTCAGAAACTCCTACTAACATAGTTTTGGCTCCAGCTAGGGTAGCTGGGGGGCTGCTTCTGGTAGAAGGACTCCTGCTAATGGGCCTGCCTTCTCATGCTTACTCTCCAGACTGGTAGAAGAAAGGTCTAGAGCTGGAAATGACATTGCACAGTGTGTGACATCATGTCCGACTGAAAACCTGGATATGATGTAAAAGCACACTGGACAACACTGGCCATGACAGCCACAGAGTTACCTGAAGGACTTACATCATATTCAGGTTTTCGGGTGGACATGACATCATGTATTGCACAATGTCATTTCTGCATCCAGACCCACCCCTAAAGCTCCTTGGGATGCCAGTCAACAGCCTAGCATTCCCAGCTCCAACCCATGATTAAGGCTTAATCCTTACTAAAATGGTAAGCCTGGGTGAGGAGAGCACCAATACAGATTATGGGTGAGGGCTAGGCTTGCCATTTGCCCACTGGTGTAGGAGATGCTCCATCCCCAGATCCTGTTGCCTGCCAGAACTTGGAGGCTGGTGTGAGGAAAAAACCACAGTGGGAAGATGGCATGACATCACTTCTGGGGGAAACTCGGAAGTGGCGTCAAAACCACTCTAGAAATCACCAGAAAATCTATGGTAAAATCATTCCGGGCAATGTCTGGAATGGTGTTGATGCCACATTCAGGTTTTGCCCAGAAATGACTTTGTGCTGTTGCCTCCCCACCTCCTCCATATCCCCAGCTCCTTGGACTCCTACTGGTTTCCAAAAGCTGGCTAGCAACCCTAATGAGGGATCATGTGACAAAATGCTGCCCCATGAAAACACATAGCTCCTGCACATAGGCTGCATGCACATATCAGTGGATATTTTGCTGTAGCAATCACTAACAACTGGATTGTCTGGCCCATACCAGCAGAGTCCCACTGCAGAAGACTGCTATAGCACAATAACTGTGGGTGCAGTCACATAAAACTAGCATTCCAGGAAGAGAATCATACTCCTTGACATCTAGTATTCTATGTGGAGGACTTTTTTTTAATAGGGAGGAATGTTTTATCAAGAAAACCTGCACTTACAGTCCAAAGTAACACATTCCAGGCATCAATTTATCACCTCGTTCAGAACTAGGCCAAGTTCTGACTGTCACCTTTAAATGTCAAAAGTTACTAGAATTCCGGAGGTCTCTTTAACTTCAGCCACAAAACTTAAGAGATTGTGGGAAGGCCAAATTTTTGCCTCTACTCTTTTCTTAAGTAAACTCTGACAGTTGTGGGGGAGTCTGAAGTCTTTGGCAGGCTCCTTTGGGAAGACAGGTAGACACCACACCCACGTGCCTCCTCAGAATCGTGTCTACCACTGCCAGATTTCTTTTTTTTATTATATTTCTATCCAAACCTTTCCTCCAAGGAGCTAATGGTAGCAAAGATAGGGAGATGCTATTTTTTCCTGTCTAAGAACCTTTTGAAGTAGGCTAAACCAAGAGCCCCAATGGGGTAAAAATTCTCCTCCATCTGTCCTGCCGTTTCTAGCCCCAGTTCTGAGTTTATGACTGAAAAATGGGTTTGGAACTGCTAGTGGGGGCAAATGCTAGGGGAGAGTAAGTTGAGGGGGGGACTACTCTCGACCGGTTCTTTATTATGAAAATAATTTATTGTAAATCCTGTTTTTCAAGGTAGAACGAGAAGCCAGACTTCAAAGAAACACAGTGAAGGAGCAGTACAGAAGAAAGCAGTACTCCAAACTCAGCTTTCCCAAAGTCACCAAAACAGAGTTGTTGGCCAAGGTATTAGAACTCAGCTTTCCCAAAGTCACCAAAACAGAGTTGTTGGCCAAGGTATTAGAAACAGTCAAATAAAAAATTATTTCACTTATATCTCACCTTTCTCCTCTATGGGAACCAAAAGCAACTTACACTGTTCTCCTCTCCTCCGTTTTATCCTCACAACAACCCTGTGAGGCAAGTTAAGCTGAGAGCCTGTGACTGGCCCAAGGTCACCCAGTGAGCTTCCACGACAGATTAGGGATTCAAACCCGGGTCTCGCAAATCTCGGTCTGAAACTCTAACCACTACACCACACAAAATGAGATCAACAGAACTACAACCTTTACTAAAATAATTAAAAAGGTGACATCAATGTGAAAAATTGTCTTTTGGTATATGCGTCAGCAGAAGCCGAACCCCACGTAGAAATGTTTGGCCACCTCTGCAAACCTCCGGTCAGCACAAAAAGCAAAGGGCCATAGAGAAAAGTCATGGCAAGCTGTTGGTAATTAAGAACACAGGAAGGAATGAGAGGGAACAAACAGAGGGAAATGCACAAGACAATAGTATCAGCAGAACTAACACAGCCAGCCTCAGGAACTTTGAGCGTATTTGTACTCCACCAGCCAACTGTTTAAAAAACAAAACAGATAATGTGACTGCCACCTCATGACCGACCCATAAAATCAGACTTCTTCACGAGCAGGAACTCAGATCAGGAAATGTTAATCCAACTAATACAAAAATAAGAAAGGCCATAATATTTATAGAGGGAAACTTTGCCAATCGGTACTTGCACAAAGTACACAAAGCAATGAACTCTCAAAACTTTCAAATTAAGTTTGCCTCTAAAGGAACGAAGGAAGGGAAAGGTATGCTTAAAGGGTAACCTCAAAAGTTCCAAAGGAACTAAAAAAAGATCTTCCCCAAAAGGTAGCATTTAAAGCTGGAGGCTGGGAACAAAAGTGAAGGAGAGACTGGTGCCATTCTGAAGGCCTGATCTGACCACTCACGTAAGCTATGGAAGCAGGCAGGCCACACCAAAAATGGCCTCAAAGGTTTTTAAAGATTTGGGTACGAATATTTAAGTCCCAAATATACAGTTTGAGCACTAAGGCCATGTGAAAGGTATAGGAAAGATAATGTGGAGTAGTGGTTAGAATGTTGGACGGGGACCAAGGAGACACAGGTTCAAACTTATGAGAAAACAGGCAACTCACCAGCTGGCCAGGGCGATTCTACATTGGCTTTTCCCTCCATTGTTTTACCAAACCCACCTTGGAAGAGAAATTTCCCTCTGTATTGCATGCTGCTTTCACTTTCTTTGCTCATTGGAATTTATGGTACCCTCTACACTGCGTGGTTAAGACGCTGAACTACAGGCTGTGGAAAGTCAGTAGTTCAGCAGTTCAAGACCCGAGTAGTGCCGCATGACGGGGTGAGCTCCCGTCTCTAGTTCCAGCTCCTGCCAACCTAGCAGTTCGAAAGCAAGAAATTGCAAGTAGATAAATAGGTACCACTTCAGTGGGAAGGTAACAGCGTTCCGTGCACCTTGGTGTTTAGTCATGCCGGCCACATGACCACGGAAGTGTCTTTGGACAGCGCTGGCTCTTCGGCTTTGAAACGGACATGAGCACCGCAACCCTAGAGTCGGATTCGACTGGCTTTCGAGCAAGGGAACCTTTACCTTTACCTACACTGCGTGCTGCTTTCACTTTCTTTGCTCATCAGATCTTATGGTACCCTCTACACTGCATGCTGCTTTCACTTTATTCGATCGTCGGGTTTTACAGCACCTTCTGCATGGATTTATGGCCGTTCAGGGGAGAGTCCACAGTCAGTATGGCATTGACCCTGGGTATCTGAATGTGGTTTTGAGCAGCACCTTTTCCTCAGTGTTGAGAAAATGTGGAGCGAATGCCAGATGCAGAATCGCCCTCCGTCTCTGTCAGCCTGGCCTGCTTCGTTGGGAGGATAATATGGAGAAGCAGAGCACCATGTTTGCTGCAGCCCGCAGCTCAGAAGGGGGACGGGATTTTTAAACTGATATATAAATGCGCAAGCCCAAGAAACATAAACACACACTAGTCAGGAATTAAGTATGTTTGTGGCTACCTGTTAAATATGAACTGAGGTGGCCAGTATACAAAACAATCCTACAAAATGGATGAAATGGCCTCGAGCCCAGCAACTTAACATACGCCACAAGGGAAGAGGGGGGAAACAAAGATCTGGGGGGGGGACTTGGGGGGAATTCCCTCTTGCTGCCAGTGTCAGACCCTAAGTAGAACCAGTTTACCAAACCTCCCCCCCAAAAAAAGCCACTGCATTGCAGCAATATTGCAAAAGCCAGTTCTCCCGGAACTGTTGCAAGATTACACCTACGCCAAGGGATTTAAGGGTTTGCAAAGGTATGCTAAACTTGCTTTAAGGCACCTTGGAATCGGCAGGCCAGCCAGGGGAGTTTGGCCTAAGAGCGCACAACCCCCCAACTCAGCACCAGCCATTGCTCTTTTTGCTTTGGCCGCCCCATCACTGTAAGGATGCGATCCCAGTCAGTTGTCACAGGGCAGTCACTGAACAGGGGGGCGCAGAGTCCCTGCTGACTTACTGACCAAGGGCCGCAGGTCAGCAGTGAACACTTCTCAAGCAGAAGATCAACAATTCAAACCTCAGCATCTTCCCAAAAAAACAGGCCAAAGGAAGATTTTTTTATTATTATTGGTAGAGCTGAGTGGTTGCCTCGCATCAACAGAAGTTCAAGACACGACTGGTTTCCACGATAAAAGAGAGAGAAAGTTAAACTAAGTGTTTCATTTCCTTAAAAGTAGAGCATGCAGGTAATTTAATAAATGGGAGATTACAGTAAAACACAGGAGTTCTGTGGATGTATTTAGTAATTTCACTTAAATAATTTTGGATGTTGGGAGGATCGCAGGTAATGGTTGGTTAATGGGCAGAATGTAATAGCCAGATGGGCAGAAACTATTGTTTTTTAGATGATGAGGATGCCTGATGTTTGCATAAAAGAAATCTAAGTGTATTTCAGAAGTATACTCCAAACAGTCTGTATGAGCTAGAGCTTCTATAAGCGATTGATCTGTCACCTTCAAGGTTAACAACTGAAAGTTTTTCTTAATGCCGTATTTGTAAGCATTGTATACGATCACCACACTTTGGATTTTCTTTTCTACCTCCCCTTCTTGTAGTGTGTTTTAGTACCTTTCCCTTTTTCTGTAGTTTATTAGAAAATGCAATAAAAAATCCCCTTTGGGGGCCAAAAAAAAAAAAAGAGAGAGAGAAGTTCCAGACACGACTGGTTTCCACAATAAAAGAGAGAGAAAGTTAAACTAAGTGTTTCATTCCCTTAAAAGAAGAGCAGGTGAGTAATTTAATAAATGGGAGATAACAGTAAAACACAGGAGTTCTGTGGAATGAGAAGAGACTGGGAGCGGGGGGGGCACTCAAGCAATTACATTTTCTGAGTAATGTCAAGATGTGTAAACAGTATTTCCAAGAGTGTGGTTTCTGAGCCAATTCCTTGTTGGGTCAATTAACTCAGTTCCTCCGCAAAGGAAAGAGGCTCACAGAATAATATGTCTGTTCGGTGCCATCAAGTCACATGACGACCCCAGCAAGGGGCCTTCAAGGCACATGAGAAGCGGAGGTGGTTTCCCATTAATTTCCTCTGCAGAGTCTTCCTTGGTGATCCTCCATCCAAGCACCGACCCTGCTTAGCTTCCGAAATCCGACGTGATCGGGCTATGCCTCCACGATCCCCACAAAACAATAAGTATTCCTTAATCTAGTTTTTCTCCTGATGAAGAGTTAATTTAAATTTACAACTGCAGGGGGGTTGGCGGTTTGCAACAATGCTTCACACCCTTGACTATATTTTCATGACGAGCACTCAGCTCTCCTGTGATGGAGTTCACCGAGTGGGGACGATGGACCCAGCCAGTGAGTTGTGTCATAGACATACACAGCTCACGTGTTCTCCTCTAGTGCGGCAAATGTTGTCCCTGCTCTGAGCTGTACTGCAGTGCGCATGCAGAAGGAGCTTCGGCCACCCTCACTCCCACGCTCAGGGCCACTTCTAGGTTTTCGGGGGTCGGGGCCCCCTCCTCCTCTGACCCCCACTAGGATCCCCACTCAGGCCTTCCTTCCAGCCCACCCACATCCCCAGCTGTTTGTGTTTCCTTCCTTCCCTGCCCATTTGTCAACCTTCCTACTGACCATATGTCCTTCCCCTGGTGGTGCCTGCAGATAGGGTGCAGAGTCCTGAGCCTGCCACTAGTGCCACCATTCCTTCCCTGGCGGCATGTAGTTTGGGAGCTCCACTGCCGTTGACCCTGCCAGAAACCCTGGGCCTCAGCAGCGGCCACACCTCAGGGTATGCCCAAGCTGGCCCTGCCTGCACTGTTACCCCAAAGGTCCAGAGGGGAGCTACTCGGCCCACTACAGAGGGCCAGAGGACCAAACAGATCCTTCCTCAAGTCATTTCTGTTTGGGATAACAGTGCTGAGTGGGTGGGGTTGAAGCTCCTTCTGACCACATGTCACAATTCAACAAGATCCAAGGAAATAGAGGAGAATGCAAAATTGTATATGACTGTCACACAGTTCACAGTTTGGGTCCCTTGTCCCCACTCACTGACTTCTATATCATGGAAATCTACCTTGGGTAGTTATTCTCTCGTACTACCCGTCCCAAGACATATACACCAGAACTGTTAGTCAAGCCAGTTTGGTGTAGTGGTTGAGAGTGCAGACTCTAATCTGGGAGAACCGGTTTTGATTCCCCACTATCCCACATGTAGCTGCTGGTGTGTCAGTCACAAGTTCTTTCAGAGCTGTTCTCTCAAGAGCAGTCCTACCTCATAGGGTGTCTGTTGTGGGGAGGTGAAGGGAAAGGAGATTGTAAGCTGCTCTGAAACACCTTTGGGTAGTGAAGAGCAGGGTATAAATCCAATCTCCTTCCTCTTCCTCTTGTTTTTTTCTGCAGGTGAATCTGTTTGCAGAAACTACACAAATCTGCCTACTGGATCACTCTCATCTCAACGTGTATTTATAAATACACACACACACAAAAGCATAGCCTGAAGCTGACTTAAACCAAATTGGACAAATAGTCTATCTAGCAAAATGTTGTCTACTCTGATGGGCAGCAGCTCTCTAGATTTTCATGGAGAGGAAGAGCTTTTCCAATAACTGCTTTAATGGGAACTTGCAGGGTCAGATCATTGGGAACTTCTACATGCCAAGCAGGTGTTCTACTACTGAGTCACAGCCCCTCATCTTTATGTAACTCTTTTGCACATTAGTAACATTTTCACTCAGGAATCAGCCCCAGGTCTTGTTCAAGAATTGCACCCACAGATGAGATATACTCCCAAGTCACCTATAGAGATGCACTGATCCATTTAAATCACTTTTGGCATTCACCTGTCCCTTTGTATCAGACCCCCCACACAGAAGTTAAACCAGGAACTTGACTGGTTCCCCCTTACACTACTGGTTCCCCCTTACAGTACTGACTGGAGAAGAGGACCATAGACAACGGAAGCCAGGGTACTACCAATGCAGACAATAATCATCCTGCTCTTGGAATCCAGTGACTTCCATAGAAACACTCCTGCACCATCACCTCTTAAACAGCTCCAAGATCTACCATACTCCACATGGACAAACACATAAACTTGCATTATAGTGAATTAGACCACTGGTCTAACAAGATCAGTACTGTCTACTCTGACTGGCTACAGCTCTCCAGTGTGATCTACCACTGCAATCTTTTAGCTGGTGATGCTGGGGACACCAAACCTGAGAACTTCTGCCTCCAAAGCAGATGCTCTATCACTGTGCCAGAGCCCAGTCCCTCTAGATTGACAATTCACTGCTTAGGGAAGCCAGGTTCCCCTTTTACACTTGCAGGTTGTTCCCCTGCCTGCCTGTTTCTCATTCTGCACCAAGTATTTGCATCTCTTCTAGGCACTCAGGGTTGGGAGGGACCAGAACTTCCCAACCATTTGGGCTCCCAACATCTTGTTAACAATTGTCAGGAGCAATGTGCAAATGCACTCAAGTGCCCATTAATAACCTCCATCAGGAATGGCTGGCAATCCTTGTACTAAAATGGCACATTATCTATTCCAGTATGACTGTGTGTGGGGTCTCCTTGACTGATAAGAGATCCTTGTGGGACTCAGAAGCCTGTACATCTGCAGCAGCAACAGGCCTGGTCGCTAAGCGCTAACGTGGTTGTCACTCATTAGTCTATGAAAATATGCAGAAGTTGCGGATCTACACACACCAGGCTATCTGACAGCTTCAAAGTCCATTATGTAATCTTTAGGAAGCCACTTCCCTTACAAAGGGAGCTAAGAATTCCCTTTCACCATTTCTTTTTAAACTTTGAGCATATTTGCATATAAACAAAACAATCAGTAGAGACACCTGGCAGGAAAAGTCATTCTAAGGACCTGTAAAAAAACAGGTGCTCTTTAAGCAGGGAATTTCTGTTCCCAGTCACTCAATAACTAGGTCACCATATTATTTATTTTAAAAAGGGGGGAAAGTATCAGGAACTCAGCATTCAGCCACTCATATACACACACACAGACACCCGCATTAGCAGCGACCAAGCAGCAATTTTGACAGCTTTTCCTCTTGTCGGCCACTCCATGTTAGTTGGAAAACAAGTTGCAAGAAACAAAATGACGCTCAGGCAGAAAGGGAATGAAGTGTGAAGTTTACTAACCTTGTGCCCCCAGGGAAGAAGCCGCCCCATGATCCTTTTATTTTATTTTACCAATCCACTCTTTCCGGTGTGAAATTAAATATCCACACTAAGGCTCCGGTGAAGAAAACTAACAGAGGGATTCTTTATCGTCCGGAAAGGCAAGCGGTGCCTTGCTAAGTGCTTCAGCTCAAGTCTATGAGCTGCCTCCAGAGAGGCAGTTTAAGGGAGAGAATCCAGCCCCCCCCCAGAGAGCTTTCCAGCCTATGAAGTGGAGCGAATAGAAGGGAAAACCACTCCCTCTGTGTGAAGCAGAGCGCTTGAATGCAAGGGAAAGCAGAAAGGGGGAGAAAAGCCACGGAAGTCAGGAGTGAGGCGCTTTTATGTTTTGATGCTGCAGCAGGTTTCATTGGAACCAAGAAAAGACAGAGGAGGGGGCAGGTAAATATTACCTGGTTGAATTTTTAACAGCGCTCACAGCCCAGTTTATCCCTGAAATTCCGGGCAAGACCAGACAGCAAAGGATTAATATGCAGACACAGCCACTCAGTTCCCTAACAAGCATACGGAGGAAGAAAGAGATCACTATTATTCCACTGTGGGTCAGTGCTGAACTAGGCTCCAATCTTGTGCAGCAAATTTGGTCTAAATTTAGTTTAGAGGGTTTAAAGAGAAGGGTTTATAGACTGAGCAGCATCAGTAGGGTACTTTTTCAAAAATCAGGAAACCATGACACTTCGATAGGACTGGACCGTACTAACAGCTGGAGAAAACTGAAAACAGGGTATTATATGTCTGACAGGCATATCAGACTACACTATAAATGGAAGCTCATACCTATATATTCTGCCCTCAAGTTGCAGCCAACTTATGGTGACTCCATATGGTTTTCAAGGCAAAGGACATTCAGAGGTGGTTTGCCACTTCCTGCCTCTGCATAAAAAAAGGGTAAAGGTTTCCCTTGCTCGAAAGCTAGCCGAATCCAACTCTAGGGGACAGTACTTATCTCTGTTTCCAAGCTGAAGAGCCAGTGCTGTCCGAAGACATTTCTGTGGTCATGTGGCCGGCATAACTAAACGCTGAAGTGCACAGAACACTGTTACCTTCCCACCAAAGTGGTACCTATTTATCTACTTGCAATTTCTTGCTTTCTGGTCACCACATCTCAAAAAGGATATTATAGCATTGGAAAAAGTGCAGAGAAGGGCAACTAGAATGATAAAAGGGTTGGAACACCTTCCCTATGAAGAAAGGTTAAAATGCTTGGGGCTCTTTAGCTTGGAGAAGCGACGGCTGAGGGGTGACATGATCGAGGTTTATAAGAAGTCCATCAGTGGCTATTAGCCACAAGGTATAGATGGGAACTCTCAGTCTGAGGCAGGTGATGCACTCTATTCTTGGTGCTGGAGGGGGCAGCAGTGGGAGGGCTTCTGGTGCCCTGGCCCCACTGCTGGACCTCCTGATGGCACCTGGTATATTTTGGCCGCTGCGTGACAGAGTGTTGGACTAGATGGGCCATTGGCCTGATTCAACATTGGCTTCTCTTATGTTCTTATGTTCTGAACTGTGAAGCTGGCAGGAGCTGGGGCCAGAGACGGGAGCTCACTCGATCACGCGGCATTAGGGTCTCGAACTGCTGAACTACAGACCTTCCAGTCTGCAGCTCAGCGTCTTAACCTCTGAGCCACCACAGCCTCTGCATAGCAACTCTAATATTCCTCAGAGGTCTCTCATCCGATTACATACCAGGGCCGACCCTGCTTAGCTTCCAAGATCTGATGAAATCGGGCTAGCCTGAGCTATCCAGGCCAGGGCACTTTCAATACAGGGTTGCCAGTGCCAAGTTGAGAAAATCCTTGGAGATTTGGGGGTGGAGCCTGGGGAAGGCAGGGGAGGGACCTCAGCAGGGTATAATGCTCCATCCTCCAAAGCTGCCATGTTCTCCAGGGGAACTGCTTTCTGTCATCTGGAGCTCAGCTGTAATTCTGGGAGATCTCTAGACCCCCACCTGGAGGGTGGCAACCCTACTTCAATAAAATGCAAGATGCACCGCTTCCTTTTTATGTATCATCTTCAATAACCTTGGAGTTGAAGGAAGCTGGGATTTGCCATAGTAACCCCAAAAGTTAGCCTCGAAACAAGACAAGGCACACAATGCAACAAAACAAAGAGAGGAGATTTGCAGTAAGTGAAGAAAGCATGCTTGTTTTCAGAGTGTCTTAAGCTGTACCAAAATACATATGCCAGTTGCCACTTTCTAGTGCATGCTGCGGACCATAATGCTTCATCCTGAACCCTACTGTGGTATCTAAAATTTGCCTTTTACATGGCAATCTCACCCCTCCTCTGGGCGGCTCTCTCTACCACCATTCTATCCTCAGAACAATGTTCTGGCGCAGCGTAGGCGAAGGGACTCCCATTAGCCCAAGAGCGCCCAGTGAGTTGCGTGGCTGAGTGAGAGTTTGAACTGGGATCTCCCCTGTCCTTGTCAGATACAATAACTACTACATCATGCTGGCTTGGATCAACAAAGCATTTCCACGGAGGACATGATTTCTGCCCACCGTGCACAACATTTTCACCTCTCCCTTCCTGGTGTAGCTCAGAATTCCCCCAAATGCTGTCGGGGAGTGGGGGCTTGTCCTCCTAGGAGCAGCATTTCAAGGAGCTTTTTGAGCAACGGTGGGAGGAAGAAGGAAAGTCATGCTCTGAGAGCAGAAGCACTCCATGGAAACACTCCGTCAGATCTAAAACACTGACTTTCACACCTTTTGTTTTAATCCCACTGATGAAATTACATGCAATTAATTCATTTAGTTTTAACACTGGAAGATTTAAGTCTTTCCAGAACTGCAGCCATCAATTAAATATAGAATCATGCAGACTGAGAGTTGCAAGATAATAAGAAAGAGGAGGAATTCTGGAGGTGCAATAAATGGACAACAATTATTACTCTAGGTTCTCCTTAGTAAAATTAATCTGTACCTTCCCCCCCCCACCTCTGAAGTATGTAGCAAGCTACCTTAAACCCATGGAAAACTTGTGTCTGATATTGGTAAGTCTTCTTTTTACCAGTCACAAAACATGCTGAGAAATTAAAGCAACTGTGATTTTCTCAACAAATAAGAAACTGTAAGTTCAACAACAAAGGAAGGCAAATGTCCAGGGCATTCGTGTCTTTAGGAATTAAATTTTGTGGGCATTTATCTGGGAGCAAGCCCTGTTGACCACAGGGTTGCCAGCTTCCAGGTGGAGCCTGAAGATCTCCCAGAATTAAAACTGATCTCCAGAACACAGAGATCAGTTCCCCTGGAGAAAAGAGCTGCTTTCGAGGGTGGACTCTGGCACGATACCCTGCTCTCCTCAGGTTCAATCCCAAATCAAATCCCAATCACTGTTACATATTGATGTCATATTGTCCCTGATAAGGCAATTTTACTTGTACTCTTATGACCCAAACTGGAAGGTACATACTGGTACTATTACTGTTTCCAGTACATGCAATTGCTTCTGACACAAGGCCAGATACAATTGTGGCCCCACAAACAACAATCTTTTCATGTGTCATTCAATTCCAGATTGGTACATTCCATTTTTGGTTCTATATTAAGTGTTTACTGCCTTACGAGTGTAACAGGGACTTTGTTGCATGGTGTATTCTGTAGTATTTGACTTCTGAAGAAGGCTCTTGTGAGTCGAAATGTGTCATGTCATACACTGTTCTTTTTTTGTGCACTTGTCACTTTGAACATTTTGTCTATATCTACTGATGTTTTTAACTTTTGGTCCTTTAGTTTTCTAAACTTTTTTTGGAGGTCAATCCCAAATCTCCAGGAGCTTCCCAATCCAGAACTGGCAACCTTAACTGACCAGCATGGCACTTCTTTCTAAGAAAAAACACATAGGATTAGGCAGCACTGGCCGAGAAATACACAGCTGGTTTTGCTAGTCCCGATTCTCTCCTTTAGCAAGCAGTAAACTACTTTGCAGTCCCTTCCCCGAGGTAACTGAATACAGTCTAGAATGTTCATATGATCTGCATTCCCTAGAAAGTCCCTCTTTAACATGAAGAAGGCAGTTATGGTTCTAGCAAATATTTAACCAGGCAAACAAGTATAATTCCAAGACATATTAGTACATGCATTGGCTCAATAAAATCCTTGGGTGGGGACTGGGGAGTTGGATCAAGTGTCGCCCACATTTTATTATTATTACATGTGTACAAGCATTAAAGAAAGTTTACATTATACCTTGAAAGGCCAAAGCCAGGACTATTTACTAATGTTGCCAACAGAAGACATATTCTTTCTAGTGAAAGAAACCCTCTCCCCAAAGTCAATCATGAAACATCCACCTAGTTTTAGGGCAACTTGAAGTCAAAATTTTATACCGAAATTATCTCTTGCAAATAAATGTCAGATTGAACAGGGAGAAAGAAAGAAGGCATTTCATACCGGAATACCACTTGGGGAGCAAGTAAGGTTGCCAACTTTGGGTTGGAAAATTCCTGGAGATTTGAAGGCAGAGCCTGGGGAGTGTATAATTTGAAAAGGGGAGAGGGCCCAGCAGCAACATGATGCTGTAGAGCCCACCCTCCAAAGCATCATTTTCTCCAAGAGAACTGGTCTCTGTACTCTGGAGATAAGCTGTAATTCCGGGAAACAGTAAAAAGCCCAGTAGCATCTTTAAGACTAACAAACTTTACTGTAGCATAAGCTTTTGAGAAATACAGCTCTCTTCATCAGATGCATCTGACAAAGAGAGCTGTGTTTCTTGAAAGCTTATGCTACAATAAGGCCCCGTCCACACGGAGCATTTGCCCCACTGAAGTCACGGGAGCCCTGCGGACTTTCCGTGCGCGTTCATACGAGCACATCTGGGAGGCGTAGGGCTCCCGTGGCCAACCCGCGGCTTCCCTCTGAAAACGCGGGGTAAAAAACTAGTAGGTCTGAGGTACTAGTTTCTGGAAACCCCGGGGCAAAGGCTGGCGTCTGATCACGGGAGCGCCGGTATCCCGCGGCTTCCGACGCCCGCCCATGTCCCTGGGGTTTCCGGATGTTGTAAGTTTCCCTGGGATGCGCACCAACGCTGGACAGCACATGCGCACACACAAGTCACCAACAGCGGCCTGCCCCCCCCACGGCGCATGCGCACTTCGCACTTGCGTGGTCTGCTGTGCTGCTGTTTTGCCGCGCTGCAGCAGTGCGGTGTGATCGCGGCGCAGAGCTGGCGCGTGGGAACCCGGTGGCCTGTGAGATCGGGCTACTGCGCCTTATTTAGCTCCGGGGCAAACTGCCACGCCTCCCCCGCGCGTTTTCTGGCCCGTGTGACCGGGGCCTACAGTTTGTTAGTCTTAAAAGTGCTATTGGGTTTTTTACTGTTTTGCAGCAACAAACTGACACGGCTAACTCCTCTGGATCTATGTAATTCTGGGAGAATTCCAGGCCCCACCTGGAGGCTGGCAACCCTACTGCCACCTCATCCCCAAGTTTCAGAGCACAAACTATTCCTTTGTCAGGGCCACCCATATTTCTAACTTGGTCGCACAAGCTGTGTAACTGACAATGAAATGGGCCTATGAGCTACGCCTGATACAGTTATTTTCTTAGTTGAAATTATCTCCATCCCACTTTTGATTCCAATCTATACTCTTTCCTCCAGTCAGAAATCTTTTCCTTCAAAAAAGGGAACAGGGCAGACCCATTCGGTCCAACTGCTTGACCCGTTAGGATAAGACTACAGTCGATGTTATGACACATTTTTAAAAAACAAGCACAATAAATGCTTTTATAAGATACTCTGGTTTTTTAATTTAATTTTATTTGTACTTTTATTTCATTTATTGCAATTTGACCCTGCTAGATTTATAGTAAAGCCTTTTAAACCTTGGAAAGAATCTCACACATATACACTCTTCCAAAAGCTCTTCAGGCCCGCTGTCCCTCCCCTTTGCCACCAAAATCTGAACCGGCCGTCCCTGCTTTCACATGCTTTGTAATTCGGACCGCATGGAAACCCACAGCTAAGTTTCCTCATTTATACAGGAAATTCTCAAGACTGCTTCCTACTTCTGTCAGGATCCGTATCTGCTTTTCCCCCAAAATCACAGGACAGAAGTTTTAAAAACAAAACTTGAGGCACCAGACTACCCGGTTTAAAAATTATAATGCCCCTACACCCAATCAAATCCTAGGCTACTGATTAGAGCTGGTGTTCAGTATTTACTTATTTACAATATTTATAGTCTGCCCTCTCACTGGGGCTCAAGGTGGATTCCACAGAGTGAGTGAATATAATCAACAAGGACATTCAATAGACAGTGAAATAGGATTGGGGTTGTAGATCCAACCAGAAGTCTAAAAAACAGAACTGAAAGTGCAAGTGTTAACCTGACACATCAAACGATGCAGAATTACACAATGGAAGCCAACCCGCTGTAACTTATACATTAACTGTGTATGCTTCCCTGGCCTAGGACCCACTTACAAAGATGTACAAATACTTGGAAATTCTGATGCCATGGAAAGAAGCCTAATTTCCCCCCCTGATTTTTTTCAGAAAAAAGTGGCTTTTGAAAAATTGGAAGATATGCAATACTTACTTTCCTATCAGACCTAAACCTATTTTTGTGCCTTCGGCAACATAAAATGAATCATTTATAACTTAGCGTATAACATTGTGTTGATTGCTATATTTAAAGAATTTAAAAGGATAAATGCTTCTCAGTTTCATCCTAAGCAGAGTTACACTGTTCTTAGCCCACTGACATCCATTGGCTTAGACAAATATAACTCTGCTTAGGATGGCACAGCTGGTATTCTATAAGCAAAATTGCCAAGACACCCACTGCCAAAGCGAAAGAACGCTGAAGATTGCTGCACCCTAAGCAGTCTTAGCACATTTCACTCATGCCAAAAGGGAGGAAAAATTATAGTTTTGTTTCCATACTCCACAAAATTTCCCAATTTAATCATCGTGAAAATTGACTGATGTACAGTTTTGAGTTAATACAGCCTTCAGAAATGGGGTTGCCAGCTCTGGGCTGGGAAATTCCCAAAAATCTCACAGTTAGAGCCTGTGGAAGGTGAAGCCTGGGAAGGGGAGGGACTTCAGTGTAACGTAATACCGTACAGCCCGCTCTCCAAAGCATCCATTTTCTCCAGGGGAACTGATCTCCAGATCTCCAGGCCCCACCTAGAGGTTGGTGAGCTTGCTTAGAAAGCATTTTGCTCATCTCAAAGAAAGAACATTTCACAGGAGCATTTTTTTTCAAAGATCAATGCTCACTACAGTTCCCCAACTTTTCCATCGGGAAAAAATGAAAGTCCTCAGGGGGGGAAAGTGGGGGGTCCCCAAATTTCAGAAGGTTTTTTGTGGGCCTTTACATGTCTATCCACATATTTTCAGGCCTGCTTGTCCCTTCTATGGTATCAAAAGACAAAGTTCCAAGAAATGTATTTCCCATTGATCTCTTACAATTACAATCAAGTTGCAATGTTTTAGTGCATGTTTAAAAATTAACTGACTTTTAATGTTACCTGTTACAGACTATCAGAACTGTATTAGCAAGTTACAACTTAACTAACTGTATGTGAACGAAAATTGTCATATGTATGTGTTATTTCTTCATATATTTAATAAAAATGTAAATAAAAAAGACTGCTTGTCCCAAAATGCTCTGTTGTATAGGATTACCACATTTTTAAAAGCAAAAAAGAGGACATATTTCCTGAATGACTACTTCAAACAAGTGATCATTATGAGAAATCTCATTTTAATTACCCCTACTATTTAAGCAATAATTACCACTAACTAAGAATATTCCTAACCTTACAAACCCAAAAAGAGGACATTTTCATCAGTTTTTTAAAAACAGCCCAAAAGAAGACAGACACCAGAAAAGAGGACACGGCCTCTAAAAAGAGGACATCTGGTAAACCAACAGTATTGTTCATCTCAATGCAGCCTTTTCCACGTGCTAGAGAATTAGGGTTTTTTTTAAAAAAGAGAGAGAGAGAGAGAGAGAGAGAGATGAAAGCTGGCAGTTCAGAGAATCCATTAAAACTATTTGTAAAATGGTGTACTGATATGTCAATATCCTAGTGTCAATTTTAAAAAAATTAAAATTAAAAAGCCCTCAGGTGGGTGGGGAAGGCTACTGTGGAGACAAGGTCAAGGAAAATGGCTGCCATGCAGGCCAGAAAATCCAAATTTACACACCCACAGAAAAGCCAACCAGACATTACTATGATATTTCCCAAAACTTTGGAGCAAAGCAGGTTTGAGAAAGAACAGAGAAAATCCAGGGAAACATCCAGAGGTACACAAATGCACCACGATGCTTTGGGGAAGCGTGGGGGGGGTTACTTCTCAAAAGCACTGAATTCGGGGCATATAATCTGTGTTGAAGACCCCTTAGCTCCCAATGCTATACGTTAGTACTTCAGTGCTACTTGAGTGTAGGGGGAACTGCAACATGAAAAGGGGCCTTTACGTGCGTGCGCACACGCACACACACAAATAGAACCAGGTTTGATTCCCCACTCCTCCACTTGCACCTGCTGGATGACCTTGGGCAAGCCATAGTTCTGAGAAGAGCTGTTCTTGAAATAAGTTCTGAAGGGAGACTGCCAAGGAACACCACCCTGAACACTCCCTGCTGGGGTCGCCATAGGTCACCTGCAACTTGACGGCACTTTACACACACACAATTTTGATGTGCATGCAAAGAATTGTTAGTTTTCAATCCCTTCCCCTCATAGAACTCCTACTCCAAGTGCTCCCTACAGTAAAATAATCACTAACAAACCAGAGGGCTGCAGTACATATGCTTTTTCTCACACTCAGCCAAAAGACCCCATTCTCTCCCTCTTTTATCAGTACTAATTTTGTACTCTTACACCAAGGCTGGAAACTGCGTAAAGGGAAGGGGATTGTTCTTTGTTCCCAGCACTGTTTTCTCATGGCATTAATTCCACCCATTTCTTGCTCTTACCACCCATAGGTTCTCCTGTTAAATACCTAATACTTGCCTGACAGGACCACAGAGTTAGGGCTGGGTTTGAATTAAAACTAGGAGGTGTCCAATTCATAAATTGTTGCAAAGAACAGAATGGCAAGAGAAGCAGAGCTGCAAATCCGTGTAGTGCACGCAGCTTGTTTGGTCATGATGACAAACAATCCAGAAGTTGTAAAGCTTGTCCACTCGCCAGCCAGTACTGTGGCAAAACATGGTTTGTTCTCACTTCTACAAACTAGGATTCCAAAGGAGGATTAAACCTAGGTTTGGAATCCTGGTTTGCAGGCATGAGAACAAGCCACAGTCTGTCGCGCCTGATACAGATGTCACAAAAAATTTCAGTTTGTTCCAAACCAGGAAAGCATCGCCTTTCATAATGTATGTAAGAAGAAAAGGAAGAAACAGGCTTTGCAGATTGCTGGGCAGTCTCCTGCCTCAGCTGCTGCTTTTCACTTCAGTGGGAGCCAAAATGGGGGGTGGGAAGCGATGCTGCAAAACAACGCCCTAGGAATCCCCCAAATCTCTATGGTTTCTACCAAAGAAATGGGGGAATTCATAGAGAATTGTGACATCACTTCCAAGTGCAACCAGAAGTGATGTTGCTCCACTCCCACTTTTGCTCCCACTGGAGCAAAAAGGTCAGCTCGCAACCCTTGGAAGCAATTTTTGGGGGGGAGGTAGGCTGCCTAGTAATCCCAAGGTCTTCCTGGTTCATTTTTATCATAAACCTCTGCCTATTCTGACTGATTTCTACACCTGGCTTTACATAGGAGTAAATCCCATCAACCAAATCCAAGTAACCATGCTCAGGATTGTGCTGTAAAGCTCTGGTTCTGTGGTTATCACAGAATATCGATTGATATGTGCTGTACAAAAGTTCTTCTCAACACATTCATTCAGGCATTTGATTCTGAGGGCACCTCATTTCCAAGGACGTATGCAGAGGATCACAAGGCTAGTCTAGACAAAGCCAGAATGATACAGCCATTCTGCGTATTTGTAAGGTACAGAAAAGATTTATTAATGTCTTGGTGATCACTTCATTTCCTGGCTCATAAACTACCTTTAGGTGACAATGGGGAACAGTTTATTACTTCAAGTGCTCCCCCCCCTTTTATTAGTTTGAATGTTATAAAAGACTAGGGAATGCAACCAAAATCTATGTATAAAGACCAAAGCGAATCCTGATATTTGAGAGAAATCAGCTGTTTAGACTACAAATTGACACGCAAACTTTCTAACCCCGTTTCCGAATATCCATGCTTTCGTGTTAACACTCAACTCAAAATCAAGAAATCAAAGCAGGGTCCCCCGCCCCCCTTTCAACATCAGACTCATCCTAAAAAGCTTAAAGACCAAAGTGAATCCTAATATTTGAGAGAAATCAGCTGTTTAGACTACAAATTGGCACACAGACTTTCTAACTCCATTTCTAAATATCCGTAGTTTCGTGTTAACACTCAACTCAAAATCAAGAAATCAAAGCAAGATTCCTCCCCCCACCCCCCTTTTGAATATCAGACTCATCCTAAAAAGCTTGTCCTTCTGGGGCTACAGTGCTGGGGGGAATTAACAGTGCAAGGGCCAGTCTGCATTTAGCATTTGCTCAGTTGTTTTACCAAACCCACACTGGAACAGAAAAAGATGCAGTTCAAAACCACATTCAACTACCCCAGGCCAATACCGTACTGACTGCAGAGTCACCCCCGAATGGCCATAAAACGGCCATAAATATATGCAGACAGCCACCATTAAACCAGAGATCAAACGAAGTGAAAGCAGCATGCAGTCTGGACAGTGCCATAAAATGTGACACTCAGAGTGAAAGTGGCATGTAATGTAGATGGGAATTTCTGTTCCAGTGTAGGTTTGGTAAGACAGCGGAGCAAATGCTAGATGCAGATTGAGCCCAAATCTAAACAGAGTTACATCCTTCCAAGTCCATTGAAGGCTTTAACTCTGGTTAGAATTGCACAGTTGGTTATCTGGTTTAAAGCGAAATCCTGCCGGAAACCAACTGCTGACAATCTTAATTTCTTCCTTACATAAAATCTTCTGGTGCCATCTAGTGGTTACATCCTTATTCATATTCTATAGTGAAACAAAACAAAAATGCCGCCACTTACCACCATAACCACATTTGGAAACTATTTTTAACCAAATAGGAAGGGGATACGGCATCGTGATACTGGAAGGAGAAAGTGGATGCTCAAACAAACAAACAAAAGTATGCAAAAATGTGCTGGTAGTATAATTAAAGCATTGGTGTGGCAACAGGCAACCCACGTTCACACCCCATATCAGTTTAGTAGCCATAGGCAAATTATCAGTGAGTAGCCATAGGCAAATTACCAATCCTCAGCTTCATTTTGGGGTAATTTGCTTTGGGGGGCAGGGCATGGAGAGGGAGAAGCATTACAGGATATGGCTATGTCTCTTCCGGATAAAAAGCCAGAGGTGACATCAGCACACTGCAGAAAGATCACAGAGATTGGAGGGACGCCTAGAAAACTGCTTGACATAGTGACATCATTTCTGGGTCTTCACCTGGAAGGACGCTGCCACGTTACACAATGCTGTCCCCCGTCCCCCCACCAATCCAGTGAACGATGTTAGGGGGGTGGAGAGCACAGGGGGCAATTCCCCCACTGGCATCAGGCAGTAGGCAACCCTACTTTACAGCCAAACTCTTTGTGAAGCTCGAATGCCATGACTGGAACTCCAGATGTGCAGCTGGACCCTAAAAAGAAGTCACAAGACAGCCGTAGCATTGGGGAATACAACTTTAACTCTTCTCCCCACACCCTTTTCCATGCTTGGAAATGTCTCCCATCCAAGTTGTATTAAATTGTAGTAACAAAAAAAAGGACAGGTAGTCATACAGTGCTTATCTTTTTTTTTCCTTATTGGGGGCTTCAAGCAGCCTCAAGGGGCATTTTCAATTGCAGGAATGACACCAGGCAGGAAAAGCCTCCTGCATCCAAAGAGAGCTCCTTGCTGCAGAGAATAGTGGCACTGCTGACAGAAACATGCAGGAGCCAACCCCAACCCTTAAGCAAAAGGCTTTATGACATTTCTCATACCAGCAGCCCTGCTAGATCAGATCAGGGGTGTAATCAGTCCAGCTTCCTGTTTCACATCGAGAAACCGGTACCTTGCACAGTTGGAAACTGGAAAAATAACAAGACTGTGCACCATCTATATACTAATAGTCAAGGCGCCCCCTGAGTGCGGATATCTAAATCGGCATATCGGGGGCACCTAGGGGGCAAAGAGATTTCCCTGCACATTTGGGGCAGATCTGGGAGCCAGTGTTTAGGGAAACGTTTCAGGTGGGGGAGAGAACAGAAGAAAATGCATTTATCAGTCACTGGGCTTGCCTGCCACCTAGAGGACATGTTCCCTTCCTCTACATGTCTTTCACTGTAATCCTAAGAAAACATTAGTGGGAGTAGGCCCTACTGTATACATTTGAAAAGGCTCCCGAGTAGACCAACTTAGGACAGCACTGTTAGGGATACTTCACCACCAGATGGATGGAACAAAAGAGGGAAGGACAGAACCGTCATGGATAGCACCTTGGCAATAGTCACACACCACCTACCAGTTCATTCAGCAAAAACCAAACGGTAAAACACACGGCCAGTATTCATTCCACGCGGCAAGTGGATGTTGTGACCCTGGACTTCCTTGGTGGTCTCCCATCCAAGTACTAACCAGGGCTAGCCTGGGCCACCCAGGTCAGGACTCTGTTCAGCTTCCAAGATCTGATAAGATCAAGCTAGCCTGGGCTACAGCATAAAACAGCAACATCAGGAAGAAGGCAAAGCAGGATCCTTTGACTCAGCACGTAGGTTATGTTCAAGGAGTTCCTCCCCTCCATGGGAAAGCGTTCGGAATGGTGACCCAACTGACAGCTGATTCATCCTGGGAAAAGCTCTGTAGCCGCCTGCCTCTGCTATTGGCATAAACCCTCCCTCTCACATCAGCTGGTATCAGAGCATGCTGCCAAAAGCAGGCCGGGCTAAGGAAGCAGTTCCACCCATGTTGGCAAAGGGTATCACACAACTGTGCCACACAATGCAAGGTGGGGCCAGACTGCAGTTCTGCTGCCTCAGTAAAGGAGACGTCTGCAAATGAGAAGGGAAAGAAGGGAGGGATGCCTGGAAAAGGAGCCACACAGCTGCTGATAATGCTGAAAACGCCACCCGACACCCATTCCAGTAATGGGTATGACCCAGTGCGCTGTAGTGGTTAGAGCATTGGACTAGGATCTGGGAGAACTGGGTTTACATACCCACTCTACCCTGGAAGCCTGCTGGGTGACCTTGGGCCAGTCACAGCCTAACAAGTTCTTCATGGAAATATGTCTATAATTGGAAGATAAGTCTGATGGCTACTAGCCACGGTGACTGAGGGAAACCTCCACATTCAGAGGCACTAAACCTCTGAATCTCAGAGCCAGGAGACAACACCAGGGGAAAGCCACAGCCTGTATGCCCTGTTGTTGGCCCTCCAGAGGAACTGGCTGGCCACTGTGTGAGATGGGATGCTGGACTAGATGGACCACTGGTCTGATCCAGCAGGGCTCTTCTTATGTTCTTATTAACAACCAAGGAAATTTCACTTACAAGGTGATTGTTCTGCCATGGCAGGGGGAGATTTGAGGTTTGCTATTTTATTTCTGGTTTGCCCTGAAAATTTGTGAACTGAAAACTAGTGCTGGACTAGATGGACTACTGGTCTGATCCAGCAGAGCTCTTCTTATGTTCTAAAATGGTGGAGAAAAGAATGATGTAAGCTCCTTTGGGTCCCCACTGGAGAGAAATGTGAGATAAAAATGAAGTAAATAATAATGTATAGATGTATTTGCTACACAGATTTCCACCACCACATTGCAACCCTCCATCTGCCCTCAATAACAACTATGGATCCTGACCCATAGTGCAGGTATTTTTGGCATAAAGCATAAACATATACGCTGGCTCTCTCTTTTTTTGGTTTTCTAGAGAAGGGAAACTCCCTAGAATGGAATTCAAGAGTTGCCCATTAGAGGCCTTGTGATGTCAACTGCAGTATATATAAAAGGCAGTCCTTTTACGCATACTGTAATTTTTTTTTTTACAGTTTTCAGTGGTATACTGCCCCTAATATGGAGGCACCATTGAACTATCATGGAAAATTACCTTTATATTTTCTGTTTTTGGGTTTTGGGGTTTTTTAAATGTAGGTTGGTGTATTTTAGTATTAATAGGACTAAAAGTTTCTGGCTGGAGTCCAATCCCATCATAGCAGAGACACTGTCCCCTTTCTCAATATAACTAAGTCACCTCTCAGCCCTCGAAACCTGGGTAGCTGGTTTCTGGATCCCACCACCTCGTGGTTAGTCTCCTTCCTTGCTGGGATCACTGAGTCTGATCCTGGCTACCAACTAAACTACAACAAAGGCTCCCAATACACATGAGATCCCAACTTACTTTCACCTGATATCTTCACAGACTAGGACAGGTAATCTTTGCTCCCCATCTTGATCTATCCTCCTTTTATTTTCCAAATCACATTTGCACCACACAGAGAGCTGGAACTTTGCTCTTTTCTGCTCTTGAGGCCCTCACATCTGGAAGACTGGACATCTCTCTGTCCCAGCCGATTTCAATTCTTCTATTTCCCACATTTACACCTTTAGCTCAAAGAGTAACTCCTGCTCCAAACTGGAGTACCTCTCCTAAGCATTTGATTCTTGTTGCTGTATTAGTTAGGATAAGGAATGTATCTGTGCTTTGATTTAGTACAGCTACTGTTTGTTTTAAGATAAGCTCCCCCCTTCCACTATTGCATCAAATTCCTCATAAAACTCCATATAGTGCATTCCTTTTAAATCAGGTCTCTTGTCTTCCTTTTCCTACTGAAATCTCGCTACTCACAAACACGTCTTTCAGGAAAAGGTCCCAATTTTGGACTCCCAACACAAACATGCAATCTAGTTCCCCATGTTAATCTGCAGGTATGTCCACCTGTTTGTGGGGATGTGGTAATAAAAATAAAATGGTTGGGAGTAAACAGACTCCCCAGATAAATCCTTTTACACCTACATCTGCCTCCCATCCTTTCCTTACCATGGTAAACATCAAATTACTAATGAGACGCTAATCTACTGGGAAATCACATGGAGGCAGGCAGTAATCTAAACATCAGGTACTGAATCTTTGACTTGCGCACTAGACTTTTGCTGTGGTTCACCCTTAACCACAAATATCAAAGCTACAGTGGGGCATTTCAGGGCCCGCCCCTAAATTAAAAGCCCCACCCCACAAATAGCCATGCCAGAAACCTTATTTTTGAGGAGAGACCACTGCTCAAGCTTCCCTCTCCCTCCCACTGTGGAATGGGGAGGGGCATCATGGGACCTGGGGAAAGACAGCTCAGAGGGCATTTAAATGCCTTTTGAGTTCCCTTTCACAGGGCAAGAACGATGTTTTTAATTTATTTTTATTTATTTTATTTGGCTTCTATCCCGCCCTCTTCGCCACAGCAGGCTCAGGGCAGCTCACATCATTACAACAGATAAACAGTTCCTCAGATAAATTACAATAGATTACAATAAATTAAGTCTAAAAATAATACACAAAGTGCTAGCAGTGACATATAACATGGCGGAAGTCCCACAATCAGTTTAAGGCATGGTCTGTGTATTGTATTGTATTGTATTGTAGGTATCACTCTTGAGTACTCTTCTAAGCTTTCTTGCCCTTTGGAAGGGAACTAAGAAGGCATTGCCATCTGAAGGCAATTAAATGCTCTCTGAGCTGTTTTTTCCTTAGGAACTGACACACTCACTACCCTGTCCCTTGAAAGGAAGGGCAGGAAACAGGCTTGGATCCTCCCCCTTTAAAGACAGGCATTCAGATTAATTTAAATAAGCGTAATTTAACCACTGCCCCCTGGAGTTGGATTCGACTGGCTTCAAGCAAGGGAAACCTTTACCTTTAATTTAACTGCCCCCTTAAAATTGTAAATACCCCCCAAACAAAAATAAATAAATAAATCCTGGCTATGGGCCTGCAAACATCCTAGTTATAATTCCCTCCTCAGCTGTGAAGCTCACTGGACAGCCCTGGGCCAGTCGCCAGTCTCTTCACTTAATCTGCTTGGCAAAGATGCTCTGAAGATGATACCATGCAAGTCACCTGAAGTTGGGCAGAAAGGATCCCATATTTCAGTGTTCATGCCCTTTATGTAAGGTAAAGGTAAAGGTTCCCTTGCTCGAAAGGCCCTAAATTCAATCCCAGAGATTGCCGGACAAAAGAATTTCAGCTCATAAGGGTGGAAATGGGGCCCCCGCTTGAAAATATGTTCAGCCCTGGCCTGTCAGAAAAGGCTACGTTCAGTGAAATATTTAGGCCACACTTTTCACTTGAGGCTAGAGTTGCCAGCCTCCAGGTGGGGCGTGGAAATCTCCTGGAATTTGAACTGCTCTGGAGGGCAGACTCTGTGGCATTATACCACACTGAGGCCCCTCAGGTATTTCCGAACCCAGAGTTCACCACCCTACTTGTGGCTCAATGTTGCTCAGGGCCAAACTAGACCTGAGGGCAGCCATGGTGCCAGCTCACGCCCACCAGTGCCATTTTAGAGGAGAATTTAGCCATTTTTAAATTGCCGTGAGGGCCATGGGGGGCTGTTTCGGCAATTTAAAAGGCACAGAACGTAACAGAAACACCATCACCTGTTGCTGCCACTCTGCAGACCCTACCAGGATCAGGCCCTCGTGGCAATTTTAAAATGGCTGCCATCACATCTAGTTTGACCCTTGCAATCCCCAAAATTAAACAAATACAAAATACAATAAAACCCTCCACTTATAGCTTACACACCATTAAAAGCAAATAGGACAGCCTTACAGCGGCTCCTGAAAGCTTCTGAACACAGTGGCCCGCCTCCTCAGAGAGCCCACTCCACAAGGTGGGAGCCACTAACAAAAAAGGGAACAGCTTCTCGTAGATGCTAGGGATACCAGCCTCCAGGTGAGACCTGGAGATTACAGCTTATCTAGAGCTCATCTCCAGACTACAGAGATCAGTTCCACTGGAGAAAATGGATGCTTTGGAGGGTGAACTCTATGGTTCCCACTGAGGTCTCTGTCCTCCCTAGGGGCCATCCCCAAATCTCTAGGAGCTTCCTAACCTGGATCTGGCAACCCTTCCCCCTCCCATCCCCTGCCAGCTGCTAGGGGGGCCCTGGCAACCCTGTGCCAAGCAGGCTACACTAAGTTGGGGGACAACTAGCAGGTTGTGCAGAAGACTGTCGATGGTATATAGGGACAAGCTTTATGGCTGAGTGGGGATACAAACTGAAGTCTAGCCCTAAACTCTAACCACTATACTGCACAGCCATCCTCACACGTTCAAAGGCAGAATGCAGATATAATAAAGAGACAGAACATCACCTCTCTACACATCTTTCAGTTGATATTTTAACATCTTCAATGGTAGAAAGATAAAATACTATCACAGACCAGCCAATACCTATTTTGTATGAGAAGAAATGTTTATTTTACTGGGAGAAAAATCAATTTCCAACAGCTAAGAATATAGCTGAATAGAACTCCAAGGTACTGTGCATTCTGAATAATTCATGGCAATTCGTGATGGCCTATGAAGCGCAAGAGTAACTAACACTAAGAGAGGGAGGTTTCCAAGAGGTCTATTGTGACTAGATAGAATTACGTGTCACGGGTTATATGTTGCCTTCCCAATTTCTAACTGCTTTTCCCATAGTGTTTATGCATTGCAAAAAAAAATTGTACTCTCGACTAATGGGATATAACACTGAAAAGGTTTGATCCACAGATTGGAGCTAGCAGCAATGGAAGAAAGCCAATATGGCAGAGTGAGGTGTGCCATGGCTCAGCTGTAGGCCATCTTGCTTGGCAGGCAGAAGGTCCCAGGTTCAGTCCCGTTTCTCCAGCTAAAGGGATCAAGAGCTAAGGGGATGAGACAGACCACTGCCAGTCAGAGTAGACAATCTTGATCTCAATGGACCAGTGGTCTGACTTGGCGGAAGGCAGCTTCATGTGAAACATGCGGTTAGAGTGTTAGGCTTGGACTTGGGAGACCTGGTTTAAGTTCCCACTTAAACCTGACATCTCACCCTGTGAAGAGAGAGAGGGACAAGAAGAAGAAGAGGAGGAGGAGATTGGATTTATACCCCGCCCTTCACTTGGAGTCTCAGAGTGGCTTACAATCTCCTTTCCCTTCCCCTCCCCACAACAGACACTCTGTGAGGTAGGTAGGACTAAGAGAGCTCTTTCAAGGACTGCTCTTGAGAGAACAGCTCTGAGAGAACTTGTGATTGACCCAAGGTCACACCAGCAGCTGCATGTGGAGGAGGAGTGTGGAATCAAACCACTACACCAAACTGGCTCTCCAACCAAACTGGCTCTGTGACACTGGGACATCATTTAGGTCAGCTTAACCTCCCTCGTGGAATTCTTATGAAAGAAAAAAAGAAGTGGAACCACTTCTATTAGTATCAAGAACCAGTACAACATAGTGATTAGAGTGCAGGTTCAAAAACCCCAACCCTCCTTTGGTGACCTTGGGCTAGTCACACATTCTCAACCTAACCAGCTTCACAGGTTCATGTGGGTCTGAAGCAATAGAACAAGGCCTGAGTGCAGGGGCACCTTTAAGACCAACAAAGCTTAATTCTGGATACGAGCTTTCATGTGCATGCACACAAAAGCTTATATCCAGAATTAAACTTTGTTGGTCTTAAAGGTGCCACTGTATTCAAACTTTGTTCTACTTCACAGGGTTGTTGTGAGGATAAAAGGGAGGAGGGAAGAATGATGTGAGCTGCTTTGGGTTCCCAGTGGGGAAAAGGGCAGGGAATAAATGAGATAATATATACTGTTGTTGATAAGCACCTGGCTTCACTTAATGAATACAAATCACCCAGGCCAGAAGGTGTGCACCCAGGAGCACTCACAGAACTTTCTAGAGAGCCTGCAGAGTCTTTGTCCATCATCTAGAGGAGGGCAAACATTATCCTGATCTTCAAAAAAGGGAGAAAGGATAATTTGGGAAACTACAGGCCAGTCAGTCTAACCTTTGTCCCAGAGAAGACACTGGAGTAGATTTTTAAGGGGCCAATCTGCGAGAATCTGAAGGACAACTTGGGGATACGGGAAAGTCAGCAGAGATTTGTCCCCAACAGGTCCTGCCAGGCCAACCTCATTTCCTTCGTAGATCAAGTGACGACCTTACTGGATCAGGGGAAAGTCGTCGGTGTTGTAAAGCTTCTGACAGGGTTCCCCATGCTGATTTGTATAGACACATACATACACACACACCCCACCCTGAACTCACTGGAAGAGAAGAGTGAGACAGAAATGGTGTGAAGGAGCACTCCAGGCATTGCAATGAAGACACCTCCTGGGGGACAATCAGAATTATTTTTTATCAAAAACGTAAGGGGGAAATCAGCCTTACATCAGAGGATGTTGTAGCCAATAGAAGTACTTCTCATTTTAAAACATCTAGCTCGGGGAGGGGGGAATTAGCACTTTCCCCAGCAACCCATTTCTTCTCCTTGCTCACCCCCTTCACTATCAACCACAGTTACTATCTGCTGGTTTATCAGTCCAAGGCACACACTTCTTCTAATCTACAGGAAAGGGATATTCTGCTAGAAGCAATACAGATGCAACAATGAAAGAGAAAACCCATCCTTATTTATGACATTTTATAGAGACTGAGGCATAGTGTAGTGATTTCAGCTCATACTTTATTAATGCATAGGAGAACTTGAGATAACTAGCAGGGCCCATGGCCTGCTTATATTCCCATTCTTAACCACGCCCAGCACACACACACACCCGTGATAGGTTTATTTACAAACAACTTCCTCTATTGGTTCCCTTTAGGATCCGGGCTGGCTGATTGGCGAGTTCTTGAATCCTCTGCTTCTATTGTCTTAGGATGTGAAGCTTAGCCTGTCCACATGGCCACGTGCGAGCCCAACCTCATGCGCAGTCTCCCTTGGTACACAACACATTTATAATCTGCTTTTCTTCCTTGGAACATACAAAGGGCTTGCCAGCAGTCTTGGACATGGGATTTCGTCACATGAGGGCTTCAGCAAAAACAAAACAAAGAAAAAACCCACGTAGATTTCACACTCCTCTGGCAAGCAAGGGGTTTCTGGCCCTTCCTGGGTGAAACAAGGGAGATTTTTCCATGTTCAATACCACATCTTTGCCATGCGCCAAGCCAACAGCTGCAGTATACGACATCTAGCAAAACGGCAGCTCAGTCTTGAGCTGGCCACTGTGATAACTGCAGGACAATAACAAGAAGATGGTAACAATATTGAGAACTGTCCAGTGTGACTCAGTCACAAGGCCTTCCTGAAAGAGGAAATAAAGCTTTCTTAGCCCAAGTGTACTTATCCAACCCCAGACATAATCAGCCTAACAGTATTTGTTTAAGCTTGGGAACACCTATTTACATGACTGATCCACCCAGGAGTCTTTTATGGTGGGGAATTATATATTCAGACTGTATGCTAGCCTGTACCAGAGGAGCATCTAAGATCAGCCTTCTGGATTGGACCAAAGTCAATGTAGACCAGGGATTCTAGCCCAGATCCTCCTAAGTCTATACCACAAGCCTTGCTTCCACGTGCACTGCGAAGTGTGTTCCTCTTGGATTACTGAAAGATACTGGTCTTGTGTGAGTGGGAATTCTGTAGAACTAGAGAACTTGCCCCACAGTGCAAGGAAGGCAGCAGAGCAAATGGAAAGTAAGGCTCAGGAGCAAGGCTTCCACCTCCAATAATGGTCAGCTAGGTATTCTACAAGCACATAAGTAGGATGCATGAGTGACAGCTGTCCCCACTGTTAGTTCTTACCATCTCGTCACCAGAAGACTCTGGGGCTGGAGTGGG
The DNA here is from genome assembly GCA_029375565.1 of Gekko gecko. Classification (NCBI taxonomy): domain Eukaryota; kingdom Metazoa; phylum Chordata; class Lepidosauria; order Squamata; family Gekkonidae; genus Gekko; species Gekko gecko. Next base: position 134,099,062 of record JAPDNY010000008.1, on the reverse strand, counting down.
CATCTCACTGAAAACACTGGTTAGATTCAGTGCAGTGAATCGCTTTTTAAAAGGGCTGACAATAAAACTGCTGGTAAAGCTCCTCATGCAGCCTTGTCTGGAGTACTGTATACAATTCTGGTCATAGCATCTCAAAAAGGATACTGGAGAAATGGCAACAGTGCAGAAAGGGACAACCAAAATGATCAAGGGATTGGAGCACCAGCCCTAGAAGACTTCTGGAGCTTTGCTCATCCTATGAAACAGATTCTGGGCCAATCCAAGACAGTCAAAAGGAAGTATGACTTGACACAACAGGTAGTTGACTTGTGGCACTCAAGGACATGAGATGTGATGTTGGCCAATGGCTTATGTGGATTGAAAAGGGGTGGGACACATTTATAGAGGATAGGTCTTTCATTGGCTGTGGGCCAGAATAGCCAAATGGGGCAGTGTTACACAGATTGCCTGGGGCAGTACATGTGTACAAGGGTTCTTTATACTCTGTGTATACAAGGGTCAAATTGCGAGAGATACCTGTGGAAGGAAGAGACCTCTTGATTGAATAAATGGAGTTTTATTGTAAATATAAATGCAAAGTTCACACTACTCACCCATGCAAAAATAATAACAACAGATCAACACACACAGAGCTAGGAAATTGAGAGGTGATCGACAGCAACAAGAAGGAGTTGATTTTAGATAGGGTAATATTCACCTGATCCTGAAGTCTGGAATCCCCATGGAAGGAGGAGGACAAGGCTGACCAGCGGTTGACGTCACAGGCTCAGACAGAGTCTGAGGATACACTCTTATGGGCCCCAAGAGCTGTACGAAAATTAAGGCGCAGAGTGCCAGTTTAAATGTGGTTTGGAGAGCCAGGGGTGGGCTATCCCAGGGTGTAATGAGTAGCCAGATTAAAACTGAGGATGTGCAGGATGCTTGGTTTCACGAGTGTTTGTCTTTCTACATGTCATTGGCTCGATGTTGTTTGGGGAAAGGGTGCTACAGTTCAGTTTACCCAGATTAGTGCCCGGGTCTGAGAAGATGGGATTTAAGAATTAGTACATTGATGAAGATCTCTGTTCATTATTGGCTGATCATGAGCTCCTGCATACCTGCTCACTCTACTGGGCTCGCTTCCTCCTGATCTAGCTTGGCTGGTTCAAAATGGAGTCTCTTCTGGCTCCCTGTTGCCTGCCTATGCCAGACCAATGTGTGGTGTGGGACCCTGGCCTTACTGCCTCTCGGGCTGCCAGGTCCCTCTGAGTTTTCTAGAGAGGGAGAGGGAGTGTGTGTTTAGCACAGGTACCTCTGCGGAGGTAACAGCAGGATGCCTCTTATTGTCAGATGCTGAGGAACAGGCAGCAGAAGCAGGCTGCTTGTGGGGTTCCCTCCAGCATATGACTGGCCACTTTTGGAACACCATGCTGGTCTAGATGGACCACTGGCATGATTCAGCATGGCAACTCACACATGAAAATATAAATTCAGGCCTATTCAAATATGTGTACCTCACCTTTCCTTTCCAGCTCAAGGAGACTTACAAACCCAAACTTGAAACATACAAAGTACAATGAATGCTCAAATAACACCTTCCTCCCTTTTATTATTCTCTGCACCTCATTAAAAGCCCTAAGGCACGGGTGCCCAAGCAGGCACTTGGGGCCTCCATGACATCCATTTATTACAGTGCCCAAGATTAAAGACAACATACATAGAATGCAAATAAAAGCTCAGAACATAGTATACAGCAACAGCAACAAGTGTTAAGTACTAGATCTCAATAATGGTTACATATATATAATAACCAAAGGACCAAATGCATTTCGGCCCAGGGGGCTTTCTTCAGAGGTCTGAATTGCACTAACTCCCACATAAAAATGTAAATATATTTTTTTCCAGGCCAAGCGAGTTGTGTAAGAGTCACTGAAAAAGTGTAGCTCCAAATAATAGTTATAAATCAGGCCTGCATATTCTGAGGAGCCCACACTCATCAGAGGTGGTAACTATGAACCACCATTCTGTCCTTGGCCATTGCTCTATTCCCAGTGTTTGTTCATGTATAAATCAGAAATGATCCCATTGCTGAGATCCAGTAGTTATTGTACGGTCTGCTTACACTTGTTGCTGTATACTATGTTCTGAGCTTTTATTTGCATTCTATGTATGTTGCTTTTCCTCTTAAGGTTTTTTCGTGCACTGTGTAATAAATAGTTGTGTTCTATTTCATGTTTTTGTTGCTCAACCTTCTAGGTTCCTGATTTGATTTTCAGGTTGGGTCCCCTCCCCCTTCCTCCCCCCCCTTTTGTTGTTTCCTGACACCGTGACATCTGCCAACACCTTTCCTGGTAACTGCCAAGTGTTTTTAAAAGTGGGTGAGTCCAGGTAGACTCCTGACCACAGGGTTTCTGATTGGCTGCACAGATTAAAATAGCATTTTAGCAACAGCTGCCACTACAGTGTTGGTTTTATTTTGACTCTGACTCCTTTTTCCCAGTGTATTTTTAAAATTTATTCCTCTTGACTCCTACACTTGGGCCTTCTCTCTGTGTGTCGTTGGCTCTGCTTTCCATGGTGGCCATTTTGTGGCCCACCTCTCACCTTGGCCACCCACCACCCTGTGTCAGAATTCCAAAGGTGCCCACAAACTTTAAAAGGCTGGGACGCCTGCCCCTAGGGCTTGAAATGGCCTTGCAACACCACTTAAAAACTTCAGGAGGAAGCATTCCTCTTACTTTCTCAGGTAGCCCATGCCATAGGGTGAGAACTGCTACACAAACCTACTACCAGCTTAGATCCACCACAGGATGTTTACCAGCTGAAGAGATTTCCATAAGCAGTGGCCAACTTCCTCACCTCCCTGCTCTTGCTACAGTTCCAAATGGAACTACTTGCTAGTCCTGGGGAACAAGGGATACCCTCCCCCCCAGAACACCATGAGGGGGGGAACTGATGGAAATCACCCCACCTTCAGTTTGCAGAAATCCTTCAGAGGTTTCACACCTCAGATTTCCAGGCTGAAGACTTATTGCTGAATTACCTTTTAAGTACTGTGCACATTAGTGCCATTTCATGAATGAGTAAATGAAGCAAGTAATTAATTAAGTTCACTGTGCATGTTAAAATTCATGCACTATATTTTCATAAACTGTCAGACCCAAACCATAACTCCTCACTGCAACTGACAGACTTGCAAAAGTAACATAAAAATCAAGTTCCCAGCCCAGTTCTACCAATGATGCATGCAAAAATCCAGGTTGTGTGGCCTTTTGAAGACTTATGAGATTGTGCAACATTTTACTTCCTTATTTCCACAACATGATATAAATGTTTAATTACTTAGCCTACTATTTGAAATAGCTAATACTCATAGGAGCAGACTATTTTTGCACATTAAGGACACAACTTTTCTTCTTTTACATGTGAATTGTAGATTTTTTTTAAAAAGGACTAAAAGATTTGTCCTAGTTTGTGTGTATTAAAGACAAAAGAAGTAGATGGTAACCGTGTTCATACTTCACAGTTTTCTGGAATTAAATTATTTAAAGCCAGGGGTCTCTAACATGGTGCCTGTGGTTGGCATAGTTCCCACCAACACCTTTCCTGGTGCCCATGAAGTGATTTTAGGAAGTGGGTGGGGCCAAATAGAGCTTTTGCCAGCAAGATGTCTTATTGGCTGTGCAGATTTTTTAAAAAAGGTTGCTTTGGCAGCACAAGGATCTACACTGTGTTGTGGAAGTTAAGCTGTGGCAGCCATTTTGTGGCCAGCTCTGCCTCCTGAAGCAGCCATTTTGTGGCAGCCATTTTGTTGCTGTGCCCACCATGCTGTGTCAGAATTTCAAATATGTTCAAAAAGGTTGGGGACCGCTGGTTTAAGCAGTTAATGCATAAAACTCCCATAAATTTACATATCTGCTCTTGGATTAGGATTTGTGTTCTAGAAACTTGGAGAGCATGTGACTGCATGGCTAGTCCTCAGGAGGACAGAACAGTAGCAGAAGCAGGTCTCTGTGGCCACTGGAAGGCCAAAAGTGTTGGCAAAAAGGAACCAGACAGAAAAGGTTATCAGGGAGCTGGTATGAAGAACCAGAGGAGCTCGGGACAATGTCCCACATCATATGCATCTCAGAAGCCCTAAAGCAGCTAACAATGAGGGGTGTGCCGTTGAATATTTCCAAACCAAAACAGTGCCTGAAATTTCCCTGTGTGGTTTCAGCTCAGGTGTTTTCTATCCTGAAACTGACCAGGGAATTTCAGGCACTGTTTCAGACCAGGAATACCTAAATGCACACCCCTATTAACGCCACGCCCCCCAAAAAAACCTGGCCCTCAGAGACACATTACCCCAAACCCGGAAAGTTCCATTCCATTTAGCTGCCATATAAAGGAGCCCGTCTGGACCCTTTTCCGCTGCACTGTGCTTGAGGGATGGGACGTTTTCAAGCATGGCATGGGGCAGGAGGGGAAGAATTGCTCAGCCTGTACCATGGCCATTCATTTCCCCCTGAAGCTCCTCCCAGACTTGTAAAGCTTTCTACCTTCAACAGGGTTCCTGACTTATCTGTGAGGTAAACACAGGTAATGGTCACTGGTGGAGATAAAACCAAGTGAGAAAAAGGGAGGAAGTTTCTGGCGGAAACAACCTGGCAGTAGAAGAGGAAGGCTCTCCTTCTCTGAGACCCTCCACTGCACGTTCCCCTGCCAAAAGACATCTTGCCTGAGTGAAGGGGACACTGCGAGTTCATTCTATGTAATCGGCGCATAGCATTCAGCTGATCCTTAAACTTTATTTACTAAACGTGCAGTCTCTGTGTTGTGCATGTTACGTGCCATCAAGTTGCTTCCAATATATGATGAACCAATGAATTAATGTCCTCCCAAGCACCCTCTCGTTAACAGCCTTGCTCAGGCCTTGCAAAGTGAGGGCCGAGGCTTCCTCTATCGAGTCAATCCATCTCATGTTGGGTCTTCCTCTTTTCCTGCAACCTTCAACTTCTCCTGGCATTACTGTTTTTCCAGTGACTCCTGTCTTCTCATAATGTGATCCAAGTATGCACTGGCCTCAAACCTGGTTCTGCGGCTTCACACCAAAACAGCTACTCCACCTGAATCTAGGAATTAAGCTCCTAGGGAGAGTTCAGGCTTGATTTGGTCTAGAACCCACTGATTTATCTTTTTGGCAGTCCAAGGCATCCGTAAAACTCTCCTCCAAGGCCACACTTCAAATGCATCAACTTTCTTCCTGTTAGTTTTCTTCATTGAACAACTTTCACACCCACATATAGTAATGGAGAGCACTATGGCATGAATGATCCTGTTGGTCGCCAGCAACACATCCTTACACTTAAGGATCTTTTCTAGCTTCTACATGGCTGTCCTTTCCCATTCTCAATCTCCTTCTGCTTTCTTGGGTGCAGTTTCACTTTTGGTTAACAATAGAGCCAAGGAACAGAAAATCTTGGACAATTTCAATATCGTCATCATCAGCCTTAAGATTGTGTAATTCCCCAGTAGTACACACACTCTGCCTTTCAGTATACTAGACTCACAATGCAGCTTACAATAAAAAAATAATAAAGCAGTACTAAAAACGTTAAGAAAAAAGCAGAATAAATCCAAGAGTTAAAGGCAAACTTAAGAACATAAGAGAAGCCATGTTGGATCAGCCCAATCGCCCATCCAGTACAATACTCTGTGTCACACAGTGGTCAAAGCCCAGGTGCCATCAGGAGGTCCACCAGGTGGTCTGGCTGGCAACAACTAACAAGAAGTCACCTTGAAGGATTTACAGGCTGCCAGGATCAAACTGGAACTGACAAGGTTGGAACTGGTGATCAGGAGCTCATCTGAAGGTAGCAAAACAAAGATGACAATTCAGTTGCTCTCTTCCAGTATTGCTGGTCTATAATCAGGAAATGCCAACAGCAGGAAACCAAAAGAATACTGAAGAGTTCATCTGTGGTCATATTGAGAATAACGCGAAATGAGACACTGGAAGATCCATGGAAAATCACCCCCAGCTGCTCTATCCTACAACACTTTGCAAGTGGTGTGGCATGGGTGGCTGTCATGATCTGGGCTGTGCAAGCAAGGCCTAGCAGGCCCAGGGAGCCTGTGTAGCAGTGGGAGGAGGCTAGGCCTACAACTCCCAGAAGCCCCTGAGAGGTTTTGATGCCAATTTTAGCCATCACAGAGAAAGCTGGTACAGAAGAAGAGCTGTTCTTTCTTCCAAGGGAGCAGAGCCAGAAGGAAGGCTGCTGCAGGGAAGAGACCCTCATCCTGAGAGGAAGGGTGAGCAGTCTGAGGCCCACTTGAGACAGTGAGCTAGGGACAGTAAGTTTTGACATGTTAGGGCATTTGGTTTCTTTTCTTTTCACCCCCTTACTGATATTGTTCTTGCACCTTGTTTGTTTCCCATATTGAGCTGACCTCCTGCAAAAATAAACCTTTTCCTTTTTGTCTATTCTGCCTGGTCCTCATGCCTTTTTTGGTCAAACAAGGGAGGTCTGAAGGTCTTGGGAGGGTGCTCTGGGCCTTCTCAAGGGATCCTAAAACCAGAGTGGTGGCAGCATCAGGTGACACCCCACCTCAGCCGTGACAGTAGCAATGCCAGTATGGGAAGCCACATGACAGAGAATGTGATGCCCAAAAGATAGAAGGGGAGGGGGAATTACTTATTATTTTCAGAGTATGACTGGACAAGCACATGATGCAGCAACCTTACATGAAGCAAATTAAGCCATTCTAGGTCTGGCTGGTGCTTAGATGGGAGGCAGGGGCGTAGTCGGAAAAATCTGGTTGGTGGGGTGTGGGGAAATCCAAGGGGTGCCCTGGCCACTCCTGCTGCTTCACTTGCAGCAGCAGAAGTAGCAGCTCCAGCTCTGCTGCAACCTCTAGTTCACCTCTAGTCGTTTTAATTGGAGAGACTCGATTCCGGTCCGCTTTTCTTTGTAAGTCAGGGAGGGAGGGGGGAATCTACAACTCTCTTTTGCATTTCGCAATTTAATTTTATGTTTTGCAATTTTTTTGTTGTTTTGCATTTTTAAAAACATATTTATTTTTTGGCCCAGAAAAAAGAAAATGAGACTGTGCCTGGGGTCATTTTGGAAACCTCACACATATCTTACATTTTTAAGTTTTGTAAATTTTTGAATTTTTGTCTGAGGGGGCAGTGCTCATCTGTGGGGGCACTGCCCCCAATCCCTCCCCCCGGTGTATACGGGCTTGCAGGAGGTGTCCCCAGGCATCCTTCGTGAGCAAGCTGGAGAACCTCATATGGAAGAAAGTGGGATGTAAGTGCAATTGGAAAAATACCCTGGAGAATTCTCAAGCATCAGAATTGCCTTGTAGGATCAGCCCGTGACTCATGGAGTTCAGCATTTTGCTTCAAAGAGTCAACCAGAAGAGGCCTCTGGGTACACACTGGCAGGCCATAAATGAACTTAATAATAATAAGAATAATTTTAAAAAATGATTCGTGATAGTTAGTTTCACCTTTTCCGACCAGCTGTGGTTCTCCAACAACTCAGGGAAGGAGCCTTTTGCCTCGCCGAATACCTGCGCCTGCTAACTGGAGATGCTGGGGACTGAATCTGGGCCTCCTGTGTGCAAAACGGATGCTCTGCCTCTGAGCCGTGGCCGCTCACTTCTTGCAATTCACACTTTAGGATGCATCCACTCAGTGTTAAGCACTTCCAACAGCCTAGGCATATTTACGCAGAAGTGACTCCCAATTATGTTTGATGGGGTACAACACCAGACAAACTGCGAGGGGGACAGCCGGTACGGTGGGTTAGGTGGGCAGCTGGATTAGGACCTCACCCAGCCCTAGAGCTCACCAGGTGACCTCCGCAATCACTCCCTTGTAACCTAACCTACCTCACAGGGTTGTTGTGAGGATAAAAATGGAGGAGAGGAGAACTACAGATCCCACTCTGTGCTCCTCAGAGGAAGAACAGGATAAAGATGAGATGGAAAGAAATACATTATGTGCCCTTAACTGGGAGATACGCCCCTGCAAAACACAATGTGGTTTTCTCTCAGGTAAACAAAGATGGGTTTGGACTGCTTGCTAATTAACTTTGATAAGAGAGATGTATGTATGGGTGTGACTCTCTTACTGAAATTCACTGAATTTAAATATGGTGGCCTTTGCCCTGACTAAAAGGGGTTCCCTCAGCTCGGTCACTAATAAAGGGTCAATTCACAAGTTTCAGAGTCCCTATTGTTGGACACGTAGTGGACTGCTGACAGACATGGTGTAGGAGTTAAGAACATAAAATGAGCCCTGCTGGATCATATCAGTGGTCCACCTGGTCCAGCATCGAGCATTGTGTCTCACACGGTGGCCAACCAGTTCCTCTGGAGGGCCAGCAACAGGGCATTAGAGGTCGAGTCCTTCCCCAGTGTTGCTTCCTGGCTCTGGGATTCAGAGGCTGATTGCCTCTCAATGTGGAGGTTCCCTTTAGTCGCCATGGTGAGCAGCCACTGAGAAACCTGTCCTGCCCCAGGAAATCACACCACAATCCTAAACTGAGTGAGACCCAGTTTGGTGTAGTGGTTAAGTGTGCAGACTCTAATCTGGGAGGACCGGGTTTGATTCCCCACTCCTCCACTTGCACCTGCTGATGTGACCTTGGGCCGGTCACAAGCTCTGGCACAGCTGTTCCTGAAAGAGCACTTTGTGTTAGAGTTCTCTCAGCCCCATCTACCTCACAGGGTGTCTGTTGTGGGGAGGAGAAGGGAAAGGAGCTTGTAAGCCGTTCTGAGACTCCACATGAAGGGTGGGATATAAATCTAATCTCCTCCTCCTCAATTCAATACTCTTACAGGGGAAATAACTCTGTTTAAGATGGCACTACTGTACCTTTAAAGCGCACAGGGTCGTCATTCAGACTGGGACTGCAGCAGGCCAAGAAAGGGGGCTTAAGCATTCCCTACATCACCCCAGCACCACTTTCTTGATCTGCAACCACCCCAAAGAGCCATCTGCCTCATTTGGGAACCATACCTGTGGAATCCCAGTACAATATCGCCTGCAACTGCAATAAAGGGGCACCCGAAATTTCCTGCCAGGGTGCATTTTTCTGGAATAAAGTAGGACCCTGCAAGTTATAAAACTCCCTTCCCTCAAGAACAAGGAGACCAAACCTCACTGCCTTTGTTGATGAGGGTTCAGGTACCTCACCAGTCCCGTTAATGAGGCTTCTTTAAAGTAAGCAATCAATCAGTTGCAGTCATAAGGTGCATGCAAAGGTTAAGGCCACGATCCACAGTAGCGCTTTGATCTGAGACATCTTCAGTTTAGCCATATGCAAACAGTACTACAAAGAAGAAGAAACTTCCCGGTCTCTAAAAATAACCTTTTTCTAATAGTTCCTATGCAGTCAATAAGGAAGCCTTCCTCTTTAGCACAGGAGGAACGGACTTTCATAGACAATAATGCTCTTCTAAGAATCTACATGCAGAATGTTCTGCGCGAGACAGGTTAGGGATCTATGTACACATCTCAGGTGCATGGCATCGCCCCTGACGGGAGGGTAACTCTCCAAATATGCGTGTCCAGAACAGAAGCAGGCTCGTTTTCAGAAGAAACAAAAGGCGGTTTTGCAACAAACGTCTGCAAAAAAACAACAGCAACAACCTCTTTCAAACGACGTTGCACTTGAAAGAAGAAACGACCGGGCGCCGTTGCTCAAGAGAGCCTCAAGTTTGCAGAAAGAAGTTCAAGGTCCACCGCGAGACCCGAAATCCGCCCCCCGCCCATGTCGCGCCACGTTTATGCCCGGGAAGGATCCGGGGCCGTGAGGCTCTCTCTTTACCTGTGCCCAGCCTGACCCGCGTGCACTGGAAGAAAGGCAGGGAGAGCGGGCGCCTTCGGCCTCTTTGCGCGCGGAGAGGAGCAGCTCCGGGCGTCTGATCTCGCGGGGGACGTCGAGGCTCGAGGTGGAGGCAAAGGAGGAGGCGCTGTCGGGGCTGCGCTGGAGGGCGACGCCGCGGGCGCTCTTGGTGGGGCTTGTGGCATCTTGGGGCGCGGCCGCGATTGGAGCAGCTCAAATTACCGGGAGGAGCCGCCTGCGTTGGGCTGTCTCCGCGATCTCTCCCGCGCCCTGCCCTTGTCAAACTTTCCCGCAGAGGTGTCGCCATCCCTCCCCACGTGCGAGCGGCTGGAGTGCAGCCGAAGCTCGCCAACAGTCCCCGGTCTATTTGCTTGGCGCCCTTTTTGTGAAGCCCGCAACTCCAGTTCCTTTCTTGGGGAAACAACCAACAATACAATAGTGAGTCTAGTGACCTCAAGACCCCTGCAAAGCAAAGCGCTTTTGATTCAGAAGTCAGTGCCACGTGGTTGTCTGGAGGGCAGAACCCCGAGTGGGCCATAAAATTGCCAACCTCCAGGTGAGGCCTGGAATTTTCCCAGATCTGCAACCCTGGAACACTCTGTAGCCTGAGTTCCCTCTCTTAAATTCTCAAAGTTCTACATCCAGTTAGGGTTGCCAACTCTAGGTTGGGAAATAGTTGTCGATTTGGGGGGATGGAGCCTGGAGTCGGTGGGGACTCCTGGCTGGGGAGGAACCTCATGAGGGTATAATGCCATTAGAGTCCACCTTCAAAGCCCTGTTTTATCCAGGTGAACTGATCTCTGTCACCTGGAGATTAGTTATAAACCCAGCAGATCTCCAGCCACCACCTAGAGACTGGCAACCAATCATCAACTATCCCCCACCCCCTTCTTTTCCTGCTGCTTCTATCACCTTATTACTTTGCTTCTGTTCTTTCTGATTTCACTGTCCTGATCATGTGTTTCTGTTATGTCCTGAGCTTGCATTTCATCCCTATTGACATGCTGATATCCTGAATGGCAATACCTGATTGGCTACTCTGTGTAACAGGCCAATCAGGAGACAAGGATTGTGCTGGAGGGAAGCAAACTGATTGGATGTTATCTCTGTAATACCATTGGTTATTAACCTGAATATGGGCGTGGCTATGCTAGCCTCCACTGTTTAAATAAGAGCCTGTTGCTCTGTGTTTGTTGTCTGTTCTGAACTGTTGAATCACTTATTAAAGCTGAATCACTTTTGTTGAGAGCTGCCTTTAAGTGTCATACTTATCAGTTTCCTTTCCTCCTTTTTTTTTTGTGTGTATGTCCTATTTGGGATATTTTGGAATTTCCCCAGAGGGATTTCAGGCCTGTAGGTACAGCTTCCCTCCCTTACTTAAAGATACAGCCCCACAGGAATTTGTCTTCAAAGTACTTTTAAAATCTTTCTTTTGACAATTTTTAAAAGTTGCACGCTCCCTTAAGCCCCCTTAAAAATTTAAATACTGGCGGGGTGGGGTGGGGGAATCCTAGTTACAGGCCTGAAGGACTCTACCTAGGAATTTCAGAGGAATTCAAGATAAAGTAAGGTAACCAGCAGGGTAACCAGCAGTAAATTCCTAACAGGATAACTAGCAGTAAATTCCTATAGAGTTAGATTCGACTCCAGTAGCACCTTAGGGACCAACAAGGTTTTCAGGGTATGAGCTGTCAAGATGCAAAGCTCTCATCCTCAGATACAAGTTGGAGTGCACATCTCTGAGATCTTATGTCCCAGTCAGAAGTAGGGTTGCTAACTCTGGACTGGGAAATACTTGGAGATTTGGGGGGGGGTGTGGAGCCCAGGGAAGGTGGGGTTCAGGAGGGGGGAAGTGTACAGTGCCATAGAGTCCACCCTCTAGAGCATCCATTTTCTCTGGGGGAACTGATCTCTGTAGTCTGGAGATGAGTTGTTATTCCGGGCGATCCCCAGGTCCCACCTGGAGGATGGCATCCCTAGTCAGAAGATGGCAGGGGTGTTGCAAAGAAGGAAATCGTGGTGCAGAGATTCAATGTGTATTTTAAACAGCTTGTTTAGAGCAGAGGGAAAATGCTTTGGGGGTCGGAAATTAGCTTCTATGATGACATAAGAATCCTGTGTCCTTATTCAGACCTGGTGGGTCCATTGTTCTGAACTTGTGAATGAACTCAAGTTTAGCAATCTCAGGTTGAAATCTCTCCTTGAAGCTTCTTTGAGGACTGCCACTCTTAAATCAGCAATGGAATGACCTTGAAAAATACTTTCAGACACGTAGAGTGATCAGCTCATGGTTTATTGTGATTTCAGCTCAAACTCAAGACAGACAAGGTGGGTCCGAGCCCTGCTTAAATCTCTGCAACACACCACACCCGAACACACACCCACTCCCTGTGATAGGCTATTTACAGTGCAAGGTTCAGCCACTGAATAATTCTAGGATTCAGGCAAGCCTATAGGTCTGTTCCAGAATCCTAGCCAGCTTTTGTTATGCAGCTGCGTGAGTGGTAGGAGTTCATGCACAAGTACATGTGGCCATTCATGTGAGCTGTAGGAGCTCATGCACAAGTATATGTGGCCATTCCAATACAAAACAGACCTGGAAGATTGAAAAACTCTCCACTGGTTTTTTTAGAGGTTTTTAATGTAGGATTTGTGTCCATTTATTGTTTTGGGACCTGTTTGTCCCATGTAGCAAGTGGCAGCGCATTGCTGATATTTGATGGCATATATAACATTGGAAGATGAACAAGTGAATGAACCTGAGATGGTACAGCTGGTGTTCTTAGATCTGGTGGTTGTATTGTTTGAGTGAATATGGGGACAGAGCTGGTATCTTGATTTGTTGTAGGCCCTGGTCCCAGAGTTCCATATCCATATTAGGAAGAGGAAAAGGAGCTGTATAAGGTTAGAAGGCTGTCTGTGAGCAAGGAAAGGTTTGCCTGTGAGAGAGGAGCATCATTGTCCAGCGTAGGTTGTAGGCTGCTAATGATGCATTGAACCGGTTTGAGCTGAGAGCTTTATGCAGGTGACTGCCAGTGGTGTTCTGCTGTTGTTTCATTTCATTTGCTTATCTGATTAACAGCATTTATTATCCAATTATTTTCTTTTCGGGGTTCAACAGGACTAATATCTTGCAAGACAAGTCCTGTCCTTGATCATTGTTCTCATCAGGAGAACTTCCGGAATGATTTGTCCCATCTCCATCACCACAGTCAGGGTTCAATTGGCAACTGGTGAACTTTGGGAGTCCACCTTCTTAACCATAGTGTGTGCTAATGTCCCCCAAAACAAATTTTATCATGATCTTATTTACTTTTTTACTTATTTACTTATACATCGCCTGATGTATGTGAGCACTGGATAATTATGTCTTTCCGGGAATGCCTGCTCTTCGCAGTTAAAAACATCGTAAGCTGGTTTGAAATATTGACTGTTTGTACATATTTGCTTTACAACTACCATACTATGTATCTAATTTATCTTGTATTTATTTTTATGATTCTGAAAAGATCTCACTGTCCCCTATATGGAACAATGGCTCTGTCTATTTTTTGTTTTGTTTTGCCTGTTGAAAAAAATGTTAATAAAAAATGATTTTTTAAAAAAAAATAGTGTATGCTAATAAGTACTAAGCACAGTAGGTGTGGTGGACAAAATGACAACTTGATTGGCCATGGAACTTCTAGAGCCAGTGAAAATGCCTTCTTGAGCACCAGCGATTCCAGCAGCTTTACTGGTTGGGGCTTATTGCCCCTGGCGTCTTGGTCTTCCTGAGAAGCTGTAAAAGTCACACGTTTTGGGCCTTCTCTTTTCCTCGTGTTGTTTCAGACAGGAGTCACTGTTCCAAAATGGTGCTCTGATGGCAACTAGTGGACCTTGGTGGGCTTTCAGAAGGTTCCCGAGGCCATGTTTAAAACAGGGAAAGATGCTGAAGCACTGGAAGTTCCCACTACAAACTGAGGAGGCAAACTGCTTTCCAGTATAAATTTTAAACCCTAACTGAAAAACACGGTATGATGTGGAAAAGTGCCATCAAGTCTCAGCTGACTCATGGCGACCCTTCATGGGGTTTTCTAGGCCAGAGATGTTCTGTGGTGGTTTGCCATGGCCTGTCTCTGTGTAGCAACCCTGGACTTCCTTGGTGGTCGCCCATCCAAGTACTAACCAGGGCCATCTGTGCTTAGTGTCCGAGATCTGATAAGATCTGTACATTGGACTCAAACTTCGTTCTATTGTTTTAGACCACTGGTTCCCAAAGTGGGCAATACCGCCCCCTAGGGGGTGCTGGAACGCTCCAGGTGGGCGGTAGGAACCTTGGGTGCAATTGGGGGGCGTTGAATAAAAATAAGGGGGCGGTGGAAGCATAAAGAAAGAAGAGTCCAGGACCTTTTTAAAGCAGCCTTCTCCTGGTCTTCCCTGGGATCAGGGAGGGAGGGGGAGAGAGGTCTCCACAGCCAATCACAGCCATGCATTTGCAAATGCGTGTGCACCCTTGTAAGACTGGTGTTGCTGCTGGGATATTGTGTGGTGGTGGCTTCAGGCCAACAACATCTTTCTTTACTATGTGCAAGTTTGTCACTGCATCTTTTTGTCCACTTCTCGAAGGTACATTTCCAGGGGGCGCTGAGTAATTTTTTTTCTGAAAAGGTGGCGGTAGGCCAAAAAGTTTGGGAACCTCTGCTTTAGACCAACACGGCTACTCACCTGAATCTTGTTTAACAGGGACATTCCTTCACCTCGTTTGCTCCTTGTAGGTCAGTGTCCTTCTCCCCCCCCATTTCTGCCTTTTGGGGATACCCGTCAGTGTGAGCTGCAGGAACATACTGACTTTACAGAAATTTGGCTTCCCATTATGAATTATCTGACTTCTCAAAACGAAATACCAATAGTAATAGATGATTTGCATCGATGGTAAGAAAATGTATAACATTCTTTGTTACTATTTCCTTTCTATTTTTAACTGATAAAATAAGGATATGAATAATGTATGCAAGTTTAAAATTTTAAAGAATTGTTTTATTGTTATGTTGAAAACTTAATTTAAAAAAAAATTAAATTTGAGCTGCAGAATTGGCAGTTTGCAAGAATCACTTCCTTCCCTGGTATCTCTGGAAGATAACAGTGCAGTCATAAGCAGAGTTACGTCCTTCTAACCACAGCTTAGAATGGTGTAACTTTGCTTATGACTGCACTGTAAGAGATTTAGGCTGCAGTCCTAGAAAGCACTAAGCCTCACTGAAAACAACGGAGCTTACATCTGAGTAGATCTATTTTGGGTCACTAATCCGAAAACAAAAGTTTGTGTCCGGTGGCACCTTGGTTCCAGGGCCTCGTGCAGGGTGGGGGAGGCAACAGACAGGAATGCCAGGCAGATGGAAACCGTCGCTGTCCTCAACCAAACGCCTGGTGGAACATCTCTGCCTTACAGGCCCCACAGAACTTCCTTAAGGAGAGCCAGTTTGGTGTGGTTAGGAGCACAGATTGTAATCTGGGAGAACCGGGTTTGATTCCCCACTCCTCCATATGCACCTGCTGGTGTGACCTTGGGTCAGTCATAATTTCTCTCAGAGCTGTTCTCTCAAGAGCAGTCCTTGAAAGAGCTCTCTCAGCCCCGCCTACCTCACAGGGTGTCTGTTGTGGGGAGAGGAAGGGAAAGGAGATTGTAAGTCACTCTGAGACCCCTTCCAATCTCTTATCTTCTTCTTCCGCTTAAGTCCTGCAGGGCATGGATGTTTTTCGGCAGAGAGTTCCACCAGCTTGAAGCCTGGCTTTGGTTCAGGACAGCTGGATGTCTCTCCAGCCAGGGAACATCAGTAGGTTTGGGGGTATACCAAAAATGTCTTTATAAAGAGGTTTATTATGAAAGAGTATTATTAAAGTATTTATTGTAAGTGTGGATATGTTTCTTTTACGTGTCTGTTTTAAAGGGAATGCTTCCCTCACGGGGGCAGTTTAAACCATTACACAAGAACTCAGAGGCACATCATGACATCGATGGGAAATAGATTCGGGACAGACAAAAGAAAAGGCTCCTTTACTCAGTGATCAAATAAACCTTGGAATGAAGGAGTGAGGGCCACAAGCACAGATAGCTTTAAACGGGGGTCAGACAGATCCAAGGATGAGAAGAGGTCTATCAGTGGTGACCAAAGGGAACCTCCACAGTCAGAAGGCACTAAACCCCTGAATCCCAGTGCCAGTAGCCAACATCAGAGGAAGACCTCAGCCTCTGTGCCCTGTGTGTTTGCCCCTCCAGTGGAACTGGTTTGCTGTGGTGTGAAACAGGATGCTGGACTAGATAGGCCACAGGCCTCATCCAGAAGGTTCTTCTTATGTTCTTGCGTTTGTGGTATCTTCATTTGCCCATGGCAACTGCTCAGCCTTGTCATGGGCTGGCACTTGCACAAAACATTGACCTAAACTTTTGGAAGATACAAGCACGATTTGATATGTGACAAATGTTTGCTTTTCTTGTGTGTGTGTGTACATGTAGAGAAGAAGAAGAGAAGAGATTGGATTTATACCCCAACCTTCACTACCCAAAGGTGTCTCAGAGCGGCTTACAAACTCCTTTCCCTTCCCCTCCCCACAACAGACACCCAGTGAGTTAGGTGGGGCTGAGAGAGCTCTTGACAGAAACTGCTCTTTTTTCAAGAACAGCTCTTATCAGAACTACGGCTTGCCCAAGGTCATCCAGCCAGGTGCAAGTGGAGGAGTGGGGAATCAAACCCGGTTTTCCCAGATCAGAGTCCACGCACTTAACCACTACGCCAACTGGTACCTAAGTGCTTAAAATTATTTGTATTGCATAGCTCCCAGCAAGTTGCTGTTTACACAAGAATTAAAACAATAAAACCATGGGCAACAAACAAGTCAATTAAAAGACCCCACAATAAAACCATTAAAACAATAAATGAATGAAGCACAATAACAGATTTGATTAAAATTCCTGCAATAAAACCATTAACCCCAGCAGTATTTTTTTTTTAAGTACAATTCAGGACCAATTTAGTGTATGTGTGTTATGTACCATCTGGTCGCTTCAGACTTACGGCGACCCTCTGAATCAATGACCTCCACAACATCCTATTACTAACAAGAAAGGATTAGAAAAACATACTACTGGTAATTGTAATACAGAAAAAACCCCACAAGTAAAATAAAACGTCAGGTTAAAAACAGCCTACAACCAACAATTAGGAGGGAAGGCGGCATGATATAGCCTGATCTCATCCGATCTCAGAAGCTAAGCAGGGTCAGTACTTGAACAGGAAACCTCCAAGGAAGGCTCTGCAGAGGACGGCGATGGTAGATCACCTTGCCCTGACCTGAATAACCCAGGCAAGCCTGATCTCATCAGATCTCGGAAGCTAAGCAGGGTTGAATGTGGTTCGTACTTGGATGGGAGACTTCTTTGGAATACCACATCAGGAGGACAGGGGCAGGCTCTGTTCAGCCACCTCTCTGAATATGCCTCCAGGCCCCCAGTATGGGAAACAAACTCTACCTTCCCCGGCCCCTCCGCGGAGGCAAACCACAAAAAAGGGTAGTCAATCTGTTTTTTTTTTTGGTGGTAAAACTCTCCTAAAGAGGAGAGAATTTTATTCTTTTTATAAGAAAAGGGTAGGGTAGACAGCTGGAGAAAGAAAAAGGATGGAGTGAAATTTTTCTGTTAATAAAGGTTAGTTTTAGTTAGTATTATTTTTAGCATCCATCACGGTTAGAAGATCTTCTTTTTAACAATTCGAAGTCCAAAATAACTGTTAATGAAGTTAGTAAAGTCCATTGGGGTTAGTTATTGAACAGCTCCTTCCAGATGTTACACGAACAGTCACTGCTCAAAGTGTCTTCTTAAGTCTCTTCAACTAAAAGTTGAGTCCTTTTAATCTTGATGACTCCCGTTCCGTCACCTCTTTCCCCTGGGCTGCTGTCTTCTTCGCTGCTTGCGTTAATCCAAGTTTTGAGTGCTGCTTCCTCCATGCTGGCGTGTCTCTTCAGAAGTTTTGTTGCTTTAAGAATGAATTCCATCTTCTCTCGTTTCTCTTTTTCCTTATATTTCCGACCATCAATTTTTACGGGCTCCATACTCACTGCAGATGAAATTAGATCTCTGATGTATTGCCTGCTCGGCTCGGCAACCCCTTCTCCTGGCAGATTATTTTCCTTTATAAAAGCGGAATAGGCTTTGGGAGCTATATCCACCTCTTCTTTTAATTCATTCGCTTCACTGCCAGTTAGTGGTGCCAAGTCATTCGTCAAGGTAAAACTGAGATCTTCTTTCTCTTCTTCTTTCTCGCCCAAAAAGATTAGCGTCAGATTAGCCTTCCTTGTTGTTTCCGAGATTTGTTTTTGCCGACTGATGAGAACACTTTCCACTTTAAGCAAAGTTTCGTTGATTTTCTGCATTTGCTCCAGCAGGGGCTGCAGTAACTCATTTTCCTGTTGATTGACAGCAAGCTCTGGGGGGGGGTTACCCGGACCGGAAGTCCCTCCCCTCTTCTCTTCCGGTTTCTGCAGGACCATTTTCAGCGTCGACATTTTCTTTTTTGTTTACTTTTTCAAAGTTCGTGCCGCATCCCCCAAGAAGCTAACAATGTCGTAATTGCCTGCAAAGCCCCAACGGTACCTTCACCAACACTTTTTTCTCTTTACCCCCCTCTCCGTGCTCCCTTTATAGATCTCGCTTCTCAAAAGGGGCGGGGACTCCTCCCTCCTCCCTTACGCTTATACGCTTGCGGGGGGTTTAAATTCTCGCTTCAAATTAGATCTTCAACTCACGATTCGATGCAATTCTTCTTTTTATTTTAATTCATGCCGCTTTCTTCACTCCTGGAAGTCGGTGGCGCTGCTAAGTCCCATTACGGGCACGACGCAGCGGGGCCGATTGGGGCGGGGAGAAAGCCTCAATTTCCCGGCTGTCTGCCGGCAAAGAGGCTACTCCCAAAGCGCCCCCGGTTCGGAGCCTTTGCCTAAGGCTCACTAGGGTCTTGCATACATGCAAAGACCCCCCCAAACTGCGCGTGGGCTAACCACCTCCGGGAGCGTCCCGAAAGGTGGCCGCCATTCGCAACGCCGAAACCGAAACCTCAAAGGTAGTCAATCTGGAGTATCCTTTAGTTGAACTTTATCGACAATAAAGGGAGTCAAACGAGCTCCTAGAACATTCCACACTGTTTCGTTTTATACTCCCTACCCCCCCCCCGACTGCAAAATCCCTCCTTTGTTCCCATAGAGCAAAGGATTGAAGGTTACATTCTTTCAGACCACCTAGTTCATATTTTGCTCATCATCACGTTCCCCCTCCCAAACATGCATCAACATACATTGCATGTGCATTAAAATTCGCTAATTAACTATGCAGGGTGGGTTAGATAATATTTATTATCTCATTACACGTGCATGGTTGGTTAATGCTCTGTTTCACCAGTGCCATCTTGGCTTGTTCACATCCCCCCCCTTCATCTTATCTTTAGCTCTGCGACTGTGTTTTGCCTTTTCAGACAGATTGTTCCTTACCTCATAGCTGCTCTAGCTCATTTTAACTAATTCCCTTCTCTCACCAGTAGCGGTCAGTCATCAGAGGTTGACATGACTTCCAGGTCCATGCGAGCGCACACAGACATGCAATACAATCCTTCCCCCAAAAGCAAATCACCTCTGCTTCTTGCTTGCTGAGGGGTTGCCATAAGTAGGCTGTGACTTAATGGCACTTTACACACACCAGCAATTAACAAAGTCTTCAAATTAATCATCCTTGAATTGAAACCCTGCATCCTGTAGGGGAGTGCAACCAACCAGCCTTGCCAAGTAGAGGGCAACCACCCATCCCCACCCACTGGCTTCCACTGCTAGAGCAGCGGCAGCAAAATGGGGGTGGGGAACCGTATCCTATAACGTCGTGGTGTCACTTTTGATTACACTCCCTGAAGTGAAGTTACAGCGTCTCATTACGCTTTAGGAATTTCCCAGTTCTCTATGGTAAAAGCCATAGAGATTTGGGGTATTGCTAGAACCACCAGAATCCAATGCCCTCAATACGCATCTCAGCAAACTGGTCCATAGTCAATGGACTCAAACATTGCTGAGAGTTGAAAAGGAAGCAACAGGATTATGTGCATGTTGCTCTCTCCCCTCAAAGGTCTAAGCCCTTTTCAGAAGACACAATGTAGGGCAACCTCAACACACATAGAAGAGGAGTGGGAACAACTGTGCTGGCATGCCCCACCTACATGCAATCACTGGAACATGAGTGTCGTTCCTCCGTGTTCATGTTCTGGTGATCAGATGCAATGGTGTACCTAGCCTATTTAGCACTTGGGACAGATAATTTTTTAACATCCCCCTCCTCTTTTTTTTTGCTGTCAAGCCATAGATGACTTATGATGACCCCGTAGAGTTTTTAAGGCAAGAGACATTCAGAGGTGGTTTGCCATGGCCCGCCTCCACGTTGATCCTGCTTAGCTTCTGAGATCTGATGAGATCAAGCTAGCCTCGGGCTATCCAGGTCAGGGCCCCTCCTCAATACGACAAAATTATTTTCAGTAATAAGAATGAAATAAAACTAATAATAATAATGGCCAGAAAACAGATTCAGGTGGGTTACCCCTGTTGGTGTGAATCAGCCAAACAGCGTTTGGTCCCAAAGGTGCCACTGGACCCAAACTTTGTTTCGGTGGCCAGAAAAGAAACGCAGACAGTGAAAAACTTCTTTTATTTAACTTTGCATATATAATCATGCCTGCAAAAAAATTCAAATTCCAGCACGCTCTTCCATCACAAGAGCCAGTGTGCTGTAGTGCTTGAAGTGTTGGCCTAGAATCTGGGAAATCCAGGTTCAAATCCCCATTCGTGCCATGGAAGCTTGCTGGGTGACCTTGGGCCAGTCACATTACTCTCAGCCTAGCCCTGTCCTGTATAGCCCCAGGACAGCCTGATCTCGTCAGATCTCAGGAGCTAAGCAGGGGTGACGTGGAGGCAGGCAATGGCAAACCACCTCATCACCCCACTAGTGTTCTGAGCAAGTACTTTGGAGGCCTTCCGTTCTCCAATTTGAAGCCCAGGAAATGACCATCCCAAACATCTACAACAGGGGTGTCGAACTCATTTGTTATGAGGGCTGGATCTGACATAAATGAGATCTCGTTGGGCCGGGCCACGTGTGTCATAAAATGTAATGCCAGGTAGCAGAGATATAAACTTTATAAAGGATACAAACACAAAGGTTGGGTTTTTTTTACTTAAAATAAAAACATGCTTAAAACATTAGCACTCTTGCAATATTTTGTTTATTTAACAGTGTCTGATAACTGACACCTCTTGCTCTGAATTATTGCATCAAAATGTCTGTGATGCTGCAATCTTGAGTATGTTGTTCAGGTGTGTATCTGTAAGTTGCAAACCTACGATGACGCACAGCAGCAGAACTGGAAGAAGAAGCAGAAGACAGCCAGTTCCACTGTGGGCCTGATAGAAGTCCTCTGTGGGGCTGATCTGGCCCCCCGGGCCACATGTTTGACACACCGATCTACAAGGCATTTTTGAGAGCTAGGAGTCTGTCTTTGTACTAACTTTCACTAACTAATACTAGCCAAAGCATCACAAAATAGTGATCAGCAGCTTCACCAGACTGGATGTTAAGAAACAAACTAATCCTCCCCGCCAAAAGAAGGTATCCTCATCCTTCATTGTTTCCAATGGACTAAAGTCAGACCAGAGAATCTTTGCGGTAGAAACTGAAGGG
Source organism: Gekko gecko (assembly GCA_029375565.1). Taxonomy (NCBI): domain Eukaryota; kingdom Metazoa; phylum Chordata; class Lepidosauria; order Squamata; family Gekkonidae; genus Gekko; species Gekko gecko. Next base: position 134,077,501 of record JAPDNY010000008.1, on the reverse strand, counting down.
GGCTTTTTTGCAAGCCCAGCAGGACCAGTGCAGTGTACAGATTACCCAACAGTACCAGTGCAATCACAGAGTGCCCAGCAAACCCAGTGCCATTGTATCAATGCCAGCTTATGTCAAGCAAAAAATCACAGTCCAACCAAGGGGGAGGGGTTGGAAGCCCATGTACAGTGCCCAGCAAACCCAGTACCGTCTGTTCATATTAACAAAGATGTACAATTATACTACTCTTAAAGAGGGTCTTGAGACCAAGAAGTGAAAATAAAGGGGGAGGACATGAAAAGAAGGAGAGAAATTAAGAGAGGGAAAGGTTGTTTTATCTTGCTGCCACATCCTAACTACTGCTTCACAAGATCTGGGCGAGTTGGGTGCAAGGAAAAGAAGAGAGAAAGGTTAGACTACTGGAGAAAATGGCCTGCAGGCTGGCAATTACTGTAGCAGCCATCAATGTGTTAAGCGAGTTTGCTTCTGTCTCAGAGAAAGGGAAGACTAGCCGATCCTAGAGTGATTCTTGCTATGCTTGGACTTCCCTGTGCCCCTGCCTAGTGGCTGCAGCCAGAATTATATCTTAAAAATAAAAGGAAAGATGTTCGGCTGGACCACACCCCCTGCCTGGCCCTTGGGACGCCATTGATCATATGGTAATGGGTGCAAGGCCAGTGTGCTCATTCCCATTCCAATTCTACACACATTTAACAGGACAATACATATGTCCTCTGAAGGCAGCACATCTGTCAAGCATGGCATAGTGGCCAGAGTGTCAGACTAGGATCAAGGAGACCCAGGTTCATATCCCCCACTCTGACAGGAAGGTTTGCTGGCTGTCCTTGGGCCAGCCACACACTCTCAGCCTAACCCAACTCACAGAGTTGGCATAATTATGAACTGAGGAGAGGAGAAGGTAGTAAGCCACTTTGTGTGCCCGTTGTGGAGGAAGGCTGAGTATAAATACCTGCATAAATACACAATTGAGACTGTTTGAGATCTAAAACCAAGCTTGCCGTAGTGGTTAAGAGCACGGACTCTAACCTGGGAGAACCGGGTTTGATTCCCCATTCCTCCACATGCAGCTGCTGGTGTGACCTTGGGTCAGTCATAAGTTCTTTCAGAGCTGTTCTCTCAAGGACAGTTCTCAAGAGAGCTCTCTCAGCCCCATATGTCTGTTGTGGGGAGGGGAAGGGAAAGGAGACTGTAAGCCGCTCTGAGACTCCTTTGGGTAGTGAAGTATGGGGTATAAATCCAATCTCTTCTTCTTGTTCTTCAGATTGATATGAATGTAAGTAACCCATCTCTCCCAAGAAAGCATGGAGTTGTCTGGCAACATGTGAAAGAGGACCTGCCCAACAGTATTTGTCACCAACCAATTCTTGTTCGGCTCATTGGAGTCCATTTAAGGAAGGCTTCAAGAAAGGTTAATGGTGAGAAACTTGTTCAAGATGGCTGATGCTACCCCTTCCTTTCTGGAAGTAAGTGGACCTTTAGTTAGATGTCATAAAGCATCAAGGGGAGGCGCTGAGGAATGGCATGGCAGATCTTACTCTTCCAGACAGTCTGCCCACATTATCAGACTACAACTGAAAATTTCCCAGATAGCTGCAGTTATGCTGTGTACTGAAAACCTTCTGACATTCTTCTGCAAAAGTAGTGATGATATCTGAGTCTGGCAGGATGTGAATGGTTTTATCTGAAGAGTGCCTTGCAAATGGAGTCATGGTGAGCTACTGAATATTCTGAGCTTTTATCGACCAGTACAAAAATATAAAAGCTCTCTCCTCTCCCCCAGAAACTCAGCTGGACGGCTTTATACAGATACAAAGGCTAGGGGATGCAGGAATATTTCTTTCTAATAGCCACCACAAGGTGTGTGTAACAGCAGAATCATAATGAGGGGCCAAAATCAACGTCTGTGATGCCACGTCCAGATTTAGAACCTGAAGTGACATCACAGTGTCATATGATTCTCTAGGAATTTCTCAGATATCTATGGTAAAAACATGAAGATCAATTTCCCACTGGAAGCCACGCAGCTGCATTTGACCACGGCTTTGCCCGATTTTCCCTGCAGTTTCATGATCCTGTTTTTGAGGATCACGAAACCGCGGAGGAAATCAGGCAAAGCCGCGGGTCAAAATGCAGCTGCAGCTCCAGTGAATTGACCAGTAGAAACGGGGCAAAGGGAGGTGTCACGCTGGCGCAGCTCTTGTGTGAAATCGGTCCTTGTCTTCATTTTGCTTCTGGGGATTGCCAGTTGGAGTCTGGCAATCCTAATTTGCAGCTGGCACAAAGAAATGCTTCCACCAGAGTCTGGTTGCTCTCATCAAGAGTTTCGTACCATTTGTGCTCCAGTTGTCTGACTGAAGAAGAAGAGTTGGTTTTATCCCCCACCCTTCACTACTCGAAGGAGTTTCAAAGAGACTTACAGTTGGCTTCCCTTCCTCTCTGAACAAGAGGCACCTTGTGAGGTAGATGGGTCTGAGAGAGCTCTGAGAGAACTGTAACTGGTCCAAGGTTTCATGTGGAGGAGTGGGGAACAAACCCAGTTCTCCAGATTAACCACTACACTCTTAACCACTACACCAAACTGACTGCTGCTTCATTGTTCCTCTCTCCTCCGTAAAATGAGGGAAATTGCAAGTGGTGCATCTCTCCTTATATATATTTGAGTTTTCATGTCCCTCTTGCCTGAACATTCCATACTCCCCCACAGCCTTTGGCTCTCAGATGTGTCACTCACCAAGGGTCTCTACCCGTTGGTGGCTGCGTTGCCTGAGTCCCGCACTTCCCTTTCATCTTGCGCCACAACAGAGAATGATGAGATTTTACGCTCCCGAATTCGTTGGTGCCCTGGTGTGTCTTTCACAGGGCATCTGTCTCCACTGGCTGCGTTGCTGCCTCCGTTGGTGTGGTCCTGCCCACAGAGGCAGCACCCAGCATCTCGGCCTCACTCTGCTCAGAGCGGGCAGACAGGCTGGATGCTCCAGCGGCCGGGGGCCCAAGCCCAATCGTTCCGCCACCACTGTGGGTACCTGAGTGCAGTTAACTGGCCGGGCTGTGCGCTTCAGCGGGGGGACCTTGTCCCAATCCTGCTGCACCCACCACCACAGTCGTCTGAGCCCAGCTACAGGTGGCTGGGTGGGCTGCGACTGGATGACGGATGCACTGGGCATTCCAGCGGGTGGGGGGGGCTCTGCCCAAGCCCAATCCTGCCACCACCCCCACAGTCGTCCAAGCCCAACTATCGCCACCTGGCTGCACTCTGACTGGATGGGGGCCAGTGCCTCGCTGGGCTGGAGGCTGCCGGATGCACCTGGGCAGAAAGCCAGTCACCATCTGCTCCATCGCCCCTCAACTTCGGGGTGATGCCAAGGGGGGAGACAGCAGGGGACTGGGCATGCCTGTGCCGCATCTTTCTAGGGCCCGTTGTCTTCCTCCCACAATGGGCTTTGTTCCTAGTTTAAGCATAAATACTCAGTGGCCTCTGGTGAAAAAAACCCTTCTGTAAACATATAAAACCTTGCGGTAGCTGTACACAAATGTTTAGAAGATAATGGCTTGAGTGGCTGTGAAACAGCCAATCAAACAATTATACCAAGCCAAGATCAACATTAACATGAAATAATTCTGTTTCCTAGCATCTCTTCCCATGCCACGTAGGTGAGAGAAACACAAAGAACCATCCTTTAGAGGTACCGTTGGCGAAGGGATAAAGTCAGCAGCCAGTTTGGAGAACTGTGTTTGATTCCCCACTCCTTCGCATGCAGCCAGCTGGGTGACCTTGGGTCAGTCACAGTTCTCTCAGAGCTGTTCTCTTAAGAGCAGTTTTCTCAGAGCTCTCTCAGTCCCACCTACCTCACAGGGTGTCTGTTGGGGGGAGAGGAAGGGAAGGTTATTGTAAGCCACTCTGAAACCCTGTGTGAAGAATAGGGTATAAATAGAAGAAGAAGAAGATATTGGATTTATACCCTGCCCTTCACTACCCAAAGGCGTCTCAGAGCGGCTTACAAACTCCTTTCCCTTCCCCTCCCCACAACAGACACCCTGTGAGGTAGGCGGGGCTGAGAGAGCTCTGACAGAAACTGCTCTTTTTTCAAGAACAGCTCTTATCAGAACTACGGCTCCTCCTCCTCCTCCTCCTCTTCCTTTTCCTTCCACCCCCCTCCCCCCCGAAATGGGCTCTTTACTTCAGGAACAGCAGTACTGAGAAATGGAGTGGATGGAAGGAAATGGTGTGAATCTGGTTTCACTGCTGCACAGTGCATGTGGCTGCAAAGGATATCCTGGGGATTTTAACAGTCTAAAGAAAAGGACTGGGGAAGTACAGCCCGCAGACACTGGTTCTAACATTGAAATGGTTCTGTTTTGTTTTTGGCTGGGTCTTGCTCATGAGAAATGCTACACGATCCTTCTGCCTCCCCTTGATCTGGTCTACACAACCTGTGATAGACCCAAGGGGGATGTTCTGAACTGCACAATCACTCTGGCTTTGTGGTCACCGTGCCTCCCGGCAGCAACAAAAACAGCAAGATACTCGAGTCCCCGGCGAGTCGCATGACAGGCAGACAGTCGTTTGCCTTGATCACAAAACCGCACTCATGACAACTCTCTACAAATGTTCTTCAGGAGGGGATTCTCAGATGGCTCCTTCTTGTCCTTTGGTGAACCCCTAGATGGCCCCCGGGAGGTGGATCCAGGCATGGCACGAGTGACCCTCAAATTCCTTAGAGTCCCTTTCGTCATCCCCATGGAAATGAACATCCATCATGATGTGACCCCAAATATTTCCTCCACCACCTCCCGCCTGAGGAGTTCCTGTTCCCTTAAGAGTCAGCGATCATCCTTAAATGACCGTCAGTCATTTAAACCCATTCGGGCTGCATAAACACAAGACTGGTAACCATTTTGTCCCTAGTCCCAGCCCTGTCCAAATGCAACACACACCAGGCATATACTGTGGCTTGAGAACCTCCCTGTTTGTGGAGTCCCAGGCAGGAAACAAGGGAAAGTTGCTCTCTTTTTACAATCTCAGGGACTCAATAAGGAGATTTATCAAGTTTCTGCCATATGGAGTTCTAGCCTGGGTTTGCCTTGGTGGACCTCTGGTTTTGCTGGCCTGATCTCCTTTGTTCCTAGCTCTGACCAATGCTCCCTCTAAGCTGTGGAGTTTTGTGAGCAAAAATTCTACTTTTTAAGCTACTGGCATTGAAGTTGTGAGCGATTTAGCTGCTGCATAAATTAGTTTGCTCTGGAGCCATCCTTCCTGAGCTAAAATGCGTGAGCCGGAGGCTAAAAAAACTGTGAGCTAACTCACACCAACTCAGCTTAGAGGGAACACTGGCTCTGACCCTCATCCTTCCCCTACTACTTCATTCTTGCCCCCAGCGAACTACCCCTAACTTCACTTCTCCCCGTAGACGATCCCCCTTTGTCCTTGTGTTTCTGTGTAATTTTCTAGATTCCAACCATATCATCTAATCTCATGGTTTCAGACTTCTCCATCTCTTTTGTGGCATCTTAGGTCGTGTCTGGTTCTGGACTTCTCCAGCAAGGCTACTAACCCTTATATGTCAAATACTGGCTAAGGCACCTCCTTTTTCCTTTTCTTCATGCCAGACCATGGTTCGATGAAATGATGTTTCGCCCAAGCAGCTGTGCAAGAATGTTCGACTTTGCTTTGTGAATGTTCGGTTTCTACTCAGTGAATGTTCAGAGGTTAAGCTCAAAGTGTTCTCCTCTTCTCAGTTCCCTCTGAATTCCAAGCTGCAGAATTTGGGGGCAAGAAAGCCGTTTGTAGGACAATTAAGGCAGCAAAGAGACATGATAAGAGAGCAGCTGACCCCATGTCTTTTCCTTCCCTACCTGGTGAATTGCCAGGGGGAGTGGTTGGGGGGGGGAATGTGGGTAGAAGAAGCTCTCCCTGAAGAAGAGAAGAAGCATACTGGATGGGGGATACACTTCTGAGTAGCAGTGTGTGTGAACAAGATCTTAGGATAATGGTGGACTGAAAGTTAAATACGAGCAGCCAGTATGATGTGTATAATTCAAGAGGGAATTAGATAAACATATGGAGCAGAAGTCCGTCAGTGGCTATTAGCCACAGGGTATAGATGGGAACTCTCAGTCTGGGGCAGGTGATGCACTCTATTCTTGGTGCTGGAGGGGGCAGCAGTGGGAGGGCTTCTAGTGTCCTGGCCCCACTGCTGGACCTCCTGATGGCACCTGGTATATTTTGGCCGCTGTGTGACAGAGTGTTGGACTGGATGGGCCATTGGCCTGATTCAACATTGGCTTTTCTTATGTTCTTATGTTCTTATGTGGTGACAAAAAAGGCTAATGCAATCTTGGGGTGCATCAACAGAGGCATAACATCCATATCGCAAGATGTGATAGTCCTGCTGTACACTGCATTGGTCAGGCCACACCGGGAGTACTGTGTGCAGTTCTGGAGGCCTCACTTCCAAAAGGAGGTGGACAGAATGAAGTGGGTGCAGCGGAGAGCGACAAGGATGATCTGGGGCCTGGAGACTAAGCCCTATTGGGGAAAGGCTGAGGGACTTGGGATTGTTCATTCTGGAGAAGAGGAGGTTGAGAGGGGACATGATGGCTCTCTCGAAGTATCTGAAGGGCTGTCACTGAGAGGAGGGCAGGGAGCTGTTCCTGCTGGCAGCAGAGGAGAGGAATCACCATCATGGGAAGGTACCAGCTGGATATTAGGAAAAAGTTTTTACAATAAGAGTTGTGCAACAGCGGAATCGGCTGCCTAGAGAGGTGGTGGGCTCCCCCTCCCTGACAGTCTTGAAGCAGCGGCTGGACAAACACTTGTCAGGGATACTGTAGGCTGATCCTGCATTGAGCAGGGGGTTGGCCTAGATGGCCTGCATGACCCCTTCCAACTCCATGTGATCTTATGACCCTATTCTAAGCCTTTTTAGAAGCAGCAGCTTTTCTTGGCAGACGTGCTTTAGAGAGCTGTCATGTTTGAGACCTCAGGAGAATGAATTCATAATAACAGTCATATGGCATTGTGTGTAGACTAGCCAGGAGACCTGAAGAACATTTATAAATGGCCTGGATGAGGGTGTGGAGGGGCTACTTGTTAAATCTGCAGATAACACCCACTTCGGGGGAGCAGCGAACACACCAGAAGATAAGAGAAAGCAATGAGGCAGCTTCATGTGAAGCGCATCGTTACTTACTTATTTAAACATCTGTACCGAGCCTCTCCTTGTGGTTCAAGGCAGCTGGCAATAATAGTTAAAACAACCCCAGCTATGGAACGAAAGGTAAAAGAGCAAGACTCAGACCCCTTCCCCCTTAAAAGAAGCCTGCCATTCAAACTCTGGCAAACAGGAGGGCCTTGGAGCACCCCACCCCGAAGATCTCCACGGAGGGGCCCCCGGTACCTCCCCACGGAGCCCATTCCACAGAGCAGGAGCCGTGATGGGAAAGGCCCGGGCCCTGGTCGATCCCAGACGGGCCACCCTCAGTGGTAGGTTAGCCTACAGGTGGCTGCCTAAAGACCATAGTTAGCGCACAGAGACATAGGAACACATCAATACATGAACACGTACATGAAGCTGCCGCATGCCAAATCAGGTCCTTGGTCTATTAAAGCAGTATTGTCTACTCAGACTGGCAGCAGCTCTCCAGGGTCTCAGGCGGGGGTCTTTCACAGCACCTACTGCTAGATCTTGTAACTGGAGATGCTGGGGATCGAACCTGGGGCCTTCTATATGCCAAGCAGATGCTCTGCCCCTGAGCCACGGCCCCTTCCGATTTGATTTTGCTTAAGTTGATACCACCAGAAGGGATGTTTGTCTTGCTCTGTCTCAGGCACCAAAGTATCTTGGTCTCTCTCTGCAACAGGGGCTGTCTTTTTACCAGCAGGATTCTATTATCGTGTTTAGGAAATAGGAACAAGCCCTCCCAGTACTATGAAGGGTTAAAGTAACTTCCCTTTCCTGTTGCCATGGGAAGCTCAGTGTCCTAGAAACTTGTCCTTTCTCCCACTTACATGTGTGGGAGGCAAAAGCCCAGCGCAGCAAAATATATTTTTTAAAAAATATATTATTTGGAGGTGGGGTTTTCCCCCTCTCCCCTTTCTATAAACAGACAGACTCTCTCTCTCTCTCTCTCTCTCTCTCTCTCTCTCTCTCTCTCTCTCTCTCTCTCTCTCTCTCTCTCTCTCTCTCTCTCTCTCTCGACTTGCAGTGCAAAGAGACAGTTCCAGGAACAATCCAGTTAATGGTGTCATTCCCCTCGGATTGCAAAGAATATCTTTCAAAGCCAAGTTTAAATAAATATTTGTATTAAAGCACTGTAAAAAATTTGGCTTGCTACACTAGCTGGGTGGGTGATTGACGGGGGGGGGTATCACTTTATTTATTTGCTGGGTATACATTTAAGGTAGTGATGTGACGGGGGAGATGTGAAGCAAGGAACACACACAATTCTTGACCCACCTGAGCGCCTTATGGCCATACAATGACGAAGTGTTTAGGATTATAGGCGATATTGATGAGGTTCTAGCGCGATGCATCTCACAAGAGTTGCTGCACAGTGCCACCTAGTGTCCTTCATGTCTCTGGCTGCAAATGGTTATTCTCCCACGAAACAGAGAACTCAGTCCCACACAAAAGGGAATAATTGTTGAAATGGAAATAATTTCCCCTGCGGCAAAATCCCACGCTACTGCATCATGAAGTTCATGGACAGGGCAAGTCATGTGATCCAACACGGCCGTCGAAATCCTTCCTAATCGGTGGTTGGAGCCTTGCTGCTTGCTAGCCCGTACGGTTGCCAACTCCAGCTTGGCAATTTCTGTGGTGGAGTACTTGGGTGAAGCCTGGGGTGTGTGTGTGTGTGTGGAGTTTGTGGAGTAAAGATGGGTGCCATAGAGTCCACCTCCAAAGTTGCCATTTCCTCCAGGGAAACTGATCTCAGTCGTCTGCAGATTGGCTGTAATTCCGGATCTCCAGGCACCACCTGGAGGTCGTTACCTTAAACCCGACCTAAATGACTCTCCTCACTTACCTGTATGGACCAGTGGCAATGACAACGGCACCCAGACCCCTATGGAAGTCATCCTCATGTGACTGGCTCACAAACCCATGAAAGATGGGCGGAGGGAGCCCTGCTCTGTCCCCACATCGGGATTTCTGTGGCGGAAACGACCCTGGTGATGTTTGAATATGACCTTCAAAATGTTATAAGAAAGCCTGCTAAACTTCTTCCAAGTAATTCTGTGCCCAACTTACAAGACTGTACTCATCTAAATCAAGATGCTTAGGAAAGCAGATGTTTGTTATTATTTACAAAGTAGTAGTAAGAAGTAAGCAAAAATGCCCAGGCTAGCCTAATCTTGTCAGATCTTGGAAGCTAAGCAGGGTCAACCCAGATCGGTACTCGGATGGGAGGCCATGGAGGGGATCCAAGGTTGTGACGCAGAGGCAGGCAACGGCAAACCACCTCTGAACATCTTTTTGCCTTGAAAACCCTACAGGGTCAACGTAGCTGGTAAGAAGCTGACAGGTCCCTGTCCCAAGGAGCTTACAATCTAAACTTGGTATCTGAAGAAGTGAGCAGTGACTCATGAGAGCTCCTACCCTGCCACAAATGTTGTTAGTTTTAGAGGGGCTACTGGACTCTTGCTCTTTTCTAATCTAAACTTCGCCACTGGGGAGGCAATAGAGAAAGGGGAGGAAGAGAGAGTGCACAGGGGAAGAACATGTATGCCATTTAGGTACACATCCTTAGGCTTAATTTCAGTAAGGGGGGTTCTTACGGGAAAGGCAGCAGGTGTTGAAAATGTGTCACTCCCTTCTCTCCATCTGTCCCAGTTACTATATGCAAAAAATGTGCTTTGTTAATAGCTCAGACATCTTCATTTTAATCTCTCTGTCCCCCTCTGTCATGTTAAGAAAAGAACATTAGCCAGCAGGCCCGTAGCCACGGTGGGGCAACTCGGGGCCATGCCCCTTTAATTAACTGCCACGCCCCACAAAATGCTCTCTCCAAAGTTATTATGATTTTTTTTTAAGTCTAAATGCCTGCGCTGCCTTCTCCTCCAGTCCTGCAGGCCACTCCAGCTCTGCCTTCTCCAGCAGGCTGGTGCAGCCACCTTCTGCCCAGCAGTCCTTCCTTCTCTTCCCCCTGACCACCCCCCCCCACATGATGGGGGAGGACAGCAAGTCTGCAGCCAGCCAGCAGAGGCTCTTCCTCTCCAAGGCAACCCTTCCTCCTCCCCCCTTTTGCTGCTGGATGGAGCCGGTGCCTCCCTCTCTCCGTACAGAGAGGATGTGACTATTAAGTGCTTGTTTGACGGCACTTTGCATGGCTGGGGCTCAGGGTCGGCCTGGCCAGGGAAGAGGAAGCTTGGTGGGCAGCCACTCCTCCCACCCTGAGCCGGTCCCTGTGGCATTGGAGGTGAGCAAGCCTGGAAGGGGGAAGAAGGAGGTGGCAATGAGGGTGGGTCTCTCCTCTTACATGGAAGGGGACGCAATTATGCATGAGGGAGCTGTCCATGCAGGCTCTGAGAGAAAGCCAGCTGGGAAGCCAAAAACAGGATCAGTCTCTCTCTCTCTTTTTTTTAATAATGATTATTTGCAATGCAAAACCGAGCAAGCACTGTGGGCAAACTCTGGCTGCCTTGGTGGCCGCTCTCTTTTTCAGGTGAACTCTTTTGGGCTTCCTCCTTGGCTCCTTCATGGCTCTTCCTCTCCAAGGCGACCCCTCTGCCTCCTCCTCTTCCTTCTCCTCCTCCTGCCTCTTGCTGCTGGACTGAGCCAGTGCCTGCCTGCCTGCCTCCCTCCCTCCACACAGAGAGGATGTGACTATTAATCAACTGCCCCCTTAAAAAATTAAATGCTCCCCAATCTGGAAGATTTAAGATGCTTGAAGTTGGAAGGACATGATTTATGCATGGGCTGGCACACGTACGCCTGGTACGGAAAAGATAAGATATATTCCAATTTTCAGAGTCATATGATAAAGGGATCTTTAGTAAAAGTTTGGGACTTAATCAAACAGAGATGTTACTTACAGGAAAATACCTAAATGGGTTTCACCTATTGAAGCTTTTGTAAAACCAACACTTATATTGAAACACAATAGAATAGCATATGATATATTATTAGACAAGAATAATAAACTTAAATCGGAGAACAACCTTAGCTTGCAACATAACATACAACTATCATGGTGGGAAAGTGTACAATTAAAATCTAGATATACTAAGGATGTGATTCAGGGTTTTGAGGAGAAAAAAATGAATTGGACAAGATCTGGCTCTCTTCCAATGATAAAATGATCCAGAAATTGTATAATTTGCTTATAGAAGATTATATGCATGATGAAATACTTAAACCTACAATGATTTTGTGGATGAAAGATATAGGACATAACATAGAAATAGATAAGTGGTCCAAAATATGGAAATCAATTAAATATACGAGAGCCATATCATACAAAGAAAACATCCTTAAAGTATTTCATAGATGTTATTTGTCACCGGATAAAATGGCAAAATGTTATACAAACAGCTCAAATAAATGTTGGAAATGCAAAGTTAATGTAGGCTCGTTTTACCATATGTGGTGGTGCTGTACAAAAATTCAAAGATTTTGGGAGAAAGTACAGAAAATAATTTGGGAAATGTTGAACGTAGATTTGATGTTAAATCCAGAAATACATTTGTTGCATATGACGCCGAAAAATCTTAGCTATTGTGATGCCTACTTAATGGTGCTTATAATAACATCTGCTAGAATACTTCTGGCCAAATACTGGAAACCTGAAAAAACTCCCAGTAGGGAAGAAATAAGTATGAAATTGTTCAATTTAGCAGAAATGGATAAATTAAGCTTGTTAATTCAAGGGAAAGGAGAAGAAACTTTTTTGAAAAGATGGTCAAGATTGTATAAATGGATAGATATTAATGTTAAAAATCAGACTCAAATGTAAATTATTGAATGATTGACGATCTACTTATGTATTTGTATATGGAAAATCTATAAATAAACAGCAAAAAAACCCCAAAACATTTAATGCTCCACCAAAGGAAAAAAATCCTGGCTATGGGCCTGTTAGCCAGCCCTTCAGTATCAGGGGGTGTGGGATGATTTGGACCGAAATCCTACACATATTTGCTTTGGTGTAAACCCTGTGGGTTATAATGAGGATGCACCTTTGAGTAAGTATGTCTAGGATCGTGCAGTTAGGCTTTACTGCCTGACTTAGACATCTCTGACCACTGATCCCTTGCTAAAAAAAAAAAAGAAAGAAACCAACAAAAGTAACAGAACAGCCATATCAAGAGGGCCTCTTCAAGCTGCTAGACCATAATATTATTTATTTATATATATCCTACCTCCCCTATTGGGAACCAAAGTGGCTTCTCTGGTTCTCTTCTCACAGTAACCATGTGAGGTAGGTTAGGCTGAGAGTATGTGACTGGCCCAAGATCACCCAGCAAGCTGCCATGGCAGAGTGGGGATCTGAACCTGAGGCTCCCAGATCCTAACCCAAAACTTTAACCAATATACCATACTTGCTGCTTTGAGAAAAGCTTTCCTCCCACTCATTCCCTTTCACAAATGGGTTTACTCTTCACTGCCACCAGGAGGCCTCTAATAGAACTGCAGTCTGATGATCTACAACCAGACTCTCTAAAAAAAAATCAGCCAATGTGAATGTAGGGAGGACCTTTCTGGAAATCATACTGGTTAGAGATATTCCCAACTGCCCCAGCTTTTCTCTTATACTTTGAAAAGTGTGAGCCAAAGCATGAGAATTGTTCTGTGCTTTCAAAGCCTAAATAAATGCAATTTCAGAAAAAGAAATTTTTAGCTTTAAGTTTATGAGCATTCAATGCATGCGACAAGTAAAAGCAAATAGCAAAAGACTACAGCATCTAAGCACAGTCTGCACACTCTTCCTGTTGTTTACCAAGAGTACTCTTTGTACATCAAATGCTGGCAGGGTGGAAGTAGGGTTGCCAGCTCCGGGTTTGGAAATTTCTGGAAATTTGAGGATGGGAGCCTGGGGAGGGGGAGGTTTGGGGAGAGGAGAGACTTCAGGGGTTATAATGCCATAGACCCCACCATTCAAAGTAGCCATTTCCCCCGGGCGAACGATCATTGTAATCTGGAAATCAACTATAATTCCAGATCTCCAGGCAGCACCTGGAGGTTGGCACCCTTACAGGAAGGTCTTATTCATGGGACCAGAAATAATCTGCTTCTCCCCCACCCCAATTTTTTATTTTATAACACCCATCCTGTTAAAGTGTTCTGGTGAGCTGAAAAGCCTGCATAACGTCTTATGTCATTTGAGTTGGCCCATGAGCCAAAGGTCTTGCACAGATTTGGGGTTCGGATTTTGCGTGGACCAGTCTGGCTAGCTACAGATTGTTTCCTGCTCTTGCAGCCAGTCAATTGCAGGGGACGATGTTACACAATTCCCTTTTCTGCCGGAAGAGGGCTCCGAGGTCTGTGCCTTCCCTGTACAACTTTCCATGCTAGGTTCTGTCCGTAAACCCTGATATTCCCCACCCGAGCCCTCTTGTCCCTGCTTACATTTCCCCAGTGTTAGAACCCCACAAGCAGCAGGTTGTTATCTCCTGTTTATTGTCATGCCAAGTTGCTTTGACCTCTGGCAGAAAAGAAGTTCAGTGGATGGCAAAGTCTGATTCAGAGCAAGAGTTAAATCTTCCCAAGCGCTTTCCAAAGGTTTCCCTCCATCAGGGAAAGGGACACTGCCTGGATGTCCAAAAGCAAAAGGGAAGGGTAGAATGTTAACCATTCCGATCATGAGAAAGGCATTAAAAGCGCCTATTGAATACACACTGCCAAGACAGAGATTACGCCTCTTTGGTCACATGATGCAAATGTACACATTGAATTAGATGGGAAGTGTTAAGTCCGATTAAGCGAATGGCTCTTCCCCCACCCCACCCCTCACAGTGCAGCCATGAAATTGCTTTCTCCAATCTGGACATGATCTTTCTGCATCATTAAAAAGGGGTTCTGTACTCTGAGCATCTGGAACGCCTGCCTGAGCTTGCAGATAAAGAGGCAGTCCTAACGGTCCCCACCAAGGTTATCATTTCCTCCGTGGGTCGCTCCGCTGACTTGCTAATTGAAGAGAGAGAAATCAAAAATTAATTTTGAGGAGAGTTCAGATCGCGCACACATCATGTTCAAACGTGTAGCAGAAAATTGCAAGGGCTGGCAAAGGGTCATTTAATTAACGCTGCAACTTTTGTATTATGCATTTGATTTATTTATCCACGTTTCAGTAGTCTATGGTGAAAACGCTTTCCTGAGATTTGAAGAATAGCAGCCGCCAAGGGATTTATTGATTGGTATGTTTTCGTTGAATATTTATACCTGCCTTTCCCCTGTGGCTCAAGGCAGCTTACAATTCCAAAAATTTAAAGCGTGCAAAATAAGGAAAACCCTCTTTATTCCCTCCCACCAAGAAAATGCCTGCAGCTTAAACCCCATTCAAAGCCTTTGAAAATAAAGCAGACTTACGGTGCCTCCTAAAATTTATCAAGACAGCACTCCCTTCACTGGAGTTCCCAGCCCTAAGACTGCAAGTACTGGGAGATTTGGGGAGTGGTGCCTGAGGATGGTGGAGTTTCAGGAGGCTGTGACCTTGGTCCTGAGTGGTGCTCTAGGAATTTCCTCTAATCTCTATGGTAAAGACCATAGAGACATGGAGACATTCCCAGAGCATCACCATCAATTCTATTCCCCTACCCATTTTTCCCTTGTCCTCAAATTATTGAGGGTGGGGGCAGGGGCAATCAGCAGGCAAATGCCTCTCCAGGGAGCTGGTTCACAAGTTCATAGAATCATAGAATCATGAAGATGGAAGGGGCCATACAGACCATCCAGTCCAACCCCCTGCCCAATGCAGGACCAGCCTAAAGCATCTCTGACAAATATTCGTCCAGCATCTTCTTGAAAGCTGTCAGTGAAGGGGAGTTGGGAGCTGCTGTAGAGAAGGAAATGGCTCTAGTAGATGCCAATTGGACCACCTTAAGTGGGGTACAACTAGAAGGTTGTACGAGTGGACGGCATGGATACAAATAGCTTCTGTGTTGAGATTTTAACTCAGAATATCTATTTCAAATTATTTCCTCCATATTAATATATTCAACATAACTGTTGGGTAACTATTTCATTTTTCTTCTTCATTACAAGGGATCATTCCAAAATTATTATTCCTGGAGTTTCAACCTGAAAAATCCCATTTTCATTTTGTTTCTTCCTTGTGAATCAAACTCTTGTGGGTTTTCCCCTCCCCTTTTTCTGTTTTCTTGTATTGAAGTTTCCTCATAAGATGTACACGTTGTTCAGTGCTATTTCTATGCAGGGGTCATTTTGTAGAAAAAGAGGTGCAGGAGCTCATTAGCATAACTCATTAGCATAACTTATTTGCATATGCCATACCCCCTGACATCACCGGAAGTGTGTCAGAAGGCAACATCCACCACTCAGGCTCCACTCCTAGGGACTGTCTTTCCACTCTGGGAGCTGTCATTCCAGTCCCAGAGTAGCCTATCTGGGCCCAGGAGGAATGCTACACGTGCTGCTTTGTGCTCCTGCTGGGAGCTGGGGGTGGGGCTTGCCTGCCACCTGTGCTTCTAACTGCTGGAGCTCTGCTCCTGAGCGCTCCTGCTCCAAATGACCCCTGTTTCTATGACAGTAAAGTGTGCCACCAAGTCACAACGGATTCATGTCAACCCTGTGAATTTCCACCTCACAGGGTTTTCAAGCCAAAGGGCTAGAGGAGGTGGTTTGTCACTGCCTCCCTCCACATAGCAGCCCCATCTGAGTAGGGCTGCCAATCTTTAGGTGGTAGCTGGAGATTTCCTGCTATTACAGTTGATCTCCAGGTGACCAAGATCAGTTCCCCTGAATAAAATGGCTGCTTTGGAGGGTGGACTCTGTGGCATTACACCCTCTTGAGGTCCCTCCCCTCCCCTCCCCAAACCCTGCCCTGTACAAGGTCCACCCCACAAGCTCTCCATGTATTCCCAGCCCAGAACTGGCAACCCTGCACCTGAGGCTCCCACCCTGGCCACTGCCCTTGCACCTACCCCCCTATCGCCATCCATCCTAACCCCTCTCACTACCCTCCTGTCCTCCCAGGAGCAGGTGTGGCTCATGTTGTTTCCCTCCTACTTCTCCAGACATCTCAAAGCCCATCACCCTTCAACAGAACTTTGACCTTCTGCCGGAAGATGATCACCACTAGCTCTTCACTGATGAGTCTACACTTCTCCATTGTCCATGCACCCATTATGAGCCAGTGTGGTGTAGTGGTTAGGAGGGCGGACTCTAATCTGGGAGAACTGGGTTTGATTCTGCACTCCTCCACATGTAGCTGCTGGTGTGACCTGGGGTCAGTTACAAGTTCTCTCATGAGCTGTTCTCTCATGAGTAGTTCTGGAAAAAGCTCTCTCAGCCCCACCTACCTCACAGGGTGTCTATTGTGGGGCGGGGAAGGAAAAGGAGATTGTAAGCTGCTCTGAGACTCCTTTGGGTAGTGAAAGGCAAAGTATAAATCCAGTCTCTTCTACTTCTTCCTCTAGGGGCCAGACTACATGATATGCTCTTTTGGCGAGTCGGATCCGGGTTACCCGGACCAACTCGCTTTCCCCACAGCCACACAGCAGCTTCAGGGAATGTCATTTTAAAAATCAGCAGGAGCCAAATTCAGCTCAGAACTGCCTTGTGGAGGGAGGAGGAGCTCCTGCCTCCCTCCCCATGCCATTTTCCTGAGCCAAAACAGCTCCAGCTTATACAAATAACTCCCTGCGAGTTGTGACTTACCAAGAAAGTCTTGTGTCGTTTGGCCCTCGGTGTCGTCATCTATCTGTCACCCCACGATCTACCAGAGACCATACCATTTTGATAGTAGTTCCCACTTTGTGAAATGGGTTCCTTGGGGAGGGTGCCACGCTTAAAAGTTTTTAGCCGGGCACTATAAGGCTGTTTTATTTGCCAAGATTTTTACCGGGATTTTATTTATTGATTGATTGATTAAATTTATACCCCGCCCTCTCTGCAAAGGCAAGCTCAGGGCAGCTTACACAACATTTCATAAATGCAACTAAAACCTATATAAACAAATAACACAAACATCAATCAATTAAAACACAGTTAAAAGCTGGAGCATTATCAAATAAAACAAGAGCAAAAATTATTTCTAATATAGCTTAGGTGACCGTATGATTCCCATAACTTTCATACCAGCTCAGTTTGCTTACTTATTATGCGGTGGGGGCAGGTTAGAGACTTTGAGCTATGGGGATTTTCTCGGGGCAGGATGGGGTTTCGTAAGGTTTTGCTCTATTGTGGACGGTTTCAATTTAGAACTGCGGGTGCCATGAGCTGCGAGGGAAAGGTAGGGTATAAATATTTAAATAAATACATAATGGATAAATGTCCATTGTTTGAGCTTTCTGGGTGTCTTCCATTCAGGGTTTTGGAATTCCGTGTTCCAGTTCTTCCAAGCCAGCTGGAATGATTCATCGTAGTTGTTGAGGGCCAAACAAAACACGGCGGCCACAGATCCCTTTGTTACAAATGTGTATAAATGATGTACAAAGTGATGGACGGCGGGTCTGATTTTTGCAGCACTAATAAATCCACGTGAAGGAGAGGAACTGAATCCTCCCTATTGTTTTAATTTTATTTTTTAGCTGTCAAGTCACAGCTGACTTATGTTGACCCTGTGAGATTTTCGAGGCAAGAGATATTCAGAGGTAGTTTGCTATGGCCTCCTTCCACATCAGGGCCCTGCTGTTTCCTTGGTGGTCTCCCTTCCCCATACTGGCCCAGGGCCTGCTTAGTTTCTGAGCTCTGACTAGATCAGGGTAGCCTGGGCTCTCCAGCTCAGGGCCGAGCATTCGTTCCCCATAATCAAGCACTTCACTGCCAGCTAAGCTCCCTCCTAGATCAGGAAGGGATTGGCTGGGGAGAGGAATGTCTTGGAAATGGGACCTAATGGGGTAAACTGTGGAAAGTGATTGGTACCCCCACTGATGCCGGTTTGGTGTAGTGGTTAGGAGCGCGGACACTAATCTGGGAGAACCGGGTTTGATTCCCTGCTCCTCCACATGCAGCTGCTGGTGTGACCTTGGGTCAGTCACAAGTTCTTTCAGAGCTGTTCTCTCACAAGCAGTTCTTGAAAGAGCTCTCTCAGCCCCACCTGGCAATATTCCATCTAAGCTGTGGAGTCTTGTGAGCAAAAATTGTACTTTGTGAGCCACTGGCATTCAAGTTGTGAGCGAGCGATTTGGCTGTTGCATAGATTAGTTTGCTCTGGAGTCATCCTTCCTGAGCTAAGACAAAAATGTGTGAGCCAGAAGCTAAAAAACTGTGAGCTAGCTCACACTAACTCAGCTTAGAGGGAACACTGCTCACAGGGTGTCTGTTGCAGGGAAGGGAGGGGAAAGGAGATTGTAAGCCACTCTGAGACTCCAGGTAGTGAAGTAAGTATCCCTTCTTCTTCTTCTTCTTCTCCTTCCTTTAGCTTGAAAAAGAAATCAGACAAACCAACAGTTACCTGTTCCACTGTTACCTGTTCCTTAGCTCTTCAAGAGAGGAAGTTTTGATTGGCCTTGACCACTGCTGGGAGAACCAGACAATCAGGTATCTTGAATTAATTCTGGAGTTTTGACACCCGATTGTGTGACCTGATCTCCTTCCTCCCTCAGAATTTGGAACCTAGAACTTTACCACATTCTTCTTCTTTGTTGGAATCTGCTGCATAGCATAGGCCCCCAAAAAGGTCCCTATCGCAAGAAGTCTACAATCCAAAATGGCTGACCCAAATGTTGAGTTGTTGATACAGGTACAAAAGAGCCACTAACTATAGCTGGACATCATGAACAAGCCTTGATTTATCTGCAATGAGAATCAGCAAAGACGTCTTTGGGCTTCTATACACCCCTGCCCCCCCCATTGCATTCAGCAAGAAAAAAAAATCAACTCTGGGTTAGAAATCCTGCACGATTTGGGGATAGAGCCTAGGAAGGGGTTTGGGGAGGGACTTCAGCAGGGTATAATGCCATAGAGTCCCCCCTCCAAAGCAGCCATTTTCTCCAGAAGAGCTGATCTCTCATCTGGAGATTAGTTGTGATTCTGGGAGATCTCCAGGCCAGAACTGGAGTTTGGCAACCCTGCAGCCTGATTGGACTACGTTGTTGCAACATTGTGAGATTTGGTTGCAAAGTCTGAAAGAAACCACTACTTTGATGCTAAGATCCTCAAGCTGATTTTGTGGAGAACTCAGGAATGAGGAATCCAGTTCCTCTCTGCTCTTGGGCCCCAGGCATTTCCAGCCAAATTCATCTGCTATCTTCACATTCAGGATTCGTGACCTAACAGGAAAGGTGGACAGAAACTCCTCCTGTGTTGGTAGGAGAATAACTTTGTTCTGACAGGCTGTTACTGGAATCATTTCCCCACCTATTGCTTCTGGTCACCCTGCCTGAAAGCAAAAGACCGCAACCTTCCTCTGGGACACCCTTAAACAAAGCCTCAATATGCTAAAATGACAGGTAAGCGTGCTTGCAACCGTTTTGCTTTCTTTCTCCCCCCCCCTTTTTTTTTTTTGCCAGAATCCTTGGCCTCTTTGGACACAAAGGATGTGGGGTTTTCTTCGTAGCTCTGTTGTGCTTAACGGGAAACAATGGCTGTGAGTCAGCCGACAAGTCCGTAACTTTGTGTTCACCAGGAAGTGGTCACTCCCCGTGGGGAAATGGACAGAAGTGTTAGTTTAAAAAAACAGATCAGCTGAATTAAGGTGGAATCTATCTTCTGTTTACTACTTCACACAAGTACGTCAGCGCAATCCTGAGCAGAGTAACGCCTTTTCCTAAGCCCGTTGGCTTCAACAGACCTAGAAAGGCATAACCCTGCTTAGGATCATGCTGAGAGTTATTTTGTGACTCACAGCTGAGCACATGGTCGACACATCTTTATTTCACTTTGTTTAGTGATTCTGTTTTTCTCTTTTAATCTACACTCAAGCTTGCCCTTTGCTAACCTGAACTCTCTTGAAATTACTGCACATTACAAGTATCAAAATCACATCCAATATTAGCCTGCTTTCCAACAGGCTTCTGAATCACACCCAGGAATATTTTTGTTGCACTTAAAACAACACAGGGGATTTACTTTTATAAAAAATACATCGGGTACATACAGTTCATTCATGTCTGCACAGGGCTGTGCAAAGGAGAGAGGCTTCCCATCGGAAATGCACTTAAACCCTTCCTGTTTTTTTGCCTCCAAGTAACTGACAGAGTCAGATGGGTGCCTTACTGGGCATACTGAAATATACACAACGATTACTCTGACCGTGTGCTGCTTTCACACCCTTCCACACCTCTCACAGTGTCACTCAAAAGTTTTTTTCCCCCCTTTTAATATTTTTAAAGAAATGTTCAGAATTCAGAGGAACTAGCAGATCACGTCAACGGATTGTTATAATACTATTGCACATGTGCAATAGCCCTCTGGTTGCACACTGGAGGGAAAATGCAGTGAAAAAGCAGCTGTCGGATGATAACGTGCACCAAACTCCCGCATGGATGCTCTGTTGCCAATGCAAATGTCTCTGCCTTCACTACAGCAGTGATGAGAGGCAAATGGAGAATCCTGACCATGTGGGTGCAGCCTGGTCTCCCGTGCACAGGCTATTTTGGAAGGGCACATGTGGGAATAGCCTCCTGGAGGCTGGAGAGGGAGAAATTGTTGAATTCCTCATTTTGAAATGTCTTAGGCCCTCACGTTCTTGGGAATGTCTGGCCCCAACATACTTCTGGCTGAGTTCCAATGGAGGGAGAGGAAACTGCTTCAATGGGCTCACAATGCTGGTGGTGTGAACTTAGGCAGATCATGGAGTCGGGGGAGGAAGGGATGAGCTAGTGCTTGGCCCTCATGGCCCTTGCTTATATGCCCTTTCTCATATGCCCAATCGCCACTTATATGCCCACTTTCTTATATGCCTAATCGCCACTTCAGGGTCCGGAAGGAATTTTCCTCTAGGCCAGATTGGCCAGGGGAATAAAGTCACTAAAAGATGAAGAAGAGTTGGTTTTATACCCCACCCTTCACTACCCAAAGGAGACTCAGAGCAGCTTTCATTCACCTTCCCGATTTGGTCTAGTGGTTAGGTGCGTGGACTCTAATCTGGGAGAACTGGGTTTGATTCCCCGCTCTTCTACATGCAGGTGCTGGTGTGACCTTGGGTCAGTTACAAGTTCTTTCAAAGCTGTTCTCTCAGGAGCAGTCCTCAAAAGAGCTCTCTCAGCCCCACCTACCTCAC
This sequence comes from Gekko gecko, assembly GCA_029375565.1. Lineage (NCBI taxonomy): Eukaryota > Metazoa > Chordata > Lepidosauria > Squamata > Gekkonidae > Gekko > Gekko gecko. The sequence continues at coordinate 134,056,156 of JAPDNY010000008.1, read as the reverse complement.
AGGGTGTCTGTTGCGGGGACAGGAAGGGAAAGGAGATTGTAAGCTGCTCTGAGACTCCTTCAGGTAGTGAAGGGCAGGGTATAAATCACTCCAGGTAGTGAAGGGCTGAGAGAACTCTGAGAGAACCATGACTGGTCCAAGGTCACCCAGCTGGCTTCATGTGGAGGAAGAGTGGGGAATCAGACCTGGTTCTCCAGGTTAGAGTCTGCAGCTCTTAACCACTACACCAAACTAGGAAAGCGGGGGGGGGGGCAGAGGAAGGTGGCGGTGACTTTCCTGTGTTGAGCAGGGGGTTGGATTAGATGACCCGTGAGTTCCCTTCCAGCTCTGTGTTTCTATCAGAGATGCTCCCACTTCGTGAAAGCACGAATGGGTTATGCCTCATGCATTTTATAAGTTAGTTTTTTATTAAATGGAAAGGATAGATTACATGGATTATTCTTTTCATGTGCTAGTTGTTATTTTTTTTTAATATCTTGCATTTTAGTGGGAATTATTTAAATGAACCTGAAGTGGGTTTCCAAATCAGTGTAAGCAAACAAAAAGAAGGCATCCTGACTACGGTCTCCAAGACACTTCTGTGTATTGCATTAATGCAAACCACGCACGGGTTGAAAGAGAGAGAGAGAGAGAGAGACTCACAATGGATAGAAAGAGTTTCTTTGCAGTCACTGGAGGAATCCTTATTGCCTTTGGGACTCTAAGCCTGATCTCTGGAATTATTGCCTTCTTCCCTGTTTTTTCCTACAAACCTCAGTTTGTTGGATGGAGCGTCCGCATTGCCTCTCCCATCTGGAATGGAGCTTTGGTAGGCAGAACGAAAGAAAGAAAAATAATGGCCAGGAAAGGATGTTAGTGCTCAGAGGTAAATGGACTGAAGAAGAGAGAAGAACACAAATTAGTATGAATTGAACCAGGGCTGCCAGCTCCAGGTTGGGGGGATTCCTGGAGATTTGGGGGTGGATCCTGGGGAGAGCAGGGTTTGGGGAGGGGACGGCCATTAGGGAAGTACGATGCTATATTGCCCACCCTCCAAAGCAGCCCTTTCCTCTAAGGGAACTGATCTCTGTAGCCTGGAGTTCAGTCGTAATACCAGGAGATCTCCAGGCCCTAACTGGAAGTTGGCAAGCCTATATTAAACTAATCGTTAATGTGTGAGCTGGAATCTTCACAGTTCGGGAATTTTTAAAATGTGACCAGTGGAACTGCAAGCATATGATGTTTCTATGATGTAACATGTCTATGGTACAGAAAGGGTTTAATTTCTAGAAAAATTAGAAACAACCGTTTTGCTGGTTTTATTATTGTATAGAAGGGCGTAACTCTGTCTGGGGTTGTGCTGTGAAGTCCCTTCCTTATAAGGAAAGAATTTGGCTCCTTGCTATAGAATAAAAGATGCCCAGGTTGTGGCAGGGTGAGCTTGTGATATTGGGTTATCAAATTATGCATAGTGCAGAGAAAGAGGATAGAGAGGTGGGTTGTTTCCCCACCCTGTCCCGTCATGCTAGTATTTTGGAGAAAATTGACTAGGAATTAGATTCAGAACTGATGGAAGAACGTTTGCCTCTACTGTAAGTTATGGAATTTACTGCCACAAACATGTCAATAGCTAGTGGGTTAGATAGCTTTAAAGGGAGATTAGGCAAACTCATGGAGGAGAGGTCTATTCAAGGCTATTCAGAATGGTAGCTCTGTGGAAACTCTATTTTTAGAACAGTTAGATTCAAGACCGGCAGCACCTTAGAGACCAACAAGCACTTCAGAGTATAATAAGCTTTCATGAGTCAAAGTTTCCTTCATCAGACACAAATAGTATAAGAATTCTCATGTCTGACGAGCGGGAGCTTTGACTTTCAAAAGCTTCCACCCTGAAATTCTTGTTGGTCTCTAAGCTGCTACTGGATTCGAATCCAACTGTTCTACTGCAAACCCAACCCTGCTCTCCTCTGTCTAGAGAGGCTTTGCCACAGAATGCCAGTTTCTGGGGGGCAATATTGGGTGTGTGTGTGGGGGGAACTATTGCTTTCACGTCCCACTTTTGAATGTCCTGAAATATCTGGCTGGCCAGTGGGAGACAGAATGCCAGTCCAGATTGGCCTTTGGCTCAGGGTTGCCAAATCCAGGCTGGGATATTCCAAGAGATTTTGAGGGGTGGAGCCTGGGGACGGAGTTGGGGAGGGGAAGGACCTCAGCTGAGTTCAATGCCAAAGAGCCTACCCTCTAAAGCAGCCATTTTCTCCAGGGGGACTGATCTCTGTAGTCTGGGGATCAGTTGTAATACCAGGAGATCTCCATTCCCCACCTGGAGGCTGGCAACCTTCCTTCGGCCTGATCCTGCAGGGTTCTTACATCATTACTATTGTTGTTATACCAGAGGAAAAGATGACCAAATGTATCCAAATTAATTTAACACCCCTCCTTCACCAATAAACCAATAAAGCAGGGTTCTTCTTACTGTCTCCCACAAGGTAGCCTGCATCTGCTCAGGGTTACAAGAATTGATTCCCTCTTGCTGTCTTGCAGAGCAAGGTCTCAATATGAAAACTGAAAGCCAGGCAGAAATCAGTTTCTGGGTGCCAAGGACCCGTCTCTGTCAGCAGAGACTCTGTTCTCCCCTGCCTTTGGGCTTCCTCTTCATGTGGGGAGCTGCTTCCTGCAGGAGTCATTTCATGGTTCGCTCTTCCTCCTGAGGGAGCCATTTTGGGTCTATGCCTACCGCCCTGTGCCAGAGTCCCAGAGGTGCTCACAGACTCAAAAAAGTTGGGGACCCCTAAGTTAGGCTGTCAGGCTAGTATCTGGGAGGCCTCACTCTGCCACGGAAAGTTACTGGGTGGCCTTGGGCCAGTCACACATTCTCAGCCTAACTTACCTCATAGAGCTGTTGTGAGGATAAAATGGAGGCGAATGACGGAAACCATTTTGGGTCCCCGTTGGAAAGAAAGGCAAAGGTACAAATGGAAGTAAATTAATACATAAACTTGTTTTCCCACTTTCCCCAAATATGGGCTCCAGGCAGTTTACAATCACTTCAGGGAGAAGAAGGAGGAGGAGGAGATTGGATTTATACCCCACCCTTCACTACCTGAAGGAGTCTCAGAGTGGCTTACAATCTCCTTTCCCTTCCCCTTCCCACAACAGACACCCTGTGAGGTAGGTGGGGCTGAGAGAGCTCTGAGAGAACTGCTTGTGAGAGAACAGCTCTGAAAGAACTTGTGACTGACCCAAGGTCACACCAGCTGCTGCATGTGGAAGAGTGGGGAAACTGACCAGTTCTCCCAGATTAGAGTCCATGCTCCTAACCACTGCACTAAACTGGCTGCCAACTCTGGAACAGAAAATTCCTGGGGATTTGGGGGGTGGAACTTGGGAAGGGCGAGGTTTGGTGAAAAGAGAGACCTCATTGTGGTATAGTGCCATAGGGTCTGCCTCCAAAGCAGCCATTGTCTCCAGAGGAACTGGAGATCAGTTGTCATACCAGGGGATCTCCAGGCCCCACCTGGAGACTGGCAACCCTAACAATGAGGACAGCTAGTGATGAAAACAAAAGGGCAGAACTTGGGAAGGGAAAACACACCGTTAGAAAACTGAAGTTATGCAAAGTTCGGGATAGAAAGCAAGATTCTTCGCCAGAGTATTTAAAGTAAAGTGGAAACTGATCATCTAATAGCTTAGACTCTCTGGCTGGAGCACTCCCAGCAGGGGTGAAATAATCTCTCCGCATTCCCTCAGCCACATGTGTAAATTGAGGGAGTCTCGATTGGAAAAGCCGATTGCACAAAAGGGTCTGGCCCTCCTTGCAGGCTACAAGAGCTCTCATCACAGTGTTCTGATTCTGTTGTATTATTTGTTCTGGCTAGAAATCCTTGGAGCTTTTGCAAGCATTCTCTCTCTCTCTCTCTGCCTGATAAATTTTTGCCAGCGGCCACTCGTGACTCCAGATGTTTCTGCTTTTGTTCATGGGAACTTTTTTTTTTTTTGGTGCAGTCCATCAGCGCCAAGATTACAATTTGAGGCTTAGTCTCATAAGAAAACTATCCAAACTCCTATGCTGTTGTTGCTGAAATTTGCCATGAACGTCAAAATCTGAGTCTTAAAACAGTGGAGAGCTGTTAGGCGCTATGTACAAAATGCAAACCCATCAGGCCTTGCAAAGGTCAGGGTTTTTTGTGGGGCTAAAATCTTTCACACTCAGCAGTGATACATCCCCAGTCCCTGTTGTTTTTGGGTGGGTCTGACCACAACAGGGGTCCCCAACATGGCGCCCACTGACTCCTTTCCTGGTGCCTGCCAAGCGTTTTTTCAGAAAGTGGGTGGGGCCAAATGGGACTCTTGCCCAGCTCAGCTTCTGATTGGCCATTGAAGATCTGATTGGCTGTGCAGATTAAAATAAAGTTGCTTGGGTGGCATCTGCTACCACACTGTTGGTTCTAGGCTGTTTTCTCACTCCTGTTTCCCAGTGTATTGTTTAAACTACCCCTTTCTTCCCTGCAGTTGAACTTTCTCTGTGTGTGTGTGGCTCCGCCTCCCGCTGCAGCCGTCTTGTGATTGTGCCCAGCACACCCTGTGTCAGTATTCCAAATGTGTCCACAGGTTCAAAAAGTTAGGGAACACTGGTCTACTATAGGGAAAAGCCATTTCCCTGACCAGGATAGACCAGGCGAGCCCGATCTTGTCAGATCTCAGAAGCTAAGCAGGGTCGACTCTGGCAAGTACTTGGATGGGAGACCTCCTTGGAATACCAGCTGTTGGGTGGGGGGGGCAGGCTTTATTCAGCCACCTCTCTGAATGTCCTCCAGGCCGCCAGTAGGGGTCGATCACCAGAGGTCACTATGACTTCCAGATGTACAGACAGTCACACAGACATACACATGCGCATATGAAAAATGAAAAAATAAAATAAAATAGGGGAAACAGTTTAATGATAGTGGAAAGCAGAGTTACTTGGCAGCCCTTGGAACTGGAAATCAGAGCTACTTGGAACTGGTTGGCCACTGTGTGAGACAGGATGCTGGACTAGATGGACTATTGGTCTGATCCAGCAGGGCTCTTCTTAAGTTCTTAAACGTAAGAACATAAGAGAAGCCAATGTTGAATCAGGCCAATGGCCCATCTAGTCCAACACTCTGTCACACAGCGGCCAAAATATACCAGGTGCCATCAGGAGGTCCAGCAGTGGGGCCAGGGCACCAGAAGCCCACCCACTGCTGCCCCCTCCGGCACCAAGAATAGAGTGCATCACCTGCCCCAGATTATGATTTAATCAATCTGAAGGGGGGGTCATGTGGCTAGGGCTTCAGAGATGGCAAGTTCAGGTCTTTATATTAATGAAATGTGAATTTAATTATAACAACAACACAGGTCATTCCTTACCCTAGAAATAATGTGGTAGAATCTTGAGATGTTATATGGACTGTACCACTTCCAAGCTTAAGGGGGAATGATATTCTAAAATGCCCCCCTATTTTAAAAAAAAACTCCTATAAATGGTAAGCTAGCATAGTAGGAAATGCTAGGTAAGAATATTTTTGCTTGCTGTAATTTCCTTTTTTTCTGCACACATACAGAGTCCACTTTACCATCTCAGGATTCTGCCACCATGTTTGGCTGTACCAGCTCTCAGTTGTCCAGTCATTAAAACAAAAAACAAAACAAAAAACCCCGTCTCATTAGTGCTTGTTCAACACTCTGCCTATATCGTGAGAACATAAGAAAAACTATGCTGGATCAGCCCAATGGCCCATTCAGTCCAACACTCTGTGTCACGCAGTGGCCAAAATCCAGGTGTCATCAGGAGGTCCACCAGTGGGGCCAGAACTCCAGAAGCCCTCCTGCTGTGGCCCCCCAAGCACCAAGAATACAGAGCATCACTGCCCCAGACATAATGCCTCATCCATACTTTGTGGCTAATACCCACTGATGAACCTCTGCTCCATATGTATTTCCAATCCCCTCTTGAAGCTGTCTATGCTTGTAGCCTGCAGCAGTGAATTCCAAATTATTTATTCATTCATTTATTGTATTTATACCCACGAACGGGCTCAGGGCAGCTTACAGTGACTGGTACAATGTACCTAGTCTACATAAAACATTTTAAAACAGAATAAAACAATCATACATTTAAAGTGCTTGCAATACTGGTCCTTCATTCATTAAATTAAATGGCGCGCTCTAAAATCTACTATCAGAGTTCCCAATTCAGTGATCAGCAATTACTCTTTGGGTGAAGAAGTACTTCCTTGTATCTGTTTTAAACCTACTGCTCATCATAGTACATCACTGTACTATGATCTTCAAGACCATTTCAAGAAGCAAAGCCTTGAATCTCTGGGACTTTAAAACGTTTTGAATGGGGGGGAGCAGATAAAGGGCAGGCGTTTCCACCATAACGAAATGTGCATTTAATAAGTAACACCTGTCATTGTTGATCATAGAAATCACATCATCAGTTTGAGAAACAAAGTTCCAACACCTTCTGGAAGCTGATCAAGAGACAGCTCTTGCCATGTCATTTCTCTTTCATCTGGCTGGGAAGGAATACAGATTGTGACTTTCCCCCCGCGATTCAAAACACCACAATTAAAGGGAAAGAAAACAAGTATCATTATTAATGGAGAGACTGATATCATGCAGATCTAATATTTAGAATTGTAGGAGCCTTAATACAAATTGTGGAAACTCTTTTTTTAAAGAAGTCATGCAAGCTACTAAAAAAGAAGAAACTGGCCTGGAACCAGGGGTGGATTGGCTGTTTAACTTACTGGGGAAGTTCCCGTGGGTTCCAGCTTTAGAGATGCTAGCGGTCAGGAGCAAGCTAAGTGGAGTCTTCGAAGCTTTGCCAGTGTTGCAAGGGGCCATTCAACTTAGACGAGAGCGATGGCGATGACTGTAGACTTGCCTGTTGAGGTGAGTGTCGCGGCTAGGGTTGTCAGGTCTCCTGTTATAGTGGAAGTCCCTCCACCAACAGCCCTCTCTGTCCGCTGCTGTTTGCCAGCAGGAGAAAAATAAATTAAGAAATCACTTTCAGCACAGTGGCATTACAGCACTTCTGGGGGAGACCTGGAAGTGACATCATTCTGCTCTAGGATTCATTGAAAACTCTATGGTTTTACCCAGAGCATCAGGAGCAGAGACAGAGGCCCAGGGCAGAGGCAGGTACCTAATGAAAGAACCTACGACCACCTCACTCCAGCCTCTCTTCTGAAGGAGATAAGGCATGGCAGTTCTTGACAGGGACCAGGACTCTAACCAGGCTGTCAAGAAGGGCCTGGATCTCAGCCTCTTAAAAAACCCTGCAGAAGTTTGGAAGCTTTGCTGTTTAACAGCTCCCATAAGGCTTCCTAGGATCATCTGCCTTGACTTGGAGGGAAAAAATCCCCAAAAGTTAAATGGGGTGTGTTGTGTACTGGGTTCGATGCGTATTGAAGACAGACACTCAGTGATTGTCAACTCATAGTTTACTGCACACAGCCACCTTAAATGGCCAAGACGGCCAACTATATACAGTCCCTGGGTGACACCCATAGGTCCCATTGGAGGGTTTGAACTTCCCGCCACAGTTCCTATAGGTGCTGACAAGGAGTCACAGGATCCTAGTCCCTATTGTTCTTTGGAGCCAAGCTCTGGTTGCATACCACTGGCTCCTAATTGCAGTCAGAGGACATAACAGGATGGGTGGGTTAAAGCTTCTTCCAATTTTAAAAAAAATGCTGGTGAGACCTCCTGAGATTATGAGTGGTATTATATGGGGCTGTACAGCAATTCCATGCAACTGGTCAGAAAAGGAGACGAGCAAGAGGCAAGAAAGCAAGGGGCAGCTGGGTTAGTCAGAACATGAGAGCAGGCAGGGCCGGCTCACCCACTAGGCGAACTAGGCGCTCACCTAGAGCGCGCCGGCCGCAGGGGCGCCAAAAGGCGGCCCCCCCGGTGAAAAGCCCCCCCGCCTCTTCCCAGGCTTGCTTGGGCGCCCCACAGAGCACTCAAGCAAGCCGGCACTGGGAGGGAAGGGGTGGCGGTTTAAACCTCCGCCCTTTCCCTGGCTTTCCTGGGGACCCCGCAGCCATGGAGCCCCCAGGAAAGCCGGCGCTGGGAGGGAGGGAGCGGCGGTTTAAACCTCCGCCCCTTCCTGGCTTTCCTGGGGCCCCCACAGACGCGGAGCCCCCAGGAAAGCCGGCGCTGGGAGGGAGGGGGCAGTGGCTAGACCCCCGCCCCCTTCCCTGGCTTTCCTGGGGGCCCTGCAGCTGCGGAGCGCCCAGGAAAGCCAGCGCTCCGCTGCCGCCCCCAGTCTCCAGGCTCCACTGGGAGGTTGGCATCCCCGGTGGGGGGCGCCCCAGGCTGTCCTCCCTAAGGTGCCCAGACACCTGGAGCCGGCCCTGAGAGCAGGTCAGAGTTAGACCAATGGACTGCCGCTAGTCTACCATCTTTTTTCACACAGTGGCCAATCAGACACCCTCAGAAGATGTACATGAAGGGAATGGAGGCCAATAGGCATGAAGTGGGAGTATTTATCAAAAGCATCTCCTTGTTTTCATGTGACTGTGACTTATCATGGGAACCCACTGAACCCCAACATCAGATAAGGATTTTTCTCACACACCGAAAGCTTTAATGACGATTCTTAAAATGCAGGATTCTCGGACAGATCCCCAGTTAAGTAGCCACATGATACACCTGCTCTGAGGCTGGTGGATTTGTTTCTTGGTATTGTGATTTTGAAAACGTTTTGTTTTGCTACATGCTTTGGAGAGAACAAAGCGCTAGGAAGATCACTAACTTCATGAAGAGTAACCACATGTTTCCCCTTTTGCCTGCAGGCTGCAATCGCAGGTACGCTGGTTGCTCTGGCTGAAAAACAAAGGACCCAAAGATACCTGGTAAGTGTAGGTGGCGATTCTAGGGTGTTTTTTTTCATCAAGTCACAGCTAATTTATGGAGACCCCATACGATTTTCAAGCAAGAGATGTTCAAAGGTGGTTTGCCATTGCCTGCCTCTACTTCATGACCTTGGTATTCCTTGGAGGTCTCCCATCCAAATACTAGCCACGGCCAACTTTACTTGGCTTTCAAGATCTGACGAGATCAGGCTAGCCTGGGCTATCCAGGTCAGGGCTTGTTCTATATAGTGTAGCAGTCTAGGCAGGTGGAATTAATCCAGGGATAGGATCGAGAAGCAAGAGAGTCCTGCCCACCCACCCCGCCTACTGCTAAGGATCAGATAAAGAAGACTGGTCTTATAGCAGACACGCTTTAAATATTCTTCCAGATTTACAAAACTGAGCAGGATTCAAGAGATATTTCCTGCCCTGCAAGAAGGGAATGTTGTTAGAGCCAATAAAAGACACCAGGCCTTTTAAAAGGTCATTTTTCTGTTTCTTTGATACATGGAAAATAAATAAGTAATCCCTTACACTCTAAATGGTTCTTGGTGAATTTTCAGTGCACTTTGGCTTTCAGTGCATCTCCTTCTCAGCCAAAACGATTTATGTGATTTTTTTAAAAAGTGTTGTTCTGCTTTTTCCACAACATGCCTGATCCCACACCCTATTTCTGCCAGTCTGCTATTATGCTCACGTATTGCAATAACACAGCAGATTTATATTCAAAGCTGAAAGAAAGGGGAGATTGCCCTGCTAACTTGTGTACGTTTGAGAATAATGTTGAGCAGACACAACTGCCGTGGGGAGATCCCTTGACGGCACGAACCTTTCCCTCTTACGCTTCCCACTGAGGTCACTGCCATCATTGTTTATGGATTGTCATATTCTGGAATTTCTGTAGAAAATAAGCAGAGAAAAAAAATATTATGGATGGCCGTGGTTCAAACTTTTGTGGAAGCCTGAATTGCTTACTAATAAAATTCACTCAGTTCTACTTTTTGTCACCAGCACAAAGACATGAGAAGGGGCCTTACTGGATTAGACCGATATCCTGTTTCACACAGTGGCCAACCAGATGATCCTGGAGGGCCAACTAAGAGACTGTGGAAGCCAACACCTTCCTTCTCCTGATATCACCTCCTATCACGGATGTTCAGAAGTTTAATGCCTTTGGACATGGGAGTTTCTTGAAGGCATTGCACAGGAGGAGGTGCTTTTCTACCTTAGCTGTCACTGCAAAGCCCCAAACTAACATAAGCCAACCTCCAGGTGGCACCTGGAGATCTCCAGCTATTACAACTGATGTCCAGATGACCAAGATCAGTTCTTCTGGAGACAATGGCTGCTTTGGGCAGTGGACTCTATGGCATTATAGCCTGCTGAGTTCCCTCCACACCCCAAACCCTGCCCTCCCCAGGCTCTACCCCTCAAATCTAATCCTCTCCACCATGGATCCATCTAATTTCCTTCTAAAGCTGACTGTATTAGTGGCCAACATTATATCGACTCTCAGGGAATTTCACAATTTAATTACTTGTAGAGTAATTTGTCTGTTCTGAATCAATTTCCCAGCAACTTCACTGAGCACTCCCCCCAGTCTATTGTAATCTGAGAGGAAGAAAATGTTCTCTCTGTCCACTTTATCCATTCTGTGCTTAATTTTACAAAACACTTATCATATTCCCCCCCCTCAGGTTTTCTTATCTCTGTCCGTGTTGGAGGAGGGAAGAAAGGCCATAGAGCAGGGGTCTCCAGCTGAGGTGACTATGAGTGCCATGGTACCCACTAACATCTTTTCTGGCACCCACCAAGTGGTTTTAGGAAGTGGGCACAGCCAGGTAGGGCTTTTGCCAAGGAAGGCTTCTGATTGGTTACTGGAGATTTGAATGGCCATGCAGATTTTTAAAAAATTGCTTTGACACCAACTGCCACCACAGCACACGGATCTTCACTGAGTGACTGAAGTCAAGCTGTGGCAATCGTTTTGTGGTCAGTTCCACCTCCTGTGGCAGCCATTTTGTAGCAGCCATTTTGTGGCTGCACCACAACACTGCTTCAAAATTCCGAAGGTGCCCACAGGCCTTAAATGGTTGGGAGCCCTGCCATAAAGTTAAATAAAGTATGCTTTTAACAAGAAGAAGAGGAGAACGAGGACATTGGATTTATACCCTGCCCTTCCCTACCTGAAGGAGTCTCAGAGCGGCTTACCATCTCCTTTCCCTTCCCATCCCCACAACAGACACCCTGTGAGGTAGGTGGGGCTGACAGAGCACTTTCGAGAACTGCTCTGAAATAACTTGTAACTGATCCAAGGGAACACCGGCAGTTGCATCTGGAGGAGTGGGGAATCAAACCCAGGTCTCCTAGATTAGAGTCCACGCTCCTAACCAGTGTTTCCTCTAAGCTGAGTGAGCATGAGCTAGCTCACAGTTTTTTAGCCTCCGGCTCACACATTTTTGCCTTAGCTCAGAAAAAATGGCTCCAGAGCAAACTAAATTATGCAGCAGCCAAATCGCTCACTCACAACTTTAATGCCAGTGGCCCACAAAATAGAATTTTTGCTCACAAAACTCCACAACTTAGAGGAAACATTGCTCCTAATTACTGCACCAAACTAGAGCACTAGTGTGGTGTAGTAATTACCGTATGAGCCTCAGACTGGGGAGACCTGGGCTCAGTTTAATTTACCTCATAGATCTGTTTAATTTACCTCAGTTTAATTCATTTCTCTCCAGGCCCGTAGCCATGGGGGGCATTTGGGGGCAATGCCCCCCAAAGATCAACGCCACCCGCCTCAGACAAAAAAAAATTGAAATTAAAAAATATTTTTAAAATGTAAGATGCGTGTGGGGTTTCCAGTGACCCCGGGCACAATCAGGGAAGCTTCAGTCTCATTTTCTTTTTTTCCAGGCCAGAAAATAAATAGATTTTTAAAAATGCAAAATATAAAATAAAATACAATTGCAATAAAATAAACTAAAATAAAATTGCAAAATGCAAAGGAGAGAGGCAGAAATCCCCCCCCCCGGCTTACACAGAAAAGCAGCCCAGAATCGAATCTCTCCAACCGAAAGGACTAGAGGAGGACTAGAGATCACAGTGAAGCTATTTCTTCTTCTGCTGCAAGAGGAGTAGCAGGTGCAGCTGGGATACCCCCCTGGATTTCCCAACGCCCCACCGACCAAAAATTTCTGGCTACACCCCTGCCTCTCTTCCTCAGTTTAATTTACCTCACAGATCTGTTTTAAGGATAAAATGGAGGAGGTATGACTCTCATGCATGCTACCCTGTATTCCAGTTGCTTGGAGGTAGTGTGGGATAAAAATGTGATACATAGGGAAAGGTGACTATTTGTTGTGCAGACACATAATGCAGCATAGTGCTAACTTTCATGGTTGTATGAAGCTTTAATGGGCACCTGACATCTGTTTCCCATCTCCAATTGTAATAACTAACATTCTTCAAGCAACGTGACCCATGACGTATACTATGGTTACAATTGGTACTTGGATGTCCGACTTATTTTATCTTACTGAGAAGGACAGCCCATAATTTACAGGACGAAGAGTGCAATCGTCATGAGTTACAGCCTTCTACAGTCCATTGAAGTCAGTTTGTTTAGAAGGGCGCAACTCTGCTTAGGATTGCGTGATAGACTTTCCTACCCGTATTTCCACCCCCGGGAGACCTATGGAGCCAACTGGATTCCAGAGCCCTCAGGGTGGCTTTTTCTACTACCATCAACAACTTCTCAGTTGATGGCCTGGTTGACTTGAGGAACTCGGCCTTGGACACAGTTCCCAGATCTCATCTTTTATTCCTTTGCTTCCCTCCTTTTTAGTGGACTTAAGATATATGAAACAGGACGGGAGACAATTAGAGCATAGCCAGGCTCTCATTGCATGCCAAAGTTGGCTGATTGCGCCGTAGGCCATCATTAAAAGACTATGTTGTGTCAGTATTGGCAAAAATGCATTCTTTTTTCCCTCTGCTGCCACTCCGTCCACAAAGCGCCTTTCAGCATTTTCCAACTCCCTATTATTTGTTTGTTCATTCATTCTTTCTTTTAATTTCTATTCCGCTCTCCCTCACTATCAAGGGACTCCGAACAGATTACGACATATAACAAACAGTTTAAAATACAGTTAAAAACATATAAAATAACAAATTTAGATATGTGCAATTAATCAGATAGTGTATAACAGCATTATCATTGTCCCAGGGGAGGAGAGGCAGCAAGAACTATATAAGCAGGAAAACCCCTGGACTCACCCATACGCTTGGTAGTACATCTCCATTTTAGAGGCCTTGCAGAATTGAACTAAGTCCCACAGGGCCCAGATCTTGCTCGGAAGTGCATTCCACCAAACTGGGGCTACCACTGAAAAGGCTCTAGCTCTAGTTGAGTGATTAACATGTGGAATTCACTGCCACAGGAGGTGGTGGCGGCTACAAGCATGGATGGCTTCAAGAGGGAATTAGATAAACATATGGAGCAGAGGTCCATCAGTGGCTATTAGCCACAAGGTATAGATAGGGATTCAGGGACAAGTGTTGCTCTGTATTCTTGGTGCTTGGGGGAGGGCAGCAGTGGGAGGGCTTCTAGTGTCTTGGCCCCACTGCTGGACCTCCTGATGGCACCTGGTATTTTTGGCCACTGTATGACAGAGTATTGGACTGGATGGGCCATTGGCCTGATCCAACATTGGCTTCTCTTATGTTCTTACGTTCAGGCAAATATTTCTTGGCCGGGGAACCATCAGTGTGTTGTTATTTAAAGAGCATAGTGCTCTTTGAGGGGTATGCCAGCAGAGGCAGTCCCGAAGATATGTTGGTCCCAGACTGTGAAGATTTTTAAAGTTCTAAAGCAACACCTTGAACTTGATCCGGTATATAATCTCAAGCCAGTGCAGCTGGCAGAGCACCAGTTGGTAGCCCTATGTAGAGCGAGTTACAGTAAGCTAGTCTGAAGGTGACCATTGCATGGATTACAGTGGGTTAGACTAGGGTGAGATAGGAAGGGCGCCAGTTGCCAGACCTGGCGTAGACAGAAAAATGCCTATCTGGTCACATTTGTGATCTGGACCTCCATTGACAAGGAGGTATCCAGAATCACACCCAGACTCTTCACCATTAGTGCTGGTGTTAAGGGAGCATTGTCCAGAGTCAGCAGCTGGATACCCAATCCTAGGTGTCCCTTCCCCAGCTACAGGACCTCCGTCTTCGATGTTTTTAACTTCAGACTGCTCTGTTTCAGCCAGCCAGATATATAATCCTCTCTGCTTAGGGTGGTCCAACCAATCAGTTCAGTCTTGATGTTTTGAAGACTTGTGTGAAGGAATGGAGTCACAAGCCCCTCCTGTTCCCTATAGCTGGACCCTGAGAGGTCAGGAAAACCCCAAGGCCATCTCAGGTCTTCACTTGTTCACAGCACCCCTTCCCCTCGTTCCCCAGGGTGCCAATAAATAAATAAATAAAAACAAAGTGGATACCCACTGCCCCCAAAGATTCTGAGAATATCTCCTGCTAAATGAGTGATAGACTGCATACCTACCTTACCATTTAAGGGCTCTGTCTAATTGGTACACATGCCTGCTACACTCCACAAGCTAGTGTAGGGGGTGATTTACTGCAGCTCTGCACATCCATACTCTCATGCTTCAGGGTTGGAGAGCCTTTCCTCATTACCACACTTCAGGTAGCAAGACCAAATAGGCATGGTGTGTTTTTAAAGAACAGGCTCAAAGCACTCAGAATATAAGAAAGTTTAATAAAGGATCCACATATTCTGTTGAAGTGTTTGGGCTGAGCAAGGGAACAAAGAAAAGACGCAAACACGCAGTCCTCTATGCCCATATGAAGTATTTCCTAAAGGATGTTTATAGAGGCTCCTTTCTCCAACCCCCTTCTATTCTGCCAGTTATTAGTTCTCAGATGGAGCCAGTTTGATGTAGTGGTTAGGAGTGCAGACTCTAACCTGGGAGAACCGGGTTTGATTCCCCTCTCCTCCACATGCAGCTGCTGGTGTGACCTTGGGTCAGTCACAAGTTCTCTCAGAGCTGTTCTCTCAAGAGCAGTCCTTGAAAGAGCTCTCTCAGCCCCACGTAACTCACAGGGTGTCTGTTGTGGGGAGGGGAAGGGAAAGGAGATCGTAAGCCGCTCTGAGATGCCTTCGGGTAGTGAAGGGCAGGGTATAAATCCAATCTCTTCTCTTCTTCTTCTTCTCCTGTATAGGGACAGGAAAAAATCACAATAACTGAAATACTAGGGCATTTCTCCACAACTTGTTATGACTAATTAAGACTGCTGGGAGATCAGCAGGAATGGCATGGGGAGGAGCTTGCATGAGTTAAGTAGCCATACTGGGAAGGGCACTAAAGGTTCCACTCGATATTCTAGGGTGGAGCCACCCTTCATGGACATCCCTTCTTTAATAATGACAAGGAGGAAAACGTGATGGAAAAGGAAGGTTGTGGCATGATCACCTATAAGATTCCTGCATCCCAATAAAACTAATCTAAAGGGAGCCTCCAGACTGCTGCCTCCTCATTGAGAGGGACCTCGAGGGGCAACAACGTCCCTCTGCCGCCAGTGGCACCCACCGTTGGGCAGAATGACCAACTGTCAATCACTTTTTTGAAGCATTTGCCAAGTATAATAATAGATCTCTGCCTCTATTCCAGTGGGAATCTGGTTTCGCCTTATGCATCTTCAGTATCATCAGTTCTCCAGTCCAAGGTGCCGTCGCTATTGCAGCCCTCCTTCACGGACCTTATTGCTACTACTCCTTTGCTGGGATTTCGGGAACAAACTACCTTGGCGATGCTGTCCTGTTCCCTTTTCCTTATGGCAAGTTTGCATCTGTCTGCAAGGACCCCCTGCACTATGAATGGTATCATGTGGCACTGCAGATTCTGGACTTCTGTTCCAGTCTAGCCATACTCTGTGCCTCTGTGGCCACGGTGGTCAAACTCACAGTGAGGCTGCTGCAGTTTGGACATTTAAATGTGAGTATTAACCATTGCTGGGGACATACTTACTGTGGTGCATGGTTTTTCTCCTGGACAAGGATAAGTATTTTACCTAGCAGCTTAAAGCTTTGATGCAAGCTGCAGAGCCAAATGTAGCCCACCACCCATATTTCTTGTGATAGAGAAAGTCTCAGAGGCTAGCCATCTTGGCTTGCAATAGAACAACTAGGTTTGAGTCCAATGGCATCATAGAGACCAACAAGATTTTCAGGGTATACGTTTTTGAGAGTCAAAGCTCTCTTCATCTTGGGCGGGGGGATAAACTCCCCATTCAACACCACCTGCCATGGATCTATAACATGGACGACCATCCAACCATGTCAGAATTGTTCAGAGGCCGTACCATCCATAAGAACATATAGCAAAGCCAAGTAACCACAGCTAAAGCCTACCGTGTTGTAAACTGGTGGTCGGTATTGGCTCATGGAGGGACTCCTAGCTCTGCTTATTTACACTGGCTATTCCATTCATTATGCATATGAATTGCTGGGGTCAAAATGGGACTTAATATTTGGTATTACCTGAGCATTCTGCATATTTTGAGTGGCATGATACCAGTTTGGTGCAGTGGTTAAGTGCTTGGACTCTAATCTGGGAGAACCGGGTTTGATTCCCCACTCCTCACTTGCACCTGGTTGGATGACCTCGGGCAAGCCGTAGTTCTGATAAGAGCTGTTCTTGAAAAACAGCAGTTTCTGTCAAGAGCTCTCTCAGCCCCACCTACCTCACAGGGTGTTTATTGTGGGGAGGGGAAGGGAAAGGAGTTTGTAAGCCGCTCTGAGACACCTTTGGGTAGTGAAGGGCAGGGTATAAATCCAATCTCTTCTTCTTCTTCTATTTGCTTTACCTTTTAGCATTTGGTGAACGGGCTGGCTATGAGGGGTAAAATGTCTGTATGTGATAAGAACATAAGAACATAAGAGAAGCCAATGTTGAATCAGGCCAATGGCCCATCTAGTCCAACACTCTGTCACACAGCGGCCAAAAATACCACATGCTATCAGGAGGTCCAGCAGTGGGGCCAGGACACTAGAAGCCCTCCCACTGCTGCCCCCTCCAGCACCAAGAATAGAGTGCATCACCTGCCCCAGACTGAGAATTCCCATCTATACCCTGTGGCTAATAGCCACTGATGGACTTCTGCTCCATATGTTTATCTAATTCCCTCTTGAAACTGTCCATGCTTGCAGCTGCCACCACCTCCTGTGGCAGTGAATTCCATATGTTAATCACTCTTTGGGTGAAGAAGTATTTCCTTTTATCTGTTCTAACCTGACTGCTCAGCAATTTCATGGCGTGCCCACGCGTTCTTGTGTTGTGAGAAAGGGAGAAAAGTACTTCTTTCTCAACCTGCGCAATCCCATTCATAATCTTATAAACCTCGATCATGTCACCCCTCAGCCATCGTTTCTCCAAGCTGAAGAGCCCCAAGCGTTTTAACCTTTCTTCATCGGGAAGGTGTTCCAACCCTTTTATCATTCTAGTTGCCCTTCTCTGCACTTTTTCCAATGCTATAATATCCTTTTTGAGATGTGGTGACCAGAACTGTACACATGATCCTCATGGTCTGCACGGATGGCCAAAGAGATCACAGAGGGGCTGGTGTCAGACAATTTGAGGACTGTTTAAAAATCCTCTAGCCTTGTTAAAAAGCAGTTGGGGAGTAAGTCAACTCTCCCTCCTTCCAAATGTGGAAATGTGTACTGTAGATTCAAAAGAGGTACGTATTCTATAGCTATATCTGAAACATTCTTTGGCAGGTCATATGACCACAGCTTCTGTGGAAAGCTCTCACTTGTTTGGTTTGCTCACTAGCATGCCAACAATTTCCTGTCCGCTTAAACTAAAAGAAGGGTACCTATTTTCCCTCATTACTGTTGTTATTTGAGTTGCCGCAATGAAACGGCGGGCACATCACTGACATTCTGAAGGAGGACATGAGTTGGAACAAGCGACCAGTTCTGAATCCCAAACTGAACTGTCCAGAGCAGATGTTCCCTTCTGTCAGTCAGTCCAGGTAGTTCTGTTCAGGGCTTCACCAGAGGTCAAGTGAAGTGCAACACCTTCATTACCACATCAATCTTCTGCTGCAACCTGAGAGCACAGCATCAGGAAGATGCTCCAGGGAGCCCTATGTTAACCTCTGCCCTAATGTTTGGGTGTCAGGTCACACAACACTGTGAGTTAATTTAATTCAGGGGGATTTGCTGCACAGGCTGCCTACAGAATGCTACTGCTTTAACCCTCGTTGCACAACAATAGCTCAACAACAGACTGTCCTGCTGAAGGGGAAGGTCCATGGCTCCATGGTAGAGCATTTGCTTGGTGTGCAGAAGGCCCCAGGTTCAATCTCTGGCATTTCCCGCTAAAAGGACCAGGTAGAAGGTGATGTGAGACCCTGGGAAGCCTGTGCCAGTCTGAGTAGGCAAAACTTGGTCTGATTCAATATCGGGCGGCTTCATGCAGTAAGGTCACGTACCCCCAGGTATACGCAATCATGGAACAATAGCAGAACAGACTTACCAGGGAATAGCTGACTGATTATAGCTATTCCCTGGTAAGTCTGTTCTGCTACTGTTCCAGGTCAAGTCACAGGCACTGAAGCCAATAGCACTTTATCACAAATGTCCTTCCAACAAAGGCTGAGGGTGAATGGAAGCCTTAAATGCTACTGTAAGGGGGTGGCAATGCAGGCCCCGCCCCTCCAGGAGAAGGCTGCCAGTATTTAAAGGTGTAGTGTCCCGTTATGGTGACAAGTACTGTGATAGGGCTGAGGTGGTTGAGGGCTTTGGGAGGCTTGAAGGGATGGTTGGGGAAAGGCCTCTGGTGTGGCAGCAGGCTCTAGGATGAAGGGTTCAGAGTCTTAGTCAAAAGAAGGGAGAAGAAGAGAAGGGAAGAGATTGGATTTATACCCCACCCTTCAGTACCCGAAAGAGTCTCAGAGCGACTTACAATCTCCTTTCCGTTCCCCTCCCCACGACAGACGCCCTGTGAGGTAGGTGGGGATGAGAGAGCTCTGAGAGAACTGCTTGTGAGAGAACAGCTCTGAAAGAACTTGTGACTGACCCAAGGTTATACCAGCAGCAGCATGTAGAGGGGAGGGGAATCCAACCCAGTTCTCCCAGATTAGAGTCTGCAGCTCTTAACCACTAAAAGGCAGGGCAGTTTCCCAGGGTGAGTGGGCTGAGTCAGACTCTTGGGGCTTCTCCTGCCCATCAAAGGGGGGGCTCCTGGATGTATCTCAATTGCCTCCTTCTGTGGTGGCATCAGGTGCCCCACTGCATTCTCCTCTGAGTCTCCGGCCTCTGTGTCTGCTGAGGCAGAGTCTGTACTCTGTTCCACGACACTGACACCAAAGGACCACAACCTCTGCTTAGGAGCACGATTGCTGGGTCTCTTGAGCTTCAGAACCCAAGATGGTGAGATCCAGCAGGTCATAAGTTGGAAAGGTGGTAGGGTAGGAACAAAGTCTGAGCAGGGAGTAGGAGTAAAACAGTCATACATACTGTTAGCTGAAATGCTTATCTACGCATTGATCGGACTAAACTTAAGTGAGTTCTGGTCTATGTATACAGAGAAAGCAGTTTTGCCCAGAGAATCCGTTCCCAAAGAGAACACGTGACAAGGTTTCTTTAGTGAAACCAGTTATTCTCTTTACTGAATAATATCTTTTGGTTCACAGGCATACAAAACAGATTCTTTCACACATACACACAAGTTCCTTTAGATGCAATAGAAATGGAAGACAATATGAGGTTTTAAACTAGACATATTGAGGAATGGGAAGCACGTGATACTTATCTGATTCCTGGAGTTCGACCTTCACAGCGAAGAATGCAGGAGTAGAAATTCTAACTAAGGGCAACTCTTACTACACATAGTTGGAACCAGCCAACACGTGTGGGCTTCTTGGTCGCGATCCAAGAAAGCACGCAAGGATTACCTATAGCAGATTCTACGTTAGATGACTAGCTGGCAGAAGAAGGAAGAGAAGAGAAAAAGCTAAAGTTGAAGGATGAACCTTCACCTTTTATTAACTATATTTGGGGGCTGGCAGTAGGGTCATCTTCTCTCCTGTTAGTCCGTCCCATTCCTATATCATTGGTTACTGGAAGGTGGGTGCCTACCTAAGAGGAGGGGGCAATATTGGAAATCTACACCCTGATCTCAATGGGGCCTCCGGTCAAAGTTGTGAAGATGAGTTGTCATGGAAACCTTAGAACTTCGAGTGACTCTGTTCTGGTCCAAGTCATAAATCAGGGGACAGTGTTAACACTCCCAAAACCAGGCATCCTGTGGGTTACATGTTGACTCTGAATTCCTGGATGGTGGGCTTGTTGTTGTTTTCACCATCCTTCCAGCAGACCCTAATAGAGTTGGTCTTCTTCTTCCCAGTGCATGATGGGTAGGCATGTGAGTGCGTAGGGGTGTGTGTGTCCCTTCATTAGCATGAGGGAGCAGACAGCATGGTAACTTCCCAATGCAGAGAGTCACATCAAACAACTCACACAATCTTCTCAAACCCATAGACACTTATGAACACCATTCAGGTGTGTGTGTGGGTCAGCAAACAGCAAATAAAAGCATTTTTAAAAGTACATCTCCTAACAATACCACGTTTCTTTATGTGCTTTACGTATTCCCCCCTCCTAGTTTTGTGGTGACACTGAATTGCTGACCCCGGGATAAACCTGTCAGGATGCATTTCTGTTATTTATATCCCAGAAACTGGGCTCCTGTGTTGGCTCACAAAAGTAAATGAAGAGTAAGTCAATTTGTGCTCACTTTGGCAGCCCGTATACTAAAAGGAGTCATGACACGGGGGTCAGGTCTCTTGTCATAGAAGACGTCCTGGTCCAGGCACTGCCACTTGACAGCATGGCAGGGGGGGTGGAATGGAGAGGGAGGTTCTTTGGCATTGTGCCAACATGTGATGTCACTTCTGGTGCAAAAATGGAAGTGCTGTCATTGTGCCGGCACAACAGTCTAGGTCCCGCCCCAAATTTTATGGGCTGTTATGCTCAAAGCTAGGCAAAGAAATCGACCCTGACTGTTCCCTGGAAGGCCAGATCCTGAAGTTGAAGCTCAAATACTTTGGCCACCAAATGAGAAGGGAGCACTCACTGGAGAAGACCCTGATGCTGGGAAAGATTGAAGGTCAAAGAAGAGGGGGCGGCAAAGGATGAGATGGTTAGACAGTGTCATCGATGCAATGAACATGAAATTGAGCAAACTTTAGAGGCTAGCGGAAGACAAGAGGGCCTGGCATGAGCCGGTCCATGGGGTTGCGAAGAGTCGGACTCGACTGTGCGACTGAACAACAACAAGTCTTTGAGAACTTGATCGTACACTGCTGAGCCTGAGCAATCATAATTCTGCCCTACAAGTTATTTAAGTTATTTATCCCAGCTTCCAACATACTTATCCTGACATGTGAGCCATTCCACTGGTTTTTACATTGCAGGCCCAGGGAAGAGGTAAAGGTGCTGGTTAACCCTGCAACTCAGAGCAAGGCGCAAGAAAATGGGATAAAAGGGAAAAAAGATCAGTGACCCTGTTAAGAACAAAGGGTCAGTAGACAAGAGCCAAGAGTCCAGGAGCACCTCAAAGACTAATAAAATTTGTGGCAGGGGATGAGCTTGCGTGAGTCACTGGCTCACTTCTTCAGATAAATGGTCAGTTCGTGTCCTTAGATGATAGCAGGGAGGATTGGGAAATTAGGAACTATATAAATATGGCACTTGGGATATGTAAACAGTTGTCTGGGTTTTGGGGACTGCACGTTTCCTATTCTCGTTTTCAACATCCATTTTAGTGACTCAGAGTTTTCTCATTGCATTTGTTACTTCTGCGCACGCACGCACAGCCTGAACAAATTTCAGTAAGCAATATTGTTTTTCTTATTTAAATAAGGACCGCCAAACAAATAACATGAATTAACGGACAAATAAAACACAGCGAAATCATCCTTCCTTAGTGTTAAACCAGATTTGGGATTTCACTAATGGTCCCAGGCTCATTTACAGTGCTTTTAGACCGAGGGGTTTCCCCAGAGTCATGTTCATTGATCCAGCAAGCCTGAAACCACACAGTGGTCCCTTTCCCAAGCTACTTAACCGGTGTGGAAGCAGCTGCCTGCCTCTCCCACTGCTTTCTGGGAGCACAGGGACAGGTGGGAGGCAACATGTCCTCCTGCAACAGGGCTGTCATCCCAGAAATCAGAGGTGTTCTGGAATTCTTTGTTCTCTGGTTTTCCCTGTATGCACCACAACATCATAAGAACATAAATAAGCCAATGTTGGACCAGGCCAATGGCCCATCTAGTCCAACACTCTGTCACACAGTGGCCAAAAATACCAGGTGCCATCAGGAGGTCCAGCAGTGGGGCCAGGACACTAGAAGCCCTCCCACTGTCACACACACACACCCAAGCACCAGGAATACAGAGCACCACTTGCCCCCCAGACCGAGGCTGGATACTGTGTTGGTATAGACTTTTAACTTTGATTTTATGTTAACTGTTTGGGGGATTCCTCCTCTCCTCCCATTAATGCTTTCTTGATTTCATGGAGGTGGTCACAAGTCCTCATTAGGGTTGCCAACCTCCAGGTGGTGGCTGGAGATCTCCTGGGAGATCAGGCAACAGAGATCAGGTCACCTGGAGAAAATGGCCACTTTGGAAGGCGGACTGTGTGACATCGTACTCTGTTGAAGCCCCTCCCCCAACCCCTCCCTCCTTAGGCTCCAACCCCAAAATCTCCAGATCTCCCAGCATGGAGCTGGCAACCCTGTCCTCATGCTTGCAGGCACTCATCGTAGGCGTAATTAAAACAATGTAAAATCCATAAGAAATGCATATAGGGAATGAGCATGGATCATATGAATTCGTATGAATCATATAACAAATAGGGGCTTGGTCTAACATCCAACTACCTCGTAAATGTTCTTTTTTGGGAGAAAGGTGGGTTAAAAGGGAAGGAAGGGAGGTGTGACAAATCCACAGCAGTGCATGAAGGGATGAACTCATTCGTTTACTCCATAGCAACTAAATGGGTTGGCACTAGGAGTAAAATATTGTTTAAAACTCTTCCCCTCCCCGCCCCAAGTCAGTCTGGCCAGCAACAGGAGAGAGAAGGCCTAGAGCTTAACTAAGGGAACTGCTAAGAAGTGAAACATCCAGGGAAGTGAAAGATCCACAGCGGCAGCAGGTAGAGTTGCCGACCTCCAGTTTGAGACCAGCAATCTCCCAGTATCACAACTTGAGGCTACATAGATCAGTTTCCCTGGATAAAACGGCTACTTTGGAAGATGGACTCTATTGCATTATACTCTGCTGAGGTCTGTCGCCTCACTAAATCCTGCCCTCCCCAGGCTCCACCCCCAAATCCCCAGGAATTTTCCAACCTGGAGCTGGCAACCCTACTTTCTAAACCCCCCCCAAGCAAGGTAAGTCTCCTGCCAGTTGCCAGGGGGCACCTGCCAACCCTGGCAACAGGAGACCTTAAAGAGCACGTGGGAAGCAGCAGCCCTGCACTTCTTTAATGTTTTGGACTTGCTGTTTCCTTGGTGTTCCTGGGCACGGTTTGCCCCCCCCCGGCAACTGGCAGGAGACTTACCTTGCTTGGGGGGGGTGTCAAATGGTAGGATTGCCAGATCCGGGTTGGGACACCCCTGGAGATTTGGGGATGGAGCCTGGGGAGGACAGGGGACTCGGTGGGGTGCAATGCCATAGAGTCCCTCATCCAGAGCATCCATTTTCTCTAGGTGAACTGATCTCTGTAGTCTGGAGATGAGCTATAATTCTGGGGGATCCCCAGGTCCCACTTGGCGGTTAGCATCTCTTGGTGTAAGCCTCACAACACCCCTATATGGCAGATCTGAAAGAAAAAGAGAGTATCTTGCCAAAGGCTACCTATTAAGTTCATGATGGAGCCAGGATTTCTCGATTCATACTGGATGAGGCCAATACCCCATCCAGTCCAACAATCCATGTCACACAGTGGCAAAAACCCCGGCACCATCAGGAGGCCCACCAGTGGGTCAGAATTCCAGAAGCCCTCCCACTCTTGCCCTCTCCAAGCACCAAGAATACAGAGCATCACTGGCCCAGACAGTGTGTTCTGTCTATATCTTGTTGCTAACATCCACTCATGGACCTCCGCTCCATATGTCTATCCAGTCCCCTCTTCAAGCTGTCTGTGCCTGTAGCTGCCACCCCTTCCTGCAGCAGTGAATTTTACATGTTAATTACTCTTTGGGTGAAGAAGTAGTTCCTTTTATCTGTTCTAAGCTTACTGCTCATTAATTTCATTCAGTGCCCATGAGTTCTAGCACCATGAGAAAGGGAGAAAAGTGCTTCTTTTCTATTCCATGTATAATTTTGTAAGCTTCTGTCTTGTCACCCCTCAGGTGTCATTTCTCCAAGCTAAAGAGCCCTAACCTCTTTAACCTTTCTTCATAGGGAAAATGTTCCATCCCCTTAATCATTTTAGTTGCTCTTTTCTGCACCTTTTCCAGTGCTATAATATCTTTTTTGAGGTGTGGTGACCAGGAACTGTACACAGTATTCCAAATGAGGTCGCACCTGCCCATAGATTTATACAGGGGCATTACGATCCTGGCTGATTTGTTTTCAGTCCCTTTCCTAATAATCCCCAGCATAGCATTTGACCTTTTTTATTGCAGTTGTGGACTGAGTTGACATCTTCAGTGAATTACCTACCATGACTCCCTCTCTGATCAGTTACTGTCAGTTTGGACCCCATTCACGTATATTTATAGCTAGGATTTTGGGCTCCAGTGTGCATTACTTTCCACTTGCCCACGTTGAACCTCTTTTGCCACGTCGATGCCCACTCAACTCGGCCTCAACCCCTCTGGAGTGCCTCACAGTCCTCCCAGGTTCACACCGTCCTGAACAAAAATGTCACCTGCAAACTTAGCCCCTTCACTGCTTACTCCCAACTCCACATCATTAATGAACAAGTTTAAAAGCACCAGATCTAGTACTGGGCCCTGCGGTACCCCACCGCTTACCACCTTCCACTGTGAAAACGGCCCATTTATACTCACTCTCTGCTTCCTGCTAATTAACCAGTTTTTAATCCCCAAGAGGACTTGTCCTCTTATCCTCTTATCTCTAGCGCAGTGATTAGTGTGTGTTTCTGAAGAGCCAGTCCAAAGTGAAAGCTGAATGGAGCAGGGTGGACTCGTGCCAGTCCATAAATGAGGGTTCACTCATAAGCCTATATATTTAACTGTGGAACTCAAACACGAAGCAGTCTCAGCCAACATAGTCTGCATTCCTGGAGCGGTCGGAGCAGGAAGAAAGGTCCAGAGGCACTGACCCAGATATGATCCAGCTGCCTGTGTGACCACCTTCTTTCCTCTTCCTCCTCCTCCACGAAATCCAATCATCCAGCTTGTTTTCATTTAATTATTGGACAGGAAGAAAGGGGGGGGGAGATTGCTTTTAAAAGCATAACGCACAAATGGATCCAGGAATGTTTCAGACTTGGTCACAGTGAAGCATTTTGAGCTGAAGAAACAGAGAACAACGGCCCCCACGCCATGAAAACAAGCATTCCCATTTGGGCAGGGGGAAGAAATCCATGGGAAGGCGCTTTCTCCAGAGAGGGGAAGGAAACAAAAAGGGAAGAATAAAAACAAAGAAGGGGGATTTCCATCCTTCTCTGGCTCTCTGCGTGTGTAGAGAAGGGAAACCTACAGTGATCTGGCTGAGCGTGGCAGTGAGGATTTTGGCCCACTAGCTCCACCTTCAGAAGTGGAATTACTGCATGGCTATAACCAATGGTCCCTCTAAGCTGTGGAATCTTGTGAGCAAAAATTCTACTTTGTGAGCGACTGGCATTAAAGTTGTGAGCGGGCGATTTGGCGGCTGCATAAATTAGTTTGCTCTGGAGCCTTCATTTCTGAGCTAAGACAAAAATGTGTGAGCCAGAGGCTAAAAACCTGCAAGCTAGCTCACACTAACTCAGCTTAGAGGGAGTGTGTCTGTGTGTGTAAAGGCCAAAGACTGAAAAACAGACCCAGCAAACAGAGAAACTACAGGAAGAAAGGCTTGGATCCGCTTTTGACATTCACCGTTCTAGATAATGGAAGGTGGTTCCCTTTTTCTTTGACCCTTCTCCTTTATCCCATCTAGGGCTACCAACTCTGGCTTGGAAAATTCCTGGAAATTTGGAGGGCGGAGCCTAGGGAGGGCAGGTTTTGGGGAGGGGAGGGAACTTCAGCAGGGTACAATGCCACACATTCCTCCCTTCAAAGCAGTCATTTTCTTAGGGGGAACTGAGCTCTGAAGTCCGAAGGTCAGTTGTCATTCCAGATCTCCAGGCCCCACCTGGAGGCTGGCAACCCTTTTCTGTGACCCCCCAGCTCAGCATCTGTCCCTGCCTAAACTCTGCATTTCCATCCCCAGATATGTCTGCCATTGCCACAGTATCGTATTCTGCTGGCACCCTTCAAATCTCACCATCTATAGATTCCTCGGGGCTCAGACTAACAAGATGATGGCAAATTTCTTGAGTCCATAACATAGAAACTACAGGTTCACTGAGCCTCAGTTAGCTTTAGAGCCATGCAGGGAAGGGAGGGGAGCTCCAGCTTTTCAACCTACACTCGATTTCACTATTTGAAACCAACTACCCTGCTCTGCTATGAGGATTTCCCTTTAAAAGCTAATAGCAGGTTGGGGGAGCAAATTTCAAGCAGTGAGATTGAAAGGAGGTTGAAGAGTTAACCCTGCCTCCTATCTGTGCTCATCCCCAAGGCAAACTGAGGCTGCTCAGTTTGCATTTTATGGACCAAGCCAATCTTCATTTGGTCTGTTTGAGACCACATGTCGCTTGTTAGCTGTTCTCCAGACTTCTCATAGGGGCCAGTTGCAGGAATGTTAGTTAGGTTGCATGTAGAGGGGGCAGAGATCCAAAGAGATAAAGGGCATGCAAGCCGTGAAGCCAGAGTACAGAAAGGACAAAGAGGTGGGGGGTGACTGAACTTCCTATATTGACTCAAAATATTTGCATAAGAGAGTAAACAAAGGCGTCATATTAAATACCATTTCATTTTCTTCCTCTTTAGGAGGAAAGGCACATGCAGTGATTTGGAACTTCCATTCATCAGAGAACGCCTTCAACAAAAGTCTCTGAATATCATAATCAGTTCGAGATCTGTTGTTGATTGATTTGCCATTGGACGGATACAGTCAAATGCTTTCTTCTTAAAGTAAACATGTGCATCATACAGGATTACATTGCAAAGAATCCAGCTGTTGCTGAAAATTACATATACAACCGCTGGGATCCAGAGAGTTCTGGGTTCATGCACGAAGCAGTTCTGCACGTACTTTGCATTCGTGATTGGTTTTTCCAGATGGCAGCAGGCCCTAGCACCTCCTGTACTGCCGCTTTGGAGGGGCAGCTGACGGGGGGGGGTGTCCTGCCACCAGAAGAGGGGAGCCAAAAGATTCTATGCATCTTGACCAAGAAGCACTAACACGGACAAACTAGATGTTATGGCGGCCACGGGTCCTACCATTGTTTCAGCATTTGATGGGGGCACAAGATCCCCTGTTTCTGCTGTGCCATGGGCCTGATCAGATTCAAGCCTTTGCAGCATTGTTAAATGGCTGGATTTGTCTCTAAAATGGCATCAGTGGCCATGCGGAACACCTACAGCCACCACAGCATCTAGTTCGGCCCATGGTGGGGTGAATCCTGTATAATATGAGTTGAGGTTCTTCCCCCTATCAAAGCACATTTCTCTGCCTCTCTTTCCTGCTGCAGCCTAATAGCCACTCACAATTCTTTCTTGCCCTGTGTTTGAATTACAATACTTTTAATACATATTTCAGTTTTGCTGTTAGTTGGTTTTATGGTATGTGCTTATAATGCTTTAACTGTTATCTGCTTTGGCAGCCCTCATTGGGAGGGAGGGAGGGAGGGAGGGAGGGAGGGAGGGAGGGAGGGAGGGAGGGAGGGAGGGAGGGCCCTGAGCAGATCAGTGGGCCTCAAGGAACCAGAGTTGTCAGCTCTGGGTTGGAAACTACCTAGACCTTTTAGGGGTGGAGTCCTGGAAGGGTGAGGTTTAGTTATAATTCCATAGAGTCCACCTTCCAAATGCAGCCATTTTCTCCAAGGATTGTAATTCCAGGAGATCGCCAGCCACCATCTGGAGGTTGGCAAACCTGCAAGTAACTATGTATGGGCAAACTGGAGGCAGCTGCAGTGGAAGGTGGGGACTAGCAAATGTTGCCACCCTTTTCCTTCGTCTTTCAGTGGAAAACAAGGTTAGGAACCACCCTGGTACAAGTAGTTACATGGTTGATGCCACTTCTTTGGACATGCATTGGGAAAAACAGCATGTAAATGATAACAGCAGAGGGATGTGTGCATACATAGGTGGGCAGATAGATGAATAGATGGGAAGTCTATCCCAGTGAACCCAGCAGAGATTCCGCTTTTGACCTTTGTTCCAACAATGCACATTCTGTTAGAAAGCGTGCGAGACAGAACTGGAGCCAATGTGTACCTTTTCAAAACAAGGTTATTTCCCCTTCTCTTTCACCTGTCAACCACATGTTGCAAGTACACTTTAACCTAAATATGTGGACCTGACCTTTTCAAGATCACAAAGCGGCTGGCGTGTAAAAGCAAAGATCAAAGCTCCCAATGTTTCAAAGTGATGGGGGGCATCTTCTGTGCATTGTTTGCCCAAACCAACTCACCTTCCCAGTCAGTTTACACCAAACTGCAGCTTCCAGATGGACGCTTTGGGTCTGCACAGAGGTAGGGCTGCCAACCTCCAGGTGGTGGCTGGATATTGCAGGATTTGAACTGATTTCCAGGTGACAGAGATCAGTTCCTCTGGAGAAAATGGGTGCTTTGGGAGGTAGACTCTGTGGCAGGGGTGCCAAACATGCGGCCCGGGAGATGGATCAGGCCCCCGGAGGGCTTCTATCAGGCCCACAGTGGAACTGGCTCACACACCAACATTACATTATACCCTGTGGGAGCAGTCTCCACTCATTCTCCAGTCTTTCCTACTTACTCAGTGTTTAGATCGGATTCCCGGTAAGTTTGCTTCTGCATCCCCATGCCAACGTGGGGATTCAGGGGCTTGCCTTACAATGGCTTGCTTCCTTTCTCCAAGGTCGGGGACAAAGGGTGGCGCTAGGGGAACAGCAGTCCAGCAGGTACCCGCTGGAATGTGGCGTGCCTCAAGGGGCTGTGCTGTCCCTGATGTTATTTAACATCTACATGCACCCTCTTGCCCAGATTGCCCAGAGGCATGAGCTGGGTTGTCATCAGTACGCTGATGACACCCAGCTCTATCTGATGTTGGATGGCCAGTCGGACTCCAGACCGGAAGATTTGGACCAGGCTTTGCAAGCCGTAGCTGGTTGGCTCAGACTGAGCCAACTGAAGCTGAACCCAGCAAAGTCCTGGGCCTGAGTCAGGGTGGTTCAGGGATAGGGATCCCACTCCTAACCTTCGGTGGGGCACCATTGATGCCAGCACTGGAGGTTAGGAGTTTGGGAGTGCTCCTGGATGCCTCCTTAACAATGGAGGCCCAGGTAGCCACCACGGCTAAGTCAGCCTTTTACCATCTTCAGATGATTTGGCAGCTGGTTCCCTTCCTTGGCTGCGACGACCTGGCTACAGTGATCCATGCGATGGTCACCTCAAGACTAGACTACTGTAACTCTTTTTACACAGGGCTGCCTTTGTTGCAAATCCGGAAGCTGCAGCTAGTGGGTCTCCCTAAATGGGAGCACATCCGGCCTGTGCTGAATGAACTGCACTGTCTGCCAATAGCATACCGAATTTGCTTCAAAGTGCTGGTACTGACCTTTAAAGCCCTATATGGCCAGGGTCCGACATACCTGCAGGACCACCTTTCCCTATATATACCCCAGAGAGCACTTTGGTCAGGTTCACAACACCGACTGATCATTCCAGGCCCTAAAGGCACCAGGCTTACGGCCACCAGGGCCAGGGCCTTTTCAGTGGTGGCTCCTTACTGGTGGAATGAGCTTCCAGAGGAGATCAGGGCCCTGCGGAACCTTCTAAAGTTCCGCAGGGCCTGCAAGACGGAGCTCTTCCACCAAGACTTCAATTAGGAGCTGCCACACCATCACCACCACAACCAACATCTGTGGCTATGGGTTGGCTCTGGCTGGGATGGTGTGTCATACCATCGCTCAATGCTGAGGATCACTGAAGTGGAAATAACTGTTGTATACCTTTAGTACGCCGTCCTATTAAATGGAAGATGCTTACTAGCACTAGCACATTAATTATTGGACAGTTTTAATGTTAAAATGTTTTACTTTGTATATGGTTTTTATGGTACTGGCTACCAATTAATATAAGCCGCCCTGAGCCCATTCGCGGTGAGGGCGGGGTATAAATTGAAATAATAAAAAAATAAAATAAAATATATAGAATTTAACTTCTGCCCACCTAAATCTGACATTACTGTCCATCAGTTACATTTTTATCCAGCGGTTCCTCCAAGGAGCTCATGGCCTTATATATGGTTCTCTCTCCCCTCATTGATTCCCCAGAGATTACGCTGGGGCAGTACAACTGGATCACGATCAGGGCTGAGTGGGGATTTGAACTTGTGTGTCTACTCAGTCCTTGTACAACCATCTGTATACTACACCATACTGACCTCTGCAGTACCTACTCATTCTAGCCTAGAAGCTTAGCATGGTCCAGATCCTTACTTTTGAAATGGTTACCCATAATCCCTTTTCATTTTTCCCTCATAGATTCAATCAACAAACACAGCACTGGTTTAGAAAGAGATTGGTCATTTGTGCTGAAAATCAGGGCTATTTTTGGGTAGGAATGCACAGGAACACAGTTCCGGCTGGCTCCTGAGTTGGCCACACCCAGCAGGAATCTATTACCATAATAGGCCACACCCAACAGCAGAAACTCATTAGGACTGGCTACATTACGGGGTGTGTGGCCTAACATGCAAAGGAGTTCCTGCTACAAAAAAAGTCCTGGGTTTTGACAACAAACAAGATAAACAGAATAAGAAGCAAAAGGTGGGTGTAGCTGGATGACCACACTTCTGGTAACATGGGGGTGTCCTAATATGCTAATGAGCTATGCTGTCAGGGGTGTGGCCTAATATGCTAATGAGTTTCTGCTCGGCTTTTTCTACCAAAAAAACCCTGCTGAAAATTATGAATTAATGTTATGGAAGAACTTCACAAATACTGTAAGGACTTCACAAAGTTTCCACACAAGACTTATATGAGGCAAACTCTTTATCTTTTTAGATTAATGCCACCCAGTAAACTCCCTGAACCTTCTATAAATGCACAGTCTTTTCCACTTGAGTTTGGTCTCTGTTTTGTATGTATGTCAATGTATGTAGAATTTTCTTTTGAATCACAGAAGGTATACAGAGAGTAAATCAGCTCTTGTATCTTGGTAACCAATTTACAGTACAATCCTATGCTTACAACCCTTCTGAATCCATAGAAGCCGATGAGTTTAGAAGGATACAACTCTATCTATGGTACATTGCTAGATTTATCTATTTTTTTACTTAAGGTGGGGGAGACTCTAGCAATGTCAAACAACTTTTCTCACAAATTAGAGAAGAGGAAGTGGAAGGAATGTATTTCATTAAATTTAATTAATTATTTAATTTCCTGTTTCATTTAATTTCATATTTAATAAAAATGGAAGGAATTTATTTCATTTGTGTTTATTTTTTTTATCATCCTGCTCTGTTTCTAGCCTTATTATTGCACCACTGCATTGTCCCAGTGAGACAATCTCACCCCCTGAATCTATTTATTTATTTAGGAAGAAAGAAAGAAAGAAAGAAAGTGAGAGTACAGAAAAGCAACGGGAAAGGAGGAAAAGGGGTTATACAACACAATTGTGTTTGTCGAGGACAGTCATGTAATACAAAATGTATAAGAAAATATTTTCCCTTACATCCCATTCATTATAATTTTAAGGTATTATCTATAATTTACAATAGTTCTTACTATAGGGATATGACTGCATTCAACGTTTTAAGTTTCAAATGTCCTAATTAATTCTATTTTGACTACATTATTAGTTTCATCATTACTCTGTATTCAATATTACATATGTTTGCCACTTCTACAAGTTCATTAGAACCTGTAACATAAAAAATATATATGAAGGTGCAAAGGAAGGTCTATTACATGTCTCATATCAAGAACTCATTTGTATTCAAGATGTTACATTTAAAACCAATTTTAATTCTACTTCTGTTTCATTACCATACATTTGTATATATTTTAGACTGCTTCTCATTCTAAGTTTGTTTCCTGCTAGCATAGCACACACAATACACACTCCATCTCTTCTCGGATTTCATAATAGACTCGTTTCTCAAGTAGGCTGTTAGTCCATTACTGCATATCTGTACTTTGTACTAAACCCAGAAGCATTATGCCATGGAAGCATGGGTGATCTTGGGTCAGGCACTCTCTATCAGTCTGTTCTACCTAACAAATTGTGAGGATAACATGGGGAAGGGAAGAACAATGCGGTCGGCCATTTTGGGTCCCCATTAGAAGAAATGTAGCATATGAATACCTTAAATAAAAAAGGGGAAGCGCTTGTGTTCCATCTTTCAGTCTCAGTCACGCAAACTGCACAGTTGCTATAAACACTGCTTCACCTTCTGCAGTGTATACTGCTGGGAACAGAAATAGGGCAAGAAATGATGTTCTTCGCCTTCTCCATCATATTGCCCAGAACATGGTGCAAACCAAATTATAAGGAAAGCCTGGAAATGTGGAAGCTGCACACTGACAGAATCAGGAGTGAATAAAATGTGGAATTTGCTGCCAGAGGATGCAATGCAATGACAGCCCACAGGAATAAACAGCTTTAAAGGGGGATTAGAGAGATTCATGGTGGATAAGTCTATCAATGGCTACTAGCCATGGTGACTGAAGGGAACCTCCACATTCAGAGGCGCTAAGCCTCTGAATCCCAGAGCCAGGAGGCAACATCAGGGGACGGCCTCGACCTCTATGATCTATTGTTGGCCATTCAGAGGAACTGGTTGGCCACTGTGTGAGACAGGATGCTGGACTACATGGACCATTGGTCTGATCCAGGAGGGCTGTTCTTATGTTCTTATTAACAGCTGAGGAGATTTTGCTTCCAGAGTGATTGTTCTGCCATGGCAGGGGGAGATCTGAGGTTTGCTATTTTATTTCTGGTTTGTATTGAAAATGTTAGAACCGAAAACTGAAAATTGGAGGGGGGGGAGCCACCCTGAACCACCAGGAAAATGTGTGTGCAAAGTGCTATCAAGTCACAGCCATCTTAGGGCGACCCCAGCAAGGGGCTTTCAAGGCAAATGAGAAGCAGAGGTGGTTTGCCATTGCCTTCTTCTGCAGAGTCTTCCTTGGGGGTCCCCCTTCCAAGTACCAACCCTGCTTAGCTTCCGAGATCTGGTGAGACTGGGCTATACCATTCTGCCTTCTCTCTGAAAGGCAGGATATACATGTTTTAATAAATAAATAAATAAGCTACAGACATGACCAAAGTTATGGAGAAAGGGAGAGACAACAGGCAACACATCGCTTCCTTGTGAAGAAACCTCCTGACCTAGAAAGTCAGAGGACAGTCTGGGAACAATGACTTATGTAAGGTTCCCCTCAACTTCTCTCATTCTGAGGAGCATCTCTGTGTAAGGCCGCCAGTGTTCTTCCACAGTGCTACCAGCCTTCAGGTCACGTGACCATCCTTCAGTCTACCTGTTGGCCACCTTCCTTTTTTCCTGCCTGCCCCATAAGTACACACCCTCCTTGGCTTGGCTGCTGTGCATTACCTCATAGAAGAAGGACACCACTTCTGGAATTCACAAATTTATATCCTTTTGGAAGTGTCAGGCTCATCAAAGATAGGTGCCTTTTCTCCAACTCTTTCTGAGGCTTTGTTTAAAAATATCAGACACACCATCCTTTTCATGGAGGCTCAAATCATGCAATTCTTTCCCTTCGGTAAGAAAACCGAACTGGGTGCTCTCTATAAAGCAACTGACCTCACATGTGCCCGTTTCGGTACCACTCAGAGAAGATAGCTGACCCAATAAGTGGACAAGGCAAGCCTAGAATACTCACTTTTCCTTTAGTCTTGTTACTTCATTGCCACATTCCCAGTGTCTGTTTGAGGAGTGCACCTCTCTTTGCAGATCTTTTGACTGGCTTCTCTCTTTGTCCTCTGTTAGCAAATGCTGAACGTGAATCCTAGAGGCCAGAAAGCAATAAACACAAAGAAACAGCATCGTTAAAGACCTGCATTTAACCTTTACCGGCTTGGGACACCTGCTAATGATTTATTATTGACAAACTCCTTCCTGTCTCTCTTCATCATCAGACTTTTCCTACAAATGCCTGTCGGTCCAAAGGGCTGGCTCATCTCTTCTCATCCTTTGCCTTCAGGGCAATTTCGTTGAACGGTGAACCACAAGAAAGAAGACCGTATTTCTCTGCGTTTATGGTTATATATATATAGTGTTATAGACATAATGTCTGATATTACCAAAGGGGGGGCAAGGAGTTTTTCATGTAGCTGGATCAGATAATTAATTGGGCATAAACCCAAGAACAAATACATGTGTGGGGATGAGGGGGGAAAGGGTAATCCCCCTCCTCAAACAATGAAGTCATCAGTGCTGGGAAGAAAAAAAAATCCTTTGCAATGATCAAAGGTTTTTAAGGCTGTCTGTTAATGGCAACACTTTCCTAAAACAAAGCAGAGAAGACCCTTTGAAGAAGACAAGGGCTGAGTGAAGAAGGTTCCAGTGAATGTGGTTCTTATAACATGCAGCTGGAACCAGGGAGGGGGCGGGGGGAGAAGCATGGTGCGCTTTTGAACATATCAAAGCTTTGTGGATAACTGTGGATAACTGTGATCCAATTCTATGGAAAAGGTGCTTGCAATTAAGGTGACTTCACTCCCCTGCAAATAACCTCCAGCCATGGACTTCTTCTTCCAGCTGTTTAGAGATCAAAGGGAAAAATGCAACCGAATTACATTTTTATCCTCATGAGATACTAGGCGGGGAATGAAGCGGGGACATTCTATGACGAGCTTCAATGGATTAAGCCTTATTCTGTATTTCATGGCGGGGTTTTAAAGAAGAGAAACGCCTTGATAGGGGGGAAAAACCTCTGCCGTGCATACTGGAGCCGAATGGCAGTTCCAAATGGATTCTTTGGCACTAAATCC
The DNA here is from genome assembly GCA_029375565.1 of Gekko gecko. NCBI lineage: Eukaryota > Metazoa > Chordata > Lepidosauria > Squamata > Gekkonidae > Gekko > Gekko gecko. Next base: position 134,020,978 of record JAPDNY010000008.1, on the reverse strand, counting down.
AGTAGATAAACATTTATCCTGGCTGACTGAAATGGATCTTTAATCTGAGGAACTGAGGGCTTGATCACTCATTAGAATGTGGGGCACAATATGTCAGTCCATATTCAGAGGCTACTGACCCCATTTGTTTTTAGTTGCTGGTGACCCTAAATTCTAGACTAGATGGACTTTTGTCTTATCTAGGTAAGCAGTTCTGACATTAATATTCAGACTTTGATTCTTAGATCCTTGGAATTTTGGAGAACTAAACACTGAGATGTTCCCAAAGTATTGGCTGTGTAAAGGATCCTGTAAGCATTGTAGCCTTTGATTATGACTGAATTTTCCAGACTTTGAGACTTCTTTGACTTTTATATGCTGATGAGGGTTATCATTCTACACCTGAGTTCAGGTTTGGCACCCAGGTTTTGAGCCTTGTGGTTTCGACAACCTCACGTATCACTTTGGAGTCAAAATTTGAAAAGGATTCTTGTAGGACCCTGTTTGAACTTAGAGTTGTGTCACTGGCCAGCTAGCACAGTGCCCCGTTCATTCAAGAAGCATGCAGTGATTCTGCATAATTCTGTAGCATGGTATAGTGGTTAAGAGCAGCAGACTCTAATCTGGAGGGCCAGGTTTGATTCCCCACTCCTCCACATGAATCCTGCTAGGTGACCTTGGGCCAGTCACAGTCCTCACAGAACTCTCTCAGCCCCATCTACCTCACAAGGTGCCTCTTGTGCAGAGAGGAAGGGAAGCCAATTGTAAGCTGCTTTGAAACGCCTTAAGGTAGAAAAAAGTAGAGTATAAAAACCAACTCTTCCTCCTCCTGTATTGTTTTATGTAAAATCTTATATCCTGCTACGATGCACCTGTCACTTCCCTCCCTCAGAGGCAAGATTTTCCCTCTGTTTTTCTTTCCCTTAGTGACTGAGCCACCCTAGTTATGTTTTCTTGTTTTCCGAAGAACTCTGGCTGTCCCATCCTGTCACAGTATAATATTTTACTGCTGGTGCAGCCCAGAAACCTGAGGGAAGGGTTGAGAGCCCCCTTTAACTTAAACAACTGAAATGGCACTCAAGGCTTTTGGAAGTTCAAAAATATTTATTTTATTAAATATAGACGGAGAAAGGTCAGGTGAAATCATGGCTAAAATTTCTGAGGTAACTCAAATAAATAACTCTGAGGTAAAATCAGTAGATGCACAGACTACAGTTCATATGTTCCAGGCTAATGAGAGTTTATTGCACTATTAACAGTGACTTAAAATCTTTAAGATGAGAGGGTTTTGTTCCAGGGTTTCCCAAACACTCCAGTACATTTTCTTTGAGTATTCAGTGACTCTCCTGTTTTCCAGAAGGCTGGGACATTCTATCCAGTACCCAAACCCCTTCTCTAAACACATCAGTACTCTTCTCGAGCTTTACTGATTCTTAAGATTTCACAAGGCAGTCTCTAACCACACCAGACCAGGGATCTCTCCACTCTTCAGAGCTATTTCCCTGTTTTGACTGGATAGAGAAATTCTTCTCACACTAGAAGATCTATCCTCTTTCCTTGGTCCAAATGGGAGTCTTCACCTAACTACCCACTCTTCCTTGCCAACCTCCCCAGTACTCCATCTGTGTTAAACTGCTCTCAGTCAGGGCTGAATTCAGACACTGTCAGTACTCAACTCTTCTCAGCTAGGGCTGAAATCAGACTGAATTTCTCCTCAGCTTTCAGCTCTCAAGTCTTTCTCAGCTCAGCTGATACTAACCAATCAGATTCCTTGGAGCAACCTGTCACTCAAGACTCTCTGTTTCTGTGAATAATTAACCCTTCATAGTCCTATATCTGTTTATACAACACTTCTAAGCTTTTAAAAGTGCAGTTCGTCACACCTACTTTTCTACAATTCAGGGCAGCTTGAAGAATAAGAATGTGCTGTCAAGTCACAACAAACTCTTGGCAATGTCATCCACAGGGCATTTGAGGTGAGAGACAAACAGAGGTTGGTTGTCATTGCCTTCTTCTGTATAGCAACCCCAGTCTTCCTTGGAGATCTCCCATCCAAGTACTGACTATGTTCAACCTTACTTAACTCCCAATCTCTGATGAGTTCAGGCCAAACTAAGTTAAACAGGCTGTTATCAAATAAAGTACCAGTGTATATATAAAAAAATTGACACCCTCTCCCCAAATCAAGATCTACTAAAACAATAATGCTAAATCCAGCTAAGATTAAATACAGTGTTCAAAAGCCATGTGATAGAGCCCATTCCCACAAGCTCTGCAAAAAAATGACCTTTCAGGGACAACTACTCAGACAACAGAGAATGTGCTCATTCTTGCTGTACAAACCTCACAGCTTGGGTCAGCTTGACTGACACTTGGCTGGATGACTCTGAAGTGGTCACTTCGATACAGCTGACACCAGCTGGGTATAAAGTCCTTCACCAACCTCGAATGGGAGAATGGGCCTGGGTGTGTGTGTCACATTTCTTTTCTGGTTTTCTGTACTGGAGTATGGAGGGATGTAATGATGAGATCAGTTCCATTCCTCTGAGGGACTGTGTTGAAGAAGAAGAAAAAGAAGGAAGAATGATCCTTCCCATTATTTTTCCACCCTCCCTAAACCCACACAGGTGTCACAATCCGGGAAATCTTTTTAGAAGGCCAAGGGGAAACTGTGGCTGTGATCACACACCCCTTTAGATCCGACATAGGTGCGAATGCCTGATGGATCTAAAGGGAGTGATCAGACAGCAACATCTGGGAAGTGTCCTGCAGTCGTCAGCAACATGTGCTCCTCTGCCACGGAAGCGGAGTTAAGACACCAGGGAAAGTCCAGTAGTAAATGGGTTGCTACAGGCCATGGATGGACTTTCCCGTCTGATCGCTTGAGCACACTCTCATGCCATTGGGATGGTCTGATCAGGCAATCCTGACTCTGTGCCATTGGTTTTTTTTCCCCTTCGCAGTATGTGCATCATCACATACTTCATAGGGAGCCTTCAGTGCAGAGGTGCAAATCCTCGTTTATGCACAAGGGAAACAAATGGCAAAAAAAAGAAACCCACAGTTGTGTCTGATCACACAATGATGAGCTAAACCTGCAGCTTCAAAGGGCTGTGTGATTTCACAACTGCATGCCAAATTCCTCCAGAGGAAATAGCCTCACTTCCCTTCTGCTTCAACTGACCCATGTGACCACAGCCTCTGTGTGCCTTCTGTGCATACTATTAACATGGTACTTTTTCTCCCTTTCTCACAATACAAGAATTCATGGGCACTCCATGAAATTGCTGAGCAGTCGGGTTAGAACAGATAAAAGGAGATACTTCTTCACCCAAAGAGTGATTAACATATGGAATTCACTGCCACAGGAGGTGGTGGCAGCTACAAGCATGGACAGTTTCAAGAGGGAATTAGATAAACATATGGAGCAGAAGTCCATCAGTGGCTATTAGCCATAGGGTATAGATGGGAACTCTCAGTCTGGGGCAGGTGATGTATTCTATTCTTGGTGCTGGAGGGGGCAGCAGTGGGAGGGCTTCTAGTGTCCTGGCCCCACTGCTGGACCTCCTGATGGCACCTGGTATATTTTGGCCGCTGTGTGACAGAGTGTTGGACTAGATGGGCCATTGGCCTGATTCAACATTGGCTTCTCTTATGTTCTTATGTTCTTATGGTCTGTGGAATTTCAATTGGCAGGCGGATTCACATGGTTAAATGCTGTCCTTCTGATGTATGGGTGGGTCCCAGGAAGTCATGAAGGTCTTCTTCATTGTCCCTGCTTGTCTAATTAAGAGTTTGTTGTATGCAAAGATTTTCACTCTGCTGGAAAAAAGCACCTTGCCTAAACGGCTCAGACCTGAGGCGCTTGAAGGATGGTCTCTGCCCATACTGTTCAGACTGCCAGTTAAGATCCTCTTCCCAATCCTTGCTCTCTGTGCCTCCACCTGCAGAGGTGAGGTGGGTATTGACCAGAGACAAGGCTTTCTCAATGGTACCAACAGGGCTTTTTTTTATGGGGGAATGCGCCGAGACAGAGTTCTGGAACCTCTTTGACAAAATTATTTTTAAAATGTTTAAAAGTTACTGAGTTTTCAGTATACAGATTGAAAACTTCATTTCTCTCTTGAGAGTTCTGGCACCTCTTTTTTAAAAAGAAAGAAAGAAAAGAAAAGCCTTGGGTACCACCATGCCTTTGAGAATGTCCTTGTCTCTGAGGCTCACCTGGCCCATCTTAGGCTGCAGTCACATGTACCAGTTGAAGCGGAGGGGAAGCGAGGAGTACTTTCTCCAGAGGAATTTGACACACAGTTGCAAGATCACACAACCCTTTGGAGCTGTGGGCTTAGCCCGTCATTGTGTGATCAGATGCAACTGTGGGTAAGTCGGGGTGCTTTTTTGCCATTTGTTTCCCTTGCATGAGAGCCAGTTTGGTGTAGTGGTTAAGTGCGTGGACTCTAATCTGGGAGAACCGGGTTTGATTCCCCACTCCTCCACTTGTACCTGCTGGATGACCATGGGCAAGCCATAGTTCTGACACAGCTGCTCTTGAAAAAGAGCAGTTTCTGTCAGAGCTCTTTCAGCCCCACCTACCTCACTGGGTTTCTGTTGTGGGGACAGGAAGGGAAAGGAGTTTGTAAGCCGCTCTGAGACTCCCTTGGGTAGTGAAGGGACTACTACCCAAATAGGAAAATAAATAGAGCCACCAAGACCACATTTTCCTTATGGAAATCTCACTTTTCTGCACAAGTCACAGTAGGGACTCCATGATATTACTATTTTTGCATAATGTGGCCAAGAAGAAGAGCTAATGAAGATGCATGGAAGGCAATAAATGTAATAAATTATCCCTGTCAAATACCTAAATTGGAAGAGTTCTCATGTAAACTATGCCTTGAATGACTTAGGAAGGCTGATGCAGGGAAGAAAGAATTCATTTTCTTAGACTACACACACATCCAAAAGGCACCAAAGTGAAATCTCAGGTTTCGCTTGCAAACATGCCGATATGCTTTCAGGTGTTGAAAGATTCTCACAGAGCGGCAGTTAAATAAACAGATTATAAAAATAAAATACCTGTAAGTTAAACAGTCTGGAGTTAGTAGGTAAATCCTTCTTGGAACTTCTCAGCAAAAGGTTGCTGTGACATTACTTTACAAGTTCACTCACCAGAATCCAAAGTGGGACAGGTCTATCCAATTTTAATTAGCCTGTAGGGAAGTCAGATAATTATAGCCTTTCAAGAACTCATCAGCATTGATTCTCCTTTAATTGGCATACATTAGTAACAAAATATCAAAGAATGCCTTGTTAACTGACAAACTTTCCTAGAGATGGCCCCAAAGGCAAAACAGAAAAAGAGAAACAACTGGGCGAAAACCTAAAATACAAAATTTAAACTTAAATTCTTTCCTAGATTTAACCAGAGAGCCAGTTTAGTGTAGTGGTTAGGAGTGCAGACTCTAATCTGGGAGAACCGGGTTTGATTCCCCACTGTTCCACATGCAGCTGCTGGTGTGACCTTGGGTCAGTTACAAGTTCTTTCAGAGCTGTTCTCTCAAGAGCAGTTCTCCAAAGAGCTCTCTCGGCTCCAGCTACCTCACAAGGTGTCTGTTGTGGGGAGGGGAAGGGAAAGGAGATTATAAACTGCTCTGAGACTCCTTCAGGTACAGAAGGGTGGGATGTAAATCCAATCTCCTCTTCTTCTCGTCTCCTCTTCTTCTCTTCACTAATATCTGATACCCAGAAGTCCCTTTTCTCAATCAAAACGAGGGTCAAGAAAGGTCCATTTGCTTTCCGTTTTTCTTGTAATCCAAAGGCAGCAGAGAAACAGAGTCAGGATTGCAATCTGGAACTATTGTTTTGAGTTGAGTTTATTGGTGCTGCGCTTTTAGCAAGCTTTTTAAAAAAGTGTCTCTCCCCAGTGATGAGAGTTCCCATCTTTGAAGCATTCCCCATCAAAGGCAAACTGGACAGCCCAGATGACCTTCCTGGAGACGAGTCTTGAGAAACCAATGCATAGTTCATACCAATATTTTCCTAGCTGCACTAGCGGTTATATCAAGATGTGTTAGTCTGTCTGTAGCAGTAGAAAAGAGCAAGAATCAAGACTAACAAAATTTGTGGCAGGGTAGGAGCTTTTGTGAGTCACTTCTAAAGTGAGCCATGACTCATGAAATCTCATTTTGATAGTCTTTAAGGCACTACTAGACTCTTGCTCTTTTCTACTGCACTTAGCAGTTGTAATTTGTCCCGCCAGTTTAGCAAGGTATGTTGAGCTTGGGGCTGACCAGCAATAGGGGAGGTCCAGCATTATGGCTCAACCCTTGCCCAGGTTGGAGCTGACGGGATATGAAGTTCCTACAATCTGATGTGAGAACGCTCTGGCCTGAAGCTGGATTCTCCTTTCTGTAATGGAATTAAAAAGTCATCTGAAAACAAGCAAGGGGGTTGTGTTTCCTATAAAAAAAGTCTTTTATTAATGTTATCAAAATATTTTTGAGGAGCAGACGTTGGATGGCTGATGAGAATACGTCATGCTAATTTATACTATTTTTTTTAATTGTGCAAGCGTCTGTTTCTCGTTCAAGCCGGGAATAAATTCAGGAACTAGCTGAACTACACCACAGGGAGAAATATGGTATGTACCAAACTGTACAATATCTATGTCAGTGACTCAGTTTTTAGCAGAAACTCCTGCACTGGGCAAAATGTTCAACAGCTTTTGGGGGCTCTTTTAATTCAGAAGGTTTAGATATTCTATTATTCAGAGACAACAGATTGTCTAGGCAAATAAGGAGTTTCAGGGACTTTAAGGGACAATCGATCATTAATTTCAAGATGTGAGTGCTGACCTAGGCTTCTGAATCCCTTACTAAGGAGAAGCAGCTTCAGACACTCAAATGAGGAAAGGGACTGGTGTCACTATCAGGGGAAACCCAGAAGTCAGGCCAGTCCTCTCTAGGAATCAGTGGAAACTCTATGGGTTTACCACAGAGATTCTGCAGACTCCTAGAGAGTTATGATATCACTTCTGAAGGAAACAGAAAGCATGAGAATTGGAAGCACACTTCCTGTTCTTCAGCTTCTCCATTACTTTCTAAATAAGTACTTACACATCTCCCTAAGGTCTTGGGGCCAATATTCTTGCTGTCTGCCTTTTTCAAGCAGTATTTCCCCTGTGTGTATAGTTCAGGAGAGGGCTGCCAAGTCCCCCCTGGCCACTGGTGGGTAAGGGGGGCATTAATGTTGCCAGATCCAGGTTGGGAAACTCCTAGAGATTTGGGGATGTAGCCTGGAGAGGACAGGGATCTCATTGGGGTACAATGCCATAAAGCACACCCACCAAAGCATCCATTTTCTCCAGGGGAACTGATCTCTGTAGTCTGGAGATGAGCTGTAATTCCAGGGGTTCCCCAGGCCCCACCTGGAGGTTGGTATTCCTTGTTCAGGATGACTGAGAGATACGTTGATGAATACTACCCCCCACACAAGTCTGAAAAAGTCTTGAAGACCATGTTTAAACTGGGTAACACTTTTATTTATGCATCTGAGTAGAAATACGAAACGGAAAAGATGTCAGCAGTCTGTGGTACCTAACTATACACTCTGTGTGTGTGTGTGTGTGTTACCAAATTTTATACTCTTTTTTGTTTTTTAATAGAGTTTTATTAGTTTATATATAGAAAGGGGGAAGGGAAAAGAAGGGGGGAAGAGTACAGAATTGTATAAAAAAATCCAAATTAGCATACTGCATGCAAAACATCTCCTGAAAGTTTCACAACTATTACAACCATCTTTCTTATTGTTCTTCTTAGTTTCTTAGTACTTATCTTTTAACCAGTCATAAAACGCCCTCCATGGTCCCATAAATTCCTCTTCCATTTTTCCTTTTAGTATATTTGTCAATCTGTCCATTTCAGCACATTCCATAATCTTCGTTATCAACTCATTAAGCATTGGGATTTTCAATGTCCTCCATGTCATTGCGAATAAGATTCTGGCTGCTGTTATAACATATAAAATAAACTATCTATGGTTCTTATCTAAGTCATCTGGTAGACAGTTTAATAAGAATACTTCTGGTTTAAAAACTATTGTAATATACAACACTGATTATAAGAAAGCATGTACTTCAATCCAGTATTTATTAACCTTTTTACATGTCCACCACATATGATAGTATGATCCAACATGATTATTATTTCCAACATTTGTTATTTAAGTTTTTATACATTTTAGCTAACCTATCTGGGGTTAGATGCTATCTATAGAATACTATACAAATTTTCTTTAAATGCAACCGATCTGGTCAGCTTGATATTCACATTCCATATTTTACTCCATTGTGACAAATCTATGTTATAGCCTACATTTTGCATCCATTTAATCATACATTCTTTAACTATTTCATCCTGCATTTTCAATTGCATCAGCATACCATACAGTTTCTTAGTAAGTTTCTCTCTCTAAGTAAAATCTATCTGTCTGTTTATCCTTACTATATCTAGATTCCACTTGTACTCTGGTCCCCCCAGGGCTATTTTTGGGCAGGAACGCACAGGAACGGAGTTCCGGCTGGCTCCCGAGTTGGCCACACCCGCAGGAACTCACTAGCATAATAGGCCACACCCAACAGCAGAAACTCATTCAGATTGGCTACATTCAGGCTGTGTGGCCTAACATGCAAAGGAATTCCTGCTCCAAAAAAAAAGCCCTGGGTTTTGACAACAAACAAGGAAAACAGAATAAGAAGCAAAAGGTGGGTGTGGCTGGATGACCACACTTCTGGTAACATGGGGGTGTGGCCTGATGTCCTAATGAGCTGTGCTGTTGGGGTGTGGCCTAATATGCTAATGAGTTTCTGCTGACAGGGTGTGGCCTATTATGCTAATGAGTTTCTGCTGACAGGGTGTGGCCTATTATGCTAATGAGTTCCTGCTGGGTTTTTTCCACAAAAAAAGCCCTGGGTCCACCAATCTAAATTTATTTCCCTTTTCTTTCATTCTTCCTGAGACTTTAGATCAGGGGTGTCGAACTCATTTGTTATGAGGGCCAGATCTGACATAAATGAGACTTTGTTGGGCCGGGCCATGTGTGTCATAGAATGTAATGCCAGGTAGCGGAGATATAAACTTAATAAAGGACACAAACACAAAGATTTTTTTTTAACTTAAAATAAAAACATGCTTAAAACATTAGCACTCTTGCAATATTTTGTTTATTTAACAGTATCTGACAACTGACATCTCTTGTTCTGAATTATTACATCAAAATGTCTGTGCTGTTGCAATCTTGAGTATGCTAATTAGGTGTATATCTGTAAACGGCAAACCTACTTTTGATTTATTGACATCCACCAAAGAAATCTCATGCTCAGAGTTCTGAGTCTAGGACCCAGGTTAAAACATGAAACGGCTGAGTGATTAAGAGAGTCCGGCGAAGCAAGCTATGATGCAGCAGCAGCAGCAGAACTGGATGCAGAAGACGGCCAGCTCCACTGTGGGCTTGATAGAAGCCCTCTAGGGGCCTGATCTGGCCCTGCATGTTTGACACCCCTGCTTTAGATTGTTTCTATTGTCTAGCAATTCTGTATATCTGATAACTGTTTGCTTTGAAGTCAATACTGATTGAGAAAATGCTTCCACTGGAGATACCCATCTTGGAATTTTAGTATATATTATCAGACAGATCTTTTCCCAGGTTGTCAATAACAATCTTCTTATAATATGATTTTTGAAATATTTGTGTCCAGAAGATTTCCCATACCATAGGAACACATGCCATCCCAGTTTTAAGTCATGTCCTTCTAAAGTCAGCAGTTTATGGTCTTCAAGTAAGATCCATTCTCTCAGCCAAAGTAAGTTTGCTGCCCTATAGTAATTCTTCCAGTGTGGTACTCCAAATCCAGCATTATCTTTTGCATCCTGCAAGGCTTTCAATTTAATTCTTGGTTTTTCCCCCTGCCATATAAAGTGTTGTGTCAAGTTTATTTAATTTGTCAAAAAAGTTTTGTTTAATATATATTAGCAAGGTCTGGAACAAGAACATTAAACGTGATACACTATTCATTTTTAAGATTGCTATTCTGCTCATTAGTGATACTTGGAGCTTTATCCATTTCTCTAAGTCTTTTTAATGTTTTGTAATATTTTATTATAGTTGTCTTTCATCAGAGAGCTACATTTTACTGTAATATTAATACCAAGGATTTGACTTTCTTTTCCAGTTGAAATCCAGTTAGTTCTGCTATTTCACATCTCTGTTCGATGTCATGTTTTTCGTAATCATATTGGTCTTCTGATAATTTATTTTCATTCCCACCTTTTCCCCATATTTGTTAATCTGATTCATTAGTTGTATCGAATCTATTGGGTCTTCTAAGATAAATACCAAATCGTCAGCAAAGGCTTGTAATTTATATTTATTTCCAGGCTTTTTTTGTAGAAAAAGCCCAGCAGGAACTCATTAGCATAACAGGCCACACCCAACAGCAGAAACTCATTAGAATATTAGGCCACATCCCTGACAGCACAGCTCATTAGCATATTATGCCACACCCCCATGTTACCAGAAGTGTGGTCATCCAGCCACACCTACCTTTTGCTTCTTATTCTGTTTACCCTGTTTGTTGTCAAAACCCAGGGCTCTATTTGTAGCAGGAACTCCTTTGCATGTTAGACCACACACCCCTAATGTAGACAGTCCTAATGAGTTTCTGCTGTTGGGTGTGGCCTATTATGCTAATGAGTTCCTGCTGGGTGTGGCCAACTCGGGAGCCAGCCGGAACTCTGTTCCTGTGCGTTCCTGCCCCAAAATAGCCCTGTTTATTTCCTCTTATTGATGTCCCTTTAATGTGGGAGTCTTCCCTAATAGTTCTTGTCAACACTTCCAACGTTAATATAAACAACAGTGGAGATACTGGACAACGTTGTCTTGTCCCTTTTTCAATCCATATATTCTCTGTCAATTCATTATTTACTACTATTTTTGCTTTCCGCTTTGTATATATAGCTTCAATAGCCCTTATAAAGTTGGTCCCAAAGTTCATTATTTTCATCTGCTGGATAATAAATTGCCAGGCTTATTTTGTTTTTGAAGTGGCAAACTCATTGGGCCCCAGCGAGGATTAATCACCCGTCCTTCCGCCCCACTGCACTGCTAGCTGTGAGTCAGATAAACAGAAATGGCATCAGAAAGCTTTGAAACATTTTAATTATGGAAAATTAATTCAGAGATCTACCCTGCAGACCATTTGTTCAGATTCAGGCCAGGTTGCGACTGACCAAGAGATGTTACCAATTGATGTTGGTTTAGCATCCTGTCAGAAGGCTTCCTGTGAGGCATTTCTGTGGCACCAGGGCTGGCGCTCTTCCTTTCGACATCAATTCTCCTTTGTGGATAAAGGGAGACTTCAAACTTCAGAGCTGCTAATTTGCAGCATAAAATCAGAGAGGCCTGTTTCAGACATCCATGAGTAAACAAACACAACTTGGCTGCTTTGTGACGCCAACGGGAAGAACTAATATTATTTTCTAAGCTGAGCTTAGTATTAAAAAAAACCCTTAACCTGGCAAGGAACAAAACACTTCCTTGTTCTAGCCTGAAATGACATTTAACCACACTTTAATCAGGAAAGTGGGATTTTTTTCAGTGCTGAAAGATTTTTTTAGTGCACTGGGCTAGAATTTGGGAGACCGAGCATCAGATTCCAATTCTGCCATGAAGATCATTGAACTGACCTTTGGCCTAGAAATGTGAAGGCCTGGGGGGGGGGGAATCTACGGAGGTATTTGGATTTTTTAGGACCTTTTTTCCAGTTTATCTAACAGAAAAATTGGAATGGGGGCATAGGGAAAAAACTCCTATGAAATATTTTCTCTTTTGGAATCAGTGAAGTGGTTTTGAAGACAAGGTTTTGTTCCCTCAAAATGTGTATTATAAAGATGTTTATGTAAGTCAGTCTACAACATTAGATCATGGTAATTCCTATGTACACTGCAGAATGCACAATGTATTTTCAGGGATATGTGATTATGTGATAATTATTAATTTTGTCCACTATGGGTGATAATACACTACTGAAACATTTAGCAATTCAGGGGGCAGGGATATAGGGGTGGCAGCCATCAGCAACAGCATGATGGCATCTACAGGGAAAACCCAGAAGTGATGTCATAACTCTCTAGGAGTCTGAAGAATCTCTACGGTAAACCCATAGAATTTCCACCAGGGTTTTTTTGGGGGAGGGGGGTGTAGGAATTCTCAAGAGGGAAATGAAGTTTTCAATCTGTATACTGAAAACTCATGACCTTTTTAACATTTTTTAAATAATTTTGTTGAAGAGGTTCCGGAACTCTGTTCCGGTGTGTTCCCACAGAAAAAAAGCCCTGGTTTCCACCGATTCCTAAAGAAGACTGGCGTGACTTCTAGGTTTTCCCTGCTGGTGACATCAGTCCTTTTTAGGAATTGCCAGAAACTCTTTCACAGAATTTCCACAAATTCCTAGAGACATGTTTCATCACTTTTGGGTTTCCCTGGAACTGACATTTTGCCATTGGCTCAACAGCCATTTAATTTTGTTTGCATTTTAATTCATTTTTTATTTTTTTTAAATTCCCATCTGGAAACAGCTAGAGGGGGGTTCCCCCCGGGAGGCTGGCAACTCTAGTTTTCAATGTTATGAAGCTTAACTCAATATCCCAATATATTACTAGTCATACTATGACTGTATGATCCAGTTACGTCCCATTAATACCCTTTTTCTTTACTACAAATTTTATTTTCCATTTCCCATGTTTATTTTCCCTGCCTTTCATATGGCAAAAACTAAGCCTCTTTTGCTAAGCTAGCACAGGGTGTAGAAATTTTCAGCCCTTTCCCCCTCATATTGCTTAAATTTGCATATTCGCTGGTAGAAGACTAAAGGATTCATACTTTTAAATTCCTTCAGTATACCAAACAGTATATGCTAAGTGATAAATGAGGTATTTTTTTGTTGTTAAACCTATAAAACAAGTTTACGTTGGCGAAGAAATCCCATATTGTGTATGTGTGTGTGTATATCTATATAGCTATATCTATATATCTATAAATATACACACATATATATACATATATAAACATTTCCCAAGATGTCTATGTTTTTAAAAGAAAAAAATTCCATCATTCTAAAATTCCTGGTAATTTTACTTTTCTTCCTGGACCAGTCTGTCTCCCTCAGCCTAACCTATCTTGCAGGGTTATTGTAAGGATAAAAATGACATTAGGCGAACCATGTACTCTGCTCTGAGCTCTTTAGAAGAAGGGCTGGATTAAATAGTGCTAGATAGAAGAAAACAAACATTCCAGGTATTTTGCCACAGTTGCTCCACAGCCTAACCTCCTCATGTGTAATTAGGAGGGCTGGGAAAGAGTATTCCCTCTATCTTTAGCAGAACAGCTTCCTGCTAATTATACGGAAGGATTCTTCTGGGTATACATTTAGCTATCTATTGTACTTCCGCTTTGACCTGCTATAACTGCCTTACATCTGCTTTTCAATCAGTCTCCCTCATAGGCAGGCACACTTGGTTTTAGAACTCTGTCACTTTTGGGACTGTGGGACATGAATATCTTGTTTCAGAAAAGAAACAGGAGAAAAACAGGTTGCTTACCTGTAACTGGTGATCTTCGAGTGGTCATCTGTGCATTCACACCCATGGGATACAGTGCGCCTGCGCTGACCTGGTCGGTGTCTATACAAAGCTCACAACGGGATTTTCGCGCCCTCCGCCCCCAGGCATGCGCAGGAACCCCACCGCGCATGCCCAAGGGGTGGGGGCACGGACATCCCGCCAGTTCCTTCTGACCGCTATCAAGCCTAGCCATGTGTGAGAATAGCTGAGGATGACAGCAGTGGGGAAGGACGGGCGGGCGGTGTGAATGCACAGATGACCACTCGAAGATCACCAGTTACAGGTAAGCAACCTGTTTATCTTCTTCGTGGTCTCTGTGCATCACACCCATGGGAGATTAAAAAGCAGTGGCTCACCTGGAGGTGGGTGTTGTCAGACTCAGGGAGCCGTAGAAGAGAGGACCAGACGACCCAAGTCACCCTTCTGCTGGGCACGGACGTCCAGAGCGTAGTGTTTGATGAACGTGGTTGGCGTGGACCACGTAGCCGCTCTACAGATGGACGAGAGAGATGCGCCCTTCAGAAAGGCCGTTGAGGTCGCCATGGACCTAGTTGAGTGTGCCCTCAGACAAGAGGGAGGCAACTTTTTGGCTAGCGTGTAGCACAGCCGGATCGTCTCGACAATCCACTTGGAAAGTCGTTGAGACGTGATGCGGAGCCCTAGGGAGGGCGAGCTGTATGATAGGAACAGCGAGTTGTCACGTCTGGTTGGCTGAGTCCGGTTCAGGTAGAAGAGGAGTGCCCTCTTGACATCCAGGGTGTGGAGCAAGCGTTGCCCGTCATCTTCTGGATGTGGGAAGAAATTTGGTAAGAGTATTTCAGTATTGAGATGGAACTCTGAAACAATCTTCGGAACGAAAGTCAAGTCCGGTACCAGACGTACGCCATCTGGAAGGAAAACCAGGTAGGGTGGATCATGGCGGAGCGCTATGAGCTCGCTAACTCTTCTGGCTGAGGTGACAGCCACTAGGAAGGCCGTTTTCCACGCCGCGTACTTGAGGTCACAAGTGGCCATTGGTTCGAATGGCCGTCTGGTAAGTTGTCTTAATACCAGTGGTAGGTCCCACAATTCTGTAGGTGGGGCCACAGGAGGGTACAATCTAATGAGGCCCTTCATGAACCGCTTAGCGGTTGGGTGGGAGAAAATTGTACATCCCTCCAAGCCCTGGTGGTAGGCGGAGATAGCCGCCAAATAGACTTTGACTGATGAGTGGGATAGACCCTGGTCTCTAAGGAGCAAAAGGAAGTCCAGAATTTTGTCCAGGCCCACTGTGGTTGGATTGTCTGTAGACTTGTCCAAGTACGAGAGGAACTTTTGCCACTTTCTGCGGTAAGATGAGCGGGTCGATTCCTTCCTCGCATTACAGAGGACCTCTGCAACCTGGGTGGAGAAGTTCAAGGTTGGAGCCTCCAGGCCGTTAACTTTAGGTTGTTCACCTCCGGGTGGAGTACCTTGCCCCCTTCGGTGATGAGGAGATCTCGCACTCTGGGGAAATGGTGGAATCTGTTCCCCGCCAGATGCAGTAGGGTGGGGAACCAGGGTTGCCTGGGCCACCACGGAGTCACCAGGATGCAATTTGGTCGAGATCTGGCCACCTTGTGTACTACTCTGAGGAGTAGGGGCAGTGGAGGAAACATGTACAAAAATGGGCCTGTCCAAGGTACCAGCAGACCGTCCCCTAAAGAAAGAGGGTCCTTGCCTCCCTGGGTGCAAAAATATTTGCATTTTGTGTTCTCCCGCGAGGCGAACACGTCTATCGTTGGGGTCCCCCAACGGTCGAAGAGTGGTTGGAGGTAGATCTGATTCAGTTCCCACTCGTGATGGTGAGCGTGGCCTCTGCTGATCAGATCCGCTTCGGTGTTGAGAACTCCAGGAATGTGTGTGGCCACGGGAACAATGTCGTTGGCAACGCACCAGTTCCAGAGGTCGATTGCAAGCCCACAGAGGCTCCTGGAGACGGTTCCTCCCTGTCGATTCAGGTAGCTGAGTGCCGTGGTGTTGTCGGTGAGGATGGCAACACAATGGCCCCGTAAGATGCGCTGAAAGGCTCGGAGAGCCAGAAAAATGGCCAGCAGTTCCAGGTAGTTTATATGCCTTTTCCTGGTGGCAGCATCCCACCGGTATCCCACACTGATGCCGTCGAGGTGGGCCCCCCATCCCCATAAGGAGGCATCTGTCGTTAGGGTGTGATGATGGGTGGGGGGAGAAAAAGGGGCACCTTTGGTAAGATTGGGGACAATAGTCCACCAGGTGAGAGAGTCCCGCACGGTTTGTGTTGGGATTAGGATTTTTGATTGAGGCATGCGGTGTGGACGGAAACTCTTCAGAAACCAAAGTTGAAGAGGCCTCATGTGGAGTTTCGCCTGCGGGAGGACCGAAGTTGTGGCGGACATGTGGCCGAGGAGGCGTTGAATGGCGTACGCCGTCGAGGATGGAGAGTCTCGAACCGATGTTGCTAAGTTGGACAGGGTTTGGGCTCTGTCCATCAGTAGGAAGGCTTTGCCAGCCACAGTGTCGAGTAGCGCCCCGATGAATTGTACCCTTTGAGACGGGTGGAGACAGGACTTTTGCAGGTTCACCTGAAGACCTAGTGTTGAGAGGAGGTGCAGGGTGAGTGCAGTGTCCTTGCGAAGAGATATCGGGGAGTCGGCCACGAGAAGCCAGTCGTCGATATAGGGGAAGATGGTGATCCCCTGGAGGCGAAGGTGGGCCGCGACGACTACCATGGTCTTGGTGAAGACCCTCGGTGCCGTAGATATCCCGAAGGGGAGACATCGATATTGATAATGATGGTCCCCTATTGTGAAGCGGAGATACTGCCTGTGGGAGGGGTGGATATTTAGGTGGAAGTAGGCATCCTGGAGGTCGATGGTAGCCATCCAGGCGCCCAGCGGTATCAAGGGCAGTAGGGCTTGCAGGGTCGTCATCTTGAATTTTCGGTACTTTATATAGATGTTGAGATCCCGAAGATCCAAGATGGGACGTAGTCCTCCGTCCCGTTTCGGTACGGTGAAGTACCGTGAATAGAACCCCATCCGTTCGGAGGTTTTGGAGACAGGTTCTATTGCCCTCTTCTTCAACAGGGAGTTGGTCTCCTGGAGAAGAATAGTAGAAGGAGGGGTGGGTCGGAAGGTTGGTAATGGTAGGAGGTCGACAAACTCGATGAAGTAGCCATTGGTTATAATTGAAAGAACCCAGATGTCCGTGGTTATGGCTCTCCACGTCGAAAGAAAGGGGTGGAGGCGGGTCAATTCTCTCGACATCGAGAGGGTGGAGTCAAAGACCCTGCTTCGGTCCGCGGTTGGACTTGGGCCTTGCTTGTGGGTGCTGAGCACCCGATCTCGGTCTGGACTGATATGATTGCTTGTTGTAGTTTGGAGACTGGCGGGGTCTCCAAACAGCGTCAGGAGATGGCTTCGTTGGGTATGGACGACGGGGAGTATAACGGGACCACGACCTTTGCCTGTAGGATTTTTGTGGTGCTGAAACTCCCAAAGATTTTGAGGCTTTGATGTTTTTGTCCATCTCCTGCAAGGCAGCGTCGGTGGAGGAGTGGAATAAGCCCTCCCCGTCAAAGGGGAGATCCTCAATATAGGACCTAGTGTCCTGAGGCAGAGAGGTGGTCCGGAGCCAGGCGTGACGCCGGATCGATACTGCCGAAGCCATCGACGTCGAGAAAGCGTCCAATGAGTGCTTTGCAGTGCTCAGGAGCTGTTTGGCAACAAGGAGGCCTTCCTTTTGGATGGATCTTGCCTCGGCGCGCTTGTCCTCCGGTAGAGATGGGAGGAGCTCAGACATCCTCTGCCATAAGGCATACTCGTACCGTCCAAAACAGGCCAAATAATTAGAGGATTTGATCCCCAAGGCTGCAGAAGAGTAAACCCTACGGCCGTAGGCGTCGATCTTTTTACTCTCTCTGTCTGACGGAGTAGAGTTAGAACTCTTGGTCTTGGAAGATGTGGAAACGACCAAGGAATTCGGGCGAGGATGGAGATGGAGGAATGAGGTTCCCTCTTCCTGGACCCGGTACATGTGGTCTAAACACTTGGTGAAGACCGGTGCTGACGATGGTTTAGCCCACGGGGACTGAACCGCTTTCAAAAGGTGTTTGGACATCGGTAAGGCTATCGGCGTAGAGGCGTCGATCTCGATGATATCATACACCTCGTCAGCTGCGGATGGTTGGGTTTGGACGATAGGCAGGGCAAGAGAGTGTGCCATACGCTTTACTAAGTCCCCATATGAGGACATGTCCTCCGAGGGAGAGATCGGGCTGCTCCCGGAGATGGATTGCTTGGGGGGGGGTTCGACATTGGAAAGAACGTCCTCCGGATCATCGACATCGGAGTCACCCCGAGAAGAGGCGGAATTGGAACTCGATCCTTGAGGTCTCGGTAGCGGTGGCTCGGCCATCGGCATTGGTGGAGCAGTGGCACGGTCGGAATGAGAAGGAGGAGACGGTGGAGGTTTCGACACTGTCGCCGAGGGCTGGTGGCGAGGCGAGCGCGAGCGGTATCAACAGGGTTCCCAAGGATCTGGGTACTCAGGGAAGTTCCACGGGCCCGAAGAAAACCAGTACGGCATCTCGTGCTTGCTCTCGAAGGGGAACTTTGGAGGTCGATACGGATAGGTTGCATGATACCTGTCATAGTGTGGACCATAGGATTCCTGCTCACGGTGGTCAGGACGACATGGGGATCTGGAGCGGTCCCGAGGGCGATGTCGGGATCGACCGGATTGATCACTGGCCCACGAAATTGGCGAGGGGGATCGAGACCCCATTGCCTGGACATTCGAACCCAGATCGAGGTCGGTAGGAGGTGGCGACATCGACTGGGGAGGATCACGACGCCGAGGTGCTGCCGACACAGGGGGTCCAGACTGACGTGGTGGAGAGTCCAAGATTTGTATCGGGGGCTCCACGATGATTCTCGTCAGTTCCGGCGTCGGATGGGACAGTCGTGGGGGTTGCTGAGGTGCGTCCGCACTAGCAGAGCCCCTAGGAGATCGAACGCCACTCACACCGTGAGATTTATGCGCGTCTCCCGTCTTGCTCGAGCCCCGAGCCTTCGCCTTATCCCTTTTAGGCTTCTTCACCGGTGTTGACATGGATGAAGTCGCCTTCGATTTCGATTTCTTCGGAGGGGCCCCTCCGGTATCTGAGGAAGGTTTCCCTACCTTGGGAGGCTTCGGTGTTGGAGGATCCTTCTGTGTCGACACAGACGACTTCGATGTCGAGACAACTGGTCTCGCAGAAGAAGGATCAGATTCCATTTCGGGAGCTGGAGGAGCGAGTGCTGACTCCCACAACGCGACCTTCAGCCTAGCGGCCCTGTTCTTTCTCGTTTGGTTGGAGAAACGGGCGCATATGGAACAGGCGTCAGGCCGGTGAGTCTCCCCCAGACAAAAAATACAAAGTGTGTGCTCGTCCCTCAGAGCTAGCTTGCTCCCGCAGGAAGAACACCGTTTAAAGCAGCCCCACTTACGACTTTCCATAAACAATGGAAAGGAGCCCTTCCACCCAGCAGGATGAAGGGCGGTGAAGTGTGTGGGGGGGAGAAAGGTCCGTAGACCAGAGAGAATAATCCTCCAAAAAGTTGTTGGAGTTGAGTTGGAACGATCCAAAAACAAAGAGGAAAAGAACTGAGGAAAATTTTGAAGAAAAAGTTGTGATTTTCACTGAGGTAAATCGCTCTCAGAGACACCAACGCAAGCTGCTAACAGCGAGGCGGTCAGAAGAGAACTGGCGGGATGTCCGTGCCCCCGCCCCTTGGGCATGCGCGGTGGGGTTCCTGCGCATGCCTGGGGGCGGAGGGCGCGAAAATCCCATTGTGAGCTTTGTATAGACACCGACCAGGTCAGCGCAGGCGCATTGTATCCCATGGGTGTGATGCACAGAGACCACGAAGAAGATTATGTGGTTCTGTGAGCCCTGATTCAGCATCTCATAGAATAATGGAATGGATTGTCTGAAGTTCCCACAACAACATAGGCAGGCCTAGTTCTTGTGAAGGTGTAAATTTGGTATCACTTGCAATCTGCAGTGAGAATTTACAAAACTATTTTTTTAAAAAGAAGACAGCATATCAAACTGTGAGGCCCACCTGCCGTCTGATATATTATTATTATTTAGATACGCAGAGTTGCCGCCTTATATGAACTGGGCAATACAAGAATTTGCCACGTTTGTTTTGCTTTCCTTCCCATGAACCACAACACAGATTTTTCTGGGATTCTGCTTTGCACGAATAGGAGCTTCCCCCCCTTTGCCATCAAGTCACCATTGACTTGATGGCAAAGCCCGTGGGGTTTTCAAGACAAGAGATGTTAAGAGGTGGCTTGCCAGTTGCCTTCCTCCTTGGCAGTCTCCCGTCCAAATACTAGCCAGGGCCGACCCTGATTAGCTTCCAAGCTCTGATGAGATCAGGTTAGCCTGGGATCTACGTGCCCTGAAAACCCACCCATTGCCCAGTTCACACTAGCCGGCAACTGTGCAGTTGGCAGGCTCCTGATTTGTGTGAATGGAATGGTTCACACAGTGCCCACAGAGGGCTTTTACTTTGCTGATATTCTGCCCGGCCTCCAGAAAGGCTGGTGCATCATAGGGCCTCCTGTCTAGCTCTTTTCCTGGTTCAAGCCTGTTTTGCTTCAGTGACCGCTCTACAACAGATATATTCTCCCAGCACTGCGTTGATCAGGTTTAGAATGTCACTTTCCCTGCAGCAGACATTCGTCATGGACCAGGAAGTTAGCTATCTCGGGCGTGACTTTTTCCCCCTTTCCACCTTGAAATGTTGATTACTCTCTTGCTAGCTGGTAGGAAAATCTCTGACGTGAGCCATTAGGAAGGCTGTGATGCTCTTCTGATCTTCCTGTGTAGAGCCTTTCCCAAGGTTTGTGGCCCATTAACAGCATTTCCCACACTTGTTCTCACAGTAATCCTGTAAGAAAAGGCCAACATTATAACCCCACAGAGTCCCAGGGCTGATAAGTACCTGCAAAAGGCCATCCAGCCCGGGGTTTGAACCGTGGCACTGTCCTAGGGTTACCAATGTCAGGTTCAGAAATACTTGGAGATTTGAGGGTGGAGGATGTGAGAGGGCTTTAGGGAGGGTAGGGACCTTAGTAGGACTTATTTATTTATTATTTTATTAGATTTGTATCCCACCCTCTCCACATAGCAGACTTAGGGTGGGTTCCATCAAATATAATATACAAAAAAACCCCAATTAAAATACATCAGATAAGACAGAAAATATGCCTGTGTTTCTAGTCAGAGCCACAACAGATGAGGTCTATTTCAGATTGGGGTTCCTAGATGGTAAACATAGATCTGACCCACTGAAGGGGAGGCCCAATAGAGGGAGGGGGGGGACGCCTGCTGCCTCAACTAAAAACCTGGCGGAAGAGCTCCGTCTTGCAGGCCCTGTGGAACTGTAAAAGGTCCTGCAGGGTCCTGATCTCATATATGAGCTCATTCAGTTTGGTGTAGTGGTTAAGTGCGCGGACTCTAATCTAGGAGAACCGGGTTTCATTCCCCGCTCCTCTACTTGCACCTGCTGGATGACCTTGGGTCAGTCACAAGCTCTGGCACAGCTGTTCCAGAGCAGTTTCTGTCAGAATTCTCTCATCCCCACCTACCTCACAGGGTATCTGTTGTGGGGAGGGGAAGGGAAAGGAGTTTGTAAGCCGCTCTGAGATGCCTTTGGGTAGTGAAGGGCAGGGTATAAATCCAATCTCTTCTTCTTCTTCTTCTTCTTCTTCTTCTTCTTCTTCTTCTTCTTGCAGATCTTGCAGGGAGTGGCGGTCTTGCAGATATAATGTCATGATGCCCACCTTCCAAAACAGGTATTTTCTCCTGGAGAAGTGGAATACACATTTTTTTTACAAACAAACAAACAAACCAATGTATGTCATTGTAATTCAGTTGTAATTCCAGGAGATCTCCAGCCTCCACCTTGGAGGATGGCAACTGTACAGCTGTCCACTGGCCCACATAGAAATGCATCCCTCATTCCATACTCTCCAAAGCAGTATGTTGGCCAGCTGAATTCAGCAACAACATTGTCACAACAGCTTATTATTGCCAGTTGATTAGGATTCCTTCTCCTTGATCACTTGAGGAGCTGCACACCTGTGATTAGTCTGCCGGCATCCAGAAACAGAGTTCTGGAAAACTCTGTTGTGTGTCTTAAGGCAGAAGCAAAAAGTTAAACGCTCCCGGTAAGTAAGGAAACAGTTGGCCGAGCCCCTGATGCTGACAGATTTATCACTACCGTCAGGGATAGTAATGGGGCAATTACTACAGGGAAACAAAAGAAAGAAAGCAGGAGCAGTTTCTGAAGGGCAACATCTGTGTCAGCTTGATGGATTACTAATTGCAGAGCAGGAAAACAGGCTTCTCGGATGTTACAACCAAGCAAGTGCTTGAGACACTACCTTTGTGTATCATCATTAGCTCTTTCGACATGGGCAGAATACAGGTCACTTCTCTTTGGCAGGTTTTTTCCCCTAGCTGGTTTTTACTCAGCCTGTGTTTTCTGGCTGGGTGGAGAAAATCACCTGGGGAAAGGAATTTGAAGCTAGGGCTGCCAGCTTCCAGGCAGGTGGGGCCTGGGAATCCCCCAGAATTACAGCTCATCTCCAGAAGACAGAGATCAGTTCCCCTGGAGAAAATGGATGCTTTGGAGGGTGGACTCTGCGGTATTGTACCCCGCTGAGATGCCTGTCCTCCCTAAGCACTACCCCCAAATCTCCAGGAGTTCTCCAACCTGGAGCTGGCATGGGGATGCCAGCTTCCAGGTGGGACCTGGGGATCCCCCAGAATTATAGCTCATCTCCAGACTACAGAGATCAGTTCCCCTGGAGAAAATGGATGATCTGGAGGGTGGACTCTACAGCATGGTACCCCACTGAGTTACTTGTCCTCCCCACGCTACACACCCAAATCCCCAGGAGTTTTCCAAGCTGGATCTGGTGGTGCAAGCACCCCCATCCCCCACTGGTGGCCGGGGGGACCGGCCAACTTCTAAGCTGGCAACCCTACCTCCCCACCCCAGGGTGGTGGCCAGGGAGCAGGCCCGTAGCTACCGTGGGGCCCACAGGGCCTGGCTCCCTAGTGATTTCTATGGGCCCTCTCCCCCCGGGCCCCCTCCCCCCATCACCTGTTGGCAGGGAGGATGAGGGCAGCACAAATGGTGGCGGCAGCCAGGCTGGACTAAAGAGCAGCCTGGGCAGGCAGCGAACATGGAAGGTGCAGGGAGAAGCCTCCTTCTCGGGCTTCCACGAGACACTCGCTGCATCGCCATCCAGCAGCAAGTAAGCCAGACCAGGCAAGGAGGAAGGCGGTTGCCTCCTCTGGCCCCGGCCAGGTGTTCTCGGATGTGCTCCAGTGCACCCATGAGCCTGCATGCAGCACCTTCATGACCAGCCCGGCTGCTGTGAGCCTCGCCTCTCATGGTCCCGGGAGGGAGCCGAGGGTGACGGTCAGGCTGCCCCTGGTGCTGTGCCACCGCAGGTGGGAAAACTGGGGTTCTTTAGGGAGGGAGGGAGCCGGATGCTCTGCAAGGAAGACCTGCCCTTGCAGGGGGATGGGGAAGGAAGCTGTGGCTACTGGGCGTTACTCCACCTTGCCCTGGAGCCTGGGTGTGTGTGCAGGGCTGCCTTTTGATTTAATTGGATGGAGGCCCCCTCCCCCCCAAATCCGGGCAATTCTAGCAGGAGGAGAGAAAATTAAGAACCCAATTTTTCTTTCCCCCTGTAGATGCAGCCTAGCACATTTTCCCTTCCCCTCATTCTCTACGGAGCTCAGGGCAGCAAACATGGATCATCACCCTCCTTCACATCCCTGCAAAGTAGGTTAGGCCAAGTGAGATCTTGGCACCGGATCTCTCAACAAGCTTCATGGGTCTCCCCAGTCTTAGCCCAGCACTCCGCCCACTAGACCATATTGTTTCTCTGTGCCTTTTTGCGCCGTGCATCAGAGGCAAGTGCAGAACTGGGAAACTGCCGGGGATTTCGTTCCATCCTCAAAATGTGGACACAGAAGAGTATCCCGTTGGATATTATCCTCGTGCCAAAATCCCCACAAAGCTTCAGCTAAAAAAAGACCACCTGCCAGTATAGGAAACACCCAGGCCTGGAGGGAGTCGGGAAGTTTTGTTGGGAACCCCATTTGGTTGGGAACCAGGCAAGGAGCCAAACAGACTCTGAGAAACACATGGAGGGACTGCGAAAGGCTGAACGCTCCCGCCCACTTCCCAGGGTTCCTAGAATGATGGCCCCGGAGCGAGAGCCAAACCCTGATTGTTAAATAAAAGTGAGCTTTGGCAGACAAACAGCCAATTAAAACCAATTCTGGCTTAATTTAGAATTCAGCGGCTCTGTAGTTTGGCTTCTAGACGTAAGTGGCCTGCCTGCCACTGGCTGCGAATCTAATAGGTTCTGGTTGCATTTCAAAGCAGCTAAATTGCTTAGAAGAGATTTTAATTTTAGGAACCTAATGTGGCCTCACCCTCCCATGATGCCTGGTACTCCAGCATGTGCGCATCAGTATCCTCAAGGGTGGCCAGATGTCCTCTTTTTCAGAAGACGATCCTCGTGTTTGTTTAGGGCTGTCCTCTAAAACGTTCAGTTCTTCTTCTGTCCAGTAAGATCAGCTGAAATGGGCTTCGGGAGAAAGGGGTGCTGTTGGGGGGTGGCTTCAAGTAAATATTTGAGTGACAGGCTGTCACTCAAGGAGTAAAGCTCTGCCTGCCGCTCCGGACAGTGCTGGCACTCTGGTGACTAGCTGCATTTCTATCTAAATTATAGTAATTATGTGGCAATTTGCATCTATGAATGTAAATTACCACATGCAAATTTTTGTCTTTTGGTCCTTTTTTTTTTTTTTTGAAGACTCTTGTCCTCTTTTTTGGGCCATCCGTAGATGGCTACCTTAATGTCCACAGAAAGAGTACAGCGTGGTATATAGTGGTTAAGAGCAGCACACTCTATTCTGAAGAACTGAGTCCCCACTCCTCCTCCACATGAAACCTCCTGTGTGACTTTGGGCCAGTCACAGTTCTCTCAGAATTCCCTCAGCCCCACCTGCCTCACTAAGTGCCTGTTGTGGGGAGAGGAAGGGAAGGCAACTTTGTAAGCCACTTTGAGAATCCTTAGGATGAAGAGGAGATTGGATTTATACCCTGCCCTTCACTTGGAGTCTCAGAATGGTTTACAATCTCCCTTCCCCTCCCCACAACAGACACCCTGTGAGGCAGGTGGGGCTGAGAGAGGTCTTTCGAGAACTGCTCCTGAGAGAACAGACCTGAAAGAACTTGTAACTGACCCTAGGTCACAGCAGCAGCTGCATGTGGAGGAGTGGGGAATCAAACCCGTTTCTACCAGATTAGAGTCTGTGCTCCTAACCACTACACCAAACTGGCTCTCCATAGAGAAAAGTAAAGGTAAAGGTTCCCTTGCTTGAAAGCCAGTCGAATCCGACTCTAGGGTTGCGGTGCTCGTCTCCGTTTCCAAGCCGAAGAGCCAGCACTGTCCGAAGACGTTTCCGTGGTCATGTGGCCGGCATGACTAAACACCAAGGCGCACGGAACGCTGTTACCTTCCCACCGCAGTGGTATCTATTTATCTACTTGGAATTTCTTGCTTTCGAACTGCTAGGTTGGCAGGAGCTGGGGCCAGAGACGGGAGCTCACTCCATCATGCGGCACTCTTGGGTCTCGAACTGCTGAACTACTGACTTTCCACAGCCTGCAGTTCAGCATCTTAACCACTTGAGCCACCGTAGCTCCCCATAGAGAAAAGCGGGGTATAAAAACATTATTTTACATTCACTGCAGTAAGGGGGTAGCCCACACTGTGATAGGTATCCACTGTCAAGACTCAGTCTTGTCATTTAGTCACTAAAGTTTAATGATTAAACGTTTTATGGATGAAAACCATGATACCCTTTAGCCATTCCTATTCCCATAATTGTATCAGGGTGTACCACAGAACAATGTGCCAACTCAACCCATTAAGCAAGATCAATACACATAGAGGACCTAATGCCACCTCCCACATCTGGCATTCTTCCAAATGTGATTCTACCAATGTAAAGTATGAATGTTTTGCAGAACATGCCCGTCACCAGAGTCTGTGGGGCAGACAACGCTGAGTTTGAGAGGGGAAAGAAGATGAGGTGGATGTAAATTGGACACGAAGAAAAATTCTCAAAAGCCTATGCCTGGACATTTTATCCTCCCGGTTCATTTCACCAGGGACCTCAGAAGAGCCATCCTCAAACAGTTGTTTTTGGGCAGACGGACGGAACTTAGGAAGGCGGAACGAAAATGTGCCTATGTCAGCCAAGATGGATTGACTCAATCAAGAAAGCTGCAGCCCTCTGTTTGCGAGACCTGAGCAAGGCTGTTAACAGTAGGACGTTTGGGAGGAACATTAATTCATAGGGTCAGAAGCAACTTGACAGGACTTGACATACACACACACAAATAACAACAAAGATAGAGACAGAGTGATCTGCCCGGGACAGGGACTAGCAATCAGGAAACATCCCTGGTGAACAGGGAAAGCTGGAAGACAAAGTCTGAGTCCAGTGGCACCTTTAAGACCAACAAAGTTTTATCCAAGGTATATTCAAGTTTTATTCAAGGCTTTCGTGTGCGTGTACACTTCTGCAGGTACAGCGAAACAAGATGTCCTCAACCAGGTCTTGCACACTGACTTTATGTATTATTATGAGTTCATGCATTGTTATGCAACTCATTGCTTCCTTATAAGTAATCGATGCTAGAACTTAAGAACATTTGTTGGAAGGACATGCTATATCTTTATGGGAATTGCACAGACATAATACAAATGTTTGCCTTTCTTTGTCTTGGCTCCTTAACAAGGCCCTCATGGTTGCAAGGGAACAGATAACACCCCTCTGCCAAAACTGGCAACTTCCTGGAGAGTTCAGGGCAGACAGACAGGCTGAGGTCAAAGAAACCACACAGGCAGCGCACGGCCCTTCAGAGATTTATGGAGGGCAAAGGTAAATGGCAAACACTTTGAAGGACAAGGACAGCAGACGGGAAGGGAAGACGGGCACTCCGTTGCAAATGCAAAGCACATTGCCCTGTCCAGACGTGACCAGAGAGCTCTATGGAAACAGTATTAGTCTCTATATTTAAGAAACCCCTTTGTGTGGGCTGTATTAAATGCACTTTCGCCCTCTGGCACAGATGGTTCTTTCTGTGTTGAAAGCTTGGTGTTTGCAGATTTCCAGAAAAAAGGCCCAAACTAGGAATGCCAACCTCCAGGTGGGACCTGGAGATTCCCCAGAATTACAATTCATCTCCAGACGACAAAGATGATGATGATGATGTATTAGATTTATACCCCGCTCTCCCCGCGAACCTCAGTTCCCCTGGAGAAAACGAATGCTTTGAAGGGTGGACTCTACCCCACTGAGCCGCTGGTGGACAGGGGGGGCCTGGAAACCCTAGCCCAAACCCATATTCAGTAAGTAATTACTCAGGGGTGGAAACTCCCCAGTCTAGTCCCTGAGGCTCTGCACTATTGCTATCCAACCACAGCAAGGAACTGAAGATGGATTTAAGTTCTGGGTTATCTTGGACTCTTCCACATTCATGCCAATGGAGGCCACAAGAACATAAGAAGAGCCCTGATAGATCAGACCAGTGGTCCATCTAGTCCAGCATCCTGTCTCACACAGTAGCCAACTAGTTCTACCAGAGGGCCAACTACAGAGCACAGAGGCTGAGGCCTTCCCCTCATGTTGCCTCCTGGCTCTGAGATTCAGAGGTTGACTGCCTCTGAACCTGGAGGTTCCCTTTAGTTACCATGGCTAGTAAGCCACTGATAGAGCTCTCTTCCATGAATCTGTTTTTAAACTCTTAAAAGCTGTCTATGTCTATGGCCATGACTATATCCTCTGGCAGCGCATTCCATACCAATGGCGCTTTTATGGCCTTGAAAGCGGCGGCGTGTTTGGCACCCCAGGACCACAGGGCATGTTTGTCCAACAGCCGGTAGAGCAGTTCCGCAACCATGGCAACTAGGCATGATATTGCAAGAAATTGCAAGTAAATAAATAGGTACCACTTTGGTGGGAAGGTAACAGCGTTCCGTGCGCCTTGGTGTTTAGTCATGCCGGCCACATGACCACGGAAACGTCTTCGGACAGCGCTGGCTCTTCGGCTTTGAAACGGAGATGAGCACTGCAACCCTAGAGTCGGATTCGACTGGCTTTCGAGCAAGGGAACCTTTACCTTTACTTTAGGCATGATAAAAATTCAAAAGTCCTAAGAACACCTGTAGCTCTGATTTGGAGGACAGAACTGACACCTCTACTATAGCTCGGGCCTTCTCTGGTGTAGGGTGGATTGCCCTGCGTGTCCACGGCGAACCCCAGGAACTCCACCTGTGGAACTCCCAACAAACATTTCTCCTGCTTCATCTTCAACCCCGCTTCGCTGAAGTGTTTGAGCACAGTCCTGAGCCGCTCAGTAAAGGAGTCCGAGTCTGGTGCAATGATCAAAATGTCGTCGAACAAAGGTTGGACTCCGGGGATTCCTTTAAGGAGACAGTCCATTAGGTTCTGGAAGATCCCCGGAGCCACACTAACCCCAAATTGCAACCGTTTCACCTTAAAAGCACCCTGTGT
This sequence comes from Gekko gecko, assembly GCA_029375565.1. NCBI lineage: Eukaryota > Metazoa > Chordata > Lepidosauria > Squamata > Gekkonidae > Gekko > Gekko gecko. The sequence continues at coordinate 133,992,655 of JAPDNY010000008.1, read as the reverse complement.
GTGACTATTGTCTGGGCTTCAGTGGTAGCATCGTCCCTTGGAAGCTGCTGGTAGGCCTGGGCCAGGTCTAGTTTCCCAAAAACCCGGGCACCCGCTAAGGAAGCCAACATGTGCGAAGGATCCTAGGAGCGGCCAATCGGCTAATCCGGATCCTCCAGGAAACCTATGAAATGTAGGATTATGTAAATAAGCCAATCGCGGGTGTAGGGGTGTGTTTGGGGTGTGGTTGTGATGTGCTTTTAAGCAGCCCTCGGGCTTGCCTTGCATCTCAAGTTCTGAAATCACTAAGTATGAGCTGAAATCTCTGAACGATGCCTCAGTCTCAGTACTTTATATACTCATTGTGTAATGAAGTATTTCCTTTTGTCTGCCCATCGGCTTCATTGGATGCCTTCAAGTCCTAGTACTTGGAGAGAAGTCTGTTCCACATTTTAGAAAGGTTTCAACTGCTAATCCATGAACAAAGACAGTGCTTGTAAAGGCAAACGATAGGCATCCAGCCTTTTTCTAAAAGTTGTTAACAGCTGTGTGGGCAGGACCGCTAACCCCCAATTAACTTCCATTGTCTTGCAAGTTCTGTTCCTAATTTAGTCCTATGGAACTCACACAGGCAGAGGTTGTAGGATTTCAGTTCCACCAGTTCATGAATTCTTCTTAAACATTTTTTTTAAAAAGTGATGAAGTGTTCTGGTGAACTCAAAAGCTGGCACCAACAGTTATGTGTCATCTGGCTGATCTGAGTAAAAGGTATTACCTGGATTGCATTCAGGCTTTTTCTGGCCAATGGGCAGCCATCCATCCAAGCTGTCAGTCACAAATCATCAGCCTCAGACCCACTGCCCACTTTGTGGCTAAAGAATTCCCTCTTCCGTTGTTTATCTGTATTATTTTTATTTTTCGTATTGAATTATTATCATCATTAATTTTATTATTTTATTATCTGTATTGTTTGTTTTTTTAACTATTTTAATTATTTTTCTTACTTTCTTGTTTCATTTATTTAGAATATTTGTATATTTGTGTACCTGCCTTTCTCCCAAGTATTTCAGGACCCCAGGCAGATAATTGCAGTACTGCATCATATCTTTGGGGGGAAGAAGAAGAGGAGGAAGAGGAGGAGGAGATTGGATTTATACCCTGCCTTTCACTCGGAGTCTCAGAGCGGCTCACAATCTCCTTTCTCTTCCCCTCCCCACAACAGACACCCTGTGAGGTAGGTGGGGCTAAGAGAGCTCTTTTCCGAGAACTACTGGTGAGAGAACAGCTCTGAAAGAACTTGTGACTGGCCCAAGGTCACGCTAGCAGCTGCATGTGGAGGAGCGGGTAATCAAACCTTGTTCTCCCAGATTAGAATCTGCGCTCCTAACTTCTACACCAAACCTGGTTGCGAGCCTCCAAGTAGTGGCTGCAGACCTCCCGGAATTACAAATTTGTTACAGGGGAAAAAAGCAAAACAATCCAAACTCAGAATAAGGAGAATGAAAATTGTCAAGGGGCAAATAATATTTGAAATAATGCATTATCACGTTATCATGTGTATGGTCATCTAAAATAATAACACTTAGCTACGCATTCACGCACTATTGCTAATTTCCATTATAACAAAAAATGTGGCCAGAGAGGAGAGGGCAGCAGGGGAAGGGAGATAGAAAAGGAAGAAGGGGGCATGGATACAGAGGATGTTTAAAGGTTGCGTGCTGTGAAAAATACCGATCCCGGTGTTTTGCACACGGAAGCACTACACCACAGGGCTCTTTTTGTAGCAGGAACTCCTTTGCATATTAGGCGACACACCCCTAATGTAGCCAATCCTCCAAGAGCTTACAGAGCTCTTCTTATAGGGGCTACTGTAAGCTCTTGGAGGATTGGCTACAGTAGGGGGTGTCGCCTAATATGCAAAGAAGTTCCTGCTACAAAAAGAGCCCTGCACACCAGCTTGCAATCAGCTTGAAAATAAAATCTCTTTATAAGCGCTCTGAAAATATGAAAAAAGAGAGGAAACCCTGACTTTGACTCGACGTGGAGAAAATGAGTTGCGGAATGAAAAATTAGAAACATAACACGATTGTACATCCAAGGTAAAGTACACATGCAGAACCCGCCATACATGAAGCTGCCTTATAGTGAATATCAGATCACTGGTCTGTTAAGATACATCTCTATTGTCTGCTCTGACTGGATCTCTGAGGTCTCAGGAAAAGGTCTTTTCACATCACCTACTACCTGATCCTTTTAACCGGAGACGCCCAGGACTGACTCTGGAACCTTCAGCATGCAAAGAAGATGCTCTGCGACTGAGCCACGGCCCTTGGGGCCCTTTAACTGGAGACAGATAGAACTGAATGTGGGAGCTGCTGCAGCATGAAACGCTCAGCCACTGGGCTATGGCCCCTCTTCGTGTTACTTCATTGGCATGGGAAATGAAGCCAATGGGGGATGTTGCACCACCCACCTCACGTTTCTCTTGAAGAAAGAGAAAACTGGATTGTCACACAATGCACGGTCCACATATGTAGAGCCCAGCAGGAACTCATTAGCATAATAGGCCATACCCAACAGCAGAAAATGATTAGGATATTAGGCCACACCCCTGATAGCACAGCTCATTAGCATATCAGACCACACCCCCATGTTACCAGAAGTATGGTCATCCAGCCACACCCATCTTTTGCTTCTTATTCTGTTTACCTTGTTTGTTGACAAAACCCAGGGTTTTTTTTGGAGCAGGAACTCCTTTGCATGTTAGGCCACACACCCCTCATGTAGCCAATCCTAATGAGTTTCTGCTGTTAGGTGTGGCCTGGTATGCTAATGAGTTCTTGCTGGGCATGGCCAACTCGGCAGCCAGCCAGAACTCCGTTCCTGTGTGTTCTTGCCCAAAAATAGCCCTGTGTAGAGCGATAGGGTTGCCAAACTCTAGGTGGGGGCTAGAGACCTCCTGGAATAACAGCCAATCTCCAGACTACATAGACTGCTTGCTTATTTATTATTTATTTATTCAACACATTCATTCCACTTCTCCTGGAGAAAATGGATGCTTTGGAAGGTGGACTGTACAGCACTCTACCCTACTGAGTTCCCACTGCTCCCTAAATCCCACCCTCCCAGTTTCCACCCTCAGATTTCCAGGTATTTCCAAACCCAGAGTTGGCAACCCTAAAGCAAGGTGCTGTGAAAGTCACACATAACGGCTGTTATGCACATTGTATGGTACATATTTTCTGGGCTAGGAAATTAAAGCAGCTTAGCTGTTAATGCCTGCAAGGAAATCTGTAAGCTATAGCTTTGTGACGTTTTGGCTGCCACACCAGCAGCAATGTTCCAAGTGTGGAAATATAAATAGTTTAAAGACATAAGCGAGTGAGCAAATAAATAAATAAATACATGCTTTTTGGCTCAGATGTCCTTCTGACAATATTCTAAACCAGAGATTACCAGCCTTAATTTTGTGACACCCCAGTGCATTGGAACACACACACACATACACACTCACTCACTCACTCATGGAGTGTCACAAAAGTCTTAGAAAATTATTGTAAAAATCATTTTCCTTCATCTTTATTTTTTAAAATTAGTGAATATATGGCAATCCTCACTATATTTCTGGGCCCTTTTCAAAATTGTCAATGCATTGTCATGAAGATCGTCTTCTGTTGCGCCAGTGTTCGCCGACTCCCAGGAGCTGAATTTCAGGGAGCACAGCAGGCTGCAATGGGAAGAGAAAGTCAAAAGCTAGATGAATGTCAGGTTCTGACTCCTGTGGGATGGAGCCCAGGGCTGCTGAACCTTCCAGCATCAGGCCACAAAGTCTCAGTCATCATCCAGTCTGTCTCACCTAGGGTTCCCAGCCCCTTTCTGAGGCCTCTCCCGAGTGCTGATCAGCTGGACAGTGGGGGGACTTCTCAGCAGCAAACTAAGATCTAGGCCTCTACCTAGGCATTTTGCCCAAATACCAGAGTGTCCGATGACGTGATGACATCCAACAACCGGGCATAGAGGCTGAGGCCTTCCCCTGATGTTGCCTCCCCTGGCACTGTGATTTAGAGGTTTAGTACCTAAAAAAATGGAGGATCCCTTTAGTCACCAATGCTCCCTCTAAGCTATGGAGAGTTGTGAGCAAAAAGTCTACTTCGTGAGCTACTGGCATTAAAGTTGTGAGTGATTTGGCTACTGCATAAATTAGTTTGCTCTGGAGCCATCCCTCCTGAGTGAAGACAAAAATGTGTGAGCTGGAGGCTAAAAAACTGTGAGCTAGCTCACACTAACTCTGCTCAGAGGGAACACTGAGCCACCGATAGACTTCTCCTCCATGAATCTATGTAATCCCCTTTTAAAGCTGTCTATGCCTGTGGTCATCACTACATCTTCTGGCAAAGAATTCCACATTTTAATCACTCTTTGTGTAAAGCAGTAGTTCCTTTTTGTCCGCCCTGAACCTACTGCCCATCAACTTCACTGGATGCCCTTGAGTTCTAGTATTTTGGGAGAGGGAGAAAAATTTCTCTTTGTCAACTCTCTCCACCCCATGCATAATTTTATAAACCTCTATCATGTCCCTCTATGGTTGCCAGCTCTGGGTCAGGAAACACCTGGAGATTTTGGGGGTGGAGCCTGGGAAGAGGTGAGTTTGGGAAGTGGAGGGACCTCAGTGTGGTCTAATGCCATAGAGTCCACCATCCAAAGCAGCCATTTTCTCTGGGGGAACTGATCTTGGTTGCATGGAGATCCATTGTAGTAGTGAAAGATCTTCAGGCGCCACCTGGAGGTTGGCAACCTCATGCCCCCTTAACCATCTCTTTTCTAAACTGAAAAGTCCCAGACTCTTCAGCCTATCCTCACAGAGAAGGTACTTGTCTTGGTTGCCCCCTTCTGTACTTTTTCCAGCTCTGCGGTGTCCTTTTTGAGATACGGGGACCAGAACTGTACATGTTATTCCCTATGAGGCCGCACCATAGGTCTATACAGGGGCATTTTATTTTTATTTTCAGTCGCTCTTCCTAATAACCCCTAATACAGAGTTTGCCTTTTCTACTGCTGCAGAAATGTGCTTTGCACACGAAAGCTTACACTTTGAATCGAACTTTGTTGGTCTTAAAGGTGCCATTGGATTCAAAATTTGTTAAGCTATCTACTATAACCCCAAAGGTGGGGGGGGACCTCTCAGTCTTAGCAAGTTCAGACCCTTTTAGCCTATACTTCAAGTTGGGATTTTTTTGTCCCCGTGTGTATCACCTTACACTTATCAACACGGAACTTCATTTGCCACGTTGATGCCCACTCAACCAATTTGTCGCAATCCCCCTGGAGCTCTTCACAGTCATACCTGGTTTTTCCCACCCCGAATAATTTTGTGTCATCTGCAGACTCGGAAAGGTTGTTAACCTCCAGGTGGTGGCTGGAGATCTCCCACTATTACAACTGATCTCCAGGCAACAGAGATTGGTTCCCCTGGAGAAAATGGGTGCTTTGGAAGGTGGACTCAACACATTTATACTTCACTGAAGTCCCTTCCTTCCCCAAACCCCACCCTCCTCAGGCCCCGCCCCCAAATATCCAAGTATTTCCCAACCAGGAGCTGGCAAACCTAACACTGGTCCACCACACTTCTCACCCCTAGTTCCAGATCATTTATAAACAAATTAAATCGGACTGTCCCCGGTACTGATCCTTATGGGACCCCACTGCTTACTTCCCTCCACTGTGAGAACTTTCCATTTATTTCTCGACTTTGCTTTTTCTTCCAGCACTGGTAGGTCTCCCAGAGGTTTCAGGCCTTGGGCTGGCAACCCTAGGCCCACAGCTCAGTTGCTAAAGGAAGAAAAGCCCCTGTCAAAAGGCTAAAGGGGGCCGGGGGCGGGGGAGGAAATGCCAGAGCTGAGTGTTGCCATTTTTGAAGATGACACTAAGCTCTGCTTCCTGGGTTGGCACAACGTTTCCTCTTTATGTCAGAGCAAAAGAGGGTTTTCTTTGCTCCAGCTTAAAAGAGGAAGCCCAGGGGACCCAAAAGCCATGCTTGGAAACAGCACAATGTCATGTGGAGGCTCCCAAATAGAGCAGGGACATGCTGTGTGCCCCAGATGGAAATTTACCCTAAATCAGACTCTGTCACAGCATTGCCATGCCAACAAGGGTTCATTCGCCCCGCCTAAATCTGCTTCCCACACATGGTTTTTAATGGACCTTTTCCATTTTGGGATATTTTGTGCATTTTAAGTAGGCAACTTATTATAGATGGAGTCCGTCCATATTTTCTGTAAAGGCAGAATTGTGTGGCCAAACAAAGTTCAATAAATCCTCTTTTTCAGATTCATAAAGAACGTGTTTGAAGGAAAGGGGGTTGGCTGGAGGCCGCAGGGCACTCCACTGAGACGGTTTTCCAAAACAACCAAACCCTATTAATAAAAAAGCGAGATGTTTGTTGAAATATCAGGCATCAACGTTGTTTGTTATCTTATCCCCATTATGAAAACTGAAATTGCTTTGGAGTATCATGTTGGTAATTTTAAAATCTGCTGTTGTTTTTTTTTAATTTTTAAAAATGTAGCTAGATAGGCATAAGGAAACTTGGCTGCAACTGGGATTTGTACATTATACTAATTTTGCTCTGCTAATGCAATGGCCCTGATCCAGCTAGAGCCCCTTGAGCTCAGACTGAGAGCCAGGGTGGTATAACGATGAGGGCCAAACTAGCATGTGGGAGGCCTAAGTTCAAATCCCCACGCTGCCATAAAGCTTGCTGGGTGACCTTAGGCCAATCAGCCTCAACTACCATATCCACTGCCTTGTCTTCCATAGCAGGACAGCGAAATAAATTACACAGACTGAAAATCCATCTAGTCCAGTATCCTTTTCCCCCTTGCAGTGGCCAACCAAATGCTCCAAGAAGGCCCTAAGCAAGGCACAAAGACATTAGGCGTCCTTTGCTGTTTTGTGTCCTCTACATCTGGTTATACTAGGGGCTGCGGTGGCTTAGTGATTAAGACGCTAAACTGCAGGCCAGAAGGTCGGCAGTTCAGCAGTTTTTGAAACCCGAGTGCCGCGAGTGAGCTCCCATCTCTGGCCCCAGCTCCTGCCAACCTAGCAGCAAGAAAGCAAGAAATTGCAAGTAGATAAATAGATGCCGCTTTGGTGGGAAGGTAATAGTGTTCCGTGTGCCTCAGCATTTAGTCATGCCAGCCACATGACCACAGAGAGGTCTTCAGACAGTGCTGGCTCTTCGGCTTGGAAACTGAGATGAAACTAATTCAGTATAAAGCAGCTTCATATGTTCAGGGGAGCGGTGGCGCAGGCAATAAGAACGCCTGCATAGTAACATCAATGAACAGCCATTATGGCTGTTCGAAACTCACCGCAGCCAGAGTGAGCTCCCGGCCCATGTCCCAGCTCCCGTCCACCCAGCTGTTTGAAAGCATCATAAATGCAAGTAGATAAAGTGGGTACCTGCCCTAGGTGGCAGGGGGCACCCCCTCCTCCTTGTGATGTGGAGGTTTCGGCGGCGGCGGCAGCGGCAGTGATGGCGGCGAGCAGTTCCTGGTGACCAGTGGAACAACGTTGGAAGGCGGATCCCGGAGAAGTGGAGGCCTGGAGAGTGTGGTGATGTGTGGCGCAGCGCGGAGGAGCCACCTATGGACAATAGCCGGAACTGCAGCCAACACAGAAGCCACGCACCAGGACGAGGACCTGCCGGAGGAAGCTGCCCGGAAGATCGGCTCCAGAAAAAGGGCACCAGGACGCCAATATCTGAAGCAGCGGAAAGGAAGTCGGATGACAACTAGCCTGGGGTGCTGGTAGGCAGTCACCACCCTGTAGACTATGTGGCCCTAGTTAGGTTAAAATTCGGTTGCTTAGAACCGCTATGTAAACCGCCCAGAGACCCTCTGGGGTTAGGGCAGTATATAAGCCGAAAGTATAAATAAATAAATAAATAAATAAATAAATAAATAAATAAATAAGAGTCAGCTAAGTGGTGCTGGAGAAGCAACAGCCAGCTAAGAGTCTAGGTACCGTAAATATGGCTGAAAGAATGATTTAGTCCACTTGTACCCTAGGGGGAGCCGTGGAGCATTCTCTAGTGTTTAGGGTTTATTGAATGTTTTTCTCTAGCAGTTCAGCCTACCTCTTGTTGTTTCCCTCTCTGCTATCTGTTAGTACGTGTTAGTGCAGGGGTGTCACTCGTTTGTTAGGAGTGCCGGATCTGCCATAAATGAGACCTTGTTGGGCCGGGCCATGTGTGTCATAAAACGTAATGCTAGGTAGCGGAGATATAAACCTTATAAAGGACACAAAGGATTTTTTTTACTTAAAATAAAAACATGCTTAAAACATGGCACTCTTGCAATATTTTGTTTATTTAACAGTGTCTGATAACTGACACCTCTTGCTCTGAATTATTGCATCAAAATGTCTGTGCTGTTGCAGTCTTGAGCATGCTGTTCAGGTGTGTATCTGTAAGTTGCAAACCTACGATGACACCGCAGAACTGGAAGAAGCAGCAGAAAACAGCCAGTTCCACTGCGAGCCTGATAGAAGCCCTCTGGGGGCCTGATCCAGCCCCCGGGCCGCGTATTTGACACCCCTATGTTAGTGCTTTTGCTCTGAAGACCCCTCTGCTGTATTAGTGGCCTGCAGCAGGCAGTTATTGTCTTCTTTGCAAAACACTGTTGCCGTAAATTCATAGAAAGCAAACTCCCAAGCATGGATTGGATTATTTCCTGAACTCTGCCAACAAGGGGCTTAAAGAATTTATACTCTCAAGAAATACCACCACCACCTCAGCCTGGAATCTTTGGTGGTGGTGGAAAGGAAAGGGCTGTTAAGTCACAGCTGATTTATGGCGACTCTGTAGGGTTTTCAAGGCAAAGGATCTTAAGAGATGGTTTTTCACTGCCTGCCTCTGTGTCACGACCCTGGTATTCCTTGGAGGAATCCCATCCAAGGAGCCAGGGCCAACCCTGCTTAGCTTCCGAGATCTGGCGAGATTCTGGGCTATCCAGGTCAGAGCCTGAGCTTCTTGAGGAAAGATCTGTGAATTAACCCAATTCAAAACTGGTTTTGTTTGCGTTTTGGAATCATGCTGGCAGGCTGTTGCAGGATCAATCACGCATTCATGGCATTAATATGACAATGGCATGAAACTCTCTCCATTGTTTTACGAGGGCCCCACAGAAGATGCTTTCTGACACTGCACTGGGAAGGACTCTAGCCGCATAAGCATGCTAGCTATTAATTTGCAGTGGTTATTAACATTTTGATGTTTTGCTACCGAGGAAAAACAATGTATTGATTTCTGGTTTATAATCTCAAAGTACGCCAAGCAGACTGTAATCCTAGAAGGGGGGCGGGAACAAATGTGGTTAAACATTTCATTTCTTTCCAAGGAAGTGGAGGAGTGAAACAGAACTCAAACCTCGTGAGATGTTGGCAGTAATTTGTATTGCACAGATCGGGGCAGAAGGAGGGGAGATCTAGGCTTGACAGCCCCTAGGTCTGCACAGGGGGATCCCCTGATTTCAGGGGCTTCTCCTCACTGCAGATCAGCTGGCCAGCAGGGGAAACCCCACCCCCTAAAATAGGGACATCGCCGTGTGACATCCTGATGCGATGGCATCACCCTGAAATGATGCCATCACGTCGGGGATGTCGTGCCGGGACACTCTGGTATTTGGGCAAACTCTATGGTTTGAGGGCGAAGAAACTATACAGTTGCCCAAATACCAGAGTGTCCCCATACAATGTCCCACACACAATGATGTCACTTCTGGGGGACGTTGCATGATGTCCATGCCAACCCCTGGAACACCCCACAAATCCCCCCACTGGAGTGACGAGGGGACCTGGCAACCCTAGGAAGATTTGGCAGAAATAGCAACACGTGGACTGCAATCCTGAACAGAGTTATACTCTTCTAAACCTATTGATTTAATGGATTTTGAAAGATGTGACTCTGCTGAGGATTGCATTGTTGAGGACTCAACACACTTGAAAACTGGTGTCTTCTGTGCCGTGAGTGGAAAGAAGCACAGGGTTACAGTATAACTATACTCTTCAGTGACCCTCATACTTGAATAAAAAGTGTAGCTAGTTGCTAACAAATGTTTATTTGGGACCCTTTATTTGGCCAAGTATCCACTCATGAGGCCTTCACAGTTCTGCACAGTCCAAACTACAAAGGCCCACAGTTAGAGTCACTGCATGTGGCAAAGAACTTACAAAGGTCTGAGACTGAATACAGAGAAAGATCTACCATTTTTTTTAAAAGTCCTTGGATGTCCGTTTGCAGCTGGATTATAGGGTTGCCCTGGTGGGGGATGGGGGGGTTAATATTGCCAGATCCAGTCTGGGAAACTCCTGGGGGTTTGGGCGTGGAGCCTGGGGAGGACAGGGACCTCAGTGGGGTATTGCCAAGCCTTGGCAGGGAGGGCAGGGTGAAAGTTAAAACAATAAATAAATAAATAAATGCAATGCCATAGAGTCCACCCTCCAAAATGCCCATTCTCTCCAGGGAAACCGATCTCGGGGGGGGGGTCCCCAGGTCCCACCTGGAGGCTGGCACTCCTAAACTGGACTTACCCATGACTGATAGTGCCCTAGTGCATACTAGATATTAGGTCCAGAAACCCAGAGCAAAGGAGAGTGTTCTGGTCATGTGCAAAAATGATACCAATAAAGAAAATCACAAAAGCATTATCAACAAGGAAAGAAAACAAGCTACTAAATACAAGCCACTAAATACAATCCAGTATCCCCTCTAAGCTGTGTGTGTGAGTGGCCACTCATTATTAACACAGGAAGCCCTGCTCAGCAGCAATCTGGAGCCGCATAGAGTCTTGCACTGCCCTTTGCCCATGTTAAGATTACAGCAGTTCTGTTCTCCTCAGGATGTGAACTGCTCTGCTCAGCAGGGGAAAAAAATTAGGGGGAATACTGAATCCAGGGTCATAAAAACAGCATAAAATAAACAATGAGCACTCTAAAAATCTCCATATAATAGACTTCAGACCAGAAGCAGACTATAAACAGCTAACTGGATAAGAGTGTCAGACTAGTATCTGAGAGACCTAGGTTCAAATTCATGCCATGGAAGTTTGCTGGGTGGCCTTGGGCCAGTCACAGTTTCTCAGCCTAATCTACCTTACAGGGTAGTTGTGAGAATAAAATTAAGAGAAGGAGAAGGATGTGAGCTGCCTTGGGGAGAAAAGGGGGGTACAAAATAAATAAATACACATATAAGTATCTAGTTATAATTTTCTATATATTTATATATAGATAATTTTATCTATCAATAGGTACAAATAGGTAACTATATGTAGATAATTATCCATCTATCATCTATCGATCATCTGTCTGCCTGTCCGTCTGTCCATCCATTCATCTATCGAAACCTGGAGCTGCTGTGAAACTTTAAGGAAGTTCACAATAGAAACAAAAACACATACAGAAAAATAGAAAAGCCAGCCTTTTTTTAATATATATATGTATGTGTATATATATATATATATATATATATATATATATATGTATATATATATGTATGTATGTGTGTGTGTGTTCTGAAAGGGTTTCCCTGCTGGAGGACATGACTTGTCTGTCAAACAGCGAAACCTTGCCACTAAGAATAATAAACAGAGGTCCTGCAAAGAAGAAACCTTTTGCTGAAATCAAACAACCCTGTTTTCATGGAGGCACCTGACGGAGCAATCTGGCTAAAATATGCGCACAGAGGAGGCCTGTCCATAGGGAAATACAGTAAGTATTTACGAGAGAACAAATTAGCATTATGCTGTGCAGGACGTGCCGTGGAGTGATCCACTTTCGCTGAGGTGCTGGGAGGTGACAGGAAACCAAATAAGTTATGATACCATTTCTTTGAGCAGCTGGGCCATGCCCTGAGGCCAGGAATGGCAGTGCCAACTTCCTTATTGAGTGTAGGCTTTCTTGGCCAAGAACGGGTTTATTTTTCTTAAGTAATTTCTCTTCCTCTCTCGATCCAAGATGTGACTGGTCTCGAAAGTATTTGGCAGTCTCTCTCATCTCCCACTCTGGCTGTTTCACTTTTCTAGAAGGTAACGATATACTTCTGTCAGGAGAAGCGCGTTGGCTGAGGCAGGAAGATTTCGGCAAAGATTTTTCCTAAGGTCAGACTTGTTCCCTCAGGCAGGGGGCACATCTGACTGTTTATGGTCGTGTTCAGACAGGTCTTTACATCCGACCCAGGCACGAATGTCTGGTGGATTTAAAGGGAACAATCAGACAGTGACATCTGGGAAAGGTGCCGCTTCCGTGATCAGCCTGTTTTGCCCTGCCATGGAGCTGATCATCCCAAACAGCCGCCATTTTTAAAAATCTCCAAGCAATAGGCACATAAACGCATAAATGCATGATAGCTGCAGAGCTCCACTCAAGAGTTTGGGACAATTTCATGTTAATCAATGGCCTGTTAAATTAATGAACCTCATTAATTGAAATTGGACCTCGAGGGAGGACAACGTAGGTCTTTCCCCAAGCAAAGTAGTCCCTCCACTGACCCAGATCTCCAGGGCAGGGGTAATGGTCGGGATTAATTTCCTCTAGCCCTGGCCGTCTGCATCGGAACAGAAACTGAAAGAAGAAGTTGGATATGCTTGGACTGTCTTGTTGGTCGCTCCATGGGGATAGATGGGGAGGTGTAGGGATTTTGGGTACATGTCCCTCAGGCGGTGCTTTAACCACACGATTCTGTGCATGCATGGAAAACCAAGCACACAGTGAAGCGCATATGCCCTTGCACAATGGAATTTTTTTAAAAAACCGACCACGCGGCTCCTTCAAGGGGATGCCATCTCTAGACAACCCACAGTGGAGTCAGTGTGTGCTAAGGCAATTCACGGGGAAGCTGTCTGGTCATGGAACACTGGATAAAAAGGATTGGGATAACATCTGAGCTGGGCCAATGGTGGGATCAGCTGCCCATCTGAATGCACCCCATGAAGGGCTTCCTTTGCACCAGAGGTCTGCCTGCAGCTGATGGCTCTCAGTACAGAACCAAATCCGGCTCTTTCCATAAAGTAAATAGAAATTTTCAGTCAAGGTGTTATCCAGAGAAGTAGGTGGGATGCTGGAATAGACTGTATGTAAATGGAAGGGCAGGCAAAGATTGTTGTGGGACTAACGGGCTTCTTTGAGGTGTTTTACAGAAAGGGAGCTGATGGAAGTGAATACCTGCCAGTTATCTAGGAACAAAGCAGGTGCAGATGTATGCCAGTGCACTAAAATAATTGTGTAGGGTGCTCCTGTGAATATTTATTCCTTATTATAAAACATTATCTGTGCTACTTCCTAATAAAGGACTTGCCACCAGCAGTGTTTTGACTGTGGAAACTTTGTAGATCAGGGGTTCAGTTGTATATTTTCAGCTATGCAAAAAGACTTTTCTTATACTGGTTCTTTGTTGATCTCTTCCTCTGAATCTTGATAGAGTTGGGCTCTTTGGTTATAAGTATGTGCAAGTAAGGAAATGCCATGCGCAAGGTCAAGCCAGTTGATCTGTCCTTAATACACACACACACAAGTTTTCAGCATGCACAAGCTCCTGGGGCAGCTCCGCAGCAAAATAAAGTCAGGCTGATTTCCCACTACAGCTGCCTCAGTGTTGCGCCGCCGTTTGCCCCGACACTATCGGTCAATTTCACACCCGAAGCCGCGGGGCTGCATTTTGACCCACGGCTTCGCCCGATTTCCCCCGCAGTTTCGTGATCCTGTTTTCTGGGGATCACGAAACTGCGGGGGAAATCGGGCGAAGCCATGGGTCAAATGCAGCCCCGCGGCTTCGGGTGTGAAATTGACCGATAGTGTCGGGGCAAACGGCGGCGCAACACCGAGGCAGCTGTAGTGGGAAATCAGCTACACTAAAAGCAGTCACACCAGCTCCTTTTCAAAAGCAACATTCAAACAAACCATGCATCAAAGAAAAAAAAATGCCACACAGGCTCAGAGAAAAAAAATAAGCAAAAAGCAGGGCTTTTTTTGTTGGAAAAGCCCTGCAGGAACTTATTAGCATAATAGGCCACACTTATGACAGCACAGCTCATTAGCATATTAGGCCACACACCCATGTTACCAGAAGTGTGGTCATCCAGCCACACCCACCTTTTGCTTCTTATTCTGTTTACCTTCTTTGTTGTCAAAACCCAGGGCTTTTTTTGGAGCAGGAACTCCTTTGCATGTTAGGCCACACACCCCTAATGTAGCCAGTTCTAATGAGTTTCTGCTGTCGGGTGTGGCCTATTATGCTAATGAGTTCCTGCTGGGCGTGGCCAACTTGGGAGTCAGCGGGAACTCCGTTCCTGTGCGTTCCTGCCCCAAAATAGCCCTGAGAACAACCAATAGGAAAAATGTACAGCAATAAAATCACCAGAGCAATTAGGGCTGCCAGACTCCAGGTGGGGCTTGCCCTGGAGATCTCCTGGAATTATAACTGATCTCCGGACTACAGGGACCAGCCCTCCTGGGGGGAAATGGCTAGTTTGGCTTTATGGCATTATACCCCACTGTGGCTCCTCCCTTCTTAAATCCAGCCTATCCCAGCCTCCACTGCCAAATCTCCAGGAACTTCCCAATCTACAGCATGTCTATTCAGAGTGGGGTTGCCAGCCTCCAGGTGGGGCCTGGAGACCTCCCACTTTTACAACTGATCTCCAGCTAATGGAGATCAGCTCCTCTGGAGAAAATGGCTGTTTTGGAGGGTGGACTCTATGGCATTGAACCATGCTGAGGCTCCTCCCCTCCCCAAACCCCGCCCTCTCCTGGATCCACCCCCAAAGTCTCCAGGTATTTTTTCAACCCAGACCTGTCAACCCTAACTCAGAGTTTTATTCTGGCCTATTCAATGAAAACATTCTTATGATCAGTGGGAGCGGTCTGCCCCGGGTGCAGGCAATAAGGGGGTGAGAGGCTGGGGTTGCTGTTGCTGAGCACCCTGGGTGAGCCAGGATACAGCACCTCCATCTTGGGGATCCTTGGCAGTGACTCAGTGACTGGGAGGAGCCGCAGGGTGCTACCATACTAGAACTGCCGAGCCAAGCAGGGGGGACATGATGGGTGGAGCCCAAGTGGGTGGTGCATACGTCTGATGCTTGAAGGTGTTAGAAGCTGTTGCCAGCTTTGTAGTTCTGAAGAAAAGCACTGTTTTGGGAAACACTTAAATAAAATGTTGTGGGGGGGTTGCATACATCCAGACAAAATCCAGAAAAATATGACTACAGTACGCTATTCACAGTTCAAAACTGGCTTCACCAGCAGCAGCCTGGGAAACGTAAGGTTTTGTGTTGTGTGGTGTGTTAATGTGCATGCCCATGTATTTACATAACATGTGCATTAATAGGGCTTCCAGATTCCAGATTCCCAGCATCCTAAAACTGAGACTGATGGGAGCAGGACTCAACCATGTCACAATGACCAGCAGTTCTAATTGTCCTACATGACATCAAAAAACTTAAGACCGTAAGTGGTCTTCCGGATCAGACCACTGGCTCATCTCCTCCAGCACTGTGTTTTGCACACTGGACAACCATTTACCCTGGAGTGCCAACAAACAGTGCATAGAAGTCTAGGCCTTCCCTTGAGGCTGCCTTCTAGCACTGGAATTCAGAAATTTACTGGATGTGGCAGTTCCCGTTAGTAATTTAGGCTAATAGCTCTTAATAGAACTATCCTCCATAAATCTAATTTCCCTTTAAAGCCATTTATGCTACTGCCCACCACTATACCCACTGGCAGCAAATTCCACAATTTCACAATCTAGGAAAATGTGTAGTCACATTCCTGTGGTTATGAAGAGGTGGACTCCTCGCCCACCATACAGCCATTTAAAAATAAAAAAGATTAACTATGTGTGGAATATATTTGAGATATAGTTGAGATATCAATGCCAGATTATTGCCCCCCTTTTACAGCCTACATGTACAGGAGATAACTTTCAGACTCCATCACTAGGCTGGAGTCCAGGGTTGTCTCCTTCTCCAGGGTTCCTTTAGTAGGGCTTGCTCTGGGGGAAGAAACTCAGAAAAGAACGGGGGGGGGGTTTACATCACCCTGCCCCTGCCGGTTACCTCTCCCTGGTTGCCTTAGTTGAGGTCTCGCCTGTCCTCCATGGTTCTCCCAGTGTGCACTTTTTAAAGGACAGCCTGGGGGTGGGACAACTCAGGGAGCCTCACCCACTCCCTCTATCCTAAGAGATGGGCCTATGGGAGTGGCAGGTTCTAGACCCAATGGGCAGCTGCCTGCCTGGGAACCCATTTCCCTTGCCCCTCCCCCATAGGAAGCTGTATAGGGCTTCTCCTCTGGTCCCTGCTGGCCTAAGGAGGTCACTGCAGCCTGTTTCCTGTCCTGCCCTTCCAAAGATGCCTTCCGGGCTCCCACAAAAGATGAGAAGCAGAGCATTTCTTGTGGTGGGTTCTGTTGCTCCTCTGCTGCCGACCCTTGGGGGCTGGCTGCTGGCTGGACCCTGGCCTCCTTGGTGTCTTTGGGCGTCCTCTAGAGTTGCCAGAGCCCCTGGGAGAGGCAGGGATCCCCAGTCTCCAGGCCCTGTCCCCCAGCCGCTGATCAGCTGGCCAGTGGGGAGACTTACCAGAAGAAAGAGAAAGGCCCAAGCATGTCACCGGCACCACACAGGAAGTGACATCATCACTCCAGCGATATCCGAGCAGCATTCTGGTATTTGAGCAAAAACTCTATGGTAGAAAGCGTTTTTACCATTGAGTTTTTGCCAAGATACCAGATGTCACAACATAATGACATCATTTCCTGTGTGATACCAGCAATGTGTTCCAGGCCTTCCTCTTTCTCCTGGTAAGTTAACCCCTCCCCCATCCCCTGCCAGTTGCCGGGAGAGCTACCTGGCAACCCTAGCATTGTGGTGAGCTGGGAAGCTGCTCCTGCAGCATCACATTGGGCTTCTGTGGTCCTCCATAGATGGTTCCCTTGACACAGTCTGGAGGCTTCCATCTCCTTGAAGTTAAGTGCAGGGGTAGGAGGTCTGCCCTGGACAATAACCCAAAAGGAACTCATAGAAGTCTTAGAAGAAGCCATCAGGTGTGTGGGCTAGCCAAAGGCTCAAAGATGTCAACCCACCACCCTGAGAATCCACCTCAGATCCTGAGTCTCCAGACCAAAGCCCTATCTGGAGCTTCTGTTCTTTAGCATCTAGAGTAGGGGTAAGAAACCCTCAGCATACGTGCAGACGGCACCATACCAGAACATTTTGCTTGGCACCCAGGGCCAGATCTCCAACCAACTGAGGAACCAGCAGCAGTACTGTGCCCGGGCTAGGGGAGAAGGCAACAGCCATGGTTTATGGCTGTCATCACCTCTCGGAGCAGCATGGCCACCAGCTGGGACCAAGATGAACCCTTTAGATGCTGGCATTGCCAGTATGTCTTGGCTTGCTCCAAATGTGTCTGGCCAAGTACAACCCTTGTCTCCTTTTGCTTGCTTTGCCCACTTTGCTTGCCGGCACATCAGTGTCTTCATAGGCAGATGCTGCATTTCTTTTCAGCACGGGAGTCCAAAGCATTACCTACCCCTGCTCTGGAGACCTGCAGGAGGGGCTGAAACTGGTCCGGTCTAACAACTTATATTGGCACATTTCAATGAGCACACCTGAAAGATCAAAGAGGGTCAAAATAGGGAGAGTGATTTACCAGCAAGGGATACAGCTACAAGAAAGTCTTGCTTATCCCTGAAACTTACATAAATTTTGCATTTTCTATGTGAACCACAAATCTTGCAGGATTCCACAGCATGCCTTGGAAATATGCAAGAATGGCCATTATTGTCATCTGCACAAGAGAGTCACAGGGACAAGATTTAATTTACACGCTGTATTTGTTGCAATGAGCCTGTAGTCAGAGGAAGCCTAAACAGCTAAGAAACAGGGTAGGGGATTCTGCTGGGGAACTGACGGCTGGCCCCAAAGAGGGCAACGTGAAGCTTTCAAAGGAGACTGTGTACGAAGGCAAGGTACTCTCACCTTGGAGTTCATATATCACCAGAGCCTCCTGCTTTTAATCTGTCCGCACTTGCACACTGCCTTCCTCATAGAAAACACAAGTTTGGGCCAAAGCATAAAAGTGCAGAGCTGTGCAGAATATACTAAAATAACAGGACGGAATAGTTGAGGACACAGAAGAAAAGTTTGCTTTGGATTCGCTTCAGGTTGCTGGTATGAGGAACTGAAGTCAAATACTCGTTTCAACTGAGCTGGTTTCCCCTTTCCTGATTGGTCGCTGGCTTTGCCTGTCTTGGTAACGAGGAAAATTAGAGGACGGTGACTGCTCAGTTCAGCCTCCCCTTTCTCCCTCTGCTGCTGTTTCCCATCTCATTGTGGCCTGTGGAAAATAGTCTCAGTGTAGCAACGACCATAAGAAAATACAGGCACTGTCCTGGATGGCTTTAGAAGGACCTAAACAGTTGAGCAGTGGGGGTGTGCACATTTTCCCCCTCAGTTTTTTTCCAGTTCGGATATATTGAACCAATTACGGGACTTATTACAGTTCCGCAGGGCCTGTAAAATGGAGCTGTTCCGCCAGGCTTTTGGTTGAGACAGCACACGTTCAACCATTCTGGCCTCCCCTGTTTATGGCCCCCTTTCCCAGTGCCTGCTGTCAGATGATATTATTGGGCACTGGAGCACCTATAGTCACCTGATAGGAGGCATGGGGTTTCACGATATTGTTCACCATGCCATCAATTGTTTTATTTCTTTTATTGTTTTATTGTTTTATGGACTCTATGCTGTAAGCCACCCTGAGCCCATTTGTGGGATACAACAGGGTATAAATTGAATGAATGAATGAATGAATGAATGAATGAATGAATGAATGAATTCCAGTTTCCTGAAAAATCCTGGACCCCAATACTGGTGCAGTATTCGGATCTGGGATTTTCTAGAAAATCCCAATTTTTTCCAGGTCCACTAGCCCCAAGAAGAAAAAAAGGGAAAAAATTGCACACCAGAAGCTTTTTAATGCCTCCTTTTCACTCAGCTCAAGGGTTGTCAAGGCAGCAAACAATCAAATACATTAAATTAGCTTTAAAATACACCCACATATGTGTGCATACACATATAAAAACAATTAAAAACAACAATTACAGCAAATAAACAGGAAGGAGGATCAGTGAGGGAATGCCAAAAGCAAAATAGAAAAGTTTTCACCCTCTGGCAGGAGAGAACAATACAGGGAGACAGACAAATGTTTGGTTTGCTACTGCTTGGCAGTAGCCATGGGTATAATCTATGCCAATCGCCTTCTAGAAACACGCCAGGACCAGCTGGGTCTATGCTAAGTCACAGAGTGGGGCCTCCCATTTACACACTCAAGTTACCAGTTCCCAGGCCCAAATTCCCACACCTGATAAACCGAGGAGCGGGTGAGGAAAAAAAAAAGCCTTCATATAGTGACGCTATAGGAATGTCCCCAATCTCTATGGCAAAGACTATAGACTCTGGGAGAGGCAGCCTAGAGCATCATCTGGAAGTGACATCACATTATCTCCAAACTCTGCTCTCCCCAGGCCACTCCCCAACTCACCTGGCATTTACTGAGGTAGTGTTGGGAACTCCGCCCAGGGAGGCATTGCAGCAGTGGGTCCCACTTCAAAAAATCTGAGAACCACGGAGTTAATCTACCATGATACGGACTGATGTGAAAAGGGAAAAATCCCTATAGTTCTTCTTTAAAACAAAGTAGAGTCTAACAACACTAGAATTTATCCAAAATAGACCCCTAAATCTCTTCCTTTCCCCTCCGTGTCCCTTATTAATTGCCTTACAGTTGGCAGAAAATCAGTTTATTAAAGACCATATGGGTGATATAATTAAAATTTCAAAAAGTGTCATAGTCTTAATTAGCAAGACAAATCTGGGCCCCTCTGCAAAGATACTGGATGTTGCTTTTTTCGTCCACTCACACATTCAGATACAAACACTCAAGGACCCTGCATTTCAGATGCTCAACAGTATGGAGGTTGTTAGTGGTGAAAAGGACAATTGCCCAGAAAGAGATAAGTGCATACCTGGGTGAAGGACTTGGATTTATGTTCCAACTGTACACATTTCTCAGGGACAGTCCCTGTTCCCTGATTTCCTTTTCTAGGTAACTCACTGATCACACACACTAAATAATCCACTGTCAATCCACTTTCAGTGCACTTTCCAACCAGTGCTTCCTCTAAGCTGTGGAGTCTTGTGAGCAAAAATTCTACTTTGTGAGCTACCGGCATGAAAACTGTCAGCGAGCGATTTGGCTGCTGCATCAATCAGTTTGCTCTGGAGCCCTCCTTCCTGAGCCAAGGCAAAATGTGTGAGCCGGAGGCTAAATATTTGTGAGCCAGCTCCCACTAACTCAGCTTAGAGGGAACATTGTTTCCAACTGGATTTTACTGTGTGAACCGGCAAAATCCAGTTGGAAAGTGCATTAAAAGTGCATTATTTAGTGTGTGTATGATCACAGCCAGGGGTCTTTTCGTAGAAGAACAGCTGCAGGAGCTCATTAGCATATGGTATGCTAATGAGCTATTAGGCTATTAGCATATGCCACACCCCCTGACATCACCGGAAGTGATGTCAGAAGGGGAAGCAAAAGGGGGGAAGCATCTTCAAAAGCCTCCCCTTCCCTTCCCCAGCTGGTCTGGGTGGGGGAGCTAAGAGAGAAGGGGTTTAAAGTTTAAACTCCTTCTCACTAGAGTTGGGCCACAGAAGGAGGAAAGAGGGAAGGAAAGAGAGAGAGTAGAGAGAAGGAAAGAAGGAAGGAAAGAGAGAAAGAAAGAGAGGGAAGAGGGAGGGAAACAGGGAAAGGAGGAAAAAGAGAAGAGAAGAAGGTGGGAAAGAAAGAAAGAAAGAAAGAAAGAAAGAAAGAAAGAAAGAAAGAAAGAAAGAAAGAAAGAAAGAAAGAAAGAAAGAAAGAAAGAAAGAAAGAAAGAAA
The DNA here is from genome assembly GCA_029375565.1 of Gekko gecko. Lineage (NCBI taxonomy): Eukaryota > Metazoa > Chordata > Lepidosauria > Squamata > Gekkonidae > Gekko > Gekko gecko. Next base: position 133,971,698 of record JAPDNY010000008.1, on the reverse strand, counting down.
GAAAGAAAGAAGGAGAGGAGAGGAGAGGAGAGGAGAGGAGAGGAGAGGAGAGGAGAGGAGAGGAGAGGAGAGAAGAGAAGAGAAGAGAAGAGAAGAGAAGAGAAGAGAAGAGAAGAGAAGAGAAGAGAGAGAGAAGAGAAGAGAAGAGAAGAGAAGAGAAGAATGAGGGAAAGAGGAAAAAGAAAGAAGGAAAAGAAGGAATGAAAGAAATTCAGTGGCAATTCAGCCCCATTATACCCTATGGGCCATTGAAGTCAATGGTGAAAACATAGGGTATATTCTGGGGCTGGAGGAGAGGGTTTGAGGGAGAGGCTCCAAGATCACAGGATAGCTGATGGAGCTTCTCCCAAGATACCCACCAAATTTCAAGAACATTGGACCAGGGGTCCAATTCTATAGGCCCCAAACAGGTTGCCCCATTTCCTCCATTGTTCTCTATGGTGGGAAAATAAGTTATTTTTTTCTCACTATAGAGAACAATGGAGGGAATAGGGGCAACCTGTTTAGGGGCCATAGAATTGGACCCCTGGTCCAATGTTCTTGAAACTTAGTGGGTATCTTGGGGAGAGGCTCCATCAGCTATCCTGTGAGTTTCGAGCCTCTCCCTCAAACCCTCCCCTCCAGCCCCTAGAATATACCCTATGTTTTCACCATTGACTTCAATGGCCCATAGGATATAATGGAGCTGAAATTGACATTCGGCTGCCTGAAAGACTCTCCGGGACGCCGGCTGGGGGCGGGGCTTGGCTTCTGAGCTCCCGGAGCTGCGCTCCGGTGGGCTCCCCCCGAAAAGACCCCTGATCACAGCCAATGTCTTTGTTTTATGCTGAGCCTCTAAAAGATGCCTTACTTAAATGTTGTTGGTGTGAATCTCTAGGGATCTCATCAATGATTCCCTGGGAGTGATCCTAAGCAGATCACCTCAGTAAGTCTCATTTCATTCAGTGGGGCTTACCTCCCAAGAAAGTGTTCTTAGGATTGCAGCCTCTAGAAGTTCAATGTCCAAGTTAATGGGTCTCTGGTGCAATGTGTTGTAAAGGCATACAGTTGAACAACCACACCTTGCAGTTTTTGCAACAAGATTTTGAACAGCTGATAGCAGAGTGCAGCACAATTATTCTTTCTTCAGCAAAAAGAAAACACCCCGTCTGCTTTTAAATCTATTGAAGACAGCTTATTGCTGAGAAAATTAACAGAGCAGGCAAGAGTAGAATCTTCAGCACTGTTCAATAGTGGTGGTGTTGGAACTGTGGACCGTGGCCCCTGATATCAGAATAGGACTGTTACAAGGATGCCCCACTTTGATCTGTGAAATGGTAGAGAATATGGGCACACCACTCCATACCCAGAGTGCCCATCAATATTACACACTGCCTCATTTGCCATTGAAGGTGGGCTACAATAATGAACAGATATCCTGAAGAGTTCAGATTTAGCTGAGATATATGGTTCAAAGCAGATAGCTTTCGGTGGGTATCCATGTTGGTCTCCAGTAGAACAGCAAGATCTGAGTCCTTCTGCATGGACTGGCAGAAACGGGTACCAGCAGCACGGTACTCCAGGACTACCATGATTAGCTGATGGGTGGTGCTGAGGGACAATTGCTCAGCTGCATGGCACCTGAGATATGGGGTCCCTCAAGGTGCTATTCAGTCTCACTCTTGCTGTTTAAAATCTACATGAAACTGCTGGGAGAGGTCATCCAGAGTAGATGGCAGCCAACTCTACCTGTCCTTTAATAATAATAATAATAATAATAATAATAATAATAATAATAATAATAATAATAATAATAACAACAACAACAACAACAACAACAACAACAACAACAACAACATACTTTATTGTCATTGTACATAGTACAACGAAATTAAACTGCAATCCTCTCGGTGATCTACAACAATAATCATACGCACTCACACTTAAAATTCACATAACAACTGAACCACTGATGTCACCCAATCCGATTTCATACTGAATCAGGTGAGACAGCAGATATCTTGAACTTGTGCCAGGAGTTGATCATGGGCTAGATGAAGATCCCCAAACTAAACATGAATCCAGATATGACTGAGGTGGCATGGGTTGAAAATAAAGCCACTCAGAGTTTACAGAATCAGCCTTTTTTGGATAGGGTTACATTTCCCCGCAGGTTTGCATCTTTGGGGAGACCATGGCTGCAATCCCACACACTAAACAATCCACTTTCAATCCACTTTTCAACTGGATTTTGCCAGTAAAAATCCAGTTGGGAAGTGCATTGAACGTGGATTGAAGGATTATTTAGTGTGTGTGATCACAGGTTTATGAATGGTGGTGTATATCTCCCCAATAGCTCATAGTACCTTTAACCAGCTTTGACCGGTGCATCAACTTCAGCCCTTCCTCAAGAGGTATGAATTCAATACAGTTATCCATGCTGTGGTTACTACAGGGGGTCGGGTCACACGCAGAATTAGCCGCGTAATAGGGACGAATGCCGGGCAGATTTTATGGGCATGATCACACGGGAACATCTGCCAAGTGTCTTGCACCCGTCAGCAACCTGTATCAGTCAGCCGAAGAAGTGGAATAAAAAGATACCTGGGAAAGTGCAGTATTTCCTGGAAAACGCGGGGTATGGGCAGGCGTTGGATTGCGGAAGCGCTGGTATTCCATCGCATCTGGCGCCCATCTGCGTCCCATCTCACACTGGATTTTTTTTTAAGCCTCCTTGGTCATGCGCTTCTGTGGTCATGTGCATGTGGGAACTCCGGCTGGGGGAAAAAAGAGCCCATCAGGAAGCGGCGGCTTGCAATCACCGCATGTGTGATCGTGCCATGCCGCTTCTCCCCCCCCCTTGCCACCTTTCACCATCAACATGTGATCGGCAGCAGACGGCCTAAACATGAAGCCTCGGGGGAACGTCTGATCGCACTGTGCTTCATTTTGCTCCAGGGCAAAAAGCCTTACTCCCCCTCCGCGGATTATCTCGCTCATGTGAGCGGGACCAGGGCTTGTCTAAACAACACTGTTACTCCTTTTCCTCATAGCAAATGTTATGCTTTTGTTTTGAGGCAAGTGGGTGGCTGAGGACACTACACCCTTCACCACCCATTCTGTAGCCCTTGGAGCACCCTTGTTGGCCTGCAGGGGTCCATCGACACCAGTTTGAAAACCACTGGGTTACAGGACTCAACAGTCTTAAAGGATCTGGACCGGCTTTTGGCCTACTTCCAAGCACATTTAATCCTAGTGGTAATCTTTCTTAACCTATAAAACCCTTCGTGGTCTGGGACCAGAGTGCTTTTGTCCATAGCGAACTGCCCTCATGTGTGATGGGTTGGATCTTATCACTGTTTATCATCCAGTTTTCTCTTCCTATGTAACTTTTGTCCACATGAGTCCCACAGTTCCTGCCTAGCTTTTTCAGTGATCAAAAGTGGTTGCTGCTTTTTCTTTTGCTAGTGGGAAAAGACAGTAGAACCTACCTCAATATCTTTTCAGTGCTGGGTGATTTTTCATTTTTTCCCCCCTAAGGTTGTATGGACATAACAATGCCCCTTCATGGCTTTATTCTCCCCAACCCCCACCCCGCAATGCAGTTAGCTTTATGCATTGAGCCTTTATTCTGTATCCTGTGTTTTATGATTTTATGCTGTTTATCATTTTTAGATTAGTTTACCCACGGACGGGTTTTGCTATTGGTTTCATCTCAGTTTCTCTGGAGTTACGCTGCTATTTTATATATGATTTTTAAAATTATTTTATGGGTTTGGTTTTTGTTAGCTAGTTCAATGCTGTTTTACTGAGAGGCAAGGCTGCCAACCTCCTGGTGAGGCTTCATGATCTCCCGGAATGCCACTGATCCCCGGACTACAGAGTTCAGTTCCCCTGAAGGGAATGACAGCTTCAGAAGATGGGCTCTGTGGTATTACATCCACGCTGAGCCCCCTCCCCAGATTCCACCCTCACCAGGCTCCGTCCCCAAATCTCCAGGAAGTTCCCAAGCTGGAGTTGGCAACGTCAAATCAACAGATCCAGGATATACCCATCACAAGAATTATGTACTTGTTTGGTCCACGGTCTGCTAAATGCCAAGAATTTTGATTTTGTTGTTCTTTGAAGGATGAAAATAAACAATAGAAATGGAGGGGAAAAGCAAGGAGATAGCTTTCTCTCAGTCGTATTTTAACCCTTTCCTTTGGCCAACAGGTTCCCCCCCCACATTGCACTTGTAAAACCAAATTCCAATTAAGGAGCTTTCAATTAAGGAGCCAGATGGTTGTACACACAGAACAATACCCACAAGAGATTAACATAGAGTCATGTACAGAAATCCATGGTTACCAGTCTCTGAAATTCCTCCCTCATTCTCCCACTAGCTCCATGCTTTTGAGGTGGTTCCCATAGTCATGGGAACTACAACTGTATTTTCTTTAAAGTGATAATATTCAAGCTTTGCATTCTGCACTAAATTTGTCACATCCTAACATATCACTTCTCCTTTGTAAATCCACGTTCTAATTGTATGTGGATGCATGCAATCCCCAAAGAGATTTCAGAACCCATATGCCTGTTCCCCTACATTAATCAATTGCTTCTCATTTCCCAATAGGACATTTCCCCTGGCTCTCCAGATGTTGAGACAGTGACACAGCCATCATAACAACTGTTATGTCCTGACTGGTGAACTGACTGTATTCTTTCCTATGTTAAGCTTCAAGTGAGGACCAGGATTGTAAGCCTCGGCAATCCTATTGGTTGTTGTAAACCTGCACTATTTGTAACCAATCAGAACTGTATAAATAGTTATGCAGGGAACAAACTCATTGGTCTTTATCCCTCTAATGTTACTGGATGTTAACTTATGAAGGGGCGTGGTTTTGTTAGCCCGCACTGTTTAAAAAGGGAGCTGTGCTCCACTGTTTTGTGTGTGTTGTCTGATCGTCTTGTTGCTGTTGAATAAAGCTGAAATCACTGTTGAAATCACTCCCTTCGTTAAGTCTCATACTTAACAATGACCGAACTTGGTATATTGTCACACTCACAGACAATGGCCAAGGACAGACTGGCAGTTTGCCCCGGTAGCCAGTCGTAGCAAAAAAAACCCGGATTAAACTATACCAGGTTTTCCCATCCACACAGCGGGGGCCGCTGCTGGAAGATACGGGACGGAAGTGCGCGGGAGCGTTCAGACTGCCGCGCCGGAGGCATGCTATATTCACCGTTTCCCCATTAATTCGGCTGTGGGTGTATGTGCGCATGAGCACTCATGCGCTCATGCGCATAAGCGCATTTTGCAGATTTTTTTTTTTGCCCTGCAATGCCGGCACTGCATTGGGCAGTGGAGCGGAGCGCAGCCAATCACACTGCTGCTGCCTCGTGCCCAACGCGGGTTGCTCCCGGCTTTTCGCCTGCGCGTTCAGACTCCCCGGAAGCGGAGAAACGTGCGACGAATGCGGGCTTTCGGATTTGCGACGGCTTTTATCAGGTGTTTTTTTAATCCGGCAGTGAAGCGCAAGAGCACCGGTAGGCTACGGGTGGGGGACGCCAGGCAGATGTGCCTGTGTGAACGTTCCATTTACTCCGGTATTGAATCGTTGTTGGCCCGGGGCCCTTCCTGGGGCAAATTGCCAGTCTGTCCTCGGCCAGTAACTGTGTGAAAGAAGATTCCATCACGGAGTTCTCGGAATAATATGGAAAACTGTAGAAATTCTGTTTTCTTAATCCGGTAGCCTAGTAATTAGATGTGTCTCTTTCTATGGTGGTGGTGGAAAGTGCTGTAAAGTCACAGTTGACTTATGGCAATTTTGTGGGGTTTTCAAGGCAAGAGCTGTTCAGAGGTGGTTTGCCATTGTCTGCCTCTGCATTGTAGCTCTGGCCTTCCTTGGTGGTCTCCCATCCAAGTACTAGCCAGGGCCAACCCCGCTTAGCTTCCAAGATCTGACAAGACTGGGCTCCCTCGGCTATCCACTTATAGTCTTTACTTCTAGTATATATTGTTCTGGGAATGCAGTATACCAGAGTAACACAACAACTGGATTGACTCTGCCATTAATAATCCCACAACTTGATGACAGCCATAGGCAAGAGCAGCTTTTTACATTCCTTCTTTCTCCCCCTCCTCATGCCGTGTGACACCACAGATGACCTGCAACCACACACTTTGGTTGTGGGGGAGAGACTCAGTGTAGATAACTGACTTGCCGAGCTTGTGACCCATGGAACAATGGCTGTGGAAGTCCTGGTTCTTGTTAGGAACTCTGCTGATAACTGCTAGGGAGAGGCATGTCCGTCTTGTAAACAGAACACCGTCGCTATAGCAACGTGGCCTGTTCAACTTTTAACTCCTCCAAAGAGAGGTAATTAGTTCTCCCCTTTGTGTTTTTTGCGTTTTCATACCAGCAAAAGTGGTGACGCCCCTTTTTGCACTCCCCCCCCCATCATCCGGCAGGACATGTTCTGGCAGTTAAGATCCAGCTGGATTCGGATGCCTTTTGAGCATCTTGTCATTAAAACACCCGGAAATGCGCCTCCGTGGCCACACTCCTTTCAAGTGCTAAAGAAGGAGGGAGAGAGCAATATTTCATTTTTATTGCCCTTTATAGTTGTTTAGAAGCAAACTGCTCATAGGGCTTCAACGTCAATGGCCCTTTTCTACCTGCTGCAGATGCTAGAAATGTTAGGTGTGCCAAGGTTTTGGGAGGAGGAGGAGGAAGAGATTGGATTTATACCCCACCCTTCACCATCCAAAGGAGTCTCAGAGTGGTTTACAATCTCCTTTCCCTTCCTCTCCCCACTACAGACACCCTGTGAGGTAGTGGGGCTGAGAGAGCTTTTTTGAGAACTGCTCCTGAGCAGTGTTCCCTCTAAGCTGAGTGTGAGCTAGCTCACAGTTTTTGAGCTTTTGGCTCACACGTTTTTGTCTCAGCTCAGGGAGTATGGCTCCAGAGCAGACTAATTGATGCAGCAGCCAAATCGCTGGCTCACAACTTGAATGCTAGTTGCTCACCAAGGAAAATTTTTGCTCACAAGACCCCACAGCTTAGAGGGAACATTGCTCCTGAGATAACAGTTCTGACAGAACTTGTAACTGCCCCAAAATCACACCAGCAGCTGCATGTGGAAGACTGAGGAATCAAACTCGGTTCTCCCAGATTAGAGTCTGCACTCCTAACTACTACACCAAACTGTGCCCAGCCCATTTTAAACGGTCCCAATATGTCTGCCTCACAGACAGGATTTGGTGTTGTTGTTTTTGTAAACTTCATGCTCTGTGTTCACCAACATTTCATTTATTCCAGCCATAACTGGACCACTGTGACTAGAGTTCTCTCTAAGCTGAGTTAGTGTGAGCCAGCTCACAGTTTTTTATCCTCCGGCTCACACATTTTTGTCTTCGCTCAGGAATAGGCTTGCCAAGAACTTACCATATTTCGGCGGGGGACAGATAAGTCCTGGCAGGACCATCCCTGGGGGAAGGAAAGATGCGTACTCGATGCCATCACCAGGAAGTGACACTAGGCGACACTCTGGCAATGCAGCTGGAAACTTGATGATACCATCGAGTTTTCAGTCCTATTGCCAGAGCGTTGCCTGGTGTCACTTCTTGGCGACGGCATGGTGCATTACAAGGAGGAATGGGCCGGCTGGGGAGCATGCGTCCCCCGCTCCTACACAGTAAGTACTTGGGAACCCTACTCAGGAAGGATGGCTCCAGAGCAAACTAATTTATGCAGCAGCCAAATCACCTGCTCACAACTTTAATGCCAGTAGCTCACAAAGTAGAATTTTTGCTCACAGGACTCCATAGCTTAGAGGGAGCATTGACTGTGACTCAGCCAAGGTTGCACCCCAACAGTGTTCACTGTGAAAAAGAACCTCCTCAGGAAAACTCCTCCATTATCATGTTCACAGTCAGGGAACTCCTACAAGATAATGACTCAGCCCTACCCCACCTTCCTGAGTAGATATAAATTACCTGCCTACCATTTTTCTTCTTACCTTGACACAGAAAGTACTCCATCTTTTTGTGTTATACCTCTAAGGATGCCAGTCACAGTTACTGGTGAAACGACAGGTCCTACAGTGCCAGGACCATGGCCATACAACCCAGAAAATCTACAACAGCTAATGAACTCCAGCCGTGAAAGCCTTCGACAACATATTTCATTTATTCATTTACTTTATTTATACTGCAGCTTTCACCCCACCAGGGACTCAAAGGCAAACTTACATTTTTCTCCTCTCCTTTTTTTTAATTGTCACAATAGCCTGGTGACTTAGGGTTGCCAATCTTCAGTTGGGCTGGAGACTTTAGGGAATAACAATTGATCTCCAGGCTAAAGAGATCAGCTCACTGGGAGAAAATGGCTGCTCTGGAGCCTGGAGTCTACAGAATTATATCCTTCTGAGATTCCTCTCTGCCCTCTCCAGGCTTCACTCCCACATCTCCAGGAATTTCCTGACCTGGAGATGGCTGCTTGACATCCCCATTGGGGGAAAAGCTGGAGTATATGTTAAGTATGAGCCTTAACAAGGTAGTGATTTCAACAAAGTGATTTCAGCTTTATTTAACAGCAAACTAGACAATCAGACAACACACACAAAACAGTGGAGCACAGCTCCCTTTTTAAATAATCCGGGCTGTCAAAGCCACGCCTATAACTCAGTTAACAACCAATCATAACATTGGGATAAAGACCAATGAGGTCTGTTCCATCCAACAAGTATATACAGTTCAGGATTGGCTATTTACAAGGTTCCACAGAAACTAACCAATGGGAATGTCAACTCTTATAATCCCTTTTGCTGACTCAAGCTTAGCATGGAAAAACATAGGACTAATTCAAGCTTCAGAACATAACAGTATAAATAAAACAAACAAACAAACATAGACAAACGTGGACAAACAGGCAACTGCAGGCCAGGTGGTTTGTTCATCTTGTTCTGGTATTTGCTTTGGATCCGCATCATAGGAGGGGTCCCAGATGGAATCTTTGTCTGGGCGCCCCATGGTGGCTCTCGGCGGCCCTGCCTTTATACATGGATTTTCCTTCCTGTGGGTGAGATTAATGGTGTGACCCTGAACACAGTAACTCTTTTTAGGATTGCATTGTTAGCCCCCTAGCTGACTGGGGGCTTGAACTTTTGTCTCCCAGATCTCAGTCCTGTTGGCAGAGTTTAAACATGCAAAGGAGCGGAGCACCAACTGTTCAAGGAAAATAACTCAGTTTATTAAAGAAGAAATAAACTCTGATAGGACAGAGGAGAGGGAGAGAGGCTTAACTAACTGACTAACTGCTGTGAGAGACAGGAACAAAGGGGGAGGGCTCAGTTGGAGCAGGTAGTCTCCAAAGAACCAATGAGGAGACAGGAAGGACATAATTTGAAATTGTGGGAAGTCCCTAATCTAGCTACCCTATCAACCCTTCAGCTGCCCCTATAAACTGTTCTTCTGATCTTCAAGTAGGTGCACCGTAGATCTTGTATATTCTAATAAGTCCAGCACTAGAACCACTATACTAGTTTGCTGACTCACACAAGCCTCACATTTCCCTTTGCTTCTTCCAGATTGTACTAAGGTGCATGCTGACCTTGGAAATTTAGTTACGCATAAGTAAATGTCTGAGGGTTGCCAGCTCTGGCTGAAAATTCCTGGAGATTTGGGGGCGGAGTCTAGGCAGTTTGGAGTTTGGGGAAGGGGAGAGCTCAGCAAGGATGTGATTCCATAAAGACTGCCCTCCAAAGCTGCGGTTTCCTCCAGGGGAATTGGTCTCTGCGATCTGCAGGGCCTATGTAACTATAGAGAACTCCAGGCCCCACCTGGAGGATGGCAACCCTAAAATGCCCACAGACTAGAACAGACTTGTGCACACAATGACTCCATAATCATCAGTTCCCAGTGCCTTGGTGTTGTTTGGTTCTAATCTCGTTATCTGATTGCATCATAATTTTCACATCTTACTTTGTTCATAAAAGTTTCTGCCTTTGCTGGAGGCAGCTGATAAAAAACCATAATGTCAATGGTTAATGACAAACAAATGAATAAACCCAGAAAGTCATTATCCAGTAAAATGCCAAAATATCAACCTGGGCATTCAGTCCTCTGATATATCCAGGTGCGTAGCTATGTTGGTCTGAAGCACTAAAACAGTGACACATTTAAGACCAACGAAGTTTAATTCTGGGTATAGGTTAAGAGACAGTCACTGCTCACATAACAATAGGGTTCAGCAAATGGCTCACTGAAATACCATGTCCTCATAACAGCCTGTGGAAGGGAAGGAGCTTGTAAGCTGCTTTGAGACTCCAAGTGAACGGAGGGGGTATAAATCCAATTCTTCTTCTTCTTCTTCTTCTTCTTCTTCTTCTTCTTCTTCTTCTTCTTCTTCTTCTTCTTCTTCTTCTTCTTCTTCTTCTTCTTCTTCTTCTTCTTCTTCTTCTTCTTCCTCTTCCTCTTCCTCTTCCTCTTCTTCCTCTTCCTCCTCTTCTTCCTCTTCCTCCTCCTCCATCAGGGGTGGGGCTCTTTGTTTCAAAGGGTGCATGCCACCTTAGAAAGTTCTGCTGAGGCTCTTTCAGAGGCTGGGTGTACCTCCTCTACTACACATCCTCTAGCAGAGAATCAGAGCTCAGTGCCTTGAGTTGGAAACTGGGGCCAGAAGTGCAGCATATTGCAAGTTCCATTCTGCCTGCCAGACAGATGGAATACCAGACCTAACATTTGTACCCAGCTTGGCCAGCCTAAGAGGTTTTGTACCGCTTGTCAATTGTTGAGGGGAAGTTGAATGCATCTGTTCTCTTCTGAACCTAAATTAGGGTCTAAGGGGAGCCCACACAGTCCCTAGCAGCTTATTTATTTAATTATTTAGACACTCATATACTGCACCCAGTCAAATACAGGCATCAACTTGATTAATTAATTTCTTATCTCAGTATTGCTGACTAGTTAATTAAGTTGCTTCCACACAGGGTGGTGGTGGCAATTCTCTGTTTTGCTGTCATTGCCACTGCAGATACCAAGTGTCTGCAAGGTATGATTCTCCATTCTTTATTCTCCACCACACCATTTACTTCTCGATGGACTTTTTCTCTTTAAAAAAATTGGTAGTGTCTATATCGCTATAATGCAATTATGCTATAGCAATTTATCAGCTACCTTAGGTGAGGAGATCCATACTTTCCCATCCATACTTTCCTCAAACCCACTTTGGGCACAATCTGTCAGGAGCATTTGTGCCAAAGTAGTTTTGGGAAACCCACAGCAGAGACCTAAAAGGTCAGCAAAAGCACAGTGAAAGCAACATAGAAGCCTCTCGTCGCTGCCCCCCACAGCCACCATTTCCTGCCACTCCACCAGTGGACTTAAGAATAAACATAAATTTGTTGCTCGCTATAGCACTATAATTATTGCCATAATCTACTAGTTCCCAACTTTTATTATTTTTAAAAAATAAGTCCTTGGGTCTTTTCCTTGCAGAGTTATAAGAGGAAATCAGCAGTGAATGAACAGAAATTTACTGTAAAAATGAAACTTTAGAATTACTTGATCTTGACCATATATAAAGAGTGATCTAACAGTTCTTGTTCTTGTTGTTTTTTTAAAAAAACCCTCTGATGAGAGCCTGCACTTCCACACGTGTTAAATGAGGCAGTTTCATAAAAAAATATAAAAAAATAAGGCAGTTTCAATCCACTTCAGCAGATGTCCAGACGGCAAAATCCAGTTGCAAAGTGCATTGAAAGTGGATTGAAAGGGCCCTGACCTGGATAGCCCAGGCAAACCCGATATCGTCTGATCTTGGAAGCTAAGCAGGGTTGACTCTGTCAAGTACTTGGTTGGGAGACCCGCTACCAGAGGCAGGGGCAGGCTTTACTCAGCCACCTCTCTGAATATCCTCCAGGCCCCAGGTAGAGGACAGCCACCAGAGGTCGCCATGACTTCCAGGTGCAGACACACTCATACACACATACATATGCACATATGAAAAATACAAAAAAAGAAAAATAAGTGGATTGAAAGTGTGTTATTTAGTGTGTGTGAAAATGCAGGAGAAGGGCAACCAAGAGTCTTCTGGCGAAGAAATTGATGCCAATGTGGGAAACTTTTCCCACCCACACAGTGTCCAAAGGCCTTTCCAAAAAGATCATACCAAACTAGGTCTTGGGAAATATTTAATGGGTGAAGAAGTGCAGAAATGGGAGAAATAGTTGGACATGGACCCCAAACAGCATTGCTATAAGGAAGGCACAGCAGAGTGAAACAGCCATATGGAAACAGCTGGTGTTGCACAGAAGCCAAAATAAAAACCGCTGCCATTTGGGGCCAATGTGGAGCAAGAGATCCATAGGGATACCACCTTAGTCCTTTTATGTATTTCTTATGCTTGGTCCTAGACTAAGCTCCAGCTCAAGCCCTGGCATCTGAGAGGAAGTTTTCTTGCAGTTTCTTGTACTTCTTTGAAAGGAAATGATTCAGCTGCAAAGTCACAGAGTGAAGAAGAATCCGGTGATATATATGTGTCAAAAAGTCCTAAAAGAATTGTCTTAAGCAAGTGGCGAATGGTGGCAACTCAGCCATTGCTATTAACACTCCATTAAACCTGAAAGAGATAGTTTACACTTCTGCCAGAAATTGGGAGGCATGTATTGAGAGGAACCAGGCAAAAACAGAGTTGTGTAGCATTTTGCAAACTTTTTGTTACAAAAAACCAAAAACATTTTGAGAGAGGGGAAGAGGATGGAAATACAAATTACAAAAATTGCCATGGGACCAACGACCCTTCTTTGAACTTCAGATTTGTTTCTGATTTTTTTGCCCCCAGCAGCTATAATCAGGAGGAGGACGTGATGGGGGGGGGGGGAGTAGAATGTGTAGAAGAGATTGCCATAGGACAAAGAGCTGGAATGGATTATCTTCAGGTCCATTCCACCCTAGCAGACTCTCTCTCCCTCTCCCTCTTGCTTTCTCTGAAAAATGTAATCATTCGATGACAGTATACTAAAAGAACAGGCATTTAAGAGAACATGCCAGTTTCTCACATTCATCAACGCTGACAGGGTGTGCTGCTTCAGATGTTCTCAGTAAGTTGGGAAGGAGAATGCAAGAGAACGGTTTGTCATCCCTCTCTGCCCTTCACTCCTGTTATGTACTAAGAGAGATCTGCACATGTGGTCAGGCTAACATATAGCCATGCGAATAAGGCCAAGCTTCGCATCTAGAACAAAGGTCACAGAGGATCCTAGAACTCGCCAATCAGCCAGTTTGGATCCTAAGGGGGAACCAATGAGGGATAGAGACTATGTAAATAAACCTATCGCAGGGTGTGTGTTGGGTGTGGTTGGAACAAGAATATAAACGGACCTTTGGGTCCAGCTAGTATCTCAAGTTCTCCATGTAACTAATACAGTATGAGCTGAAATCACTCCTCAGTGCATCAGTCTCAGTACTTTATAACTTCTATTAAAGGTTGTCCAAAGGAATTAGAACACAAACTAAGTAAGATACACTCTGGTGGATATTGGGGGGTTAGGGTTGCCAGCTCAGGGTTGGAAAACTCCTGGAGGTTTGGGGGTGAAATCTGGGGAGGAGAGGGACCTCTGTGCAGTACAAAGCCAACCACGCTACCCTCCAAAGCATCCATTTTCTTCAGGGGAACTGACCTCTGTAGTCTGGAGATTAGTTGTTAGTCTGGGGGATCCCCAGGCCCCACCTGGAGGCTGACATCCCCAGTCAGGGACCACAGCACTGGCAGAGTGCTCATGAGTGATGTGGGGGAAGGGCTCATGGGCGGGTGGGTGGCAGGAGAGGAATGTAGGTGGGGTGGTGGTCAGTGTTCCCTCTAAACTGAGTTAGTGTGAGCTAGCTCACAGTTTTTTAGCCTCTGGTTCACACATTTTTGTCTTAGCTCAGGAAGGATGGCTCCAGAGCAATCTAATTAAGGCAGTAGCCAAAGCACTCGGTCACAACTTTAATGCCAACAGCTCACAAAGTAGAATTTTTGCTCACAAAACTCCACAGCTTAGAGGAGCATTGGTGGTGGTGGTGTCCATAGGCCAACTGCCAGAACTCCTAGGCCTCTCTCAGGGTATGCTAACTCTCTCACTCTCTGGGCGTCTCTCTCTCTCTCTCTCAGACTAACCTCTCTCACAAGGCTGTTGTTGTGAGGAGAAAATGGAGGGAGAATGACGTTGTAAGCTGCTTTAGGTCCCCATAAGGGAGAGAAGCCTTTTATAAATATCAGTCTTATATTATGACGCATAGCTTGCCTCTGCGATGCAGCTTTCGAAAGGATTTTTAAGTACTTCATCATGAAGACAATGTGATATAAAACGGGCTGTGTCCTAAGACTGCTTCATTTTTTTCAAGTGGTCTTTTAACATAACTCTGAGGAAGGAATGTTTGTGTTCACACACATCCTGGGTATATAATTTGGTCTATGCCTTCACTAACCCAGAAAGATTATTTTTATTATTATTGATAATTCTATTCCTTTTAAAAAGAAGAATTAGATATTTCTTAAACTATGCAGCAGAAGGCATGAGGAGGCCAGTGGGATATTGAATCTTCTGTGGAGACCAAAGTAAATTGACTGCTTCTGTTTGTGAAGGAAGTTTGCCAAGCAAGCATTTGGCTATTGAAATTGTTCCAGGGTATTCAGGCTGCTGAGGAAGACAGAGCTGAGACATGTCCCCATGATTTTTAAATATATATATTTTTTGAGACCAAACTATGCTGTCAAACAGCGGGTTTGAAGAAATTCATAACAAGATGAAATTGTCTATGCTGCCAGTTCTATGATTTTCATAACGGACACAACTAACTAAGCCTACACAGTGCTTGGCTGGCTCCGGTAAGTCTGGCGTGAGGTTCTGCAGTTCCCGCCGCTGGCCAGAAATCAGGGCCAAACTGCGCGTTATGTGGAAGATCTAGGATTGGATTTCCCAAACAATTTATTTCACTTAAAAGCAGCTTCAGAAAGTCCCAAATCAGACTGGAGCCTCAGCTCTTGAGGAAAGGGGTGTTTAACCTCCCCCCCCCAACAAACATTAAATCCCCAATCTAAATCTTGTTCAATTGCAAAAACAATATGGGGGCAAAGGGTTAAACACCCCTTCCAGCACTGCGGCTCCAGTTCAATTCATCCCTCTCCATACTCCTTTGCTGTGAAGACGAGGGGCCATGGATCCACTGGTACAGCATCTGCCTGGGATGCAGAAGGCCCCAGGTTCAGTCCCGAGCATCTCCAGTTAAAAGGATCAGTTAACAGGTGACAACTCCTACTGAAGCAACAATGTTTGCAATATTGGCATACCAATGCAACACCCACATGGATTACCCATCTCCTGTGTGTAATGCTGCATGCATAGCAGTTGAGGGCTCAGGATAAGGAAGATACTGGATGCTTGCAAAGTACCATGGGGAAGATCTGCTGGCGTCTCGTTTAAATCAGGCTGCCTTCAATAATGGCAGAGCTGATTACGTTTTATTTATTTGCTTACTTATGATAAGTGAGTAATAAATAAACAGTCACTGGGAAAGACAATAATGCTAGGAAAAGTTGAAGGCAACAGGGAAAGGGGAAGACCCAGCACTGACTCAGTAAAGGAAGCCATGGCCCTCCGTTTGCTAGATTTGAGCAAGGCTGTTAACACTAGGAAATTGTGGAGGTCAATAATTCATAGGGTCACCATAGCTCAGAAGCGACTTGACAGTACTTAACATACACATGATACAAAAATTAGTACTATGCTTACAAAAAAATATAAATATCACAGAAAATCGAGGCAGATTATGAATATTTCCAGTGCAGGGAATATCTTGCCACTGTGGTGTCTGCCCTGGTAAAATCTTGATTAGATTATTGCAATGCACTGTATGTGGAGGCTGCCCTCAAAAATGGATGGTCTGGAAGCGACAGCTGGTACAGAATGCTGTGGCCAGACTGAAGTGGGTCGCAGGTACCATGTGTGTATATAAAGTGCTATCAAGTTGCATCTGCCTTATAGTGACCCTGTAGGTGTTTTCAAGGCAAGAGACGTTCAGAGTTGGTTCGCCATGGCCGTCCTCTCAGTAGCATCCCTAGAATTCCTTGGTGGTCTCTCATCCGAATACTAACCAGGGCTGACCCTACTTAGCTTCCAAGATCTGATGACATCAGGTTAGCCTGGGTCATCCAGGTCAGGACCATATGTACCATATGTTGTTCCATCTGTACTGGCTCCCAAATTGCTTCCAGGCAGTACAGTATCAAAGGATCACACGAAACTGCCTTATACTGAATCAGACCATCAGGTCTATCAAGGTCAGCATGGTCTACTCAGACTGGCTCTCCGAGGTCTCAGATTCAAGGAGGTTTTATTAAGTTGTAAAGCCCTATACGGATTGGGTCCAGCATACCCTAAGGACTGCCTGCTTCCACATGATTCTACCCAACCACTCCAGTCATCTTCTCTGCTTTGGTTGCTCATGCCATCTGAAGCTAGATGGGTAGCAACCCCAGAAAGGGTCTTCTTGGTCATGGTGCTTGTACTTTGGAACTCCCTCCCCAGGCAGAATTGTCTGTCTCTCTCTATTGTTGTCTTCCACAATTGGGTGAAGACTTTTTTTGTTTGGTTTGGTGTTTCCTCCCTGTTTGTGGATATCACAGACCACCATAAAATATGAACAAGTGGATTCTAGATCAAATGAAGCCTGAACTCTCCCTAGAAGTTAAAAATGACTAAACTTGAGGATACTGTACTTTGGTCACCTCATAAGAAGACAAGACTCACTGGGAAAGATAACAATGCTAGGAAGAGTTGAAGGCAATAGGAAGACTAACATGAGATATTCAATAAGAGAATCGAGTTCATAACTCTTGAGCAAGGGTCTTAATGATAGGACTTTTTTTGCCATCAAGTTAACAGCTGATTTAAGATAACCCCATGGAGTTTTCAAGGCAAGAGACAATCAGAGGTGGTTTGCTATTGCCTGCCTCTGCCTAGCAATCCTGGACTTCCTTGATGGTCTCTCACCCAAGTATTAACCAGGGCCAACCCTGCTTAGCTTCTGAGATCTGACAAGATCAGGCTAGTTTGTGCTATCCAGGTCAGGGCTATGAACATCATTAACTCATAGGCGCACCATAAGCCAGAAGTGACTTCATGGCACATACCACACACATGTTTACATGTTTTATGTGTTTTAAATATTGTGTGTGTATACATACATATATACATATTTGTGTGTGCATGTATATGTATATATGTATTCTAAATTTTGTTTTAATATCTGCAGTGTTTTAACATTTGCTGCCTTGGAGACTTTGAGTTTGGCAGAAAGGCAGTATAGAAATGTTTTAAATAAGCAAATAAACATTTAAAAATACAATAAATAAGTTTAAAGCAAACAATAAGTCCAATACATACCCAGAAAGTTTCCACAGATGTTAGAACTACACTGTGTTGCCTTGACAAAAATGCCCTCTGGAACCATTTTTTTTTCTTCCAGATTTGTGGGATGAGAATCATGTGGGAGCCTTCCAGGTCTCATCAAGCGGGTCATTCCACCATGTGGGGAACCATAACAGTGAATGCTCAGGTACGGTTGGCCCGGTTGGAGTACCTCACAGAGGTACTCAAGGATATGTAACCATGTAGATCCAAGAATGTCAGGGAGCAAGATAATCAATATTGCAGGGAGAAGTTCTGCTCACCAAGGATGCCTGTTAATCTGCACAATTGCCCTGCTAGCCAAAAAAACCAACCTAGCCCCAACCACTTTCTAAAAGCACTTGTCAGCTGCCAGGAAAAGTGTCAGTAGGCACCGTGATGCCCACGGGCAGCACATTGGGGTCCCCTGCTTCAGTGTGAACGCACTTTTCTGGAATAGTTTTGGGGCCAGCATGTAGGGCTACAGCAAAGGAGAGACCTCTGAGTGCCCACAGCATGACAAGAATCTTTAAATGTAACAGTAGAAGGCTTTGCCTTCATCTCCTTCCTTGAGTCGTGTTCAGTTTTAAGACAATCCAAGCCCAAGCTGTGATCACAGGCGTGGTCTCCACACTTAGCCAGCATCTGCAGAAAGAATGCATTACAGCCGAGTCAGCAAAGCCCACATCCAAAACAGGCCCTATCCGTCCTCAAATTTCATCCTTAAGAACAGATAAGCCTCAACAATCCTCCTTACAACAAGGCGCGTAAACCCACTGCCGCTGCGGTTTATACGCACTCTTCAATCTGGAGCGGATTATTTCCCACAATAATGACAGGGCAGATGCCATCCATGCTATCTGGTCAGCCCTCTGAGAGGTTTACGATTAGAGGCTGCATGACAAGATAAACACGGGTGTGTGGCATCTGTTCGATAGCTTTCAAAATGGGCTGCTTTTGCAGATGAGGCCTGTAGCCCAGACTAGTCGATGCAAGCATTCTTGGCAAGGATCTGAATGCTCCTTTACCCTTCCCAGGTTCATCACTGGGCAGAATTCAGAAAGAGGGAGAGATATTAGAGACTTGGGTGGTAGTCGGTGACAGAAGCATCAATTGCCTTTCATTTTAGATCGGTCTATATATATATATAAAGAATTTAATTTTTTAAAAGAATTTAAAAATTCTTAATTTAAAAAATTCAGTTTCCTCACATGGCTAATATTTAGGACAGGCCTATACAGCAGCTAGCTTGCAGCTAAAGTTGTTAGCTCGGGGATGTGAAATCTCTAGAGATTTGGGGGTGGAGCCCGGCAGTGGTGGAGCTTGAAGAGGGGAGAGACCTCAGCAGGGTGTAAATCAGGCCCGTAGCCACAGGGGTCCTTGGGGTGACATCCCCTCCTGAATGTACTCTGCCCCATCCTGATGACCTCCCCTGCCAGTCCCAGGAGGGGGAGAAAGCCTGGGGTGACCAGTAACGACAGTGCTTGCTGGCAGCATATCGCTGTGCCACACTCCAAGTACTTGGATAGAAGCTGGTTGCCTGGGAGGGGGCAGGCCCACCTCCCCTGATGCCCTCACAGTGGCCAGCAGTGAGATCCACATCTGGCGCTGGCCAATCATGAGGCTGCTCACAGAAAGAGTTGGGGGAGGGAGGGAGCCTGAGGCGACTGTGCGCTTGCCGGCAGCATACCCATTTAAACTGTGTGCAGCACATGGCCCGGCAGGCAGACGTACAACTGCGGCACTCCTCTCCAGATTATTTGCTGCCAAACATATTTATAGTACTACTAATTATATTAGTTGTAATCTAGTTATTAGTGATCTAATTAAGATCCCTGCTCCCGGTCTTTGCCCCCCTACTAAAAATTTTCTAGCTGGTGTAATTTTATAGAGTCATAAGAACATAAGAGAAGCCAATGTTGAATCAGGCCAATGGCCCATCTAGTCCAACACTCTGTCACACAGCGGCCAAAATATACCACGTGCCCGCTGCTGCCCCTCCAGCACCAAGAATAGAGTGCAATCACCTGCCCCAGACTGAGAGTTCCCATCTATACCCGGTGGCTAATAGCCACTGATGGACTTCTGCTCCATATGTTTATCTAATTCCCTCTTGAAACTGTTCATGCTTGTAGCTGCCACCACCTCCTATGGCAGTGAATTCCATGTGTTAATCACTCTTAGTCTTAGTCACTCTTAGTCCCCCTTCCAAGGCTGCCATTTTCTCCAGGGTAGCCTTGTTCTCCTCAGGCTCCATCCCCAAATCTCCAGGAGCTTCCCAGCCTGGATCTAGTGCTGGGATCTAGTGCAGGCCCAAATCCCTGGCCACCTGGCTCTGTCTGCATCCTGAGCTACAACCTGGCCGCTGGATGCCCTCAGTCTTTTCCATCCTTCCCAAGGAGTTGCCTGGCCCAGTGGCCACTGCTCTATTCCTCCCTCTCTCATCCTATCCTGGGGGTACTGCACCTGATCTCTATGATACAGATTTGGGGGATTCCTAATCTGTCATGATGTCACTTCTTACGCCTCCATTTTTGCTCCTGCTGGAGTGAAGTGTGGAAGCGGGGGCCGGGAGCTGGGGATGGAGTTATTGTGGGCAATCTGGTAGGCCTAGCAGAGCTCTGGACAGGGCTACGTAAAACCCTGACATTTCCCCTTTCAGATAATATGATGACATGCAGTTGACGTCTTCCCTGTATGCATGAGCTGTGACATCTGAAAAGGGCTCTTATATACAGGTCCCAAACAAATGCAAGGTGAACTGTTATCCACCTCCACCACCTGCAATCACTTTCTCTTTGGGGATTAATTTCCATGCCTTCTTTTTTCGAATATAATTCCGTGACAGTTACATCTTTCCATCTCTAGGGTAAAGCAGAAAATAGCTGCAACCACAACAGCTGGGAAAGAAAGAAAGGGCAGCTACTATTCTAAAGGCTTTGGCAACGGTGAAGTCAAGGGCTACACACAATCGACTCAGGGCGAGAACACCTCAAGCTTCCAAGCTGTTTCTTGGCCCCCTATCCAGGGCCTGCAAAATATCAGACAAACCCGCTTGTCAGATTATTCTTGGCTACTCATACATAAACTGCACACTAATTAACTTGGCATCGTGTGTAGGTAAGGGTAGATTAGCATTTTGCTCAAGTGAGTGGGTATATCATATTAGAGAATCACACATAGTGACTGCACAGGTCCACTTATCCTGTGTAACTTTCTTTTTGTTCAAATGGTGTTTTCCAAATTTACTGGACCTTCTGTTTGTGCAGGTGAAAGTTGCTACCTGCCCTGGCCAACAATATACAACCCTCTTGTTTGTTCACAGGTCAGTTCAGACTGCCCTAGCCGTGACCTCCATTTGTCCATGATCCCCAAAGTGACCTGGATGAAAGAAGTCTGGGTTATGTCTACAAAAGTGCTCTGTTGCCTAATGGCAGAGGCTCTTTCTGCATAGTCCCAATACCTGAGCACCCTGGTGGAATTTAGCAGCCCTATTTCCATGTGTGATGTTGCCACGTGTGATGCTGGGCATGTGGGTAGCACGGGCACCTGTGAGTGCAGGTGGTGACAAGGCTCTTGAGGGGGCGGGGGAAGAGTGTACAGGCATGTGGGTCAAGGGAGGCATGGGGGGCTGGTGGTAGGCAGAGGAGAAGAAGAAAGCAGGGGGACCCTGGGCACTCTCTGCCAAGGGCCCCACAAAAAATCTGGAACTGGCCCTGCTCAGACGAAAGAACAATGACATAGAAACTGTATAATGCACTGCATAAACTGGATTTCACAATTAGGGATCCAAGATCCAATAAACTGGATTTCAATATAGGATGCTGAAATACAGACCGAGTAATACATCCAGTAAGCAATGCAGTGCAAAGAGGGAGGAAGAGAAGGCTGCCTAACAATTTCACAGCCAATTAGAATTAAAACTTTATTACCTATATGTTGAAATTGCTCTCCTGCAGAGTTCAGTTTTACTACATTCTTATTCCTCCTACTGAAATCCCCTCCAGAACAGTTTATCCACTCTTCAAAGCAACAGAAATATGGGAGCCGTGAAAAAAGACTGGGGAGAAAAGTATAAATTTAGTAAACAAATAAAATCAATAAATGTATGTGGGTATATGTTTGTGACACGTTGAAGATCCACTAGAAAGATGGAACACTTTATAGAGTCTTACCAATAAGGCAGAGCCCAGCCCAAGAAAATAACAAGTTGCTGAGCAGTCGGGTTAGAACAGATAAAAGGAAGTACTTCTTCATCCAAAGAGTGATTAACACATGGAATTCACTGCCACAGGAGGTGGTGGCAGCTACAAGCATGGGCAGCTTCAAGAGGGAATTGGATAAACATATGGAGCAGAAGTCCATCAGTGGCTATTAGCCACAAGGTATAGATAGGAACTCTCAGTCTGAGGCAAGTGATGTTCTGTATTCTTGGTGCTGAGGGGGGGGCAGCAGTGGGAAGGCTTCTAGTGTCCTGTCCCTACCGCTGGACCTCCTGATGGCACCTGGTATTTTTGGCCACTGTGTGACAGAGTGTTGGACTAGATGGGCCATTGGCCTGATTCAACATTGGCTTCTCTTATGTTCTTACAAAGGAACTGTGTTTGTGAATAAAGTTCGAGTCCAGTGGCACTTCCTCAGGTGCATGCACATGGAAGCTCATACCTTGAATTAAGCTTTGTTGGTCTTAAAGGTGCCGCACTGGACTCGATTTTTGTTGTGCTGCTTCAGACCAATATGGCTACCCACCTGAATCCGTGTTTCTGAATGTGTGTGCATGTGGAATGGACACAGCAAAGGAGGGGGGGTAGAGATAGGGGCAGTTCAAGGATCCTTTGCCCAAGCTCCTTCCTCCTGTGATGCCCCATCTTTGATCTGTGCCAGGCTGCCATGGCAATGGTGAGGAAGGTGTATGATTCTTCTGATCCTACCCCAGCCAGGTGACACAGGGGCAAGGGAAGGAACTTCCACACCCATCGTGGACCCAGGGAGCAGTGCCACGGGTGAGGAGGGCGACAACAGATACAAGCCATGGCCCTTGCTTCCTCCCATTTATTTATTTAATTGATTTTTATCCTGCCCATCTGGCCTAGGCTGGCTCAGGGTGGCTTACAACAGAATAAAAGTTTGCATGATACACAAAACACGATTCATTACATTAATACAATTTCTCATAAATAATAATACAACAGTATAAAACAATGTTAGAATCAAACTTGGTGTTAAAGTGCTAGCAACTTCCAATTTTTGCTTTAATTCTATTGGTTTGCTTCAGTTAGGGGAAGCTAGGACGGGCAGTAGTCACAGGGACCAGCAGCTCAGGGCTTCCACTATGGCTGTCAATTGTTGTTATTAATAGTGACACCAATAGTTGTGCTGCTGGTGGTGGTGGTGGTAGTGGTGGTGGCAGCTCCAAAAGCCTGGCGGAAGAGCTCCGTTTTGCAGGTCAGGCGGAACTGTAAAAGGTCTTACTCCACTCTGCTGACTAGATGCCCCCAGTGGTTCCCTGATCCACTTGGGTGGTAAACCTATCCCTGGAAAGGGCAAGGGAAACAAAGTGAGCAAATTTAAAGGAGGAATTTTATGGTACCTTTAATAAAGGCACTAGCTGTAGCTCATTTGAGGTTCCTGTTGTTTGGGCCCAAGACCATACAGAAAGGGAAACAACTGAGTTGGGAGCTGGGAGAAAGGAAGCAGTTGCATCAGGTTTAGGAAGGGAATTCCAGAGATCAGAAGAAAGAAGACAGACTGGGTAGAATTTTTCAAAAGTGTGGCAGAATGGGCCTGCTCCTCCCTGACCTCCAAGGTTTTTTCTCTCTCTGGTAACCTACTGCCACCACCTGACCTTTCTAGAAATTGCCCACTGGGAGGGTCAGGACTCTCAGCTTCCCTTCCAAGTTTTGAGGCCTTACCTCCATGTCTCCCATTGTCCAGTGCCTGGTTACCACGGGGACCATTTACTGACTTGTGCGCCCCTGAAGGAATAGCCACGTCAACTGACTGCCTTCCCCTGGCGCTTCTTTTAAAACAGTGTGTCCAGGATGATGTAGGTCTATGTGGTACAGAGAAGCACAACCAGCATCAAAAGTTATAAAGTTATTTATTAAAAAGAAAATGTTCACAAGCATACTTTTAGCACAGCACCAGACTGAGAAAGGGCTTCAAAAGAAATCGGTAAAATGCAATTCCTCTGTCCCTCTCTTTATACATGCCCTATCAGATGTTTAAATATAGGACAGGCTCTTTAGCTTAGGAAGTTACAGATACTCTACAGAGTTGCCATTCCTTCAGCTGTCCAGGCCAGCACAAGGCTAATGGCCGCCTCCTCTGGACCTCAGTTAAGAGTTCTGTCTGCTCTGATGGACTCAGCAAAAAGAGACCTTCCTCCTTGCTCCCCTGAGTTTTATCACCTCTCTCTTCCCCTCCCACTGACCAAGTCAAGCCAGGCCAGAGAAGCTTTTTCTGAAGTCTTCACAATTTCCTTCCTGAAGTCTTTCTAGTATTTAAGACCTCCAAATCTCTGTTCCCTGCTTGAAGGGAGGGGAGCTTGACCATCCTATTATCTCTAGCTGGACCTATTAGCATTTCTTAAGAGGTAGCTGAGGTGACCCTGGAAAGCCAATAGCTGACTTCCTCCTCCCTGCCTATTCTCTGCCCTAGAGAGGAAAAAGAATGTTTAAAACACAAAGTGAAGGTTTTGCTTATTTCAGCCTCCAAAGAAAAAAAAATGCATTTCTTCACAAAGAGATTAACAGATATTCAGATATTGTTGAAGGAGGACAGAGAAGTGGAAGTTGTCAGCACAAAGTGGCAGAAACACAGTACAGTGAGTTGAGAGGAAAGGTTGGAAGGAAGTACACATGAAGTTGTCTTCTCCAGAGTCAGACCCTTGATCTATAAAGGTCAGTGTTGTCTACTTTGATGGGCAGCAGTTCTCTAAGGTCCCAGGAGCAGATCACATCACCTACTATCTGATCCTGACGCCAGGGACTGAACCTGTGATCTTCTGCATTTAGAGCAGATGCTCTACCACTGAACTAAGCTCCTCCAAAAGATTGTGGTAGATACAGGGCTACTTTGGGGCAGGAACGCACAGGAAGGGAGTTCTGGCTGGCTCCTGAGTTGGCCACGCCCAGCAGGAACTCATTAGCATAATAGACCATACCCAACAGCAGAAACTCATTAGGATTGGCTACATGAGGGGTGTGTGGCCTAACATGAAAAGGAGTTCCTGCTCCAAAAAAAGCCCTGGGTTTTGACAACAAACAAGGTAAACAGAATAAGAAGCAAAAAGTGGGTATGGCTGGATGACCAAGCTTCTGGTAATATGGGGGTGTGGCCTAATAGGCTAACGAGCTATGCTGCCGGGGGTGTGGCCTAATATGCTAATGAGTTTCTACTGTTGGGTGTGGCCTACTATGCTAATTAGTTCCTGCTGGGCATTTTCCTACCAAAAAAGCCCTGGACAGATAGATGATGGGAAGCCAGTGAAGTGACTTGAGAAGTATCCCAACAATGCAAGTTGAATGGTTTTGGCATCCCAGAACCATTGGAACGAGCATTGGATCTGTAGTTGTATTAATTATGTTTGAATTGTGACTAACTGGTTTGGCAGTGTGAGCTGCTTGTCATCCATGGAACTTGATCTCAAACTGCTGTAAGTTCATTCTGAAATTTCTGACCACATTGGGTGTGAGCTGCACGACAATGATTATGTACTCATTTGTAACCTATGTGGAATTTTTAAAACAATTGATTGTTTAACCACTCTTTTGGCAGGGTAAATCACCAAAGAAATGGATCATACTCAACGATGAGTCTTTTATCCACATACTGTAAAAGGAGGCAGTTTATTATTTATTTATTTGGTTTATACTCCAGCTTTCTCCCCAGTGGGGACCCAAAGCAGCTCACGTCATTCTCCTCTCATTCATTTTATCCTCACAACAGCCCTGTGAGGTGGGTTAGGCTGATGGAGCATGATTGGCCCAGCAAGCTCTCCATGGCAGAGTGGGGATTCGATCCTTTGAGCTTGTCAACATGAATTAAAGCACATTCAGTGTTTGTACTTCTCTGCAGTGAACACGAATAACTAATGGATAGACAATACAAGTAACAATCTGATGTAAAAAACGTCTTAAAGGGCTTGTGTTTATATAGGTTAAAAATTAAGAAAAAAGACCCTGGACAGTCAAGGACTTTCCCCTCCTTTCTGTGTCACTGTGACACAGTCGTTATTTGTGAAGGTGGAGTAGGGCTGAATTCTTTTAATCCAATCCCTTGTTCTGTCAAGGTGTCCTTTCTTGTACTTTTCTGTACTTTTTGCCGTTAAAAAACATAATAATTGAGAAGCTGGGGGCCTATGAGGTGGGGACAATTTGGAAATACTATCCAACTGTTTAAAATCTCCTCATCCGACATTCCCTAAACTCTCAAGGGCTTGATCAGGCTGATTTATCCTCCCTCTCTCTTTTTTCCTTTAACTGACAATTAGCAGCTGTTGATGTTTCGTCCCTTCTGGCATTTCTGGAGCATTTTCAGTCCACAGCGGACCATTGTTTAAGGATGTTTTTCCTTTTTGGTTAGTTTACACAGCCATGTTTTTAGGCATATCTGGGGAGTCTCCCAAGTAGGTAATTTAAACTCCCCTTCTGCTATGGAATCTCAATGGGTGACCTTGAACCAGTCATTCTCTCCTAGCCTAGCCTCCCCCATGGGGTTGTTGTGAGGAGAGGAAAACAATATTGTAACCCATTTTGAGTCCCCACTGGGGGGGAAAATGAGATATAAATGTCTAAATAAGTAAATAAGACCCCTACACATACACACACTGAGGAGACTCTTTCAGTAATATAACTTCTGTATCTATGTTAATATCGTTTACCTCAGATTGGGAATTTTGACAAAAGTGGGAGGGCATTCTCCCTCCCAGTTTGGTGTAGTGGTTAAGTGTGCGGACTCTAATCTGGGAGAACCGGGTTTGATTCCCCACTCCTCCATTTGCACCTGCTGATGTGACCTTGGGTCAGTCACAAGCTCTGGCACAGCTGTTCTTGAAAAAGAACAGTTGCTGTCAGAGCTCTCTCAGCCCCACCTACCTCACAGGGTGTCTGTTGTGGGGAGGGGAAGGGAAGGAGATTGTAAACCGCTGTGAGACTCTTTTGGGTAGTGAAGGGCAGGGTATAAATCCAATCTCTTCTCTTCTTCTATCTCACAGGGTGTCTGTTGTGGGGAGGGGAAGGGAAAGGAGTTTGTAAGCCGCTCTGAGACTCCCTTGGGTAGTGAAGGGCGGGGTATATATCCAACTTCTTCTTCGTCTAAGCTGAGTTACTGCGAGCTAGCTCATGGTTTTTTAGCCTCTGGCTCACACATTTCTGTCTTAGCTCAGGAAGGCTGGCTCCAGAGAAACTAATTTATGCAGTAGCCAAATCGCTCACAACTTTAATGCCAGTAGTTTACAAAGTAGAATTTTTGCTTACAAGACTCCACAGCTTAGAGGGAGCATGAAAGGGAAGGAAGAGGGGCATACTTCTAAATACATCTTTTGAAAGTTTTATATGAATTTAATTTGCAAAAGAAGTGGAGTACAACATATGTGGGAGAGTTCTCCCTCGCCCTTTACAGGACACAAACTGTAGTTGTATTTATTGGTTCTGGACCAGCTTTTCAAACCTTTTTCACTACAAAGAAAAGAAAGGTTAAGTTCCCAGATGAGTGTAGGCTCTTGAATGCAGCGATGTGCTTAATCTTATTTTAACCTTTCTTTTCCTGTTTGCTGTTTGCTTCTCAATCCCCGCCAGTGACTGCTGAGGCAATACTGTAGATCCATTATCTCTTGTGGTAGGTCCTTGAAATGTATGTGTTGGCTTTCCAGCCCGTATTTCGTGTAATCAAAGACATTCATAGCCAAGCTCTCTCACAATCTGCTTTTTTCTTAGAAGTCAGTGGCCTAAATGCCTTCAGCGTAGAATGTTTGCTCTAATTATTTCCTAAATCTCACAAGCAAAAGCGAGGGGGAAGAAGAAAAAATGTTCTATCAGCCCACTGAGGCAAATGTTCCTTCTAAAAATACTTTCTGACTCTATTCAAGGTGTCTTTGCATGCATCTTTTTAACGAAGGATTAAGTAGTGTTGAATCCAGTCCAGTAAACACTCTCTGCACTATTTATCCAACAGCCGAACAGAAGTTTAGTGTGAATGCTTTCTCAGTCTGGAAGGGAATCACTGAAATTATAGGTCTGTGTTTCTATGGCAAATGTTCCAGAAATAATGACTGAGACGGGGGGGGGCACACCCCCTCCCAAAAAAGCATGCTGTATGCTGGCTGGTTTCTCCTCATTATAAACACAGTGATACCAGCAGTAATTAAAAAAAAAAAAGCTAAACACTGAGTTTATGAACCTTGTGTCTCTGTCAGCTGATAAGGAAAAGTCTGGAGAAACTGCTCATGATATTCTGGATGTTAAGCTTTCCCTTGAAACGCTACATCCAAATAAGCTTCCAAGGAGTCTAAACAACATAAAGATTATCCATTTTGTTTTGGAGGAAGAGCTGCAATAAAGATTCTTGCTCCTGGGAATGTTTGTATTGCTATTTAAAGAGAAGTCAAAGACATGGCTTTTTGAAATTTTTGACTCTCAGGGAACCCATTCCCCATCAATTTGACTTTCGAAGGAACCCTTGCATCAGTAGGGTTACCAATTCTGGTTTGGGAAATTCCTGGAGATTGGGGGTGGAGCCTGGAGCAAGTGGAGTTTGTTGAGGGGAGGGACCTCAGCAGGGCATATAGAGATCACCCTCTGAAGCGGCCCTTTTCTCCAGGGGAACAGATCTCTGTAGTCTGGAGATCAGCTGTATTTCCAGGAGATCCCCAGCTCTCACCTGGAGGCTGGCAATCCTATGCATTGGGGAGCCCCAATGTGGCTGCCATTGGTGCTATGGCACCTGCAGACGAGTTTCTTGATGTCTACTTCCTTCTCTCCCAGAGTGTCCATTCCCTAAAACAAAAAGTTAATCCTGGCTTTCTTCTGCTCAATTAGAGCAAGGGGTGCTTCAAAACCACCCAGGAGGTCTCACCTTTTTGTCCTCTGGAAACACCAATATAGAAAAATATGTCCCCCCAGGGGAGGATGTTCGACTTGGTACCCCCCAATATTTTGTGACTGGTCCCGTCTCTCAAGGCAGCCATTTTGTGGTTGAGTCTGCCCCTTTTATGGCAGCCATTTTGCTATGGTGCCCACTACCTGTTCTCAAAATTCTGTAGGTGACCACAGGTTCAAGAAGGTTGAGGACCACTGCCGTATACCTTGGAGGATTCCAGCAGTGTAAGAATGCAGCCTAGAACATGTCAAACTAATATATTAATGTATAAAAAGGAAAGCAGGACCAACTTCAAGATTATTGGAATCTGCAGCTCCTTGCTCTCAGAATGAAATGATTGAACAGTCCTCCTCATATTAAAAATCTCCCTGCACACATAAAGCTAGCTTGTCAGGGAGAAGGGTCTTAGCCCTGGCTACTCCAGGATAGATTAGCTTTCTATGTGCAGGGAGTTTTCTTAATACCTCAGAGTATTCAAACTTGTAATTCTCCAATCACTGACTTGAAAAGCAAACAATCCTGCAAGACTGGCCATGTTTGATTGTGCTGATCAGGCATTGTCTTAACATTGGGGAGCGGCTGTGGCTCAGTGGTGCAGCATCTGTTTTGCGCGAAGAAGGTCCCAGGTTCAATGTTCACCATCTCCAGCTAAAAGGACCATTTAAGAGATGATTTGAAAGACCTCAGCTTGAAACCCTGAGCCGCTGCCAGTCTTAGTAGACAGTACTGACTTTGCTGGACCAAGGGTCTGATTTAGTATAAGGTAGCTTCATGTGACCCATGGAATGCCTTAACACTATTTTAAAGGTAGGCCAAACTAACACATTATGCTGCAATATAATCAGGCCTTTCAACACCAAAGCAATACCCCCTCCAAACAAATACTAATGCCAGAATACAAACCACCCAGGGGCCAAAATATCTGTAAAGTAACTGTCAAAAAATTCAGTGCCTCTCATAAAGCAAAGGAACTTTACTTGGCCCATATTATGGAAAGTGTCTCATTCTGCAGCTATAATTCAGACATGATTTTAAAATATACATATATTACACAGACCTGTCTGGACTCTAGAAGTGCCACCAGCACAGTCTGAGAATAACTTCTTATGTCTGGCCACTAAAAACTTAAATAGCCTTTTTTGGTGCAGGACAGGATGCTTGCAGAGCAAGTATCATGGCCTATTCTGCATGAGTGTTTTCCCTGCTTTCACCGTGTATTTCTCTTGGGTTTTCTTTGTTGTTCTGCATTGATTTTCCTCCCTTCAGCACTCAGTTCGCTTTCTGGTTGCTATTTACCTGGTTTTTTAGAGAGTGCTTTTGTGCCGATTTCCCCCCTCTTTCGCATCTAAGCTGAACGTAATTCAAAAGTGTACAGATTCCTTTGAATCTCCTCCCACACATTTTGCTCAAAGGTCACTTCCACGCCCACATTGAGGTCATTCCGCTCAAGCTGCACCTTCTGCCATCCTCCCTCTTTGATTGGTGTATAATCTCCATTTTCTCTCCTTTATAAAATTTTAAAATGTGTTTTGACAAGCAGCATGAGTCTAGTAATATGAGACTATCACTAGTCTTTCCTATTTTTCACAGTGGCTGGTAACACAGCAGAGAAGGGGTTTATGCTCTGCAGTATGGAAAATCAGACTTTGCAGCTACTTGTCAGTTTCAAAAAAGTCTTGTCAATTTTAACATCAGTCCCCTCCCCCTTTTGCCTGCATTCCTTTCTGTTCCCTTTCATTCAATGAACTAACACTAAAATACATGTGCAAAACCTGAACCATGAAGATTTAAATGGCTTGCTGTAGCTGCAACAGGGCAATTGCATATTTTTTTAAAAAAAAACAACACACAACTTTGGACACCCCCCCACACACATCACAAGTGACATTCCACCCTGATTTAGAAAAGTGCATTTTTAAATTGTAGCTGCAGAATAAATACACTGGAGGAAAAAAATGGTGCATAAGGTGGGCACAGAATCTGAAGTCAAGATTAAAGGCTTACTGCTCTGAAAATCTGCAGTAAGATGTGCGTGAGTAATGGGCCATAAATGTCCATATATACAATGTTCTCAGCAATCTATCTATCCTAAATTTAGCAACCCTAAATATAACTTGAAAGATTCCTAAAAAATTATATACTGAGAAAGGCTTAGTGTTGTAGAACTGATAGAAGAATGTAGCTGTATCTCCATCCCATCTGGCAGAGATAGCATATGAATTAGTGAAATGGTGCTCCAGTTGACCTCTTTATTTTATTTTTTTGTATATTTTTTATTTTAAAAAACAAAGTAATAGTATAGAAGGGATACAAAAAGGAAAAGAGGGATTATATAACATAATTGCATAAATGGTTTCCATTCCTGGAATATGCCTTTGGAAATACTTCATCTTTGCGGCAGTCAGTACCACAGAAATTCCATGAACTCATCAACTACTCCTGATGGACAGCTAATTCTCGAGGAGCTGCATTTTATACATGCTTAGGTTGTTCTTTTGTCAGTAGACAGGATTCCTATTTCTGAGAGACATTTATGATGTTTCAAATTTGTTGTGTTTTGCTTAAATGTTTGTAATAGTTTGAAAACATAAAATAAAAATTATATTTAAAATAATTATTATCTATACCTGAACCAGACTGTAGGTTTGTGGGGTACAGATTCTAAAGCTCTCAGCCCGGTTATAGCAAACTTCTACATGGAACATTTTGAAAAAACAGCTTTAGAATCTGTACCCCACAAACCTGCAGTCTGGTTCTGGTATGTAGATGATACCTTTATCATTTGGAGCCCTGGAGAGGTAGAATTGATGGGAGTTTTTAGACCACCTCAACAACATCCACCCAAGCATACAATTCACCATGGAAAAAGAACTTGAGGGTAAACTCCCATTTCTAGATATCATGGTCATCCACAAAGCTAGCCTTCAATTAGGTCTTAAGGTCTACAGCAGAGGTGGCCTAACTTGCTTAATGTAAGAGCCACACAGAATAAACATCAGATGTTTGAAAGCCACAAGACATGAACAAATATAATCCACATGTTTTTATGCAAACTTTCTTTTTATTAACATTACATGAGACTGCCAAAAATAAAAACAAAAGAGGTAAAAGCAGATATTGATAATGATATTTAACTCTAGATGGGGAGGGAAAGGAGAAAGAGACAGAAAGAAAGGTGGAAAGGAAGTGGAAAGAAAGCAAATAGAAGTGGGAGGAAGGAGGGAGGGAGAGGTGGAAAGAAAGCAACTTTAACTTTAAATGCATCTTCCAAGACCTCCGCACCCGGCTGGCTTGGAGAGGGGGTTTAAAGAGACAAATGCCTTCTCCAAGCCGGCCAGAGAAGGGGGGGGGTCTTTAAAAATACATTTAAAGTTAAAGTTGCTTTCTTTCTCTGCTCCCCGCTCTCATCTCAAGCCTACCCAGGGAGGGGAACACTGACTGGGGAAGGGAAGACTGATTGGGGAGGCATGCCTCCCTTTCGCTTCCCCAGCCGCCCTGCTGGGAGCCATACAATATGTGTGAAAGAGCCACATGCGGCTCCCGAGCTACAGATTGGCCACCCCTGGTCTACAGAAAACCAACTCACACAGATCGATATTTACACAAAAACTCCAATCACCATCCATGGCAAAAAAGAGGCATAATCAAAACATTAGTAGACCATGCAAGACGGATATGTGAACTGCACTTTATCAATGATGAAGAGAAGAGAAGAGTTTTGGATTTATACCCCGCCCTTCACTGCCCAAAGGCGTCTCAGAGCGGCTTACAAACTCCTTTCCCTTCCCCTCCCCACAACAGACACCCTGTGAGGTAGGTGGGGCTGAGAGAACTTCTGACAGAAACTGTCCTTGAGAGAACAGCTGTGCCAGAGCTTGTGACTGACCCAAGGTCACATCAGCAGGTGCAAGTGGAGGAGTGGGGGAATCAAACCTGGTTCTCCCAGATAAGAGTCTGCGCACTTAACCACTACACCAAACTGGCTCTCTTCATGAACTAAATCATCTAAAGCACGCATTTCAAGCAAATGGCTACTCTAAGAATGAAATCAGAAGAGTAATTAAACCAAAGGTAAAACAAACAACTGAGAAAAAAGTCTCCCACAGGAAAAGTGTTTTTGCCATATATCTAAGGAAGAACTGATCATATGGGAAAATTTATGAAAAAACACAACCTACAAACAGTATTCAGACCCACAAGAAAAATACAACAGATGCTGCAATCAACAAAAGACAGAAGAGACCCCCTCATTTCTCCAGGAGTATACTGCATACCCTGCAGTTGTGGACAGGTTTAGGACAGAATAAAGGAACATGAAAGGCACTGTAGACTTGGCCAACCTGAAAAATCAGCAGCCGCTGAACTTAACCTAGCTCAAACAGGACACAGTATCTTATTTCAAGACAATGAAATGCAGGACAACACATCCAATTACCATGTCAGATTACACAGGGAAGCCATTGAAATTCATAAACATAAACACAATTTCAACAGGAAAGAAAAAATAAATAGGGCATGGTTTCCTGTCCTGAAAAACACAAAATGCTATACATCTTACAACAGCACTACAGATAAGATTAGAATTTCAACACCCAATCCATATGCAAAAGAACCTCCTCAGGAAAGCTCCTCAATTAGCATGTCACAGCCTGAGAAACTCCTACAAGATTATGACCCAACCCTACCCCACCTTCCTGAGTAGATATAAATTATCTGCCTACCATTTTTCTTCTCACCTTGACACAGAGAGTACTCCATCTTTCTGTGTTATACTTCTGAGGATGCCAGTCACAGCTACTGGAGAAACATCAGGTCTTACAATACCAAGACCACAGCCATACAACCCGGAAAATCTACAACAGCTAACTTCTTGGAAGGTCCAGCAGTCTTGCCATACTTTATGACTTCAAAACTCCATAAAATATTCTGTAATGGATGCTTAAAACACATGCATGAAAAAATCCTTGAATTCAAGCATGTAATTGAAGCCATGAAACAATGAAAGCAAATTACATTTATCTCTGCAGCCACAAAAGCTTGAGACTGATTTATTATATCAAACTGAGCATTTTCAGGCTCATAATTTCCTAAAAGACCTTACAGGGCTGGAGTAATGAATATAGTCTTTAGGCCCCTAAGCTGACAACCTCTGCCCAAGAGAATTCTTAAAAACTGCCTCAAAACATTTATGAACCAGGATCAATGCCCAGTTGAACTGGAACATTAAACAATACAATTTCCATCTTTTATTTTTCTAGCAGAACTCCTCTGTCTTTACCAGCAACAAGATGGGAGAAAGTCAGTGGGCAAACGTTTTCCCATCTGTTGAATATGTAGCATAGTGGTTTGGTGTAGTGGTTAAGAGTGCAGACTCTAATCTGGAAGAACAGGGTTTGTTATTGAGGAGACTGGTGGAGGAGGCTGAAGGGAGGGGGGGGAAGAGATCCTTGGAATGTTACTTTCACTTTCCTGCTGTCTCTGCCTCTGGTCTTATCTGTAGTTTATGTGCCTGACCTTGGTAACATCTTCTCTAGTAACATGGGGACCATTACTATTCTGGCGGGCCCTGCCAACCACCTTCATTGGCTCCCTTCCACCCCCTGACCTATTTTGAATCCCGTATGTCTTTACCATCCCGTGTTTTCCCCATCAGTTTCAGCACAGAACCTGAAGTACAGATGTTCTGCCAACGCTGATCAATAGACTTCCTTTTCAAAGAAGCGATTTGTTGGTTCTGATTGCTGCAGGAATCTGACAATTTGATTCCCTACTCCTCCACATGAAGCCAGTTTGGGTCAGTTACAGTTCTCTCAGAGCTGTTCTCTCAAGAGCGGTCTACCAAAGAGCTCTCTCAGCTCCACCTACCTCATTCACAGGGTGTCTGTTGTGGGGAGGGGAACGAAAAGGAGATTGTAAGATGCTCTGACACTCCTTCGGGTAGTGAAGGGCAGGGTATAAATCCAATCTCTTCTTCTTAGTGTTACCAACATCCAGGTGGGGCCTAGAGATCTGCTTTTACAACCGATCTCCAGACTACAGAGATCAGTTCCTTTGGAGAAAATGGCTGCTTGGGAGGGTGGTGGACGCTATGGCATTGTCCCCTGCTGAGGTCCCTCCCCTCCTCAAACCCCACCCTCTCCAGGCTCCACCCTCCAAATTTCCAGGTATTTCCCAATCCAGAGCTGGCAGCCCTATGAATATAGTTGCATTCAGGCATCAGGAGGATCAAACCACAATTTGTTTATGACAAGAACAAGCCAGAAATCGCCAGACTGAAACACAGGCCTTCCCTTCTGCCTCTTCCCCTCACACATCCTGCCCAAGGTTAAAGACTTCCGAAACATGGAAGTCTTCTATCTGTAGCTTGCTGCAATATCCGAAGTGGACGCTTGACCAAAATGGAGTTTGATTTAGAATCCTGGTTTGTAAGGAAGAAATATGGTTTAATCCTGTTTTAGAATCCCGACAAGAAACACGCCCTAGTTTCACGAACTGCCAAATTTGGAAGTCTGCGTTGAGCTGACTTGGTTAGATTAAAGGTACTCTAAACCAAGAAAGCCTTCAATCCAAGGGCAGCATGCAAAGGCAGGAAGGAGGGGTAGGGTGGTGAATCAGGGGATTTCTGACTCTTTCTCAACACAACCAAACTGAGTTTTGTGAAGGGTTGCCAGCCGCCTCCAGGTGAGATCTGGAGGGCTCCAGGAGTTACAACTGATCTCCACATGACAGAGATCAGCACCCATGGGGAAAATGGCTGTTTTGGAAAGTGGACTCTATGGTATTATACCCCACTGAGCTCCATCCCCAGGCTTCACACCCCACATCTTCAGGAATTCCCCAACCCAGAGATGGCAGTCCTAGGTATTACATCTGTTTGTGGCCTATCAGTGCCCTGCTAGGGAAGAAGTGGCCACCATATTAACAAGGCTGTAATACTAAACCATGCATCAAATATGTTAAGGATTAGAGTTTATTTTGTTCTCTACTTCTTCATGCCTTTGATTCATCTCTGTTCCACTGCTTTTTCTTTTAAAATGCAGCTGTACAGGCTGAGGCCAGTGTTGCCAGCAACCAATCCAACAGGCCTTTAATTAAGCTATGCTTCTTTTCTGGGAAATATGTGACGGCTCTCAGCAAATAAGCAAATGCAACTCGAACACAAAATGGCTAAAAGAACCAGATCGGCCACTTATGGAAAGGTGAGCCCCACCCAGGGTTACCAGGTGTCCCCCCCAGCCACTGGAGGGGGAAGGGGGGGTAGGGTGCCAGATCCAGATTGAGAAACTCCTGGAGATTTGAGGATGGAGGCTGGGAAGGAAAGGGACCTCAGTGGGGTACAATGCCCTAGAGTCCACCCTCCAAAGCCTCCATTTTCTCCAGGGGAACTGATCTCTGTAGTCTGGACACGAGCTGTGATCCTGGGGGATCCCCAGGTCCCACCTGGAGGCTGGCCTCCCTAGCACCACCCAAGGGTTTTCCTTCCTCCGAAGTTTACTCAGTCCCCCTGTGCTGACTAGAGATACACCAAACACCCACATCATATTTTCATTAGCATTATCAAGATAAGGGTTTTCAAACAAACAAAAAAAAGCTCCCCTTGAAATTCCTGAAGATGTTTTGACTGGGCAGGAGAATCTACTTTAAGCTCAAATTGCAAGTTAGTCAAAATCTGGTGGCCACTCTAAAGGCTGAGTATCTCATCCGTCTATCCAACAAGGTCAACATTACCCTTTGAAGGCTGGCAGTGTTGCTTCTTTTCCAAGGAGGTGTCAAGACTGTTGACTAGTCAAACTCCACAGCTGTTTTTCCTTTTTGAGCAAACACCTCCAATTTGCTTTCTGTGTGTCACACTCAATGACTCACATGCCCAAGGTAATCTCCGGCCTGTTCATTCAATGCCATCTTTAAGCTGTGCCCTTCCATTAAGGATGTTGGCAGTTAGTCACCCTTTGTTACTCATTACTGAAATCCTCGTTATCCTTGGAACAGTTAAATGGCAGGTGGAACATGACATTATACAAGCTTCTCTCCTGTGACTCTGCTGATGTATTGCAGCACTGACCCAAAAAATTCATACCCGTGAACAAATTAGGAGGTTAGGACCGTTGATTAGTGTGCCATCTCTAGAAGAACCCCCAGACTGAAGGAGTGCAATTCACAGGCCCACATTCTTATATACATTTCCTAAACTCAAATGCAGATGATCCTGAAGCTCCCCCAGACTTATAAAACTGCCAAAAAGGTATGAAGGCATTCTCTACAAGACAGCAAAGCCTTGGATATTTTTCCACACCCGAAGCAAGAATTTTAAAAGATGCCCTTCATGAGAGCACAGTGGTTAGAGTGTGATGTAGTGGTTAGATTGTCAGACCACGTTCAAATCCCTACTCTGCTGTGGACAGTGTCCCTTCTAAACTGTGTGTGAGCGGCTGCTCATTAACACAGGAAGCCCCGCTCAGCAGCAATCTGGACCCACGCGGGGTCTTGCACTGCCCATTGCCCAGTTTAAGATTACTAAAGAGAAAAGGGGACCCCGGTGTATGAAGCTCAAACTAAACAAAGATAATCACCAGGCACTATGCTAGCCGACATGGACCAATATGGTCAGGGGCCTGTCTACCTGAGGAACCGCTTTTCCCCACATATCCCCCAGAGAGCACTGAGGTCAGGATCACAGAACCGCCTGACTGTCCCAGGCCCGAGGGATGCCAGACAGAACTGCCAAACCAGAGCTAGGGCTTTCTCAGTGGCGGCTCCATACTGGTGAAATGAGCTCCCGGAAGATCTCAGGGCCCTGCGGGACCTTCTACAGTTCTGCAGGGCCTGTAAAACGGAGCTCTTCCACCAGGCTTTCGATTAGGGGCCGCCACTGATGAAAGAGGCACTGAAAATGGAACATCGCATGGACCTGGTTACAACATTGGATTTGCTGCCCGCATGACACTGGGAGTATAACATAGGAATTGCCTTCTGTTTACGCTAGCACTTTATGTAACTTGTTGTTTAATGAATTTTACTGTATGTACTGTATGTATTGTTTTATGGTATTTTAACCACTGTACGCCGCCTTGAGCCAGTTTCTGGCTAGGCGGGATATAAATCGAAAGTAACAAATAATATAAATAATACTTTCAATGAAAATTTATGTACTGTGAAATATATACAACATTTGAACAACTGTTGTATAGTATATTCAGAAATAGGACTATCATTAGAACAAAGTATTAATCTACAATAACCCTCACAAATCATTATTACATTCCAGTCAACGTTCCTGTATTACAATACACAGATTAGGCTTGGGGCAACACAGCCCCAATTGTATTACAGTCCAAATGTCTAGCTGTTTACAGTGCTTGTCAGGGCTGGATCCCACCAGACATGGTCCAGCCAAAGAGCCATCAGGATTAGATCTGCCATCGGCTTTCACAGTTCTTGGAAGTACGGAAGTCTTTCAGCTTTTTGCCCAAAACGTTTTCCCCTGCAGTAGACAGTGCGCAATTCATTCTACCCTGGGAGCAAGACATTGCAGGTGTTTGCTTCTAGAACCTGATGTATGCTGGGAGAAGAAAGGGGGGAGCCGGACAGCTGCTCCCATAAACATCTCAAATATAAACAAAAATAGGAAGGGGGAAAAACATTTGCAGCACAAACCCCATATGCAGCAATGGCAACGTTTAGAAGAGAAACTACCCTGGGGTATAGAGTGTTGCTCAACTACTGGATTGTTTGAAAGAAACTGACGGGAACTTGCTGAGGCTTCCAGATTTCAGCAAGCCAAAGCTATTGCACTAACATTAGTGGATGCCAAGACAATAGTTTCTCTGGAGCTAAATTTCCTCTTTCCTTGATTTTTTTTGGGGGCGGGAGGATTATCAGAATTAAACCTTAAGAGTTGAAGGACACAAAGGCCTGTGTGTGTGTCAAGACCTTGTTCCGGCTCTGTTTCCTGTAAATGCATAAGCTTGGGCCAACGATGTCCAGGATTTGACATAACCTTCCTTCTTTTTATCCCCCCAGTACTTAGAGATGTTATTATTATTTTTAATGCAACTGACATCCAAGAGGGTTACATGGATTTAGCTGAAGGAAAACTTTGTGCAGTTAGCAGGGCTGGTTCAGTGTTTTGTCATTCCAGCAAGACAGTTGGGCAGCACCCAGGTGCAAGCCAAACTCTAGTAATGAGGCTCGCACTGCAGGCGGCGCCACTGCTCACTTGAAGCCAGTACTGTGTACCAGATGCAGGTGTTGGTAGTAGGGTTGCCAGTAGGCCTCTTCACTGCAGTGGGAGGGAAATGGGGAGAAGGAGCAGAGTAGCATCATGCAACATCACAGTGCCACATTCAGTTGCACCCAGAAGTGACGCTGTGACACTCTAGGAATCCTTTGGTCTATGCTAAAAACCATAGAGATTTGGGGGATTCCTGGAATGTCACAGCTTCACAACAGCAGGAAGTGACACTGCAACATCTCTTCACACGCCCCAGCCCATTTTTGCTCCTGGTGGAAGGAAGACTGATACCAGGAACTGGGAGCTGGGAGATTGTCTGCCATAGTGGGCAATCTAGTAAGCTTAGTTCGTGGTGCTGGTCGGGGACATGACAATGGACATCGATTATAGTGTCATGTCCTCCAGTGCTGCTAACAGGAAGCCAAACTCTAGTGGTGCATCAGTGTCCACTTCATTGTACCACCCTAAGACGGCTTGGGAGGAGAACCGGTCCTGGGTGCAAGTTGGTTTTATGTTGCAAAGACAGAGGTAGAAATGCCATGAGGAGAATAACCTTAATTATTCTGTTCTCACTCTTACTTGACTTTAGCTGGGAGAAAGCCATTCATTGCTATTTCTCTGTCCCCACTGTTTTGTGTCGGTCCATCATTTGCTAGAGTCTGGAACACTTCTTGGGGGACACAACTGAACCTTTCAGGGAAACCCGTTATAGATAAGACAGCACCTGCTGGGTTTCCTCAAACAGTGCCCCCGGGACTGTTTCAGGTTGAGAAAATGGTGCAAAGTGGTTATAATCCTAATTGGGCAGAGGAACAGAGGAGCAGAGGAGAACCCACAACTCATGTGTGACTGTGTTACGTCTGACACAGCTTAGGGACCCGGCCCTAG
This sequence comes from Gekko gecko, assembly GCA_029375565.1. Classification (NCBI taxonomy): domain Eukaryota; kingdom Metazoa; phylum Chordata; class Lepidosauria; order Squamata; family Gekkonidae; genus Gekko; species Gekko gecko. The sequence continues at coordinate 133,932,085 of JAPDNY010000008.1, read as the reverse complement.
CCTGTGAGCTCCATAACATGTTAAGAGTATATAATAATAATTAATTGCATTTCGGTCTTGCTTTTCTTCCATTCTGAAGCTCAACGTGGTTTGTAAGGCAGTTCCCAGGAGGTCTACCATCCAAGGACTGACCACATGCAGACTTTGGCAAGGCTGCTACTTCATGGACTTTCAGAACATGCTCTGGGGCTACTCTATATTTATTTGGAAAATTTATAACCGTGCTTTCTGCTGTACAAATGCCACATTTGGAGGCTCATGGCACAAAATTAAAACCAGCAGCAGAACAAAAGCGATCAGGCAGACAGACAAAAACAATACTTGAAAGTTTGACACTTTACAAAACAGCACTGATAAAAACTGGTGGAGCATAGCTTCCATCAGCAACAGAATCTAGGGAAATAAGTGTCAGGGAATTCATCCATCCATCCATCCATCCATCCATCCATCCATCCATCCTATCTATCTATCCATCCATCCATCCATCCATCTATCCATCCATCATCATCTATCTATCCATCCATCCATCCATCCATCCATCTATCTATCTATCTATCTATCTATCCATCCATCCATCCATCCATCCATCCATCCATCCATCCATCCATCCATCCATCCATCCATCCATCCATCCATCATCCATCCATCATCCATCCATCCATCCATCCATCCATCCATCCATCCATCCATCCATCCATCCATCCATCCCAGTTGTCCTTCAGAATAAATACATTTTCAGAAGCTCAAAGAAGGCACAAGAGAGAGATTCTGATGGCCCACCTAAGGCAGTGATTCTAGATGGCAGAAAACTTCCTGCCCCACATATCCATCAAATTAATCTCTGTTAAAGCAGAAGAAGGCCTACAGTCACTAGAAATGCCAGCCTCCAGGTGGCACCTGGGGATCCCCTGGAGTTACAGCTCATCTCCAGACTACAGAGATCAGTTCCCCTGGAGAAAATGGATGCTTTGGAGGGTGGACTCTATGGTCATTGTACCCCACTGGGGTCCCTTTCTCCCCCAGGATCCATTCCCAAATCTCCAGGAGTTTCCCAACCCAGATCTGGCAACCCTACTCTCCATTCCCCATCTGTGGCCAGGGGGGACCTGGCAACCCTCTGCTTGTATGAGCAGAGGTGGCCTTTTCAATATCTTGATCCTAAAATGAATCACCCTTACCTGGATGGCCCAGGCTAGCCTGATTTTTTCAGATCTTGGAAGCAAAGTAGGGTCAGCCCTGATTAGTACGTAGATGGGAGACCACCAAGGAAGTTCAGGGTTGCTACACAGAGGCAGACAGTGACAAACTAGCTGTTTTCCCCCCAAACCATTTTGGGTATCCAAAGTTGGTTGCGACTTGACAGCATTTTCCACCAAAATGAATTGGGCGACAAAACAGCCACCTACCCAATGAGCAAAACTTCTCTCTAGTTCCATCTGCCCATGGCAAATAATGTGATATGTCTCTGCCTTTAGCCAGACTGGCTAAATATGTCTGTCTGTCTCTGGCTTTAGCCAGTCTGGGTGGAGGTGGTGGTTTTGCTAGTGATAATGCTGTCCCTTTCATAACAGCCGGCCAAGAAATTCAAGCAATGGAAATGTAGTGTTAGAAAATGCATCCTTTATTACGACTATTAAAAGGCATGGGAATTTGGGCTGTCAAAGCTGCAAATGAGAAGTAAGCTCAACCCTCTATTTTTGCCTGTAGTTTTTATTAGGCATTATGGGAGATTCCAATACAATAATCAGGGCTATTTTTGGGCAGGAACGCACAGGAACAGAGTTCCGGCTGGCTCCCAAGTTGGCCACACTTAACAGGAACTCATTAGCATAATAGGCCACACCCAACAGCAGAAGCGCATTAGGATTGGCTACATTAGGGGTGTGTGGCCTAACATGCAAAGGAATTCCTGCTCCAAAAAAAAAGCCCTGGGTTTTGACAACAAACAAGGAAAACAGAATAAGAAGCAAAAGGTGGGTGTGGCTGGATGACCACACTCCTGGTAACATGGGGTGTGGCCTAATATGCTAATGAGCTGTGCTGCTGGGGGTGTGGCCTAATATGCTAATGAGTTTCTGCTGTTGGGTATGGCCTGTTATGCTAATGAGTTCCTGCTGGGCTTTTTCTACAAAAAGAGCCCTGACAATAATCAGCACAATAGGGGTAAAATTCCAGTGCTAATCCACATCCCCAAATTTGTATGTGGGTAACCAGGCTGTGGCCAGGTATATTAGGACAGCACACTGTTGCCTCATCCAGAGTCTGCTTTCCCGCTTTCCCAGTGTTCTTTTACTCTCCACTGCATGGAAGATGTACAGTTGTGCCATTGGCAACTGCTTCACTTGAGACTGGGGAGAGATTTATTTATTTAAATCCCACTTTCCCCCCCACAATGGGGATCCAAAGTTGTGCATGACACCGCTCTCCTCACCCCCATTTTATCCAGTAATTTTCATGGCTAAGCGCAGATTAGAACCTAAACTTCCCTAGTCCTAAACTGACCACAACGCCACCTAGGGATGTCAACCTCCATGTGGGATCTGGGGATCCCCTGGAATTACGCTCATCTCCAGACTACAGAGATCAGTTTCCCTGGAGAAAATGGATTCTTTGGAGAGTGGGCTCTATGGGCATTGTACCCCAATTGAGGTCCCTGTTCTCCCCAGGCTCCATCCCCAAATCTCCAGGAGTTTACCAACCTGGATCTGGCAGCCTTACACCCCCATCCGCTGCTGGTGGCCGGGGGGACATGGCAAACTTAATGCCACTCTACTGCTGGGTTTTAACGCACTGCCCTAGGAGCTACTACACCAGGTCTCGGGATCTGTCTCAAAACCCTAAACATAGTCAGTTGTGGCAGACGAATGTGTTCCAGTTCTTCAAGGAAAAATAAATTTTCTCCTTATCCAGTAATACAAGGCCAGACACAATATTTTTACAGGTACTAATCAGCCAGGTTTCCTCCCACACACACATCCTTTATTTGTCATAGTTTTAGAACAGCAGACAAAATACAAGAGAAGTGCGCTGGGCAACAGAAACAGGAGCTTATCCCCAGAATAAAGCTGGGTTGTGGTCTTAAAGGTTCCACTGGACCCATACTTTGTTCTGCTACTTCAGACCAATAAGGCCACTGACCTGAATCAATAACCAAAAAAGAAAAGGTTAATCATTTCCTCCTGATTCATCAACAAGAGGAGTCCCGTGGCAGCCATAAACTGGTTTTTATACAGTAGAAAAGAGGAATTTATTTTATTTATTTGAAACGCCTTATTAGCTGCCTTTCTACCTTGTGGAACTCAAGGCAGCTAACATGGTAACCAAAACAACTATAAGAATACATAGAAGACCACAGTTTTAAAATCAAAGACGGCGTTAGGAGTAAATTAGTCAAATGCAGTTCAAAAGTAAAACCATCTTCAACTGCCTCAGTGTTATTAAAGCTATTAATGGTGTTGATGTAATTAATGTTATCGATATTATCATTAATGTTAATAACGTTATTGATATTATTGATGTTGTTAAAGGGATTAATCTTGTTAATATTGAATGATGGAATTAGTGAACTGGTGCATCATAAGATGTTGATGTTGGATTTGTCATTTTTATATTTTGTATTGTGAATGTTGAGTGTTGGAATGTTAAAAATGTTTTCTTAGTTTGTATGTTGAAAAGTTTTTTAAAATAAAAATCTCTGTTCTCCATATATATATATATATTTCCCCACCTAAAGATTGAGAGTGAGGGGGGCTGGGTGCACCCCCCTGTGGAGGTTGTTCCAGGATTTGTGGAGCTGTCACTGAAAAGGCCCTCTCTCTTGTACCCACCAAACAAACTTCTTTGGTCAGTGGGAGAGTCAGGAGGTCCTTTCCCTGTGATCCTGATTCTCAGGCAGGAAGATATGGAAAAAGATGGTCCTGTAGGTGTTGTTAGTTGCAGGGCTTATACCTGGCCAGCAGGAACTCATTACCATATTAGGTCACACCCCTGACAGGGCAGCTCATTAGCATATTAGACCACACCCCCATGCCTTCCCTTGGCTTGCCCAGGTGCCCCATAGCTGCGGGACGCCTGGGAAGCTGGCTCTTGGACAGGCCAGGGAAGGCACAGGGAGGCATTTAAATGCCTCCCTGATCCTTCCAGGGCCCCTCCGGTCTGCCTAACTTGGAGTCACCGGGAGTGTGTGTCATTCTCCAGGCTTTCCCTCTGTAGCCATGTATGCAGAGGTTTTGGCCGCAGTGGGCGTGGCCAACTCTGAAGCCAGCCGAAACTCCATTCCTGTGCGTTCCTGCCCCAAAATAGCCCTGGCTAGTTGTATTTCATCTCTGCAACTTTTATGTCTGAGTCAGAGAGAGAAAATTATTTTTTAGCAAAGTATTAAGGACTGGGGGAGATTTGTCTGAATTGAGATAAAGCACAGATGTTTCGCAATAACATGGGTGAAGTTTCACTGAGAATACTTCAAACATGGAAGAAGTCTTTTGCTGCTGAGATATACACTGTCCTCACAGTGACTGAAGCAGCTCTGTAAATTGCCTCAATTGCCCTGAGAGAATTTTACAACTAGTTCATGTGATGTTCTCCTTTGTTGATTATTTGAACAGGTGTTAAGTATGAGACATCAGGCAGCTCTTAAACAAGTGATTCAGCTTTATTTGAACATGGCAGAAACCAACACGAAAACAGGAGAGCAGAAGGCTCTCTTTTAAACTTTCCGGACGAGTATAACCATGCCCCTAAATGAGTTAACAACTAATTAAACTGCTTAGATAAAGACCAATGATATCAGTTCCCTCCAGAACCTTTCTTATGTTCTGATTGGTCTACTGTGCAGAGTAGCCAATCAGAACGTGCTGTACACGATACCAGCTTTTAGTTGAAGCTCAGGCATTGTTTCATACAATACATAATAATACATAACAACGGGATTATCATTTCAGGCAACATCCAGGACTTTGTAACAATCCTCCCAGTTTCCCCAGATATTGGTAGGGGATAATCAGCCCATGAGAATTTAGGTAAATGAACTAGAGATGATCTACCATTTGTTCATAGTGTCACCTTAATACTTTAGCTATGGAAGAAGTCAATATGGTTCATCAAGAAACATGCTCCTTATAAACCACTGATTTCCACATTCAGGGTGAGCAAAATCTTTAAAGGCCAAAACTGAAGATTAGCTGCTTCCTACAAATCAATTTTATAGATGTTTTCCAAATGTATATCCAAGATTTCAGCTGGAAATTGCTTTAGTTATAATTATTCATTAATTTACTCACCAATGGTTTTCACTCTCAGCCTTATCACACAACAAAGAGCGCTGGGAATTCTGTGACTGAAAAGATCAGAACTATTTTTAAGCAGTTTATTGTCAAATAGTTTATTATTAAATTTTAAATTGTTTATTTTTCATATTATACTGTGCATTTCTTCCAACTGACGCATGTTGTATTGTTGAAAGAAAATAGTTCTATCTATTTCTAAACTATTCCAGATGTCACTTTCAATAGTAAAGAAATAAAGTCACATTTTTGCTCATATCGAATGGAGGGATTCCTTCCCAGACATAAATGTAGTTTTTCCATGAGTTTTTCATTTTCTGCAATGTCCAATGTCTTATTAAGCCATTCTTGGCTTGTAGGAACACAGGGATTCTTCCAGTGGTTTGTCTTCGCACTTATCAGCAAATTTGTTATTTAAAACTTAATATTCAGTTTATAATACAATCGGACCAATAGCGAATCCAGTGGTAACCCAACCTCAGACATTGCTTACATATAATTCATAACTAATACTGCTATGCTTTCAGATAAGTCTGCCAAAAATGGGAAGAATCTGCATATTTTGCCAAGTATTCCCAGGGTTTAAACCTCTTTGTTCTAAGATATGATTTAACAGATTAGAATAATTATCCTTGGGTCTGGTCATATGCAGAATTAGCCATGCGATAGGGACGAATGCTGGGAGGATTTTATGGGTTAGGGTTAGGGTCAGTCATCTTGGGTCAATCACAGTTCTCTTAGAGCTCTTTCAGCCCCACCTACCTCACAAGATGCCAGTTGTGGGGAGAGGAAGGGAAGGCAATTGTAAGCCACTCTGAGACTCCAAGTGAAGGGCGGGGTATAAATATTCTTCTTCTTCTATAAATGTGATAGGACTCATATCCTTCATAATAAATTTCAAAAAAATATACAAGAAGTTGCAATATCTGTATATGCCATTTTAACCGTGGATCGCAACGCTTTGAAGGTGACCCTTTTTGACCAGATGGTCCAAGCTAGCCCAGCCTCACCAGATCTTGGAAGCTAAGCATGTCTAGCCCCAGTTAGTACTTGGATGGGAGACCACCACATAAGTCCAGGATGACTATGCAGAGGCAGGCAACGGCAAAACCACCCCTGTTCATCTCTTGCCTTGAAAACCCTACGGGGCCGCCGTAAGTTGACTGCAACTTTGTGGCACTCTATACACACATGCTTTTAAATACTGAGTCAGTCAGAAAACTAAACACTAGGAACACTGATGAACTCGTATAAACCTCCACGCACATTGTGGTCATCTTTAGAGGCTTTGTTCTCTGTTTCCACACACACCATTCAGGGTTCAGTGGATTACGGCAAGAGGTAGGGTGGCTCCAAGACTATGGAGAGACAGTGCGGGTGTAGTGGTTAGAGTGGGAGACCTAGGTTCGGTTTCCCACTTTTCCATGGAAGCTCACTGGGTGATCTCAGGACCAGTCATTCCTTCTCAGCCTAACTTATTGCAAAGGGTTGCTGTGAGGATAAAATGTTGAAAGGGAGAATGCCAGAAGCCAGGGCTCCAAAAATTACAGTCAGTGCAAACAAAGCGTCCCACGTTAAAGTCCCAGTGAAATCAACAGCAGAGTCATCGATGTGTTATCATCCCCATCACCACTGCAGTGTTTTCATCTGAGGCTCAGATGGGAGAGAACCCAACAGCAGTAAATTCACAGCAGGGGCTACTTGAACTGGGGGGCTTCTTCTCCACAATTCAATCCATGACCCACTTCTTCCCAGTCTCTTCCTCCCATCCTGTCTTTATACGTTTTTGTTGTTTTGCAGGTAAGTGCCAGTAAACTTCAGTCTATGATGATTGCTGGTAGCTTTATGATTTTATTAGAATTGCTATATATATATATATATATATAAATTTCTTTACACAGAGAGTGATTAAAATACTGCCAGAGGATGCAGTGATGGCCACAGGAATAAACAGCTTTAAATGGGGATTAGATAGATTCATGGAGGATAAATCTATCAGTGGCTACTAACCATGGTTATGTCCACTGACCGCCACTAGTCAACAGTGATGTTTATCAGAGCTTGAAGCTCAAAAGACAATAGGGACTAGGATCCTGAAACCTCAAGCGGTCACCAATAGGAACTTGGCGGGAAGTTTAAACCCACCAATGGGACCTGGGAGTGGTCCACAGGGACTGTATATAGTTGGCCATCTGGCCGGTATTGGTTGTTCTGTTGTTTATGAGTAAACCATGTGCTGAATATCATGCTGTGTCCTGGTTACTTAATGTGTTGAACCTACTACACAACAAACTCTGACTCCCAAAGCCAGGAGGCAACATCAGGGGAAGGTCTTGGCCTCTGTGTCCTGTTGTTGGCCCTCCAGAGGAACTGGTTGGCCACTGTGTGAGACAGGATGCTGGACTAGATGGACCACTAGTCTGATCCATCAGGGCTCTTCTTATGTTCTTACATGCAAGAAGCATAAGCATCTAGGGCTGTCTCTGCATCTGAACTATATAAAGAAATGTTGGTAGTGGTGTGTGTGCATGGGGGGAAAGGAATCATTAGGAATGCCAAACAACAAGAAGGCTGCCAACTCCTTCCCCTGGCAACACTCTTATGCTTCTAACCATTAGGTGACAAGCAAAAACCAGCATCTCCATGCCATGAAAAGCTTTTCCTTTACACACAACTGTTAGAGGCACATTAGTCCTGCCAAAAAATATTTTAAAGCCCTGGAAATCTTAAAGCAGGAGACCAAAAAGAGGGAGGAGATAGAACTGGGTGGAAAATTACTGTATTAAATTACATTGGAATTGCTTTTTGTTACTGTTCGTCGAGGCTATTAGGCTTCTTTTTAGTCATCCTTGTTTGTATTTCAGCCCCTTTCTCCTTGTTTGTATTTTAATGACAAGGAAGAAGACAAATTGAGAGTTACAAAGAGCGCTGGAGGGGAAAACACTGGGGATATAATTGTCTAATTATGAATTTCCTGAATGTTCAATATAACCAGGAGCAACTGGACAAGATTAGTATTTTAGTTTTTGTTTCCAGCTGTTTCATTAAAAGGAAGCTAAAAAATATTACAGGGAAGGGAGGGAAGCACAGTTCTGGAAACCTGTTTTTACATTTAACAAGGCAAGAGCTATATTGGGTTGAGACTTTTTCACCCCTTTCTACAATGACAGTTTGTCTGAATATAAATCCTAGGTCCAAAGAAAACTAGAAGACATTAGAGAATCTTACAAAATGTGCAAGGTGTGGAGAAATCTGGTGGGTAAATCCCTAAGACCCAATCCTCCACCCTTGAGAAACTGAGGAGCAGAGGGAAAATGGCCAAAAATAACCACCACAGTGACAGTCTAGGAATTTTCCCATGTCTCTATGGTCTTTACCATAGAGACTAAGGGAAATTCCTGGAATATCACCCAGGGATGATGACACGCCCTCCCCAAACTCCACTTACCTCAGGTGCCATCCTCAAAATCTCCAGCCATTTGCAGAACTAGCACTGGCAACCCTAAATAGAACTCAGGACCACTCTATCAAACTGATTCACATCCAGTTCAAGACAGACAAAAGGAAGTATGACTTTACAGTGACTTGTGGTAGCTGATGTGTGGCACTCATGGCTATGAGATGTGCTGATGGGCACTGGCTTAGATGGATTTTAAAAAGGATGGGCCAGGTTTCTGGGGGATAGGTCTATCATTGGGTATTAGCCATGATAGCCAAATGGGGCCTCCAGGTTCAGGGATCTCTGATCATCAGACGCTGGGAACCAGCGGGTGAGGATTGTTGCCACTGGGCTGTGATTCTGAGCTCCAATGTGGCATCTGACTAGACACTGTTGGAAACACAATGCTGGCCTACATGAACCATCGGTCTGATCCAGCATGGCTAGTCTCGTGCTTTGATATAAAAACCAAGCAAAGGTATAGTGCTAAGGCAATCTGACTCGTGCACGGTAAAAGAAATCTAAAGATATGGTACATATGAGGACCTATGACAGAACCTACGATATACTTTATTCCTTGGCAAACGAGTCAAAATTACAGCTGTATATGATGAGAGTATTCCAGACATCTGTACAGAACTAGGCAACTGTCCATTCTCTGGGGAAACAGTGATGTATGCATCAATTCAAGGGTCATCCAAAGACCTCTGCATCTGACTGAAGGAAGGATGGCTTCAGGGACAAGAACCACCCCGTCTTACAAGGTCATGTCCCTGCATTCTCTGCAAGAACACAGCTGACAGGAATGGCCGTAATCTGTTTTCCAAGGCAATATTAGCAACGAATCCCAGTGAGGCTGGTGTCTGAATGGTGAAAACCAGGCCCCTTGTGTGCAAGTGAATGGGTTCATAATCAGCAATACAGTATATCTTGAGCCCCTTTCAGTCATTATGTTTTTAGAACAGCTGCCTCAAATAGCTCTTTATGTAAGGGGTTGCCATTTGATGTCAACTGGGCAACGTATATTTTCCAGCTCTGGTACGTGTGATCAGAAACCCAGGTTTGTTGTGGGTACATGTTTGCATGGACCAGAGCTTGAAAACAGGTGCATTGCCCGTATCCACACAAAATGGTGGCAGTATATACTGAGAGGATCGCACGTAGTATACTTTCCTGGTACATGAGGTAGGGGCATTAAAAACGTAATGATAGAACAGGGCTTACATCTAACAGGTAAGAGTTGGCCATGCCCAGATACTAAAATCCACACAGAAGGGCCAGGTGCAGCTACTGTTTAGGGTTCAACAAACTAGGTGGAATTTCCGGGTATGCACAAACACCTAAAATTGTAACATATATATTAACTCACGCAAACTCTTGTTTACAAAGGCTGCATACTGTTGTGTAAACACTTTGCTTACAAATTTGAATTAGGCATTTGCACTTTGAAACCACAACAGTTATCAATCATTACCTGGCAGACTAATTTATTGCCTACCCTTACATTTGCCTACCCTACCCTGGCATGCAAATTCCCGCCCAACTCTCTATCCCCCTACACTTTCTCAATGAAGCAGCAGGAGAAAAATGGGGGAGGAAAAATGATGTTGCACAACACAGTGACATCACTTCTGGATGATTGCCTGGAAGTGACCTCACTGTGTCAAGCAACTCTTTAGGAATCCCCCCCATCTCTATGGTTTTAACCCAGTCTTCACCTGGAAGTGATGTCATGCATTGCACACCACTCTCCTTCCCCCATGCCCTGCTCCCATAGCCCCCAAGATTGCTAGCCAACACTATTATTGCCATATTGATGCTTGGGGGGGGCAACAGTGGGAGGGCTTCTATTGTCCTGGCCCCACTGCTGGCCCTCCTGATGGCACCTGGTATTTTTGGCCACTGTGTGACAGAGGCTGATTTGCCACTACAGCTGCCTCGGGGTTGCGCCGCCATTCGCCCCGATACTATTTGTCAATTTCACACCCGAAGCCGCGGGGCTGCATTTTGACCCGCGGCTGCATTTTGACCCGCGGCTTGCCGATTCTCACGCAGTTTCGTAATCCTCAAAAACAGGATTACGAAACTGCGGGGGAAATTGGGTGAAGCTGCGGGTCAAAATGCAGCCCCACGGCTTCGGGTGTGAAATTGACAAATAGTATCGGGGCGAACGGCGGCGCAACCCCGAGGCAGCTGTAGTGGGAAATCAGCCAGAGTGTTGGACTGGATGGGCCATTGGCCTGATCCAACACTGGCTTCTCTTTTGTTCTTATATGCTAGCCTTGTCTGGCCCAGAGTTGTTTGTTGAGGTGGGAAAGGCAATCAGGCACTATTGAGGCAGGCACCTAGATAAACAGTTTCCTTTTCGTCTGGCAATTGAAACTCCAGAAAGCTGTCTCTCCATGTGCCTACCTCTGTAATGTGTGTCTCCCCAAGGCCCAGCTCTATAAATAGCTCTTGCCTGAGTAAGCCAAGGTGGACTTAGAACCAAGGCTATTTCCATCCAGTCCTATCCAGAGAAGGCTTTATCTTCCTCCGACATCTGAAGTTCCAAGCTTAGCAAATCTTATTTCCAGCAAGCTTTGCCCAGTCAGTCATGCACAATGCGGATGTGACCCTGTGGCAACCCAAGTATGCTTTTCGCCCACTGAAAAAGAAGCTGGTCTAGGTTTGTCAGGGCTGATATGAGAAATACCTGGAGATTTTTGGAGTGGAGTCCAGTTTGGAGAAGGGAGGGACCTCAGCAGGTGTCAAGGAGTCCAGAACTGAACCCTGTGGCCCCGCGGGGCTGTTGTGCACAAGAAAACAAACCTTTTATTTTATTAAAATATTATGAAGTTTTATCATTTCTGTCAAAATAAAGATTACCACTAGCAACACAATGCTCTAAAAGCAGAAAAAACACAAGAAAACTAGCTTAACTATTTAACACATTTTAGGACTCGCATTAAGTGGCACAAACCTTAAGTCCAAGAGTCAATAGCCACAGGAAATGTATTCTATATGATGCTGATTACTGGAATATAAGCATACATCATCTAGCCCTTCAGTCCATCAGAATCCAAGCCAGTCTCTTTTCTCCAGGCACTTAACTCAATTACAGTTTTTTGGCCAAGCAGCATCAGGTGATGATGATGACATCCAATCAGGACACATTCTTGCTAGAACTCTCTAGAAAATTACCTCATCCCTCCTGACCTCCCCCCCATCCTGTGGATAGCAGGTTCTTATAAGTGGCTAATTACCACATTTCCAGCTCTGGCCTTGAAGATGATAAGTGCCATGCAGGCCGAGAGACCAATCAGTAACACCGGCAGGATGGAATGAGCCCATTACCATTCATGGTAACCCTTGAGGGGGGAGACCAGGGGTGTTTTGCCTCACAGCAGGTTATAAGGCCATAGAGACCACCCTCCAAAACTTCCATTTTCTCCAGGGGAACTGGTCTCTTATCGTCTGGAGACCAGTTGTGATTCCAGGAGATCTCCAGTCACTACCTGGAGGTTGACAACCCTATTTTCAGCTCACCTGGAAAGGAATGGTGCAGCCTTTTAAGGTTTTGGTTTTTTAAGCACTATTAGGTTTTCAATTTTTTTATGATCTATAAATTGCTTCAGGCAGATCTTCTCCCCCCGAAGATGCAGTACAGAAATATGTCAAATAAATAAGCTGCATCCTATCCCCACTCCACTTCAAGCACCGTAGATATTTACCTCTAGGAGTGGAAAGTGTCACTGAATTGTTTGCTTCAGGCAGCCAAATATTTTGGGCCGCCTCCGGAAGGCCAGCTGGCCTCTTATCAATAAAAGAAGTCCCTCTCCCAAACCGCACTTCTCAGAACTACCCGTCTCCTCAAAATGTAATCTACTTCATCTTGCTGTGTCTGACTGTCTATAGTTTTTCTGTCGAATTGCCAAGGAAGCTCTGCCTGTTTTTAACTGTACAGAACCTTGCAAAATCTACATAATAGTGGTTAAGTGCGAGAGCCTCTGCTTGGCACGCAGAAGGTCCCAGGTTCAATTCCCAGCATTTCCTGTTAAAAGGACCAGGCAGTAGGTGATATGAAAGACCATGAAAGTAGGCAGTAGGTGACGCAAAATACCCTTAGACCCTGGAGAGCCGCTGACAGGCAGAGCAGACACCAGTGGCAATACGAGGCCGCTTCATGTCTTCCATTTTCCGTAGGTTGCTAGGAAAACTAATGAATAACTGACAGGAACAAAGCAGTGTCACTGATGTTATTTGGCTTTGCTGGACAGAAAAGTGCTGCTGCGGTAGACGTTGCGTTTAGTCACCCAAATGAGTTTTTCGTTTCCCAAAGACAGCTGCCAGCAGGCTGATTCATGCCACGTTTTCCACGTCCTACCTCTGCAGGGTTTCATCACGGTCACAATTTTGGATCCCACTGGAAGGTACAGGTCACTAAGGTGTCTAGGCGCCCGCCTATTCAGGTCGACCTCGAGCTTATCTTCACCACCAGAGAGGGCAGGGAAGAAATAAATAAAACACATTTCAGATAGCTCCATGAAAATGTTTAAAGACTTAAAGTTAACACTAAATTAGAGACTGGAGGATTTGGCTGCGGCACAATTAAGCATGAAGACCACAAGTGGCATAGTGCTAGGATCCCAGGTTCAGATTCCTTCTCTGCCATAGAAACTTGCTGGGTGAAGAAGAAGATATTGGATCTATACCCCGCCCTTGGGTAGTGAAGGGCGGGGTATAAATCCAATCTCTTCTCTTCTTCTTCTTCTTCTCGTCTTCACTAGGAGCCTCAGAGCGGCTTACAATCTCCTTCCCTTCCTCTCCCCACAACAGATACCCTGTGAGGTAGGTGGGGCTGAGAGAACTTGTGTTTGTGTTGAGAGAACTTGTGACTGACCCAAGGTCACACCAGCAGCTGCATGTGGAGGAGTAGGGAATCAAACCTGATTCTCCCAGATTAGAGTCTGTGCTCCTAACCATTACACCAGACTGGCTCTTGTGTTGGGCCAGCCACATACTCTCAGCCTGACTTACCTCACAGGGTTATTGTAATATTAAAATGGAGGAGAGGAGAGTTATTTAAGCTGCTCTGGGTCCAGGGCTGCCAGGTTCTCACTGGCCACTGGCAAGGGATAGGATGGGTAGGGTTGCCAGATCCACACCCTGGAGATTTAGGGGTGGAGCCTGGAGAGGACAGAGACCTCAGTGGGGTACAATGCCTTAGAGTCCACCCTCCAAAGCATCCATTGTCTCCAGAGGAACTGATCTCTGTAGTCTGGAGATGAGCTAATTCCAGGAGATCCCCAGGTCCCACCTGGAGGCTGGCATCCCTACCCCCTGGGCCTTGTAAGCTGCCCCACCTCAGGGTTTGCTAATGCCGGCCCTACCATGAAAAGACCATCTTGAGAGAGGGCACCACTAGGAGAAGACTGTCTGAAGTGTGCAGCTCTTGAGATGCATTGTGAGATGTGGTTCGGTAAGTTTCGAGTACATACTACACATTGATGTTTTCACAGTCAGCGCCATTCCTCACCCACCTTGAGTCCTTATGAGAAAGGCAAGACTATAAACAAATAAATTAATTAAGAATCTGGTGCATGCTCAGAACGCACTGGATTGAATTTGAATTGAATTTGCAGTCCCCAGCTGCCAGTCTGAGCTGGCTCAAATAATTCATGACCTAATTTAGCTCTCTCAATGAAAGCGCTGAGTTTTAGGAGCAAGGCGGGCAAAATGGGTGAGTCTGGAATTCTAGAAAGGCAAGTCACAGATCCTTTCATCTCCCCTACCCAGCAAGGTTGAGACCAAGCAAGGAAAACACCTCCTTGGTAACTTCATAATTTTTTTCCCTGTTGGATAGGTGGGGAAGGGAAAGCACATGTGGAAATGCGCATGTGCAAACAGAGGAACTGTCTCTACTTCTCTGTTTGCAAGACAAAGCAAAACTATTTCAAGCACTCATTAAAAAAACCACCTTTTTTATTGCTCAAGGGTGCTGTTTGCAGTTTGTAATTCAAGTACAGGAATGCTTGCATGCTCCTAGGTTATAGATGAATGTGCATGCAGGGAAAGCATGTATACTTTATGTGCATGTTGGGCTTACCAGGCAAAAAATGGTATATTCCATCCTTCCATACTGGGTTTTCATTTAGCCACCATAAATATGCTTAAAACTGACCTTGTAAACTGGGAGGGGACCATAGTTCAATGCTATGTTACTGGGAACTCCAAGTAAAATGTGGTAGGTTCTGGGAACACCTTGCTGGAGAATCTCTCCAGCTCAGTGAGGGCAGACAATATGGACCCAGGTGGGCCAATTTCATCTTTTCAACTGAAACACACACAGACAAATATTAAATTTAAAATGCAGGTAAGGAACCGTTTCCCACTAATACCATAACAGTAAAACACATTAAAACAAATAAATCTGTGTACCATTTATCTCAAGACAAAACCCCCCAACCCTTGAAACACTATTACCATCAACAATTAATGTAGCCAATGTAATATCCTTATAAAAAACCTTTATCTGGTAATTTCAAATAACATTCATTAATTGTTGATGGTAATCATGTTCCAGGGGGTTTTTTGGTCTTGTTTAGCGTACACTGGAAATTTCCCCGTTATATTTTGATACCGTTTATCTCAGGCAACACAATAGCCAGCACCCTCATCCATTAATGCTTTCTGAATATCCTTTTCAAATAGAACCCAGGCCAGAGAAGTTCTCCTCGGTTTCCTCACTGCTTATGTAGTTTCAGCCTTTCCAGAGTGTTAAAATTCTAATCCTCCTAGAAAACTAGGAAGAGAATTTCCTAAGCAGATAAAGACTGCCTTTCCGTGTCCAGACTTGCCTTTCCAACACAAAGTAGATTGTGGATGGTCCCTGAGGAATGCAACAGAGCCACTATGGTGTAGTGGTTGGAACACAGACTAGGATCTGAGAGGCCGGGGTTCAGACCCCCACTGTGTGCGGAAGCTTCCTGGGTGGCCTTAGGCCACAGCCTAACCTGCCCCCCCAGGATGTTGTGAGAATAAAATTGAAAAGTACTGAGATGCGTCATTGAGTGAAATCAGCTCATACTTTATTTAGGGTTCAGGAACAAGACACAGAAGTCGGCTCGCAGGCCGGCTTATAACCCAAAGCCCAACCATCCCCAAACACACCCCAACACCCCTGATAGGTCTATTTACAGTGATTAGGTTAACTCTAGGATCCTAGTCTCCTGATTGGCAGGGGAACTAAGATCCGACCGTCTATTGTTCTGGTGGAGAGAAGCTCCTGCTCTTCACGTGACCACGTGTGGACCGGCTGAAGCCGGATCGCGCGCATGGTCGGGTCAGTACACAACAAAAATGGAGGAGAGGAGAATGTTTGGGTTCCCACTGGGGATGAGAGCGGGGTATAAGTGAAGAAGATCAAATAAATAGCACATTTTCTCACCTTTACCTCTTTAACTCGAACTAGGGCTACTTTGGGATACATTCAGGATGTACAGCACAATGTTTACGCAGAAGTAAGTAGCACAAAGTTCAGCAGGAGCCACTCCCAAGTAAGTGTGAGCAGACTGGAACCTACACTGCGAAAAAGGGAAAGAACAAAAAAAAGAGCATCACCATACTTTACTGCTTTAAAGTTCATAAGAACTTTAGCAGAGGTTACAGTCACTGCCAAATCCATTCTTTCTGATATAAACAAAGGGACTTGTGTCTTTGGCATGCAGAGCTAATGCCTAGGCTTATCTGATGATTTATAATAATGGATACTTGAGATGTGGAACTAGTAAGATATCTAGAAACATCCGTGGTCCGTAATGCTGCCAACTGGCGTAGAGAAAAATGCTTCTTTCCCTTTAAGAGCGGCATAATGTGTGGAAATGGGCAGATTAAGCTTGTAGTGGCACAGAGGTTAATAACTTTACCTAGTATAGCCCTATTAAGCCTCTATTAAAGAGACAGGACATTTTTCTCCAGGTCCCCTGGGAGCCCTACCTGGTCCAGAGGAATGTCGTCTGAAGTGATGGTATTTACAATTTAGAGACATTCCCTGCTTTGGAATTGCTAATGTGTGGACTGGCCATAAGATCACATGGCTTTCACGTATTCTAGAACAAGAGACTGCTTACTCAGAATGCTGCTCAAGTCTACTCAGTGGGGGCTTACTTCCAGGAAACTGTCCTTAGGATTCCACTGTTAGTTGCTGTTTATTATTTAAAGTTGTTTTAAGCCATTCCTTGTGTTATTAGTCTATCTGTGTGTGACCAAAGACCAAAGAACTGTTACAGTCTGAAATCACAACAGGATTTTTTCTTGCTGATAACCTGGGCTCGATGGAAAGATCAGATGCAGAGAATGTGCAGTTATCTATGCCTGTGGGCCACGCTGTACTTTGAGGCTGCTTTATATCACCTCAGAACATTGGTCCGCCTAGCATGGAATTTTCTGCTTCAACTAGCCTCAAAACAGAAGAAGGTTTTTCCTGACACCTGTTTTTTTTAAAAATGGACGACACTATGGTTTGAGCATGACATGACACCATAGAGTTTTGCCCAAATGCCAGAGCATCCCCAGGTGACGCAGCAGACTTGCCAAGAACTTACTGTACGCCGGCGGGGGATGGATATATCCTGGCAGGGCCATCCCTGGGGGAAGGAAAGACATGGCGCACGATGCTGTCGCCAGGAAGTGACGCTGGGCAACGCTCTGGCAATGGGGATAGAAACTCGACGATATCTGGCGACGGCTTTGTGCAGCGTGGGTGTCGCCCGGGGGAATGTTCCGGGCGGAGACTGTGTATCCCCCACTGAAATACGGTAAGTACTTGGGAACCCTATGACGCAGTGATGTTACTTCTGAAAAACAGGGAGTTACATCAGCATGTCAGGGTGCTGCTGACATTCCCTGTTCCCTACCATTTTTTCCCTTGCCAGCGAGCTAAGCAGCCGTGGGGAAGCACCTATGGCGGCGGGGATCCTCTGCTGCTGGTGGATGAATGGCAGCCCTAAAGAATGCCCCACTGAGCAATTCTGTTTTGCACATTTTGTGAAGCATTAGAAGTGTGGAGCCTTGCTCAGAGTTTTGGGAAGACTGTTGCACAATGCAGGAACCCCAACAGACAATGCGCGTGAACCATTAAGGTCAGTTTTAATTCAGTTTTTGTTAACTGTATTGTGCACTTACACAAACAGAAGGGTGGGATAAAATGAATAACGTTAAGGTGTTGGGTATGCCATCTCTCTTCTCCCCTCACCCCATGGTGCCTCTGAGGGCCAATAAAAGGATAAGAATAAGAGGGTAACCTAGTCCAACCCCCTGCACAATGCAGGAAATCCCCAAATACCTCCCCCCATACCCCCAGTGACCCCCACTCTATGCTCAGAAGAGGGTACCCTCCATGATCCCTGGCCAATATGATTCGATGACGCTATAACCCACCCTTCACGCAGAGCCTCAGAGCAGTTTATAATCTCCTTCCCTTCCTCTTCCCACAGCAGACACTGTGAGGTAGGTGGGGCTGACAGAGCTCTGAGAGACCAGCACTCTGTTGATTGTCCCTCCCTCATGGTTTTAGTGTTCTGCATGTTTGTGTCTTTAGATGTTTTCGTTGAATTATTGTATAGATATTTTAAACATTGTTTAATGTTGAAATAGTTTGATGTTTGCTGCCTTGGGGGCCCTTTTTGGGTTTAAAGTCCTCACAGAAATATTTTAAACAGATAAATAAAGTGGCTTGGCGGCTTGTGGGACTGAAAAGTGGTTGCACACTGTTCCTTTCAGCCATTCCATTGAGGCCTCCTACATCTATAATCACTGGAGGTTCATCCCCGGTGCCAGCATGAAATATTTAAGTGACCCATAAACCTCTTAATCACTATGTCAATTTCCCCCCCAGCACTCTAGTTTGACAGAAGGAGAGGACGCCTGTGAATCTCTGTATATAGATGGGTCGTGATGTTGGCAGACATAACTGCTGTCCATCTTATGACTAAGGAGAAAAATACTATTTTTAATAAAGAAAATGTATGTGTATAAGGAGAAATCTACTTCATCAGCAGGATATCAAAAAGTTACTTTTAAAAAATACCCTGATCTTGAATTTGCTGGGGTAAATGGTAATCTTGGGGGTATGTCATTAGCATTTGGGGGTTTGGAAAGTACCCAGAATGGAAGGGGGGAGCAGGGCTCAGTAGTCCTCCATGAGAGACAGTGTTGCATTGTGGTTAGAGTGTTGTCTCAGGGTGGACGGTTCTAGATTCCCACTCAATGACAAAGCAAACTTGAATCAGTCACTCTCGTTCACCTTAACCTACTATGGGTGTGGAGGAGGAGGTATGTGTGTATTTCCTGCACTGTGCAGGGGGTTGGACTCACTAGATAATCCTGGAGGTCCCTTCCAACTCTATGATTCTATGATTCTACCTCACAGGGTTATTATCAGGGCAAAATGAACAAGGGGAGAGGCATGTATTCTGCCTCGAGCTTGGTGGAGGAATTCAGGGCTATAATACAGACTAAAACATGCCAAAAGACCAAGTTCACTCCCTCCTATTGCCCACTGAAGGATCTTATGTGTTAAGAAAGACCTTTTTCTTCTTGAGACCCTGGAGAGTTCCAGCCAATAGAAATTACTAAGTGGAATGGAGCAATAGTCTGTTTTGGTATGACGGCTTCAGGTGAACGGCGATTCTCATTTTTGAGGACTCCAAATTTAAGTTGGAATGGTGTAAATCCTCAATGCAATAATGTTACCTCTGGTTTTGCTGTGGAAGTGATACAGCACGTTGGCAACCACTGCATTTCCCACCACCAGCCTGCAAAACAGTGGTGGGGAACCGGGTGGGGGACAATGCAGAGAGGTTTCCAGCCCCACCTGTTGGGTTGCTACTCCCTCTAGAGTACCCATGGACTCACACACAATCTAATGTAACTACATGTAAGCAGGGCAACATGTCCATTGATTCCTAACAAAATTTCGCTGTGCACTTAAAATATATGTTAATCAGATTGCATTAGCCACACTGAGCAAGACAAGAGATTGTACGTTGTGCTTCTCCCAGATCTTCAGCAGAGGAAAATAAACTTGGTAGGTTACTGTGCCCTCTGAGTACTACTAGTAACAGTCCAACCCAATGCAGAGTTAAACCCTTCTAAGTGAACTGGTGTCATCAATGGATTTAGAAGGGAGCACCTTCCCTATGAGGAAAGGCTGAAAAGTCTGGGACTTTCCAGTTTAGAAAAGAGAAGATTAAGGGGGGGACATGATAGATGTTTATAAAATCTGCATGGGGTGAAAAGAGCTGACAAAGATAAATTTTTCTTTCTCTTGCACAATACCAGAACTTGGGGGTATCCAATGAAGCTGATGGGCAGTAGGTTTAGGACGGACAAACGGAAATACTACTTTATGTGTAGAACGAAGTTTGAGTCCAGTCACCCCTTTAAGACTGACAGAGTTTTATTTAAGGTATAAGCTTTTGTGTGCATGCACACTTCTGCATATACAGTGAAACTTTACATACCGGGTGCGTTCAGACAGCATGCTGGAGCGGTTTAAATTGCTCCGGTCCAATGCGTTTTTTTTTTAACCTGGAGAATCGCGATCACACTGACCTCCTTGTTCCGGGCTCCCCGCCGTCCACACGCAGGTGGGGTTTTTTTCCTCTCAGTTTGAGCATGCGCACAGGCAGCCGTCTCTAGAGCTAAAATTTTCATGCATGCGCAGAACAGCGATTTCCACACGTCCCTTTAAACTTTAAATGAAGACTTCTCTTTAAACTTTTACCCCAAAACTGGCCTCCATGAGATCCCGGACTCGTCTAAATGCTTAAACTAGGCACCATTTAAGCTTTTCTTTTATTAACTTAGGAGTGGAGCTCCGCCCAAGCGCACACCTCCAAGGCATAAAAAAAAATGACGGACAAAAAGCGGAAGCCTGAGGCGCTTCTCAGAGGGGAGGGGGGTTGAGGCACCCAGAAGTGGCTCGATGGAGCGATCAGACGTCAAAAAAGTGTGGCTCGAAACTGGAGAATCAGGAAAACACCACTTGGTAAGTGGTATCAAAATACTCCGGTTTAAAGGGGGTTTGATCCAGAAAGCCACGGCTGGGGACGCTTCGCAGATGTTGGGTGTGTGAACACGCACATAAAATCCATTCCTGCGGTGTGCCGAAAGCAGTTCAAACGGTGCGTCTGAATGCACCCGTAAAGTGTGGAATTTGCTGCCATAGGATGTAGTGATGGACACAGGAATAAGCAGCTTTAAAAGGGGATTAGATAGATTCACAGAGGATAAATCTATTAATGGCTACTAGCCATGTTGGCTGAGGGGGACCTGAAGGGACACTAGTCCTCCCAGAGCTGGGAGGCAGCATCGGGGGAAGGCCTCAGCCTCTATGCCCTGTTGTTGGCTGTCCAGAAAACCTGTGTGGTTTTCAAGGCAAGAGACGTTCAGAGGTGGTTTGCCATTGCCTGCTTCCTGGTCTGAGATCTGAAATGATCAGGCGAGTATGGGCTATCCAGGTTAGGGCTTCTTCTTCATAGCATCTGAAACAGTGACCTCTGTCTCTCAGATGCTCATGTTGTTAGTCCTTAAGGCAGGCCCGTAGCTACAGCGGGGCATTTCGGGGCTAGGCCCCCTGACTTACTGGCAAGGCCCCGATTTCCCATCCAGCCCAGGGCCCCCGAGCGACAGTAGGTGCAGGGAAGAAGCCGGGTATTCCTTTAATTCAATTAGCCAGTGCCCCCTAAGAAATTTAAATGCCCCCTGACTTAAAAGATCCTGGCTACGGGCCTGCTTTAAGGTGCCACTGGACTTCTGTTTTATTGCTACAATTAACTAATGCAGCTACTCTTCTGGAATTATGGAGGTAAAATAACATCCCATTAAACATCTGTTGAAGAGACAGAACATTTCTTTTTCTCCAGGCAGTTGGCAATGCTACTTCTACCACACTATTTTTTTTTTGTTTAGTTGTAAAGATCACTCTGAGATCATATCTCTTAAGCTGAGCATACAGTCTTAAAAAAATGATCCCAAGTGCATTTACTTTCCCATTCTCTGTGCAAATGGCAACCCTCAAAAATGTGTGTTTACATTTGCGTGGTGGCCAGAGAGAACCCAGCAGATGCTTGAAACCTTTGGAGAGTTCCATCTTCTCTGCATATGAAGGGGAAAGTGTTTGGTTTTTAAACCAGCCTAACAGCTGTTTCATATTATTTTGTTTCTAGCTGCTATAAGACCTGGCGAGTGTTCTGAGTGCCAGGGCACTGCTGGGATGTAGAAACAGTGATTCTAGGCACGTACAGAGTGCCTTTCCCTCAATCATACAATATCCCTGGACATGTGAGTATGATGCATATAACAAGGCTTGTATTTCTATTACTTTAAAACTGTGTGCAAAGGGGTACTTTAATTTTTGAAAAGCAAAGTAATGATTTTTTTTAAATTAAATGTATAAAGATTTGCATTACAAACCCTATATATGGTAGCTCACGAAGGCTTTTATTAAAACAAGAAAAAAGCAGGGGTGCGACAGAATACCCTACTTGAGAGAAAATTCTATTGAACATAGAGGGGCTGACTTTCTGAATAAACTGGCCTAGTTTTGGACACACATGATTAAACCATTGTTGTTTGTTTTGGGGGAACTACTGCAACACTTCATCTGCAGATATAATTGGGGTGAGAAGCTGGCGTATTAATTATAACTGCAGATCAGTACATTTAGGATGGGAGGGTGTGCGCCCCCTTTGCCCCCTCTCATTCTCATGCTATGAAAGGTTTGCTTCACTTCTAATTAATTGAGGAGGAGGATCCCTTTCTGGGAGCACTGCAAGCTGAAGACCGTTTTCAGGTAAAACTCGCCTGCCCTCGTTGAGCTTTGTTTATGTTAACTCAGGGGGAATATTATGGAATAAGGGACCATAGGCAAGCATTGAGTACGTAAGAACCTACGAAGAGCCCTTCTGGATCAGACCAATGGTCCATTGAGTCCAGCATTCTGCCTCACACAGTGACCAATCAGTTCCTCTGGATGGCCAACAACAGGGCTGTAAAGTACTGGGTTTGCCGCACGGAGGACTCGTACAACAACATGCGTTCAGACGCGTTTTCTGTACTTCACACACGAATGGCAAAAAGGCCCTGCAAGGGCCAACTATATATATCCCACCCGGCACACCCACAGTCCCATTGGAGGGTTTGAATTTCCCACCAGAGGTGCTATTGGTGGACACTAGGTGGTCTAGGAACCTAAGTCCCTTTGTGTTCAGGGACCAAGCTCCTTACTTTAGCCACGGACCCCTGGAGGCGGTCCACATATGCAACAAGGGCATAGAGGGCAAGGCCTTTATAAGAACATAAGAAGAGCCCTGCTGCATCAGACCAATAGTCCCCCTAGTTCAGCATCCTGTCTCAGACAAGGGCCAACCAGTTAAGGTTGAGAAACACTGCTCTAGAGGGCCAACAACACGGCATAGAGACCGAGGCCTTCATAAGAATGTAAGAGGAGCCCTGCTGCATCAGACCAATAGAAGGAGGAGGAGGAAGAGGAGGAGGAGCATGGATTTATACCTCACCCTTCACTTGGAGTCTCAGAGCGGCTTACAACCTCCTTTCCCTTCCCCTCCCCACAACAGACACCCTGTCAGGTAGGTGGGGCTGAGAGAGCTTTTTTGGGAATGCTCTTTTCAAGAACACCTCTGACAGAACTATGGCTTGCCCAAGGTCATCCAGCAGCTGCAAGTGGAGGAGTGGGGAATCAGACCCGGTTCTCCCAGATTAGAGTCCACGCACTTAACCACTACACCAGACTGGTTCTTCTGCCTCACACAATAGCCAACCAGTTCCTCTGGATGGTCAACAACAGGGCATAGAGGGCGAGGGCTTCCTCTGATGCTGCCTCCTGGCTCTGGGATTCAGAGTTTTAGTGCCTCTGATTGTGGAGATTCCCCTCTGTTGTGTAGTGGTTTCGACGCATGAAGAACCAGGACACAGCGTGATTGTTAGCTCATAGTTTACTAGTACACACAACAGAACAGAGAATACCGGCCAGATGGCCTACTATATATAGTCCCCATGGACCACCCCCAGGTCCCATTGGTGGGTTTAAATTTCCCGCCAAGTTTCCTATAGGTGCCTTCTTGAGGTTTCAGGATCCTAGTCCCTATTGTCTCTGAGAGTCAAGCTCTGGTAAAGGTTGCTGGCACCTAGTGGTGGTCAGCGGACATAACACCCTCAGTCACCATGGCTAGTAGCCATTGACAAACTTATTCTCCATGAATCTAATCCCCTTTCAAAGCTGCTTATTCCTGTGGCCATCACTACATCCTTACAGGGCCTGTAAGGCACAGATGTTCTGCCACGCTTTTGGTTGAGGGCAGCAACAGTTACCTCATTGGACAGCACCCTTCCTTCTCACCCCCACTTTTTGTTCTGAGTTCCCTTTCCCCCTACCCAGAAAAGGGGCTGGTAGTCCAGAACTGGGACAAATAATACTATAGGGAAATCATCATCTTGAATTGTTTTATTCCATATCGTAATTTTTTAACTAATTTATATATTGAATTTTAATGTTTTAAATATTTTATGGCATTATGCCTTGTACAAGGCCCAGAGCCCGGGCAATTAATAAATCGAATGAATAGTAATAATAATCTTCTGGCAGTGAATTCCACATTCTAATCACTCTCTGTTTAAAGTAGTATTTCCTTTTTGTCCATCCTGAACCTACTGCCCATCAGCTTCACTGGATGCCCTTGAGTTCTAGTATTTTGAGAGGGAGAAAAATTTATCTTTGCCTACTCTCTCCACCCCGTGCATAATTTTATAAACCTCTATCATGTCTCTCCCCTCAAGTCGTCTCCTTCCTAAAATGAAAAATCCCAGACTCTTCAGCCTTTCCTCAGAAGGAAGGTGCTCCAATCCCCTAACCATCTTGGTCGCCCTCCTCGGTACTCTTGCCCGCTCGGCAATGTCCTTTTTGAGGTATTGTAAGGAATGGCTTAGCTGGTATGGGGAGAATTATCCCCAAACATATCTCTGGGGAGAGAAAGTTTGTAGCTAGGCTTTTCTCACTCATGGCTCATGAAACCCACAGTGGGGCTTATTATGCCCTAGTAAGTGTGCATGGACCATGGTGGTGGAAAGTGCTGTCAAGTCCCAGCTGACTTCTGGTGACCCTGTACAATTTTCTGCCTTTCTGAACATCTTCTGCCTTTCAGAAGTGGTTTGTCATTGCCTGCCTCTAATGGAGTTGCTCCATGGTCTCCCATCCAAGTACTAACCCGAATGACCCTGCTTTGCTTCTGAGACCTGAGTAGCCTGGGCCCATAAAGGCTAGGGCTCACAGGACCATAGCCAGAAGTCAATGCATGTTTGCGTGGGAGTAAAGCCTTCTATTTAATGGGGCTTCCTCCCAAGTATATGTGCCTGGGGCTGTAGCCAGGGGCCTAATCCTTGGATGAAAGACATAGTGTTTTAATAGGGGTGATACTTCTTCACCCAAAGTTACTACCATTACCACCATTGGTAGATCGGTGGGGCAGCCCCATGAAGAACAACTATGACATTGCTGTGGTCAGTAGCGCTGCATGGGGCTGAGTAACAACCATATGTTTTAACCCCTTATTGGTATGTAAGATTCGGGGGAGTCCATCTTGTTTAATGTGTTTTCATCTTGTTGATTCTGAGCATTTTAATGTTGATTGTTTTATCTTGTTTTTATGCTGTTTTATCTGTTGGCACATGGTGCCCTATTGTAAGCCGCCTTGAGCCCGCTCATGGGGAGGGCGGGGTAGAAATGTAATAAATAAATAAATAAAAATTCTTCACCCAGAGTGATTAACACATGGAATTCACTGCCACAGGAGTGGGTGGTGGCTACAAGCATGGACAGCTTCAAGAGGGAATTAGATAAGCATCTGGAGCAGAGGTCCCTCAGTGGCTATTGGCCACAGGGTATAGATGGGAACTCTCAGTCTGGGGCAAGTGATGCTCTGTATTCTTGGTGCTGGGGGGGGCAGCAGTGGGAGGGCTTCTAGTGTCCTGGCCCCCTGCTGGACCTCCTGATGGCACCTGGTATTTTTGGCCACTGTGTGACAGAGTGGGCCACTGGACTGATCCAACATTGGCTTCTCTTATGTTCTTACCCAGGACGCATGTGTGCTACTGTAACCCGATTTTATGCACATTTCTTCAAAAGAAAGGCCAGTTACTCAACTGGGTCTACCCCTAGGTGAGTGTGCATGGGCTTGCGGCTCACCTACTCCAAAGTAAGGTCTCCTTAATTCCATGGGCTTCTCCTTTAGTTCAAGAGTACAGGCTTCTAGCCCGAGCTTGTACGTCGTTGTTCGGAAGTAAGCCCCTTAGTTCAAGGCGGTTTCCTCTCTCCTAAGTGCGCTTTCGGGACGCACTGCCGTCTGCAAGAGAAGGCGGCTCCCGGCCCGTGGGTGCGTCGCCTTCTCCTTTAACGCGCCCGCCTCGGGGAGGAGAGGAAAGTGGGCAGCGCCCGCCTGTCTGCGAGGTGCGAGCCGCCCAGCCCCTCCGCCGCGCGCCCGCCGGCCTTCCTCCCCCAGCTCGGCCGGCTCCGTCTTTTCCCCCGCTCCTTTCCGCCCCCTTTTGCACAGTAGCTTCTAATCCAGACTGTGCGGTATTGTGGGCTGGTCACATCTTCCCCATGTGGTCCCTGCATCATTGACATGGCGGAATCCCCCACCGAAGCCTTCTGGTAGTTATTCCAGCGAGCGGAACGCAGGCAGGGATTTACCGGACTGCTCGCCCGCCCTCTTGCCTGCCTGCGAGGAACAGGGAAAGCGCCGCCGTCTTGTGCACCCCAGTTTCCAGCACAAGGTAAGCTATTACCCCCCCCCCCTTCCAGGTCTCTGCGGGTTTATTTCTTCTCCCTTAAATCCCGAGGCAGGGCACCAAATGCAATGCATTTTATTTTATTTTAGTGGCTCTTTCCAGGATCCCCAAAGGAAGCCCGGCGCGCAACGATGAAAGGGCTTGCCGGGTTTGATTTTAGATAAAAGCGCCGAGATTTGCCGGGGTGGTGGAATTTGCCGTCGTTTTTCACGCCGACTTCTTGTCTAAAGTGTTTTCCCTCCCGATCCGGATTCCTTTTGTTTCCAAAAAAAGTGGAAACTCTCTGTGTGAACTTGGGGCTAAGGATGTGAGTCATGGTACTGACAGTCCTATGGGGTAGGATCGAGTGGGAAAATGGGGGAAAGCGTAGATGGGGGTGGTGTTGGTGGTAAAGAGGTGACCTAAAAGTTTTTTGTGACTCATATCCCCCCCCTCCCAACATTTCTTAATGTTCTTCGTCTCTTAGATGCCGGTCCTCGGAAGCCCCTTTCTAAAACTGGGGGGGGGGGGCTGTTGGTTGGACAGTGCTTTTTTTACCCTCACTTTGGATGGGGTGGGGTGAAAGGAAGTCTTTCTGGAAGAGGTGAAAAAAAGACTTTAAAAGTCTGAGCTTGGCCGGTCTGTCTCCCGCTGGGCACTGTTGCCATCCAAAACGGAAAGGGAAAGGGTGTCCCCCCTCCCTTGGCATTTCTTGGGGTGCGAAGGAAGCTGAGATACTTCTCGGGGTTTTTTTTGCGGGGGGAGAAAGGAGGACAGGCAGCGGTAGGAGGGAGGAAAAGGGCTGGCCGGTGCCCGAGGCTCATCTGCAAGAGACCCAGCCGGAGCGCAAACTCTGCAATGTTGGGCGGGAGGGGAGGGGAGCGAGCGGAGCCAGACACCATCAGTGCCTAGTAATCCAGCAGGCTCCTTGGAGCTGGCCTCGCTGCCCCCGTGGCTTGGCCTTGCCTTGACATTTCCTCCCCGTGGGCCGCGGCGAAGGCTCACCCCCCCCCCGCTCAGGCCCCGATCCCCCCGCCTAGCGAAAAACTCCGGCGGTTAATCCTTGCAAAGAGGAGGTCGCTTGCAAAATGCTTGAGTGGGGGGGGAAGAGAGGATGGGATTTTTTTAGGGGGTGGAGGCGAAGGAACGGCGGGATCCCTTTTCCTGGATTATATAACGGGGGGAATATAGTTGAGATGAGCGAATGGAAGGCGAGGCATGGGGCGCGGGGGGGTGGGAGAGGCGGCCGCCTGGAGGCTTTCGGCGGCCGGCACCAGCGGCACGTACCGTCTAGCCCTTTTTTTTTCTGGTCGGCTGGCTGCTGGGAAGGATGTCATTCAGGTGCAAAGGCAGCCAGCGAGGCTCCGCCCCGTCGCAGCCGCCGCGCAGGGAAAGGGGAAGGGGGAAGAAAAAAAAAAAAGATAGCCGGAGGCTCTTGCAAACTCTTTCCAAAATGTCTGGATCCAGCGGGCACGTTGGAGAAAGGAGACCGAGGCGCAGACGCTCGCCTCTCTCCCTCCCTCCCCGGCCCATCCTCCCCGCGGCCCCTCCCTGCGCCGCTGACGCCACTGGCACCGGGCGGGGAGGGGAAATAAAAAAAAAAAAACATATTCTGGAAACTTTTGATTTGCCTTGCCAGACGCTCCGATTCCTCTCCCTCCACGCACCCCCCCCCCCGCATTGGAACAAAATGGCATATTACCAGGAAACGGAACGCGCGCTCTGCCGGGTGTGAGTCTTTGCAGGGAACGCTGGCGAAAGCAAAACTTTTCTCTTCCACCCCCCAGCCCAGGTTTCCCCCCCTCCGTACAAATATTTCCTTAATTAAAAAAGAAATCCAAAAGGTCTGGAGCTCTGATGATGATGTGTCATTGCAATTAAAGTAAGATTCATTCCACACAGAGAAGTCCAAAAGAAAAGTATTTCCCCCCTGAAGGCAGAATTTTAATTGCTTTGTGTTCTCTTTCTCTCCCCCCTTATCTAGTTGGCATATTGAGTCAGTGGAGAATTTTCCTGTTGGAGGGAGGGGAGGGGGAGGGGGTGGGCTCTAGCAGGGAAGCGGAGGGCGTATGCCGAAGTGTCAAGAATGTGTTTCACCAAACCGCACATGCTGCAGAAAGAGGCATGGTCTGGATTAAAATGGCTTGCTCCAGAGAGTTATTCCAAACACGCAGTTTGTCTAATGCTCTTTATTAGGACCAACCAAACATTGTATACATTAAAAAAAATAGCCTGCTTGCACCCAAGCATGTGAGCTTTTGAGTTTTTCAGAATTCTTCATTGAATTGGAGGCTCTAACAGAAAATGGGGGTGGGGGGGGAAGAAAGCAAGGGGTTGGAAACAACCTCTCCCCCCCCCATATGTGGGAAGTACTTGTAATGAACAACCAGTGTGATGGAAGTGTTCTGGAAATCTCGGAAGTTTGCAAGCTGTGTTTAGTGACCTGAGGGTCCCAGTTAAAGGGATTACCTGATTTTTGTGTCTGGAATGTTTTCCTGCGCACCCAACATGGCTGCTTATGGTCTTTGTCCAGGAAGAGATTGGTAACCGGGAGGGTAGCTGTGTTGATCTGCAGTAGATGAGCTGGAGCTTGAGTCCAGTGGTGCCTTAGAGAGGCCAACAAGATTTTCAGAGTGTAAGCTTTTGAGAGTCAAAGCACCCTTTGTCAGACATCATGGTGGAGTTTGACTCTCAAAAGCTCCTCTGCCAGATTGCAGAAAGTGGGGGTTCTGCTTCAGTAGAAAATATTTCTTGCAAATATCAAGCAGTTGCATTTGTGACTGCTCAGCCATTACACTCAGTGGAACAAGTAATTTTTGGTGCATTTTTGTGAACACCACTCTGGTTTTCTTGCTAAAGCAGCTCTTTAGTGTGCATCCGCTGGAGGCCTAAATGAAGCAGCTAGAGTTCCTCCAAGGACACTTGGGGGATGCCATGGATGGGTTTCCCCCTAATATTTATGGATGGGCTGCCTTAAAGATCTGTGTGTATTCAGTGATGGGGGGCAGGCAGGGAAGTATGGGCTTGGAGCCTGCCTGGTATTTCCATGGGTGCAAGGGGGGTGAGTTTCAGCAGATCCCACCCCCCATAGGAGACCTGATTCCCACTTCCGGAGATGTTTTGTGATGGTGGAAATCGACATTGAGTCAGAGCCAATTTATGGCAACCCTGTAGGGTTTTCAAAGCAAGAGATGTTTAGAGGTGGTTTGCTATTGCCTGCCTCTGTCTAGCAACCCTGGAGTTCCTCAGTTGTCTCCCATCCAACTAGTAACCACTGCCAGCCTTGATTAGCTTCCAAGTTGTGATAAGATCAGGCTAGCCTGGACTATCCAGGTCAGGGTGGGGGTGTTTGGGTCTGCCGCAAAGGGCAAGATTGGTGAAAATTGCCCTTGCCCCTTGCAGCCCTGGAAAATTTAGCCACTTTGTTTATTTTGCATAAATGCAAAATATCTGTGCCTGTCAAACGGGTCCATTACAGTCGTAAGCCAAAGCAATCTATGAAGTTGGATTGATACATCTAGCTCGGTGTTTTCTACTCTGAGTGACTGCGTTTTCCAGGACAAGGGGTAGCTGTGTTAGTCTGAAGCAGCAGAACAAAGTTCTGAGTCCAGTGGCACTTTCAAGACCAACAAAGTTTTATTCAGGGTGTAAGCTTTTGTGTGCATGCACGTTTCTGCAGATAACATTGAAATGGAAGTTACCAGTCCATAGGTATAGGTAGAGGGTGAGCAGCAAATTAGCATACAGCATTTCCAGAGGGAGAGGGGGAGAGACATTGGTCTTCCACAGCACTCTGGGGTTATTTAACTGTAGACCGATCCTGGTCTGCCTGTGAAGTATGTGCTCTGCCACTGAGCCGTGGACTCTTAATCTTTGCACAGGAGTTATCTGTCACATGCGTGTTTTTCTATCTTGACATTTTAGTGTCCCCCAAATATCCCATGTTGATTAGAGGACTGCATTCTTTTCTTCTCATCCCTTGTGATGTGCTCAGGTTCTGAGATAAGCAGGCCAGGTGAGGCTTGTCCGTGGACAGCTGCATCCGGCTTGCTGTCTTGCGGATGGCCTTTGGTCTTTTCCCAGTTCTTCCAACACCGCGATGTAGCAGCCCAGACAGCGAAGAAGATGGTGGAAGGCAGTTAGGGAAGGGGGTTACCAAGTTTTGATGTCTTTGTGCTTTTTTATGAAGAGGCAATTCAAATGGGAACAACCTGGCCAGTTCATACAGAGGATCTGCCCAGGGTCGGTTGAAGCTTGCCTCTACATAACTTCTGCTGTGTTTTACATATTTTCAAATCTCTATCCTTTGTCTCCGTGTGATCCTTTGAGGGCCTGAGTTGGCACTGGATATCTTAGGTTGTCCCATTGCACTGTTTTATCATTTGTCATCCGCCTTGATTCCCAAAGAAAAAGATGAACTGTAAATAAATAACAGGATGGGTGTCTTCAGAATCATGCGGGAAGCCATGCACGAATGGGTTGCCACATGAAACATGTGGCTGCGATGCTCAAATGGCCCCTGTGACATTAACTTGCACGTCAGAATTGGGTTACATTCTATTGGTGCTTTTGTATGTTTCAGTCTGGACTCCAGACAATCACACAGCTTGTTTTGGGATGTGTGGTTGCCTAGTGACACATTACTGTTCCCGAGATGTGGGCAATGGTAAAGGGCATTTCCCAGCATGCCTTTGGTTCAGGTAGTTCTTATGCACATGAACCCTCTCCTAATCTTTCGTATCCTCTGAACTTATTCTGGTCTGTCTTTTTGAAGATGTTGTACAAAATAGTGACCAAAGTGAGCACGCATTGTGTACACTGAAAACAGTTCTTAACCGGACTCTTAATTGTGGCTTCAGAGTGCATCTCTATTGGTAAAAGAATGTGTCCTTATTACTTAAATTCCTTCAAGAAAAAGTCTAATATGATGTGGTCAGCAATGCTCCCTCTAAGCTGCGGAGTCCTGTGAGCAGAAATTCTACTTTGTAAGCTACTGGCATTAAAAGTTGTGAGCGAGTGATTTGGCTGCTGCATAAATGAGTTTACACTGAAGCCCTCTTCCTGAGCCGAGACAAAAATGTGTGAGCCGGAGGCTAAAAAACGGTGAGCTAGCTCACACTAACTCAGCATAGAGGGAACACTAGTGGTCAGTTCACTGAAGCGTCTTTCCTATAACCTGGTTGAGTCCAGTGGCCCCTCTAAGATCAACAAAGTTTTATTCAAGGTATAAGCTGTCATGTACACTCACACTTCTTCAGATACATTGTGTGCACACAAATGTTTATACCTTGATTAAAACTTCGTTGGTCTTAAAAGGTGCCCCTAGATTCGAACTTTGATCTGCTGCTTCAGACCAACAATGGCTACCCACCTGAATGTTATCTGGTTGTATACTGTGATTCTGCAGCAGTGAAGTAAAACTGAAGAATGCAGCAGTTGGTGCAGAATTTAGATTTTTAAGAACCTCAGGCTTCCTTTTTCTTAAAAGCAGGTTTCCAGTCCCCATGGCTGCAAAGATGTGCTTGCAAATGTGTGCTCACGGTCTGGTGAAATCTCAGAAATTGCTCAGAGAGACTTCCTGTATAACGTCTTGCTTTGCCCTACTTAGGACTAATTGAAGCAGAATAAATTATGAATCACTGCTTAATTCACCTGATGGAAGCAGAATTCTGGTGCTGTTGGGTGCCAAAAGTTATTTTGGCTTTATTTTTAAGGTAGCTGGCTCACAACTTTACCATCTGAGCTTCAGTGGATAAAGAGCGGTAATGTTGGGATTATGACGGCTTTGGCATCACAAGAGAACAAGAATCCACTCAGGGCCTCTTGAGATGCCTCCCTTGGTGTGTCCCTGTCCCATCCCCCTGTTCAGAAACACAGTGGGTGACAGCTGATGACAGGGCCTTTTCAGTGGTGGCACCAAAGTTATGGAACAAAGTTATGGAACAATCTTCCAAGGGAGATCCAAATGGCTCCTTCCCGGTTATTATTTAGGATATAAGTATATAGGGCAGTAAAAAGGTAAAGGTAAAGGTTCCCTTGCTCGAAAGCCAGTCGAATCCGACTCTAGGGTTGCGCTGCTCATCTCTGTTTCAAAGCTGAAGAGCCAGCGCTGTCCAAAGACGTTTCCGTGGTCATGTGGCTGGCATGACTAAACACCAAAGCGCACGGAACGCTGTTACCTTCCCACCGAAGTGGTACTTATTTATTTACTTGCAATTTCTTGCTTTCGAACTGCTAGGTTGGCAGGAGCTGGAACTAGAGACGGGAGCCCACTCCATCATGCGGCACTCGGGTCTCGAACTGCTGAACTACTGGCCTTCCACAGCCTGCAGTTCAGCATCTTAACCACTTGAGCCACTGCAGCTCCCATATAGGACAGTAGTTTCAGTTAAATTGTCATAAATTTTAGGGGCTTTGATGGTTGGTTTTTAATTTTGTGGGGGGGGGTTGCTGCTGAACTTCAGATGTTATATATACGTGAAGCTGACTTACACTGAATCAGATCCTTGGTCAATCAGACCGGCAGTGTCTCCCCCGGGTCTGCAGCAGAGCTCTTTCACATCACCAGTAGCCTGATACCTTTAACAGGAGATGCTGGAGATTGAACCTGGGGCCTCCTGGACGCCAGTTGGATCTTCTACCATTGAGCCCTCGTTTCCTTTTCTCCAACAAGACAACAGAAACGGCCTTCTGTCTCAATTTTATCCTTTCTTCATTTTGTTTATGTGAGAGTGGGGGTTTGCACAGTTCTGCGGTTCTGATCTGCTAATGGAAGCCCTTCACTGCATTCGGTTCCCTCATATAAAATACCAATAGGACATAACATGATTTTGGCAGTGCTCACAAGGTCATTTAGACTGTGTGGTGTGTTTTTTTTTTCTTTCCTTCCTTCATGCTGCCTGCCGAGGAGTGTCTTGTAAGGGGCACACGGCCTGGTCAGCATCTTGTTCTCCACCCCTTTCCAAACGCTTGGCTCGCTTTTGTGGTCTCCTCCATGAGACTCATGAAGATGCTGGATTTTGGTCAACTTCCTAACACTGGCCTATTATGGCAATGGCCCTTGGTGGCGATCCAGAAGTGACTGTGAGTGGTGTGGCTTGGTTGGGGAGCTTATGCTTCAAGCATAGCTCATGTCTGGTCTGCCACGGAAACTGAATCATTTCCCATTTTTAAAACGGGTGAGCTCATTTGCTGCTCTGAGGTCATTTCTGGGACAGTGATGAGACTAATTTTTCTTAATCGTTATCCAAGCCCATACCTGGAATGCATGCCTGTATATAGGTTGGGTTGCTTGCCTGCATACCTTTTTTCATTGAGGAAACTTTTTTCGGCTGAGGGGGTCACTTGTGAAATAATCGAAGCAAAAAGCTTGTTCTTTAGCAAGCTGTGGTGCAGTGGATTAGTATCTAGGAGGCCTGGGTTCAAGTCCCCACTCGTGCCATGGAAGCTCGCTGGGTGGCCTTGGGCCAGTCACACTCTCTCAGCCTAACCTACCTCACAGGGTTGCTGTGAGGATAAAATGGAGGAGAGGAGAATGGTGTAAGCTGCACTGGGTCCCCTTTGGGGAGAAAGGCAGGGTACGAATGAAGTAAATAAGTAAAGATTAAGTTAAATTGGAGTTTAGAATCTGGAGCAGAACAAAGTTTGAGTCCAGTGGCACCTTTAAGACCAACGAAGTTTAATTCTGGGTATAAGCTTTCATGTGCATGCATACTTCTTCAGATACCCAGAATTAAACTTTGTTGGTCTTAAAGGTGCCATTGGACTCAAACTTTGTTCTGTTGCTTCAGACTAACACCTCTACCTGCCTGAATCTAGAATCTGGAGTGTTTCTTTGTTCAGGAAAGCAAAGATCCTTGGCCATCTTGTAGCCAAAGTGAGATCTATGTATAGAAATAAACTCTGATTATTCCTTTAAAAAAATCCCCAAACCTCCCAGCATTGTTGCTATATTACTGTGGGTTTATTTTTTAGAATAAAAGTGACATCCAAGACTTAAGTAGCTTTCAAATGGTGT
This sequence comes from Gekko gecko, assembly GCA_029375565.1. Taxonomy (NCBI): domain Eukaryota; kingdom Metazoa; phylum Chordata; class Lepidosauria; order Squamata; family Gekkonidae; genus Gekko; species Gekko gecko. Next base: position 133,897,521 of record JAPDNY010000008.1, on the reverse strand, counting down.
ATTTTGGAAGAAGCTGGGAACTCCTTGGAGACTTATCAGTAAAGCACATGTAACGACAGATTGTCCTCCCTAAAAGCCATTCTGTCTGTTGCTAATAATCTTCCCTTGCAGTGAGCATCAGAAGACCAATGCTGAGTTGTCTTCTGAAGGGTCCATGCACGCTCTCCATTCATGCAGAAAGGCGGTAATGCTTGACGTAGTATGCCTGAGAACTGTGTGTGTGCTTCCAAGTTGTCACAAAATCGTCTGCAACTCCTTGGGGTTCCTTGGGTGGCACTTGATACAAATCAGCCCAGAAAGGGTCGGAAGCTTGAAAACCATTGAAATGGACTCTTAATTTAATGATAACTGTCAAATCTAACTCAGACTTCTTCTTTAAACTGTCAAATCTAACTCAGACTTCTTCTTTAAACTGTTGAGAGATCTGCAGAGCAATCCTAAATAGAGTTGCACCCTTCTAGATCAAAGTTAGGACTGCTTAGGACTTGTCAAGAGAGTAATCCCGAGAAGGTCTATAGGGAGTCCTGCTCAGGACCGCTCCAAGGGGGTTTGCTGCCAGGAAAGTGTCCTTAGAATGACCTCGTTAGAATGCATATTCTTAGTACAGGTCATATTTTTGTGTTGTTTTGGAAGTACTTTGAACCATGAGCATATTCACTAGGCTGTAGTCATAAAGGGTAAATTCCATTGACGTGTAGATATTGAAATAAAGGATTTAGATGTCTGGGATAAGGTGGTAATAATATACACGTTACTTGTCAGCGACTCCTACATGAAATTAATAGGGTTTATAAGTAATTGTTGTGGTGTCTGCTGCCTGGTACCTGTGATTTTAAAGCCATGGCATCAAAAGAAAAAAATTATAAGCGATCACACAGTGAAAGTAACTAAGAGAAGACTATGTGGAAAGGGATGCTACAGTAGTAAAAGCTAATTGGTAGACCCTACAAAAGCTCAATTTACTAGGATTTTACAAAAAGGCAAGATATTCAACAGGCTAACTCAAGGTACCAGCAGGTAAGTATAGTATACCAATACCACAGGTAAACACAATATAAATAATTCTATATAAATCAGGATTTTTCTTGAATTATTTATATCGATTTTACCTGTGGTATTGATATACTATACTTACCTGTTGGTTCCTTGAGTTTACCTGTTGAATTTCTTGTCTTTTTGTAAAATCCTTGTAAATTGAGCTTTTGTAGGATCTACCTTTTAGCTTTTGGTGTCCCTTTCCACATAGTTTTCTCTTAGATAGTTAATCAAAAGAAAAATCCCATTGAAGTGGGTGCACTTAGGGTCACAGCCGCAACAGAAATATGAAATGCATTCTGTTTTTGATGGAAAGATGTATGCTACAGGAATGTGGAGTTGAGCCGTACATATATCAGAAATGGAACTTGGAATCTGGAGGTTTTATTTGCTTTGTCAAAGTGACAGTTTCAATAAAACTGAAATGCGTTAAGCGCTAGTAGTTTCTTTAAATACCAAATAAACATAGAAATGTGTGGTTTTCAGCAGACAATGTAGAATTTGTTGTCGAAGGTTGAATTTGTTTGGGTTAGTAATATTATTCCAGAAAGACTGGAGGTCTGGGAGGCATTATGTGTGTCTACAACTATTTTACATACAAAATAAAGAAATATCAGTTATAAATGCCCGTGTTTGATTAATGCTCTTGACATAAGAAATATGCATGTATGGATACCAACACTGGCAACTTCACTTACGACAGGTTGTGTTTAATTAAGTATATTTCTGGTTGGATCAAGAACACCTACCTTATTGTGTTGTCCCTGTTAAGCAGTTCATTTCATTAATGACAGTATGGAAAGATGTTCACACATCGAGGAGCCTACTGCACAGAATGTACTTATTTTCTAGCTTTCCCCAGTGCCATTTTGAAGAGAAACGATATTGCAAACAGGCATAACTTTGCCTGTTAATAAAGATCTGTAGGAGTATGCACCTACCATGTAAAGGAGAAACTGGAATGGAAAGGTTTGCCCGCCCAGAGATTGGATGATCTAAATAGCAAACCTGGAAGAGATCCCTGTTGCTACAGCTGGCAGTTCCATGGAAGCTCAAGGGATATAATCCCTCCTCAGTGCATCGGGCACAGAGGACAAAACCGGAAATCACAATCCCTTTTGATTTCCTGGAGAGTTTGGAGCTGTGAAATGGTGTGTGTGGGGGGGGGGAGGTGATGGCTAGAATATCAATGGAGGAAGGGTCATGACAGATATGATCAAATGTTGGTAAGGGCAGCAAATAATTCCTTTCGGGCTTATATCTGCTCAGTGCTGGCTTTGTTGAGGGTTCCTGAGTGGTGCTGGACCTCTTACACTCCGGTCAATGGGAGATGATGGAGTAGCATTTGGTGGCCTGCTATGACTGGTTTGTAAGGCGCCTAAGAGGATAGAACTGCTTGTGTCTGTCCAAGTTGGGCCTTTGTTCCATTTAGTTCTGAGTGCTCCACGTGTTTCTGGCTGTTGTTTTTATGGCTACTTCTCCTGGCTAGTTAGAAATGTGAGAGGGGGCCTTGACAGGTTGGATGGAGGAGGTGACGGATGCAAATAAATGGTTCTTTAAAGGAAGGCCTGTTATCCAAAAGGCACCGGTAGTGACTTCTGTTAAAAAGCCTCCACTGGAACCCTGTGATTTGGTTAACTACTAGTTTTGAGCTGGTCTCAAATACTTTTTGTTTAGTGGGGGGATGGTCCTTGAGTGTATGGAGGTAGTGCAGTATTGGGTATTCCTGGGGGGATACTGATTGAGTACTTTTCTGCCTGGCAGGCTTTGGTTTTCCAGTCTAGATATCCTTGCCAGGAAGTATACGGGAGTGTAACGTGTCCCAGTTTTTTTCTTGGTGGCTTCTGTTGCCATCAACCAAAATGATCCTCCTGGAAGTGCCTTGCTTTGTAGACCATCAGGACATTTAACATGCTGTATGGGAGGGCTGTCATGAAAAAAAGTCTTTCAGAAACTGTGAGGTAGCTGCTGAAGTATTGACTGGGAACTGTTCTTCTAACGGTGTAATGCCTATGTGGTATAATTTAAACTGGCTTCCAGTTCAAAGTTCACCCTTAATGCCATAATTGGGTTTTGGGCCTGGACACCTCAAAGTCCATGTCCTCCCATATAAGACCTCTGTCAAAGTACTCTGTGAGAGTACGCGGTTTGGGACCTTCTCAGTCCTCTGGTTCCATTCCTGCCTCGTTGTAGGCATCTAGTCAAGATGTGGTCATTTCAGCAGGTTTTTTTGGATATAGTTTATTCTGGTTGTCCTCCCCTCCGGGGGGTGGGGTGGGGACAGAAATTGATGCGATCATATCATGGCTTTTCCATTGCTGTTTTATCTTGTTGTACGCCTTTTTAAAATTTACTTTCAATTATATCCTGCCTTTCACCCCAGTGGAGACCCAGAGCACCTTACATCATTCTTCTCTCCCCCATCTCGTCCTCACAACAACCCTGTGAGGCAGGCTAGGCTAAGAATGTGTGACTAGCCCAAGGTCACCCAGCGAGCTTCCATGACACGAGTGGGGATTTGAACCTGGATTTCCCAGACCCTCGTCCGACACTTTAACCACTACACCACGCGGGCTCATTTTGGTGTGTGACCTTTCCATTGTTGGCTGCCTCGTGCCATTCCTATTTGGGGATCCGAGCAAGTATTTTAGAGATGTTTATAAAATATAGCTTGATAAAATTTGTTTCAAATCCTCAACTTTGCCGTGAATTCCAGTAGGGAGACAACTTGCACATGATTACCGAACCTGTATTTTCAGTACTAAAGACTTAAGGTTGTGAATGAGAGGCCCAGCTAGTCTAGAATGTCTTCCGAGTATACCCAACTGCAATTAACAGGGGTAGTGCGTAGAAGCACTACTGGATACGCATCCTGCCTGCAGTGTTGTGAAAAATCTTAATGTGTCTGCAAGAAGACTCTTGCAGATGTGTTAATTTATTTACTCGGAATCTCTCGTGTTGTTCGAAGGTAGAGCAACAAGGAGAACCCTTTCTAACTGGAGTCTCCTGTATCAAAAGCCGGCTTGTTTACGGCTAAGGTTTAGTGTCACTCTCTGATCTGTCCCCGGAGACCAAAGGTATGTGGGAAGAGGGAAGCTTTTCTAACAACAAAGGGGAAATAGGAGCCCATAGATATACAATGATAACAGGCCATCTACAGGCAGGAATGTTTGTCTATTTTAAAATGGATAAAACTCTTTCAACATCTCCCTATCCCCCAACAGAAGCTTTAGAAAAAAACCCAAAAACCTTGCTCTGTGTGCTGATGGAGCTTTCAAAATAATAAATTCTTCAGCCAGACCCCGTAGCCAGAAAGAAGATTAAATGAATCTATTTGGTCTGGAATTTGTAAGTCTCTCAGGAGGAAAAAAAAAAGAGCTAAAGCTGCAATTGAAAGCATGTCTACTTGGAAGTGAATTCCACTGTGAGCCTGTGGGGCACGGTTTCAAGTCATGGGCACATTCTGCAGTCTCAGTTGCAAAACCTGCCCATGTGATAGATTTATCGGTACTAAAGACAGTGGGTCTAGAGAGATGGGTCTCAGGCTGTGTTTTGGGGAGCTGGGGGGTTCCTGCATATCAAGGATTACTCAATGAAACCAATAATGGCAGACCTATCTGTGTGTCACCCCCCCATCCCCGCAATCACCACTACTATCTTCTTTTGCAATTCAGACAGTTCTGGGATATGCTGGACAAATTCCAAGGTGCGTTTAGATGTGAAGCAGCATCCAGGCTGCCTTTCTGCCTTGCAGAACTCAAAGAGACAACTACAACGTGAATAAAAAAACAATACTAAGAAAACATATAAAAGACCACAGTATAAAATCTCAGTTACGACCAGTGTTCCCTCTAAGTCAAGTTAGTGTGAGCTAGCTCACAGTTTTTTAGCCTCTGGCTCACACATTTTTGTCTTCGCTCTGGAAGGGATGGCTCCAGGTTTATGCAGCAGCCAAATTGCTCGCTCACAACTTTAATGCCAGTAGATCACAAAGTAGTATTTTTGCTCACAAGACTCCACAGCTTAGAAGGGAGCATTGGTTACGACTGCCAGTAAATAAAAACTATGTCAAATGCAGTCCTAAATAAAATTGCCTCTTGAAGATCGAAAGTGAGGGGGCCGGGCGCATCTTCCCGGGGAGGTTGTTCCATAATTCTGTGGCTGCCACCAGACGAGCTTCTTTGACTGATGGGATACTCAGGAAAAGGCCTTTCCCCATGATCTTAAGTCCCAGGAAGACATCAGTTGGGGGCAGGGATTCCCTGGAGGCAGGTGACTCAAATGCCTGGTCTGTAGATCGGGGCGCTAAGCAGACTTTCTGAGAAGCATGTTGAATTGAATTATCTGGGGTGCCCTTCAAGTAAATGTGTCAGAAGTCCTAACTTAGTCAGCAAACACCAGACCTTTTGATGCAAGCAAGGTTAGCGTTTATTAAGCTGCAATAGATAGATCACTGAAACAGGTCTCTTGTTCAGAATGACTTGGTTACAAAAAGCAAGCGGTTATACAGGGGAAGGGGGTGAATGGGGACCCCCCTTCTTCCATACAATGAATAAACATGCGACTGGGAAATCGAAAGTTACTAAGCAAATGAATTCCCACCGCCCCCATTAACCACAGCTGCTACATCTATGCCAGCGATAGAGAAGCTCGCAACCCGGACTTGCCAAGGTCAGAACGTCCAGGCTGCAAGAGATAGGAAGAATAAAAGCCACATTCCATTCTCACACCCGAGGTGTAAATCAACAACTCCCCGGATTCCAACCTCCCGTCTGTTCCGCCACTAAGGCGCCAAAAGCCCACCTCCCTCCCGTCATCCATCATAGCCCACCTCCCACCCTTCCATCATGGCAGGGCTACCTGACATGCAGCCCCCTCGAAAATAATCCTACCCCTTTGGTTTGTGGGGGTACAATTTGTGAAAGGCTTTAACTAGCCGGGGGGCCAGAACATTTTCCGCCCGTACCCACTCCCGCTGTTCCGGCCCAAAGTCAATCCATTCAACCAGGTAAAACAAGCGATTGCGAGAGAGTTTAGAGTCCAGAATCTGCGAGACTTCGTAGTGAGGTTCCCCCCCACCAGCAGCGGAGGTGGGGTGGGCCGTTGCGGTCGCCATTTGTTCCCTTCAGGCGCTGGGCGAAGAAGCCGCACATGAAAAACAGGATGCACAGACTTTAGGGATTTAGGCAACGCAAGTTCAACAGTTACATTGTTAATCACTCTCACAATCTCAAAAGGACCAATAAATTTCCAACCAAGTTTGCGGCTCGGCTGAATGCGGCGCAAATGTTGGGTAGACAAATAAGCAAACTCTCCACACTTGGGAACCCAGGCCAGGTTACGTTTCTTATCGGCTTGGATTTTGTAGGCAGTCTTAGCCTCTTCCAGAGTCTCTGCTAAAGAGCCCCACGCCTCCCGCAGACGTTTGCACCAGTCACCAGCATCTCCCGCCGGGAGGTCGGGAGAAGACAAAAATGGCAGAGGCGGGGCGTCATAACCATGAACCGCTTTAAATGGGGACATCCCCGTCGACGAGTGCTGAGTATTATTGTAACAAAACTCAGCCAAAGGTAAAAGAGAATGCCAATTGTCCTGCTGAAAATTAGAAAAACAGCGCAAGTATTGTTCCAGGGTTTGATTCACACGTTCAGTTTGTCCATCCGATTCAGGATGGTATGCACTACTCACACCCCTCTCTACGCCAAGTAGTGACATTAGTTCGCTCCAGAACTTGGAAACGAACTGAACCCCCTGTCGGAGATCACTTTAGCAGGTAAAGTGTGGAGTCTCACAACGTGTTGTAAGAACGCAGAAGCTAATTTTCTGGCAGAGGGGATGGTCGCAAAAGGAACAAAATGCGCCTGTTTAGTAAAAAGATCTACGATCACCCAAATAACAGTTTTTCCCCCACTAGGGGGTAAATCCGTAATAAAGTCCATAGAGATCACTTCCCAGGGCCGAGCCGGCGTAGGGAGGGGTTGCAGGGCACCAGGGGGTTTTCCAGGGCGAGGTTTACTCATTAAACAGGTTTGACAAGCAGAAGTGAAGAGTGACACATCTTTACGTAGCCCTGGCCACCAAAATTGTCGCTGTAAGAGCTGGAGAGATTTTACAAATCCTGTGTGTCCAGCTAGCTTGGATCCGTGTGCCCAACCCATCACCTCCCCCCGGAGAGAACGGGGAACGAAGAGCTTGTCATTTTTAGTCCAGCAGCCATGCGTATCGCGGGATAGCCCTTCTTCCCCCTCCACTTCCTCCCTGTCCGCGTCAGACATTTCAGTGGAAAATCGTACCGCCCAGTCACTTGGAGGAGGGTCTGGCGGAGGTGGGGTACGCTTGGCCTGCCTCCTCGTGGTTACCGCTCCTCCCAACTGGGAAGGAGTGAATACAGAGTCACGAACCTCCTCCCTCTTGCTGTCGTGTTGGGGGAGGCGTGACAAAGCATCGGCCAGGGAATTTGATGTCCCCGGGAAATGGTGCAGTGTGAAATTAAACTTGGAGAAGAAATCTGCCCAACGGAGCTGCTTGGCGTTCAAAGAACGGGGGAGCGGAGCAGCTCGAGGTTTTTGTGGTCAGTCCAGACCTCGAATGGGACTCGCGCTCCCTCTAACCAATGGCGCCAAGTAGACAATGCCAAACGGATCGATCCCGCTTCTTTCTCCCAAATGGACCAATTGCGTTCCGTATCATTGAATTTCCTAGACACATAGGCAAGGGGGTGCAATTTACCGTCCTCCCCTCCTGGAGGATCGCCCCCCCATAGCGACGTCCGAGGCGTCAACCTGGACAATGAATTTTTTAAGCTCATTGGGGTGGGCCAACACCGGTTCTGAGGTGAAGAGGGTTTTCAACTTGTCAAAAGCCCGTTGGCACTCAGGTGACCATACTAGTTTAGCGCCCGGTCGAGTGCATTCGGGTGGCTTCCCTTTGGTTTTCAGTAAGTCTGTTAAGGGGAGAGCCACCTGGGCAAAGTTCGAGAGGAATGATCTATAAAAGTTCGCGAAGCCGAGGAAACCTTGGAGTTGCCTCCGTGTTTTAGGAGGTTCCCACCCCACCACATCCTTGATTTTGTCAGGGTCCATCACAATTCCCCTTTGAGATATGCGGTAACCCAAGAAAGGGATCTCCGTTTTGTGAAATTCACATTTGGACAGCTTGGCAAATAGTTTATGCTTATGCAACGTTTGGAGTACTTCCCTCACCAGTTTCACATGAGATGTGCGGTCGGGGGAATACAAAAGAATGTCATCAAGGTAAACAAGGACCCCCTTGAACAGGTATTTGTGTAACACCTCGTTAATCAAATTCATGAAGACCCCAGGAGCCCCCTGAAGTCCGAACGGCATAACTAAGTATTCAAACTGGCCGAGAGGTGTGTTAAACGCCGTCTTAAACTCGTCCCCCTCCCGAATCCGGACTCGGAAATAGGCATCGCGGAGGTCAAGTTTTGAGAAAATTTTCCCTCCAGCGACTGCTGCCAACAAGTCCTTTATGAGGGGCATGGGGTAAGCGTTAGTGTTGGATACCGCATTCAAGCCCCGATAATCCGTGCAAAGCCGTAACCCTCCGTCCTTCTTTTTCCTAAAGAGCACGGGGGCTGCGAACGGGGAGGACGCTGGCCTTATGAAGCCCCTGCTGAGGTTTTTGTCAATGAATTTTCTCAGTTCTACCTTTTCCGAAGGGCTCATAGAATATAGTTTCCCTTTAGGTAGCTTTTGGTTGGGCAGAATCTCGATTGCACAATCCGAGTTTCTGTGGGGGGTAGTTCATCTGCTTCCTCCTCCCCAAAGACAGGGGCGAGGTCTCGGTATTCGGGGGGATGCTTTCTAGTTCTGCATCGGCTACCCCAGCCGGCACCGAGAGTTTCCCCTCGATTATGGGTCCCCACTCTGTCTTCCAAACGTGGGACCGGCATTTCTCGGAGATGAAATCCACCTTTCCCTCCCCCATAGTACGTGAGGATCGTGATCAAAGAACCATGGACTTCCTAAAACCAGGGGAAACCGGGCGGACGGGGTAACTACAAACGATCTCTCTTCCCAGTGTTGCCCCAGTCCCACCCGCAATGGCACAGTCTCGTATTTGCAGGGTTCCTTCATTGTGGACCCATCCATTTGGGTAAAAATCAAGGGGTCTTTTAGTTTAAGGACTTTCGCCCCGAGTCCCGTCAGTAGGGTGGGGTTGATCAGGTCTCTCCCACACCCTGAGTCAATGAGAGCCCGTACTCTCACATGGGTCAAGAGACCCGGGTCCATTAAAGTCACTGTAAGGAAAAAGAGAGAGGGGTTTTTGCTCACCGGGAGTTGCGCCTGGGGTTGTGGGACCTGCTGTTCAGCGCTGTTCACAGCAGGTCCGCCTCGTTTCCCTGCGGCACGACCTCGCCATCGGAGGAGTCGGATGGCTCGCTGAGTGGTTTAGCTTGCAAAGCTTTCGCCCCCTTCGGTCTCGCCACCTGTTTCGGCGTGGAAGTGTCGAACTTCTTCCTTGTTCCCTTTTGCGCCCCGGTCGATGCAGTTGAGGTCGGGCAGTTCACGGCGAAATGGCCCCCTTCCCCGCATTTGAGGCACAGACCTTGCTTCATCCGGAGTTCTCTTGTTCCGTCCTTTTGCTTTGGGTTCTGGATGGGAGCCTTCCCTCTCGCAGTCGGTGCGTTCCCTCGGGTTGCCATCGCTGCCGCGTCGTCTAGTTTGATGGTCTTCAGCCGGTTTTCCATCGTGACTGCGGCCTGGATCCATCCGGTGAGGGTGTTCGGATCTTGGTTCAGGGTGACCTCACGGCGAACCTCCGGATTCAGCCCCCATTTGTAAAACTCCAGGAGATTACCTTCTCCTCGCAGCTTGGCGGCACATCTGCGGAACTCCGCGGTGTAATCTCTCACCGACCTCGCGCCCTGCTTGAGGCTCCGGATTGTTGCTTTTGCTGCTTTAGTTGAGTGCACGTCTTCAAATTGTTCTTTCATAGCCCACATGAAAGAATCAATCTCTCTCAGTTCGCGCCCATCGGCTTGGTGGAGCCCCACGTACCAGTCAGCTGCTGCTCCCTTCAGGTGAGCCGCTATGACGTCGACCATCCGCTCTTCCCTCTGGAACAGGTGGCCCCAAGTTTCGATGAACTTCTCGGCTCGCACCAGGAAGAACGGGAACTTCTCGGGGTCTCCGTCGAAATCCGCGTCCAGGAGCTCCGTAGGTTTAGGAGGCAGGAACCCCCAAGGACGAGGGGGTTGTTGCCCCGGCGGGCCCCGTGGCGCTGGCCCCGCTGGTTGATCCGGTGGTCCGGCTGGCACGTTCCCCGCTCCCTGGTCCGGTGCTGGGCGTTGATCTGGAGGGACTTGTGCCGGCGGCTCTTCCCGTCTCTGTCGTTCACGCTCCTCCCGAATGCCCTCCGCAATCATCTGTGGGATGCGAGCGAGGGACTCATCCAGGAAACGCATCAGGCGGTCTTGGCCTGGCTCCCCGCTCCATCTCCGCCTTACCACGACACTCTCTTGGGGCTCGGAGTCCCTGCCGGTGTCTTCCAGGGGTTCTGCGGTAGCCAACTTGCGGACCGACCTCTCGGGGTGGCTCATCCCCATGGATGCTCTTGGGGTCCCGAACCACGCCTCGTGGGTCTCGGTCAGGGGTTTCACCCAGTCCCGTCTGCGTCCCGCTCGGTGGGTCACCCCTCCATAGGCTGCCCCATACGGATCGCCGTAGGGCCCTCCAAAGTCGTACTCCAAACCCCATTGTCCCGGCACGTATGTGTCAGGGGTTTCTTTGGGTACGCCTTTCCCAGGAGGCTTCTTGTCCTTTTCTTCTTCTTCAATCGGGAGAGTGTCTTCTTCTCCATCACTCATTTTGAAGTGGTGGGTTTAGGACCAGTCCCGAAAGTAAATGAAGATTCTGAACAAACTGTCAGAAGTCCTAACTTAGTCAGCAAACACCAGACCTTTTGATGCAAGCAAGGTTAGCGTTTATTAAGCTGCAATAGATAGATCACTGAAACAGGTCTCTTGTTCAGAATGACTTGGTTACAAAAAGCAAGCGGTTATACAGGGGAAGGGGGTGAATGGGGACCCCCCTTCTTCCATACAATGAATAAACATGCGACTGGGAAATCGAAAGTTACTAAGCAAATGAATTCCCACCGCCCCCATTAACCACAGCTGCTACATCTATGCCAGCGATAGAGAAGCTCGCAACCCGGACTTGCCAAGGTCAGAACGTCCAGGCTGCAAGAGATAGGAAGAATAAAAGCCACATTCCATTCTCACACCCGAGGTGTAAATCAACAACTCCCCGGATTCCAACCTCCCGTCTGTTCCGCCACTAAGGCGCCAAAAGCCCACCTCCCTCCCGTCATCCATCATAGCCCACCTCCCACCCTTCCATCATGGCAGGGCTACCTGACAAAATGCTTGTGGTGCACGATGCCATGCTTGGAGCAAAATAAAGCCAGGGTTGGATCTAGGGGAGGATTTCTGCAGGTGGAAGGGGGTGACTGATTCCCCATTCCTGCTGCAGTCCTCTTATTCTCTGTGCTGCTCTGGTCTAACAGGAGCAACATTTCAGTTGTGGATTATGGCCTCTAGTGGGCATGGTGAAGACGACTCACCCTGTAGATGGAAATCCCTTCTATTTGCAGAACTTTCTGATGGATCCAAGCCCTGCTCTTGAAACAATATCAGTTTGTTCAGAAGAGTCAGTGTGGTGTGATGGTTAGGGTGTTAGACTAGGATCTGGGAGACCCAGGTTCGAATTCCCACTGTGCCATGGAAGTCTGCTTGGTGACCTTGGAGCAGTTGCACATGCTCAGCCTAGTCTACCTCACAGGGTTGGTTTGTGAGGATACAATGCAGAAGGGGAGAATGATGTGGTCAGTCACTTCGGGTCCCTGCAGGGTAGAAATGCTGGGTCTAAATATCTTAAATAGTGTTGAGAGCACTGTGAAAACTTCTGACTTGCATTCATAGAATCATAGAGTTGGAAGGGACCTCCAGGGTCATCTAGTCCAACCTCCTTCACAATGCAGGAAATTCACAAAATGTCCCCCCCCGCCCCCAGTGATCCCTGTCCCACACCCAGAAGATGACAAAAAACCTCCAGGATCTCCAGCCAAACTGGCCTGGAGAACAATTGCTTCCGGACCCCAGAGTGGCAATCAGCACTTCCCTGGGCATGTGAGAAAGGGCCACAAGAACTAAGCACTGAGGCAACCCTTCCTGCCCTCCCTCTCATGATCTGCCTAAGTTCACAGCATCAGCAGTGCTGTCAGATGGCCGTCTAGCCTCTGTCTGAAAACCTCCAAAGAAGGAGAGCCCACCACCTCCTGAGGAAGCCTGTTTCACTGAGGTTCAAAGTTTTCTGATCTGTGACATGCAAGAATGGATCGCTGGCATGCGTATTGGCAACAGCAGCACATTTAAATCTTTAAAAGCCAATTTGAGTGATGTGATGGTCTGCATTTAAATGAATGGTGGGTTTTACTAGCTGGGTGAAGTTGAGACTAAGGCTTAAATTGGGTTTTAAAAAATGATACAATGGCTAAGTATAATAAAGGCAGCACTTGTTCGCCCTCAGATTTTGCTTCCAGAGCATGCAGGTCTTGGCACTTGTGAGTGCCTTGCTTGTGCCACTTGGCATGGACTTTTATGATCCTCGCGTTGCCTTGACTGTTTGGCTTCATGAGACAAGGTTAGAGATGTTTTCAATGAATAAAGGGGGGGGGCATGGATGAGGGTAGGCGCCAGGTAGTATTTGCCCCCTGGGCTCAGAGGAACTGCACAATGAAGCCGCAAAAATTACCAGTGACTTGTTGTTTCAGAAGTAACACATTTCACAGGCTGAATCCTGTTTCTAAGGATTTGGTCTTTAGCGGTGCTGCGGAACTCGAAGGAACTCTGTGTGTGTTAACGGTCTTCAGTGAAGGGCCTTCCTTGCATACTGTATTATTATTAGAACAAAGTTTGAGTCAAGTCGCACCTCTGAGACCAACAAAGTTTTATTCAAAGTGTAAGCTTTCGTGTGCAAAACACACTTCTTTAGACAAATCTGGAACAAAATCTCAAAAGCTGGGTACAGGATAAAAGAGTGTTGGGGGTAAGCTGTTAGGGAGAGGGCCCCCCCCCTCTTTTCCAATAACTAACTTTTGAGGTTTTATTCCAGTTTTGTCTGAAGTGTGTTTTGCACACTGAAAGCTTACACTTCAAATAAAACTTTGTTGGTCTCAAAGGTGCCACTTGACTCAAACTTTGTTCTGTGGCTTCTGACCAAGATGGTTACCCAACCAGAATGTATTATTAATAATGCTTAGTGTGTTATGTAGCATTCTCAGCATTTGGAGCACTTCACGTCAACCTGTCCTTACAAAACCTATGCAAGATGCTGCCGACCTTAGTGCTCTGACCTGGATGATCCAAGCTAGCCCGATCTCATCAGACCTTGGAAGCTAAGCAGGGTCAGCTTGGGTTACTATTTGGATGGGAGACCACTGAGGGATTCCAGGGTCACTACGCAGAGTCGGGCAATGGCAAACCATCTCTGTTCATTTCCTCCCTTGAAAACCTATAGGGTTGCCATAAGTCAGCTGTGACTTGACATCACTTTCCACCACCATACCGTGCTGGGTCCACGAAGTGACAGATGTGAGATTCGAACTGGGGACTTTTGGGATCACCATTTTGTTTTCTTTTTTTTTAATTATATTTTTTATTGATTTCACCGGTTTCTTTACACCACATATTGTTTAGCTTCTTAAAATTTTCTTCCCCCTCCCCTCCCTCCCTCCCTCTTCCACTCCCTATCTTCCTGTTGTCCTTAATCTTTTATCTCCAGCCACGGGCACAAAGTCTGAATCTTCCACCGAATGTCCTTTCTTCCCTCCTTGGATACCCAGTCGAAATAGGTCTTCCATCTTTTCTGGATTTCAGCAGATTTCCCTTCCCAGGTTATCTCCTTACGCAGAGTTGCTGCGATGTCTGACTGTATAAAATCAAGCAGATAGCTGTGCCAGATTTTGGCTGTCCACTTACTTTTATCCACCATTTTGTTTTTTTAGATGCTACGCTGTAATAGTGACAGGTGCTACTTACTGCTGATATGTGTTTTAAAACTCTTCACCGTTGGATAACACTGATGCACTTGTCTCCAGGGGGATCCTTATCTACCACAGAACCTATGTTCTATGGAATCTACACAGGATTGTGGGAAATAGTCACATAGCTCAAACTGAGATTCTGACCAGGTTACTGTTATATCATGTCAACAGAGAGTTTGTGGTGTTGGACAGTGCCGTAGGGTCACAGCTGACATGGCGAGCCTGGAGGGTTTTCAAGCCAGGAGATGTTCAGAGGTGGTTTGCCATTGCCTGCCTTTGCATAGCAACTGTCGGTGGTCTCCCATCCAAATACCAACCAGGGTCGACCCTGCTTAGCTTCTGAGATCTGACAACATCAGGCTATCCTGGAACATCCAGAATGTTCAGTGTGCCTTATAACAGCTCCCCTCCGCAACTGCTTTTTGCAGGGAAGACTGACAGAGTGGGGGTTCTTTTTAGGCAGTTTGCCCACTCCACCATTCCCTTTGAGTGTAGCTTTAAAGTCCCCTCTAGTAGTTTTGAAATCCCCTGTAGTAGATCTTCATGAGAAAGCAGTAGCAAATCAGGAGAAGTCTGGAGCATAGTGTATTAGCTTCAGGAAAGTACCAGATTTCCCCATATTCTGCTTCCCTGTCACAGAGGATTTATGAACATGGTATACAATATTCACTGGCTTTTAAAAAATGATAGAATATTGTACTCTGCTTCAACCAATAACACACAGCCTGTTCTTTTGTGGTAGTTTTTATTACTTTATTGAATCAAGAACATAAGAACATAAGAGAAGCCAATGTTGAATAAGGCCAATGGCCCATCTAGTCTAGCACACTGTGTCACACAGTGGCCAAAAATACCAGGTGCCATCAGGAGGTCCACCAGTGGGGCCAGGACACTAGAAGCCCTCCTACTGCTGCCCCCCCACACACCAAGAATAGAGTGCATCACCTGCCCTAGACTGAGAGTCCCTATCTATACCTTGTAGCTAATAGCCACTGATGGACTTCTGCTCTATCTAATTCCCTCTTGAAACTGTCCATGCTTGCTGCTGATCAAAACACCTGATATTGGATTATGTGAGAGTGCTGGATTGTTTATCTGTCGGGACATCCAAAATGCCACTTTCTGGTGTTTTTCCATGCCTCTGTACCTCTGCATTTGTAGCAAGGGCTTGTGGTTCTAACAAAAGGAGAGAGATGTCGTCCCAAGAAGGGTAAGAAGACCACAAGTTGTTCATTTGCCAGTTTCCACTGAGTCATCTATAGAGTTAAGGGGGGATTGCGTGCAAACGGGTGTCGTGCATTGGCAGGGCAACGAGGGAACTTGTTTTTAAGGTCTGCCTTTTCTGCAGGAACTCACGCAAGTTGCATTTTGCACTTTCGGAAAGGGAACATGTTCTGAGAGTGTTGCAGCATGAAAAACATGAATTGGGTGTTCTTGTGGTGAGGAAGAAGCTTACGGTACTTCCTGTGTTCAAGGCACTTTATTTATGTATCTTCTTACTGTCACAACAGACCTGTAAGGTAGGCCATGTTGTAGAATGAGTGTGTGTGTGTAGATGTGCCTGTGACCATAAGATGCTGCCTTGGTAGAATGTCTCAGTAAGATGATGGTTCCCTTTGTGTAACATTTTCAGTCGACTTTCACAGATTTATTGGAGCTGATTTTGACATTGCTTTTCTGTGGTTCTGTCTTTCTTGGGGTTAGCTCATTCTGGTCATGAGATGAATGTCTTACAGACCTGGTCAGGAAAGTCATGAGATGAATGTCTTACAGACCTACTTCGGTGCAATAATGTCAGAATGTATTACAATATTTAGGTATGCTTTTCTGTCATGCACTCGAGGGCTTTTCAAATAGACTCATTAACTGGATCCTGTGAGCTTTTCCGCAGATGAAAGAGGGAGGAGGGGACACTTTTGACCACTGCAAAAACTGTACGGGGGGATCACGGGACCCATGTGGACAAAGGTCGTGTGGGATGGGGACTGTAACAAAGAGGGCAATACGGGGCAGAAAAGCTGTCGGATCAGCCCAGACTAGCTTGATCTCATCAGATCTTGGAAACTAAGCAGGTTCAGCCGTGACTGGTACTTTGATGGGAGGCCACCAAGGATGACTGGGGTTGCTGTGCAGAGAAAAGCAACGGCAAACTGCCTCTGCTTGTCTCTTGCCTGGAAAACCTCATGGTCCTGGAGTCGTTATCAGTTTGCTGTGGCTGGACAGCACTATTATTAATATTATTATTATTACTACTACTACTACTACTACTACTACTATTACTATTATTATTATTATTAAGAACATAAGAGAAGCCAGTGTTGGATCAGGCCAATGGCCCATCTAGTCCAGCACTCTGTCACACAGTGGCCAAAAATGCCAGGTGCCTGTCAGGAGGTCCAGCAGTGGGGCCAGGACACTAGAAGCCCTCCCATTGCTACCCCCCCCAGCACCAAGAATACAGTCCATCACTTGCCCCAGCCTGAGAGTTCTTATATATACCTTGTGGCTAATAGCCACTGATGGAGGAAGGATGGGACCGTAGCTCTGGGGCGGAGCATCTGCTTTGCATGCAGAAGGTCGTAGGTTCCATCCCCATTATTACCACCACCTCCATCAGCAGCAGCAGCACCCATAATGTTCAAAGCATTTTGCACGCATCTCGACAATTCCATTCAAGTTGGAGCAAATCATTTTTTGTTGCCATATTTTTGCATATGGGGAGGAGGCTACGGCTGAGAAAAGATTGGCTTGCTGTAGGTCCTCTTCGTGATCTTGCTCCTGAGTTGAACTTTGAATTTAGGATTCCCTGGTTCACAGGTTAATATCTTAGCAACTGTGCAATACACTAGCTTTTGCTTCGGGAAACCCCTTGTCTGTTAAAGGTTATTTTGACCATAAAAGATTGTCTGTCATGGTTCATGACTTTAGGATATCTCTTTTCCTGCCAGTTAGAGAGCTGTTGTTGTAAAATGTCAGTCTAGGGCTGGGGAAGGCTTTGGTGATGGTGGTTTCCGGTCTACTTTTGTTGCTGAGACTCCAGGCAGATTACATAGGGTAAGTCAAGTACAACCAACGTGATGGGACGTCCAATGAACAGTATAATAGGTTTCGGTCTACAAAAATCTGAAAACCGAAATCTGAAACGGAACTGAAACAAAGCATGAGCTTTTAAACATGATACTCTAAGTGGGGTAGAAACTCCCCAGTCTGGATCATCCTTAACAGTGAGAGGCAGCAATAAGTAGAATGGGGCAGAGCCTCTTCCCCATCCCTTTACGGATGCAACTTTTTGAACATTTCATTACAGTACAGTCCTGTTTGTCAGTGCAAAAAGCCCACTTGAATAATTCCATTTTGTATAGTAAGTTTTCAGGAAGCAAGGAGACTGGGAGCTTTCTTTCTTTCTTTTTTTTTTTTGAAAAACAATTTATTAGGATATAATAAAAGTTCAAACATACATCAAAATCGAAGTTATTATATCTCCTTTCCTCTTTTCACCCTCCCCTTTATGACTTCCCACAGTGCTCCAACCTCCAGCCCAAAACTTATATCTTCTTCCTCCCTCCTTTTCTCATTGATCATTTCTACAGGTAACGTATCTTCCAACCGTTATTCTTATATATTTATCCCCCTTTTCTACTTTCCTTAATTTTCAATAGTTATCAAAGCAAAGCAAATTGTCCTTTACATCCCAGTATTTCTCTAGATAGTCTTTAAAATCTTTCCAGTCTGCAAAAAATTCTTCTGCCTCCAAGTTCTTAAGCTTCCTTGTCATTTTGTCCATTTCAACCATAAAAAGTAATTTCTTTATCCATTCCCCAATTTCGGGGACCTTGTCTTGTTTGCAATATTGAGCATATATCATTCTGGCTGTTGTGATCATGTACCACATCAATGTTCTTTTTGCCATATTAACATCTTCCAGTTTGAGCCCCAAAAGTAGTATTTCTGGTTCTTTCTTAAAACTACATTTCAATTTTTTTCCATTTCTGCATGTATCTCAGCCCAAAACATTTTTGCTTTGTCACATGTCCACCACATATGATAAAACGAGCCCTCCACTTTTTTACACTTCCAACATTTGTTTGACATGTTACTATTCATATTTGCAATCTTTTTCGGTGTCATATACCATCTATACATCATCTTATAGCAATTTTCTTTTAAATTATTACATGTTGATATTTTCATTGCATTTTTCCATAAAAATTCCCAAGAAGACATAGATATTTCTTTGTTCATATTAATCGCCCATTTTATCATTTGCTCTTTAACTTTCTCATCTTCAGTATACCATTTTAACAATATTTTATACATTTTAGAAATCAATTTTTTACCTCCCTCGAACCATACCATTTCAATGTCATTATATTTTTCCCTAAACCCAAAAGCTTTTTTATCATTTTAAAACAAATCATAAATCTGTCTATATTGTAACCAACCATACTTAAAAGCCAAATCTTCTTCCATTTTCATTTCAAACGTTTTCCCCACTAATTTCAACATATCTTTATATTGCACCCAGTCTTCTCCTCTATATGTCATAAACGGTCTTATAACCTCCGCCAGTACAATCCAAAGCAGTCTGTCGTCCGAGAAATACCTTCTATATTTGGTCCATGTATCAAATAATGTTCTTCGGATATAATGGTGTTTAAAAAAACATCCATTTTCGTTTTCTCATACCATAAGTAAGCATGCCAGCCAAATTTACAATCATGGCCTTCTAACGCCAACAATTTCTTATTGTCTAACGTAATCCATTGCTGCAACCCAAGTTAGACAAGCCGCATCATGGTACAACCTAAAATTTGGTAACTGAAATCCACCTCTCTCTTTTGCATCACATAGTATCTTCATCTTAATCCGTGGTTTCCTCCCAGCCCACACAAACTTAGATATTTCCTTTTGCCAAAGATTAAATACCTTTACATCCCTTACTATTGGGATTGTCTGAAATAAAAACATCAACCGTGATAAAATATTCATTTTAACCACCGCAATTCTGAAACTGGGAGCTTTCTGACCTTGTTGGGGAGGCAGCCATGACCTGGATAGCCCAGGCAAGTCCGATCTTGTCAGATCTCAGAAGCTAATCAGGGTCAACTATGGTTAGTACTTGGATGGGAGACTTCCTTGGAATACCAAGTTGGGAGGACAGAGGCAGGCTTGATTCAGCTACCTCTCTGAATATCCTCCAGGTCCTCAATAGGGATCGGTCACCAGAGGTCAATGTGTCTTCCAGGTGCAGACACACACACACACACACAAATACCAAAAAAAAAGGGAGGATGTTCCATAAGGTGGGGGCCACAACCGAGAAGGCATGACTATGAGCAGTGATCGATGTTGTACATTTACAGGATGGTACCTGCAGAAGGCCCTGCTGGGATGGGCGAAGCTGTTGTGGCGGAGTCTAGGGAGAGGCAGATAAGAGGGACCAAGCCCATGAAGGGCTTTGTATGTGATAGTCAGTGCCTTGAATTGAGCCCTGTAATTGATGGGCAGCCCAATGAATTGACCATTCCAAGTCCACGTTCCGCCAGGAAGTTCACGGAGTGATTTTACAGCCTAGTCGCTCTCTGTCAGCCTCACACACCTCACAAGGCTGGAACAAGGATGAAACAAAGGAGGGGAAAGCAGTGAGTTCCTTGGGTGAAGGGTGGCATGAAATGTAGATAGAATTAGAACTTGACATTGATTTACATTAATACAGTCCTATAAAAAGCACCTGGTGATTCTTTAAGAGGAGCTAACTTCCCCTTCTGTATAAAAGTCATAGCCATGGGGTCCCAAGTTTTTTTTTTTTAGACTACTATTACTGCTAATGGCTCGTGTGTGTATGTGTGTGTGTGGGAACTGTTGAAGACTGGTGTGGCTTCAACACTTGAAGGAATCCTGTGCCCTTGGCGATCCATACTGCAAGGGAAGAGCATTCGGGCTACAAATGGATGGACTTCATACCTGTCTGGATGGTTGTAGGCCACTGGTTGCTGGAGGAGGCAGAGTGACCATCATGATTGCTGCTGTTCCAGATGTGACTTAGGTGTGTCTTGGCTGGCTGTCTTTTTCGTTTGCTTCCTGCCTTTTGCAGCATGCTTTCAGTCATAGCTCCCCAAACGCCATGGGAAATCTCAGGCTGAAAATCCCAGTGGAATGTTCTGTAGCAGTAAACCACACACACACACACACACACACAAACACACACACCCCTGCTGCTCAGGGCTAACTCACCCTGCCTAACCATACAGCCAGCTCCAGTTCTGGATATTATAAAACCCAAAGGCAGTAGTAACCCCCCCCTTTTTTTTTTTTGCTTCCTGGAGCTTCACGCCCTCTGCCTTTCCCCTCTGCCACTATGTTTTTGTTAATGACTTCAGCCGGTATCTTGTGAAAGCTCCTAAGTTCTGCAGAACTGTTTACCCATTTCCCCACTGCCTGTCCTGTCCACCCACTCGTTCAAATCTGCAAAATGTTAAAAGTCAGGGACACTCATGAAAAGCCATGCACTGTGTGACTCAACCATTGGGTCTGATTACGAGAACAGCCCTGCTGGTTGTAAACTCTCTCTCTCTCTCTATGTGATGGTTCTGACCAAGTCTTTAGAAGGTTGGGGAGAGATTGCTTCAGTGCTGGCATTTTGGTGTAGATGGGGATTTGTTAAATTCTGGTAGGGAAAGTGAGTTAAGGCCTACCCCCTTACCGATGAGTGATAGGGTGTGGTGGAGGCAGCCAAATAGATTGTACCACTTCAGACTGCATGGGGAAGATCACATGCTGGAAATTGCACTCCCCCGATAGCTTCGAAATTCCAGGCACATAGAAAATTGGTAGAACCTTTCTATTTTATTTTTTTTTAATGCAAAGGAACCTGCTGTCTGGGCTGGTGGAGCCCATTATACCCTCTCATTCTCTGGCAGGGCTAACTAAGGCTTTTGATCTGGAAAGAGAGGCAGATACAGAAATGGGGCGCCCTCACTCTCCATTGTGGACTTCAAAACCCAGTGATTACTATTGTGCTCTTGACAGTAATTTAGAAAGGTCTGTCTGTTGCTTGTTAATCATTTTTCATGCTCTTCCCGCCAAAGGTGGAGGTCGTTACCGGTAATTGATTACCTAATAATTTCTGTGTTTTAAAAACAATTATGTTTCTTCTGTGAAGTTTAATTGCCGTTTTGTCCGTGTTGTGATTTCGCCTTAGTCAGGCCATTGGCCCCAGCTAGCTGAGTCTTGGACGCTCTGACTGGCCGTGGTTCCCCAGGCTCTTGGGCAGGGAAGGCTGCTGCTTGTGGTCTTCTAACTGGGTATTCCAGGTTTGGACATGGGACACTTGCCATGCAACGCACGTGCTCTCCCCACTGGTGAGCGGTGACCCATGGGATGCAGCCAGCCAACCAAGTATGACAGCTTCCAGAAACCACTTATTCTTGTTGGAAGGGTGGGGCCTAAGGTTGCCAACGCCAGGTTGGGAAATTCCTGGAGGTTTGGGGGTGGAGCCTGGGGAGGGTGGGGTTTGGGAGGGAAGGGACTTCAGGAAGACATAATGCCATAGAGTCTGCCCCCCCCCCGTCTTCCCTCGGCAGTTTTGGAGTGCAGATATAATGAAGTATCATACTCTAATAGAACATGCAGATGCTCATCAGATCTTGTCAGCTCTCGGAAGCTAAGCAGGGTCAGCCCTGGTTAGTGCTTGGATGGGAGACCACCAAGGAAGTCCAGGGTTGCTATGCAGAGGCAAACCACCTCTGTTTCTCTCTTGACTGGAAAACTCTCGGGGGGGCGTGCCGTAGGTTGACTGCAACTTGACACCACTTTTCGCCGCCAATTCAAAAGAGGAAAAGGAAGTTTCTCATCTGCCTTGGAGTGCAGTAGCTGGACAGCAGTAGTGGGTACTAAGTGATGCAAGAAGTGGGGTGTGTGTGTATGTAAGACTATGGTGCTTTGTGGCTTGGTATTTCTGGCCCCCTGTGGTACGCATGATTAGGCTGAAACTCAATATACGTATAAAAAAACCTCCGTACCAAATTAACATTGTGATGCTGTCAAATGACGCCTGCAGGGATTTGTATAGTATGTTCGAGGACAGCCCCGTGGGGGCAAAAATAGCTTATGGTGCAAATACCAACAGATGTTTCCTGAGTGGTTCCCGTGGCTTTTGCGTTAATAGATATTCTATTAGATGTTCACGGAGCTACGGTGTGCAACTGTCAATGCGTTAAGGTGCTAAATTGTTTTAGAAGGTACAAGACTTGTGGTCAAACTGGTTTTTGACAGTGGCCCATATGTTCCAGTTGTTTGATTTCACAAAGTTGAAGGATTTTTAGTTCTTCTAATGCGATTCTTTGTGGCTCTTGGGAGATCCGGTAGTGATGGATCATTAGTTTAATGAAGTTGTACTTTTTTGAGGGGTGTGTGTGTGCCTGTTTTTAAACAATAGGGCGAAATAAAGGGGGAGTGCGGTTTCAATTTTGTTTGTTCACAGAGCAGAGGGCAAAGAAGAGACTGAATTTATTAATTCAGTCATACCAGGTGGTTAAATCCAAAACAAAGGTAAATTATTGTAGAATTGTCCCACCTGCATTGGAGGGAGAGGAAGCATTTTGCATTTGCTTGCATTTCTTTATTCGTATCTTGCTTTTCTCCCCAGTTCGGACTCAAAGTTGATTAGGACATCATTCTCCCCTCCTCACAACTACAACCCTGTGAGGTAGGCCAGGCTGAGAGTTTGTGACGGGTCCCAGATTACCCAGTGAACTTCCATGGTAGAAGCGGGGCAGGATTTGAACCCAGGCTACCTGGGGTCCTAGCCTGCCACTCTGTCCGCCATACCACACTGCATGGCAGGCCTGAAGTGAGGAGGGGAATAGAGTGAGGTCGTGCCAGTGGAACACATGGAGTATTTTTTAAATTCACTGTGAGAGTCCCTCTTTTCTTAAAACAACATACCACGTACTTGATGAAATAGCCTTGAACTGCATGCCTAAGGCAAAATAGCATGTCAGTCGCATGCCTGTTCCTTTTGGAGGATGTTGTTGGTTTTTGTTGCCGGGTTTGACCAGGGCTCAGTAGCAAGAAACCTCTTTCCTGATACCAGTGGCTTGTCATCTCTGAAGCAGGGACATATGTGTGTAGTTTAATGAAAGCAGCCGTCAGAGTGATGCCAAGGGGAGGAAACTTCATACCCACATTTGAGCATTCCGATGAGCATGCAGTACTTGCCCATGGTGGAATCTGAAGAGTTTGTCCACAGCATAGCTGATCCGTTGGTCTGTACTTCCAGCCATTTGGGGGGCGGGGAAGGTAATTATGTTTGGGTCTCTGCATTGCATGTGGATTGTTCTGCTCCTTTCTTAGCGTCCTTCTGCACAATTTTTTTTTTGGGGGGGTCTTATCATGTGGCTTAAGGTTGCCAGCTCTGGATTGGGAAATACCTGGAGATTTTGGAGTGGAGCCTGAAGAGGGGAGGGGAGAGACTTCAGTAGGGTATAATACCATAGAGCAGAGATGTCAAACATGCGGCCCGGGGGAACTGGCTGGCTTCTGCTTCTTCTTCCAGTTCTGCTGCTACTGCGTTGTTGTAGGTTTGCAGCTTACAGATACACACCTGAGCAGCACGCTAAAGATTTCAACAGCACAGACATCTTGATGCAGTAATTCAGAACAAGAGGTGTCAGTTACCAGACACTGTTAAATAAGCAAAATATTGCAAGAGTGCTAATGTTTTAAGCATGTTTTTATTTTAAGTAAAAAAGATCCTTTGTGTCCTTTATGAAGTTTATATCTCTGCTACCTGGCATTACATTTTATGACACACATAGCCCGGCCCATCAAGGTTTCATTTATGTCAGATCCAGCCCTCATAACAAATGAGTTCGACACCCCTGCCATAGGGTCCACCTTCCAAAGCGGTGAACTGATCTCTGTCGCCCAGAGATCGGTTGTAAAAGTGGGAGCGCTCCAGCCACTACCTTGAGGTTGGCAACCCTAATGTTGCTGGGTCATCCACTCACTCTTTATATGCAGAGAGTGTGCAGAATTCATGAAGGAGGCTGCCTGTTGCATCACTGCAGGAGTCACTCCAGTTGGAAGAGCCTCCCTTCAGGAAGAGCTGGATTCGAGTCCCGTAGTATCTTAGAGACCAACAGGATTTTCAAGGCATAAGCTCTCCATAACCAAAGCTCCCTTCCTCAGATAACTAGAGCTTTGACTCCTGAAAGCTGATACCCTGAAAACCTTTTTGGTCCCTGTGCTGTTGGACTTGAATATAGCTGTTCTAATGCAGA
This sequence comes from Gekko gecko, assembly GCA_029375565.1. Lineage (NCBI taxonomy): Eukaryota > Metazoa > Chordata > Lepidosauria > Squamata > Gekkonidae > Gekko > Gekko gecko. The sequence continues at coordinate 133,873,132 of JAPDNY010000008.1, read as the reverse complement.
CCAACATTATGTTATGTCCTGAGCGTGGATTGCATCCCCATTGACATGCTGCTATCCTAAATGGCAATGCCTGATTGGCTACTCTGTGTAGGAGGCCAATCAGGGGACAAGGATTGTGCTGGAGGGAAGCAAAGGGATTGGTTGTTATCTCTGAATTACTATTGGTTGTTAACCTGACTATGGGCGTGGCTATGCTAGCCCGCACTGTTTAAATAAGAGCCGGTTGCTCTATGTTCTGTTGTCTGTTCTGAGCTGTTCTGAGCTGCTGAATCACTATTAAAAGTGGAATCCCTTTTGCTGAGAACTGCCTATGTGTCATACATATCAGCTACTCTCTGATACTCCTTCCAGGAAAAAGTTTGAGTCCAGTGACACCGCGAAGACCAGCAAAGTTTAATCCTGGGTATAAGCCTTCCTGTGCCTGCTCACTTCTTCAGATACATTGAAACAAGACTTCCTCAACCATTACATATAGGCAGAGAGGGGAGGGTTTAGTTAGAGTCAAGATGCATAAGTAACTGGGTGGTAAGTACAGCTGAGACTGGATTACTTAAAATAGTGATCTGTGTGGAAATGTAGAAGGTAGGCTCATTTAAAGGCAAGTTAATTTTTTTGCATGCTTTGAAAGGAAACCATTTTTGCCAGGATGACAGACCCTTGTTTGGTGTACTGATAGGGTTGTCAGGTGGGATTGTCGCACCAGTGGGGGGGATTGGGGGTAGGCATTCCAGGAGTCGGTGACATTGAGGGCAGCGCTCTGGTTTTTGGACAAAACTCTGTGGTAAAATCAGCATCAAACCATAGAGTTTTGCCCCAAAACCAGAGCATCGCTGTGCAACGTCCCCGACGCATGACGTCAGCGCGTCAGGGACATTGCATGGTGATGTTGCTGTTTGGGGCTGGGGTTTCCCCTGCCAGCCAGCTGGCAGACAGAAGGGTCCAAAACTGGGCGATCCCCAGCCTGGAACTGGGGAATGGCAACCCTGTGTATTGAACTTAAATTCGGTCTGGACCATTGAAGAGGTTTAACCTGTAGCAGGGCTTACTTATCTGTAGCATAATCTGAGACGCAGTGTGGTATAGTTGTTTAGGGTGTTGGATTAGAATCCAGGGTAGAATCCCCAGCCTGTCATGGAAGTTTGCTGGGTGACCTTGGGCCAGTCACACACTGTCAGCCTAACCTACCTCACAGGGTGGTTGTTGTGGGGATAAAATGGAGGCAAACAACGTAAGCTGCATTGGGTCCCCATTGGATAGAAAGCCAAGAATATAAGTGAATAAATGTGTCTGTTGGATTAGGCCCCGGTGGCCACAAGATTGGTTCATGATGTAGCAGAAGAGAATTTATGAGACCTAGATTTTTACTGACCTGAATAGTGCCAGTGCTAATTATAAGTGCTATTAAAATTGTATATCCTGGTTTTAATATCTGCTCCCTTTCTGGTATAGAATGTTGCCTGTGACTCCTTCCGTACACTCATCAGGATTAGAGATAGAACTAAGAGGACTGGCAAAGGAAAAATGTTCTCTTCTGAGAACCTAGTCTAGAAATGCGTGGTTTAAATGGAGTCTTGGAGCGATCAACATCCTGAAAGCCAAGTTCTGGTGCCGCCTTCCTCTCCCCCCATCCCACCCCGCCCCCAGTTTGTTTCTGTCTTTCGCCACATGATTTCTGGCAAGATCATCGAGGCCTGCTAAACTGCTTGGCGCAGTAGACAGGAAATGGATCTGTTTGTGTAAAGTTATGCAACCCTGTTTGGGAAAAAAAGGGATCTGGGCACCACGTGGGTGATGGAAACCAAAGGAATATCACTGAGTAGTTTTAAGCCACAGCAATCTAGTCTAGAGGAACCATCCAGAGGAGGTGTGTACAAAGAGACCAGTTACTCAAAATAGCTGCAGCCTTTGCAGCTAATTGACCAATGAAGCAGATCTCAGCCTGACTTCCAGGGTTGTCTGGTAAACTTTTTAATGCATCTTTGGAAGGGTATTTTTTTGGAACACTTAACTACAGGTTAAACTTCAGATTTTGGGGGGATGGTGATGGTGGTAGTGGAGTAGGGATGGCTATTGACCGGAGGAGGGCTTGGTTGGCATAAATCTGCAAGCCAAGCTATTCAAGTCATGGAGGGAAGCATTGTTGAAGGTAGATGACCTTTTGCATCTTGTAATTAATCTCCCTTCTGTATTTATTTTAAAGGATGTATTACTCAGTGTGACTTACTATTTATTTATTTGTTCGTGTTATTTATAGTCCTTCTTTCTCACTGGGACTCAAGGTGGATAAACTTCATTTATCCTCCACTTTTCTCCTCAGTGGGGCCTCTCCAAGTGGCTTACAACATTCTCCTCTCCTCTGTCTTATCAACAACCCTGTGAGGTAGGTTAGGCTTAGGGTACACAACTGGCCCAAGGTCACCCAGCAAGCTCCCATAGCCGAGTAGGGATTTGAACTTGGTTCTCCCAGATCGTAGTTTAACCACTACACCAAGCTGGACTTGCTTACACTTGGGGCAAGACCCAGTTGTTCAAGACTGTGTTGCCTAAAATGCCTGCTGATTGAGTTGCTGTTTAACGGTGCAAGAGCCGGTAAAGAAGTTGGCAACTCCAAATTGGGGTGTTGGTGGTGGTGGTCACAGAGAGGAACAATTTCTGTGTTTGCAGTGAGGATCACAGAGGCGTTCTTGTGAACAACCTTCAAGATATAGAGTGTCATGCCTTGAACATGGACTTCTGGAAGACGCAGTATGGTGTGGCGTGGTGGTTAGAATGTCAGACTAGGACCTGGGAGATGCATCTTTGAATCATGGCTCTGCCTTGGAAGCTAAGCTCTCTGGGTGACTTTGTTCCAAACACTCTCTTTCTGTCAGCCTAACCAACCTCACAGGATGGCTGTTGTGAGAATAAAATGGAGGGAGGGGAAGAAGCAGAAGAGTAGGTTTTTGTACCCCGCTTTTCTCTGCCTTAAGGAGTCCCAAAGCGGCTTTCGATCTCCTTCCCTTCCTCTCCCCACAATAGGCACCTTGTGAGGCAGGAGGGGCTGAGAGAGTTCTGAGAGAATGTGGGACTGACCCAAGGTCCCCCAGCAGACTTCACATGGAGGAGGAGTAAGGAATCAAACCTGGTTCTCCAGATTAGACTCCATTGTTCTTACCCAGCATGCCATGCTGGCTCTTGGGAGTTGGGGAGAATGATTTTGTAAACCACTTTGGGTCTGCTTTGGGAAGAAAATAAATTTTAGAAATATTTTTATGGGCAGCTGTAGCTCAGTACTTCTGGGAAATGTGTTGTGTATGGGGGAGGGACACTCTGTGCCCCCCTCAAACAGTAACCCCCCCAGCTAGCTGTAAACTCTGTGAATTTATTAATGGGTACGTTTACGCCTTGTAATATTTCTTGCCTGCATCAAATCTGTGGAAGGGGGTGTCCAGCCTGGCCCAGGCCTTGATTAAAGTTCCTATGCGAGTTTCATTTTCTCTGCTTTGTGGGCAGCTGCGCAATTCTTTTGAGACTAGCCAAACCTATTGTTGTTTTTTGTAGTGCCTGTCTGAGCAAGCCGTTCTGTCCCTTCATCCAAACCTCCTTCCTTCCTTAAACTCATTTGCCAGAAGCAGATTTTTTCCCCTCCAACCATGTGATTTCCCCCTCCCCTTCAAAAGGTCATTAACCTCCCAAAAAGCACTGTGGAGATAACACTTCCTGATCTTCCTCCTAATTTATTAAGTTGGAGAAGAGACGGCAACGTGAAGGACAGCAGGGCTGCGACTGAAATTAGAGATTGTTAAAACTGCTCTGATGCTCCTTTTCCATGATGTAATGGGCTGGCTGGTGTTCCTGTGGGTTGCTCTGCCTAGAACCACTGCAGTGGATGACTAAGCCTTGTTTAACAGATGCCTGATGCAGAAATCCAACCGGTAAGGTTCTCTCCCCGCCCCCCGTTTACTATGTCTCTGCTGACCAGTTGCTTCAGTTTCTGTCCTAGGGTATAGACGTAAGGTGGGAGGAAGAGAGAAAGTGGCAGTCCTGGCACTGCAGTGAGCTAGCTCAGTAATGGCCAGCCTTGCAGGGTTCAGAGCTTGCTCTTAATCCTGACCTGCAAGGTGTGGGGGGTAACTTATCTATGTTCAATTTTCTCCCCCTTTTTTTCTTGCTTTCTTGGAGGACCTAATGCAAAAGAGGGGCAGCGCTAGCTCAGAACACTTATTTATTTACTTTATTCATATCCCGCCTTTCTCCTCATTGGGGTCCCAAAGTGGCTTACATTGTTTTCCTGTCCTCCTTTTTATGGAGGATATAACCCTGTGAGGTAGGTTAGGCTGAGTCTATGTGACTGGCTCAACGTTACCCAGCAAGCTTCCCTGGCAGAGTGGGGATTTGAACCTGGGTCTCTCAGTTCCTAGTCTAACACTTTAACCACTGGGAATACCAAAATACCTTGCTGTGCTATTTCAGATTGTTCTAGAATCATTGTGTCTAGGTCATGATCACAAGTCCTAGCATGGTTAAGAACATTTCTGATCATGGGATTATTTACTGCGAAAGACACTCATCTTGCTTGAGGTTTTGTCATGGGTCAGGCAGAGCAGAGGGTGAGTTCGTGGAAGGTAATCAGAGTCCAAGCAAGGGAGGGCTGAGTCCAGTCCCAAGAGTTTGGAGCCAAAAGAGCCATTACCAAGGAGTTGTCCAAGAGGCATAGTCACATGCAGGAGTCAAGGATTACTCACATGCCCAAGGGTTACTCACATGCAGGAGTCAAGCAGAGCTGAAAGCCGTAGTCAGAAGCCAGTCCAACAATCACACAAGCAAGGCACAAGCCAGTTTGGTGTAGTGGTTAAGTGCGCGGATTCTAATCTGGGAGAACTGGGTTTGATTCCCTGCTCCTTCACTTGCACCTGGCTGGATGACCTTGGGCAAGTTGTAGTTCTGACAAGAGCTGTTCTTGAAAAAGAGCAGTTTCTGTCAAGAGCTCTCTCAGCCCCACCTACCTCACAGGGTGTCTGTTGTGGAGAGGGGAAGGAAAAGGAGTTAGTAAGCTGCTCTGAAACACCTTTGGGTAGTGAAGGGCAGGGTATAAACCCAATCCCCTCTTCTTCTTCTCTAGTCAATGATCAAATAACCTGTTGCTTCCATACCTAACAGCCTCCCTTGGCTGGTTTTTATAGGCATGTGTCTAATGGTCCAATTTGCAGCCAGTTGATTGGAAGTAATTCTGCAACTACTCAAGCAGCTGGCGGCAGACCAGGAAATGAGCACTCTGCCATCTCTCCTGTAGTTCTGCTCGCAGTCTTTGTTTGCAGTGCTTAGGGTTGCCAAGTACCTATCTTAATTTGGCAGGGGACACACAGTCCCCGACCGGAACATTCCTCCGGGCAACACCCATGCCGCACGATGCTGTCGCCTGGCGTCACTTCCTGGCGACGGCATTGTGTGCCGCATCTTTCCTTCCCCCATGAATGGTCCTGCCAGGACGTATGTATCCTCCGCCGAATTACGGTAAGTTCTTGGGAAGCCTGGAAGTGCTCAAAGGGTGTGGGTGATGCTGGAGGGTTGGGAATGATCAGTTTAATTTCACCTATAGGCTCAGGGCCGGAGACTGTGGTGGCTCTGCACTAGCTGCTGGCTGTGAATCCTAATCAGCCTGCAGTTCCTCCACCTCCTTGCTGGCTTCTGCTGACTCAGAGCTGGCTACACATGGTCCTCTTCTCCTGAGGGGTCCTCACTGAGCCCTGACTAACTTGTATTTGCTACTTGAATGTGTAAACAGCTTGAAGTGAATTCTGGGATTGCTGTAGGGTAACTGAGGGTAATAAAACAAAGATTGAGTCCAGTGGCACTTTTAAGACCAACAAGGTTTTATTTAAGGTATAAGCTTTCATGTGCATGCACACTTCTTCAGATAAATTGAAGTGGAAGTTACCAGTCAATACATATAGATAGTGGGTGAGCAGCAAATTAGCATACAGCATAATGAAGATATTTAGCAAATGTAGGGACCAAACAGGAATAATCAGCTTAGTTTATATAGTTTAATTCTGGGGGGAAACATAGTGAAGGAAATAAATATATCAGAATCGGAGATTGATGGGCAGATGTACCATTCTTAATCCTGGAATGCTGAGAGTAATTAACTGAATCCCTGCCATAATGCTCCATCCGTCTTCTTTCAAGCCTAGAGGGTAATAAAGTCCTCTTCTTAGAGCACTCTTGCATGTGCTGTAGTTAGGGTTCCCAAGTACTTACTGCGATCTGGTGGGGGAAACATGCTTCCCTGCCTGAACGCACCATGCCGTCGCCAGGAAGTGATGCCAGGCGACACTCTGGCAATGGGGCTGAAAACTCGATGGTACCATCGAGTTTCCAGCCGCATTGCCAGAGCATCGCCCAGCATCACTTCCTGGCGACGGCATCGTGCGGCACGTCTTTCCTTCCCCTGGGGATAGTCCTGCCAGGACGTATCCGTCCCCTGCCGGATTACAGTAAGTACTTGGGAAGTCTGGCTGTAGTACATATGTGCAGTCTCAGTTTTTCCTGCTGTCAGGGAGCATGTGATGGGCAGTACTGAAGAGAACAGGTAGTACTATAACCTTGCTCCACTGCTAAAGCCAGGGGCCTCTTCCTCTGATACAGCAGTCCCACAAGTTTTTTCTGCTTGTATCCACTTGATGTGAAGATGGGCAGTTCCGGGAGTGGGAGGAGCCCTGCAAAAGTGCAAGAGGTGTGATAGGCCCAGGCATCTGTATGGAATCCAGTTAAATTGTAGCTGGTTGTGGAATATGGTCTGGGCTAGAGTCGGCTTACATGTTGTGATAGAAAGGGACCAGCCAGGCCTTTGAAGTGGATGCGGCAACCATAGCAAAGTTCCACAGCTGGGTTATCGCTGCAGGGAAAAAAACAGCCATGTTTCTCAAATCCTCACTAATTGCAGTAACAAATGCAACCTTTGGTTCTGTTTCCCTTGAACTGAGGCTGAGCTTTCCTGCTGTTACTTTGAATAGAATTAGTGAGGTGCGGAAGGAGCAGGTCACATGAAAATGCTAACACGGTGGGGGGGGGGTACGTGTGCATGTACGGATGTGCAAAATAGCAATAGCTGGGTTTTCCAGCAATAAGTCACGAGGAAGTGAGCTGTGCCATTAAAGGAGCAACAACTCATTTATCAGTCCCATTTGGAGAACTATTTTTCTCTAACACTTCTAATTTATTCAGTTTTTTTTGTTTTTTTTAAAAAAGCCAAACCTCCTGTTTTCAAGTACATTCCTCATCCTTGGTTCTGTTTCCCCCTTAAAAAGAAAGTAACAAGAATATCTCTATTACAAGCATGTTTTAATTCTGGTAAATATTCAGTAGTGTTATGCAGTGGAAGCGAGACGATATTTATTGACTCTTTTGCAAAGCAGCTTGTAAATAATAGTACCGAAGACCTCTCTGAATAATTGTTTCATAGAGCAGGGAGGGAATAAGAATGTAAGAACTTTGCAGGATCAGACCAAGGATTAATCTAGTTCACCATCTGGTTGCCATCAGTGGTTAGCCAGAAGCCCACAAATGTGGCATGAAAACTTCCCTGCTCCCCCTCCCCAAGACTGACATTCCTCTAAGCATGGAAAAACATCCTAAAGGTCTTGCCACATCTTGCAAATAAAAAACCCCAGTGGACTCCAATCTGGAGAACTGGGTTTGATTCCCCACTCCTCCTCATTATGAAGCTTGCTGGGTGACGTTAGGTCAGTCATGGTTCTCTCAGAATTCTCTCAGCCTCACCTGCCTCACAAGGTGCCTGTGGTGGGGAGGGGAAGGCGATTGTAAACCGCTTTGAGACTCATTAGCATAGAGAAAAGCTGGGTATAAAAACCAGCTCTTCTTCTTACCTTGACTGAGCTAAGTGTAGCAATCCATGATGTGGCATTCCGTCTTCTGAAACCAGGCCTGTCAAGTAGGATGACCCCAAGTTCTAATATTATGAGGGAAGAAGAACTATCTCCCTAGCTATTCCTTCTGTACTGCTCATAGTGTTACATACCTCTTTAATGTTCTTTCTTTTAGTTGTCTGGTTTCTATTCCTTCTCTGAGTTGAAAAGTTATGGACCTTTCAGCCTTTCTTGGTAGAGAAGGTGTTCTAACCCCTTGATTATTTTGGTAGCCTGTGAGAAAGGGAGACTGGAACTATATATACAGTAGTCCAAATATAGTTGCACTGTAGAGCTCTTCAAAGGCATTTTGACACCGGCCAATTTATTTTCTTGTTTGTTTGCTTTGTTTGTATTTTCCATATGTGCATGTGTGTGCGCATGTCTGAGTATGTGTGCACTTGGAAGTCATGGCGACCTCTGGTGACTGACTCCTCCTAGGGGCCTGGAGGATATTCAGAGAGGTGGCTAAATAAAGCCTGCTCCTGTCCTCCCGACTGCTAATATTTCAAGGAGATCTCCCATACAAGTACTTGCCAGAGACAACCCTGCTTAGCTTCCAATATCTGATGAGAATGGGCTTGCCCTGGGTTATCCATGTCAGGGCTACACTGGCCAATTTATTTTCATTCAGTTTCCTAATAATGCCTTGCATGGACCCCCACCCCTGGTAGACATTTGCAATGAGCTATCCATAATGACTTCAAGGTCTTTTTCCTTAGTAATTGGAGCCAGTTCCTACATCACAGCATGAATATATTAAGCATAGACAGTTTCAAGAGGGAATTAGATAAACATATGGAGCAGAAGTCCATCAGTGGCTATTAGCCACAAGGTATAGATGGGAACTCTCAGTCTGGGGCAGGTGATGCACTCTATTCTTGGTGCTGGAGGGGGCAGCAGTGGGAGGGCTTCTAGTGTCCTGGCCCCACTGCTGGACCTCCTGATGGCACCTGGTGTTTTTGGCCACTGTGTGACAGAGTGTTGGACTAGATGGGCCATTGACCTGATTCAACATTGGCTTCTCTTATGTTCTTATGTTGTGTATGTTACTGTCCATATGAAATTAGGGTTTGTATCCCAATACACATTGCATTGCATTTACTGAATTAAAGCCTACTGGCCATTGGGTTGCCTGTCTTCCCCAGACAGACTCTTCTGAAGTTGTTTACTTGGCCTTGGATTTCTTTGTCCTGATTAATTTGATGTACATCTGCAAATTTGCTCTGTTGTTTGCCGTTCATTTATGAATAAATTAAACGGCACTGGTCTCACTATCGCATTTTAAGGGGAGAAGTTTTTTCTGCTGCTTATCTGGATCCATTGTGAGAATTGTTTACTGTTTTCTGTTAGCTGGTTACTCATTCTCAGTAGGGTTACCAAGACTAGGTTGAGAAATACTTGGAGATTTTGGGGGTGGAGCCTGGGGAGGGAAAGGTTTGAGGATGGGAGGGGCCTCAGTAGGGTATAATGCCACAGAGTTCACCCTCCAAAGCAAGTCATCTTCTCCAGGGGAGCCGATTTCTGTCGCCTGAGATCAGTTGTAATTCTGGGAGAGCTCTAGGCTCCACCTGGAGGCTGGCAACCCTAATTCCCAGGCAGACTGTTAATTAATTTTTCTTGGGAGCTACTGATTGGTGTCTTGTCAAAAGCTTTTTGGAAGTCTGTTTATATTATATCTTCCAGAAAACCATTGTCTGTGTGCTTAGAAACACCCTTAAGAGCTCTGAAAAGTTGTTGAGAGAAGACTTCTTCTGTGGAAAGCATGCAGATCTTTCTTGGCAAGGCTTGTTCTTCCATAGATTGAAGGACTCTAGCTTTCATCCGTGCTCCTTTATCCTCTCACTTGGCAAGAAGTTATCATGACAGGTTTATAATCTCCTAGATCCTGGAGTTGATTTCTTAAAACTGATAGTCCATTGGGTATCCTCCAATCCTCTGATATGATACTGACAAGTTCTAACAAAAATGTGGAAGACCAGATAACTTTGAGTTTGACCACTAAGTTAAGTCAAAGTGTCCATGATTGGTTAATTTGGAACATGTCCAAATATTTTAAAACGTAACCTGTTGTTACCTTTTTTTCGCTACAGGCCCTCAGATGGCCTCTCTGGAAGCAAAATTGGCTTTGGCATGGGTATCTACCATCCTCCATAGTGGAAGACTGATGGAGATAATTTATTGAGCTTCTCCACCATCTCCCTGTTCTTTAAGTACTCCTTTGTGCCTTATACATATACTTTCCTGGTTCTGTTTTTTTCTTTTGCTTTTGATGTAATTAAAAAGAGGGTTTCTGTGGGGGAGGTATGCCTTTAGCAATAGAATGGAGTGCCTCACCTCCCCCTAATATGATAGGATTTGCTTGATAGGATTTGCTTGAACGTCTTTGGAGTAAAGTGTGAAGAACTGCATTTAGTCATCTTGCCAGAATATGGATATAAGCCTATGACCTGTAAACAGTTGTTGAAGTCAACAAGCATGACTTCATGTGCTGGCTTGTGCCTCTGACATAGTTAACAGGTACGTATTCGCTTAACTGGATACCTTTCTTTGAGCCGGCATTTAATGCAAACCTTCTCAAACCTTTCTTTGACTTCAGTGATGGTTTCTTCTAAGTCAAATGGGGGACAGAGTGATATACATACGTTAAAAAGTTTACTCTGCATTTAGTAAGTACAAACCATATAAAGTGCTTTTGACTCCCCAAAACTTGACTCAGCTGTGCCATCTTCAATATTGATCAAATCCGTCAGTTTTCATCTCTTTACAGATTTTATCAGGACTCCTTTCATGCTGGAAAAGGCGTTGGGGGTGTAGTCACATTGAGCCAAACTCTTCAAAGTGGGAACACTTTGGCATTTTGAGCACAACTGAGAGTGTTGCGTAGTTAATTACTTCCGAACCGTTCCATTTGTTCACTAAATAGTGCCCTATATTAAAACAGTGACGCTCATTAAGGAGTTACATCGAGTTCTGTTGCTGGCTTCCAATTTTAGAATTACAAAACCTGGGGGTTAATCAAGGCTGAACCAAACTGCAAGTGGAATGAAGACATCCTGATTAATTGGGAGCTCTTGAATAACCTCTCGCAACTCAAAAATAAGTGTTCATTATTAGACAGTGGCATGGGCATTACAGCACAAATGCAGATACGGGTGCAGTTGAGAATTCAAAGTGCACAAAGAGCCGTGCGAGCTATTCAAATCAGTAAGATAGTGAAGGGAATCCAGAAGCTATATAAATGGTTCTTGGTCGTGTTTACTGAGTCTATGGTGGTGGCTGCCTTCACACTTGGTTTCGATTAGAATAATGAAGTGTGGCTTCTCTTCCGTGGCACTCCTCTGGTCTGTACTCTCCTTTTTCACAGTCTTGCTTCCACTTTCTCCATTCACCCCATCTGCCTTTCATCTCATCTAACTTTCATTGCTCCAGTGGTTTTGAAGGTGGGAGAGAAGAACCTGAAGCAACTTTCCCTCACTGCTCTGCTCCTCTGGCTACTAAACGCGTATGCTTGCTCTTTCCCTGAGGAGCTGAATTCAGAAAGCTGAAAAGAATACACTATTCAGATGAGCCCTAGCCTGGATAGCCCAGGCTGGCACTGTCTCATTAGATCTCAGAAGCTAAGCAAAGTCGGCCCTGGTTAGCACTTGGATGGGAGACCACCGTGGAAGTCGAGGGTCCATATGCAGAGGGGGGCCATGGCAAACCCCCTCTGAACAGCTCTTACCTTGAAAACCCTACAGGGGCGCTCCGTAAGTCGGCTGCGACTTGACGGCACTTTGCGCAGATGAGTTCTGGAGCGGTGATGTCTTCATTCTGGGGCTCTTCAGGAAGTAGAGGGTTGAGATGACTTAGTTCTGCTCACTGCCCCAAGGCTGAAAAACTCCTTAGTCTAATGTTGTCTCTTTTGGAGCATTGCTTTTGATAGTACCAGAGGGACATACTTCCCATATACCCTAGACTCAGCGTTCGCTGATTTGTGTGTGCTCTCTCTTTTTTGAGAGGTACCTCTTGCCAAGCATTCAGGAAAATCCAGAGAAGGATGAGGAATCCACTTGGTGCCAGTCAACTAGAGGGAACTACAATGATTGTTCTTCGGGGAGGGGGTGGGTGTCGGCATTTATCGATGTTATTGGTGTCTTGCCTTCTGGATCATTCTAATCTTCGAGATGGCTTCCAATAAAACAAGATGGAAAAATACAGTAGTATCAGATTTATCCTTGGGAGGCCTCTAGGTATGCTGAAAAACACCTTTGGGGAGGGGATCAGCTAGGCCTCAAATTCTATACTGTTAAAGGAAGGCTTGGTGATAAGTTTGACACTTAGGCAGTTCTCAACAAAAGTGATTCAGCTTTTAATAAGTGATTCAACAGCTCAGAACAGACCACAACATAGAGCAACAGGCTCTTATTTAAACAGTGCGGGCTAGCATAGCCACCCCCATATTCAAGTTAACAACCAATAGCATTTCAGAGATAACATCCAATCAGTTTGCTTCCCTTCAGTACAATCTTTGTCTCCTGATTGGCCTGCTACACAGAGTAGCCAATCAGGCATTGCCATTCAGGATACCAGCATGTCAATGAGTCCGAAAGTCAAGCTCAGGACATAACACTTGGAGTAGCCAGCTCCCAGTATGAACATTTTACTCACTGTATAGCAGAGGACAATTTCTGGAAGAGTGGGGGGGGGGCAGTTTTGATTTTTACCCCTTCCTCTTTTGAAACCACTCTCACCCAAGTCTAGAATACTTAGATCCAACGCCACTGTCCAAGCTGACTAGAAGCGCTAGGGGATACATTGCCAAACCAGATATTTATAGATAAATCGTCTCCTGCCCCATCTCCCTTTTTTTGTTTTAACTGTTTATTTCTTTCCTGTCCTCACCTAGTGTTGGGTTAGTTTCAATGCCCTGTCAGTATATCTAACAGTAAATTGTCTGGCACCAATGTAGAGAATAAAAGCCACAAGGCTGGGTTACCTACAGATAAGGTAGGGGGACTTTGCCTATTGGGGTGCTCTGTAGGTATGCAGAAAAATGACTTTTGAAAATTAACTGAAAGGTAAACATTCCCCAAAGAGTCTGATGATGACTAAACATGCTCCTGAGGGGGCTGATTATTAAATGAGCTGAGTGTCAGTTGAGGGGAGGAGGAGGAGGAGGAGGAGGAGGAGGAGATTGGATTTACACCCTGCCCTTCACTACCCAAAGGAGTCTCAGAGCGGCTTACAAACTCCTTTCCCTTCCCCTCCCCACAACAGACACCCCTGTGAGGTAGGTGGGGCTGAGAGACCTCTTGACCGAAACTGCTTTTTTTCAAGGACGGCTCTTGTCAGAACTATGGCTTGCCCAAGGTCATCCAGCCAGGTGCAAGTGGAGGAGTAGGGAATCAAACCCGGTCCTCCCAGATTAGAGTCCGCGCACTTAACCACTACACCAAACTGGCTCTGGTGAAATCTGCCACCTCAGATTCCAGGAGAGCTGAGAAAAACGTGGAGGGTGAGATTCTGGTGAGAGAAGGGGTTTGCAAATTCCCCCACCCACCCCCATTCCTCATGCCTCAGCCCCAGCTTATAAAATCATCATGTAATCAAGCAGTAATGTGAATAGTGATGCATCCAAATGTGTCAGCAATGAAAGTAGCTGACAGGCAGTCAGGCTGAAGGCCAAAACCTGCTGCCAATTCAGAACTTTGCCTGGGTCTTGATGAAGACAGCGGCTCCTGGATCTTCTGTGCAGTTGCAAAAAGGACAGTTAATGGTCATTTGCTCTCACTCCCTCCCCCCAATTTTTTTTTTTTATATTACAAACCATGTTTCAAGTAATGCAACATAACTAATGTTGATAATGCTTTTTGGAACTCAGGCGCATACTTGGACTTCTAGTCTGCTTTCATTGCTGTGCTGGCAAGTGTCTGAACTGGCAAGCTAAAACGTTTTGTATACTGCTGGAAGATGCTGACCCCCCCTCCATCCCTTTGTCTCTCTGTCTCAAAGGAGTATAACCTTGAGGAATTAATCCCTGTCAGTGTTTATATTTTGCTTCCTGTATGCATCCTGGCAGTTTCAGTACCAGCTGTCAATCTGCTTGCAATCCTGTTGCAGGGAATGTGAAAATTTGAACAGTATTTTAGTGGTTTACTTTAGTGGTAGGAAGTTGGTACATATGGCTTCCTTAAAGCTCCCTAACTTAACCAAAGCAGACATTTATAAATATATAAGTGCTCTTTCTTTCATTCGTTCCCTCAATTCATTTTCTTTTTATTGTTCCTAATCTCCCCTGCGCCCCCCCCAACCCAGCACTGGTACAATTTAAGTGCCCCATGAGGAGAAGGCATAATTTAAGTCTAATCATTTATGCACTGTGAGCATTAAGCAGTGATGTGGCTTTTCTAGGTGATGAGGTCTTCCCTTCCCCGTCCATTTTGCATCTACAGATCTTCTCCCAGTGCATATCAAAAAGTCTTTTCTGTCCAAAAACCATGCCAAAATGTTAATGTGGCACAAAGCGATGTAATTATTCCACTGGCTTGGAATAAAGAATGACACTTTGTTACATCGGAAATATCTGTGAAAGACAAAAAAACATGTTATGTCAACTGATTGTGTTGAACTAATTGGCTGGACAGTAAGCAGTTGTCTTTTAATTCCAGTTGGTTCTAACTTTTCTGATGCTTTGGTGCTGACCTCTTATTGAGGAATGCTGACTGACTGCTGTTTTAGAAGGGCCGGAGGAATATGATAGGTAATGGATTGCACTTTTTATTCTCCCCCTCCCCCCCATGTGCTGCTTATCTTTCCTGCCCTTCAAATAGTCCCTGACCCCGTAAATGGGAGGCTTGAACTGCCTATGCATTTACCGTGTTTACTCAAAAGGAAGATGACCATGGATGTAAGAGGACTTCCCCTAAAATGTTATACCCCAGAAGATTTTTTATTACTGGACAGGAGTGTAACTTGTATGCAATTGTAAGACTACCGTCTCTTTTTTTAATGGAGTATTTGAAAAAAACAGACAAACCCTGGTTTAGCATTTGAATAAGTACAATATTGCCCTTTGTACATTGTACATCACAGGTACCCATTTTGAGCTTCAGAAGGCAAGGTTGTTGGGCAGAGTTCAAAGAACTATTCATCGATATATCTTAAGATGAAATTGCAAAAAGTATTGTGTGTGTGTTAAATATCTCATGTCTCTAACAAGGCTGTGAACCTAAGGTCAAAAGTCACTTCTGCTCCCCTCTTTTTACAGTAAAAGGGGTTGTGCCTTTGGTCTGTGCACACACAGTCATTCAGTTTGTTTACAACAGTTGCTCCCTGTATAGAACCAGAAAACTGACAAGAGCTCTTTTCCCCTCTAACGTTTCAGTATGAGAATGAAGTTTGAGTCCAGTGGCACCTTTAAGACCAAGAAGGTTTAATTCTGGGTATAAGTTTCGTGTGCATGCACACTGATGAACACCCTTTGTTCTATTGCTTCTGACCAAGGTGGCTACCCACCTGAATATATCAGGTATGGTCTGCTCCTGTTTCTAAAAGCCTGTAACAAGAGTTCTGTAGGCATACTTCTTAACTTCTGTGTAGCATTTCTTGGAGTGGATCATGTATGAATTTTAGCACTGGCTGTGTTAGGGCTGGATCTATTATAATGGGGTGGCTTCGTCTCCCCCGTCCCCCCCCAGTAAGCAGAAAGTGCACATTTTCTTCACATTCATTTGACACTTCTAAATCGTTTACAGGATGTTTTGGCTGTTTAATATGGCAGCCCTGAAAGCCCATCTTAAGAAAGAAGGTCTCAGTGCTACTTTCAGCTGACTGCCCTACATTGTACAGTATTTAATCAAATGCAACACTAGTTTTTTCTCACAGGTAGGCCATCGAGAAGAAGAAGGGGTTGTCTTAAAATTGCATGCATTACAGTTGTGTTCAATAATTGTTTTTTGCACATAATATTTTAAAGGGGGTTTGTCTTACATGCAGGCTTGCCTGCCTTTTGAGTAAATACAGTAGCCTTTGAATTAAAAAGGGGGAAAGATTGATCAGTTGTCGCTTCCAAGTTAGAAACATTTCAGATTCTCGCTAGAGTTCTGTGCCATTGATTATTCATTCTGGTTTTGTTTTTGAAAATTCCCTTCCAGATTTTTAGCATGTACAAACACGTTTCACTTACAGGGAATGATCAACATAATGGAAAACTTTTTGCCAATTTTAATACTTTGGGTGCTTCACCCCATTAATTGGTTTAAGTGTTGCAACTCTAATGTTTATGGGTCTTCCGGATCAAGACGTAGACTATGTCGGGGTTAGTGTTGCCAGCTCTGGGCTGGGAAATACTTGGAGATTTTGGGGGTGGGGGCGGGTGGAGCCTGGGGAGGGCAGGGTTTGGCGAGGAGAGGACGCTCAGCAAGATATAATGCCATAGAATCCATCCTCCAAAGCAGCCATTTTTTCCAGGGGAACTGATCTTGGTCAGTTGTAATGGTGGGAGATCTCCAGGTTGGAGATTGGCAACCTATCCAGGGGTCTCAAACCTTTTTGATTCTGTGGGCACCTTTGGAGTTTTGATAGGGAATGGTGAGTGCCGCTCAAAATGGCTTCTGCAAGAGGTGGAATAAAGAGACGAAAAGCCTGAAGGGAGAATGGAGGCTGAAGCTGAGGTGCTTACCCATCGTCCTGATCTTCCTGTGGTTGTGGCTGCTACTGCGACTGTGGAAAACCTTTTCATTTGAATGTGGGCAGCCAGGAACAAGCCCTGCCTTGTAATGGTCACATCCACCTTCTGAAAAGCTTGGCTGGGCACCAGGGGAAGCATTGGCGGGCGATACGTCACCCATGGGAACCGTGGTCTGCATTTTTAACAGTAAGGGCAAAGAGGAAGTCAAGCCACCCATGAGAGAATGGAGGGAAGGGAGGTTTTTTGGCTATGCGTTAAGAGGTGGGGGTGGGGATTTGCAGTTGTAGCCAGAAGCATGTCAGAAAACTGGGCAAGCTGCATTATGTTGCAAGAACCTTGGAAAGATGGAAATTTGAAATCTTTTATTTTATTTTTTTTAACAAAAGCAACAGGATGGCAGAGTGAGAGTTCCTTTAAAGGACTGTGATGGGGTAAAAATATTTACAGGGTGCGTTTAGACAGCATGCTGGAGCGGTTTAAACTGCTCCGGCACGATGCGTTTTTTTTTTTAACTGGAGAATCGCGATCACACTCACCTCCTCCTTCCCTCCTTCGGAGCTCCCTGCCGTCCTCCTGCAGGTGTGGGGGGGTTTCCCCCTCTCCTTTGAGCATGCGCACAGGCAGCCCTCTCCCGAACAGGAAGTTTGGCGGTGCGCAGAAGAGCGATCTTAACTGGTCCCTTTAAAGTTTAAATGAAGACTCCTTTTACATTGTCTCCCCGAAAATGGCCTCCCTGAGATCCCGGACTCGTCGAAATGCCTAAATTAGGCACCAGTGAAGCTTTTTTTCATTTAACTTAGGAGCGGAGCTCCGCTCAAGCGCATACCGCTAAGGGGGGGAAAAATGGCGGGCTAAAACCGGAAGCTGGAGGCAGCTTCCCAGAGGGAGGGGGGTTGAAGCACCCGGAAGTGGCTGGATGGAGCGATCAGACAGGGAAAAGTGCGGCTTGAAACGGAGAATCGTGGAAAACACCACTTGGGTAAGTGGTGTCAAAATACTCCGTTTCAAAGAGGGTTTGCTCCAGAAAGCGACGGCTGGGGACGGTGGGCAGATGTTGGGCGTGTGAACGCGCAGGTAAAAGCCGTTTCTGAGCCGTGCCGAAAATGGCTCAAACGGCGCATCTGAACGCACCCACAATATGCTTTCTAACAATGCTCAGATTGAAGGAAGGGAGAACTCAGGTGCTAATGAAGAATGTACGTGTGCTTGCACAGTGCTAGGTAGCAGGATGTGTGTTTCTATATCTGTATGCATTGAGGTAAAATTTGCTCCCCCCCCCGGAGTAAATGTTCTTGAATAATGCATTACAGTTGTATGAAGTGATCTGCTCTAACTTTTCCCCTGCCACTCTAAAATAAAGCCTAAGGCAAGAAGTGAGATCAAAATGTGGGTACCCAAATCTCTGCCCCACATTCTTGTGAAATTCCCTACTCTTTGTCTCTGTTTCTCCTCCTTTCCAGTCTTTGGGCCCTGAATGGCCCAGTCTAGCCTGATCTCTTCAGATTTCAGAAGCTAAGGAGGGTTGGCCCTGGTTACTACTTGGATGGGAGGACGACCAAGGAAGTCCAGGGTTGCTATGAAGAGGAGGGAGATGGCAAACCACTTCTGAATGTCTGCTGCCTTGAAAACCCCATGGGGTCTCCATAGGTCAGCTGTGATGACACTTTCCACCATCACCCACCAGTTATAGAATCATAGAATGTTAGAGTTGGAAGGGACCTTGTGGGTCATCTAGTCCAATCCCCTGCACTCTGCAGGAGAATAGACGAAAGATAGCCCTACAACACACCCGAAAGATGGTCATCCAGCCTCCCCTTGAAAACGTCCATGTATCCACCATGTCCATGCATCCACCACCTCCCGAGGCAGTCTGGTCCACTGCTCAACCACTCTTACAGTTAGGCAGTCTTCTTCAGTCTGTGGTAATAATATTGATCTACCATAAGGTGTCATAAGGGATAACTGAGACTGGCCTGGGTCCACTAAAGTTTTTCATGGGTGGAAGGATTTCTGCCCACAGAGTGTGACTTCCTTGATACCCCCCCCCAACTATTCACGGGGTCATCTCCCAAGGGCAGCATTTCAGGGGAAAGAGATATTTGGGTCTGAAGTGGGAGTAGTGTTGTGAAGGCACAGGAAAAAGAACTAGGAAAAAAATGGGGAAAGTGTTATTTCTTGAGGGCTTTTTCCTCAGAAAACTTGGGTGAGCACTGAAAAATACATGTGATGCATTATTTCTTGGAAAATGTCAGCCTTTGGACCTCTGTGTAGGCAAAGTGTTATTTCTTGAGGGCTTTTTCCTCAAAAAACTTGGGTGAGCACTGAAAAAGACTCCGTATCAAATGTATATCTAAGGACTCCTTATCAAATAGGGAATGAGTGAAATATTCTGAGGTAGCATAGGGTACAGCAGTTTGTAGCTGTCTCCTACTTTTTGCTTATAGAAAGCTACAGCATTTATACTTTTAAATTCCATAAATATGGCAGTTAATAAAATTTTCTTTGCTGAGTTATAAATTATGCATTGTATGTTGTGAAAGTAGCAAAGTATGCTTATACGAAAATAAGTTTTGTATATATTTCCTTCCAGAATTCGCTTTTCCTGGATGGGGACCCCTTTTCCTGTTCTGCTCCCCTATGTGTCCAGAATTTCTAGCCCCCTTACACCTTTGAGGGGCAGTGAGAAAGTAGGCAGAAATCCTTCCACCCACAGAAAAGATCCAATGGATTCAAGCCAATATAACAGTGCAGTTCTTAGGCTTCTCCAAAAACAATTTACAGAAATTCTGAGTACTACCCTGACCTCTTATCTTTCTTCAGGGTGGTGTAGCGGTTAAGAGTGGTGGACTCTAATCTGGAAAACTGGGTTTGATTCCCCACTTCGCCATGCGAAGCCTGCTGGTTGCCCTTGGGCTGGTTATGGTTCTGTCAGAACTCTCTCAACCTGACCTACCGCATGAGGTGTCTGCTGTGGGGAGAGGAAGGGAAAAGTGGTTGTAAGCTGCTTTGAACTCCTTAAGGTAGAGAAAAGCATGGTATAAAGACCAACACTACTTCTTCTCTTTCTAAGTGGCCTTGTTGTATACTGTTGAAATTTTGATTAAGGTTCTTGGTGTGAGGATCTGTCTTTGTTTGCTCTGTTGAAGCTCGACATACAGTGATTGCCTATATGAATAATAAAAAATTATTTGAAACTCCCTGTAGGGCCTGATATGATTGCACTTGCAAAGGAACAAAAGATGCCACCAGGCTTCTTGCATTAATAATACGCTTTTTTTTTTTGAAAGAGATGATTTCTGCATCTAAAATGGATTTTTCTTCTTTGTTTCTTCTCTGCTCAGGACCCCACATCTTTTTTAGTTTAGTTTGAGGCTGCCTCTTCTTTTTCTTTCCCCCCCAAGATAAATGCTCTCTTTTCTTGCTGTATTTTTCAAAATATATTTAGGTGGTGAAGGAAGGAAGCTGTTTCATAACTACTAGGCATACCGAACTTGGCAGATGCCTGCAGTTATTAAAGCCAAAAGTGGCATAACTTTTTTTTCTTGTGAGACCAGCTGGATAGCAAAAATGAACGGCCTTGAAGGCATCTCTCTCTTATTGGGGCATGGGGGGTGGGAGAAAGGAATGACTTGGTTTAATATGAAGCTGAGTCAACCGCAGCTCTTTCAGACACAAAAGAGAGCTTCAGAAGCTTCCCTTCCTCCCTGCCTTGAACCATTGAGTGACAAATGAACTTCGTGACCCTGTCACTTCTACTTCTGCTCAGCAACAAAACAACTTCCTGATTCCAAAAGCCCGTTCTAAGTCTGGAACAGGCTGCGCTGTATTTCCTGTGCGCAGGGAATAAATGCTTTTGGAGTTGCAACTGTTGGAAATGTAAGGGAGATGGGCCTTAAACGGCTGGCATTTGCAGCCCAGCATTCTGTTACAGGGTTCTTACAAACAGCAGACAGAAGTATTGGGGCAGGGGTAAGGGGCTGTGGCTAGGGATGGACATGAACCAGGAAAATGCAGTTTGTATCAGTTCGTGGTTGAACCATGAACTGAACTAGGAGGTTTGTTTGTGAACCGAACTAGTTTGTGATTTGGGGCCCCACAAACTTCGTTGAAAGGGACAGTAGGCCCTTTAAATAGGGTTTGCAGCAGAAAGCCTGAAAAACAGCTGAGTGATGGGGAGCAGCCTGCTCCCTGCCGCTCAACTGTTTCAGGCTATCTAGTGCAGTCCCTGTTTAAAGGGACTGCAGAAGGCAGACCAAAAACAGCTGAGTGGCAGGGAGCAGCTCCCCACCACTCAGCTGGTTTTGGGCTTTCGCAGGCTGTCTTGTGTAGTTCGTTTAAACTTTAAAGGGACTGCACAGGACAGCCAGAAACAGCTGAGAGGAAGGGAGCAGGCTGCTGCTCAGCTGTTTTTGTGGCTTCGTGCTCTGTCCGCGAACTACTTTAAAAGTTCATGGAAGTTCGTGACAGTAGACCTGTCTCAAACTTTGGTTCGCAAACCAGCAACAGGGCAAATTTCATGATGAATTTTGCTTCATGGTTTGGTTTGTGCCCATTCCCTACCTGTGGAAAATGGAATGGTTTTTCCTGACATCCCTCTGTGGAGTAGATTGGTTTTGAATGGAGAATCATTCCCTCATATGATCCCTCCCCTCACACTCTGAAACTGTAAAGGCTCATACAGAGGTTTGCAGCTTCATCTTCTGTTAGTGAGAACCAGGCAAAATTCATGTATTAGGAGCCAGGTATGGTATGGCTTCAGGGATAGCTTGTAAACTTCTTACCTTGTGTTGACATCTCAAGAGTAACTGAAACATAAATGCAAAATTATAGTAAGGCAGCAGTTGTTACTACTCCCTAATGACTGATTTAGGTCTTGCTTACAGGTTGCAATAACTATTTAGCAGCTTCTTGGATGTGGAGTTGTGTGGTTGGGTCCCCCTAGAAGGAAGTGCCATTTGATTTGGCCAGTTCAGATTATGCCATTTGTACAGGAAACAGTTCCATGCCAATGGATTCCAATGCGTAACCATGGTCCAAACAGATAATACAAATAAACCTTTCCCTTTATTTATGTAACTTAAGATTGTGGCTTACTATATAGGTGGCGGCGGCCTACTGATGAGCATGACCCAAGGTGACTTGCTTACGTCCCTTTCTGAGGGTATCACTAGGGTATAATATGTTCTGTAAACTGCCAGAATTCTGGTTTAATGGGGTGACTTGAGACCATTAATGGGGTGACTTATGGGGGTGACTTGAGACCATATACACACATGGTGAAAAAAAAGTTGTTTTGTTTTGGTAATACAGCTTTACATCAGCCACGGAATCGTTTTAAACTTGAAATAAAGGGATTCGGTAATGCCTGCCTGGATGAAATCCTGCAGCAAGTTTGACTTCAAGTTGGTTAAGTAAGGAGGTACATTTCTTTTAGCAAAGCAAGCCTTTAAGCTATCAACACATTTTATTATCTAGATATGAATAGATTGTAAATTTTACTAGCTCACATAACATGTTCTTACATATTACAAGCTATGCTACTGATTTTTGTTAAAAGGAGTTGACGTGTTACAATGATCTAGCATTTGGGTTTGTTCACAGATGGCCAGCGTTGCAAAATGCATTTTGTGTAGGTGCAGACAATCCTGGAAGAAACCCTTTGCTAGTTTCCCAAACCTTGGAAGACTTTTAAACCCTTAGAGTAATATGAACAGCTTCTTATTAACCATTTAAACGTTTTCCATCACTATGTAACACTTATGGAGAATCGAATTTCTCTCAGCCACCCTGCCTCTGAACACACAGTAACTACTTTTCCAGTCTAAAATGGGTCTCTGTCAGTCTGAGGAACTCTCATTAAAACCTATGCCTTGTTGCTATCTCTGTTGTCCTTTCCAGCTCTCATTTCCTAAGTGATGGCTTCTGTGACAGTTTTATTCCTATGAAGGAAAGAGCTCAGTTCTGTTAAGGTTTTTCCAGAAGGACACCACATAGATGTTGGAAGGGGTAAACACACAACTGTTTTCTTTCCACCAGATTATCATAAATGGAAGTTAATCCCACATTTCTTCCTGGTTCTGTTTCTTACTGTACAGGTAAGTGCTCATGCACTGTAGTATACACATGCATTCTGGGAAAGGAAACAGTGTGCCATAACAAACGGTGTCGGGGTTTTACATTGAAGAACAGCATCATATGTCTGTTCTTAGTTATAACTTATAATTTAGTTATAACTTCTTAGTTATAACTTAGTTATATGCAGGGCTTTTTTTGTAGCAGGAACTCCTTTGCATATTAGGTGACACACCCCTGCTGTAGCCAATCCTCCAAGAGCTTACAGTAGCCTCTGTAAGAAGAGCTCTGTAGGGTCTTGGAGGATTGGCTACATTAGGGGTGTGTGGCCTAATATGCAAAGGAGTTCCTGCTACACAAAGAGCCCTGGTTATATGAGTCACATTCTAGCTGTATCTGAGGAAGTGAGCAGTGACTCATGAAAGCTCATACCAGTTTGGTGTAGTGGTTAAGTGTTCGGACTGTAATCTGGGAGAACCGGGTTTGATTCCCCACTCCTCCAGTTGCACCTGCTGATGTGACCTTGGGTCAGTCACAAGCTCTGGCACAGCTGTTCCTGAAAGAGCAGTTTGTGTTAAAGTTCTCTCAGCCCCACCTACCTCACAGGGTGTCTGTTGTGGGGAGGGGAAGGGAAAGGAGTTTGTAAGCCGCTCTGAGACTCCAAGTGAAGGATGGGGTATAAATCCAATCTCTTCTTCTACTCTGCCACAAATTTTGTTAGTCTTTAAGATGTTACTGGACTCTTGCTCTTGTCTATTGTAGTGACATGGAACATGAATTCGGTGGTGTTAATCGTCTCTCCCCATAGAGAATGGCTATACCAGAAGCAGCAGAGCATAGAATGAGCCTTGGGATATTTCCACCTAACCTTTACAAATGTCCAACTTGAGAGTTCTGGGCTGCAAGGAACAATGCATTCTGGGAAGACTGCCACACTTGGCTTTGAAGAGTTAAAATTTTCAGTGGGGCTGGTGCAGCTCCCACCTCCATTAGAGAAAGAGGTTAAGACTCCACAGAATATAGCATACCAAATTCGCTTCAAGGTGCTGATTCTTACCTATAAAAGCCCTCTATGGTCAGGGGCCAGCATACCTGAGGGACCGCCTCTCTCCCCATGTTCCCCAGAGAGTACTGTGTTTTGGGACACAAAACCTCCTGGCTCTCCCTGGCCCTAAAGAGGCCTGACTGGCCATTTCCAGGGCTAGGCCCTTTTCTGTGGCAGCTCCATGCTGGTGGAATGAGCTCCCCGAGGACATCCGGGCCCTGCGGAGTTTATTACAAT
The DNA here is from genome assembly GCA_029375565.1 of Gekko gecko. Lineage (NCBI taxonomy): Eukaryota > Metazoa > Chordata > Lepidosauria > Squamata > Gekkonidae > Gekko > Gekko gecko. The sequence continues at coordinate 133,849,197 of JAPDNY010000008.1, read as the reverse complement.
TCCAGAGGGCCTTCAAGATGGAGCTCTTCCACCAGGCATTCAAGCGAAAAGCCACATATAACATCTTAATTTAAAATCAGAGCCTTGCCCTGGAATCCCACCATCAGCTATTGCTATTACTGACTGATACCTGTTATGGATAATATTCGGAAATTTGTTTGTTTCTCTGTCTTACATGCAATGTCTATGTTTAGCACTTTAGAATCGTTGTATGATTTTATTCTGTTTTTAAATTTTGATGTAAGCCGTCTTGAGTGTGCCTTGGTGGGGAGGGTGGGGTATAAATCTAATAAATAAATAAATGAAATAGTGGAGGACTAGTCATGTTCTCTCAGCCTGAACTACCTCACAGGACATACTGATAAAATCTTTGCTGCCCTGAGGTTAAAAATGAGCCTTTAAAGAACTGTTTTCTGAATCAGTGGCCTGATTATGCTTAAAATGTGACTGGATTCCTCCTGAGTCGGGACAGGTGCGCGGGTTCAATCCTCTGCTCGGCTGTGAGTTTTGGTGGCTCAGTGGTATGACATCCACTTTGTATGTGGGAAGTACCAGGTTCAATCCCTAGTGTCTCCAGTTAAAGCATCAGCTGGTAAGTGATATGAAAGACCTGTACTTAAAACCCTGGACACCCCCCCCCCATGTCAGAGCAGACTACACTGTGTTTGATAGACTAGTGGTCTGATTCAATATAAGGCAGCTTCCTGTGTTAAGATTCATTTGGTTCACCAGTCATGTCCCCTCAACCTAAACTACCTCACAGGGTAGGATAAAATCTTTTTTTGGGGGGGTATTTTCTGTATGTGTGTGTGCGCGCGCATGTGTCTGCACCTGGAAGTCACGTTGACCTCTGGTGACTGACCCCTACTGGGGGCCTGGAGGATATTCAGAGAGATGGCTGAAAGCCTGCCTCTGTCCTCCCGACTTGGTATTCCCGCCTCCCCCAGTATGCCCTCGGAAGAGCATTATGCTCAGGAGACAAGAATTTGCTGGTGGTACCTTGCCCTAGAGAAGTGTGGCTGTCCGTGACCAGAGACAGGGCTTTCTCAGCCCTGGCCCCCTGCCTGGTGGAATACTTTGCCGGAAAACATCCGTGCCCTGCGGGAGCTGCTACCTTTCTGCAGGGCACGCAAGGCAGAGGTGTTCCACCGGGCCTTTGGTTGAGGGCAGTGACAGGGCTTCTTCTGGCACTTTCATATATTTCCCCATCTCTCATAACCCCTCCCCCCAAGGAGGCTGGGGAGTTAGGATTTCTCCGCCATCTCATACATTGTATATATACCATTTTTACTTGTATTTAGAAGAAGAAGAAGAAGAAGAGGAGATTGGATTTATACCCTGCCCTTCACTACCCAAAGGAGTCTCAGAGCAATTTACGAACTCCTTTCCCTTCCCCTCCCCACAACAGACACCCCTGTGAGGTAGGTGGGGCTGAGAGAGCTTTTGACAGAAACTGCTCTTTTTCAAGAACAGCTCTTATCAGAACTTTGGCTTGCCCAAGGTCATCCAGTCAGGTGCAAGTGGAGGAGTGGGGAATCAAACCCAGTTCTCCCAGATTAGAGTCCGTGCACTTAACCACTGCACCACTGCACCAGTACACTAAACCACTACAACAAATTTATTGGACTGTTTTAATCTAGTTTTATATTGAGATTGTATATTACTTTGTTGTAAGCCACCCTGAGCCCTACTTGTAGGGAAGAGCAGCCTAGTAAATCCAATTAAAGAAATAAATACTAACCACAGTCAACCCTGCTTAGCTTTTGGGATCTGACAAGATTGGATTTGCCTGGGCTGTCCAGGTCAGGGCAGGGAAGGATAAAATCTTGTTGGCACAAGGTAAGGTGAGATTAAAAATGTGATAGGAAAATGTGTTGTGGCATTAAAGCAGATATGGAGAAAGTTTTCATTGATAAAATGCTAGGCTTTTGATCAGCAGCTTCAAGCTGCCGAACTCTTGATACCCCCATAAACGCTCAATGTAAGGTCTGAGAGAAGAGAGCTCATCTGGGATTTCACGCTTGTTGTCATGTTCAAACTCTTGCTATGAGCTTTTGTGGGGCAAATCACTTGAACTTTTCAATGCGTTATGAGTAGGAGTATGCTTGTAGGAACTGCCTATGAGTGCCCCTCAGATTTGTAGCTCTACTACTTTATGAAACGATGGTTCGACTTAAAAAGAAGCCTTTCCACATAGTTGGTACTTCTGATTGGGTGATATAAATTGTTATGAACAAGGCCACACACCCCCTCCTCACAAGGACCACTGTATTTATTCATCACAAAGAGTTACTTTGACTAGAATACCAGAGACCTGGATAAAAAAATCCAGTTTGATATTGAAGCAGCAAGCTCTGAGCTGGCAAAAGTTCCCTTGGACATTCGCCATGTGAGAGTAACCCATCTGCTGGCATGCTCCAGGGGCACATTGGTTAAAGGGCTTTATCTTTAGCAGGGGTCCCTGACGTGGCACCCACGGGGACCATGATCAGGTTTTCCTTCCCCTTCCCCCGACTATGGTATATCATTCCCCTTTCTTCAGGTTGTGCAATGTACGATTTTCTTTTACCCTTTACTTTCCCCCTTAGACTTCCTGCCTGTACCCAAGATTCTGTATGCTTTTCCCTTTCCTTACGTTTAATTTTTCTAGCTATATATATATGTATGTGTATATATATATGTATGTGTATATATATATATATATGGCTTTTTTTGTAGAAAAAGCCCAGCAGGAACTCATTAGCATAATAGGCCAACCCCCTGACAGCACAGCTCATTAGGCTATTAGGCCACACCCCCATGTTACCAGAAGTGTGGTCATCCAGCCATACCCACCTTTTGCTTCTTATTCTGTTTGCCCTGTTTGTTGTCAAAACCCAGGGCTTTTTTATAGCAGGAACTCTTTTGCATGTTAGGTCACACACCCCTCATGTAGCCAGTCCTAATGAGTGTCTGCTGTTGGGTGTGGCCTATTATGGTAATGAGTTCCTGCTGGGCATGGCCAACTCGGAAGCCAGCCGGAACTCTTCCTGTGCATTCCTGCCCAAAAATAGCCATATATATATATATATATATATATATATATATATATATATATATATGAATAAAGGTTTTCTTTTTAGAGAGTGCCTCTCTGTCTCTCATTTTTCTTATCTTGAGGGATCTGTGAATGCAACAGATGGGAATGATCCCAAAGAATTACCCCAGAACTAGGTTTCCTAATTTCCAAGTGTGTCCTGGAGATCTGCCAGAATTACAAATGAGTTCTGGACTACAGAGATTGTTTCCCTTGGAGAAAATGGCTGCTTTGGAGGGTGCACTCTATGGCATAATACCCTGCTGAGGTCCATATCCTCCTGAAACCCTGCCCTCCGCAGGCTTCAACCAGAAATCCCCAGGAGTTTCACAACTTGGACTTGGGTCTACATAGGTAGAGTGTTCCACGTGTGATAGGCCTGGCATGGGGACCGATTTGGGTAACAAGATGATGTACTTCTGTTTCAGTCATTTATAGCCTCTCCTGTCCTTTTAGCTTGCCTGAAGAGACACAAAAATATTTATCCATCCATCGTCTCTGGAAACACTGTGCTTAGTTTATTTAATGTCTCCTGTCCTGGCACTGACCAGGTTTAGTCCTGCTTGGCTTCATCAAAGCACCCTCTAACCATCCATACATGTGATGCATTACTTCTTGGAAAATGTCAGCCTTTGGACCTCTGTGTAGGCAATGGGGATTGTTGCTAGGATAGCCCCTGCATGAGATGCTTGGGTGGATGTTCTTGCCGTTTGCATTTGGCCGAATGGTCGCTTTAAAAAGCTTCTCAAGCTGACGTTAACTGGATACAATCTGTTAAAATGCAAATAGAAGAAATGTGGATTTTTTAAAATGGAGTAGTTCCAGATAGGAAACGCAAGGCTTGCCTCTGTGAAAGGATGTGACCTAATGTCATGTGGAAGGTAGGATCTGAAAGGAGAAAGGAAGGTAAACCCCTTTGCTCTTGCCACTGGGGCTTCTCTTTCCGCCCAGGGTGCAGTTTATAGCCTGGACTCAATGAGGAGAGCGAGGCCTACCCTCTACTTTACATTTGGTACCACTCAGCTGATTTAGCATGCACCTGCAATGCAAAGAGGAATGTCCGTGTGTGTATATTTTTGTTGTTCAGTCGCACAGTCAAGTCCGACTCTTCGCGACCCCATGGACCAGATCACGCCAGGCCCTCCTGTCTTCCGCTGTCCGCTGAAGTTTGCTCAATTTCATGTTCGTTGCATCGATGACACTGTCTAACCATCTCATCCTTTGCCGTCCCCTTCTTCTTTGACCTTCAATCTTTCCCAGCATCAGGGTCTTCTCCAGTGAATGCTCCCTTCTCACTTGGTGGCCAAAGTATTTGAGCTTCAGCTTCAGGCTCTGGCCTTCCAGGGAACAGTCAGGGTTGATTTCTTTTAGGATTGAATGATTTGATCTCCTTGCAGTCCAAGGGACTCTCAAGAGTCTTCTCTAGCACCACAGTTCAAAAGAATCTATTCTTCAGCACTCGGCCTTCTTTATAGTCTAACTCTCGCAGCCATACATTACTACATATATTTTAAAAAACCATCTTCCAGAGTATTCTTTTCTGCCCTCCTCTTTTTCTTGCAGCTGGAATCTTGCGGCCAGGAGAGCAATCCCCTCCCCCCCACCTTTGGGTTTACTGTTTTTAAAGTTCACAGCCTGCCTTTTGCTGCATGTGTCCAAGCCAGTTTACAGCACTGGAATGTCAAAATGTAACTATAGCAACCAGGTAAAAACAACCATTAAACAGTACTAGCACTTTTACCAGCAAAAAGACGTCATCTCTGCAAGAGAGTTGGGGAAGTTGTAGTTAATTCCTTTTCCTCTTGAAAGACTGCATGGGAGAGCATGTGGGTGAGGGCTATTTTTTTTTTCAGGGGGGAGCCATACTAGTAAAATATTACTAGTGCATCTGGCTGCATATCAGTGGCCAACTCCACTGGTAAGATGATGCATGTAGTCTCAAAATTATGGAACGCTCGCACCAGGGAGATTGGTCTGTCCTCCATGATTATAGTCTTCTGCCAGGGGATGAAGACTTGCCTGTTCCAGTTGGCATTCCCTTTCTTACCCTCCTTCCTGTTTACATGGGTGTTTAATTGTTTTTAAGATACGTATGTTAAAAGCTGGTTTTAATGTTTTAATTGGTCATTGCCCTGAAGACCCTAGCATACAAAGGTAGCAAAGGTTTTAAATAAAAGTTGCACTGAGCACTTGCCACTTGGGTGGTGGTGGTGGGGGTAGACTATCAAATGGTTGCCAAATAATCATTTTGTAGAATCTGAGCCTGGAACATGTCTACCATGCTGGAATTTCTTGATGGCGCCTTTTGGGATTGTACTATAAAGACTTTTTTTTTTGCCTGTAAATTGTAGGTTGCAAATGAGTAGGAGATTCATAGATTTTTAATATCTCTTTAGGGATAGGTACAATTTCTAATCATGCCTCTGCTTTAATTAACCTCATGTATGTAGAGTGATAGTTTGCGTATGAAACGGTGATATTAGATTTCTATCTCTAGCAATTTAACATTCTCCTTTTTTTGCCCTACTGCGTATAAAAGGTTAGAAGTGATCTTAATTGACTCACAAATGTTGAGCGTCATTTTTTTATAAAGAAAATTGGTTAATCTGATCCTTCTTCATCTAGAGTGCTTTGATTAAAAGTTTCCTCTTCCTAAAAAATTGAACTTGGAGTAAGTTTGGCACAAGCAGAGCATGCTCTGATGCTGAACAATGAGACACTTTGATCTTAACGGACAGTATCCATGTAGGTTTTCTGTTGCGTAGAGATGTGCCCTGACGAAAGTAAATCAAAAGACTGGGATGCTCTTGGAGAGAATGCCAGCCCTGCATGTGGCTTGAATGGCTGTGAAGTTAATTGACTGCTTCAGTTTGATTAAAAGCTCATCTCTCAGGATTTCAGTCCAAATGCATGTACTACATAGCGAATATGTAGGAGGAGCCGGCGTGTGGGTTAGAATGTTCTAGGATCTAATTTTGGTCTGTGTCAGTGTTTGCAACATGGTTTGAATGTGGTCTAGAAATCTGTGCAGTTTCCCTAAGAACATAAGAAAAGCCCTGCTGGACCAGACCAGTGGTCCATCTAGTCCAGCATCCTGCCTCACACAGGCCAGCCAGTTCCTCTGGAGGGCCAACAACAGGACATAGAAGCCAAGACCTTCCTCTGGTGCTGCCTCCTGGCTCTGGGATTCAGAGGATTTGTCCCTCTGAACGGGAAGGTTTCCCCATAGTCACCATGGCTAGTAGCCATGGATAGACTTATTGTTCATGAATCTATCTAATCACCTTTTAAAGCTTGTTTATTCCTGTGGTCACCACTGCATTCTCTGGCAGCAAATTCCACATTTTAATCACTCTGTGTGTAAAGAAGTACTTCCTTTTGTCCATTCTGGTGTAATGGTTAAGTGCGCAGACTCTAATCTGGGAGATCCGGGTTTGATTCCCCACTCCTCCACATGCACCTGGCTGGATGACCTTGGGCAAGCCATAGTTCTGATAAGAGCTGTTCTTGAAAAAAGAGCGGTTTCTGTCAAGAGCTCTCTCAGCCCCACCTACCTCACAGGGTGTCTGTTGTGGGGAGGGGAAGGGAAAGGAGTTTGTAAGCCACTCTGAGACACCTTTGGGTAGTGAAGGGCGGGGTATAAATCCAATCTCTTCTTCTCTTCTTCTTCTTCTTTATTCTGAACCTACTGCCCATCAGCTTCATTGGATACCCTAGAGTTCTAGACTTTTGAGAGAGGGAGAAAAATTTATCTTTGTCCACTGTCTCCACCCCCATGCATAATTTTATAGACCTCTGTCATGTCCGCCTTTAGTTGTCTCTTTTCTAAACTGAAAAGTCCCAGGCTCTTCAGCCTTTCTTCATAGGGAAGGGGCTCTAACTCCGTAATCATCTCAGCTGTGCCCTCCTCTGTACTTTTTCCAGCTCTGTGATGTTGTTTTTGAGATGCGATGACCAGAACTGTACACTATAAGATCCCAGGTTGTGCTTTTTTCTTATTTTAAAAAGGCACATTTCAAGAGCTCATAGTCTCAGTGTGTGGGCATAGGACCAGGGCTCTGTGGACTACAGCTGGCACACTGGGAGTGAGTCTGGAAAACGGGAGATGGTTCCTGTGAGAAACAGCAGCAATTAAGCTAATGATTGTTCAAGTGAAGCATGTCTATTTTTGTTGGGATGGCATTTGAGTAATCTGATTACAAACCTCTTTCTTGGTATTACTGATGTGCAAGACACAAATTTTGGCCGGGATGTTGCAAGAATTAATGTAGCCTAGCTGTTCGGCAGTTATGTGGTTTTGGTTTACGTGAAATACAGCTTAATCTGTAAATGGATAACTCAGCCATGAGAGAGCCATTAAAGCTGGTTTTTAATATATACATGATCCGTTAAGGAACTGAACAAGGATCCTGTCTTGCTGATAAAAATTCTGTTTCGAAACCACTACCACCTGGGAAATAAAACAGCTGACGTTATCGGGGTCTGTGTTCCATGACACCGATCTTCAAGTGTTTGTTCAGTTTCACAGTTTAAAGGCAGCCCTTTGAATTCCACCAAGGTATTGTTAGATTATCTTCATTCTCTATCTCATGCTAAGTTACATTGACTTGGTTGTAGATAAAACAATGTAGATACTGCTGTCCTTGATGACGTTGTTAATTATACATAAAGACTTCGATATAGTCCTAAGGTCTAGAAATGTGGAAGGGAGGACACCATCAAAGTTGGCTGTATCATGGGCCATGTGCTTGGGGAAGGAGTTTGGGGGCAGTGCCCTACAGGCATCTATTTATTTTTATTTGTGAAAATATCATTCTCATCCTGTATTAAAAATGTCTGAGAGTTCTCTCTCTCTCTCTCTCTCTCTCTCTCTCTCTCTCTCTCTCTCTCTCTCTCTCTCTTATATATGCCTCAAAATCAGAATTATTACATAGCAGTAGGTAATAAAGACTGACCTAATCTTTCTGGCTACAATGCCATTTTTCACTATAGGGTTAGTTCTTGTGACCTTTTTTTATTCTACTTTGTGGCCAGCATAACTTGTATATGTTGAAGCGATCCCCCAAAGGTTTACCACATATCCATACCATTGGATGAAATGTTCTGAAGAAGTTTCAAGCTGTGTTTTTGGAAAATGGCTGTGTTACCTCCATAAATTTGATTTACCACATTTTGTCCAATAGAATTCCACTTCAGAGGCTGTTCAGAAAGTCTTTTCAAATGGAAGGGTCACAGGCCAATTAATCCAGTTCCCTGTCAAAGGATAAAGGGTCCACCCATCATTCCTCCACTCAGATGGTTTGAACCCAGATCTGAGTAAATGACCCCCAATGACTTGAATGAGATCAGAGCCATCTGTTGTCAAAGAAGAAGGGGACGGCAAAGGATGAGATGGTTAGACAGTGTCATCGATGCAACAAACATGAAATTGAGCAAACTTCAGCGGACAGCGGAAGACAGGAGGGCCTGGTGTGTTCTGGTCCATGGGATCGCAAAGAGTTGGATTCGACTGTGCGACTGAACAACAACAAATTGGTGGTTAAAGTCAGCATTGTCCACTCTAACTGGCAGCCACTTTCCACAGTCCCAGGCAGAGGTCCTTCACATCACCTACTGCCTGATCGTTTTAACTGGAGATGCCAGGGAACTGGAGATGACACTTTCTACATGCAAGTCTGATATTCCATTGCTGAACTATGGGGGGTCTCCCCATGGTACCTTGCAGAACTTGAATCAGGAGCCCTGCTGGCCCGTCATCAGTTCTGTTCTTTGTCCCATGAGGCTGGTGGTAAAAGGGGCAGCCTCGGTTAGTTCATAGTTCATGGTGGGATACTAACTTCAACAAAATCCAACAGTTGAAAGAATCCACTGACTAGTCTATCCGCCTACCCTTCTAGACTGTTCACAGATATGTCTTCTTGTGTCTTCTCCTGTTGGCTTTAGGTACTTCTCTCTTCTCAGACTGCAATACAGTGGATGTTGCCAGCCCTTGGTTCCAGATGCTTGACAGATAATCGTATAATTAGGTTAGTCGACTTATACATTTCTCCTCAAAAAAGAGGAGTAAGGGTCCATGGAAGAAAGTACATCACGGACCGTCAGATGAATAAACAAAATTCTGATCTCCCCCCTCCCCAAATCACAGCAATGAGAACCAAGATGTTCTCTTATGTTCTTATGAAGTCCATCAGTGGCTATTAGCTACAGGGTATAGATGGGAACTCTCAGTCCGGGGCAGGTGATGCACTCTATTCTTGGTGCTGGAGGGGGCAGCAGTGGGAGGGCTTCTAGTGTCCTGACCCCACTGCTGGACCTCCTGATGGCACCTGGTATTTTTGGCCATTGTGTGACAGAGTGTTGGACTAGATGGGCCATTGGCCTGATTCAACATTGGCTTCTCTTATGTTCTTATGTTATCAGAGAGTGTTCTTTGCCCAAAGTTCTGACTTAAGTCTATTAAAATTTTCTGCACATAATAAAGTTGAAAGCTGACACCATATTGACCTTATAAACCAAGCATCAGAGATTTCCTCATAAGAATAGCCCTGCTGGTTCAGACCAGTGGTCCATCAACCTGTCTCACACAGTGGCCAACCAGTTGCCTGGAAGTTCCTCTCTCTTTCTCCTTTCCTTCACTAGGGGTCCAAAGCATTCCTTGTTCCTTTTAGTAAAAGGGGGCTGTTCTTGTATATGAGAAGGAAACCCTTCATGTGTGCTAAAAACTCCAGCTGGGGAGGAATATTGATTTAACTCTTTTGTGTTGTAAGGCAGTGCTTCATTACTTTGGTAACTTATTTTCGTACACTGTATAATGACTTGAAGTTATAAACAACTGAATTCCTCCGACATAGTTCTGAACTACTGATACTGGCTGTGTCCTTTTTTTGGTGGAGGGGGAAGTATTTTTGTATTCTTTTAACCCTCCCCATTGGGCCCATTTCCAAAGCTGGCTTGCTTGGTGTTAACCTGCTTTTTTTCTGTCTCGTGTTCTATGAAACTTGGCTTTTCTCATCACCATAAAGGACAGGAAGCAGCTTAAGGGCCAGCAATGTCTTAATAAAAGTTTTCTTTTTTAAAACCCCCTTTGGATGCAGATGGGTCTTGTTAAGGTTACTTTGCTGCTCATTAAGAAACATGAGCTGGTAGCTCCTCGGAAAAATTCTGGAGCTGTGAAGTCATCATCTTTAGATAACAACAAAAGAGCTTCGGGGCTTGAATTGATAGCACGCTTAATGAGTTCATAAGATCGGCTGAGTCATGCCCACAAAGACACTGTGCCAGAGACCCAGCGTCTAAACTAACTTCCAGCAGCTGTGTCTAGGTCCAGAATGATGTTTCTCTTATAATCACAGCATTCTGTCGTTTGGAGAATCTCAGCTTCCATTTTTAGCTTAAATAAGCAAGTGTCTAGCCCCTAAGGCTCCGAAGAGATGCTTTCAAGTGTATGGCGAGGCTTTTTTGAAGTCTCCAAACCTAGAGGGTGGCTGAATAAGGTATAGAAATGGGCAGGGTTTAAACAAGCTGAGGCGCAGTACACTTAGTACTCCTGAAACCTTCTGGCTTTGGCTGCAGAAGGGTTCACAAAGGAAACATAGCTGCATCAGTGTTTGCCCTTAGAATGCATCGTGTAAAGCAGGGGTCCCCGGACCCCAACCTTTTGGGGGGGGCAAGTGCCTTTGGAATTCTGATACACGTGGTGGACTCAGCCACAAAATGGCTGCCGCATGAGGTGGAGCCAGTCAAAAAAATGGCTGCGACATCTTGCCTTCAGTCACACCATGAAGATCCTTGTGCTGTGGTGGCAGCTGCTGCCAGAGCAACATATTTAAAAATCTGCAGAGCCAATCGGAATCACCCAAAGAGTGATTAACAAATGGAATTCACTGTTGCAGGAGGTGGTGGCGGCTACAAGCACGGACAGTTTCAAAAGGGAATTAGATAAGCATATGGGGCAGAGGTCCATCAGTGGCTATTAGCCACAAGGTATAGATAGGGACTCTGGGGCAAGTGATGCATTGTATTCTTGGTGCTTGGGGGGGGGGTCAACAGTGGGAAGGCTTCTAGTGTCTTGGCCCCACTGGTGGACCTCCTGATGGCACCTGGTGTTTTTGGCCACTGTGTGACACAGAGTGTTGGACTGGATGGGCCATTGGCCTGATCCAACATTGGTTTTTCTTATGTTCTTATGTTCTTAAGCCTTCCTGGGCAAAAGCCCCACCTGGCCTCGGCCACTTTCTAGAAACACTTGGAGGTGCTAGAAACAGTGCCAGTGGGCAATAAAATAAAATAAATTATGCAGCTCTGGTCAGCCTGCACTGTATACACAGGTGGTGGAGATCCAGGTTTTTTCTCAGCCCTCGGTAGAGCATGCTCAAGTCATACTCTTGCCTTTAAAGCCATAAATTATTTGGGCAATTGGATATCCAATTAGGAATGTCCCCTTCCTCAACAGTTACTCCAAGTCTGGCCATCTCTCTTCCTGTTTGGACTGTTCTTCTGGTCTCAGGAGTGAAATAATGAAAAGTGAACAGAATAGGATTTTATTGTGTGGTGCTTGGGAGGATTCGTTTTTTATGTGCCCAGAGCCTTTCCACCTTTCCGGATGCAACATGGTGCTTGTTGCTATGTGTAAACAAATTGTGGATATTCCATGTCTCTTTCAGGAGCAAGAAAAGTGCTGAAATTAGTATTGGGCACAATATCTACCTGCAGACTCATTCCTTTCCCTGTGCCCAAAGGACTAGAGCGAATTACACAGATCTGCATAATATGTATAATAAATTTGCAGAATCCAGATTTGCGCAAATGCAGAACTTTGCTTTGGTGAGAAAGTACTTAGCATGGAGGATGATAGGCTGTAAATTGAAGTGTCCAAATGCCGCTTAATGAGCTATTTCTTACCATTGTTTTATATCTACAAGTATGATGGTCCGAATTCTGCTTGGCGATTTCTTTTGAACTTCCTTCTCTTTTGCCTATTTGGAGGGTGGAGTTCAGTCAGGTTGTGAGACAGCTTTGTATTATTTAACTAATATATTATTTGGCCAGTAGTTGAAGGTGTATTGGTTTTGGATGGATCATGTACTCTGGAATGTGATGCAGTAAACGAAAGGTAATGGAGAAATACATAACTGGTCAAAACATGTATGTAAAAGAATAAAGGGAAAATAGTGGAGAACTGGTGGTTGTTACATCAACTTTGCCTCTTGTGCTGTACAAACAAATGTAAGGTGCAAAAACAGAGCATCGCAGGACAGGCAACTAAGGGAAATGCCCCTTTGCGTGTGTGGGTGACTTTGTCTAAAGAACTCCAACTCTCTGCAGTAGTAGCCTACATCTGTATGGGTGTGTCTCCCTGAGTACTTTGCAGGAATATGTGAAAAGACCTAAGCAGAAAAAGAGGAGACTGGTGGTTGGAAAGCAAATGACCTTTGAACTGCAGACCTCTGTGAATGGGCCTCCTAAGAACTGTGGGCTGTAAGAAAAAGGACGGATTTTTCTCAGGGTTTGTGTGGACGAGCAGTTCTTGTGAAATTTTGCAGCCCTTGCCCTCACCTCCCTAGTAATCTCATTACATGCGTGGAAACAAACATACCTGAATTAAATAATTGGTTTTTATACCTCACTTTTCTCTACACAAGAGAGTCTCAAAAAGCTTTCCAATCGCCTTTCCTTCCTCTCCCTACAACAGGCACCTTGTGAGGTAGATGGGGCTGAGAGAGTTCTGAGAGAACTGTGACTGACCCAAGGTCACCCAGCAGGTTTCATATGGAGGAGTGGAGTCAAACTTGGATCTCCAGATAGTCTTAACCACTACACTTTGCTGGGTCTCTTGAGAATTAAATGGATTTAATATAGTGCCTGGTTTTCCTGGGGGGGAATTTGTCCAAGGGAAATTTTGGGGGAGTACTTGGTAGGGATACCAGCCTCCAGGTGGGACCTGGGGATCCCTTGGAATTACAGCTCATCTCCAGACTACAGAGACCAGTTCCCCTGTAGAAAATGGATGCTTGGGAGGGTGGACTCTAGGGCATTGTCTCCCACTGAGGTCCCTGTCCTCCCCAGGCTCCACCCCCAAATCTCCAGGAGTTTCCCAACCTCAATCTGGCAACCCTCTGCCCTGATCCCTGGCTGGTGGCCAGCAGGGACCTGGCAACCCTAGCTGGGGCAGCTAAGAAGTATGGAATGAGTATAATGCTTTTTAAGACAAGGTTTTTACTCATTCCAGAGATGTAGTTGAAAGATGTTTATGTACATTGTATAGTCTTATATCCTTTAAATTATGCTGCTTGCTTGTTGAAATGTGACTATATTATCCATGAAAATAGATGCAGGTGGGTAGCCATGCTGGTCTGAAGCAACAGAACAAAGTCTGAGTCCAGGGCACCTTTAAGACCAACAAAAACTTATACCCAGAATTAAACTTTGTTGGTCTTAAAGGTGCCCCTGGACTCAGACTTTGTTCTATATTATGCATGCTTAATATGCTATAATAATAAAAGTGTTTTCAGTGCTGTAATGTTGAACTCTGTATCCAGATATGCTGTTAGCCCTCTGGTGACTATAAGCAGGGCTATTTTTGGGCAGGAATGCACAGGAACAGAGTTCTGGCTGGCTCCTGAGTTGGCCACGCTCAGCAGGAACTCATTAGCATAACAGGCCACACCCAACAGCAGAAACTCATTAGGATTGGCTACATTAGGGCTGTGTGGCCTTACATGCAAAGGAGTTCCTGCTACCAAAAAAGCCCTGGGTTTTGACAACAAACAAGGTAAACAGAATAAGCAGCAAAAGGTGGGTGTGGCTGGATGACCACACTTCTGGTAACACAGGGTGAGGCCTAATATGCGAATGAGCTGTGCTGTCAGGGGTGTGGCCTAATATTCTAATAAGTTTCTGCTGGTGGGTGTGGTGTCTTATGCTAATGAGTTCCTGCTGGGCTTTTTCTACAAAAAAAGCCCTGACTATAAGGCTGTTTCTATCCAAATGATACTTTTGGATAGAAGTAGATCACTTCTATTTTTCAATGTCTATTTTTTTCCTGTTTATCATAATGGACAAACTGAGTTCCATATACTGAGCTGGTATGACGTTTAGCAGTTTGCCTCTCTAGAGCTGTGGTCACACACACTAAATAATCCACTTTCAATCCATTTTCCAACTGGATTTTGCCAGTTCACACAGTAAAAATCCAGCTGGAAAGTTCACTGAAAGTGGATTGAAAGTGGATTATCTAGCGTGTGTGATCGCAGCCTAGTTTAAGCAATATGTAATTCTGCCTGTAGAAAATTAAGGCACTTTTAAGTTGCATAAATATGTCTGTAATGCATTTAGTATTGTAAGTTGTGCACGGTGCGTTTAATATACAAGCAGTAACATTAAATTTTGCATTCATAATAAAGTATTGCATATATTTCAGTTGTCTGCAACATTTCTGTTTCTAACCCCCTCCCTTGGGGGGTAGGAACCATAATCTTCACCCCTCTTTCCAGTGACTTCAAACTTTCTGATAACTTTTACATCTCTAATTAGGCCACCACGTTAAGACTAAGGCTGCGGTCACACATACTAAATAATCCACCTTCAGTGCACTTTCCAACTCAATTTTGCCAGTTCACACAGTAAAATCCAGTTGGAAAGTGCACTGAAAGTTGATTGAAAGTGGGTTATTCAGTGTGTGTGAGTGCAGCCAGAGATTAAGACGACTAGGTGAAAGGGGATGGGGGGGGGCCTGAAGTGAGGTGAAGACAAGACAGCACAGGTAAGGTTTTCAGAGGAAAGGCCAGCGTGAACATTGTTAAGGGAAAAGGGTTGGGTAAGTGTTAAGCCAGCTCTGAAGGGAAGTGGCTCTGGCATCCTTTATATTTCTATATATTTGTATCATTGTGCAATCATTTTACTGGTGGCAAATGTTAGTCAAGTGTGCCTTTCCGCTGCTCCCTCTTTTGTTTTTCCCTATTTGTCCCATGGTTCATTTGCTCTTATTTCTTCAGAGTGATGAAGACTGAACGGGGCACCAGCTTTCAAGCTGGCACTGATCTGTAGTAAGACATGTGACGTTGAAAGGACCAAGAGACCTAATTATGCTAGGAATATTTTCCCCCCCTTTTAAGTTGAGTTTTGCAATGTAGAATGCCGAGTTAGCATTTCGTGGCTGGCACGCACATTATTTAACATGTTAAAACAGAAACCCAGCATTGAAGGAAGACCTTCACACTTGAAACAAAAATATGACCTGGAATCCTTGGTATGTGCCAGGGGGCAGCAGTACAAAGAGTTAAGGCAGTGTACTTGGTGATCCTGAAATTGCGTGCAAGGCTGTGTGTTTGGCTGTGGTACTGTGATCAGCAAAGGCAACCTGAGTTTTCCAGTCCATTAAAAGCTCTGCCATAAATTCTAGCTGTGAGAGAACTCTCACATTTAAAACCTGGCCCTTCCTGTGTTCACCACCCAGTATTAAAAACCTACAAAGGACATTAAGATCTAGAGTCTACTGTGCCTGCTCTACTCTTTTGTACTATGGACCAAGGTCAGTTGATAGATTCAGCAGAACCGGGGGCAAAAACTGTACCCACAAGGAGTTGTTATATTTGAAGCCCCCTCCCATTAAGAGAATTCCCTGCATGCAGGAGACAAGTAAATATGGTTTCTCAGAAGATGGTGTTCAGCCAAGGAAGAATAAGAGGAGATTGGATTACAATCTCCTTTCCCTTCCCCTCCCCACAACAGACACCCTGTGAGGTAGGTGGGGCTGAGAGAGCTCTTTCTTGAGAGAACAGCTCTGAAAGAACTTATGACTGACCCAAGGTCACACCAGCAGCTGCATGTGGAGGAGTGGGGAATCAAACCCAGTTCACCCAGATGAGATTAGAGAGGAAAGTCTTTAAATTCAAAAGGAGATGGAGCCAAATGTTCTCCTTTCACACATGGGGGAAACTCCCACCAGCATAGGCCACATACAGTTAGCTAATGGGCTGATTCATGTAGAGACCCTTTCGAGCTTCAGCGACCCATTATTTTCCAGAGCCTATATGGCTACAGTCACTACATCAGCTCACAAGTTGTATGTTCCTTTCCTACACCAGCTTTTGCAGCGTATGACCCAGCCCTCAAAAGGCCTATACCGTTTCATTTTTGTGATGACATCAGTGAAGCCCTCCAGGAGCCCAGAGAACTCTTATTTCCCCCCTTCATCCCATGGCAGAGGCAGCAGTGATACTCTTCTGTCTGCAAATGGTCTATTTCAGGGAATTCTCTAGAGAATTAACAGGAGTTTCAGAGCATTATGTGCCTGAAGTCTGACAGAACTTGAGAAATATATCTTCAGAGTTGCTGGCCAGGGTATCCTTAAGGGTGTGTGTGTGGGGGGGAGATCTGGCAAAACTTTAGATGTATGCTGTATTAAGGCTATAATATGCCCGACTGCCATTTGATAACGTAATAATAAGGAAGACCAAGAGGTGAATTTCTGACCACAAGTAGCGGATTTTTCCTCTCCCACCCCCCACTGTGTAGGCAATGGAAAAAACTTGTTCAGAATTCATGAAGAATGAGGGAATTTCCTTAGTGAATGTTAAGAGGACGTACACAGCTGTCTACAGAGGGTTGGAGGGCGTCCCTGGGATATGATGCAGCACTTGTGTATCCATCAACAGACTGGGAGAGAGAAAAAAAAGGGAGAGAGAAATGACTCTGGGATTCATTGGAAAGAATTTGCTAGGGTTTTTTCCTCCTCCCCTTCTCCCCTCCATCTGTTTGAGAAACAAATGGATATTGAGGATTTTGAGAATAGCAGCCTTTCATTTAACTTGGTTGCCACTTCATTTTTCAGCTGGCTACACACTGAGGTCATCGTAGACATTTTGGGCCACCATCCAGCCCCTCTGCACTCTAAAAGCAGACAGTGTGTTGCACAAATTCATGTGTCAGGGGCCTAGAAGCCAGCGATTGAAGGGAGGGGGGCCCCCAAAAGGGCTCAAGAAGAGCCCTGTTGGATCAGAATGGCCCATCTGTTTCAGCTTCCTGTTTGCCACTCTAGGCAACCAGATGACCCTGGGAGGCCGACAAGGAAGGTATGGAGGCCAGAGCCTTCTCTCGTTGCCCCCCACCCCGGCATCAGTCTGTATTCAGAAGCTTGCTGTCTCTGAACATGTAGGTTCCATTTGGCTGTCATGGTTGTTGAGAGATATGATCCATGAATTTCTCTAGTTCCCTCTTAAAGTCATCTAAGTTATTGGCCATCACTATCTTTTGTGACATTTCATTCCATAAGTCAGCCATACATTGTGTGAGGAAGGACTTCCTTTTGTTTTAGGGTTCCCAAGTACTTACCATGTGGGGGCGGGGAAGACATGCTCCCTGGTTGGACCAGTCCTCCCTGTAACGCACCGTGCCGTCGCCAGGAAGTGACACCAGGTGATGCTCTGGCAATGGGGCTGAAAACTCGATGGTACCATCGAGTTTCCAGCCGCATTGCCAGAGCGTCACCTAGCATCACTTCCTGGCAACGGCATTGTGCGGTGCGTCTTTCCTTCCCCTGGGGATGGTCCTGCTAGGACCAGTGTTTTCCCTAAGCTGAGTTAGTGTGAGCCAGCTCACAGTTTTTTAGCCTCCGGCTCACACATTTTTACCTTCGCTCAGGAAGGGATGGCTCCAGAGCAAACTAATTTATGCAATAGCCAAATCGCTCGCTCACAACTTTAATGCCAGTCGCTCGCAAAGTAGAATTTTTGCTCACAAGACTCCACAGCTTAGAGGGACCATTGGCCAGGACGTATCCGAACTATGATAAGTTCTTGGCAAGCCTATTTTGTCTGCCCTTAATGTACTGTCCACCAGTTTTATTGGCTGCTCCACAGATGCTCCCAGGGAATTTCTGGAGGGAAAATGGAGGCAGCCATTCCCTGTTGGTGAAATGTGTCTTAATAGTTTTTCTTGTGGAGTTCTCAGCCCTGTTTGTAGCTACTAACTTTAACTCAGTGTAGCGCTCTCCTTGAAAATCCACTGATGTATTAGACATTTGGGGGCAAGAGATTATGTAGCTGACTTCTGTTCTGCAGTGGTCCGTTTTGCTTTGCAGTAAACCATTTTACCAAAGAGGCCTATAATTCTGATAAAATGACACTTGTAAGCTGTGTTCCAAAAGCAAGGGAGGTGCCATAGCTCAGTAGTCGAACATCAGATTGGCATGCTGAAGGCCCTGGGTTCAATCCATCTTATTTCCAGTTGAAAGGATCATGTAGCAACTGGTGTGAAAGACCTGAGATCTTGGAGCACTGCTGGCAGTCTGAGTAGACATTACTTACCTTAATGGACAAATGGTATGATTCAGTATAAGGCAGATCATGTTCATGATGAAGGCTAGTGTATTCGTCTGTATTTTGCGCAATTCTGTGTGCCTCCATATTTAAGATAAAGACATACCAGTAGAACCAAAACTAATGGAAATGTGGAAAGAGATCACTTCTGTGAGATGATGCAGATTGAAAATACAAGGTATCTATTTAAGGTATCTGAAGAAGTCTGCATGCACATGAAAGCTCATACCCAGAATTAAACTTTGTTGGTGCCACTGGACTCAAACTTTGTTCTGTTGCTTCAGACCAACATGGCTACCCACCTCAATCGGTCTGTTCAAGAAAAGCATCTTCATAGCCACATAATTTAGAAAGATCTGTCTCACATATTGTGAAAACTACTAAGGGACACTCACTGTGAATAAGTACCATGTGTACTTGCAGAATATCATATCGTAATGGAGAAAAAGATGCCTATTCCCCATATCACTTCCCCCTGAGGATATATTTATGCCACAGGAATCTGGAACCAGTTACAGATCTCTGTGCCTGTTACTGGTGATTTAAAAACTTGTTTTCTCCTTGACATACTCAAGGGAGACAGAAATACATTTCGACGGAGTATACATAAACCTTGTTATAGACCTAGTTCTCACAGAAATGATAAACCTGCTACTGGGTTTTACCGTAGTAGATCGGGGCTCAGTAATGAAAACACTTCTCCCTGTGAAACAATTCTCTCCACATTAGAAAAGTTGACACTGGAAGAGTTCAGTCCCCCCCGCCCCGATGCTACTGTAGTAAAGGGTGGATTTTTTCCCTTTTATAGGGAGAGGAGTCATATAAAACCCCACCTGTGGTCTGTAGTTATACTGCCCAGACACAGGCTAACCGCTTTAGTGAGAACTAGGCCATTGGGTTCCAGTGGATTTCATAACCAACCCAAGAATCCTTCAGAACGTTAGATTACAGATGCAGTGTGCTGATAATGCTTGACCTGGAGTAAAATGACCTACCTTTTTAATGTCTCGTTAATTGAGTTTGGAGGCCCTTCTAATATAGCTTGCATTGCATAACAGAATTAAATTAGAATGCTCTTGTGGCATTACACTGCGTTTTATGACTTCAATTGAGGTTGACAGTAGACTTGTTTTCTTCTTGGTTTATGGCATGCTGTGCCTTTGCCAAAAGGGATTACTGCGTGGCATTGGCCTTTATAAATGCTTGTATCCATGAAGGCCCAGGCTTGAAAGGCTAGGCTGCCTTGTGTAATGTACACAGGACGCTTTTATGTTCTACAGGAGCGGAAGTGGAACGAGATGGAAAACATTTCACAGTTGAAAGAGGCGGTCCTAATTTTCTCTGACACCAGTGGTGGCCTTTTATGCCACTGACCATCTCTCTGTTGCTGTTTACTGTGAGAGTCTGAATAACAGTTTCAGTCATGCAAAAATAAGCTTTAGTTATAAGTTAAATTTACTTTGACAGCTCAACGTTCTGACTAGGGAATCGAAATTTATAGTCACCGTTGCAATAGGCGTTGTGAACTATTACTGTACAGCCTCCTGAGCTCAACAGTGAACTCTTTTAAGAGGGGCTGTGGTTCAGTGGTAGAAGATCTTCTTGGCATGGAGAAGGTCCCAGGTTCGATTCCTAGCATTTCCAGTTAAAAGGATCTGGCAGTAGGTGAGGTGAAAGACTTCTGTCTGAAACCCCGGAGAGCTGCTGCCAATCTGAGCAGACAATACTGACTTTAACATAAGAACATAAGAACATAAGAACATAAGAGAAGCCAATGCTGGATCAGGCCAATGGCCCATCTAGTCCAACACTCTGTCACACAGTGGCCAAAAATACCAGGTGCCCTCAGGAGGTCCAGCAGCAGGGCCAGGACACCAGAAGCCCTCCCACTGCTGCCCCCTCCAGCTCCAAGAATAGAGTGCATCACCTGCCCCAGACTGAGAGTTCCCATCTATACCCGGTGGCTAATAGCCACTGATGGACTTCTGCTCCATATGTTTATCTAATTCCCTCTTGAAACTGTCCATGCTTGTAGCTGCCACCACCTCCTGTGGCAGTGAATTCCATGTGTTAATCACTCTTTGGGTGAAGAAGTACTTCCTTTTATCTGTTCTAACCCAACTGCTCAGCAATTTCACGGAGTACCCACAAGTTCTTGTATTGTGAGAAAGGGAGAAAAGTACTTTGATGGATCATGGGTCTGATTCAGTATAAGGGAGGTTCATGTGTAAGACTTCTGCATTATAGTAAAAGTTTCCTCAATTAACCATTGGTTTGGTGCCAAGGAATAGGGACTTGATACTAATATTAAAGACCAAGCATTCGGTCTCGTTGACCCCCTTTTTACTGTAGGATCATTTCAGCGCCCACTGTTCATTCCTTTATAGTGGGATGCCATAACTCCACTCAGAAATCGCACACATGTTCTTATTGTGGTCTCACAGCTTCTAGATTGAGTGCTTGTGGACTGGTGAAGCGACGGCCGGGTGTTAGGCTGCACCACATGATCTTTCCACATGGTTCTTGCACTTATCCCTAAAAAAAACCCATTGCTTCAAGACTTATGGTGACCCCATAGGGCTTTCAAGGGAAAGAGATGTTCAGAGGTGGTTTGTCATTGCCTGCCTCTGCATAGCAACCCTGGACTTTCTCAGTGACTTCTCATCCAGGTGCTAAGCAGCACCGACCCTGTTTAAGCTTCCAAGATCCAACAAGATCGGGCGAGCCTCAGCCATCTAGGTCAGGGCAATAGTAGTTGTTGTTGTTCAGTCGCACAGTCGAGTCCGACTCTTTGCGACCCCATGAACCAGATTACGCCAGGCCCTTCTGTCTTCCGCTGTCCGCTGAAGTTTGCTCAATTTCATGTTCGTTGCATCGATGACACTGTCTAACCATCTCATCCTTTGCCGTCCCCTTCTTCTTTGACCTTCAATCTTTTCCAGCCTCAGGGTCTTCTCCAGTGAATGCTCCCTTCTCATTTGGTGGCCAAAGTATTTGAGCTTCGACTTCAGGATCTAGCCTTCCAGGGAACAGTCAGGGTTGATTTCTTTTAGGACTGACTGATTTGATCTCCTTGCAGTCCAAGGGACTCTCAAGAGTCTTCTCCAGCACCACAGTTCAAATAGTAGTAAGGCACCTCAAATGTTGAATTGCAGCAAGCGTATGTGATTGTGTATCTAGAAGAAGAAGAAGAGATTGGATTTATACCCCGCCCTTCACTACCCGAAGGGGTCTCAGAGCAGCTTACAATCTCTTTCCCTTTCCCCTCCCCACAACAGACACCCTGTGAGGTAGGCAGACCTGAGAGAGCTCTGGGAGAACTGCCCTTGAGAGAACAGCTCTAAAAGAACTTATGAATGACCCAGGGTCACGCCAGCAGCTGCATGTGGAGGAGTGGGGAATCAAACCCAGTTCTTCCTGATTACAGCCCTCCCTCCTAGCCATTACACCAAAGTGGCTCTCTTAGCATCTTTAAATGTCCATCACTTCGAACACTGGTATCTTTCACTATCTCTGCTTGCTATCCAAGCCACCAGACTTTGTTCTTCACAATCAACTATCAATTTCTGGTAAGGATTGACTTCCTGGGTCTGTGGTTTCAATTGGAACTCTGACAACTCTTTTGCTTGCTTTTCAGTAACCCTGTAATGATTTCGCCATACTGTGTTCCCCTTACAGTCTGTACAGCTGGCTCTTTTTATACATGGGGCCAATCTTACAATTAAATGTGAGCTTCCTGAGTCCAAAGCGATAATTTTATTGTATGAATGTCTCTTGTTCTGCAAGTCTCCTGATTCTAATTATGTTCTCTGGGTGTTTTCTGAGATGAAATTTCAAACAAGCAAAATCTTTTTGTAGTGGTCATCAAAATAATTCTACTGTCAAAATGTAGATGGATGTGAACAAAGTGCTAATTTAAAAATGGATTTCCACTCCACCACTCCACCCCCAGATGCCGATCTCTCTCTTTTGGACTAGAATGGTTGCAGTACTGTCTGGTTCCTCATTAAAAGCATCAGTTCCTATTATAATAACCTTGAACATTCCCAACACTGAAGTTAGAATTTGAGGGGGGAAATTCCGGTACAAAGAGGCTATTCAAGACTGAGTAACCAGTAACTACTGGGAGAATGTTGCCTCCAGTAATGCAGAGTGGGCATACTGATGGAAGAGCATCTGTTTCTCCTGGCTGGATGCCACACAACGGCTTTTCAACTAACAGTGCTTGGTTGTATGTGTGTTTTCCCCCCTTAAAACCGTAGAGTCAGTTTCCCAGTTAAATGTCACAATTTGCCCATTACTTGATCATAATACTCAGTCACCACGCATAGAAAATACATGTTTGTATTAACAATTCTCTGTCGCCCTCTGATTACCATCACAGTTACCAATTCATTGGAATGTGATGATTAAAAGGGCTCCCCAGTCCAAAACATGCATTTAGTTTTGGAAGGATGCACCTGGGATTAGCTCCCTGCTTTTAAAAGTTTCCAGCAATTCAAGTGAGGTGTAAGGAGGAGGTTTGCCCCATGTCTCTTGTGGACGAATTGGAATATGAATACTTTCCTATTTATCACATAGTCTGTTTCTGTTTTTTAGCAGGTGGGGGTGGGAGTCCTCCCGAAATGTGAGGGGTGGGTCATACCAGCAGCACTACGACTAGAGTTGCCAACCTGGCATATCAACCATGCACCAGCACACTTACATCACTTCCAGTGAAAACTGGAGGTGATACGTTGGCCGCCCTAGCATATTGAAGAAACTCTATGGCTTTACGATAGAGTTTTTATGGAATACTAGGGCACCCACTCTGTCGCTTCTGGTTTCCACTGGAAATCATGTAAGCATTTTTCTTGCCAA
This sequence comes from Gekko gecko, assembly GCA_029375565.1. Lineage (NCBI taxonomy): Eukaryota > Metazoa > Chordata > Lepidosauria > Squamata > Gekkonidae > Gekko > Gekko gecko. The sequence goes on along the minus strand of JAPDNY010000008.1, from coordinate 133,825,944 downwards.
CAAGGTGGCATCCTGGAAGGTCTCCTGCTAGAGTTAGGAGGCCCGGCATTCCTAACTTCTTCCTCTCCAAAAATATATATATATTTTTCTTATGAAAACTGGGTGAGAGTGTGAGGAGAGAATCTGTGGAAGTGGGAGAAATGTAGATACTTCTGTATTTTGCCTAAAAGGGATCTGATGTTGGAGCAAGGGCTTAAAGGTGAGGTCTGTTATGGAAAATGGTAAATGCACGACACTTGGCTTGTAGAGTGTGGCATCCTGAGTAACTTAATTTAGTGCATTGAGCTTTTATACAGACCTCTCTGGTACCTGGACTAGGACACCCCCCCCCCTCCCATGTAAACAGTGTCTGTAGTATTCCAGAATTTGAAAGTGGGGGGGGGGGGAATTAAACTCCAGATTTCTATTATGGTTGCCTCAGATGAAAGCTGAACAAGAGGATGCTTCATCCTTTATTTCCCTCGGGGCACTGAAAGGGTTTTGTTATGTTTTAGCCCGAAATCCAGGCAATTAAGGCCTATGAACCTGGCATTTACAGTGGCTCAACATTCCCACTGTGTTAGAAATTCCTCCGGCTAATAGCCAGAGGTGCTCTATTCTAGTGGCTGCTCTGAAATCTCTGTGAATGGCTATTGTTGAATGCCTGACTTGAATGGGAGACTTGTCTGAAGTGGGTTCCCACAATAATACAATGTGCTACTCACTGTCAATACAACTTCAGCCGTGGGTCAGGTTAACAGTGAATGGTTTAAATTAAAAAAAAAAAAGAACAAAACCAAAAACCTTGCTTGGAGGAAAGAGAAACTGTACTGTGAAGAATGGTAGTGCATTTTAGTGACTTTTGCTTAATTTTTTTGTTGTTGGATTTGCAGAAGGATAACTGAACCTTGCTGGAGGAAAGGGCTACAGCCTTCTTGATCAATTTTAAGTTATACTATAACACTCAGGTTTAATATAGTGTGTCTGAGAGTTGAAACTGTTGCATTTCATCCTGTCCTTATTGCTCATCATATAAGCTAGGCTGGAATTACTTATCTCTGTATTGCAGCTTGGAAGAACGGAGGTTGATAAAGACTTGCCTAAGGCTACCTGGTGAGTTGACAAGCAGATGTGAGATTTAAACTGGGGATTTCCTGCCTTTAGCTCAGTTTCTTGGTCCTTCTGATGTTGTACCAGCTGCAAAGAACTTAGGGTAGCTGCAGTGTGCCCGTTATGACACAGTAGCCACAGCAAATGGGAGTAAGTGCTTGTTCAAATGCTTTCCACTTTATTTTCCTCGCCATATAAATGCACAGCAAATTCTGTAAATATTAAAAGGAAGCAGAGTTACCTGGAGACAATAAATCAGTGATCATAGGCAAGAATTAAAACAGCATTAACATGTTCAGCAGCAAAATCCATCAGCCAGGTAAAGTGGTAACATAAAGGGGTGGTTTAAGATTATAATAAAGCAAGGCTGGCAGTGAAAAGTCTGGCAATAAAATACTCCATTTAGCAGCATTTGAAGGAATAATTATTTATCACAACATCGTTCCGGCAGCATAAATCACTTCAGGTCCCTGAAATGCACATGCCTGGTGAAGACATCCCGGCTGTTTGTTAATGATAAGCTGGATGCCAGACTGATAGATTTTATCTCTGTTGGGAGGGAGTTCCAGACCTTAGTGAGGGTTACCACCATAGACCACCTGGTCGCCACCCACTTCACATTTGAAGGTAGAACCACATAAAGCAGAGCTGTTGATCTGATCTTTTTGTCTAGTAGGCAGATTAGGTGTTCCCATGGAGAGCCTCGAGTGCTGCATGACGGAGTGAGCTCCCGTCTCTGGTCCCAGCTCCTGCCAACCTAGCAGTTTGAAAGCAAGAAATTACAAGCAGATAAATAGGTACTACTTCAGTGGGAAGGTAACAGTATTCCGTGCGCCTCGGCATCTAATCATGCCGGCTGTATGACCACGGAAACATCTGTGGACAGCGCTGGCTCTTCAGCTTGGAAATGGAGATGAGTCAGCTTGGAAATGGAGATGACTCCCTAGAGTCAGATTCGACTGGCTTTTGAGCAAGGGAAAGCTTTACCTTTACCTTAGGGAGACCCTAATGCCAGGCTGTTAAAGGCTTTGATAGTCGAGTTCTTAACTGTGTCAGTGAACAATATTGGAAGCCAGCATAGCTGGACTTACGTGAAGCTGCCGTATGCTTAATCAGACCATTGGTCCATCAAAGGTCAGCATTGTTCACTCAGACTGGCAGTGGCTTTCCAAGGTCTCAGTTAGCGGTCTTTCAAATCACCTACCGCCAGGTCCTTTTAACTGGAGATGCCAGGGATTGAACCTGGGACTTTCTGCATGAAAGCAGGGGCTCTTCCACTGAGCCGTAGTTCTTTTAAAGATTTGCGTGTTGTGTTCCCTAGTGCCAGCAGTTAACTTTAGTGCTGCTGTTGGGTGCTAATTGGAGTACCTGGACCATCGTCTTAACACATCTTTCTGCACAGAAAGCACTTTTAGGTGAGGGAATACAGTGTAAGTCAAATCTAGACTGCCGTATGTGATGGACTGCATACCTGTATTTTGTGTACATTGCTTTTCAAAGTGGGAAGGAGCTCGGCTTTTAGATTTGGATGCTGTGCACTCAGCTGGAGGGGGTAGTTATCGTCATGAACAACTTATGACCAGTGTTCAAAGTTTGAAGGAGGAGCCCAATTTCTCAGCTTGCTTCACTTTTTGGGAGCCAAAGGAACTCCCTGCTATTTCCCCTTCCCCACCATAGAACATGGGAATCTTGCATCATCTAATGTTGGGAAAGCTCATATTCTATGTTTCCTGGTTGGTATTTATAAATATATTGAGCAATACAATGTATTGCGTGGCCATTTCAGACTTTATATAGGGGCATACTCAAACTCTCTGTTGTGAACCATCTGTATGAGATCCATTGAGCCACTGACCTATGATGTTCAGGCCTTCTTTGGGTTGCCAGCCTCCAGGTGGGCCCTGGAGGCTTTCCACTTTTACAACTGATCTCCAGTTGACAGAGATCAGTTCCCCTGGAGAAAATGCTTTGAAAGGTGGACTCTCTGGCATTGTACCATGCTGAGGCCCCTCCCCTCCCCTCCCCAAACCCTGCCCTCTCCCAGATCCAACCACCAAAGTCTCCAGGTATTTTCCAACCCAGACCTGGCAGCCCTAGGCCTTGTAAACAGGACCCTATATATGTTAATGCCCTCAGGCCAAGTAATTATGTAAAGAAGAGAGAAGAAGAGATTAGATTTATACCCCGCCCTTCACTTGGAATCTCAGAGCGGCTTACAAACTCCTTTCCCCTCCCCTCCCCACAACAGACACCCTGTGAGGTAGGTGGGGCTGAGAGAACTCTAACACAAACTGCTCTTTCAGGAACAGCTGTGCCAGAGCTTGTGGCTGACCCAAGGTCACATCAGCAGGTCCAAGTGGAGGAGTGGGGAATCAAACCTGGTTCTCCCAGATTAGAGTTCGCACACCTAACCACTACACCAAACTGAGCAAATGTGTACAATTCCTTTTTTTTAAACAATGTATTCTGTTTTTTTAAAAAAAGCCATGGGAAGGATAAGCTCTGCAGCACTCCAAAACCATGTCCTTAGCATGGTTTCTTAGATTATTATCTCTGGCTTTTATGGCCCCTGCCCTGCAGAAGCTGGATACCTTCTGTGTCTGTCAGAACAGTTCCACTGTATACTGGCATGAAAAGACCTTAAAATCATGCCCTGAAAAAAAATCTGCTTTCCCCCTCTTTGTTTCGTAATCTCTTACCTAATGAACAGTGCTTGTGAGCTTGAAAGCTTGCCCAGGGTTATGTGTCTTTGGGTTGGTCCCAATTAATGGTACTACATGGATTTTGTTCTTGGCTTCCTGAGATTTCAGTCTGCATTACTCACATGTGAATGCATGTGTCTCTATAGCTCTGGGGGCTAGAGACTTTTTTTTTTTTTAATTGAAAGCTAAGATATTTAGAGCCTCAGAAGATAACCAGATATACCTCTTGCATTTGGGGACCTTCAGACAAGATCTGCTTTTTTTTGTCAGAAATGAGGCTAATGTCCCATAGGAGAAGCCTTCTTCTTCTCCTCCTCCCCCTCCCCCTCCTCCTCGTCTCCTCTTTACATGTGGGCTTTTGCTGGACTCCCACCACTTGGGCTTACTTATTAGATCTATCCCAGATTACATTTCAGCATTTCTGTAGCACTGTGTCTTCCAGATCATTCATTCATTTGATCCTAACCAGTGCATTCCTCATCTCTTAGACTGCTTTTTAAAAATATCATTTCTTCCTCTTTAAGCGTGTGTACCCCTGACCTGGGTGGCCCAGGGCAGCCTGTTCTCATCGGATCTTGAGAGCTAAGCAGGGTCAGCCCTGGTTAGTACTTGTATGGGAAACAGCCAAGGAAGTCCAAGGTTGCAATGCAGACGCAGACAATGGCCAATCACCTCTCTTTGTCTCTTGCCTTCCTACTTGGTCTCCGTAACTTGGCTGAGACTTGAAGGCGCATCATACGCACACGAGTATGTGCACTGTTTTGGACGTGGTGCTGTGGTTATTTTATAAGCTGCATTGATGGGCTTTGTGGTGTACAGGTTTGTTAAAAATGAAAAAAGGAGATGCATCCACGTTAATTAGGTGGTGCTACCTGTTGCCTGCTGAGCAGATAGTGTGCTATCTTTTGGGGGAGATCAGTAAACTTTTGTCTTGGCAGAAGTATAAGCATGCTGAAGGAAAAGTTGATTGCTTTGGAGGTGGAATGCTGAATTTTTATTTTTATTTTTTTAAAAAATTGTCCTTGCCAAAAAGTAATTTTGGTTCTAAGGAAGCTGTTTGATGTATCTGTAAGTAAAAAAATCAGCCAGTGGACTGAATTACAGTCATACCTACAGCTGCAGGAACAAAATGCTTACTGTTATGTTCTGTTTTTTCACAGAATAAAGAGATGTTACGCGTGTGACTTTTTCTGTAGAAACAGCTAAGGCTATTATACAGCAACGAACCCAGGTTTACCACAGAGAGTATATTCAACAGGTTTGGCAACTAGTCCTGGCTCTCTGACAACTGCATTTATATATGATTCACGTTATCAAAGCATGTTGGTTGCTTTAAAGCATAGGATTTAAGAAAAGCGCCCTGTTGCTACTATTATAACTTTGATTGTTATAATAAGCTAAAAACTGCCCATGCTAGCCACTGGTTGAGCTGCTTATGATGTCACAGAAAGTCTGTGAGTGTTCCAGCTGCTGAGGAGAGTAGGGTGTCACAGTAGGGTTTGGAGTAGTGGTTAGGAGCGCGTTAGGACTCTTAATCTGGGAGAACCGGGTTTGATTCCCCACTCCTCCACATGCAGCTGCTGGTGTGACCTTGGATCAGTCACAAGTTCTCTCAGAGCTGTTCTCTCAGGAGCAGTCCTCGGGAGAGCTCTCTCAGCCCTGTCTATCTCACAGGGTGTCTGTTGTGGGGAGGGGGAGGGAAGGGGATTGTAAGCTGCTCTGAGACTCCTTTGGGCAGTGAAGGGCGGGGAATAAATCCAATCTCTTCTCTTCTTTTTCTTTGGGAAGAGAGAAGAAGAGTCTCTTGCATTGGACAAGGTGGAGGCAAGATGGTATGTGTGCAGATTCTAGTTGAAATAGAAATGTTGAGGCCTGGGAAGAGGGTTCAGGCGAAATGGAAGGTACCCAAGGAGAATGGAGCCAGTGTAGCAGACTGAGAGTCATTCAGGAAGCACAATAAGAACCAAGAGCCTGGGGAAGAATAGGTGAAAGAGGCACAGAGATGAGGAAAGGTACAGGTGGCTTTGGGAAAAGGGAGGATTTTAGCTGGAAGCGAATGATACACAGGGGAATTGTGAGGCTTGGGGCTACAGTGGGTGGGAGGTGGGAGAGCAACAGGAAGGATAGCCTAAGGCGACCAGGTCACATGTTAATTTAGTCTCTGGTTGCAGGAATCTAGTTCCCAGTTTCACATGAAAAGTATACTAAATGAGGGCAGAGCTTCTGGCGGCATGTGAATTTATACCTGATAACCTGTCGTGGTTTAAAACCACTGCCTGAAGCATCCACATTTGGCAAATGGGATCGTAGCACTAAGTTTTTAAGATTAAATTATAAATTTCTCCCGCTGCCCAGCTGAGATCTTTCGCCCCCAACGGGAAACTGGCAATTCAGTTCTTACCCCGAGGCGTGCAACCTGGGGTCTGTAATAGCCACTGCAGTGAATCAGGACCTGTGTGTGTTTTGTTTCAGTTATATTGCTTAAATTGGTTGTTCTGGAAACTCTGTCTCTCTTTGGAGAGAAAGGCAGCATAGATAAGACCTAATCTAAATGAAGACATCAAAATAAATGCTGGAAATGTTCTGTATGCTGTTTCAGTGGGAAAGATTTACCCTGGGGTAATTTTGTTAGCTCGCTGTCCTTTTTATTATTATTACTCATAATGAGAGGAGGGAGAACAGCATTTTTGGCACCTTATTTTCTTCACAGAAGTTTGATGAGAGGTGTGCCGGTTTGGTTGGTGCTAATAAAAGTATGACATGGTTTTTGCTCCTGTTCATGCTGAGCCTCATTATCGCCTCCCCCCTGCCAGCCAAACAGCAGCTATGGTTCTTTTGAATACTGCCCAGCACCAAGGAAGTGCCCTTTCCATGTTGGCCCCCCCCCCCCCGCAGTACAGCCGATGAACGGCTGGCTTAGGCAAACTCCCTGAGTAACCTTTTTTTTAAAAAAAAACAACAACAGTGAGAGTCAGTGTCGTATGTATGTCAACTGATTTATATACCGCATTCTTTGTGAGGAGTAATCATGTGAATGATAAAAGACAGCAGAAACCCACGCTTGAAAATTTAATGGTTAAGGGCTCCCTAATCGGCACCAGGCCGTGTTGTCTTCCTCCAAGGACCTCATCAGATGTGTCCAAACCAGATTAGCTTGGCCTGCCTCATGAAATCAGACACTCCTGTGCCATACCACTTTAACTAATCTCCTCATTCCTCGGATTCTCTCCTTCTGATGTGCTTGCTAGCTGTTGCGTGTTTCTGTGTTGCTCTGTCCTCCCCCCTCCCGCCCAGTTTTCTTTCTGCCCAACGGTATTTATTGGAATGTGTGCCGCTTACCCAAATTACTTTGACCTTTTCGAAGTGAAACTGTTGGGAATGTTGGACATGGAACAAGACTCGACTGTTAAAAAAACAACAACCTGGAATATGTTGCAAACTGATCATAAGATTGGCCTTTGGACAAATACCGCAAAGGGTCTGGAAGCCAGAAAGCCAGCTTGTGGACCAGTGAGGAGCATCATCTACACCTTCCCATTCAGGTGGGCAGTCATGTAGATCTGCAGTACAACAGCTAGATTTGAGTCCGGTAGAAGCTTAAAGACCAACAAGATTTCCAGGGCATAAGATTTTGAGAGTCCGTGCTCTCCAGAGCGTAAGCTTTAGAGTCAGAACTCACTTTATCAGGTCCTGTTCCCCTTCAGGAGGCAAGAGAACTCTGTAAAAGGTGACACGGCTCACATACTGACCTCCATTGCTGGGTGGACATTTTGGTCAAATCCAGTAGGGCTCGCAGGTCCTGGCCAGTTGGACTTGTTGACAGACTGCTTTGGAGGAATTTTTAGGAAGGGAAAGCCAATTTGGCATAGTGTTTAGAGGGTTTAACCCAGGGGCGGGGGTATAATCAAATGCTCAGCCAGAAATGAAAAGCACTTTGGGGACCATTTTGTGCCCCAGCTTAACTTACATCACAAGGTTGTTAAGGTAAAAAGAAGGGGGAGAGAACTGTATATGCCACTCAAACCAATTTGCAAATGACTCAACTTTCTTCCTGTCAACTTCCTTCATTTTCCCAACTTTTATACTCATCCATAGTAGTAGCGAATACCATGGCATGAATTCTCTGGATTTTAATGTTGTAATGCTATAGCAAAATAGCTATTACTGGCTTTTTTTTGGGGGGGGGAATCAAGGGCTGGGGAATGACAGCCAGAGTGGCTGGGGAAACTTCTGTTTAGAAACTCTGTTGCTCCCGTGAAGGCCTCTGCATTTGCATCAGCAGTGAGACCTACATGGAGAATTGTCTCCAAGGGGAAGCAGACCTGGTTGTGCTGCATGTTGGGGAACAGCTGTCTGAAATTCATTGGGTTTTTTTGGTATTTTTTGGTGAGTATTGTGTGTTGTGTATGTGCTTGTGAGCCCAGAAGTCATGGTGACTTCTGGTGACCCCTAGTGGGGCTAGGACGTTTCAGAGAGGTGGCTTGACATGACCTTCCTCTGCTTCCCCAGCCCTGCTCTTCCTTGGAGGTCTCCCTGCCAAGTACTTCCCGAGTCAGCCCTGCTTAGCTTCCCAGGAAGGGAAGGGAAGAGTGATTGGGAGGAATGCCTCCCTGCTTCCCAGCTGCCCTGCTGGGAGCCACACAATATGTGTGAAAGTGCCGCATGTGGCTCCCGAGCCACAGTTTGGCCCACCCCTGTGGATCTAATCCAACTTGAAATTTGGTACTACACCACATTCCGTGGTATGCTTCCCCTCTTTCTGTGTGTTTTTGGTGACATTATAAGATGTTCTGTGGTGCTTTTCAGCCAACCAAACTCCTCTTTAAGCTTCAACACAATAAAAGCAGCCGGCAGCGGAGATATTGGTGACCAAGCTGTACAGAATCCCGGCTATTCTAATGGTCCTAAAAAGGCAAATGGTATTTCAGTCTAAAGTTTCTTCCTGCCCCCCCCATCATCCCATCCGAAGACAACAGTAGCTTTTTAGCAAGATGTTCTTTATGCAAATTAGTGCAATTTACGGAAGATAAATCCTTTTATGTAAGATTGTTACAAATGAGTTTCTCTTGTTTGGATGCTTTCAGATTAATCTGCAGTGCTTGCAATTAGGTATACAAAGAATTCTTTTAGGGTTAAGGAGGCTTTGAAACAGATGTGATGTAACTATGTTAATGTGAATACATATCAGATAAGACAAATTGCAGGCTTTTTGTGCCTTGACCATCCAGCTGTGTACATCTCTCCAATCACAGTCGTGGTCTGGACAGCTTTTCTGCATTAACTGTTCTTGCCACCCCTCCCTGTGTCTGAGCTAGCAAGCTGCAGCATGAATCTTCCCTGGGCCCAGGCGTGCTTGCTTGTTTCCAAGTTAGATTTATTTTAATGCATTAAAATTCTGCTGATGCAAAAGGTGTTGATATATCTACATTCACAGGGAAACCAGTGTACAAATCAGTGGCGTGTTGTTGGCACAGTTCTCCTATTGGGAACTCCAAAACAGGCTGGGAGATTCACAAATATACTGGCACTTTGGCCTTGTAAAATTATGGTCCCAGCTCCTGACCACCTAGCAGTTCGCAAGCAAGAAATTGCAAGTAGATAAATAGGTACCACTTCAGTGGGAAGGTAACAGCATTCCGTGCGCCTTGGCGATTAGCCATGCCGGCCACATGACCACGGAGACGTCTTCAGACAGCGCTGGCTCTTCGGCTTGGAAACAGAGATGAGCACCACAACCCTAGAGTCGGATTCGACTGGCTTTCGAGCAAGGGAAACCTTTACCTTGATAAATTCAGTTGAGGGTGTCCATGAACACATGAAGCTGCCTTATACTGAATCAGACCCTTAGTCCATCAAGGTCAATATTGTCTACTCGTAGGAATATAGGAGAAGCCATGTTGGATCAGGCCAATGGCCCATCCAGTCCAACACTCTGTAATGGCCAAAACCCAGGTGCCATCAGGAGGGCCACTAGTGGGGCCAGAAGTCCAGAAGCCCTCACACTATTGCCCCCCCCCGAGCCCCAAGAATACAGAGCATCACTGCCCCAGACATAGTACAAGTATCCAGTCCCCCCTTGCAGCTGTCTGCGCTTGTATACTCTATACTCAGACTGGCAGCAGTTGTCCAGGATCTCAGGCAGAGGTCTTTCACTTCACCTATTACTTGGTTCTTTCAACTGGAGATGCCGGGGATGGAACCTGGGACCTTTTGCATGCAAAGCAGAAGCTTTACCACTGAGCCACAGGTAGAGGCAGAGCACATCTTTGTTGCTACCAATGATGTTGAATGTACTATAGTTATTTCCTTGATCCCACCCACAAGAACCAGTACTGTGAATTTCTGCTTTTGGTACACAGTCACATGCCTAGCAGTTGATACAAGGCCACTTCCACCATTGACAAGAAGGCAGAGGATTGTGCATTAGATGGATGTGCCAAGGGAACAAATTCGTTTGCTTAAAAAAATAAATAAATCAGTGACAGTTAGACCTGTGCCGATCTAGCAAGGTTGCTCTACTTGTGAGGTTTTTTTCTTCGCACTACAACAAGCATATTTAATACCCCCCTGCTTTTTTGCCATTGGGTCTTAGAAACGTAGCAGCTTAGAGCTGGAAGGGTCATCTAATCTAACCTCCCTGGCACAATGCAGGAAATTCACAGCTTCTCCCCCCCACTCTCCCACTTGACTCCTGCTCTATGCCCAGAAGAAGGCCAGAGACCCCCAGGATCCCTGAACAAATCTTGCTTGGTAAGGAAAAATCCTTTTTGACCCCAAAGTGGCAATTGAAATTACCTGGGGATATAAGAAAGGGCTACAAGAGTCGAGCACTGACTCATCCCTTCCTGCCCCCCCTAAGTTCACACAGTCAGCGTTGCTGTCAGACGGCCATCTAGCGTCTCCAAAGAAGGAGAGCCCGCCATTTCCCAAGGAAGCTTGTCCCACTGAGGATCCACTTTAACTGCCAGGAAATTCTTCTTAACGTTTAGCCAGAGGCTCCTGTGATTTGATTTCAGCCTGTTGGTTCTAGTCCAATCTTCTGGGGCAATGGAAAACAACTCCGCTCCATCCTCTATATACGACAGCCCTTCACATACTTGAGAAGATGGCCATCATATCACCTCTCAGTCATCACCTCTCTGGGCTAAACATACCCAGCTCTTTCAACCTTTCCTCATAGGGCTTGGTCTCCAGATCCCTCACCATCTTCGTTGCCCTCCTCTGGACATGTTCCAATTTATCAACATCCTTCTTAAACTCTGGTGCCCAAAATGGAACACAGTACTCCAAGTGAGGTCTAATTAGAGCAATGTGATACTATCACTTCTCATGATCTGGATACTACACTTCTGTTGATGCAGCCCAGAACTGCATTTGTCTTTTCTAGCTACCTCATCACATTGCTGACTCATGTTCGGTGTATGATCGACTAAGACCCCCTTCTGCATGTGCTTCTGCCAAAACAAGTCTCCCTCATCCTATAATTATGCATTTGATTTTTCCTACCTAAATGCAGAATGTAACATTTATCTTGAACAGACTTTGACATTTACAAGGCTAATGCAATTCCTGTAGCATCAATATGTATGGTTCTTTTCAAAGTGTAAGAAAGACAGGTTCAGAGAGCTCACAGTTTAAAATGTAACAAGGGGGAAGGAGAAGGAGGGCTCAGCATAGTAGAGAAGAGAAGAGAGAAGAGGAGATTGGATTTATACCCCGCCCTTCACTACCTGAAGGCGTCTCAAAACAGTTTACAATCTCCTTTCCCTTCCCCTCCCCACAACAGACACCCTGTGAGGTAGATGGGACTGAGAGCTCTTTTGAGAACTGCTCTTGAGAGAACAGCTCTGAGAGAACTTGTGACTGACCCAAGGCCACGCCAGCAGCTGCATGTGGAGGAGTGGGGAATCAAACCCACTTATCCCAAATTAGAGTCTGTGTTCCTAACCACTACAGCAAACTGGGTCTCTGTGTTCATGCCCATTGCATGGTTCAGTAGGGAAAGGGGATTGCTGTGTGTGTGTAGTCTGAGGAGGAATTAAAGGAATTAAGAAAGGCGACATCACAGAAGTATCCCGGAAAGGCAGAGAGACATTTGAGGAGAAATTTGGACATTTGAGAATGGTGGTATGGGGGCAGTGAAAGTCACAATCAGGGAAAAAAGAACATAAAAATAGCAGACCTGTTGGATGAGGCCAGTGGTCCATCTAGTGGAGCATCCTGGTTCAGTGGCCAAGTAGATGCCCTTGAAAGGCCTATGAGTAGGTCTTGAAGTCTTAAGGCATTCCTCTGCCTCCTCCCAGCATTTGTGTTCAGAAATTCACTGCCTCCAAAGATGGAGAGTTCCCTTTGGTCATGCTGCTAATAGCTCTTGATGAACTTATTAAAAAGGTAGCTACATTTCTTGCCTGTCCCCCTTGCCCCCTGAAATTTTCTTTTGCTTCCTCTCATTCTCCTCTGCCCCTATCTTTTGTTGCCCTTTGTTCCTGAAAATCCGTAATAGTTCTTGCCCTGACCTGGATAGCCCAGGCAAGTCCAGTCTCATCAGATCTGGGAAGCTAAGCAGGGTTGACTCTGGCAAGGACTTGGATGGGAGACCTCCTTGGAAGACCAGCATTTGAGAGGCGGGGGCAGGCTTTATTCAGACACCTCTCTGAACATCCTCCAGGCCTCCAGTAGGGGTCAGTCACCAGAGGTCACCATGACTTCCAGGCACATGCACATGTGCGCACGCTTGCACGCATGCGCACGCACACACACACAAATCTGTGATAGTTCTTCATTATAGGCACACTGTGCTGCCTTCTGCATGGAGTTCTAGTTCCCTTTCCCTCCTCAACTGCTGCAAATTGTTTTGTGTCCACACACCATGCTCAAACCGGGTTTGATTCTCCACTCCTCCGCATGCAGCTGCTGGTGTGGCCTTGGGTCAGTCACAGTTCTCTCAGAGCTGTTCTCTCATGAGCAGCTCTCTCAGCTCCGCCTACCTCACAGGGTGTCTGTTGTGGGGAGGGGAAGGGGAAGGGATTGTAAGCCGCTCCAAAACTCCTTCGGGTATTGAAGGGTGGGGTATAAATGCAATCTTTTCTTCTTCTTCATTCTGAGCTCAGTGTGGGTGGCTTCCGTACTTTTAAAGCAACCCCTTTGTTCTGACTCAAAGGGCGGGGTGGGAGCCCTGCCAGCAGCCAATCAAGGGAGAGGGCAGAGCTAACCTCTGCTTTTCTTCCAGCCCTTTAATAGGCGGCTTTTTCAGTGAGGGGAAAGAGGGAACCGGTGGTCTGTGTGGTGGCAGCAAGATTCTCCTTGCGTCGAGGCTTCTGTGGTGACATAGCAAAGGAGACGGGGGCAGGACGGTGGAGAGCAGTGACTGATGCCAGGATGGAGCGTGCAGGATGCTGTCCCCATGCACCTCCAAGCAGCAGCAACTTTCCCCATCCCCATGTGGAGGCAGCCTGTGTTAACAGTGTTACGTTAATATAACATTGAATACATTTGGGGGTTTTTTTGCTGTCAAGTTGCAGTCGACTTGTGTATGCGGTTGACCCCTGTAGGGTTTTCAAGGCAAGAGGCATTCAGAGGTGGGTTTGCCCCTGCCTGCCTCTGCATTGCAACCGTGGAGTTCCTTAGAGGTCTCCCATCCAAGTGCTAACCAGGACTGAACTTGCTTAGTTTCTAAGATCTGACGAGATCAGGTTACGCTGAGCTATCCAGGTCAGGGCAACACTGAATTTGGGACAGTTTTCCCTGCACTCTTGGGCCAGGTGCCAGAAGTTTTGTGTGTCAACGGCACATAATTTGGCTCGGTTGCCAAAAATATACTTACTGTGAATGCTTTTGCTGTGTTTCCGACACATGTGCACCAGCCTCGGCAAGAAGCTGCCCCATGTGGCCTCAGCACACTGTCATGCATAGTGCTGTATTGCAGGGCTGCATGTGTATGCAGTCAACACCCATTTCCATGTGTGGCCCGACCCGAGCTGGGGCTTTCTGCTTCACCTAACTGCTTGGAACCTGAAGCCCTGCTTTTTTAAGCCTCTGTGGGAGTGCTAATTTCTATGACGGCTCAGCGCCTTCATTCTGGGTGCCCTTGTTTGGCGAACAGACTGGATTATACCACTTCAGGCAACCAAGTGGTCTTATTCTGTCACTTCCCCCCCCCTTGTGATTGTGTTACTTGTTGTCATGGTCCATAGTTTATCAGGATCTATTTCTAGCATCTCTGGGTGTGTCAGGAAGTAGTTTTATTTCAAGTGGTGTTTGGATACTGAAATGTTAATCGAGAGGCTTCTATTTAAAGGCGGGAGCTGTCTTGGGGTAGAAATCTTCACCAAACTTTTTATTTATAGTCAGTGTTACTGGACATAGAGGGGGGGAAGACTGAGTCTACAAAGAAATCGCTGTATAGAATTCTGGAATGTTCTGACAAAGAAACAGAATGGAGCTTTTGGACTTGGATGTGAGAAGGGTTGTTTTCTTTGAAATAATGTCAAAAGATGCAGTTAAAGTTATTCTGCTTTGGACAGATGCTGACACATTGAGGCTATACAGTGTGGACTTCTGCATTCTCTGTTTTCCTAAAGCCTTTATAAGCTAAGACACCCTTTAGAATGATGTTACTTCACTGTGGGGTCTAAGTTGTAATTTGCTTTTCTGTAAGTTACTTCTGTGTGGGTGAACCTCAGTGACTGAACTGTGGGGTTGTGAGTCCCATTGTGAAACCGGCCCGTGAGGTGTGTATGCAAATTCACTGCCACAGGAGGTGGTGGCAGCTGCAAGCATGGTCAGTTTCAAGAGGGAATTAGATAAACATATGGAGCAGAAGTCCATCAGTGGCTATTAGCCACCGGGTATAGATGGGAACTCTCAGTCTGGGGCAGGTGATGCCCTCTATTCTTGTTGCTGGAGGGGGCAGCAGTGGGAGGGCTTCTAGTGTCCTGGTCCCACTGCTGGACCTCCTGATGGCACCTGGTATATTTTGGCTGCTGTGTGACAGAGTGTTGGACTAGATGGGCCATTGGCCTGATTCAACATTGGCTTCTCTTATGTTCTTATGTTCTTATGATCCTGTGGGAAAGGACAATGCCTCTGCTGAACACGAATTGGTGATATAAAAGAAGTGGGTAATGTTCACAAGGCCCTGGCATATTTCCCCCTATTTCTAAACAAGGAATGAAGGGTTGAGCAAGAAGTTTGCATGGGCAGGCAAGCAAATATTAATGTGTTGGACAGTAGGTTGAGGCAGGTATAACCATGGTTAACACTAAGCATGGTTTACTTCCTTAATCTTAGTTGTTTCCAAACATGCAATGGAAAAACATTGCCTTAGCAAGCCATAAGAGGCTGCCTTAACCACGATTTGCTCCATGTAGCTATAATGCTTAACGGCAGTGAAAAAAGCCATGCCACGCAGAGGGATTTCAAACCATAGTTTTGCACCATGTTTTGCATCCCAACCTTTAACCTTGGTCTAGGTGTTCAGATGCATATCACTTACGTGGACTTGTTAGTTGTTTATTATTGAGTGAAAGATCAGCTGGTGTCCTTGGATAGCCACAGTATCTTGTGACCACAGGTTGAGATAAATATTTACTGTGGAGGTACAACTTGGGTTCATAGACATTGGATGTCCTGTCATCTGCAGTAATCTTCTTTAAAGCAATTTGTTCTTTGGTTGCATGTGGCTTTTCTCCCCACCTGTGTTCAAGGTTTCTCTAACCATTCATGTCTTGATCTTTTTTTCGTCCAGTTGATATCGTTTTGGGGGACTTGGAGTGAAAGAAAAGCACTTAGCTGATGTTCTGAAATATTTGTTGATGGAAGGAACTCTTTGGATTCTAAATGAAGCTGTTGTGTGTGTCTCCTGTTCAGAATGTCTGCATTCTGGTAAATCTCAAGATTGTACATTGGATAATTACGACATACAAAAACAGTATCAGGCAAATCTGGGAAAAGCCTATAGTTAAAAACATGAGTAAAATATCCTGCATTTTAGATGCTGAGAGCCAGTGTGGTGTAGTAGTTACTTCTTCAAAAGGTAAAGGTAAATGTTCCTTTGCTTGAAAGCCAGTCGAATCTGATTCTAGGGTTGCGGTGCTCATCTCCGTTTCAAAGCCGAAGAGCCAGCGCTGTCTGAAGACATTTCCGTGGTCATGTGGCCGGCATGACTAAACACCAAGGCGCATGGAACGCTGTTACCTTCCCACTGAAATGATACCTATTTATCTACTTCCAATTTCTTGCTTTCGAACTGCTGGGTTGGCAGGAGCTGGGGCCAGAAACAGGAGCTCACTCTGTCGTGCGGCACACAGGTTTCAAACTGTTGAACTACCGACCTTCCAGCCTGCAGTTCAGTGTCTTAGCCACTTGAGCCACCGCAGCTCCTTTACTTCATGTAAAATCTGCCTTTCTTACTGAGTTAGCATTGGACTAGCAACCAGGAGACTCTAGTTCTATGCTGTGCTCATACATGAAATTCACTCAGTCTCCTCGGACCCAGGCACTCCGTTAGCCTGAACTGCTGTGCAGGGTTGTTGTGCCAGTAAGAGACAGGAAGAGAAAAGACGCATGCTGCCCAGAGCTTCCTGCAGAAAGGGCAGCATAAAAGTGTGATCAACTTACAATATGAATCATAGTTGCTGCAAAAGGAAAGGGGGAAAAATCTCTTTCAAATGCCTTCTTGGATGAAACTACTGGTAGCATTTCCAGAACATTGCCAAGGTTGTTTCCTTACTCATTTCCTCAGGCTATTCCAAAGGAGCAACTCCCAAAAAGGCTCGTGATTCGGCTGAGACAGATCTAATCTCCTTAGGTGAGGGCATGGAAAGAAGAGACAGTTTCACTTCATAACTGTATCCAGGCCTCCACAATTCATGGACTGTACGAGGATCCCTGGTGGATTAGACCAAGGGTCTAGGTAACTGTTCCCTTGTTTCAATATTTCCAGTCAGATAGATGCCACGAGAACTTGGAGGTTCCATTCAGGTTGCATTGCTGCCTTTTGGTTATCATTGCTGCCACTGTCTAATTTATTATTTTTTTAAAACCGGTCTGAGGGGCTGGCTGTCCCCATATTGTAGGACAGTGAATTTTTTTAGGGATGCATTTGCCTGTGTTTTACCCCTTTCTGTTGAATACCTTGTTCAGTCTGGTGCTGTGCTAAAAGTATGCTTGTGAACATTTTAATAAATACTTTATAAATTTGGATGCTGGTAATGGCTCTCTGTACCACATGGACCTCCAGCATCTTGGACATACTATTTTAAAAGGGAGTGCCAGGGGGGAGGCTGGCAGTTGGCAAGTGGGTATTCCTCCAGGGGCACACAAGGCAGCAAATGGTCCCCATGGTGACCAGGCACTGGGCAGCGAGAGACCCAGAGGCAAGGCCTCTGAACTTAGAAGGGAAGCTGGGAGTTGAGTCCGTGCCCTCCCAGTGGTCAGTTCCTTACAAAGGTCAGGTGATGGCAGCAGGTTACCCAAGGGAGAAAGAAAAGCTCTCCAGGAGTTTGGAAAAAATTTGGAGGGCAGAGTGGAATAGGGCCTGTGGAGGCCTGTTTCACCACAATTAGCAACATTTTCCTGGCATGCCTCAGAATCAAAATGTGTCCTCAGAGCCTTCTAGGAAACTCACATTTTTTAAAATAGTGTATTGTGGTGCTCTGGGACCCCTCTGTCCTGAATGGCGACTGAACACACTGTGATTCATGTTAAGTATCCGTAGTTGGAAACTTCTTAGATAAGCACTGCGTTGGTTTGTTCTGTTTGGTTTTGTGACTGTTGCCATATGCAACTAATTTATATGTTGCTCGTTGACATCTTGAGTTAATTTGAGTAGAGAGGGGGAAAAAATGGCCACATCATTTTCCTGCAGAGCCGTAGGGTATTGCATTATCAATTTGACACGCAGGTTGATTTCAGCAGGGATCCAATGGAGAAATGATCGGCTTAGGGGGATTCTGACTTTCCAAAGGTTAGAAGAATATCCTGAGTTTGCAGCTTGGGCTGGAAATATTAGGCAGTTTTCCTGATTTCCTGAATTTAGGTGGGGTGGGAGAGGCAGGGGTGATGGTTGGAAAATTTATTTTATTACAGTTCCCTTCCACCCTTCCTCCAAGGAGTTTAGGGTGGTGTCTAATGCCTGTGATTCTCTCGTTTTCACTTTAATTCCTCCCGGTACCCCTGTGAAGTAGATTAGGCTGTGAGAGAGTGACTGGCGGAAGGTCACCCAGTATGTTCCATGGTCCATTAAAAACAAAAAAACAAACAACCAAAACCCTGTGTCTTCCCAAGCCCACTCCAGTGCTCTTACTGCTACACTGCATTATTGCCACACTGGGGATTTCTGCATCCTATTGAGGAGCTTAGAGAGTGAACTGGGATCTAGGGGACCCCATCTCTCTGCCACGAACTTATTAGCTGACCTAAGTCAAGTCACTCTTTCTGAGCCTCAGTCTTGACATCTGCATTGTGGGCTGCTATACAAAATAATGTCTTTTTGAACACTGGGAATACTGCATAAATGCCACATATTCCATTCCAGTCTAACACACTGGTTGTTTTTACAAACTGAAAGAGAAGTCAAACCTTTCATTTGTATCTGTCTTTGGATAAATGCGTTGCAATTCATACTTGCAGAGTAGTTTGTACTTGATTTGGTGCGTGGTGTTATTTGCCGCTAGATAGGCTGCTATCCCTCCTGCATTCGTAATGTTGTATGTAAAGTTGCCATTGGATTGATAACGCTGTTAGCAGATCGTTTGGCACTTCACCTAGAGTAGGTGTGCATATATTTTATATTAACGTGATTTCTGTAACTTCTGGCATGCTAAACTTAAATGTTTTTGCAGTACTGGGACTCTTTACAATATCCCTACAAAAGCGCCATCTTCTTGATTTAAGGGTGGATGGAATTATGTCCCACAAGAGATTATTTAAAGTTATTACAGCCTATCTTCCAGTCTTTTTAGAATACTCATAATGATCTTTGATAGCTAAGCCAGGAGTGAATTGGGGAAATGATTGGATTTTGACTGGCTTGCTGCCCATTAAAATGGGCAGGGGGTGGGGGAAGAAGGGGAGAGTCCCTCACTCATTCAAATAAAGATATTTTGAACACCCCAGCACACAATGTGGTTTCCTGAGTCTGAATTTATTTTTCTAAAGCTACACCAATAAGACTTGTATTTTTTTCCCCCACATGGGCTCCGTAAATCCATCTTTGAAAGATAAATGTGTGTGTGTGTATACCCAGGTACCTACAGTTAGCATCGGGATTTGCAGGAGCATCTTGGTAAAGCAAAATCAAGAGTCTCCCATAGATTCCTTTTTGTTTTTTGTGCCCATAAGAATGGAGAATTATTCTGTATGTGTGTAATTTCGTTTTACTGAATTTTGGGCAGGGGGGGTTGAAAGAAGCCGATTGATATTAGTTTGTTGATACTAAGGGCAGAGAGGAGGCAGCTGAAAACAGGGGGTAGGCAAGTAAAAATTCAAGTGTGTTTTTGCACCCTTCTGTGAGTTTTCTGTAGTCTTTCCTCAATCCTTGCTTATGGACTGGATGAATCCCATGTTGTCCTGGCCCCACTGATGGACCTCCTGATGGCACCTGGTACTTTAGGGCACTATGTGACAGAGTGTTGGACTGGATGGACCATTGACCTGATCCAACATTGGCTTCTCTTGTGTTCTTATGTTCTTGGTCAGCGTGACTATACACTGAAGGCATCAACATATATGGGCCAGTATCCTAGAAAGTCACACTTAATTGAAGTCAGTATGGATTCCATTAGTTGAATTTCATGTTGACTTTCAGCCTGGGTCATGTGATCATTCCCTTTTGTCATGTGACCTTCCTGCCTAACAGCTCCTGATCCCAAGACTGTCCTCTTAATCCCAGTTTTTATCTGATCAGCAGATTCCACCATACTGTCTCATGTGTTGACGTGCCTATCAGCCTGGGGAAAATGAGGGGATATTTTTCCAGGAGAAATGGTTTAGATCCCTCTATGCAACCAGTGAGTGTTGCATTGTCAGGGAAGAGATTTGCAATAAAGTGCTGAAGTACACACACCTGGCTAGGTGCTGTGTGTATTTGTGGTAACAGGCTTGTTCTCAGCTGAAGTATGCTTTCTTTCTCATCCAAAATGACTTATTTTTGTCTCTGAGGCATATTTGTTGGAATTCAGATTATTGCCCCTGCAAACCAGTAAATGACATAGAAGGAGTTGGTTTTTATACCCTGCTTTTCTCTACTTTAAGGTGTCTCAAAGCGGCTTACAATCACCTTTCCCTTCCTCTCCCCACAACAGGCACCTTGTGAGGTACGTGGGGCTTAGAGACTTCTGCGAGGACGGTAACTGGCTCAGGGTTACACCTGGCTTCACGTGGAGGAGTGGTGAATCAATCCCCATTCTCCAAATTAGAGTCCGCGGCTCTTAACCACTATACCACACTGGTGTAATATAGCAACCCTTTTTTTAAAAAAAAAAATGTGAAAGATAAATATACTTAAGTATCTCTTAAATCAGTGTCTAATGCAAGAACACACTTCGGGAAGAAACTCTCATTTGTACGTTAAACTGGAAATGGAAAATTCTCCTTAAATCTTTATAGATCTGTTAACTGCCTATAGAAAGCAGGTGGACGGATGATTCTCAGGTGCAATCCTGCACAGAGTTACTGAAGTCTCCGCTCTAATGGGCTGAGACTTCAGCAATTCTGCATAAGATTGCCCTGTCTCACAAGAGGCTTGGCCTCATCCAAGTCTTGAGCAGCTTCTGTTGCATTTTGAAGCATTTGTTTTAGAGATAAAATGAAATATTCCTGGAAAAAGAGTAGAGACGGCAGGCTGGCTTGACTCAGTAACGACTCTGAGGTACTGTATGTAATATTTCTGGACCATTGATAAAAGGCTGCTAAAATGAGGAATGGCTAAAAATTACTGTGAACTTCTCGTGTAACATTCTCTAAGCTTTGTGCTAGAATTTAGGGGAAGCCTATTCCTTAATCCTGTACAATAGAAGGGAATGTCTCTAACAAGGGAATATATCTAAACTGAAATGCTGTCTCTACATTGTATAAAGGGGAAAAAAATGAATTTACCACATGATCAGAAGGTGGAGGGGAAAACCTGCTGGTAACTTTCTGCTGCTGAAGTTTTCTAGAAGTTATGCTGGAAACGTCAGTCTTATATTAAAATATGTTTTATCTTTGGTTTGCTTCAGGAGGCCCGCCGAGGAAAATTCTCCATGAATGTACGTCACAATGATGATGACCGACCAAATCCCACTGGAGTTGCCATCATTGCTGAACGGGGAGGTAGCCATGATGCCTCACTTAGTCAATGGAGATGGAACGCAACAGGTCAGTGGATTCGGAAGGCCGAGTGAGACTTGAGAGCCAATGGGTTGTTTGGCATCTGTGCAGCTTGCAAGAGGGGGAGAAGGAACAAATTCTTATTTGCTGCTTTTCTGTGCAGACCAGCACATGCATCGGTTAAAATACAGAAATGTTCCTTTGTATGAAGAACACAAACTCCAGGCCAGTCAATATTCAGATTGGGTAGTGGTGCTGAAATCCTATAGTTGTAATTTGGCTTATTTGCTAGAGCCACTGGGGTTGTTTTTCATATACAAAGCGACCACAAAATGATTACGCAGTAATACACAAGCAATACAAGAAAAAACTGTGTTAAAAAGACACTATATTTTTGGCGTTTTTTACTGGTTTTTTTCCCCTTGTATTGCTTGTTGCTTTTCATATAAACAGTTCCTGAAATTTCGTAATCACCTCTTGGGTGGCGTGGCTTGTTTGAGGCAACCTTTGTGTTAATTTTGGTATGTGTATGTGGCTTAATGCCTCATGGCATCCTGTTGGGGCTGAGTCAGGGAAGCAAGGCCGTAAGATCTTTCCTGTTCACATAGACGAACAGTTCTATTCTTGCGTACCTTTTTCTTTTTCTGCATGAATTGTATAGCAATGTTTCTGAAGAAGTGAGCAGTGACTCACGAAAGCTCATCTCCTGCCACAAATGTTCTTAGTCTTTAAGGTGTTACCGGACTCGTGCTCTTTTTTTTTTACAGCAGCGTAGTCTGGAACTGTAAAGATATGTGCCTACATGTTTTTATGGCTGTAGTTCAAAGAGCACCATGTGTGAGCTGAAAGGGCTTCCACATGCGCATTGAGGAAAGGGATTCAGCTTGTTTCATTTAGTTGCATGCCCTCATGTAGTGTTGCATCGGTTCCCAGCCTCTTTGAGTATTAGGGCTCCTTTTTTTTCACATACTACAAATTTTATTTTCACAATACAGGTTTATAGCAGATAAATACATACATGTCATCAGTTCAGCGGAGGAGGAGAACCTAGGCAAATACATCTTGGCACAAATGAGGGGAGGACAGAGGCCTAGTAGGCTAGCCCCTATTTAAAGATAAGGGAAGGAGCTTTAGAGAGATTAGTGGGTCAGACTAGGATCAATCACTCTTTGATGAAGCTCACTTGGGCAACTTTATGCTAGTCAACTTCAAAGTTGTTGTGAGGCTAAAAGAAAGGAGAATCATGTTATGTTCCTTGGAGGGAGCGCAGGATAAAATATACTAGATATGATGGGTTGGGTCCGGGCCTAATTTTCCAATGGTAGAATGAAACTTTCCTGCCTTCCCCTCCCAATGCAGCCTACTGACCTCTAGGAAATGCTGTTTCTGGGGGATAGGAGATCCTGAGGAATGACATAAGGGGAGTCTGGTTCCAACCCATAATCTCTTGACTAACAAGACTTTACAGAGCTTCATCTGTAGGGGACTTAAGGTACAACAGTTAACCCCCAGCTACTGAGGCAGGACTGTAAGTACTAACTTTAGGGCTCCTTTTTAATGTCAACATTTTTTGTGGACCCCCACATGATAGTAGTGGTACTATTATTATCCATTGATGGAGGAAAATACATAATGACAAAAAACAACTATGAATTTATTAAAGCCTTTAAAGTGAATTTGTGTTTTATTAATCACAGCAATATCTACCCAGGTTTGAGAAATAGTAATACGTACATGTGCAAGACATATTATTCGGTCTACAGAAGAGATGCTTGAGTGTTTATTAGACTGAGTCATTTAACGAGGTGGCTGGTGCTGGTTGAAGCAATCCAAGTTTCCACCTTAGATCTGATTCCGCATGCCCCTGGTTTCAGAATTCAGATTTCAATACAATAATTGCCAGAAGTCCACTTTTCACAGTGAGCCCAAAAACTTTCAGCCCTTGATGGAACAATGGGTGGATGGTTGGTTTTTTGCTCTTCAGCCTGCTCTTCAGTGATAGGTTTGCTCCCAAAAGAGTACATGGGTATCAGAATCTAACACAAATAATGATTAAAGTGCAATACAAATTGTTCTTGTGGATGGAATTCTCAATTGTGCTGGATCCAGGCATGATCAAGGGGGCCTGGTTGCTCCCTACCATGGCACTTGGATTGAAGGAAGGGAGAATTTATCTCCAAAATACGCTGTCAGATCTCTGGTCACGTGTGTTGAGCTGCGGGTCTTTTCCACAGCTGATTCATGTAGTGATTACTGATCTCGCGGTCTACAAGTCGGTATTTTAGAAATGGATGGCTGGAGAGGCTGCTGTTTGGGATGACCCTGTGTCCAGGGGTGACCTCTGCTTCCCTGCACTTACTAAGCTGCCCTGGAGTGGAGCCGGAGACACCATATTCCAGTGAAGTTCCTGGCCTCTGATGGCTGCCTGATGCAGCTCTGGTGTTTTCCAGACTGGCAGAGATGTGGGAGGGGCCGGGGAAGCCAACCAACAGGCCTGCGAGGAAGCCACTGGCCAAACAGTGGCTTCTCAAAGGGCCCTAGCCCAAGCCTACATTCAGCACTCAGACATTTCTAGCTGTTGTTGGAAATGGTAGGAGGTAATGCGCTCACCCCAGCCCACAGGAGCAATTCTCCCTATGAGTAGGAAGGCAGCCCTGACAGGGCTGGTCCATGCCTCTGACTGAGGCTGCCTGGTGGTGCTTGCCAGGGGGCTTGGAGCAGTTGAGGCATGGCTGCCCTGCGACAAACCAGCTGATGGATGGAGCCCAGCCGGTAGGCAGTCCGACACAGAGTTGGGGAGGTTATGACTGCAATAGAGATATGCACAAGGGGAAGGCATAGGTGTGATAAGGTGGGAACATGTCCAAGATGGATAGACCCTTGCAGTAACTCCACAGCTCCCCAGGAGTCTTTGGCTCTACAGGTTGGAAACCATTGCAATATTGACCGCTACTCTGAGTTGCTAATTGACAGTGTGGGGTGCAGCGAGAAGAACGTTTGGGAAAGCCTTGGAGCTACATATAAGGGATGAGAGGGCGATCAGCCACAAGGAGGACATTTTTTTGGATGGAATTTATATCCAGTCTTTGCTTCATGGAGTTCAAAGGGTTGTATGAAGGGTTCCCAGACAGTCTACACTTGGACCTGCTTAGCTTCCGCAAGGTTACATGCCTTTAAGCTATTTTGTTGGAGTATGCAGTGTCTTACGATTAGCCATGCTTATGTGCAAACTTCACAGCTACCCTATTTTGTGGTAGATTTAGCTGAAAGTGGCTTGGTTCAGGTATGAGTCCAGAGCATGGCTTAGTGCTGCATGAATGAGCCTTGATGGAGCTTCGTATCAACCTTCTTCCCTTTGCACAGTGAGCTATAGTTTTGATGGGGAACAACAGTTTGCACCTGAACTGGTTTGTAAACTGGTAACTAATTTGTTCTCTTTGTGCTATGGCGGGTGGGGAGGGAAGGGGATTGTCTAAGCAAGACTGCAAGCTTTTTCACATTTTCCCCCCCTGATGGTGCTGCGTCTGAATTAAGCCAGCAGTTTGCCTGAGCTCATTCAGTGAACTTTGCATCCGAGCAGGGTACTTGAGTTTCCCATAACCCTCCCAATGCTCTTATATCTGCATCACTCCCAGCTGTCCTGGTGCAGAGCTAGTAGTTTGATTCTAAAAAGACAGGCATTCTGCATGTGTACATTTAAGAACTTTTAGAGAGCAAGACACTGACTTGATTGGCCTTGCAAGTGCAGGCCAGAGCAGCTACTCTACATTTAGAGAGTGTTGTGGTTGTGTTATGATTAAATTCTTGCCTGTGCATTGTTGGGTGTTGCACAAAGCTGGGCATTGAGAGAGATCAAAGTGATGCAAAAGATCTGTTGTTGGATCATTGCGGGCTGTTTTCTCACGAAGGCAAAAACTCACATGGTGCCACTGCCAGAGTGCTGATGAACATGTGTAGGCATGCGAGTGAATTCACCCCAACTCCTTTCCGTTAGAAGGATCACTGGTGAAGAGTTTGAAAATGAATGCCCCTTTCCCTTTTAGGCCAAGTAGAACTCCAGCATAAGACACAGTGGTGTTTGGCTTTTCTGGTTTAAATTTGTCTTTAAATCTTGAAGCTGCAATGCTTCTTAATATGCAGATTGGTTGTTAAGAAATTCATGCAGAGCACTGTATCTTGGTGGCTTTAACGATGGGAAGTGAAAGCAATATAAACTGCATTGCCAACAATGCATACAAAGCAGCCTTAAAAAAAAGAAAAGTTGTTTCTAAAAGTATTGGTAGGCATTAAGGATGAAGAAAAGGCAGCTCCTGCTGCCTTCTTGCCCTGAATCTTAGAAAATAGGTCTTCTGCATAAGAATTTTGCACATTATCTGTGTGTCTTAAGTGCTGTCAGGTTGCTTCGGACCTATGGTGACTCTGTGAATTAATGACCTCAAAAACGCCCTATTGTTAATAGCCTTGCATATCCCAGATTGTTATTGCTCCTGCCCCCAATTTCCACTCCACCTTCATTTAATCTAATCCAGTTTTCTTTATGATATGCTCTGCATGCAGATTGAAGAGAGAGGGAGGGAGATAAAACACCCAGTGCTGACATTCATCCAACTGAAACTTGAGTATTCTTATTATATAGCCCCCCCCCGCCCCGCCCCCGGTTATTGTAAATTGTGGCTAATAAAATGGTGACAAACCTAGACTTAAATCCCAGTTTGATGCCAACAGGGGGAAAAAAATCTTCCGATTTGGACCATTTGCATTTAGATCTCCAAACTGATCAGGATCTGATCAAACCATGATTTACAAGCCATGGTTTGTTTATTACATCTGAACTTGAGTCTTCCCTTCCTCCGTCTCACAAAGATGCTGATCACAGGTGATGATTTGAGACTACAGGTTCTAGTTAGGCCAGGAATACCCAATGCAAGGGGCTTCTGTCACTTTCCTTCTGCAAAACAAACCTGCTAGGCTTATTTTTGAAGCTTATTGCAATAGGTCTAGAAGCGGACGTTCAAGTGCCTTCTACTTTATACCAAGTCAGGTGATCGGTCCACCTAGTCCCGTACCATCTGTTTTTTCAGTGGCTTTCCAGCGTCCCGTCTCTGCAGCTCTGCAACCTGACATAATTTTTAACAGGAGATGTCAAGCTTTCTAGATGCAAAGCACGTACTCGGTCACAGAGCTTAAGCCCATCATCCTGGTAACTGATGTATCCCTCATCTTCTTGACCTCGTTCAGCTGCTCATATTGCATGGGGTCCAGAGATCTTTTTATTGCTTCCCCCAGCATCAGGTGTCTTTTTAACTTCCTGATGTCTACTGAGCTGGATGTTACTCAGAACAATCCCAAGGTTAGCCAATGAAAACAACAAAAGGCCCATCAGAGGGGAAAATAGCAGAAGTCTACGCAAGAGAAGAGAAAATACATAATACTGTAATTATATTTTTGAACTTCTAGCACTGAGCAGCCGTCTCTTGTCTATTGTAGAAGAACGGGCCCTGTAGTACCTGCAAAGGAAGCAATAAAGATGCATGGGTTGGATCCAACCAACACTTCCACTGGTAGAAAAGGAAGGAGGGGGTCCTCTTTGACCCTCAAAAAAGCTGTGTTGGGGATCCTGGGACCAGCATAGACAAAAACTGCATGCAACTAGGGTTGTCATAGAGAGCTGAGCGAGACCGAGTGCAGGCAAGCCTCCCTGAGTTCATAATGGATTCCAGCTCAAGCTGAAGTTTTTTTCTGTATCAGCTGTCTAAAGCACTGCAATTTTTTTAGAGCTGTAGTCTAAACTCCTGAAACACTCTAAGCTGAGTCAGTGTGAGCTAGCTCACAGTTTTTTAGCCTCTGGCTCATACTGGTTCCAGAGCAAACTAACTTAAGCAGCAGCCAAATCACTCGCTCACAGCTTTGATGCCAGTAGCTCACAAAGTAGAATATTTGCTCACAGGGCTCCCCAGCTTAGAGGGAACGCTATGGCATACCTGATGTTGTTAGTGTTCTGACCTATGCAGAATCATGTGCTGTGGTTTTGGCTATGCCATTACTTTACCCAGTCATATGCAGTTTCCTGCTCTAAGACTTTCCCTCCTTCAACATGGCCTGCAGTTCTGTCGGCAAGGAAATAAAGGTTGCCTCTTCCCTTAGATGGTGAGAAGCAGCATGCAGTCTGGATTTTGATGCACAATATGCATTTGCACTGTGAGCTGTAGGTTTTTCTATAGCACTACATCATTTTTCCCCACTTCTTCCCATGCTAGCGTACAGTTGGTAAGACTTCCCTTCCCTTCTCTGCAGTCCCAGAGGTGGTCTGGTTTTCTACAGAATTCTAGCTTAATTTTCTAGGTTAAAACGTTACAAAGGCCAGTAAAACTTCCAAAAGGAGTCCCCGCAGGTGTCTGTGGGGAGGGCAGTATAGAAATTCAATCAAATAAATAAATAAGTGAGCGGACATAGAGAGGTGTTGTAGGAGAAAATGCCATAGTTTATGCCCCCATTTGCAAGAAGCCTGAATCATTGCATCATTGATCTGTAGTCTGTCCTCTTCAAAAGTAGGTTGGGTTGCCTTTGGCTCTGGTCCTCCTATCTGATCATATCCATCAACCACAGGATTTGGGCAAGTTGATACAGATGGAGGCAGTCCTTCAGATCCTTTTGGAACAAGCAACTCTTTTTCAGGTTAAAGCTGACACCTTGAATTGGAAACAAACACAGGACGCCAGTGTGTTGAAGTAGTATTGGTTTTATGTGTGTCCCCTCCCCATCAGGATGCTTTCAGTAGTATTTTTGCAATGACCGTATTTTCTAAACTGCCTTTGAGCACCTTAGTAATCTGACATGGTTGCAGGGATGCATTTGGCAGTGTGGAGTAAGTGCTGTGTAAATCACAGAAGCTGGAGAGTTAATCGAGTAAGATGTTCAGAGGTTATGACTGCACAGTGCTTGTGCTCTAACCATGGGGGTCGAGGAGCAGAATAGATTTTATGCAGAGTAAGAACATGCAAATTTACTCAGTTTTTGTATAGCATGCAGGGAACAGAATGCAGTTTTTCATTCTGCAGATTTTTTAATAAAAAGTTTATTTTAGCATGAAAGGCAAAACTGCCTTGTTTACCACTTTCGGCTTAGGAGATCAAAGGAAAAAAACCCAACCCACACACCATAGAATCTCTTAAACGGAAGATTAGTTGGAAGGGAGACCTGTGTGGATACAGCTCTTTAATTTCGTTCTGTTGCTGTAGCATATTTTTTAGATGAACATTGTACCTTTCTGGGGCTAATTACAGCTTTTAGAAACAATGAGTTCTCTTTAAAAGGGAGGAGGAGGAGACCAAGGTGAGGAAACCCTCCGTTCAGATCTCCTCCCTAGGATAGTGATCTCAGGCCCTAAAGAAGTTCCAGGATTGGGGGGGGGGAAATGATTTGGAAAGAATTTGAGAAATAAACCTTTGGAGCAAAAGTTTTTGCTTACCACTAAGATCTTCTCAGTTGCAGTGTATAAACAAGAGCAGGCCCGATGTGCCTGGATGTTATTTGTCCCAGATGGAGTTCTGAAGTTGGCTCCTTGCATGGAACTGATGTCATGGTGTACCAGTAATGCTCTGAAGTTGAAGCGCGCAGTCATTTTATTCTTGTGTGATTGGTGTGGGATGGGAAGGCGGGGGGGTTGGCTGGAAAATGTGTTTCACGGCCTCCCACTCCCTCCCTTTGCTGCTGTTGTGGAGAATGGTTTCATGAATGTAGGGCTGTTGCCAAGGAAGCAGTCAAGCTTCATCGCTGGTCCCAGCCTTTTCTGTGTACCTCTAAGAGTATGTTGTTGTGACGGACTGCACTTTTAGAAGCTTAGAAGTGCTGTGTAAACAGATAAAGGACTGTGAAGGGTTGTCTTCACAGAGGCAGAGAGCCTTGAGTGACAGGCTGCTTCAAGCAATCTGATTGGATAGCATCAGCCGAGCAGAGAAAGACTTCTGAACTGGATGTGGAGGAGGATTCAGTCTAATTTCAGCCCTAGCTAAGAAGAGTCAAGTACTGACAGTTCGGGAATTCAGCTTTGACAGAGAGCAGTTTAACACAGGAGAACTGAGGGAAAGTTGGCAAGGATGAGTGGGTAGTTAGATGGAGACTCCCATTCAGGCCAGGGAAAGGGGATAGATCTTCTAGAGAGAGAAGAAATTTCCCTACCCAGTCAGAGTCAAACACTCTGAAAAGTGTTGAGATCCCTGGTCTGGTGTGGTTAGAAACTGCCTTTAGAGACCTTAAGAATCAATTAAAAACTGAAGATGAATACTGGTGTTTCAAGAAAAGGGATTTGAGTGCTAGAAAGAGTGTACCAGCCTTATGGAAACCAAAAGAGTAAGAGAATACTTGAAGAAAGTGTACTGGAGTGTTTGGGAAAACACTGGAACATAAAGATTTAAGTAACTAGTGAATAGCTTAAGAAGCTCTCATTAGCCTGAAACGAAAGAACTAAAGTCTGTGCATATACTAGTTTTACCTCAGAAATTTCAATTCCTGATTTACCTGACCTTTCCCCTCTATGTTAAATAAAGTATTTTGTTATTTTTGAATTTCAAAATGCCTTGAATGCTGTTTAAGTTGTTTAATTAAAGCGAGTTCCTGATCCTTCCCTCAGGTTCCTGGACTGAGCCAACAGCCAAAGTGTGTGGGACAGTTAGAGTTATTCAGCAAAGAAGAAAACACATTACTACAGTGGCTTAGTCAGTAAAGGGAAAGAAAAACGGAGGGAAAATCTTGCCTCTGAGGGAGGGAAGTGGATGGGGATGTTATATTTGGTGTTAGAAGTGGGATATGAAATGAAAACCCACAGTTAGTTTGTCGCACCATAGATACAAACTAAAATAAGAAAATATTTTATAAATTTGTGAGGAATTACCACAGAATTGCTGTCAGAAATGGCACCACCACATAGACCTAGACAGGCACATGGAGGTGAGGGAGAGGAAACATCCGCTGAGGAGAATCCTAGTCAGGAGGTAGAAATTATGAGAATGAAAATTGAACTGGCAAAATAGAAGCAGATAAAGAAAATTCAGCAGCTGAGGAAAATTCCACAGCTGGGGCTGTGATTGGCTGATTATAGCATTGGAGCAAAGTTATGTTTTTAGTAGCTCCTACCAACATTTCCATTATTATTTTTTCTGTTCAGAAATGGCATCTTTCAGCAGTTGAGGGACCGTGCAGCGTCTTGCTTTAAGAACAGCAGTTGCAAGAAATATGAACCTGAAAGCATAAATCATTTTTTAAAACTTCTGCGTTTTTAATAATTATTGCAATCTTAAAAGTGAGGTATATTAAAGGGGCTGCCTTGGCAGCAAGTTCACAAAATCGAAATGTACAGAGGGAAAGTTGAACCAAGACCGCCTGGTCCACGATGCACTATTCAGGAACAATCATGCAGTCTTGGGAAGAGGCCGTGGTTCAATGGTAGAGCATCTGCTTGGGGTGCAGAAAGTCATAGGTTCAGTCCTTAGCATCTCTAGTCAGAAGGATCTGGCAGTAGGTCAGGTGAAAAACCTCAGCCTGAGGCCTTGGAGAGCTGCTGCCAGGCACGCTAGACAAGACTGACCTTGATAGACCCTTGGTTTGATTGGCAGTTTATACCTTCCTGTCGATAGCCATGTGGGTGCATTTTTGTGTGTATGAAGCAAAATAAACCCCAGTTCAAAGTTTGTGGAGAATATGCATATCGTGTGTTTTTATCCCAGCCTTACTCCAAGGAACTCCCCGCCTCTGTTTTATCCTTGCTACAACCCTCTGAGTTAGGTTAGGCTGAGAGAGTGCGTGACACACCGAAGGACACTCAGTGAATTTAATGTCAAGCATGATTTGACCTGGTGCTTGCTGGTCCTAGTTCAACAGCTTAACCACTACACAATGCTGTATGTACACGGCATACCTTGCAGTCTCTGTTATGTAGGCAACAGATAGTCCAAAAATAAGAGAGCCAGAGAAAGCATCTCTGTAGTTTAGGATCCACAGCTCTAATTAACTAGATAAAATTTTATGTGACTGTTCTTTAACCGAGTCGTGCTGCTGTCCACATTACATAAGAGAAGCCAATGTTGAATCAGGCCAATGGCCCATCTAGTCCAACACTCTGTCATACAGCGGCCAAAATATACCAGGTGCCATCAGGAGGTCCAGCAGTGGGGCCAGGGCACCAGAAGCCCTCCCACTTCAGTAGGATATTTTTAAAAAATTAAAGAACATGCCACACGTGCTTCCCTTGCAGCGCTTAATTTTTTTAAAACTTAAAGATCACATGGTATGTGGTATTTAAATCTAAGGTGTGGGAGGGCACTTCAAACTGTAAACACGCCAAATTTTACTGCATCCAAAATTTAAGCCTGTGAGAGGCCATGGCTGTCCATTCATCTCTTACAGCTTTGCGCAGAGGTCACTGGGAAAAACCTCTTTCCTTATGTCACCCGCTATTTTCACATCAGACTTTCACCCTTGGGAGAGGAGACAGAGAAGTAAGAAAAAGCTGCAAGATCACACTGACCCATGCAAAATCCAAGAACAAAATCTGAGCAATACTTTTTGTTTTCTATTTTTTTTTGCTGTAAAGTCACAGCTGACTTAGGGCAGCCCAAGAGGGTTTTCAAGGCAAGAGACGGTTTTAGAGGTGCTTTATAAGAACACTAGGAATAAGGCCCGTTGTGGAAATAAATACAACGGGCTCTAGAAAGAGGCTCTGGGAGAGTGCCCCGGCTTTGGGCACTCAGTGACAATTTGCTATGGCAATCTCAGCAGGGTATAATGACAGAGTCCACCATTTTCTCCAGAGGAACTGATCTTTGCTACCTGAAGAGCAGTAGTAATTTTGAGTGATCTCCAGCCCACCCCCAAGATTGGTAACAGTGGTTCCCCAGGAGGGAGTGGCTGATTTGGAGGGTGGAGTCTATGGCATTGTACCTGTCTGAGGTCCCACCCCTCCTCAACACTCACCCTCTCCAGGTTCGACCCCTGAAATCTCCAGGAATTTCCCAACCTGGAGTTGACAACCCTATCTCCCTCCCAGCCAACCATCAACCTACCTTTAGTTTTCCATCTCCTCCCTCCTCCCTCCTAGAGAGCAGTTGTAATTTTGAGTGATCTCCAGCTCCCACCTGGAGATTGGCAACAATGGTTCCCCATCAGGGAATGGCTGGATTGGAGGGTGGAGTCTATGGCATCGTACCTGTCTGAGATACCACCCCTCCTCAAACCTCACCCTCTCCAGGCTCCATCCTTCAAATCTCCAGGAATTGCCCACCTGGAGTTGGCAACCTGATCAGGACCCAGCCCAATGAGTTTTCTCCCAAAGGCCAACATAGGTGTGGAAAGGGCCTTTTACTGACAGAGCAGAAAGTACAGGTGCCAACTCTGATTAGGGAAATACCTGGAGATTTGGGGGGGTGGATCCTGTGGAGGGCAGCATTTGGGGTGTGTGTGGAAGGACTCAGCAGGATACAATGCCATAGAGTCTACCCTCCAAAGCAACCATTTTCTCCCGGGGAACTGATCTCTGTCATCTGGAGGTCAATTGTAACAGTTGGAGATCTCCAGTTCCCACCTGGAGATTGGCAACCCTAGGGGAAAGTCAGCCGCACAGCGGGGAGTTGAACAAAATGGTTTGATGGTCACTGGCCCACCTCGTTAGCCAGCCAGCCATGCTGAAGCTAAGCAGGAGAAAGAGCCTTTTTCCATTTATTCTGACAGGAAAGTGGCAGTTGGGGAGGGGGTTATGGGCGGGGAGGGGTTATGCTGAAAGTCCTTTGTTTTTTTACTCACAGAACCAAGCTTGGCTGCCTGCCAACAGCCACTGAGGGGACAGTCCCTCACAGGAGTCAAGAGAACTGTCTTCCTCAGGAGAGAGAACTGTCTGCCAGTAAATCTGACATGCAAATCTGTCTGAAGGGGGAGTGGGTGGGGAAGAGGAGCAGACCCAGCACTCGACCAATGGCACGCGAGTACTCTTGAGTGGCGGCTGATGGGCCAATGGCTGAGGGAGGGCATTTTACAGCCAATGGGAGCGCATGGAATCTTACGACTCCAAGTGATAATTATATATAAGGAGAGATAAGAGAAGCCAATGTTGGATCAGGCCAATGGCCCATCCAGTCCCACACTCTGTGTCACACAGTGGCCAAACTACCAGGTGCCATCAGGAGGTCCAGTCGTGGGGCCAGGACACTAGAAGCCCTCCCACTGTTGACTGCCCCCCCCAGCACCAAGAATACAGAGCATCACTTGCCCCAGACCGAGAGTCCCAATCTATACCTTGTGGCTAATAGCCACTGATGGACCTCTGCTCCATATGCTTATCTAATTCCCTCTTGAAGCCGTCCATGCTTGTAGCCGCCACCACCTCCTGTGGCAGTGAATTCCACGTGTTAATCACACTTTGGGTGAAGAAGGACTTCCTCTTATCCGTTCTAACCAGACTGCTCAGCAATTTCACTGAGTGCCCACGAGTTCTTGTATTGTAAGAAAGGGAGAAAAGTACTTCTTTCTCAACCTGCTCTATCCCACGCATAATCTTATAAACCTCGATCGTGTCACCGCTCAACCGTCGTTTCTCCAAGCTAAAGAGCCCCAAGCGTTTTAACCTTTCTTCATAGGGAAGGTGTTCCAACCCTTTTATCATTCTAGTTGAGTTCGTGTGAGCTAGCTCACCATCTTTTAAGCCTCCAGCTCACACATTCCTGTCCCAGCTCAGGAAGGATGGCTCCAGAGCAAACCAATCCACACAGCAGCCAAATCGCTCGCTCACAGCTTCAATGCTAGCAGCTCACAAAGCAGAATTTTTGCTCGCAAGACTCCACAGCTTAGAGGGAGCATTGGTCGCCAGCTATGCATTGGGAGATACCTGGAGGTTTTGGGGGCGGAGCCCAAGGAGGGCGGACTTTGGGGAGGGACCTCAATAGAGTCGAATGCCATGGAGTCCAACTTCCAAAGCGGCCCCTTCCTCCAGGTGAACTGCCCTCTGTTGCCTGGAGACTGGCTGCGATAACAGGAGCTCTCCAGCCACCCCCTGGAGGTTGGCAACAGTGACCTGGAGTCCTCCCCGACTCACAACTGACCTCCAGGCCAGAGACCGTCTTTCCCAGAGGGCAGGCTTCCTGGGGGAGGGGCTTCCGTCTCCCCCAGTCTCTATGGTATACCATAGAGTTGGGAGCTGAAGGCCCTCCCTCCCAGACCTCCAGGAATCTCCCAAACTAGAGCTGGCAACCCCCTAGGAGAGAAGCCCGTTAAGCCCTCACTAATGGCCACCAGGGGGGCCTCCTCAGCTCCAAAACTGCCCTCCTCCAGTGGAAGGGAGTTCCACACGCTTGAGTGGAAAAAAGGTCCTTTCCCCCTTTTGAGTCTCTCTCTTTCTCTCTTTCTCCCCTCGAACCACGAGGGAAGAGGGCCCAAAAATGGAGCCTTCCCCGCCCCTCAAAACCCACTTTTACTCCATTGCATTGGTTCT
Organism: Gekko gecko; assembly: GCA_029375565.1. Lineage (NCBI taxonomy): Eukaryota > Metazoa > Chordata > Lepidosauria > Squamata > Gekkonidae > Gekko > Gekko gecko. The sequence goes on along the minus strand of JAPDNY010000008.1, from coordinate 133,791,369 downwards.
GAAACACGAGAAATTCACTCCCCCTTTTAAATGTAATAAATCTTCTGTGCCTCTTTCCTCGCTACAGACCTACAAACTTCAGTTGCTTTTTACGCAGCCCCTGACATTCCTGCACTTTTCCTGGATTCCGCATGTCCCTTTTCAGTCAATGGTACCCTGTTGTGGAGCCCTGACCTGCCTAGTCCAGTCTCATCAGATCTTGGAAGCTAAGCAGGGTCAGCCCTGGCTAGTACTTGGGTGGAGACCACCAAGGAAGTCCCAGGTTGCTACGCAGAGGCAAGCAATGGCAAAACACCGGCATACCTGAGGGACCACCTTTCCCCGTATATGCCCCAAAGAGCACTTCGGTCTGAGTTTCAACACCGCCTGGCGGTCCCTGGCCCTAAGGAGGCCAGGCTGGTGGCCACTAGGGCAAGGTCATTCTCAGTGGCGGCTCCTACCTGGTGGAATGAGCTCCCAGAAGAGATCAGGGCCCTGCGGGACCTTTCGCAGTTCCGCAGGGCCTGCAAGACGGAGCTCTTCCGCCAGGCTTACGAGTAGGAGCCGCTGCTCCTTTTCCCGCTCCCTTTCCCTTTGGCCGCCAGCCCCCACCCCTCTGCCGCCAATTGTTACCATCTCATGTGGTAGAGGGAGGGGGCAGTCGAGGGAGACCTCGCCATGACATCACTCTGTTTAAACTATTATCTGACGCCATCGGACTGAGATAATAGAACAGCTATAGAGCACTTATGAGGTTGAAATGTTATCGATTTATATGTTTTAAGATATTGTCTTGGCACTTGGATGCCTTACTGTAAGCCGCCCTGAGCCCGCTTGCGGGGAGGGCGGGGTAGAAGTGTAATAAATAAATAAATAAATAAATAAATAAATAAATAAATCTTGTCTTGAAAACCATATGGCGTCACCGTAAGCCAGATGGGACTTGATGGTACTTCCCACCTACCACCTCTCCCGGAAGTAGCTGGGACATGAGACAGCATTCTTTTCACTCAAGTTATAACTTATGCAATTGGAGGCCATAATCTAGAGATTCCTAAACTTGAGAGTTGCAGGTGGTCTACTAAAATAGAAAGCCTACTTCATACTTATACTGGAGAAAAATTGGAAGTGTATTTCTTAGCAGGGATTGACGCAGACACTTAGCTAGTGGCCCCTTCTTAGGGCAGGCAGCTCTGTCTCTTTTCTGCACCATGTGATCAAATTACTTAAATCACTTCCAAACAACAGCAGAATCAGATGCCTTCTACTCAGAAGGTGCCATACTTTGGACAGCACAGAAACGTGTAATTTCATTGTGTGATCAGCTCATGGTTCTCTCAAGTCACGGTGGCTCACAGAGACAGAGTGACTGCCTACACCTTGACTATTTTTTTGTGGGCGTGTTATACTCAGAGTGCAAAATTATTTGCATGCCTTTGAAATTGGTTTGGAAACTTCATTTGGCACATAATGCAGCAGTGAGACTCCTGTCAGTCGCTTGGAAGGAGATCACTCCAGGGTTGCTTCAGTTGTTCTGCTTCCAGGCTGAATTAAAAGTGCTGGTATTTACTGTTGAAGATCTTTAGACTCATTGAACCTTATATTTCTTGTTGTACTTCTGTGCACCAGTTACATTTCTCAGAATGCCTTCTCCTTGTGGTGCCTTCTCTTAGGACTTTGCGTACGGCAGCAGCTAGGCTGCGGGGTTTCTCTGTGGTATTTTTGATCCTCTGGAATGGCCTACCAGAGTGAATGCACAGGGCACCTTCCACTGTCTGCATTTAGGAAGGCAGTTTGCTTTTACAGTTATTTTGGTAGGGCTACCATATTTTGAAAAGCAAAAAAGAGGACATATTTCCTGACTGACTACTTCAAACAAATGATCACCATGACAAAATCTCATTTTAAATACTCTTACTATTTAATCTGTGATAATCGCTACGAAGTAGAAATATTCCTAACCTTCCAACCCCAAAAGAGGACATTTTCATCAGTTTTTTAAAAAGAGCTCAAAAGAGGACGGACACCAAAAAAAAAAGAGGACATGTCCTCTAAGAAAAAGACATCGGGTAACCCTAATTTTGGGGTCTTGTGTCCCTGCTGTGTGTTGCTGCATTGTTACTGCCTTGAATTCAAGGAAATGGTTGGATATTGGTACGCAGCAACTGTTTTAAGATGGTGTGAAGTGGCATGTAAGTTTTTCTTTCCTGGCATTGGATCTCAGGTGTGGTGACCCATTTGTGCCTGTAAATCACTCGATGTGTCTGCCCTTCATGCCTCTGATGAATCTTTGGAAAACCAGCCCAGACATATGGTGCCACTGATAAAGCTTTCTTAAGCATGTGTTTGCTGATGAAGCAAGATTTAGTTGGCTGGTTCAGACATGCCAGTTGATCAGCAAATATCTGCAACTGCAGGTTGTATTTCTCCGAGATCTAGGAATTTCATAGCCAGCTTGGTGTCATGGTTAAGAGCAGTGGACTCTAATCTGGAGAAACCAGTTTGATTCCCCACTCCTCTCCATGAAGCCAGCTGGATGACCTTGGGTCAGTCAGTTCTCTCAGAGCTGTCCTCTCAAGACCAGTTCTCTCAGAGCTCTCTCAGCACCACCTACCTCACAGGGTGTCTGTTGTGGGAAGGGAAGGCAATTGTAAGCCGACTCCTTCAGGTACTGAAAAGCAGGGTATAAAAACCAACTCTCCTCCTCCTCCTCCTCCTGAAATGTGAAGATTTGGATGGATTCAATCCACACTTTCCACAGCCAGTCATTAAGTTTATCAACTGATATGCATGCATGCCTGTGTGTATCAGTCAATAAAACAGGCTCATTGAATTTTTATTGATTACCCATGATGTTTGGACTGTATAAATGCTCTCAATGTGAGCCTTTTAAGTACTGTTCACAATAGCAGTAGCCATTGGGTTGCTGTTGTCTTGTTGCTGATTTTCCTGTTTTACTAGAGACTGGTTGTTGAGATTGGAAGTAGCCCTGCTGGATATAAATTTTTAAAATATGAGGGGAAAATGATCATTACAATATCCCGCTCAAAGGAAAAAGGAGACCTGATAGAGGCATTCCATTTTTATTGAACACCGGTAGTTGATTTCTAATGCTGCAAAGAAACTTTTGGAAGACTACAGTCCCCCAGTGGTGCGATCCAAACATTTCTCTCACTGAACAAGATACTCCAGGTTCCTTTTTTTTACTGGGCGAGAGGGCATGGATGCTATTGCTCAATAAATTGCTTCTAAGCAAGCCTTGACACAAAGAAAGCGGCATTTATTCCTGCTCCTATTTACCATAGGATTAACTGCTCCTGTATACTTTTTTAAAAAAACAGAAGCTACTGAGAAATGGAGAGCACATTTGCTTCTTTTGGAGGAAGAGAGAAAGAAATGCTGCCACATTCCTTCGCATAGAGCACTCTCTGTAGATTTCAACAAGTATCCACGTAGAATTAGTGGAATTGCTTGGTACAAGCATGAGGCGGTCAGTGTTGCTGGGTAGCTGCTGAGGCCCCAGGATGTTAGGAAGGTCCACTGCCCATCCCTGACCTGTCACACAGCTGTTGCCCCCTATGTGTTCTACCTGGTTAATACATGGATGGGGTTGCTACACAGAGGCCCCGTCCACACGGAGCATTTGCCCCACTGAAGTCACGGGAGCCCTGCAGACTTTCCGTGCGCGTTCATACGAGCACATCTGGGAGGCGTAGGGCTCCCGTGGCCAACCCGTGGCTTCCCTCCGAAAACACGGGATAACAAATTAGTAGGTCCGAGGTACTAGTTTCTGGAAACCCCGGGGCAAAGGCTGGCGTCTGATCGCAGGAGCGCCGGTATCCTGCGGCTTCTGACGCCCGCCCATGTCCCCGGGGTTTCCAGATGTTGTAAGTTTCCCTGGGATGCGCACCAATGCTGGACAGAGCATGCGGACACACAAGTCACCGACAGCGGCCTGCCCCCCCCCCAACGGCGCATGCATACTTCGCACTTGCGTGGTCTGCTGTGCTGCTGTTTTGCCGCGCTGCAGCAGCGCGGTGTGATCGCAGCGTGGAGCTGGCGTGTGGCAACCTGGTGGCCTGTGAGATCGGGCTACCGCACCTTATTTAGCTCTGGGGCAAACTGCCACACCTCCCCCGCGCGTTTTCTGGCCCGTGTGACCGGGGCCAAAGTCAGGCAATGGCAAACTCCCTCTGTTCGTCTCATGCCTTGAAAACCCCATGAGGGGTCCCTAGATGGTGGCTGTGGCTTGACAGCATTTCCACTATCAGCAATGGCGTAGTTGTGTCACTCTTGGTCACTGTGTTAACTTGCCCGGGGAGGGAGTGGTTGGCCTGCTTTCTGCCGTGCTGCAATGCCATCATGGTGGATGGTTGGAGGGATGGCATTGCCGCCACTATCCCACCAGGTGTGTATTGAGCTGCTGCCTCTGGCCTGGTTCTGAGCGTTGCTCAGGCACAGACTGAGCTGCCCATGCTTGTGTTATCTGCACGGCAATTCCCCATTTTGTCTTGAGTGCATTCTTGAAAATCTTGTGTGCTCAACCCAAAAGATAGGCAGGCTGTAGAATACAGCGCTTTGTAGCTTAATGTTTACCCAGCCTTAGAGATCAGCAGTGGTAGGTTGGCTCCAGAGGCTCTTTTTCCTCACAGAGAAGTCATGTTCCTCACAGAGAAGGTATATTCTACATCCTGGAGATTTCATAAGAAAGGCAAGGGTCCTTTCTGTTCTTGTTTGTTTTGCCATCTGTTGTTTTATTGGTTTTATCACTTTTATTGTGTTATGGATCTTATGTTGTAAGCTGCCCTGAGCCCACTTGTGGGATAGGATGGGGTAATAATAACAATAATAATTAAAAAATAAAAAGTGAAACTAAATCCAGAGGTCGCATGACCATGTGACCCTATTAGTATACGATCTCGAGAACATACATATTCTACCACTTTATGAATGGCTGCATCAAACGCCTGTGGAACAGTACTAGAAATAGGTTTGTCACCCCTGGCTTGCGAAATTTCTAGATATTCGTAGGTGGTGTTCGGGGGAGGTCAGAGTTTGGGGAGGAAAGGTGGCTCACTGAGGATGTGGTACCATAGACTACCCTCTGAAGCTGCCATTTCTTCCAGGGGAACTGATTTCTGTAGTCTGGAGATCTGTTGTAATTCTGAAAGAATTCCAGGCTCTACCTGGAGGTTAGATACCTTAACTAGAAGCTATTTTCCTTCTGTTCGTGGTTCTTTGAAACCAGCTCATTTTTATTAATTAAAAAAGAAAGGTATATGTCACAGAATCTGCCAGTAAACTCAGGCTCATTCCTCAAGCCTGCCTGATATAATAATAATAATAATAATAATAATAATAATAATAATAATAATAATAATAATAATAATAATAATAATAATAATAATAATAATAATAGTGTCATGTTGATGGTGGTTCTCAGGGAGGTGTTGTGAGATTCTCTCCTGTGCTGTGGTTGAATTGCAACCATAAAGTAGGATTCACAAAGCTCTCCAGACTGCTCTTGCTAAAACAAATACGCTCTCTTGTTCTTGATCCAACCTGGTTGGCTTTACATCACAGGGAAGACTGGAGATATATGAAGGATGATTATGATTTTTTTTGCATCTCTTTATAACTGGAGATTGAGCATTAGGATGAAGCTGGTTTTGGGGCGACTTGCTAGAATACTGCCTGGTTACCATGGCAACGCAGCAGGCCCAAATCACTCAAGAGATAAAAGACCGAGAGCGTAGCAGCATTAGAGGACCTCATTTTCCAGGTCCTAATAATTTGAGCCCCCATTTCTTAGAGTCATTCTTGGAGCACTTGGGAGTAGTAGACTACTTCCAAACATGTGCAAAGTGCATTTCCCTCACCACTGAGTAACTAAAAGCGGCCCTCACATATATGTGGGATTAGTAGGTATTTCAAGGCCATATACGGGGATTTTAAAGACATTGACACTCTTTGCTTTTTTAAAAAAACCAAGTCACTGACTGCATTCAGACATCGTTATCCATGGGTTAACAAATCTGGTAGGATGGTTTGGTAGGATGGTTTGGTAGGATGTTTAAGTATGGTTTGCAGTTTGCTGACAGACCAGAACTGGATTTTTTGTTGTTGTTGTTGTTGTTCTGATTATGCTGTGGCATGATATCTGAACAGACACATCTTAAGTTCACTGAAATAAAATAGTTTATATGAAGGAGGGTAGAAGTTTCACACAAAGCCAGCCCATTGGTCTTTCAAGATCAGTCTTGTCTACTCTGGCCAGCAGCAGCTCTCTAGGGTTTGTTATATTACTTACTGCCTGGCTGTTTTAACTGAAGATGCCATGGGTTGAACCTGGGATCTTCTGCATGCAAAGCAGATGCTCTACCACTGATGCAGCCTCAAGGTTCTGACAGCATGGATAAGTGTGGCCCAATCAGCTGAGCCTAAGAAAGAAATTCATCTTTGCATCAGATTGAATAGGTAGAACACACTTCCAGCAGCGGCACTGATCTTACCTCTTCATTGGCAGAGCTGAGTCCAGCAATACTGCCGCCAAGCTTTTCACACATTCTGCTTATGAGAGAGTCAATCCATCTAAAGTCAGCAACATTCTCCAGGCTGTTCCACCCAGCATCATTTTCAGCTTACGTAGCTTCAGCTTGTTCCCCTTCAGCCTCTTTAATTCGTATTCAGACAACGGCCCAAGACACAGGCAAGAGATTAACTGCTTGTGGGAGCTTAGTTAATGTATAATCCCAGAGCTACGTACAGTCTCATTTATTGGATATTAACCAACATACATGAGAGGATCAAACTCTGAGGTATTCCACATGCCAACTCCCAAGGAACTAATGGGACAAAAATGCCAAACTATTAATGTGCCTCCTCATTCTCAGTTCCCGAGCTCCCACATAATTCTCTAAAATGATCCAATTAAATGCAAGGCCTCAGTGGTGTACTGGTTAACAGCAATGGACTCTAATCTGGAGAACCAGGTATGATTCCCCATTCTTCCACCTGCTGGGTGACCTTGGGCCAGTCACAGCTCTCTCAGAACTCCCTCAGCCTCACCTGCCTCACAGGGTGTCTGTTGTGGGGAGAGGAAAGGAAGGCGGTTGTAAGCCACTCTGAGACTCCTTCGGGTAGTGAAAAGTGGAGTATAAAAACCAACTTCTCCTCCTCTTCCTCCTCCTCCTCCTCCTCCTCCTCTTCTTTGGTGTAGTGGTTAAGTGCGTGGGCTCTAATATGGGAGAAACGGGTTTGATTCTCCACTCCTCCAACTTGCAGCTGCTGGATGACCTTGGGCAAGCCATAGTTCTGTCAGAGCTGTTCTCTCACGAGCAGTTTCTCTCAGAGCTCTCTCAGCCTCACCTAGCTCAAAGAGTGTCTGTTGTGGGGAGGGGAAGGGAAAGGAGTTTGTAAACCGCTCTGAGACTCCAGGTGAGGGGTGGGGTATAAATCCAATCTCTTCTTCTTCCTCCTCCTCCAGTGGCAAAATTAGCTGTGGCATCCAACAACTTGAACATAGCACCGTTGCCTGTAGCCATCTATATGCCACGGTCACCAGAGCAGCTTATCTCAAAACAAGCCCCCAAACCAGGTTCAAAAGGATCAGTGATACAAGATTGAATGGCATGTCATCCATTTAGACCCGTATAAACTTGATCTTCCCAAGTCTTATCAATGTTTTGTGTTCTACATTTTATTCAGAAGAAGATATAACTGTGGTGAATAATTCATAGCCCTTTGCAAGCTGGAAGGCAGATGGCTTTAAATGCTGACTGAGCTGAGGTCACGGATGAACTGGCTCTTGGTGGTTTGTTTTTATCTCTTCTGGGGCTGATTGTGGTGTCTTTGCCATCCCTGCCTGTCCTAATCAGCCTCTTGTGAAGATTTTGTTGCAAGACTAACATAATGGGCCACGTTGGCATTCTTCCCCCTTCCGAGACCTTATAATTTAACCATCGCAATGGGCTCTTGCAGAATTACTGTCATCTTGAAGTGCATGAACTGCTATACAGTAATTTCTGTTTCGTCTCTTTTCAGTTCTACAGGCACTTCGGTGGCGATTCTGACATGTGGCCTTTGTGTTGCTATTTACAGAAAAGTCACCACACTTTATCCAGAGGATGTGTTGGTTTGTTCTGGACATGGTTGTTGTCCCAGATAGATTTCATGAGTCCTAAGCATGAATCTTTTTTAACCTAGCAGTGGCAACTTAATGGGGTCAAACGGAAGAGATTATGTTAGGGCTAGTGAGGAAACAGGTTGCTGGAAATCAGGCTTAAAATAAGTGAATTATATTTACTTCTCTGTGTGTTTTAAACTGTGGTGTGTATTAGTATTGCCCTGATCTGGATAGCCCAGGCTAGCCTGGTCTCATCAGATCTGGGAAGCTAAGCAGGGCTGGCACTGGCTAGTATTTGGTTGGTAGACCTCCAAGGAATACCAGGGTCATGATACAGAGACAGGCAATGGCAAACCACCTCTGAACATCTCTTGCCTTGAAAACCCTACCGCTGTGACCTGACAGCAAAAAAAATACAGCTATTTTTAAGACTGCTTATTGCATTCACTTTAATGTAAGCCAGCCTGAGCCTCGTTTGTCAGAGTAGTGGAGTATAAATTTGATAAATATGTAAAGCATTGTGCTTGACCCTGGGCAGGGAGCCACCACTGATGGCAATCCCATGAATAGATACCATTTCTAAATCACACTTAGGTTATTGCCATACATCTGCTTTTTGAAAGAAAAGTTAAAACTAGCTGTGGTTGGGGAGTCGTGGTTGCTACCAAAAATAACAGCCTTGTGTTCACCTGGCCACTTCCCCCACTCTGGTAGCATTTAGGAAAAATGCACACTGAACGTGACATCCTCATGATCTGTATTTCCCTGTCTCCGTCCCACTTGTGCATAGGGAAGCTTGGAGACTGCATCCTTTGTTTGTCACTATATGTTACCAAATAGAAAGGAGACAGAGATATGGGTTTGCTTTCTCAGTGGCCACTGTTCATCTCTATTTCTAGCCCCAGCCTGCAGAGCCGTAATGGACTGTGTTTTGTGGTATGGCAGAGCTCTGAAACATCTGCTGGGTTGCTTTGCAATGAAGTGACATCTGGCATCACTGCTGTGCGACTGTCTCTGGCTGACTCCCTCTGAAAAGGCCAGCACTTTCTAATGGGGCAAATGGATGGCTCACCCCAGATGGTGAGTGTAGGAGGAACTTGAGAAATCAGTTTCAGTAGCTGAGTGGAGTTATGGGTCTTGTCGTCACGCCAAGGTATTGAGGCATAGCAGACAGAGAGATGCTATATGGAGAAATGGCACCATTCAGTGGGATCGCAGTCGGTGCAGGGACTGGCCATCCAGTGCTGAGCTTCAGTTTACTGTCTCGGAAGTAGATGCCATCTATTCAGTTGTTAAAAGGGGAGATGAATGAAAATGTTTGCAAACGCTAGTCCTGCCACTGAAGCTCGTTCTTCCTGAACCCAGAATGATATCCAAGTACTCAACATATAGAGTTGAGGATTATAGCCTGTTCTCTCCCCCCTCCAAATCAGTTTCAAGACTTGGAAACCTACGGTCCTCTCAGCTGTGTCACTGATAGCACCATGGGCTTTCCAAATCCCTCCCATGAATTGTTAGCCACTCCTGTGTCTGGCACTTCGGACCTTGCAGATACAGTGAGTGGTCTAGCTGCTGGGAGGCAGAAGGGAATGAGATAAAGGTGGGAAATATTCCTCCCTGAGCCCACTGCTTAGCTGGCTTACTGCTTCAGCTAAATGTGGGACAGGGAGAGGAAGAAGGAAAAGGGGAGGCAGAGAAGCTTCTCTAGGTTGGAAATACAGGCAGAGTTGGATAAAAATCTATAATCTGCATCTTTTCTCTCTCTGTCTACAGCAAAAGACCTCTGTTTACCGAATCCAGTTCTGAACAGAGTCCAGAAGTGTTTTCTGCCTCTGAAATGTCACTTGTGGCAGGACCGGAACTTGTTCTTGGGATGCCAAGAATCAAACCTGTAGCTATACACATGGCCTTGCCCTGTAGTCTGCATAGTCCCCTTCTGGGTTCCTGTGTCTTGTTTTTTCTAACATCTAGCTACAAATATATATGCAACTGGAGTTGGGGGCCCCTCTCATTATGGGTGTGGGTAGAATGGGGGCAGGTAGGAACCCTCAACCCTAAAACAGGCCTTTGTTTAAGATTACCCTTCATCTGTGGGTGCCGATATACTGTGATTCCCTACAGGATCCTTTCTTTAGTGCCGTTAGAATACAACCCTCTCAGACACGGACTAAAATAAACTCAGACAGCTCCACACTGTGATCAGGATACTGCTGCTTGCTAAGCTGTGTAATGTAAACAGTCACTATAAAAAGCTCTTTTTCCCTATTTGTGTTTTCGGGAGGTCTTAAAACAGGAAGATGCAATATATTTTGAAGCAGCTTTTTTGTGTGCTCTGTATGTAATGAAAGGAGTGATTGCTGTGGGTTGTGTGTGTGTGTATCTTTCTAGCATTGCCTTGTTGGAAAGCAACCTACAAAGAAGAGGACTTATTCTCTTAACATGTATCTAAGATGGTGTTTTTATTAATTGTGGATCATTCCAGTTGGTATACAGAAATCTTGAAAGCAACCTGTAAGCAGCAGAAATATTCGAACGTTACCAAATGCGTTGCTGCAAGTTAGGTGTTGCAGATGTATCTGGGGTACTCTTATTTAAATGTAGTGCTGGTGGATATGATGGTGCAGATACCCAGTGTCTTGTTTAAATTAGGCTCTCTGTCACTGGATGTGCACCATTGGCATGCTGGAGATCCATTGCCTTGTTGGCTGTTGAGCTGGTGTCACAAACTTCGTGGCTGTGAGCCCAGTTTTAAATGGGATGCTGGGCATGGTGCAGCATCCTACAGTTAGGTCCTTCTTGCCAGCATCAGATTTAATTCATGCCTAGCGGACACACTATTGTACACCAGCACTAACATACATTTCAAGTTAGCACTACTCAAGCTGCCTAGGAGGGTGGGATGAACACAACCACTGGTCCATCAAGGTCAGTATTGTCTATTGAGACTGGCCATGGTCTCCAGGGTCCATTAAGGTTAGTATTGTCTAATAAGACTGGCAATGGCTCTTCAAGTTTTCAGATGGGGGATTTTCACAACACCTGCTATCTGATTTTCAACTGAAGATGCCTGGGATTGAACCTGGGACCTTCTGCATGCCATGCAGATGCTCTGCCACTGAGCTATGGCCTCTGCCCTAAGGGGGGAAGTACCATTTGTTCAGTGTCAATTTATAGGCGGTCCATAAAGACTGTGACACTGTGTCAGAATCCGTAGGTTATGCTTCACTGGACCCAGGTATCTAGGGGGAGCCCTGACCAGGTTTGCAAAACCCATTGCCATCATATGGTCAATACTTCATTTTCAGAAATAGAATCCTTTCTTTCATGACCTTACGTTATGGGATGTGGTCAGTGAGTGCGTGTTTACAGGCTCACCCTATGCCTAGTCAGGTCTTGCTTGGTATAGTTGCTTGTTGCACCTAGGTAAAGGTTGGTCTACAAGTACTCTGTTTCCAGTGGTGGTTGGCCAGATCTGGGAGCTCCCATGATGACTATTTTTTTGTAATGTTAGTCTCAAGATGCTGGGTATTTGAGGATTATGGCTCTCTGAAAATGGACGTTCCATTTTTAACTTTTGTGGCTGATAGTTACTGATAGCCGATGAGTATATGTTTTCATTGGTCTGTATCCAAGCTCTGCTCATCAGGGCCTCCTGTGGTATTGAATTCTATAAATCGACCCAGGTCATAAAGTGTTTTTTTTGGTTTGTTCTAACCCCTACCATGAATCAGTTACATTGGATGACCTCAGATCCAGTGAGCAGTAAAAAAAAAAAAAATCTGGTATATCGTTGTGTTTTTGACACATGTCTAGGTGGTCTCCCATCCTATAAAAATCTTTTATAGTTCTCTTCTGCCTTTTGGGGATGGGGGTAAATGAGAAAAGTACAAGCTTTTTCATCACTGGGAAGTGACATTTCCTCGACCATTTCAATTCCTTTTTCCTAGATCACCTTCAATTTTCATCTCTCTTTGATAGGTGGGTGACTAGGGATTATACCCAGTATTCTAGAAACAGGTGAACTATAAACTTCTATACTGGCATTATGTTTGTTATATACTTGTTTCATTTTTAATGCCCTTCCTAAATAATTCATAGCATCTTAATCTTTCCCTTTTCTCAACTACCGCAAGCTGAACTTAAGTTTCTGCTGAGATAGATCAAGATGGGGAGCCGTGTTAGGCTGTCTGTAGCAGTAGAAAAGAGTAAGGGTCCATTAGCACCTTAAAGACTAACAAAATTTATGAGCAGTGACTCACAAAAGCTCATGCGCTATCACAAGCTTTGTTAGTCTTTAAGGTGCCAAAGGGCTCTTACTCTTTTCTTAAGTTTCCACTGAGTTCTTATTATTTATATATTTATTTATTATTTTCAATTTATATCCCACCTTGCCGGTGAACTGTCCCTTCTGTCAAGTCCTCAAGAAACTGCTAGACATCCCTAGCTATCTGAATGTTCAGTGTGAAGCTTTTTTGCCCGAGCCAGTCCCACTGAATTCAGCAGAGATTTCTTTGGAGTAAGATTTTACAGTCTTGGCGAACATTCAACCAAGTCCAACCTCTGCTGTATTGAATAGAGTTGTCATTCACAAATTAAGCAACCTCAGTATGCACCTATGACTCCAGGTTGTTTGAAGATCCTTGGGGAATAAGCCAAGGAGTCCCATTATAATGTGGCTACTTTTTCTTATAAAAATTTCTTAGCGATGAACAGCAGTATCGTTTTAAGCTAGAATGCAAGGAATTCAACCCCCTCCCCCGGCTGAAATCTCGACTTTCTTTTTTGGTTCGGCATCCATTTCTATCCTGGCCCATTGCACAGTTCATTTGAAACATCACAAGTAGTTTGCCTTAGGGTGTGAATGACTGTCTGATACACACCCTTTGGCCTTTTAAACTAGGTATTTTGTTTGGATTTGTTAGGCCTCAGGGCTCAGCTGAGACAGGGTCCCCTTTTATTCTTCAGTAAGAAAGCTTACTTTGATTTGATATAAAATTCAGCAACTTTACATTTCAGTCCCACTGCCATTTGGCCCTGGTAACCTGTTTACTTCGCTAGTTAATTCTAAAATTTCCCTCTTCTGCTTGGCTTAGATGTGGGTGTCCCCCAACGCTTCCTTTTAAATCAGGTGTCCCCTGTTAGATGATATCCCTTCCTAGGTTTAATTTCAATAACCAAGATACTTTGGATCTGGACTGGTTCTAGGATTCAGCTCTATGTCTGCCACCCCTCCCCCCCCCAATGTTTTTAATATTATACTTGTATTCTGGAGCAAGATCAAGAGGGGCAGCCATGTTTGTCTGTCTGTAGCAGTAGAAAAGAGCAAGAGTCCAGTAGCACCTTAAAGACTAATAAAATTTGTGGTGGGGCGTGAGCTTTCATGAGTCACTGCTCGCTTCTTGAGAAATGATCGGCAACTCATGAAAGTTCATACCCTGCCACAAATTTTTGTTAGTCTTGAAGGTGCTACAGGTCTCTTGCCCTTTTCTTCTGGAGAACATTTCCAAGTGAATAAAAACAGTACATTCTGAGCAAGAATTTGAAATCTGTCTTTTTTTAACATTGGCAGGTCATTTTCGTTCAAGTTAATCCAGGTGAAACCTTTACAATAAGGGGCGAAGATGGAACACTTCAGTGCATTCAAGGTAAGGGAGTCTCTTCAGAGTACACTTCTGTTTAATATGGAAAGTAAGTTTTACTCCCTTGATGTCTTTGATTGACTGCCTGCGGGTCTTACAATTTGTCCTTTTTCTTAAACCGAAAGCGTCCATGATGGCATGGTACACAAACCTTCAGCCTTTTCTTTTTTTCACTTTGCAAAACTTCAGACAAGGTTTAGACAACTTGGGGCTTGATCTGAAGAATTTGCACATTTGTAGAGGGAGCTTCCTTCCAAAAGGATATTCCCTAAATATGAATGCATGGATTCTGAAGTTACTTTTGGCTCAACTGTTATACTATTCTCATCTTACTGATTTGTGCACTGTTGTCCCCCAGTGGGGCATCAGATACTGTTACAAGTAGGACTTGATCTGGTGATCACCGTATGTTGCTAGCAAGAGGGAGTTGCTAGCATCTCCCTCACTCAAGTCATTGTGAGCTTTCTGCTGTGTACATAATGCTGAAGTGGCATCTTGCCTGTACTTAAAGCACAGTGCATTGAGGGAAGCTTACGAAAAGGTTGATCAGGGTCCTGTTTCTGGCACATAATTGGAAGGAATGACTTATGTGGCACTTCCTGTGCAAGACATCACTGTGCTTGGAGCAGTAAGGCAGGACCTTGCTGTCACTGAGATTTGCAGAAGTAAAGTAGAAGCAGCAGGATGCTGATTCATTCTGAGGAACGAGATATAATAGGCCATTACCATTAGGAAGTCTAGTCCACAAATCTGTTTCTATGGCATTTGGTATAGTCAAAATTATCCTGAAATCTGACCGGAAGAGAAGTATCTTCTGGGATGCCAGTTGACTCATGAGTCTCTGGCCAAGTACAACAGTCCATTGTACCCAAATCCAGACCTGGAATGATGCCAGTCAGATAGAACATCTGCAAGCTGTACTGTAGACCTGCAGTCTAGCCAAGGGATAGTCAGGTGGAAGTAGTGACTAGATCAAAGGCCTTTCTGAATCTTTAGGCACCTTTGGGAATTCCGACACAGGGTGGTGGTCACGACTACAAAATGGCCGCCTCAGGAGGCAAAGCCAGCTGCAGAATGTCAGAGGGTTAGGTTATGCATACTTCTAATAATAACTGTTTATTGTTTCAGGCAGAAGTTCTAAAATATGTTCTTCAAAACACAGAACTAACTTTCAGCCACACAGGGTCTTGTGCTTTGGTGGCAGCTGTTGCCAAAGCAACATTTTAAAAGGCCTTCACAGCCAGTCAGAAGCCCTGCTGGACAAAAGCCCTATCTGGCCCTGCCCGTTTTCTAAAAACACTCAGTGGGTGCCAGGAAAGGGGTTGGCAGGTGCCATGGTGCCCAAAGGGACCCCCTGTATTAGATTATTGGACTCCAGCCAAGGAGATTGATGCTCAAAGCCCTGTTCAGCCCTGAGGTGTATCGGGTAACCTTGGGCGGTGGACTCTCTCTGCCTTGCAGAGTTATTATGAGACTAAAATGATGGGAGGAATGGGAGAACTGTGTGTGGCAATATTATAAGCGGGCATTGAAGCTGAGAGAACAACACAGGAGCTTAAAGTTTGTAGCAGAGGTGAAATTTGTACCCCAGACTTCCCCAGCTCACACAATCAGCTGCTGCAGTACTGCGGAGCTGCTCGCAATTCCTTGACCTTTTTAATATAATTCCCAGATTTGTTCTGAGAGAAATGTGGAAAGCCAGAAGTTAAATGTCAAGCTGGATTTTCCTTGCTTTGGCCACACAAAAAGTGCTTGATCAATACGTAATTCATGCTTAACGCTTGAAGAAAGGCAGATTTGTGCTGCATATTAGCACGGGGGAACTTTTGAAGTAAAGCTCACACCTTTAAAAAAATGCTGCTTGTAAGATTGCCAGATTCTGGGGAAGGTGGTGCGAGCAGACACGCACTGTATGTGTGAGTCATTCATAGTAACTAAGTCCTACCCAGGGGCTATGTTTTTGGCTTTGCTCTGCTGCTTGAAGCTGGTGATCATGAAAGGCAAAGGACTAATAGCTTGAACTCGGCATTAAGAAAGACACATTTCAGTTGTGACCTGCAATACAGTAATCTCATCAAGCTAACTCCATTTGTATTTTTTGTGTGTGTGTGTTCCATTTAAAGTAGAAATGAAAAGGAATTAATGAAAATAATATGTTCTAGCGACTTATCTGCTGACCTGGCCTTGTTAAGAAGGTTTTGGTTTTGCATGTGCCTTTGGAAACTGCCCGAATCAGGCATATTCTGGTCTTGTATCCGAATTTACACACCTATTTTGCAAAGCTCATTTCAAGAAAATTCACCACTAAACTGTTGCCAGCCTCTGACAGCTCTTCTTGGTTCTGGTCCTGGATGTCAATCTTAAAACTATTGCCATATTTCTGCTAATATACCAACCATTGTACAATATACTCCGGGATAGGCTGCAGTGCAGAGAACTTGGAGCACTGGAAGGTATTGCAGAGCAACTTCTATGCAAACTGAGCACCCCATTCCATATCCTGCACCCCAATCTGTAAATTAAATCAAGTTTTTAGAACACGTCCTTTAAAAATGTTTGGACATTTGTTGGTTTGTATTATGTATAAAATGTTATATTTTTTTAAAAAGGTCTTTACAGTACTCTGGTCTGCTGTTTGTCATGTTACAAAGAAAACGTTACTGATATGGACCAATATGAATCTTGAGCCCGTAGTCAAGAATTTCTAAGTCAGGGGGCATCTTAATTCCTCGAGGGGCACTGGGATACAAGTCACGGAGGCAGGGGCGGAGAGTGTGGTCAAGGTCACTTCTTGATTGGGGATTAGCCCAGAAACAGATGTGGTGCAGGGGGAGTTCGCAGCAGCTGTCGCATCTTGCCAGAGGGTCGGGGAGGCTGGGCTGAAAGGAAGTCAGACGGACTTCACTGCCACAGGAGGTCGTGGCAGCTGCAAGCATGGACAGTTTCAAGAGGAAATTAGATAAACATATGGAGCAGAAGTCCACCAGTGGCTATTAGCCACAGGGTATGGATGGGAACTCTCAGTCTGGGGCAGGTGATGCACTCTATTCTTGGTGCTGGAGGGGCAGCAGTGGGAGGGCTTCTGGTGCCCTGGCCCCACTGCTGGACCTCCGGATGGCACCTGGTATATTTTGGCCGCTGTGTGACAGAGTGTTGGACTAGATGGGCCATTGGCCTGATTCAACATTGGCTTCTCTTATGTTCTTATGTTCTTATGTTCTTATGACTTGGCAGGAAGTCGAGGGGCTGGGCCCCGAAATGCCCTATTATAGCTATGGGCCTGCACAGTCAGAAGGTGTGAAGATAACTTTGTCTGGAGTAAGAGGCAGATCTTTTTCTGGTCACACTGTAATATCCTTGTTGTGTATAAGTTAAAAATTTGATTGGCCAAGAGCCCCATAGTGTGATTTGGGCTCCCAAAAAAGAGAGGCACTTAGGAAGTTTCAACAAAACAGTTGATGAAAAACGCTGCATTTGGGTTGAAATGCTCTGGACCTTGATTGTTCTGCAGGTTCAGTAATAAGTAACCCTAACAGCTTATTTCCCTCCCTCCCTTCCCAAGACGCACGGTGGGTAACAGCAATGTAAAAACAACTTGATAAGAACATAAGAACATAAGAGAAGCCAATGTTGAATCAGGCCAATGGCCCATCTAGTCCAACACTCTGTCACACAGCAGCCAAAAATACCACGTGCTATCAGGAGGTCCAGCAGTGGGGCTAGGACACTAGAAGCCCTATAAAACAACTTCATAATAAAACATGATGAAACGTTTTTTAAAAAACCAACTTATTCCCTAGCCAGCAGGGTATTCCCCATTCGCCCAAACACAGAACCAAACTAGACGCTACATCTTGACATGAGTTGGGATACAACTGCCCAACCTGACTCAGTGTTGTGCAAGATCAGAGAAACATAACTTGAAAACAGAAATAGCTGCTGGGGAGTGGGTGGCCCTTTTCTTTGGCTTCATGTGTCCGCTTATGAGATTGCGTGGTAGAGAAACTGGAAGCCCTTCCTCTCCCCTTGCAGCACTCCAGAGGCTGAATGCAGTGCTTTCAAGGTAAGTTCCTCAGTTCTTCCGTGAGACAATGAGTCAAGTTGGGCACCTGTGTCCTGACTCATCTCTAGTTGGCTCTCAAACTGCTCTTGAAGCTCTCTGGAACCGCTCTGTTTTGTAGCCTCATCAGAAAGCCAGAAGTGTCGGAGCCTCCCTGACCTCTTCTGGGAGGCTGTTTCAGACGCACAGGGCAGCCACTGAAAAAGTTTGAGGCCAGACTGTGGCAGGACATTGAATTAAGAGCCAGAAGGTTAAGGGAAACTGAGTAACAGGGCCCAAAATTTATGTGAATAAACTTGAAGCATAAGTATTACCAAATATACATGTGTTTATTACAAATTCGATAAAAACAAATATTGGCCCAAGTACTAGCCTCAATTCAGAATAAGATTTAACACCAAAGATTAGACCGTTATTGCCCCTGATCAAACACGTTTCAGACCACTGGCCTTTCTCAGTGGTCAAACAATCATGTTACAGAAGGGCTCCAGACATTACAATAATACAGTCATTTCTTAGACCAAGGTGAAAATGTTTGGGAGAAGAAAGGAAAGAAGTGTAACAATTGTTAATTATTAAAATTAACACATTCTTATGAATAATAGGCCAAACCTTGACCCTAAGTTACTTACTCATAATCATTATCTGTGACCTAAGGCAGAAAAATAAATCAGAAGTCTCATTCTAGATAGCTTACTGTGGGATGTGGGATTGTAACAGGCAGATACAATTTGCCTCATTAGAGGCTTTCTTCTTTTTTGTGTTGTAAACACCTAGTAGAGGAAAAACTGTAAGGTGGCATGAAATTACCTTTGTATTGAGATGTCGAATATGTGACTTCGTGCGTAACTACTAATGTCTTAATGCAGACTTCTTGGGCACTGCTTCCTTTCATTGCATTTGAAGTATTTTTTTAATAAAGTGCATCCATTCTGTAACTCAGTTAGTTATCCAGATTATGACGTACTGCTTTAATGACCTTAGATTGGAACAGGCAGTTTTAGTGGTTAATTTCAGCGTTGAAGAAGAAGCATAATTTGTTGTAACTTGAACACACCAAATAATTTGCACAAGCTTTTATTTACATCAGGTCACATGCCTGCTCTGCAGCTGTCTCAAGTTTTTGATCGAGTGGTTCTTACCTAATGAAAAACACTTTTGCATTGCTTTCTGGGACAGTATGATCATTTTGCGGAAAGTTTTGGAAACCAGAAACATCATTCCTTTTATGCATTTGATCAAAACTTGGGAGTGACCTGTAAAGATCCACCATATCGTTTTCTGTGGTTTTTATTGCAAGTAAACATCTCGGTAGTGCAGCTGAGGTTTCTAATCTGTGCATCAGATTATGAGCAGAAATGATCTATGCACATGTATCTTCTAAGCCTTATGTATTTGTATTAAGCGAGTTGACATGTGGGTATACCATATGGTTTGTACTTGAACTATTTACTTACTCACTGAGACCCAAGGTGGATTACAAAATATAAAAAAACTAAATCAGGCATTATGATTCATAAACTATCCAATAAACAATGCGGTAGGATTAGGATTACAGAATTGGAAAACAATGCAGAAAAGAAAGAAGAAAAGAAAACCAGTCCTAAAGCATGACTTGCCCTAATGCGGACAGTGGGGAGTACAAAGGTAGGAAACAGTGTAATAAAGGTAGGTGATCCAGTAAGCATTGCAACAGATTATAGTCCTGTTCCCTTACAAAAGAGACTTCCTGAGCTTTCCCATTATACTACATTTTTAATCCATTTATAAAAAATGCATTCCTGAATATGTCTGCCTTCATAAGTACCATCAAGGTGGCTAACAAATTAAAACATACACAATAAAATGAGATTGCTGTGACAAAATTACCTTTAAAGTAGCCAGATTCTGTGCCCAGGCATGTCTAATTAGACAGAAGAATATGGTTTATTTTAACAAATTTTAACTCCACTGGTGGACCTCCTGATGGCACCTGATATTTTGGGCCACTGTGTGATGGAGTGTTGGACTGGATGGGCCATTGGCCTGATCCACCATTGGCTTCTCTTATGTTCTTAACCAAGCATTGTATTTTTATTTATTTATTTATTATATTATATCCCGCCCTCCCCGTGGACGGGCTCAGGGCGGCTAACATTTATCAGCAGCATGTGCCAATCCACAATAAAACACTTAAAAAACATTATATTTTAAGCCCAGTATATTTATGCCATGCAACCAATGTAATCAAGATACTGTTTTTGATTATTTTAATTTTGTTCTCTGATTTTGGATTGTAATAAACTTGACTGACTGACATAATAAAATAATATCTTTTAAAAAATTAAAACCAATAAAAACACATAACTAAAATAAAACCAGAACTACAGGACACACACAAACAAAAAAAGAGGTGCATGCCTTGCAGGATCTCCCTTGCAGGATCTCCCTTGCATGCCACAGGGCATGCAAGGCTGCTCTTTTGGGGCAGCCTTTGGGGTGATTGTGATCCACCAAGCAGATGGTATGCTTCAGCTGTGTCTTCACCATCCATGCATCCTACCCTGCTTGTTAGTGGATAGATTTTAATGGGGATAGATTTTTAATAAAAATTTTAAAGTTTTATTTATTGTATCTTTTGTATTGTTTTTATTGGGTGTATGTTACATGTTTGGGGTAGTAGTTAAGTGCGCGGACTCTAATCTGGGAGAACCGGGTTTGATTCCCCACTCCTCCCCTTGCACCTGCTGATGTGACCTTGGGTCAGTCACAAGCTCTGGCACAGCTGTTCTTGAAAAAGAGCAGTTTCTGTCAGAGCTCTCTCAGCCCCACCTACCTCACAGGGTGTCTGTTGTGGGGAGGGGAAGGGAAAGGAGTTTGTAAGCCGCTCTGAGACTCCTTTGGGTAGTGAAGGGCAGGGTATAAATCCAATCTCTTCTTCTTCTCTTCTATGTTGTTAACCGCCCCGATTCCCATTCAGAGGAGAGGGAACAGGATCTAAATTTGATAAATAATAATAATAAAGGTCAACACCTTCAAGCCTGAGCTCTAGGATGTAGTGTTGTAGGACTTGTGTAAGCACACTCTGATTCCCAGGGCTCTGTTGGTAATTCTAATAGAATCCTGTCAGGAGCAGGAGAATATTCATTTGTTTTTTGTGGGTTCCCCCCAGACCATCTATAGTGTGGTGTAAAAATGAATAACTCCCATAATCTCCATTCCTTTATATGAAAGGGAGTCCCAGAGCATATATGTGTTTTAGTGACTCTTGATTTTTCTTTAAAAAAATACTAAATGTAAGTTTTATAAGACAAAAAATCTGTTTCTTGAAATTTTCAAAATGGTGTATAAAGTTACTGAGTTCCCTGATTGAGGCATTTCCTTATTGTTACAACACATTTCAGGCAAGCAACTTTGAGCATTTATTGCAAATTCAGATCTCTTGTAGCTTGCAGTTCAGATGGCTGTAAAATAAAGGATGTGAGGAGGCCCCAAGGTAAAAATAAGCAGAATGTATGAAATATATAATCATTGGAAATACACGGAGCAAGCTGAAATATGGTGCAACACCAAGACTTCTAAAGAACATCTGGGGCAGCACTGTAGCTCAACTATAATTCTATTTAAGACCATTAAAGAAAAATAATTACTAACCAGATTTTTGTTTAAAGAATTATTTTTTCCAGTTCTGGTTGGGTCACTGTTTTTTTGTTTTATACCAGTTCGTATTCCTTGATCTATAGTCACTGGGGTGGATCCTACCTCTATGCTATCACTCCACCAAGCAAAGTTTATGAATTTATAAAAAGCATTTAGAGTCCACCTTACTTCAACCCTAAGGAGATTTTCTCCAACTTAAGCATCTCTTCCATTGGTGAAAGAGCAGCTTAAATTGGTGGAAGGCTGTTTGGAGGATGGTTGGATCCACGCCACTAGCTGGTAATGATGGCCTATACCCTACCAGTCCACACAGCAAAGTCTGAATCGTTCCCCCAACTTAAGTAGCTCTTCCACTAAGGAAAGAGCCACTTGAGTTGGAGGAAGGCTTCAAGGTGGTAAGATCCATTCCATACATTTGTTGATTTCTGCAGATCAGATTACTGTGAATAAGCTACGCAGGTACTTCTTCACCCAAAGAGTGATTAACACATGGAATTCACTGCCACAGGAGGTGGTGGCAGCTACAAGCATGGACAGTTTCAAGAGGGAATTAGATAACCATATGGAACAGAAGTCCATCAGTAGCTATTAGCCACAAGGTATAGCTAGGAACTCTCAGTCTGGGGCAGGTGATGCACTCCATTCTTGGTGCTGAGGAGGGGCAGCAGTGGGAGGGCTTCTAGTGTCCTGGCCCCACTGCTGGACCTCCAGATGGCACCTGGTATTTTTGGCCACTGTGTGACAGAGTGTTGGACTAGATGGGCCATTGGCCTGATTCAACATTGGCTTCTCTTATGTTCTTATGTAATGCGGCCATCCTAGATTCAGGATAGCAATGGAAGTGATCTAGCTAAACAGTCCAGATTTGGTGATGTTCAGAATCATTTGGGCTCTTCCAGTCTTGAAAACAAAACAGCATTATATACATTAATACAAGGCAGCAAGAAAAACTTGAAGGAGATTTTTTCAGAAACACTGTATTGTAAGGTGGGAGTTGGGCGGGTTCCAGTGGATCATCCAGTCAGCACCTCTGTCATGTGACAGAATACCAAACAGGCTCCCCATGTAGGATTGGCATGTTTTATAATTTAAACAGCAGGTTTTACAACTTCATGGAATGGTTTTCACAGGGGTAGGGTGCAGTTGTATGTACAGCTATGCATACTCAGCTAGAATGGCACAGAATTTTGCCTCCTGCAGAATTTGCCTTGCATGTATAAAGTAAGGGTTTTGGGCGTGCATCATATTGGATTGGCAGAGCTGCCTATCTTGAGGAATGCTTCGTCCCACATGAGCAAAAGCGTACCACAGATAGGCACCTTCAGTCGCTCTATATTGATTGATCTGCCAGAGTCATTTCCTCCCCCACCCCCACCCCCAAATTCAGCTTTTCCAATTATACATGTCATTGTATTCAGGGCATTCCGGATGCAATTGTTCCCCTGAAAATTTCTGGTGCGTTCTAGTGGCCAGCTGGGTTAATGTTTACAAGCCAGCAGCTGCTGGATTGAGAGCTTTATTTTTTGTGATTAATACAATCACGAATTTGATGGATAGTGCACTGATTAAAATAACATTGTTTGGCCTTCTTAAACAATTGCCCAAACCCTTTCAGAACTACTTTCTCTTCTCTGGCTCACATCAAACTGTACAGGTGTGCAGGTGTGGCGGTAATTAGCTGTGCACCTGTGCGGTAATGGAAACACTTTCAGCTTGTTACCTTTGCACAAAATTTCCACATTTTTTTGAAAAAGGAAATTGGCAGCTCTCTGAAAATATGTTGGAACAAGCCCGAGATGTCTCAAGTCTCAGTCCACTTTTGACAGACTAACTTAGTGAAACAACTACCATTGTATGTCTCTATCCTTTATATCTATCTGTCCTTTGCCTTCTTCCTGGAATGAGCTGATGCAATGATGTTGTGTTGTGGGGAAGAGAGAATTTCACCACGTGCAGCTTCTTACCTCTGCGGGGCAAACCAAATGTGGTCAAAACCTATCCTCACATGCAACTAAGGAGGCAAACAGCAGCTGCGGTCTGCTAGAACCAGGGGTCCCCTTTGGTTGCCATGCAAAATAGGCTGTGCCACATTTACCTCTTGTGTTGCTAATTTCAAGTGGGTTGCCATGTGGGTCTGCAGTAGAAGAGCAAGATCCGAATCTAGTAGTGCCTTAAAGGCCAACAAGACTTCCAGGGTACACCCTGACCTGGATAGCCCAGGCAAGCCCGATCTCATCAGATCTCGGAAGCTAAAACTTCCAGGGTACAAGCTTTTGAGAGTCAACGTTCCCTTTGTCAGGGAGAGTCTCCCTTTGGTAGAGTCCATATTCTTGTGAGTGGATGGGTTTACGTAATTCAAACAATGAGACTGTTGACTGGTTTTTAATAGAGGTCAAGTAGGTAAGACCTGCTGAGGGAAAAGCAGGGGAGAGATCCTTTAAGTTAGTCAATGTGTGAAATGTTCGGAAAACGAACCAGAGTTTTGACTTGAGGGCAAGGAGAGGAAGTGGCAGGTTCTCACCCTTAGATGTGTGAGTGTCTCTTGGCTCCATTCCTTCTTTATTGTGTCATTCTCTTCATGTATTCTCAGCTCTTCATTCTGATACTAGTTTAAGCAGGCCATTCAGTCCAAAGAAGAGCTAACAGTGGCTCCGGGCTCTCTTCAGCTTTCTTCTGCTGTGGTATTTTATCTCTTCCTGTCTTCTGATAAGCATAATCCCCCAGTGAAGGGACTTTGTTGACCCTTTTCTCTCCCTCTTAGCTTCTGCCCTCACCAGTTACATAAAAGCAAAAATGAAACCGCTGATTTCCATTAGAATTTTATTTCCCCCCCACATTAATAAGAGCGAGTGTGGGAATAATAGTTTCAGCAAAAACGAATCTTACTCCCCTAAGTAGCCCTGAATTGGCAAAGCAAATACAGTTTTCTGTTTGCCTTTAACACATTGTCATCTTCCAAGGATACGTGGGTTGCCTGCTAAGCGTGGAAGAGAAGAAACGTGCTGATTTCTCTGCCTTTTTGGTGATCGCCTGATCAGTAATGCTGTTAGATTTCAGCTCTCCATAAAATTTCGACCCGTATCAGATGCCTCCTCTACAAAGCTGCCTTGGAGGTCTTCACATCCAAACAACATGAGATAGTGTTTGTCCTCCGTTCTTATCCCATTGGCCTCAGCTGTGTTAGCCAAAATATTTATGTCTGTGCTGTTTGCAGACTCCGTATGATTCTTCGTGGGATGTTATTCCCCATACCAGCCTTTGTGACTTTGGGTAAATTTTCTGGTATTTTAAAATTCTTCAGCTGGATCTCTCTTACTGCAGCAGCTATTCTGGGATACAGTCTTCTTTTTTTGTAACTTTGAATTAGTTGTCTTAATTACACATACTACTTGCTGGGGAAAAAATTATTCTTCTTAAGGCTCAGCTTGCCTGGTCAGCAGATTGGAACTTCGCTCGGGGTGGGCTTGACCGCTGCATCAACAACAAGGTTTATACAACATGATGTTACACGGATATTGCATTACATAGCTGGGTTTCCTCTCAGACCCATTAGATTTTCCAGTAGCATTTGCCCAGTCTGCACAAATCCATACTACCACCTTCCTGTTCCCTCTCAATGCTTCCACACCAACTATTTCTTAAGTTATAAATCGAGTAGATGGTCATGGATTCTTTTTGTTAAGTCTTTGTTAAGAGCCAAAGGAGTGTCTAGGCCAGGGGCCCTAC
Source organism: Gekko gecko (assembly GCA_029375565.1). NCBI lineage: Eukaryota > Metazoa > Chordata > Lepidosauria > Squamata > Gekkonidae > Gekko > Gekko gecko. The sequence goes on along the minus strand of JAPDNY010000008.1, from coordinate 133,766,201 downwards.
TCTCATTGAGCACTATGTGAGTGCACTTGGAGTTTTGAGAACAGGAGTGGGTGTCCCACAAAATGGCTGCCATGGGGTGCTGAAGCCAGTCACAAAATGCTGGAAGGTTACAAGCCAAGCATCATCTTGCAGTGGAGGCAGCTGTTCATATATGGATGCTCCCTTTAGACACGAAGATGGTTCTTCCTGGATTGTGCTGATGCTTGCTGTTTTCTCTTGGTTTTCTACTCCACTCAGCAATGGAAGCTCACTGGGTGACCTTAGATTCAGGTGGGTAGCTGTGTTGGTCTGAAGCAGCAGAACAAAGTTTGAGTCCAGTAGCACCTTTAAGACCAACAAAGTTTCATTCAAGGTATGAGCTTCCATGTGCATGCGCACTTCTTCAGATACAATGAGATGGAAATTATCAGTCCATACATGTAGGCAGAGGGCGAGCAGTAAATTAGCATACAGCATAATGAAGATCAAATGGTAACCCTGCTTGCAGGGAAGGGTGGCCTAGCAAATCTGTGAATTTCCTGCATTGTGCAGGGGATATTTGTGAATTTCCTGCATTGTGCAGGAGGTATTTGTGAATTTTCTGCATCGTGCAGGGGGTTGGACTAGATGACCCTGGAGGTCCCTTCCAAATCTATGATTCTATGAAATCCAATTTAATAAATAGATAGATAGATAGATAGATAGATAGATAGATAGATAGATAGATAGATAGAATAAATCATTAAGTTTGTTATTCCTGTTTGACCCTTGAATCTGTTAAACATCTTACATTATGCTAATTTACTGCTCACCCTCTACATATAAATATGGACTGGTAATTTCCGTTTCATTGTATCTGAAGAAGTGTGCGTGTGCAAGAAACCTTATACCTTGAATAAAACTTCATTGGCCTTAACGGTTCCACTGGACTCAAACTTTAGGTAGCCATAGGTCAACCGCAATTTATCATCCCAGCCTAACTCACAGGGAGTTTTTGAGGATAAAATGGACAAAGGGAGGACGAAGTTGCAAGCTGCTTTGGGCCCCATTAGGGAGAAAAGCAGGGCATAAATATCTAACTAAATAAATTACTTGGGTTTGCTAAAATTAGGCTAACTTGTAATAAAATGAATGTGAACCGAAGGACGCCTTCCCCCATTTGGATAAGCTGCATTTATTTATTTATTTATTTGGTAGGATCTTACTTTGGAGGGAAGTGTGCGACATACCCGTTTTATTTTTCTGGATTACTTCCTTTGTGTGTGTGGCTCTTTCTTCCCCCCAAGGCTTAGGTTTACGAGTGGCAAACTAATCACTCTCTACTTGATGTAATTGTCAAAAGCCAGTTTTTAAAGGGAGACAGAGAAGCTGTGAAGTTTGATTTGGCTTCTATTAATCTTTTCCAAAGATCTCAGTTTGGCTCCATTACAGTACATATTCGAAGACGGGGAGAGATTCTCGGTGTGAATGGAAATATTTTTGGAACACTGAAATGTGGAAACTTCAAGCATAAAGTCGACGTGAAAACCCTAGGTTTTCTATATGTACATAGTGGCAGCGGGTGCATTAATAGAATTAGGCTTTTCTCCAGGAAGTTCATAGCCTTTTTCGATTTTGTGGAAAGAGCAAAAAAAAAGCCGTGCCGCATGTGCCATATGCAGACTGCTCCAGACAGTCATGTATGTGACCTGGCAACCAGTGTAGTTTCCTGCTGACGTGGCCTCCCACAACTGGAGCAGAACAGAGAAGCTTCAGTGTTCTCTGGAAGAGAGGGGCACAGGGATGAATCACCCACAGGATGAGAAATCTCTAAACTTTGAGATTCCCCAATTTTAACAGGCTAGTAAACAAGTGGGGGTTATCTTCCCTTAGCCCTCGGCAAAGAGTGTCCATCGTGTATAAAACCACTTACTTGAAATAGCTGCAGCACAATGCCTTGGGACATCGAGAGGGTAGCTCAGAATGGATTTTATCCTCCTTACCAAATTGGTGGGTCCTAAACCTAATAGGTCAAAAAGCTAACCAGGGTAGTATTAGCAAACTTAGGGGGAACATTGGCATGTCTCCTTCTGCAGCTTGCTTAAAAGTCTGGGTACAAGTGGAGGCCAGGGGTACCTTTCACCACTGTGGCTGTTCCTGGGCAATGATTTTGCCACTATGATGCGCGTGCCCTGGTAACACCTAGATTAAATTACTGCAGTGTGCTTTATGTGGGGGTTGCCCTTGAAGACTGTCTGGAAGCCGCAATTGGTACAGAATGCTGTGGTCAGAGTTTGACTGGAGTGGATCATAGGGACCATATCGCTCCGGTCTTGTTCCATGCACGCTAGCTTCCAGCTTGCATCTGGGCACAGTTCAGAGTGCTGGTATTGACCTTTAAAGCCTGGGGTGACCTGGGATCAGTATACCTTAAGGACTGCATTCTTTCATATGAACCTGCCTGCTCACTCTGGTCATCTTTGGTTGCCACCACTATCTGAGGCTAAATGGGTGGCAACCCGAGAAAGGGCTTTCTTGGTTGTGGCACCAAAGCTTTGGAACTTCCTCCCCAGGGAGAGTCATCTGTCTCCCTCTACTGGTGACTTTTTCCAGCAGATTAAAGCCTTTTTTGTTTCTTCTGGAAGACCCCCAATAATCCTTATTGGCCCGTGGCCCTCCTCTGGAATTGTCTCTTATGTGTTTTTATTGAATTATAATTTTAAATGTCCTTTTCAACAGTTCAGATGTTTTGTTGTGCACCGCCTTGGGGACCCTAATTCGAATGAAAAGGCAGCATAATTTTTTTTTACATAAATAAATAAAATGATGTTGGTTTATGAGAGCAGGGCTCAGGAGCCTTCCTCTTTGTACTGCTTAAGATAAATACCACAACAGTGCTATGGAATATAATTAATTATAAAGTCTTATAAAAGTTTTCCATATACTGCACCTCCATCACTTGCAAAAGTCCCATTGGCACCAGCCACTGGAGTCTGCCTCTTGGGGTTATAAGTCGGCAAACAGGGCTAATGGGCAGGCAGCAGTGGGGGAGAAAACCTGCTGAGCACCCCCCAACTGGGTAGGGAGAATGGTCCTCTCGACAGACAATCAGGCAGCTCAAAAAGTCACCCTAAGATTTTTAACAGGACATTTCCCAACGGGTAAAACAAATAGCAGAAAACTGTACCATAAATGGGCTAGTTGGTATAATTATTAAGGTGGAAAAGATGCTAGCAATGTGTACATATTGTTCTTTGAATAACAGCAATATGGCATGGCTTTGGGTAATGTGTGTTTCCAAATCTTAACTTTGTGTAGGCCATTAGCAGCAGGAATGTCAGTGAAGTTCACCTGCCCCGGTCTTCCCTTTTCCACTTCTCTGGATGAACACGGAGAGGAAATGGAGAATGGGAGATGCGTTGTATAAATAACAGGCCAAACCTAACAGATTGCAAATGGAAATCCTCCCGCAGCACAGAAGCTTCTTTCCTTTGTCCCCCCCCCAACTTCTTGAAAGACTGCCATCGCTTGGAACAGTAGCAGGTACAATATTGGGGTCTGCAGTGAGAGGAGGCAATAGCCTAAAATTGACCTGCTACCAGAGCTGCAGTGGCTCAAGTGGTTAAGATGCTGAATTGCAGGTTGGAAGGTTGGTAGTTCAGGAGGTTGAGACCCGAGTGCCGCATGACGGAGTGAGCTCCCCTCTCTGGCCCCAGCTCCTGCCAACCTAGCAGTTCAAAAGCAAGAAATTGCAAGTAGATAAATAAGTGCCACTTCGGTGGGAAGATAACAGTGTTCTGTGCACCTCGGTGTCTAGTCATGCTGGCCACATGACCATGGAAATGTCTTCGGACAGCACTGGCTGTTCGGCTTGGAAACGGAGATGAGCACTACAACCCTAGAGTCAGATTCGAATGGCTTTCGAGCAAGGGAAACCTTTACCTTTACCAGTGCAAAGCAAGTATTCGATAGAACCCACCTTTTCCATGTCACAGTAGCAGCCTCCACCACAAAATCCAGGCAGAATAACACCTGGATGGTTCAGTACATACCTCACTATTTCAAGATGCTCTATGTATTCCTCTTTGGAATACACTAACACATTTTGGATTCACGTTGTACCTGAAACACATTCATAGCGCAAACTGACTTATCCACAGGATTACATTGAGGCCCTGACTTAAGTGCTTTGCTGGTTGAGTGCCAGAGGAGGCCCAGCGTCTTATAGGATGGAACCCTTGGAAAAATTAGCTAGGATTGTCAGTTGATAGCCCTGCTGCGCTTTTTGCAATGTCTGTCCTTTCGATTAAGGCTGTTCTTGGCTTGCGTGGCGAAACAGAAGTAAGCTGACATCAAGCTTGCTAGAAAGAGAAGAGCCTTATCCAGACATGAGGGGCAATTTTGGTCTCTGCAGTGGGCCCCCCGGGCAGCTTGTGCCATGTGCCGTCGGCTTTTGTGTAAGTCCACTGTCCACTAGGATTCAATTAGAACCGTCAAATTACAGTAAGCAAAGACCTCAAGCTAAGTTGGGATAAATAGCTTGGGACAGTAATCTATTTCAGTCCAACCTAGTCTCTAGTTTAGACATTCCAATGCAGAAAACCTTCTATCATGAGGATTGCCTGTTGCATCCCAGATCCTCCTGCCATGGAAAAGCTTTTCCTGGCAAAGAAGTGCTGCAGGCACGATTGTCTCTGAACTGCCGTCTTGGGGGAACCATCTCTTTGTCTTGGGCTGATGGTAGGGGATTTCTTTGTTACTTATCAAAAGGTTAGACATCTGCCTGGCTGAAACGAATTTTCATATACTTCATGGAGGAACGGCCCCTGCCAGCTCCAGGACTCTTATTAACTTCATATGTCTTCCATTGTGCCTCTTGTCTGCTGCGAAACAATTACGCTGGCTTTTTTTAATGCATAAAAATGATCCAGGCAGCTGTTTCCTCCTTGTGAAGCTGGACGATAAATTCCTGAGCGAAAGAGGAGTTTGGGGATTTTGACCTCGAAACTGTTGTTGATGTCATTTGGGGCGGATCAAACTGATGCCTGCAGCGTTGGGCTTCCCACTTGACAACCCAGTCCCTGGAGGTCTGTAGACTGAGGACCTTCAGATGTTAAATTCTTGAAAATGGGAGGAAAGAGAAGAGGGAAACGTGTGTGTGTGTGTGTAAAGTGCTGTCAAGTCACAGCCAACTTATGGGGGGACCCCATAGGGTTTCCAAAGCAAGACAGACAGGAGTTGGGGGACCTTTAGCAAAGGCACACCGTCCGAATTCAAAAGGCTGGGAAGGGTAGAGCATCTGCTTGGCATGCAGAAGGATCCGGGCAAATAAATAAATAGAAATCCCTGGTATCTCCAGTTAAAAGGACCATGCAGTAGGGGATGTGAAAGACCTCTGCCTGAGACCCTGGAGAGCTGCTGCCAGTCTGAGTAGACAATACTGACTTTGACGGACCAAGGGGCTGATTCAGTAAAAGGCAGGTTCATGTGTTCAGTTTCATGGCTTCTCTGCTACTGCGGAATCCATGCTGTTTCTAGGTAGAGCTAACATATTCATTCCAGATGTAATTTATCAGTAAAACTCATTAAAATACTGCCAGAAAGCACTTTTATTTAAAAAACAAAAAACAACAACCAATGGACCATGAACTTAACTGTACCACCATCACCCCACCATCAAATCCTGTGTTTCAAACATTCTTCCCAGCAATATGCGGTATATTTCTTGCATTATTCTAAAGCTTTTTCCTGCAGGTTTTCAGGCTATTGTGTGCCCCATATTTTACATAGGATATGAAATTGTGGGTCCTTCTGATCCTCCCAGTCTGCTTCAGTAGTGTGCAGCTTGTGGTTTGTGTGTTTGTGTGTGAAAAAAAGTAGGTACATGTTGTACTTGATAAAAGTTGGTGTCGAATGTTGACTGGGGAACCAAGACTTTTCTGGTACTGCCTGTGCTTATTGTACTGGTTGAGCCAAACTTAGTCATTCCCAAACTTCATGCCATCGAATGCACTGTTCATCTGCTGTGAGAAGTAAAAAAATTAAAAACAGTCTTCTGTAAACTCACAGAGGAGGCTACTCCTTCTGTGTATCAGTATGCTACCCTGCTCTGGTCTCCTCTCCTTCTAACTAGCTTTAGCTGTGTCACTGATTTTATGCATATTGCCTGTGTTCTTCATTTGAATAATTGCTAAGTTACTGTGAGCATTTTATCGGATCTTTGTTAGCACGCTTGTATCCTACTCTTACTCCAAGGGATACAGGGTATTGTACACTGGTCTCCTATTGTATCCTCACAGTGACCCTGGGTAAACTGACAGTGTGTAGCTGGCCCTTGGTGACCCAGCAAGCTTATTTATTTCTTTTTATTTTATTCATTTAAGTCATTTATACCCCACCTTTCTCCCCAATGGGGAGCCAAAGTGGCTTATATCGTTCTCCTCTCCTCCAGTTTGGTGTGGTGGTTAAGTGTGCGGACTCCAATCTGGGAGAACCGGGTTTGTTTCCCCAGTCCTCCACTTGCACCTGCTGATGTGACCTTGGGTCAGTCACAAACCCTGGCACAGCTGTTCCTGAAAAAGAGCAGTTTCTGTCAGAGCTCTCTCAGCCCCACCTACCTCATGGGGTGTCTGTTGTGGGGAGGGGAAGGTAAAGGAGTTTGTAAGCTGCTCTGAGACTCCTTTGGTAGTGAAGGGTGAGGTATAAATCCAATCTCCTCCTCCTCCTCCTCTTCCTCCTTCTCCTCTTCTTTTTCTTCTTCTTCTTCTGGTGTGATCTTGGGTCAGTCACAAGTTCTTTCAGAGCTGTTCTCTCCAGAGAAGTCCTCGAAAGAGCTCTCTCAGCCCCTCCTACCTCATAGGGTGTCTGTTGTGAGGAGGGGAAGGGAAAGGAGATGGTAAGCGGCTCTGAGACTCTGAGTTAAGGGCAGGGTATATTAGTCTCCAGAGATTGCAACCTTTAGCAACCAGTGCTGTTTACTTTTGGGCAGGAACGCACAGGAACGGAGTTCCAGCTGGCTCCTGAGTTGGCCATGCCCAGCAGGAACTCATTAGCATAACAGGCCATACCCAACAGCAGAAACTCATTACAATTGGCTATATTAGGGGTGTGTGGCCTCAGGGCTGGCCCAAGATTTTTTTGTGCACTAGGTGAGGCTAGCTTGTGGCACACACCCCCCCCGCCTCAAAGGTGCCACTGAACTCAAACATTGTTCTGTTGCTTCAGACCAACACAGCTACCCTCCTGAATCTATGTAAATTCTCTAGAAATACTATTAAAATCTAAACAAAAGAGAGTCAAAGCTCCCTTTCTAGGGATGCCAGCCTCCAGGTGGGTCCTGGGGATCCCCTGGAATTAGAACTCACCTCTAGACTGGAGAGCTCAGTACCCCTGGAGAAAATGGATGCTGTGGAGTGCGGACTCTGTGGTATTGTACCCCACTGAGGTCCCAGTCCTCCCCATGCTTCATTCCCAAATCTCCAGGAGTTTCACAACCTGGATCTGGCAACCCTGCTCCCGCCCAGTGGCCAAGGGGGACCAGGCAACCTTACTTTATACCCTAAAAGTGTTGTTGGTCTTCAAGGTGCTACTGGACCCGAGTGCAACTGTTTTACTGCCGACCAAAACAGCTACCTTCTGAGACCCACACAGAGTCCCCTCTTCAATGCTCTCTTGCAGTCTTCCTCGTGACTGCTGCTCCGCACCTGTGGCTTTTTATTCTCACCAAATCTAAACCAGGGCTCAACCTTCACCCCCCCACCCACATCACCAACCCCATCTGCACACGTAACCCCCGAGAGCAAGTCTCAACTGAGAAAACGACAACAGGAGCATCGCCCAACTTCTACCAAGGAGAGGCGGCGGGCGCTACCAGGCAGAGGCTTTAAATAAAAGCAGCCATGTAAATAAATGCAGAAATAAAATAATAAAGCAGCCCCACATCCTGCCAGAAGACAGGCAGCCTCCGACTGCCATAAGGGGGCAAAAAAAGCCTCACTGACTTGCGCACTCCCGTCTTGTCCCCGCCTCCTCTTACAAGTCACCAAAGTACGTGGCACCCCCCTCACAAGGGAAGTAGGTAGGGAGGAGGGATTGGGCCAGGTGAGAGCTGCGTGTCACCCCCATGTCAGCGGTCACCACAGGAGGTGCCGAGGAAATGGTGGCTGGTGCCATGCCTTCCCAGCTCACCTGGGTGGAGGAGGGAGGGGCGGAGCCACAGCCAGCCACTGTCTTCCCTACCTCCCTCGGGGCACGCCCAGCTGGGCCCAACGGCAGGAGCTTGTGCCAACTGCTGCGCCGCTCTGATTGGTCAGCCCAGGAGGGGGCCTGCCTAAATGAGCAGGCGCCCCCAAAAGCATGCTGGGGGTGGGTGCAATGCACACTGGGCGGCAGTGGCAGGGGTCTCGCTGTGCCCCTGGGGCGGGGGTGGTGGTGGCAGCAGCCTTCAGGGCAGTTTTTGGATGAAGATGGCTGGGGGTGGGAGAAAGAGGCAGCGGCTGGGCTCAGGGTGATGCTGCTTTGCCGATGCAGGGCTTTTGGTGGGGGCGGAGGAGCTTTTGGCGGGGGGGGGGCTGGGCGCAATTCTGCGCCCTGATGATCGGCCCGCCCTAGGTGAAAGTCTAGCTCGCCTAGTGAGCGGGCCGACCCCGTGTGGCCTAACATGCAAAGAAGTTCCTGCTACTAAAAAAGCCCTGGGGTTTGACAATAAACAAGGTAAACAGAATAAGAAGCAAAAGGTGGGTGTGGCTGGATGACCACACTTCTGGTAACATGGGGATATGGCCTAATATGCTAATGAGTTCCTGCTGTTGGGTGTGGCCTATTATGCTAATAATAGCCAGTTTGGTGTAGTGGTTAAGCGCGCGGACTCTTATCTGGGAGAACCGGGTTTGATTCCCCACTCCTCCACTTGCACCTGCTGATGTGACCTTGGGTCAGTCACAAGCTCTGGCGCAGCTGTTCTCTCAAGGACAGTTTGTGTTAGAGTTCTCTCAGCCCCCCCTACCTCACAGGGTGTCTGTTGTGGGGAGGGGAAGGGAAAGGAGTTTGTAAGCCACTCTGAGACGCCTTTGGGCAGTGAAGGGCGGGGTATAAATCCAAACTCTTCTTCTTCTTCTTCTAATGCGTTCCTGCTGGGCTTTTTCTACCAAAAAAAAAAAGCCCTGCTTTTCACAGTATTTCTCTCCCCTTTTCCCTCTCCCTTACCATTACTTTTCAAAGATGCTAGCTAGGCTTTGAGATACCCTGCCTAGATCATCTTTCCTTCGTGATGATGACTCATGCACGGTTTGAGTCTGCCAACTCCATACAGATTTTACTATGCATTATGAAGAATCTTTAAGTAGTAAGGAGCTTTTTTCTTTGCCTGGGGTGAGACGTCATACGTTTCCATCACTCAGCTGCCAAGTGGAATGAGCTTAATTGGTGACTAATTAGTTGGAAGAATTGTGGAGTGAAACGACAAGAAAAGGGAGCAAAAATGGAGACTGATTTTGGAGCATTACACTGACATGACTGTCAAGTAATGTGGGTTATGGAATGAGAGTGTCACGTTTATAACTTTCTTGGCTAAATTTCTCCCCTCCCCGCTCCCTCTTTTAAAATAGCTAGTACAAACTCTTCCCCATCCTGCTAGGTTGTGTCTTCTGCATTTAGGTCTAGAGAATTATAAAATTACTGTGTTTACTTCTGGCGCCGCTGTAGAGGAAGGCCAAAGGGTGTTGACAGGGATAAGGGCTAGAATGCCCACCGCAATATGCCATATCTTGTTGCCACACAAAGTGAAAGCCTTTTGCAGCCAACAGTTTTGAAAGAGGTCCTTAGGTTGGCAGATGAGCATGTGGACTCTGAATATACCAAGAGTATCGTGTGTGTGTGTGTACACACACACACACACACACACACACACACACAGATGTTTCCTTCTTTCTCTCTGCATTTCCTTACTGCTTGAACCAAAGACTTGATGAACCACGTCTGAGTTCTCAGGTTGATAAAAATGGCAAATAGGTAGAGATGTAGAATTTCTGGACATTTTGAAGCAACCTAAAGAATTCTTTTTTTCTTCTTGGGGGAGGAATGGAAATTTGGCTGGGGCAGGAGATTGAAATTTATGCAATACTTAACTTTCCTATCAATCCCAAACTACTTTTAATGATTTAGCACCATGAAATGCATAATTTATATCTTAGGATATAAAATTGTACAGTTTGGCATATTTATAGGAATCCTTTTTTTTTTTTTTTTTTTTTGGTAAGAAAAATTTCTCTCCCCTGTTTCCTCTCCCTTGCCATTACTTTTCAAAGATGCTATCTAGGAATCTTTTTTTTTTGGTAAGAAAAATATAGTAGTTGAGAAAGAGTTGCAAATGCCTGGACAGTATGCCACTACAGCACATGTATCTTAATTTTTCCCATCTGAGAGATAAGAAAGAAACAAGAGATGGAGGGAGAAAACAAAGAGAGTGTATTATTTGGAGAAACAGTCTCCCCCCATAGTCACAACAGGTAGGATGACCATCATAGTTTGATATAAAAGGTAAACTTTATAACTTTGAAACACTGAACTCTTGAATAACGTATTAATTGTTGCCAAAGTCATTTATATTAAAACAACCTTTTGTTAAGAAGCATTTCGCTCATTCTAAAAGAGAAAATGCACTAACTTGGATGGCACAGGCTCATGTGATCTCGCCAGATCTTGGAAACTAAGCAGGGTTGGCCATGGTGAGTATTTGGATGGGAGACCACCAAGAAAGTCCAGGGTGGCTTTGCAGAGGCAGGCGATGGCAAACCACCACTGTTTGTCTCTTTCCTTGAAAACCCTGTTTTGTCACCATAAGTCAGCTGTGATGTGACAGCAGTTTCCACCAAAATCGAAAATACCTCATGGGAGTTCGTTAAAAAAGTATTCTGTTAAAAAAAAAGGTTGGGGTGTTTGTGTTGGTTCTTTAATGTTTTGTTTTTCCATGGGTCTTCGCATCTCCATAGATAGTTGAAGGGACAACAAACAGGGATTCCTTGCACTGAGTTTAACTTTCTATGCCTTGTTGAGGATATGATCCATGTTGTTTTCTGAGTAAAAAGCAGGCTGCCTGGTGAATCCAGTTCATATTACTCCATAGTATTTTTGAGACATTGTTATGATCCATGTTGCTTTCTGAGTAAAATGCGGGGTATATGGTGAATCCCATTCATATTGCCCCATAGTACTTTGCGTTGTCTACTGATGAATCCTGGGTATGGCTATAAGTTCAGTGCTGAAGAATTTTGATTTCATTTGACCTAGTGGCTGTCCGTAGAAGTAGGGAACCCAGCAGATGCTGAAACAGAGTTTGGTATAAACGTACCAAAATGTCTAGATGTATGGTGGGCAGGATACGTGTGAGTTGCATGCTGCAGGAAGTCACTCAGGCATCAACATAGATATACCATTCCACATCCCCTGGGGGCATCCCTGTAGAGAACTTCCCATTGTAGGAGATGGTGGGCAGCTTTTATGCCCCCTACACTTGTCCCCAGCTGCAGCCCTTTACCCTCTCTCATTCTGGATTAGTGGCTGCCATTTGCTCTGAAATCCTCAGGCTCACTTTTGGCTAGGGTTGCCACCCCCCTGATGGGGGCGGGGTTTCCCCCGCCCAATCTACTGATGGCCAGCTGATGGGAGAACACCACCCCCAAAGAGCCCTGTTGTACCCGACGTGATGACGTCACCTGGAGGTGACGTCGTCATGCCAGGACACTCTAGCATTTGGGTTAGAACTCTGTGGTGACCATAGAGTTTCCCCCCAAATGTTAGAGTGTCCCCTGCACAATGTGCTCAACACAATGACATTACTTCTGGGTGGCGTCATCATGGTGCGCTCACTTTGTGTGCGCACCAGAAAAGCCCGGGACCAGGCAGGAGCACCCACACCGGCAGCCAGGTGAGACCTAGCAACCCTACCTTTGGCTCTAAGCCTAGAAGCTAACTGCCTGTGGTGGTGAGGAGGTGCACAGTGCAATCTTTGCCCCCACCATAGCTGTGTTTCAAATTATAGCCTGGTGGGAAATGGATGTATTTTATATAACTTTGTTATACAATTTTGGATCCATCTTTCTGTATCCAGTCCTACTTGACCAGATCTGCAATGCATAGTTACGTAAACTGATCTCTTCAGAGAAGACAAGAGTATCTCGTGGCACGTTAAAAGGAATAACAAACGTTATTGTTGAATGACTTTGCATACGCAAGAGCCTACTTCAGATGCTGGCGGTGCGTGGTGAAGAGGGGTTTGTGTGAGTGTATGTGGATGCAAGCATTGGGGGGTAGGTAGGAAAACGCAGTAGAAGGAAAGGTTTAAGAAAAGAATAAGGAATGAAAGCAGGGAGAGCGTACCTGTTTCGGTCACTTGACATTAACATCATCCTGTCAAGACCAGAGATGAGCCCATGGGCACCCAATGATTTCAAGCTGAGGACTGATTTGTTTGTTGACCACATGGGAGATTATTACTTCTGCAGCAGACAGCCAAAGTTTACATGTCATAGAAGTGCTGATGCTTCCATTTGACATTTGTGCTGGTGTATTCAATGGGCATTGTACAAAGCACAACAATGATTCTCTGGGACAGACCAGAGCAAACCTGGAGAAAGGTTTGGTTTTGATAAAGAGTAATGAGAATGATGAAAGAAAACAGTTATGGTATGCAGTTCAGGATTAGTGACTAGCATAAGTAAAGGTAAAGGTTTCCCTTGCTCAAAAGCCAGGGGGTGGTGCTCATCTCTGTTTCCAAGCTGAAGAGCCAGCGCTGTCTGAAGACATTTCCATGGTCATGTGGCTGGCATGACTAAATGCTGAGGCACAACGGAACATTGTTACCTTCCCACTGAAGCAGTATATATTTATCTAATTGCAATTTCTCGCTTTTGAACTGCTAGGTTGGCAGGAAGTGGCTACTATAGCCATTTGTAAATACTGCTTTCATACATGTGGGCTCCAGAGTGTCTGAAGGTCTTTGGTGCTGCTTGAACTACTTAGATAACCAAGCTTCTACTAAGTGCATCCAACAGTGCAATCTTATTCCCAATTTTAACTTCAGTCGATGTATCTTGTTTCACTTTTGTATGTTTCTGTTGCTTTTTTAGCCCTAGAACTATGCATGCAAAGGCTCTTGTGATACATGGGTTCCGTCATGAATGGTTGAAGCAGCAGCCTAATGCCAAACCCAGTGATTTGGTCTATCAGGCTCAGTATTAGCTGAACTGATAAGAGAACAACAGAAAACTTCTGGAATGGAGATCAAAAGCAGGAAGATTGAGAGGGGTTGCAAGTAGAGAAGAGAGAAGATGCAAAAAGCTCATACCTTGCATAAAACTTCGTTGGTCGTAAAGGTGCTTTCTTTGAATCTCTCCTGTGCAATTGAGGGAACTGGGCAAAGCGAGCCGGGGAGAAGAGGAGAGGGAGGAGCCTCAGCCAATGGAGGGAAGAGAGGCTTTGCTCTGTAGCTCTGCTGTGGGATTGAGAGAGCCTGGCAAAGCAAGCTCTCTCTCTTTCCCTCCCCCTCTCTTCCTTCCCAAGGGAGGAGCCTCAGCCAACGGAGGGCTTTGTTCTCTGGGTGTGCTGTGCAATTTGAGAGAGCCTGGCAAAGCAAGCTGTGATACAGAAGAAAGCAAAAGAGAGAGAGAGAGAAGTAAGCAGATGCCAGCCAGCTGCTTGCAGGCCTGATACAGCCCCTGTGGGGGCCAGATGTGGCCTGCGGGCTGCATGTTTGACGCATGTTTGGTGTAGGGTCTTTGGCAGATCAATGACCTCCTGCTGGAAATATCAAGAACTAAACTTGGGACCTTCTACATGTAAAACATGTACTCTGCCACTGAACTGCAGATCATGTTGGCACTTCCCCCATTCTCTGTGATCCTAGATGGTGCTATATGCATGGTGATGTGGCTCACACTTTTTCTTGTCCACGAAAATAATCCTTGCACAGAAGCAAAAATGATGCAAACAAGTGCCAGCTGATCTACCCCAGGGGTCCCTAACCTTTTTTTTTGATCCCATGGGCACCTTTTGCACTGTGGCACAGGGTGGTGGGTGGAAACACAAAATGGCTGCCACAGGGGGCAGAGCCAAGCTCAAAATGTCAGGAAATGAGCTTATGCATAACTCTAATAGTAATGCTTCAGTATTTCAGGCAGTAGCTCTGTTTTAACATGATGCCTTTTAAAATGAACATATTGTTTAAAAAAATACTCTCTTGCTTACATGGAGCTTACCTTCAGTCATGCACTGAAGATCCTTGTGCTGTGTTGGCAGCTGCTGTAGCCCGGTCAATATTTTAAAAAATCTGTACAGCTGATCAGCTTTCCAGTGGCCAAGTCAGAAGCCCTGCTGTGCAAAAGAAGAAGAAGAGGAGGAGGAGGAGATTGGATTTATACCCCACCCTTCACTCAGAGTCTCAGAGCGGCTTACAAAATCCTTCCCCTCCCCATAACAGACACACTATGAGGTAGGTGGGGCTGAGAGAGCTCTGACAGAAAGTGCTGTTTTTCAAGAACAGCTCTGACAGAACTATGGCTTGCCCAAGGTCATCCAGCAGCTGCAAGTGGAGGAGTGGGGAATCAAACCCAGTTCTCCAAGATTAGAGTCTGCACACTTAACTACTACACCAAACTAGCTCCACCTGGCCCCTCCTACTCTCTCAAAAACACTTACCAGGCTCCAGGAAAGGTGTTGGCGGGTCTATGGTGCCCATGGGAGCCATGTTGGGGGTCCCTGGTCTATCCTCCTGAGTGTGCCAGGTCATAAAAGCGGCAAGAGTTTATGATACACCTGATATTTAGTCAGAGCCTATGATACAGAGCCCATCCTTCCCACCTTTCTACTTTGCAGCATTGTGTTAGCTCCTCATTTTGTCAGAGTAGTGGCAAAGTGTCCTGAATGCATGAGGGTCTGCGTTTATTCTTCGGTGTGGACTAGTGATAATGTTTTGTTTGGAACTTGTGTCTCACTGGCCCAAAAAACCTGTGTCTGCTGTGTTAGATGACCTGGGCGCTAAGCGCAAAAGAGGAGGAAAGGGATACCTGGAAAGCCTGTGGGGGAAAGAGGCCAACAGCATCAATACTACATCGACAGAGTATTATTTTTTCTTCACTGTTTTGGCAGAAGAAGAAGAAGAAGAAGAAGAAGAAGAAGAAGAAGAAGAAGAGCTGTTTTTTATATCCCCCTTTTCTCTACCCTAAGGAGTCTAAAAGTGGCTTACAATCGCCTTCCTCTCCCCACAACAGCAACAGGCACCTTGTTGTGAGGTAGGTGGGGCCGAGAGAGTTCTGAGAGAACCGTGACTGGCTCAAGGTCACCCAGCTGGCATCATATGCAGGAATGGGGAAATCAGACCCGGTTTTCCAGATTAGAGGCTGTCACTCTTAACCATTACATCATGCTGGCGGTGTCAAATGTACTAATTTTGACAAGCATATCAAGAGTGGGGCTATTCAGCAAAGCTTAGGTAAAACAATTATATTTGCTCGGTTTTTATTCCCTAATTATTTCCCCTAATTATTCAGCGGAGCCTAGATAAAACAATTTTATTTGCTCAGGGTTTTTTCCCCTAATTATGTTGGTGTTTCGCTTTATGGATGCTTCATTTAAGTAATCACATTTTCATTTGCCCCTCCTTACGCCGTGAATAGTGGTGCTAAAGAAATCATGTGTGTGTTTTTCTCCCTAGAAGAAGGCCTGCAGGTAATTTGGTGTAAGTTCCCAAGAAAAATGATACTTGAATGAGTAATAACAAATGACACTTGTTTCTCTGCCGTGCAGGCAAATTAACTTTCCGAAAATTAATTGCGTGTATAGTTCAGATGTGTGCCTTGTTGAATCTGGAATACTTAATGAGATGATAGTGTTACTGTGCAGCAAGTCAGATATGCAGATAAATAAAAACGCAACTCTTCCAGTGGAAAAACAGAGCGGCTGAAGAAGTATGCATGCATGCCATAACAGCTACGATTGCATGCAGTTAGAGGGTAATTCACATAATACTTTTCTCTGATCTCCAGTTAATAGTCTTTGAAGCTTCAATGAACACTCGGGATTGGATTTCTAATATTGTCATTACGGAGCTTCACAAAGAATTGTGTGTGCATGTGCGAGGAGGATTGTATTTCTGTGTCTTTCGGCTTATCAAAACTGTGATATGATACGGTGTTTGTTTACTATCAAGGACGATAGATTATCATTCCACATCGCCCTTTGTCCAGGGATCTCAAGGTCAGATGCATGACTCTTCCACCATTATTCACACAACAGCTCTGCGAGATAGATTAGGCCAAGGAAGATTAACTGGCCTACAGTCACCCAGTAAGTTTTGCGGCAGAGTGAGGGACTTGAACCCCAGTTCCACTCCTAGTCAAATATCAGCAATAACTTGCAAATACCAACTTTAAACCATTGCTTTTAGAAAATGGGGAATGGGCTTTCAGGGGCTCCAGTTCAAGAATGTCGGACTGAGATCTGGGAGACCCTGGTTCGAGTGCCGACTATCCTGTGAAAGTTTGCGGGGTGACCTTGGGCCAGTCACAGGTTCAGCCTAACCTACCTCACAGGTGTGTTGTGAGGATAAAATGGAGGGCAAGAGAATGGTGTGAGCTTGCCTTGGATCCTCATTGGGGAGGAAGGTGGGGTACAAAGTAAGTAATTAAATTTCAGTGTGGATGTGTGTGAAATGGTTGTGGCAGCCAGGGTCAACGGCCTCCTCTTGGGTACATTAAAGTCAGTGTGGTTTGTATGCTGCAGTTGCTTGATTATACTTCAGATAACTGAAAGAAATAAGAAAGGTGCTATTGAGGATTAATCACGGTATCTGAAATGGCTGAGGGGAAGGGTATGTGCCGGACAGGAGTACTGGTGTCTGTGTGAGGGGCAAATCCCTATATGGTGCCCCTGTTGATTCTTCAGTCTGGATTTTGTGTGCTTCATGTCTCATAAGATTTGACTTCTATCTAAAACTATGGTTCAAAAATGTTGCTCGCATCACAGATCTCCTCCTCTAAGCTCTTCTTACTTTGCTAGAAACTCAAAATGTTCTTTTCTCATATATCCAGAGGAGTTAGCCGTGTTACTCTGATGCTGCAAAACAGTAAAAAGCCCAGTAGCACCTTTAAGACTAACAAACTTTATTATCTTATGCTACAATAAAGTTTGTTAGTCTAAAAGGTGCTACTGGGCTTTTTACTGTTTTGTTCTCATATAGTGGCAGACATTTTGGTGCCTGTACGGAAAAACCCAAATGGCACTCCCACCTTATAACTAGGCCAAAGGAAGTTCCCTTGAGACGTTCTCCTATGCAATTTGAATGGAACTGAATAGGAAATCCGCAAGAACATGTTAGAGGCGTGCATGGAAGACCATCTTGGTGGGACTGTATTTTCTGTCCCTCTGCCATTCTTAATGTCATTCAAAATCCAATGCACGAGGCAACTCCCTCACCTTGCCTTGTTGGTAAGGCTGCCTCCGTTCTCATATGCCCTTTGGTACTTGAAACTTTTATCATAAAACCTATAAAATGGAACTAAACGTAAAGTGATAACCTGCAAAGTAGGCAAGATCTATGTGCATTGATTTTTTAAAAAATGTGCTGGTTGTATCTCATGGGGGTGTGTAGATTATTGCAAGGTCGAAGTGTTCAATTTAACTCTTGAGCTCAGCCTTGTCACTATGTGTTACATCACAGTGATTTGCCCTGAATCACATAGCCGATTGAAACAGAACGTACAGTTTGTAGCTATACAAATCGGACCTCAGTAGGAGTAGTTTTGTATAGATGAAACCTTCCATCTGGGTTCCACTAAGTCTCCCCTCCCCACCCAGTATTTTAAAACAGATATTACATCAACTCCTGTGCAGGTAAAGAGTAATTGAATATCAAGTCACCACTTTGCAAAGATGACTATTAAAATCTCAAATGTTGAAAGGGAGAGAGAACCCACCAGCAACACTAATAACAATCCCACCCTTTTGGGGGAAAAACCAGTTCCTATAGCTTGCCAAGATTCTTTGGATGGAAACTCTCAGGAATGCATTCCATTAGAAAACTAAATAACCTCCCTGTTTTACAGCGGAAAACTATCTCTGAACTGAGGAATCCCTTAAAATGGAACTTATTTTTGAGGGTGGGTGCCTTCTTGCTGCTTAACTCTTAACAGTATCTTGGGATGTGCAAGAAATGCAAAGAAGGGCGATTCTGTTGCTGTCCAGCCACTGGATATTCAGAAAGCATTGGCTAAGTTTGCTCGCTCATGTATTATTTAACTTTCAGCGCTAGTTGAACAGAAAGCACTGTACTTCACATTAACGTGGCAGTGTTGCTCGCCAGAAAGCTTAGGGCTAGGCGGTATACTTAGTGACTTTTCAAGACTGTTGTTTCTTGGAGTTGGCCCTGTAGGCTAAGGATCAGCAGTTGGAGGCCCTGGAGTCAAATCTGTCCCCTGAGAAATGTGAGTGGGTGGTCCCCCCCATTGCAAATCCAGCAACTAGTAAAGAGTGTAGAGGAACTGTGCTGAGGGGGCTCTGTGATTTGTCCAATGGTTTTCCATCCTTGCCTAAAAGTTGCCATCCTATAAAACTAGTCACCGTCTGCTCTAAAGACAATTGCTGAGTCAGTATCATGTGCTCAGTAGGGGCGCTACTTAAGGCGGGGCTCTGACATTTGACTACATTCTGATGGTGTCCCTTTGTGTGCCTGTTTGTATTGCCTTTAAATGTTCCTCTCCCTTAGCATAAATTGCCTCCCAAAAGTAATGTATTTATCTGAGAAATATGCTTTTGAAATATGCCCATCTATTGGATTCTTTTTGTCTATCCCTAACTCCATGCACAAAATTTGAAATGGTGCCCTGTTCCCGTACTGAACAATCTTGTCTGAAGAGGAAGGGGTATTATCTAGAGGGCTCTTTAATAGGAAGATGACTGCCAAATCATTTAAGATTTCCCCCAGAACGTTTCTGCTTGCAGTCGGGCCTCTTGTGACATCTCTGTACCCCTAAGTTGGAAAAGTGGGTAACGATGAGTCACATGTTTCCTGGCTCCTTGACCAAAACAAAATAATTAAAAACATTTTCATGGGTCAGCCAACTTCTCTGGGAATATGCCCTTATGCCACCCACTTCTGGAAGACATTATGGTTTGATTGGATTAAAATGTTCCCATTAGAAAAACACCATGAAGATAAGAGATAAGGTAGAACCTTGTGGGTTTAACAGGGTGATTAGATTGTGAGCTGTAGCAAATAAATTAATTTTTAAAAACTGGTATACTGCATAGTAGCAGGAACCCCTTAACCTTGGTAGAAATCCAGATTTCATACTAGGCTCTACTTTGAATGCTGAATTGCATGCACAGGGAATTTTACTTTGAACCAAAATGTGCTTGTTAATGTCAGAAATCCCACTGATTCCAGTGAGAATGGTATTTCTGATTAGGTGTGCCTTGAGATCACAGTCTGAATATACTTTGCTAGAGTCTCTCCCCCCCCCCCCGCATTACTTCCCCTCTCAGAGTAGGTAACAACAACAACAACAACAGGCTCATAATAATAAAATAAGTCAGTTCTTACAAATACAGCACTAGCGTTTGAAAAAAAAATTAATAACATCATAACTGATAAGACTGTATTTTCACTTCACTAAAAAGCCTGTCTGCAGAGAAGTATATTTGTCTTTTCCACTCACTCCCATTAAGATGCACATGGGTGGGAACACGTTTATGTGAAAATGCTGATGGTCAGCTGTTCAGTGTCTGTCTCTAGGGATTTGGAAGGCTGTTCTGTGCTTGTTTATCTTCAGTATTTTATATTTCACCAATAAGTCATGGAAGCCTAAATGTCACATTCGGATGGAAATTGATAAAACAAAGAACATTTCAAGTTATCACTGACATTTAGGCTGGGAGTCAAGCTGGGAGCCCTTTTATAACCTCCCAATGCTACTGGTTCATATTTGATTTCACAAATTTCCTCTCTTTGTAAAACATTGTGTGTGTGTGTGTATGCATGTACACAATGAAATGGCAATAATATCACACCAGTGAGAAGCACCTGTCCTCTAGAAAACTCTGTCTAGGTTGTTGACTTGTGCAGAATCCCCATATTTGCTGCTTTGTATCTTGAGTTCTGTTAAAATCTCCATATTTGTTCATATCTTCCTGACACAAGAGATGAAGCAACACTGGATAATTGGATTGGGGCGATCTGGGCTCAGAGTCATGAAGTCATGAGTAGTCTAGCCTTTCCCTTAACAAGAGCCCATTGGTCTGTTATCTCCATCAGCTCTCCCTCCCACTTTGTGTGTTTTGCAGGGCCCAGTATGAGAAGCATCCAGTGTTGTTTCTAGATTGTGACTTCCAGAGGTCCATTCCAGTGGGCTAGAAATTACCTGCCTCCCTCCCTCAAATTCCAGACCAGTGGGAAGGAAAGAAATTGATAGTGGGCCTGGACTGGCCTCTGTCTCCTCCAATAAATAGATCCCAGAAATTGTTCATGTTCCATTTATGGCCTCTGGGTGTGTGTGTATAGTTTTGTCTAGGAATATGTTCATACCCCATGAACTTAGCGTACTGAAGGAGTACTTCTAGCTTCGATGATCTGACGGACTCAGATCTTCTGGCAATCCTGTTGTTCACCTGCCCGTGGTCCAACAATTAGTGTTGACTTCTAGGCAACTCCTTGTAGCAGGATAACTGTGTAGATCATGCTATGGTAGTTAGAAGGCATGCTCACCAAGGTGCTGCTGGGAAACAGAGCAGAAGAATGTTGTTGGCTTTGTGCAAGTACTCCAGATGATGGCAGCTGCATATTATTAATAATAAAAACTGGCATTTGGCTTCAGTTTATCCATGGCCATCTTGCGCCTCTGTGTAGAACAAGAGTACTTTGCACAGATCTAGCATTATTTTAGCGGCGGGGATCATGTGACCATAATATTGTACCATATCAGCCGTAAGATAATACTTTTTGTTGCATTCAGCCTCCCAAGAAAAGGGCTCTTCGGAGGCCTCTGCCAGCACTGAGACAACCATCTGGAACGGGACACAAAGGGCTTCTGTGCTTAGTTTTGTATCACTCTACAAAGGGAGTAAGCTGAGCTGTGGGTTGGAGGCAGTCTTCTGAAACCATTCCTGTCTTAGGTTGCACCTGAGGTATGTCAAGGGGGGGGGAGGGAGTTGGTTTTTACCAACAACAAAAAAAAGTTCAAAGCCTGAATATAATTACCCTTTTGATTAAAACACACTCACCATCATCCCAGAACGGTTTCTGCAAATATGTTCAGTAGGAATTGACAGGGAGTTGGGAACTGCAATTTTATACAAAAAAGAACTGAATGTTTCACACCATTGCAACCCCACCACCACCACCTTTGAAGTTGCCTTCATTAGACCGAGGGGTTTCACTCCTGTTCAGCGTCAACCGTAGTCCCCTTCTTGTTTAACAGACAATTCACAATGTGAACACAGTTTTCACTTCACTACTGCTGTGGTCACTACTGACTACCCCTTTCTGCCTTGAAACTGCACCACACTTTGGAAAAGCAGGAGAAGATCACAGCATGTCCATTTATCGTTGAAATAACTGAGGAAAAGAGCTTTGCTCAGAAGGATGGTCTGGAAGGGTGGAGGACTAGACTTGGCCCCGGGCCCCAAACCACTTGCTTGGAACTTGACTCACTGAAGCAAGTAAGACTGTGAAAGGGTTGTTTGCTTTTTAAAAAATGCTTTTCAAACTTGCTTTAATTTTTAAAAAATCCACAGGGACATGAAAGGATTTGTATGAATATATGAATCTGCCACATACAGAGTCAAGCCCATCATTCAATTTCATCTGTTTTGGCACAGCTCTCCACAGCAGGGCTGCTGACAGAGGGGAACTGGTGGGGACAAAATTCGGGTGTGGGGTGGGTGGGCTGCAGAGCCCTTGAAGCCGGCATCATGCTTAAACTAGCTGAATGTCTTTCAATTTATTTTTAAGTACAGTTCTGGCTGCAGCCACTACAGGCACAGGAAAGTTGAGCATAGCAAAAGGCACTCTACTGTCAGCTAGACTTCTCCAAGACTGAACCAAACTTGCCTAACAGATCTTGCTAACATGATCATCAATCAGGCCAGCACTGAAGCAAGACAAGATAAGCATAGTTGATGGCTGCTATCGTAATTGCCAGCCTGCAGGTCATTTTCTCCAGTGGTCTAGCATTTCTCTCCTCCTTTCCTTGCGCCCAGCTCAACCAGATCTTGCAAAGTGCAGCAAGATATAACTACTTTCCCCTCTCTTTTCCTTGATTTCTCTTTTCCCCCCCACCCACTTTTCACCTTCATTTCTCTCTCCCTCCTTTCTAAGTAGACCATATGCTGAGCAAAAATGGGTTCTAATTTTGCTGTTCTAGGGTAACAGGTTGTTTGGGACTCTGGCCAGAGCTCCAGGATTGCAGAAATCCCCCCAAAAAACGATATGCAAGATCCAGGTTTGCTTACAAGGAGATTTTAATAAGCAATGATCAGCCTTACAGAAGTATCAGGCTAAGCTCCCATCCTCTGGGTCTCGAATGCACACACACACTCAGACCTCGAGATGAGATACAAAGCTAAAAGCACCTTATATCCCGAGTGCTGGCTACCAGTCAAGAAATCATTAATCAAGCTATCCCAAACACTAAGATGAGCCAGGCCATCTTGCACCTGGTGTCCACTGGTGAGAGGAAACAAATCAGGCTTTGAAGATAAGAGCTGCTAACAAGCATGAGAGAGAAGAATATTCTCTTGGGAGTGGCCTGTTGGCTGTCCTCTCACACGACTCAAGGCAACTAAAGGTCAAGCACCATCCTGTAGGAAGAAGGAGAAGCTGGATTTATAGCCCGCCCTTCACTACCCGCATGAGTCTCACAGCGGCTTACAGTCTCCTTCCCTTCCCCACAGCAGACACCTTGTGAGGTAGGTGGGGCTGAGAGAGCTCTAAGAGAACTGCTCTTGGATGGAGTTGCAGAAGCTATACACAGGTAAAACCCTGCTACCAGGAATTCCTGCTCACCTGATCCTCTGGCCCTATTAGTCCCCCATTTAAGGACTAGAAACCTGAAGTTTTGAATTCAGTGTAAGACATGAATTCAGACTGAATTCTCTGTCAGAAATCAGGCCATATTTGGTGGGCTTACCAGGCCTGGTGCACGTTCACTGTCCCTTGACCTCTGTTGGGCTGCTAGCTGTCATACCACCCTCTGGCCATCTGGACTGGTGGCACCAGAGCAGGTTGGTCTCTCCCTCCACTGGATCTGCCTGCCCAAGTTCACAGTGGGAGTGCACAGAGCTGGACACCTGGGTCCAGCCACCAAATTTCCTGGGTGAAAAGCAAGAGTGCTTTACATTAACTGGACTCAAAAGGGAACATTCTCTCTTCCTTTGGTAAACAGCTGCATTGAAAACATTGTGGCATCTCCTTTAAAAAAAAATAGCTGAGTAGGAGCAACATGGCACAGCTTTGTCTGGAATCAGTTTGCTTAGCAAAATATTGCAACACTGAACAAAACAGCTGTATTCATTACTAATAGAGGCATTTTGACAAAACACCAGCGTGGATTTTTTTCCCACAAGGAACAGATGTGTACAGTACACTGCCATTTCTCCCTTCCTTTCCCCTGTTTTTTTTTCCTTTTAAAAAACTGGCTACAGCTGTGAGACGTGTCATTCTCTTTAGAGCAGTGTGTAGGTGTGGCGTTTGCAGTGTAGCTGTCGAGAAGGATGAATTTATTACAACGGTATGATGGAATAGTTATGTTGTGATTCAGTGTGATCTGTCAGCTGAAGAATCTTGTTTTAGGAGAGACTGTCTCCACCTTGGCACTCGCAGTCTTTCTTGCACAAAATACACAAAATGGTATTGGAGATGCAAGCACAATATTCTGGTCCCAGCACATCGAAATGATTCTTCATCTTCAGCGAGTAAATAGAGTACTGAAAGGGCTTATGGTTTGCTAAGTCTGCCCTCCCAGCTGCTCGCTGGGAATGGGAGTTTTGAACTTTCATCTTATCCTTTCAGATGGGAAAACGAGCATGATTAGGGAAGAGTTCAGGAAAACGTCACCGCAAAAACTCCTATCCCCACTTTTTAAATTGAGGCTTGGATCCAGACTAGTATTTCCATGGGTGCAAGGACTTATCACCTATACAGTGTGATCCCTCCCCTCCCACAGCAGCCCCGAATCCCCCACAGGAACAGGATATGGGGGGGGGAGAGATTTGGGCTGCCACAGGAGTGGAGAGGCAAGAAACTTGCACTCTACAGGCAGAAAATGCACACCTACCCCCTATCCAAGCATCCAGTCCAAGAATTAGCTACAATAGCTGTTGTCTGTAAGAAAGTTTGGTTTAGAGGCCACTAATTTGGAACTGCACAGAGATAAGAAGGAGCTTGAACAAAGGGAGAAATTGCATATTTTGGGATTGTTCCAGATCCCCATGATGAGCTTTCCCACCTTTTCCCTTAACACACCATTACTTAACCTCTGTTGTGGCATTGTGACAAAGCTGACACAGCAGGGAAGCTGCAGCATTGTGACGTGATCCCTGGGGGGGGGGTATATTATATGAAACATTGCGGATGAAGAAATAGAACTCTCTGTGTTGATGTCATTGTGTTTGCAACTTGCTAGCTGTACCCTATGCACTGTGAAACTCTTCACCTCCATCCCGCTCCTGAAGATAACCTCATGGACATTTTGACTTTGAATCTCATATTTGTAAATCAAATACTTAGGCTTTCACCTATGGACCATCAGAACAATAGCCAGTGTGGGGGAGGCTTGTCACGCCAAAATAACAATGGGTAACCTTGACTCCATGTGGCTCTGACTAATGTGGAATTGTAATATGGTGATCTTCTGAGATGAACAACTGGCTGTGATCCATCCTCCCAACCCCAAAACCCAAATGCAGCCAAACAGCCTCGAAAGGTACCTGCTAATAGGAGCTCAACGAGTTCTTGTTTCTTGGCTGGTACTGCAAAGACTGGGCTGTGCGTCTAATCCTTTACATCACATTATACTGTCCTGGTCTGTAAGCCACAATGTTAATTCCGAGTAGTGGAGCTACTTCAATTATCCATGGCTCTTTGCCCTGTTTTCCTGGTACTATTGTCTTGTGCTTTATAGCTGTCCCCGCTAGATGTATTTTACCCTGAAAATTACTGTTCAGAACTCTGGGCTCCACCCCTTTTAAAATCTAAATCTGAGGTCCGTCGCAGGTCCCTCAAGACCCTAGAGGTCATAATCAGCTTGATGAAGGGGTAGTGACAAAGGTCTTTCCCCCCACAGCTGAGTGGGTGCATCTTGCTGCTGGACAGCTCTGTCAGTGGGTTGAGCTGAAGCAAAAAGCAGAGCGTAAACAAGGAGCAAGTGTCCACCAAGAGCTGGTTTCCTGGTGGTTCAGATCAGTGAAGACATCTCCCTGGAAACTTTTATAGTGGTCAGGGAGTACCGCTTGACCTGCTCTGGCCTATTGGCACAAGGAAGCTTCCATAGCTGGTGTGGCTGGTATCTCCTCAGCATTCTGCTTAAGCAGAGGTGGACAGGCTAAATTCTTGCCTGGCGTGCGTTATGGGAGGAATGCAGCAGGATGTCTCCCCGAGCCTCCATTGGAACAAGGGAACATAAGAGAAACCGTGTTGGATCAGGCCAGTGGTCCATCCAGTCCAACAGTCTGTGTCACACAGTGGGCAAAACCCAGGTACCATCAGGAGGTCCACCAGTGGGGCCAGAACTCCAGAAGCCCTCCCACTGTTTCCCCCCAAACACCAAGGAGTCTTTCACCAATCAGGGAGAGATACAATGCATTTGTTGTTCATTTGGGCATGTGTTTTTAAAACCGCCTGCATTAATTTTACATTAAAGCTCACGTATTTGAATAGTTTCCCCCCCCTACTTCAATCAAAATAGCTTTTAGAAATTGTGGAATTCCTGAAACACCAGTGAGTTGAAGCCTGGTTTCCTGCCTGCCTGGCCTCATCTGCTCTCCATCTGTAGCCGAAGCTAACAATTGTTCAACTTTTATATGCTGCATTTTGGAAAGGATCCCCCCCAATATTTACCCTATAAACCCAAGAGGGAAATGTGAGAAAGTTTACATATGTCATTCTTGCGTCTGTCAACACAAGTCAGTGGATGTTACTTACAGTCATACAATGGATAATACCTTCTTGCAGGAGGAAAACACAGAATGAATTGCCCCAGAGAGCAAAATGGATTTGTGGTGAAAGATTTTGCCCCGTCAATGGAGCAAAGGGTTTGTCTTGTTAAAGAAAGCAGACTGTATTGTAACTAGGATGATCTGACTTGTTACCAATGGGCTGCCAAGGAGCAAGAAATCTTGCACAAACTCATGATTAGGGCAAGAACCTCGAGTGGTGCAATCCGCATGCTCCTACCTGCTCCCCTAAGCCTTATTTCAGGTGACCGAAGACGGAATAGGATGGAACAAAGACGGGGTCAGAGGTGGCAAAACTGTCTTCTGTTTCTGGGTGACGTACAAAGCTGAAAGTATTGTGTTATCGTCTTGAGCTCTTTATACAAAAGTGACAGCCATTTCAAGCGGTTTTTGGTGCAGTATGAGGAGTTGCTGTTGGGGAGGGATGGAGATCAAGTCTCCTTGGTTGGTGCATATCAAAGCAAGAGCTGTTTTTGGCAGAGACTCCTGTGTATAGTGACCTAGAAGAAAGAGTAGGTTGTCGCGAAGATGATGCCTTTTGTTGAAGCAAATTGGTAAGAGTGAAGATGCTGGTGGCTGTCTTTATGGAATCTGCAATAGTTCTTTTTTTGGAGAACAATTTTAACACCCCCTCCTCCACTTCCTCTCAGGGAGCACAGGGCAACATACATGAGTTCTCCCTTCCCCATTTTTTACCCTTCCATTGGCTCTGTGAGGTAGGTTAGGCTGAAAGAGTACAACTGGCCCACAGTCACCCCAACAAGCTTTCGTGGTAATGTCAGCATTTGAACCCTAGATCCTAATTGGATCTATATTGGCTCTAGTATTCCTGTCCATACAAAAATGCATGCACATGGACAGCAAGAAGGTCAGTTTTGGTTAAACCCCAGACCTTCCTGGGGATGAGGATAGGCATTGTTTGGCATAATACCACAAGATCAGTTCTGGCTGCATAACCAGAAGTGACACCACATGTTGCGGGGGATGCTCTAGCAGAGTGTTCTGGTGATGACACAACATCAGTTTTTCACCCAGATTTTGGGGATGGCGGCAGGAGGTCTTCCGCTGTAGTGGGAGACTTGGTCTCTTTGCCTGACTGCAAGCAATGCTCCCTCTAAGCTGGAGAGTCTTGTGAGCAAAAATTCTACATTGTGAGCTACTGGCATTAAAGTTGTGAGCGAGCGATTTGGCTGCTGCATAAATTAGTCTGCTCTGGAGCCATCCTTCCTGAGCTAAGACAAAAGTGTGTGAGCCGAAGGCTAAAAAACTGTGAGCTAACTCACACTAACTCAGCTTAGAGGGAACACTGCTTACAAATATTCAGTGTTGCAGATCTTGGTTATATAATTAATCAATTTTATTTTTCATGCAAGCATCCACCCCAGCGGTGCTACCCAAACACCTCTCAATGAGAATTAAGTCTATTGTATTGTTGTATTTTGTTGGAGGTAATGTAAAGGTAAAATGATAGTAGTTAAAAAGTTTTAGTCACTGCAAGTAATCAACTGGAAAGTTTTTTAAAAATGCGTATTATGAATGTGGTGTGTAACAATTGTGAACAGCTGCTTTCGTTCCTGCTGAAAAAAAATTATTTTCCAGCACGTTGTCCTAAAAGTAGCTGTTCTGTAGCTGCCATGTAACATTTAAATAATCTAAGAAAATAACCCTGTGGTGTTGCATGCATTCCGTGAAGAGATGTGGGAATCAAAACAAAACCATTTTCTGAATTATTTTGGCATCAACAACAAAAAAATGTCACCAACCAGTTGTGCACAAATCTTGGTTGTTTTACATGCGTGTTGATGACACAGTAGTCTGACCTGGGGACTCATTAACTGAGGTGTGATTCCATAAATACGTCCGAGGACAACACGTCAGATTGCCAGTCAGGAAGGAAGCTTTTCTAAACCACTAAATTTTATAAGTAAAAACACAACGGAGGGAGGGAGGGAAGAATAGAGGTGTGCCACCTATTTTAAGTTGTTTGCAGTGGAACTTCCAAACTTTTAAGGGAGCAGCTATGGAACGCTTAACATCTGTACCTGTTTTACGAGTATCTGCTGCTAACACCATAGGTGAGGGGTCCCCAGCCTTTTTGAGCTGCCAGCCATTTCAATTCCTCCTAACCAAACGTTTTTCATTCTAATCCCCAGATTGAGCAAAACTTCTCTGGAAAACACATGGAATATTGCTTTCTTCAGAGGGCTTTAGCTTAGAATTGGAGGCAGTGGTATCCTCTGTGAAATGCTTACAGAAGACGTATTGATTAACAAAAATGTAAATGATTGCGGTCCGTGTCAGGAGAAAATGCATTCCAACTAGGCCGGCCTTGGAATACCAGACATTCAGCTAACGCTTGTGGTTTTCCAAACTACCTTTTGATTCCCCCCCCCCCTCCTTCATTGCAGGAAGCTCATTATAATCTTTTCAAAAAATTCACATGCTTGCCAATAAAGCCTTTTTTTCATAAACACTGACCTACATCACTGGAGCAAAAGACCAGCAAGTAAACTTAAGTTTGTTGGCAGAATGCAGCTAGGATTTTCAGAAATGTTATAGTGGAAAAACGAGAGGAAAGATGTAGTACTGGCCTTCCCTATTTTTTAAGCTTTCTGTAAGTATCCCCAAACTGCTCTCAATGTGCCTTGTACAGTAGAGGATCTTTGCTGTGTAGACAACTCTGATCTAAAATTTCTGCAGTGCATGAGTTGGGATGTTTGTCTTTGTTGTTCTGTTGTTGTTTTTTACTCCCAAGCAGAGACTTATTGGACCTGGTAGACACTAAATCCCTGTCTTGCAAAACTCCCCAATCTTTCAGGAGCCTAACATCTCGTGAGATTTTGTTGATCACACCCTTTTTATAAGCATCACCCCAGGCCCAGGAGGCCAAGAGCCAGTTTGGTGTAGTGGTTAAGGCTGGCGAACTCTGATCTGGAGAACTGGGTTTGATTCCCCACTCCTCCATGTGAAGCCAACTGCGTGGCCTTGGGTCAGTCACAGTTCTCTCAGAGCTGTTCTCTCAAGAGCACTTCTCTCAGAGCTCTCCTAACTCCACCTACCTCACAGGGTGTCTGTTGCAGAGAGAGGGAGGAAAGGAGAGAGGAAGGGAAGCTGCTTTGAGACTCTGAGTGAAGAGCAGGGTATAAATTCAACTACTACTCCTCTTCCTCCTTTCCTCCTTGTCCTCCTTTCTTCCATGGGCTTCTGTCCACCTTTAGCCTTCCTGAGAAAGGTGGGCTGTACATAATGTAAAATAAAGAAAACTGCCCCTCTAGTCCTGGGTCGGTCTCTGTCATAGGTGAGTCACAGTCCTTGTTTTACCCTGAATTTTACCTTCCAAGAACATGGTGGTGGAAAGTGTCATCAAGTTGCAGCTGACTTATGCCAACCTTGTAAGGTTTTCAAGGCAAGGGACGTTCAGAGGTGGTTTGCCATTGGCCCACTTCTGTGTCGTGACCCTAGACTTCCTTGTTGGTCTCCCATCCAAGTATTAACCCAGGCTGACCCTGCTTAGCATCTGAGATGTACTGACATCAGGCTAGCTTGGGCCATCCAGTCAGGGCAAGAATACCTTTATTAAAATATTGATGTATTCTCTACCATTGACATTCTTCAAGGTGCCCGTGAATGTCCCACACAGCACTCTCGTATTCTGAATCCCTTCGGCAAAGAGACGGTTCCCCGGCGCTACCCAGTGGGCATCATGGCAGAGCACGGATTTGAACCAGCAGTCCCCATAACCAAACCCAGTACTCTCTAGTCACTGCAGTGCGCTAGACCCCTTCTGTTTCTCTGGCCAGGCAAATGAATTTGATAACTACTGTGAGTTTGATAACTACTGAGTCTTCTTATTATTGTAATTGCTGCTCCTTATTATTATTTGAGTGTCCTCTTTTCCTTCCCTGCCTCTGTATCAGTCTTTCCCCCCCTCAGCTAGTTCCAGTACACAGTTTTCCATACTGACTTACCTCTCAGGGAAGCATCTGCCCTTGCACCTCTGTAGTTTGTAAAGGATTCTGGGGTTCTTCTAATGCACACGCCATCAGGGAAGCCTTTGTTCCTGAACACGCTGAACCAGGCCCTTGATCCATCAAGATCAGTATTGTCTGCGCAGAGGTCTTTCACATGACCTGTTGCCTGATCCTTTAATTGGAGATGCCAGGAATTTAACCTGGGATCTTCTGCATGCCGAGCAGATGCTTTTACCGCTGGACCACAGCCCCTCCTCCAGAGTATCAGAAGCTTCAAAACGCTATGCAGAAGTAGTCATACAGTGCCAGTTTTTGAACTAAGCTGTGGGGAAGTCTTGGGCCCCTTAAAAGCTTGTTAGGGAAACTTCAAAAAGATCAGTAATGATCACTGGGATTCCCCGGGCAGACAGGATGACCTCCCTCTACCAATCTTCCCTTGCAGTGTGGAGCTGGTAGGGGAAAGGAGGGTGAATTTTAGAGCTCAGCCTTTCCAGTTCACACAAAGCAGTGGCAAGACTCGCCAGGCCTGGAGGTGGAGTCTTGTGAACATTGCATATTAGAACATTCCTTGGAATCCCTTGCAAATTGCAGAGGTCCTACAGCATGTGCTCCGGGGTTCCTTGGAGCCCTTCCTCACCAACCATCCTTGTTCATGAGATTTGCTCCGCTCAGTCTGCCTACAGTAACCCCTGGGTTAGGGAATAATGAGTCGTTTGGTCTCCATAAGAACATAAGAGAAGCCAATGTTGAATCAGGCCAATGGCCCATCTAGTCCAACACTCTGTCACATAGCGGCCAAAATATACCAGGAGCCATCAGGAGGTCCAGCAGTGGGGCCAGGACACTAGAAGCCCTCCCACTGCTGCCCCCTCCAGCACCAAGAATAGAGTGCATCACCTGCCCCAAACTGAGAGTTCCCATCTATACCTTGTGGCTAATAGTCTTCTCCATATGTTTATCTAATTCCTCAATTCTCCTTATCGCTCTGTACTCAATGAGGAAGCAAGCAGCTAAAGAAAGCAAGCGACTTCCATGAGGAGAGCTGTTATCATGGGTGCCTACTCAAGGGGGTCTGAGAATCCCAGCCTTTGCTTCAAATAACACCCTCCCCCCTTTCTAATAATTGGCATGGATGGCAAGGCACAGAAGGCGCACAGCTTTCCCCCTTGTTCCTTTACATGCCTTCAGTCTCTTCTGAACGCTAGAAAGATCATTGCTAGGATAGTGAGGTCCGTACAGAGGAATAGCCGTGCTAGTTCGTGGGCTGGAGTGAGAAGAGATAAGGGGATTAAATCAGCCCCTTCTTTCAGTGGAGCTGAGGGGCTGTGGCTCAGTGGTAGAGCCTCTGCTTGGCATGCCGAAGGTCCCAGGTTCAATCCCCAGCACTTCCAGTTTAAAAGACCAGGCAGTAGGTGATGTGAAAGACCTCTGCATAAGACCTTGGAGGGCCATTGCCAGTCCGAGTAGACAGTACTGACCTTGATGGACTGACGGTCTGGTTCAGTATAAAGCAGCTTCTTGTATACATCTGAGCAGCACTTGTGGAAGAGGAAGGAGTAATTTCACTCCCCTTTTCTTCCTCACTGCGGACCCCTGTGCGGCTGTTCCTCCCTATAGGTCCTGCATCCCTGGGAGTGATCTTTCTGGGGATTGGAAGGAGCTACGGGGACAGAGAGGGATGCTGGAAAGCTTCACATTTTATGCAGAGTTGTAGGACCCTTGCCATTGTTTTATTGCTAAGCAGTGGCACCTTTGCACATTTACCACTCATTGCCAAGCAAGCTGACTATAGCTGTTCTCTCTGGGTAGCATCTAATATTTTGTCAGAATGTAGGTTTCTATTAATTAAACTAATGTGTGTGAGTGTTTCCAGTGCTGTGGATTTGTTGTTGTATTATGAGGTGCAACTGATTGGTCTGGTACTCTGGACCAAAACTTATTTCCTGCTCATAAACATCGACCAAAGTAGTGCTAAGTTTGCAGTGGAGTTGCTTGCAGAGGAGAAGACCCTCTCGGGATTTGTTCCTGTTTCCATAGCATTCCTCTGGCGGACTCGAAGAATTCTTGGAATCCAAGAAATAGCACAAGGATTGTTCCTTGGTACTAACATTTCTGTACTATTGAATCATGACACAATAAGTAATTATGTAATGTTCACCAGAATTATTGCATTCATCTTGATTAACTTGCTTGGCAGTACTGTGGTTTTAATAATTAATAGTAGATTTCAGCCCTGCCTCCTCCCCAGAATATCTGGCAGGGTGTAAGCAGAAACCAAAAACAATGTTATCCACAAATCCACACAGCAGACATGTTTGCTCTTAAATCAACTTAATGCATTCTGTTTTTGTGGAGTTAAGCCACCTCAAATGCCAGTGCACCTGGTTTATTTCCTACTATACTTAGACAAATTGGCATATGTATACTATGCGTGATCGCAGGGTGCACAGAGTTCATTTCTCTGTTAGGGCACCCATTGAGGAGATGGCCAGTTGCGACTCTTTGCAGACCCTGACAGCTAAAAACAGGGATGATCTTCTAACAGTCTTGTTTACATAACAAGGATTACTGCTTGGGCTGTTTTCCACCCTCATTACATATTGCTGGAAGTTAAGAGCATAAGAACATAAGAGAAGCCAATGTTGAATCAGGCCAATGGCCCATCTAGTCCAACACTCTGTCACACAGCGGCCAAAATATACCAGGTGCCATCAGGAGGTCCAGCAGTGGGGCCAGGACACTAGAAGCCCTCCCACTGCTGCCCCCTCCAGCACCAAGAATATTGTACATCACCTGCCCCAGACTGAGAATTCCCATCTATACCCTGTGGCTAAAAGCCACTGATGGACTTCTGCGCCATATGTTTATCTAATTCCCTCTTGAAACTGTCCATGCTTGTAGCTGCCACCACCTCCTGTGGCAGTGAATTCCATATGTTAATCACTCTTTGGGTGAAGAAGTATTTCCTTTTATCTGTTCTAACCCAACTGCTCAGCAATTTCATGGAGTGCCCATGAGTTCTTGTATTGTGAGAAAGGGAGTTCTGTTCCACTCATTGGATGCTGTATTAGTTTATGGTCTTCTACTGATTTAAAATAAGAAGAAGAAGAAGAAAAGAGATTGGGTTTATACCCTGCCCTTCACTACCCAAAGGAGTCTCAGAGCGGCTTACAAACTCTTTTCCCTTCCCCTCCCCACCAAGCAGACCGATAGCCCAGCCTAGTGCAGTCTCATCTGAGATTGGAAGCTAAGCAGGGTCGACCATGTTTAGTACTTGGATGGGAGACTAGCAAGGAAGACTTGGGTTGCTGTGCAGAGGAAGGTGATGCCAAACCACCCCTAGTCATCTCTTGCCTAGAAAACCCCATGGTCCTGGGGTTGCAATGAGTCAGTCATGACTTGAGAGCAAGAAAGCATTGGCTTAAAAGCTGATCAGGTGCTTGGGTATAGCAGAAAAATATAATATCCACAGGTAACCGTAAGAACATAAAAGAAGCCAATGTTGGATCAGTCAATGGCCCATCCAGTCCAACACTCTGTCACACAGTGGCCAAAAATACCAGGTGCCATTGGTGGGGCTATGTTGCTCTTTGTATGACATTGCAGGCTGCGCATTGCTGTTGATGCCTCAGTGTTTGTGCATTTACATGTGTGTGCCCTACAAAATATGCCTGCCCCATTCTGGAGATCCTGGAGAGAGCGAACTGTTGAAGTGTAGACAATCTATCAAGCTTGAGGTAAAATAATTTAAATAAGACATTCTCAAAAGGCAATCAGTCCATAAACAGGGACAGCTTTATTGCAATAGTGCACAGCCTTAGCAATTAACACGAAAAATGCCAACAGCATCATCAAGAGTTATAATGCAATAATCACAATAACAATAAAAGCTCTATTGTACATTAAAATTTTATAAACAATCATTAAGATCACAACAAAAATCTGAGTTAAAACCAACATCAATTCAAGCAATTCAGTCAGTTGACAAAATATATAGATTTATCCATCAGCCACATTAACAGTGGGTGGTTGTGGTAAGGCCTTTATCACTCATGCAAGTTGAGTGTGAATGTAGCATGTGTAGTAGGTGCATATGTATGCTGATTGTGTGTGTGTGTGAAAGAGAGAGAGAGGGAGAGAGTGTGTGTGTGAGAGAGAGAGGGAGGGAGGGAGAGAGAGAGGTGCAAACACAGAGAAGGTGCTATACAAACAGACCCAGAACTTTACCCAGGCCTCTGCTTGGTCATTTTTATTTTGAATTTTTTTTATTGCTTTCACTACACCCTAACAACTACAAACTACAAAACCAGAGTAGGCAAGGGTCTTAAACAGTCTGCATTCGAGTTTAGGAATTCCCTATAGAAATTATTACAAAGTAAGTATAGTAAAATAGCGCTGGCTCGAAATACAGTTTAAAGTGACATAATAGTGCATTATCTCAAGTGAAAAACAAAGAGTCTCAAATCTTCACTTTGACTACTTTTTCTTTGTCTTGAAGGGGAATTTGACCTTAAATTATCTAGGAGCAGCCGCTCCTAGTTCAGATTCAGAATTAGAGTCTATAAAATTGCCTAAAGACACTGATGTAGAGGAACTGCCACTGTTTGACCCATCTTGTTTGCTTGTATCCATAGCATTGTTGTCCTTTACTTCTCCTTTTGGTTTTGCTGGAGTTTGTTGCTGTTCCAGAAATGTTTTAGCTTTAGCCAAAGAGTCAGCCTTTTCTTTTTTCCCCTTATAATTGAAAGTCAGTCCTTCTGGTATAAGCCAGTGATATGGAGTTGAATTTTCTTGTAGTAGTGTTGTAACATTTTTATATTGTTTTCTGTTTTTCCCATATTTCAAATGGAATGTCTTTCAAAGTCTTTATTTTTTCTTGGATTTTTAAAGTTGTTCCATTAGTTGCTTTCAAAATCAAATCTCTTGTTGATCTTCTTAAAAATTTCACAAAAATTTCCCCTGGAAGATTATTTTTCTTAACAAACTCAGGGTAGATATGATAGACCATATCTATATCCGACTGTAATGTTTCCGGTTCACAGTTTATCAGAGGAGCCAATGCTTTGCTTAAGATCTGTCTGAGATTTTCATCTTTTTTTCTGGGTCCCCTTGAAATCTAAGGACATATGAGGATCTTTCCCCTTGAAGTTGTAGTAGTTGTTGTTTTGGTGAAGTTCTTTCCTTTCCCACTGATTCCTCTTTTTGATTCAAAGTTTTTGTATTGTGTTCAACTTCTTGAAGTTTTTTAGCTGTCTTCTCTGATATGGACTTGACTTCCTTAATCTTTTTTTGGAGAGTTTCAAAGTTTTTGTTGAGGTTTGTCATCTGGTCCAGCAGAGGGCGTAATGCTTCGGAAATCATGCTTGCAGTGTCTATGGTCATTTTTGGTCTCTGACTTGGTGATGATGAACTGGTAGTTCCTGTAGTAAGTTTCACTTTGGAAGTCATTTTCCCTCCCGTGCTGAGATATTGTTTACATTAAAGGTAAAAGTTCTTTAAGGAGTCTGAAATCTTTCTCTGGAGTGCTAAAACCCGTTCTTGGCACTAGGTGGGTTCGGATGGATGCATATGCTTGAAGTCAGTTTCCGCCAAATCTATTCAGTTGTTTAGACTAGGCAAGGGCTACTCCTCCCTCTCCAGAAGGGTTTCCCCCCCTTCTTCAGATTTAAGGCTTACGTTTAAATCCAATCCCACAGCGCTTCTTTGAAGTATTTCAGCACTCACGTTTAATATTGATCAATATGATAGGGTAAATTCTTCCACTTCATTTAGATTCTTTGCTCACTCTAGACTCGGTGTGCGCCTCTGAGCGCCATTGCTGGCCCTGGTACGGTAGAACCTTTGGGGACAAAAGGGAGCCTCAGTCCCTCAGCCGCAGCTTCGGGAGTGGCTCACTTAGCGTCCCAGGCTAGAATTCTCCTACAGGAGCTCTAGGGAAGGCCGAAATTGTCCGGTCTCCCTTCTGGCCACTCCGGTACAGAACACGTCCATCAGAGCTCAATGGGATGTGACCATCTAGCAAGTCACCGAAACCTTCTCTGCTTGGTCATTTTTTTTGGCAAGTTTATCTATTTATATTTTATATAATTTATATCGTTCTCCCTCTCCCCCAAATGGAACTCGGGGTGGCTAACAGGATATAAAATACACCCAATTTAAAAAATTACAAAGATACAAAAATAATTTTTAAAATATAAAATGATTAAAAATCTATCTTCATTAAAATCTACCCACTATCAAGCAAGGTAGGCTGTGTGCTGGTGAAGGCACAGCTGAAGCATACCAGCTACCTGGTGGATCACAGTGTCTCAAAAGCTGCCCGAAAAAGAGCAGCCTTACATGCCCTGTGGAACCTAGGGAGGTCCCATGAGGCACGCACCTCGTCAGGCAGCTGGTGCCACAGGATGGGGGCCACTACTGAGAAGGCCCTTGCCCTTGTTGACACGAGGCAGACAGTTCATGAACTAGGGAACTTCAATAAATGCCGAGATGAAGATTGGAGAAGACAGGGGAGGATCATGTTGGGAGTGGTGGTTCCGAAGATATGAGGGTCCCAGGCCATTTAGGGCTTTAAAGGTAAGTACCAGCACTTTGAATTGGCAATGGAAACTAAATTGGAAGTTTGTCTTTCAATTTAATGAGAAATGGAGAACCTGGTCAGCTTTGGGGAGCACTCTCTGTCTGAGGAGAGTTTTAGTCATTATTCCAATACACTTCAAAGAGAACAATTCCCCTGCTCGAAACCGTTTCCTTGCCACCGAAGTCGCCTTATCTTAGTGATAGAACTTCGGGACTGAATTCCATGCATTTGTGATTTCTTTGAACTTTCTTTGGGAACTCTTATCTAACTATAAACAATGGCCCAGCGAGCTGGGAAAATGACATCTAGAGGCAGAGGTAGCACCGGAAATGCCAGTACAGCATCACCAGTCACAAGACAGGAAGATACCAGCGATTTGGCTAGCAAAATTTCCAAAGCCCTGTGCCCCCTGATGGATCAGATGATGAACCGCAATCAGAAGTTTGTAAGGTCCTTACAAAAGGACCTTAAAGAGACAGCAGCAAAATCTAAGAAGATGGGGGAAAAGAGTGGAAAAATGGGGATGAAGAATAAAGAGATGGATCAAAGGATGGACATTGCTGACAAGGAAAGAGCATCTGCAAAACAAAATTTACTTCAACTTCAATTGGAAAGATCTTTATATGTTTTAAGATTTCAAGGGGTCTGTGAGAATAAGGATGAAAACTTAAGAGAAATTCTGAGCGCAGCACTGGCCCCCTTGATTAATACCAAACCTGAAACTTTAAAAGCGGACATTGACATGATATACAGGACATACTCAGAGTTTGTAAAAAAAAAAACCCTCCCAGGAGAAATTTATGTAAAATTTGCAAAAAGAAGCACAAGGGACTTAATTCTTAAAGCATCAACGGTGACAAAGATTAAAATCCAAGAGGAGGAGATAAAAGTTCTGAAAGACATTCCATATGAAATTCGAAAAACAAGACGCCAATATAAAAACATTACAGAATTTCTACAAAAGAATAATGTCCAATACAGATGGCTAATTCCAGAAGGACTCATTTTTAATTTCCAGGGAAAGAAAGAAAAGATTGACTCTTTAACGAAGCAGAAACGTTCTAAGCCTCCTCTTTCCCAGGCTAAACATAACCAACTCTTTCAGCCTTTCCTCATAAGACTTGGATTCCAACCCTCTCACCATCCTGGTTGCCCTCTTCTTGACATGCTTGAGCTTGTCGACATCCTTCCTAAAATGTGGTGCACAAAACAGGACACAGTACTCCAGGTGAGGCCTGACCATAGCAGAATAGAGTGGAACTACCACCTCCTGTGATCTGGACACAATGCTTCTGTTAATGCATCCTAAGATTGCATTAGCTTTCTTCACAGCCACATCACATTGCAGAAGCATAAGGATAAGAAGTCTTTTAAATAAAGTTCTCAGATTCTCTATTTGTACAATTAAACATTAAGTTTTGAAGTCATAGTATTTTTAGTTAAGGCTTTTTGGACTTTTTTCTTTTCTTTTTTTAAGTAGCGTAGAAAGGAACTTCATTGTGTACTAGGTAGAAAAGACTGAAATTACATAGTTAACGTATAATAGAGCCTTGTTACTCTCATTAATGTTTTAGTGTTTGTATGTAGAGTGTTAGTCTATGTAGTGTTTATAGAAGAAAAGCAATAAAAACTTTTATAGAAAAAAAAGAGAACGATTCCCCCAGGAAGTCAAGTTGGTAGAAGAAGAAGAAGAGATTGGATTTGTATCCTGCCCTTCACAACCTGAAGGAGTCTCAGAGCGGCTTAGTCTCCTTTCCCTTCCCCTCCCTACAACAGACACCCTGTGAGGTAGGTGGGGCTGAGAGAGCTCTCTTGAGAACTGTTTGTGGGAGAACAGCTCTGAAATAACTTGCAACTGACCCAAAGTCACACCAGCAGGTGCATGTGGAGGAGTGGGGAATCAAACCCAGCTCTCCCAGATAAGAGTCCATGCTCCTAACCACTACACCAAACTGAAGTCTAAGAAAGGGTGGCTTTACAAACTGTAGGCACTGAAGGCAGGGATTTGATGCACAGGTGCCGAGGTAAGCAAGTGCCAATTTGGGGCGCATTGGGGCTGTTCCAGGCCTGGAGTAATGGAGGAGTATGTAACAGTGTATAAAGCAAGTAATTCCAGGTGTTTTCTACCCTGACATGCTCTGAACCCTTGGATTCCTTTCATACTTGGCAGGAATCTAATGGAATGGTTGTTGCAAGATAAAATAATTATCAGATAGCAAATTGCTTCAGAAATAGTCTATAGAAGTCACATGTAATAGAAGCCTGTTTTGTAAGGGGGGTGTAGTATGATATTGCTGTAAACATCAAATTACTGGGAGTACTTGGCACATTTTTTTCCCCTTTATAGGACTTAAAAAGGGGTCCGGAGATAAAATTCTTAAAGCCTGGATTCTACTTGGTGTAATTTAGCTAATCTCTAATAATAAAGATGGTTTCGGTGTTTATCAGATTTTTTTAAAAAACCCACAAAAGCTACCTTTTGTATATTGACATTGTCCCGGTTAATTAAGAACTGTCTCAAGATCTTAGGCTCTACATTTAGTGGTTTCAAAATACAGATTGGGATCTCTGTTCATATTGTTAAATGATTCAAATATAGGGTAAAGGATGGCAATCTGAAATGCCGAGGAAAAATTTTAAGCGGTGGAATGGTTTTACAGAAGGCTCAAGTATCAGCTTCTAAAATATTCATTCTGGTGGATGACTTTTGTGTTTTATTTCTATTCATTTACCTTATTTATAGGCCACCTTTTTCTTGCTGAGACTCAAGGCAGTCTCTTCTTCATACTGCTCTGCCCTACAGCGTTGTGTTTCTACTACTGTCCCTGTTTTGAGTTACTTGTCTGTTGAAAATCACTATTTTTGCCTCTTGCTTTTTGATGCCTTGTGAAAACACTGTGAGTTTCTTAGACCCAAAGACCTTCTTTTAAACCAGTGGAGGGCAGGTTGGCAAAGAGTACTGAAGTGCATTAGCAGAATGAGTGAGATGTGTATCAGTGACCCCCGGATGGCTCAAATGGGGGTGTCAGGAGCAAACCCCGTTTTCATCTTTGAAACGTTGGGAGGGCATACTGTAAAGGGGGCCGGGAAGGTTTGTATTAAGAAAATAATCTTCTGGTGCGAGTTCAGAATTTGTAGGTTGCACCGATGAAATTGTGTCTCCAAGCAAATTAATCCTAGAGCGTTAGCTCTGTTGGGGTTGCTAAGCAACCCTTTGCATTATGTTACTGGGTTGCCATGACAAAGAATGGCTGCTCTCTGTCCTCTTGCACACTATGGAGAATCTATTACTCATCTCCATGGAGTGTCACGAAGGCTTTTCGCTCGATACCTGATTTTCCCTGCAAAAGCAACACAAATCTAGTGCATGCGTATACTTAATTGCAGTTTTAATGAAATGGTTTCTGCTTCCACACAAAAATATTTATTGGAGTAATTGCTCTTTAGTAAAATAATTCTGGTAATTTTTGCTTCTAAATGAAGGAAACTAATTTCTGCTGAACCTTTTTTTTATTTTCCAGATTGGTTTGATTTTATTCCCCTTTTATATAGGTTATTTCAGAGTTTTCACCAATACCTTTAAATGTTGAGCTCTACATACAAAAATTTATGCCAGCATTGCTGTGGTGTTTGTGGCTTTTTAAAAACTGGATGATGGTTTGCATTTTTTCCTCTTCTCTTGTAATGGTAAAAAAAGATAAAATTCTGTCTAAACCAAGTCTCAGCAATCCTCAAATGATGCATTCCCATGATGACGAGATATACTGTGGTCAAATGGTTAGACTAGGATAAGAACATAATGCAAGGACAGCTCCAGATCAGACCAGTGGTCCATCTAGTCCAGCATCCTATCTGACATAGTGGCCAACCAGTTGCCCTGGAGAGTTAACAGCAGGGCATAGAGCCTGAGGCCTTCCCTTGATGTTGCCTTCTGGCGCAGATATTCAGAGGTTTACTACCTCTGAATGTGAAAGTTCCCTTTAGTCAACATGGTTAGTAGCCACTGATAGACTTGTCCTCCATGATTCCGTTAAATCCCTTTTTAAAGCAGTCTGTGCCTGTAGCGATCACTGCATCCTCTAGCAGTGAATTCGACATTTTAATCACTAGTTGTGTCAAGTAATATCTGGCAGAACCAGATTAATATTCCCCCACCTTGAAATTCACTGGGTGGCTTTGGGGCAGTGTATGTATACGTGTGTCTTAGCCTAACCTACTCCACAGGATTCTCGTGAGGATAAAATGGAGGCGAGGAAACCCTCTTCTATGTTTATCCTCACAACCAGCCTCACAGATGCATATAGACTGGACTACACTATAATACAGAATGAACGATTATAACAAAGACCAAGAGTAAGATGTAATTAATGAGAGAATATAAAGATAGGAAGGATAAGGGTTGATGGCAAGGAAGTTCTTGGCATGTGCACCATTCTACGGACATGCTGCAATGAGCTTCCAAAAGCCTGACTTACTGAAAGCAAGTGGCTTCTCAACCTCCCCGCTACCATGGGAGCCATCACCATTGTTACTCATTGAGCTCTGGGTCGTCTAGGCATTGCTCTCACTCCGGGTCATCTTACCATCCATATTGTGACTATCCCCCTTGATGCCGTTCTTATTCACACCCACCTAGCTATGCATGTACTCGCTCATCTCACCAATCTTTGCACCACAGTGATCGATCTCTGTTCGACCTACCTGACATGCATTGATCTCAATCTCAGTCCACCCACAAGATTCGGTCTCAACAGTCATAGATCGTAGCAGCTCCTCACCTTGCTAACATCAACATCTCTTACCTAACGGCGTTGATTTCGACTGAACCTCCAATCTCAACCTCATTACCTGTTGTTCATTCATCCGATCGTATCGACATTTGGCTCCTACAGTCCCGGTACCGGTCCTCTGTCATCTTCCGAACCATCAGCTGCAGGCTCCGGCCATTCCGATTCAGAGGCAGAGTACCCTATACGTGCTGCACCTGACACTGAAGTGGTCTGTCAGGGTACTCTGTCTCCTACAGAAGGCTCTGTAATCATACATCTGGAATTAATCACACGTCTGGCTAAGGCACTTCAAATTCAAGGAGCCACTGATACACCGACGGTCACGGACGTTGTTCATAAACTCGTAAAAGCAGACCTTGCCTTCATCTATCATCCTTCCGATGCTCCTGGTCCACTTAGAAACCCTCAAGGAAGCATGGGAACGGCCAGCATCTGTCCATCCAATATCCAAATATACAATGCACAGTACAAAAGTCAGGAATCATCTGCCAAATTTCTCTTCACCCATCCAACACCGAACTCCATGATCATTCACTCATCCACCAAATCCTAACAAGCAAGACAACTTACTCCTCCAGATCGTGAGAGTTGGAAGGTGGATTCTCTAGCCAGGAATGTTTATTTGCTGTCCTCTGTGGTGGCCAGGATTCACAGTTATCTTTCCTGTATGGCTGCCTACAATTATAATTTGGCTACTGCAGTACAAACTCTCCTCGCGGTTTGCCCTGATATGTCTAGACATTTTTTATCTGAGGCATTATTTATCTGAGATATGTGCTGTTTTTCTGCAACAAATAAACTCCATTAAACATGCAGTCTCTTCATCAAAACCTTTGGCTACATCCATCGCACTGTGCCAGCATGCTTGGCTCTGACCCACTTCACTCCAAGCTGATGTTGAACTGAAAATAGAGGATCTACCATTTGACGGGGATGGCCTCTTCAATGCATCTGCAGACAACACCCTAAAGGCTGTAGACGATAACAAGAAGAAAGCCAGGGATTTGAATGTCTCTCAACTTAACTGTTCAGTGCATCAAATCTACACAGTGGAAACAACCTTATCCCAAGTGGCATCACTCTCCTCCAGCACAAGACACATGGAGATGAAAATCTTTCCCACCTAAACGGAGTTACCGACCTAAATCCAAGACACTGATAACTAAGCAGTCACAGTCATCCAAGCAGCCTCTTTGACTTCCATTTCTCTGTAACCTCCCTGTCCTGCACTCACTATCCCACCTGTGGGCACCAGGCTCCATTCTCATCTGACATGAGAACCCATCACGATGAACAGTTGGGTCCTTACCATTGTACGGGTGGGGTATGCCATAAAGTTCCATTCACCACCCCACCTCCCTTCCCCCCCCTTCTAGAAGTAGCCACCCACCTCTCCAAAGGGGCTATTGAACCAGTTCCTCATGCCACAAGAACTCTGAGTTCTACTCAAAGTACGTCACAGTCCCAAAATGGGATGGGGGCATTTGGCCAATTATGGATCTATGAGATCTAAATCTTTACATCAGGCACATCAAATTTCATATGCTCACAATACAATCCATTCTTCCCCTACTTCCAAAGAATGGCTGGATGGCATCTATAGATCTACAGGGTGCCTACTTTCATATCATGGTCTGTCCTCAGCATTTGCTTTGCAGTGGGGGATGCTAATCACCAATACAGGGTACTGCCCTTTGACCTCTCCACTGCGCACTGTGTGTTCACCAAGTGTATGACAATGGTCACTGCAGCTCTCTGACAATGGGCCGTCATCCTTTACCCCTACGTAGATGATTGGCTGATAGTGTCTCTGTCCTCTCAACAGCTATGCAGTGATATTCAGGACACTCTCAACCTTCTGGCATGATTGGGTTTTTGTGTAAACATCAAAAAATCATCTCTCCCTCCTCCTGAAGTGCTACACTTCATCAGTGTTGTTCTTGACAGTGTACAAGAGGGAGCCTATCTTCACTGGGATCAAGCGTCTTCAATTTTGGCTGTAGCAGAGCCGTTCCTCACTGAACCATCCCATTTGGCGAGGCCCATAATGGAACTCCTGGGATTCATGGCATCCATGACCTTTGTAATTTCCTTAGCTTGACAGAGGATGCGGCTTCTCCAGATGTGGTTTTTCCAGTCTTTCAAAGTTCATTTTCAACCATGGCACACTTATCTGTTCCCTAGGTGTTGTGACATCTCTCACCTGGTGGACTTCTCTAGAGAATCTCCTCCGAGGCATGCCATTCCATCAACCTTCTCTGGATATTCTCCTATCTATGGATGTTTTGTCTCTTATGGGGAGCCCCAGAAGTGACAAAAACTTTCTTCCCAAAGACTGGCCAAATGGGTCACCTCTGTGGTTTCGTTGTGCTATGAACTGGCTAAGCAACCATTATCTACCAGCCCGAGAGCCCATTCCACTAGGGCGATGTCAACTTCCATGGCCTTCTTGGCTGGTGTCCCCATTGATGACATCTGTGCAGGTCCCACATGGTCCTCTTCATCAACCTTCATGTCTCACTACTCATTAGATGTCCAAGGTGGGTGGGATGCCTCCTTCGGCCAGATGGTTCTTTGCTTCAACTTTTCATGATGTCTCCCTTTTGACAACTCAGTTAGGCCTGTAACAAGTAACACACGTCTGCTAATCACTTACCGTTTTTGTTGCCAGCACCCTCCGTCCTCTGTCATTCAGCTCGCCAGTCACCCAAGTGTGGGACTGCACAGAGACCACGAAGAAGATAAATAGGTTGCTT
Organism: Gekko gecko; assembly: GCA_029375565.1. Taxonomy (NCBI): domain Eukaryota; kingdom Metazoa; phylum Chordata; class Lepidosauria; order Squamata; family Gekkonidae; genus Gekko; species Gekko gecko. The sequence continues at coordinate 133,721,929 of JAPDNY010000008.1, read as the reverse complement.
ACTTGTAACTGATTATCTTTGAGTGGTCATTCGTGCAGTACTACATATCTCCCCGGCCTTCCCCACTGCTGGCATCTTTCATTCACTAACTTTTCCAGATGAGACTTACTGGTGGCGGTCCAAAGTAACTGAGCCGGAAGTGGCTTTCTTGTCAATTCCAGGCATGTACAGTGGATGCCTTCTCCCGAGAGCAGGAAGAAAGCCTGCCAAAAAATGTTGAGGCTAGCTCTAGAACATTCTCTTGAGTCAAGGCTGTATGCAGGCACCCAACCCAAGTGTGATACTGCACAGATGACCACCTGAAGATCATCAGTTACAGGTAAGCAACCTGTTTTCCAGCCAAATTGCCCTACGTGTCTGGAGATCCTGTTCTGCCCCACTTCTTTCTCCTCTGGACATGATCCAGCATTTACCCAGTGTTCCAGTTAGTAAGGATCTTCTGTAGAGTTCCATAGTAGAATATAGGGTACCTCCTCCATAGCATGGAATGTGATATTTATCCAGCCAAACGAAAGAAACATAAGTTTGTTTAACCAGGAAGGCAACAAATCTGATTTTTAGATCCAGTGTAAGATTTTTAGACATTATCATGCTCTGATGCTTGATATCAGGCTGCAGATAGCTGTCTTACCATCATATACCCCTGTGCATAGTAAAACTCTCTTTACCTCTTGGGAGGGTGATAAAGGTACTTAGGGATATGGGAGTGCTAACCTTGGGATCACTTGCTTGTCTGTCTGGGTTTATAAACCCACATGCGAAAGCAATGTAGCATTTATTTATTTATTTAGAAATACCAAAGCAATATATCATTGATTTCCATGTTGCATGGAAGGATGTAATTTTGACCAGCAAGGGTTGTCGTATCACAGATGGTACCAAATATGACACTGTTACCACAGACAATGTGCCACTTCTCATATTGATTCTGGTTAAAAAAGCAACTCAGGCAAACGTATGCAACTGCCTTATAAGCAAGCCTGACTGCCTTATCCTATTGATCTGTCTAGCTTAGCAGTATGTACTTGTATAGGGAGTACCTCTTGAAGGGCTTAGGCAGAGAAACTTCTTTCCCAAATCTGCTCTCAAAACTTGGAAGTCCTGTTTATTGGTGTTTCCAGGGATTGTACCTGAGGTCTTCTGTGCACGAAGCATACACTCTGGTATTGAGCTATAGACTTGCTGGGTCACACGAACGTAGTGCCTTTTATGACAACTGGTTAAGGGGCTGTTATTTAGTGGTTAAGCACAGGTTTTGCATGTAGGGGATTGCCAGTTCCATCCCTGGCAACAGTACAAAACATCTTTGATAACCAAGTGATGGGGAAGACTGAGTGTCTGCCAGTCAGAACAGATACTGCTGAGCTAGATGGGCCAGTGGCCTGATTCCATAAAAGACATATGTTCTTATGCTATTTCAACAGGAATTGTAACTTGCCCTCCTTAAAAATTTTGGAGGTATATCCACAGTCTCAATACTGTTTGCATGCCGTGTTGGTGGTATTTAGTGATGTAGTTGTATAGTCGTTTGAATGTTTAATGCCTTGTGCCCAAACTAGGTAATGAAAGCAAACATAAAATACACCAATCAAATGGACCACTCAGGTGAGTCCGTGGTTTTGCTTAAGCGGTTTTCCAGGAGATCAAAAACTGAAAGGTTTTAATTAGTTATACTCTTTGGTAGACTCTTCCATTTTTCCTTTCTGTCCCCTCATTTTTAGGATTTGATTCTGTATTAAGTTATTTTTCGTGTAAAAATAGAATGCCGGGGGGGGGAGGTACCTGGGATTGAACCCAGGACTTTCTGCATGCCAAGCAGGTGCTTCATCACTGAGCCACAGGCCCCAAATCTGTAATCCTTAACAACTGTGGGGAAGTTTTTATATGCCTAGCTGTACCTGTATGATGTAGAGCATCTTGCTTGGCATGCAGATGGTCCCATGTTCCACCCCCGACATCTCCAGTTAAAATCATCAGGTAGGAGGTGATGCCTGAGACCCTGGAGAGCTGCTGCTGCTGAGGAGACAATACTGACCTGGATGGACCAAGAGTCTGATTCAGTCTAAGGCAGCCTTGTATGTACATATGTAAGACTGGAATTGCACAACTGGAAAGCAAGGCCAGGAATACGAACAAACCCTAAGGGCTGTATTGGTGATTCTGGGGACAGTAAGAAAATGGGTGGTGGGTGGCTTTCCTTAAGAGCAGGGGCAAGAGGTCTGTGTGGACACTTTTACTTGGGAGTATTTCAGGTGGTAAGAACATAAGAACATAAGAGAAGCCAATGTTGGATCAGGCCAACAGCCCATCCAGTCCAACACTCTGTATTTTATGGGGTGTGCTGAATTAAGTATTTGTACGAAAATGATTGCTGTTGTTATTATTTTGTAAGGCTCCATAGTAGCCGGGATGCTACTCATGAACGTTACTTTGTTCTTCAATGTTTATCTTCGTTTGGAGAAGGAGAGATTATCGAAACGGCAGAACATTCCGGAGACCACCGTCAACAATCACTAACAGTTATTTAATAACAAAAGCAATAGTGTATTTTGTTAAACAATTGATTCAACAAGAGTGTATACAGTCTTTGTGATTTGTAATATCATAGATCAAAATTGGCTTAGCTTATTTTCACAGTATTTTGTTGTCTTGGATCGCAAAAATACCAGGTGCCATCAGGAGGTCTAGCAGTGGGGCCAGGACTCTAAAAGGCCTCCCACTGTTGACCCCCCTCCAAGCACCAAGAATACAGAGCATCACTTGCCCCAGAGTCCCTATCTATACCTTGTGGCTAATAGCCACTGATGGAAAGCAAGGCCAACAAACCAAACACACCCTAAGGGCTGTATTGGTGATTCTGGGGACAGTAAGAAAATGGGTGGTGGATGACTTTCCTTAAGAGCAAGGGCAAGAGGTCTGTGTGGACGCTTTTACTTGGGGGGATTTCAGGTGGTAGCAGTGGGATTTGCCTACTCTGCTGCAGCCCTCCTGATTGTGTCCTTAGAGCTGGGCAGGAGAGGGAAAATGTTTTTCTGTTAGTTTTTGAAGTCTTGGGTGAATCTTTTAAGGCTAAGAATCCTGAAAAGGAGGAAAATGTGTGCGTGTGTGAGAGAGATAAAAGTTCAGGTACAGGTGATGTCAGCTTGTAGCTTTTGGTTTGGTTAAAGAGAGCCCTGAAATCACCCTGCTTGAAAATTGTTCTAATGTGAGTGTCTTGATTCACGTGAGTAGTTTTAAGAGTGTTCTGATGTGGGTTTTGTGTTCTTGGTAGTTTGTGTTGTGCTGCAAGGTCAAATATATACATATTTTAAATCTCACGTGTGGTGGGATCTTTCATTTACTACGGTTGGCACTTTATATCCTTTTGAGTATGGATCTTTTTGTCAATATTGTTTGAAAGCAGTTATTTGGCTATAAGCCTGTCGAACAGCTCCTTGCAAGTATGGGATATTCCCCAGCAGGGCCCTTTGGTTGCTATTGCTGGTGTCTTCAATATGCTTTCTCCCATATTTCCAGCGCCTGCTTTTGCCATTCACACCGGCTGCAATCTGACCCATCAAAACGAACCCAGTGGCTAAATCTGAAATTTGTAGGTTGCATTGAAGAGTGATCAAAAACTACGGAAATGTGCTCATGGCGTCTGGCAATATAGACAAAACGTTAATTTGCCATCTGCCTTTTAGCAGATTTTTTTTAATGATACTCATCTAAGCTGAACAGATAGTCACAGTGAAAACTGTGAAGCATTTTTAATTGTCGGGTCTGTGTCCTCCTCCCCACCCCCCCACCCCCCGGCAACAAAGGCATTTTTTTTCTTGCCTTGAGGCCTGTCCTGATGAGTTCCTAGAGGCCTAGAAAAGGATCGTCCTAGTCTGCTTCTCTTTGCTGTGGGACTCGCAGAAACCCTAGTGTTTGCCGAGTAGATGGCTGTACTTACTGTCCAAACAGATCTGTGTTTGCCGAGTGTGAGCATATTGCACTTTCTGTGAAGCGCTCCATTGTGACTTGAATGGTGGCTCTTGTTCCCGGAGCAGGAGACGAAAATCTCTCAGGCTTCGCTGAGCCAGCCACACAGCCTTGCTAACCCTTTTTAGCAACCAGACAAGTACAGAAAGGCCGGTTCTTCCAAAACGTCTGGACAAATTCCCCTGATCCGCGAGGTGTGCCCCTCTACAGGCAGTGCAGGGCAAGTTTCCTCTGGTACACTTGTTTCCAATTGCGAAACAGTTTCATCGACCAGTGCCATTTGAATGTAATCAAGATACTTTCTTATGGAAGAAGAGAGAATTTCAAACTAAGATTTCAATGTATGCCGGAGAATTCTTGCATCTATAGCTTCCCAAAGTTAGGTAGCAACTGCCAACTTCTACCTAACTGAGTAGCAAACTTCCCTACTCAAACCAGATTATACAATCAAATACTTAACTTTGGAATTTTATCTGTCATAGTTGGGGGTGGATAGGTTGCACAATGTTTCCTCTTAACTGGTGCTGCAGGAAGAAGTCTTCTGGAAAAGTTGATCTAATGGTGCGTGATGAGAGAGTGTAGCACAGTGCGAGATGTTTAGCTGATCTTTTACAAGCACAGTTAAATCGCCACTGCAGAAAACATCCTGGCTTTGCATGGTCACTCACCTTATTTCAGCGAATGGTGGCACATTTCAGATGACTGCAATTATCTGGAAATCTTTGCCATAGCTGATTTGGTAGGCCCAAGCATAATGCCTTGCAAATAGCTCACCTCTTTGCACATGAATTAACATAATTAGTCTCTAATACCTTAGCTAGTGCCCTGGCCTGGATATTCCAAGCTAGCCTGGTCTTGTCAGATTTTGGAAGCTAAGCAGCATTGGCCCTGCTTACTATTTGGATGGGAGACCACCAAGGAGGTCCTGGGCCGTGACACAGAGGCAGGAAGTGACAAACTACCTCTGAACAATCTCTTGCCTTGAAAACCCAACAGGGTCGTCCTAAGTGGGCTGCAACTTGATGGCGCTTTCCATCACCACCACCAGGGCTATTTTGGGGGCGGAACACACAGGAACGGAGTTCTGGCTGGCTCCTGAGTTGGCCACGTCCAGCAGGAATTCATTAGCATAATAGACCACACCCAACAGCAGAAACTCATTAGGATTGGCTACATTAGAGGTGTGTGGTCTAACATGCAAAGGAGTTCCTGCTACAAAAAAAGCCCTGGGTTTTTGACAACAAACAAGGTAAACAGAATAAGCAGCAAAAGGTAGGCGTGGCTAGATGACTACACTTCTGGCAACATGTGGGTGTGGCCTAATATGCTAAGTTTCTGCTGTTGTGTGTGGCCTATTATGCTAATAAGTTCCTGCTGGGCTTTTTCTACATAAAAAGCCCTGACCACTACAATAACTAGTAAGAATCTCTCTGCAACTTGAGCAGAATATACAAAGTAATAAAGATTTTTAAAAATAACTTTCTGTTTTCTGGCATACAACCATAATGTTTCTGGAAGGGGTGTGTGCTTTCTTTCTGCTTTTAACATACCTTTAGAGATGAGGTGTGGGCCGCAGTGGCTTAGAGGTTAAGACGCTGAGCTGCAGGCTGGAAGGTCGGTAGTTCTGCAGTTCAAAACCCTAGTGCCACTTAACGGAGTGAGCGCCTGTCTCTGGCCCCAGCTCCTGCCAACCGAGCAGTTCAAAAATTGCAAGTAGATAAACAGGTACCGCTTTGGTGGAAAGGTAACAGCGTTTCGTGCGCCTCAGCATTTAGTCACAACGACCACATGACCACGGAGAAGTCTTTGGACAGCACTGGCTTGGAAATGGAGATGAGCACTGTCCCCTAGAGTTGGATTCGACTAGCTTTTGAGCAAGGGAAACCTTTAACTTTACCTAGAGCTGAGATACAAATCCAGGATCTGACTGCATTTTATATGGCTTTACTGCCTGTTTGGGAGCTGCGGTGGCTCAAGTGGTTAAGATGCTGAACTGCAGGTTGTGGAAGGTCGGTAGTTCAGCAGTTCGAGACCTGAGAGTGCCGCATGACGGAGTGAGCTTCCGTCTCTAGTTCCAGCTCCTGCAAACCTAGCAGTTCGAAAGCAAGAAACTGCAAGTAGATAAATAGGTACCACTTCAGTGGGAAGGTAACAGTGTTCCGTGCGCCTTGGTGTTTAGTCATGCCGGCCACATGACAACGGAAACGTCTTCGGACAGCACTGGCTCTTTGGCTTTGAAACGGAGATGAGCACCGCAACCCTAGAGGCGGATTTGACTGGCTTTCGAGCAAGGGAACCTTTACCTTTACCTTACTGCCTGTTTACTTTCAGCTGGGATTCGAGGTTAGATTGATTGTTATTTTACTCAGTAAAAGCTCTTCTGTATTCTCAAACTTTTCATATTTCATGCAGAGGGAAGCTTTATTTTGGGTGGATTTTTAAACGTAGCCATTTGTAGAGCCTGGAGTATTTTTAGACAGCCATGTTGCTCAGATGCTTTCAGAAATAGTATAGATCATCGCAAATAGAATGCCTTTCCTGTGACTGTAGGTATAAATAGAAATAAATAGTAGCTTTTTTTGCCAGACAAAAAATCACACAAGCTGATTCTCACACACTGCACGGTGGTGGTTGTCTCCCTTCAGCTGATGGGAAAACAGGAGCAGAGGGAAGTTATGTGAATCCCTCCAAAGCCGTGGAGGAAATTGGTTTTAAAAGTAGGATTAGCAGACACTTGAATCTCTGTTCTGAGCTGCAGGATCCACAGTTCTTCCCATGGAAGAGACCAGGAAACGAGGAACAACCTTGCAAAGTATTTGCTGGGAGAAGTCACTGAGCAAACAACTCTATTGTCTCTATAGTAACAGGCGATTGAGAGGAGATCCTTATTGCACACTGTAATGGTTTCCAAAGAGGGGTGTGGGGATGTGTGTGTGAACTGATCCGCAATTAAGGCACTGCATTCTTCCCCCCCTTCCACTCCCCCACATTAAGTCTCCATTGTCCCATCTGTACACACAAATTTTATAGGCATTTCACAGTACATTATAAATTGTAGCTGGATGTTAATTCATTTTCTGAGGTTCCCATAGCAGTACTGGCTTAAAAATAGCTGGCACGTTACTTGGATGTGGCATGCCCTTTAAAATGCCTGTATATTAGGCACATATTGGAGCTCATTGATGATAAGCAGCGCCGTAAAATCAGCTTGGGGGGGGAAACCTGGAAAGAATATTTGATTTGCATAGTTAGATTCGAGTCCAGTAGCACCTTAGAGACCAACAACAGTGTTTTTCAGTGTTCCCCCTAAGCTGAGTTAGTGTGAGCTAGCTCACAGTTTTTTTAGCCTCCGGCTCACCCATTTTTGTCTTCGCTCGGGAAGGATGGCTGCAGAGCAAACTGATTTAAGCAGTAGCCAAATCGCTCTCTGACAACTTCAATGCCAGTAGCTCACAAAAGTAGAATATTTTGCTCAGAAGACTCCACGGCTTAGACGGGAGCAGGTGTGACCTTTCAAGAGTCAAAGCTCTCTTCCGTCAGACACAGATGTTTTGCATAGCCTTGCATAGTTTCAGGAGAGAAGCCATGTTGGTCTGCAGTAGAAGAGCAAGGTTCAAGTCCAGTAGCACCTTAGAGACTGACAAGCTTTCTGGAAGATAAGCTTTTGACAGTCAAAAGATACGAGAAGGGTGCATTCAGACACGCCGTTTGAACCACTTTCGGCACGCTTCAGTAATGGATTTTATATGCACATTCACACACCAACATCTGCGCACCATCCCCCGCCGTCGCTTTCCGGCTCAAAATCCCCTTTAAACTGGAGTATTTTTATACCACTTCCCCCTCTGGTGTCTTCCTAATTCTCCGGTTTCAAGCCACAGTTTCCCATATCTGATCGCTCCTGTGCTGTCGAGCCACTTCCGGGTGCTTCAGCCCCCTCCCCTCTGGAAAGCTGCCATGGAAGCCCAAGGCTTCCGCTTTTCACCCACCATTTTTTTAAAGTGTTGGCTGTATGCGCATAGGTGGCGCTCTGCTCCCATGTTAATAAAACCAAAGTTTAAATGGTGACTCATTTTAGCGTTTAGATGAGTTCGGGATCTCATGGATGCCAGTTTTGGGTCAAAAGTTTAAAGGGAAGTGTTCTGTTACAGCGGTTGGAGACACCTCAGGGCTTGCTTTTGGCGAGAAACTAGTTGTTCTGCGCATGTGCAAAGATTCCAGTTCTACAGATGACTGCCTATGCGCATGCGCAAACTGAGAAAAAAAAATTTAAAACCCACCGACACACGCTCCCGCGTGTTGGTAGTGTAGATGGCAGGGAGCGATGTGACTGTGCGGTGAGCCGGGATAAGGAGGTGAGTGTGATCGCGATTATCCAGATAAAAAAAATTCACATAAGAATCGGATCAGTTTAAACCGCTCTCACCACGCTGTCTGACCGCATCTGAAGAAGAAGAAGAAGAAGAAGAAGAAGAGATTGGATTTATACCCCGTCCTTCACTTGGAGTCTCAGAGCAGTTTACAAACTACTTTCCCTTCCTTGCCCCACAACAGACACCCTGTGAGGTAGGTGGGACTGAGAGACCTCTGAGAGAACTGCTCTTTCAAGGACAGCTCTGACAGAACTATGACTTGCCCAAGGTCACATCAGCAGCTACAATTGGAGGAGTGGGGAAGCAAACCTGGTTCTTCCAGATTAGAGTCCACACACTTAACCACTACACCAAATTGGAGTTCCCTGAGCCCTTAAACTCTGTTCAGAAGGTGGGAGGGGCGTTGCAAAGCAAGGAATCAGGATGCAAAGGTTCAGTGCAAAAGGTCAGCAGCCTGAGTAGAGCAGGGGAGAAATGCTTAGGTGCAATTTTGCATTGCACCTTTGCATCCTGACTCCCTTCTTTGCAACATCCCTCCCTTCTTCTGATTGGGATATTGGGGGGGGGATCTCCATTCCTACTATTATCAGACAAAGGGAGCTTTGACTCTTTAAAGCTTATACCCTGGAAATCTTGTTGGTCTTTAAGAGAGTCAGTTTGGTGTAGTGGCTAGGAGCGTGGACTCTAATCTGGGAGAACTGGGTTTGATTCCCCATACCTCCACATGCAGTTGCTGGTGTGACCTTGGGTCAATCACAAGTTCTTTCAGAGCTGTTCTCTCAAGGGCAGTTCTCGAAAAGAGCTCTCTCAGCCCCACCTACCTCAAAGGGTGTCTGTGGGGAGGGGAAGGGAAAGGGATTGTAAGCCTTCTTGCCTTGGCAAGTCTTGAACAAATTAACTTGGCAGCATAGTCAAAAACAGGATATGCCACACAGGATATGGTATGATTGAGAATTTTGTTGTTCTTACACTATTAGGTAAATAAATACTCTGAATTGTAAATGTAAACCTAAGATATATTGGTTGAATGGCAAACTTTTTTTTTGTTCTTCTGCTTGCCAGAGCAGGGAGTTTTATTGATATGTTTCAACAGAATCACTTCATCAAAATATAGCTGTTGGCTTTCTTAATGCAATATCTGAAAGTATGCAGTGTTATTCAATAACAGCTCCGATACAATATGAATAAAACAGCAATGAAAAACTGTGGATCTTTAATAACACAGCAGCCCATCTCTAAAACAATCACATTTCTGTATTAAGTCCTCCTAGTTCTGGAAAACCGGGCCGTCTCTTAGTGAATGGAGTATCCTGCTACCGTTCAGTGACAGATTCTTTCAGACAGCATGATTGTCAGTGTCTTCCACTTGGTGATGGCAAAAGTCAAAACTCGCTATGGGAAGGAAGGGGGAAACTTAGTGGACTGTCTTCAATCTTTAGGTTATTATTCAGGTATGCTCTGGAGAGTATTTAGGCAAACTCGAGTTTACGACTCCTGAAATATTCACAAAGTAGCTGCAGTGTTGTTGCTCCCCTGAGATCTTGGGCATCTAGTAGCTGTCATTGCGGATTTCTGTTTCCTAGAATGATGATCTTCTGGGAACTTACTCTGTATGTGGAAGCCCATAACCAACGTGTCTGCTGCCTGGTAGCTGTACCTGTAAAAGCCTCCAGAGCCAAGCGTGACCCTTGCAGAAACCTTTATTGAAAGGAAAACCTTGTTTCCTCTGAACTGCAAAAGAGGAACTGTTGAAATATAAATCCTCACACAGATGGATTTTAAAAGTCTGCATAACCATCAAAGTCCCAGGTGGGCGGCCGTGCTGGTCTGAAGCAGTAGAACAAGTTTCGAGTCCAGTGGCACCTTTCAGACCAACAAAGTGTGCATGCACACGAAAGCTCATACCTTGAATAAACCTTTGTTGGTCTTAAAGGTGCCACTGGACTCTAAATTTGTTCTATCCATCATCGTGTACGCTTCACCAAAATCACACACCTACCCACGCACAGAGGTGTAGCGTGGTGAAATAAACAATCTAAATCTTGAGTTCCTAAAAAGAAAAGAAAAGAAAGGCACCCTTGCAGCAACAGACTTGAATCCTGATTGCCTCATCGCAATTCCTTTCTAAGGAGGATCGAGGTTGCTGGGATCTCATGAATTGCTGGCTGAGACGTGCCTTAGAATAACAAGCATTTCCTTTTTACTGTGCATCTTTAATTCCTTCTGCAGTCACCGAAGGACTGTCCCATTCCTGCAGGACGCTTTGCAAAACATTTGGAAGCAGTTACTTGAGAACCTGGAGGATCAACCCTGGTAAACTTGGATAGTGAGTTTTGACAGTGGAGAGGGAGAAGAACAACAAGGACAGGAGATGGAGCCCAAAAAGTCCTTGCTGTGTTTTTGGGTTGGTTTTTTTTTTTTTGAAAGCAGACAATTGTGAAATTCATATGTAGCGCAGCTGGAGCTGTCTTGAAAGCCATAACATCTGTGGCTGCAGAACAGTAAATTGTTTGTTTCAGTTCTGAAACTTGGCTTTTCAGTTCCTTCTCTTTCTTGCAACCCCACCACAGGCTTTGAACCGCCTTCCTGTAGCAGCATACAAGATGGACATTGAAATCTTAAAAACTGTGCCCCAACTTTAGGGGATGGGCATCGACAAGCAACAGAACATGTGTTTGTGCCATGAGGAAATGGACATTTGCCCCATAAGGAGCCTGATTTGTTTACTGCCTTTCTCCTCTACATGAGTGTTTTAATGGTGTAATCCAAAACAGAATTACACCCTTCTAAATCTGTTGAAGTCAGTGGGTTTAGGAGGGTGTAACTCTGTTTAGGATTGCACTGTAAATGTGACAATGCCATTTTATTTTCACAATGACCCTGTGAGGGTAGGTTCCACTAAGAAAGACTGACTCGCCCCAGACCACCGAGCGGGTTTCGTGACAAAACAAGGATTTGAACTCAAGTCTCCAAGATCCATGTCCTAAACTCCGCATTTCCTCATACTTGGATTTCTCCAGATGACATTTCCTGTTCTTTTGGGTCTAAAATACTTTGATCTTTTAGGAAATCGTGGGCCATAATGGCCAGTGTCCTTGGATGAGTCTGCTGTGTGTGGATTGTTACCCTATAGCATTATCCAGTGCTAAAAAGTGTTGTAAAGTTAGGACTTGTTCCAACCCAAACTTCCTGGTCTGCAGGAGCTTCGAAGCTGATGCAGGAAATGAAAGGGAGCCCCTGCAAAGAATCTACGTACGCACATGTGACTCTCATTGACATAAAACTGGTTCATTCAAGTAGGTTAGAAATGAATGCGCATACCATGCATATCTGTTGGGAATACAAACATTAAATGCAGACATTACGTAATCCATGAACCCTTGATAGGTGCTCAGATACTGTGGTAACAGAAGGTCACATGAGTAATAACAGGATTGACTATCCCTCCATGGCACAAAAATCTTAATTCAAAATGTCAGTTTCTGCCCGAGTTTAACATTTGTTCTTTGTAATCAACAGTTTGCTAGTTTTCAGTTTGTTGAGACTTTTTGGCTGTGTGTGTGTGTGTGTGTGTGTGTGTGTGTGTGTGTGTAGAGAGAGAGAGAGAGAGAGAGAGAGAGAGAGAGAGAGAGAGAGAGAGAGAGAGAGAGAGAGAGAGATGGTGGATTAACTTTGATGGGAGACTTTTTTCCACATTCTTTTGTATGGGTTCCCCGCCTTCATTTCTTTCAATAACCGACCTGATTTCTTTAACAGCATTAGCCATCCTAGTTAGCTGATTTTAGACAGATGTTTGTCTCTTGTCTTATAGTCTAGACAGATGTGATTTGCAAACTGAAGCCCAGCTGTTAAATTGCCGTGGGACTAAGTGTTATTTTCAATGCAGAAATTATTGGGAAATACTTCTTGCAAGTGCTTTTGCAGCGGCGGATGCCGAGCCAACTGTCCAAAAAGCTTCATAGTGCAGCGGCGGCTGGGTTTTCATTTCAAGTTGCAACACAGGTTTAGGGCTATAAAAAAAAGGGCTGATCCCTAGCTGAGCTTTCCGAGGGATCGCTGTGATCTATCAATTAGCCTGTTCCCAGACTTCTGTCACACTCCATGGTGACCAAGAAATGGAACCCAAGGCTAGACTGTGCAGACCAGGAACAAGGCGGAATCTTGAAAGGGATACACACAATGAGCTCTTCCGCATTCTGTTTTTCATCACTTGTGTGTCCCTATTACTTCAGGGTTTTTTGCCCCCCAATGTGTTTTGCTCTCTCTAGTAGTCCCAGAGGGAGCAAAACCCATGTGGAAAAGGGGGCGGAGCGGACCCAAAGCAGTAGAATGAGAATGTGGAAGGGGCTAGGCTATTGTTAAGAGGTTGCACTGTTGTGCTATTGTAATCAATAGTACTATGTGCAGTTCTGGAGGCCTCACTCCAAAAAGGATGTGTGCAAAATCAAGAGGGTGCAGAAGAGAGTGACAAGGACAATCGGGGGTCTGGAGACTGAGCCCTGTGAGGAAAGGCTAAGGGCTTTGGGAATGTTTAGTTTGGAGAAGAGGAGATTGAGGGGGACATGATTGCTCTCTTTAAATAGTTGAAAGGCTGTCATTTGGAAGAGGGCAAGGAGCTGTTCCAGTTGGCAGCAGAGGATAGGACCGAAGCAACAGGTTTACATTACATGCAGAAAGGTATTGGCTGACTATTAGGAAAAACTTTTTCATAGTCAGAGTGGTTCATGGGTGGAATCAGCTGCCTAGGGAGGTGGTTAGCTCCCCTTTACTGGCAGCTTTCAAGAAGAGGCTGGATGAATATTTGCCAGAGATGCTTTAGGCTGGTCCTGCATTGGGCAGGGGGTTGGCCTAGATAGTCTGTATGGCCCCTTCCAACTCTATGCTTCTGTGATTCACTGGATTTTCTCGCCGGGGCGCAACAACAGCACAATATCCGGAAATGCGTGGAACCATCTTCAGTGTTACAGTGAACAAATGGTTGACAGTCACTTCTGTGGAGAGATGTGAAGTGCTACATGTAGAGGATAATACTGTGGTGAGAGCAAAACCTGACCTGCACCTTTTTCAATGGGTTATTCAATGCCGATGCTTATTCATCACATTATCCTTGCTCTTTGTTTGTTCATTCCAATCGAACCCTGACTTTCTCTCCAATGGGGACCCAAAACATCTTCCATCATTCTCATTTCTTCCACCTTATCCTCATAATAACCCTGTGAATTAGGTTAGGCTGAGAAAGAGACTAGCCTGAGACTAGTTTGAACCCATGGCCAGATTAGGGTTGCCAGCCTCCAGGTGGGAGGGCCAGATTAGGGTTGCCAGCCTCCAGGTGGGAGCGGGGATCCCTAATTTGATGGGCTCCTGGCCAGTGGGAGGAAGCCCCACTCCCAACAGCCACCACTTTGCACAATGGAAGTGATGTCATCACGCCAGGGACATTGCACGGCGATGCTGTGGTATTTTGGGCAAAACTCTAGGTAACCATAGAGTTTTGCCCCCAAATACCAGAGAGTCGCTGCGTGATGTTGCCCTGCACTTTGACTTCTCCACCATACTGGCCTAAATCTCAGAAGCAAAAGCTAAGATGCTGAACTGGGGTCCAGCCTGTGCTTCTTTCGAGGCTATAGGTGGGTTCTGGTATGCATAACGCACCACCCCAGCTTCTTATTTGTATGTTCATGCTGGTTTACTTCTATGTTTCAGTGAATATTTATTTCAGTATTTGCGTTTGTGATCCAGGCGTCTCTGGAGCTTTAAAAAACTGAGTGTCAGATACAATTTTCTTTTTTGCTATCAAGTCATAGCCGACGTATGGTGACCCCGTAGGGTTTTCAAGGCAAAGAGACAGTCAGAGATGGCTCACCGTTGCCTCCTTTGGGATATAAATACATTAATTTAAAAACAACAACTGTTTTTCTCACACAGCTCTTGTTCCTACGTAGATAGCTTTCAATTTCATGTGAGAAAGATAGAATAGAATCTTGTGGAACCCCCTCCCCTCCATGTTTACCCCAAACTACTTCATCTGTGGTATGCGAGAACTAGCCCTTGGTCACACTCAGCATCTCTGAAGGGCAGAACCTAAGCTTTGGCCTTGGCCAAGCAGATAGGAGGTGGCTTGCTTCTGTGCCTGGAGGACCACCAGGGTAGGGAAAATATTTAACCCTAACCCTGTCTTCAAGCGTGCATAGGCAAATTCTCCAATAAGAGTTGACTTCCAGTGGTGGATCTTGCTTAATGCCACAAGTTTGCTTTTGTTGTATTGGTTAAAGCATTATTCTAAAGGCGGGTTAGGAGAGCATGTGGGATGAGGGATGAATTGGCAAAATTTCCAGGGCTGGGCCTTATTTTTGATACTTCCTGGACGTGGACAGGATGCTGAGCTTCCGTGTTTGTTTCACCGGCTGATTCTTGGGTCAAGAACCTTGATAGCTTTTGTAGCTGAATAAAACTATGCTTCACTGGCATCTTTGCAAGGCAGCTTTTCAGCATCACAACTGACTGTACTGTAATGTCCTGGATCATTCAGAAAGCTTTCTGTATGATTACCTCATTTGTTTGGTTTAATCGTTGCTACCTGAGCTTCACTTTGTAGTCCAAGACCAAGGAAAACACCATTAAAGCCCAGGTTCATTGCATCAAAACCCACCATTTTGGTTACATGGGAATGCACTTGAGGGATGCCCATGTATACAACTTGTATCCTGTGCAGTTCTCATCATGGTATCGCAGCTTGGTGGGGAAAGTAGTAAAAGGTAATTCTTTAATTACTACATTTTTAAAAAATCCTGCCCTCCTTTCAAGGAGTTCAGGATACCATTCAATCTTTGCACCTCCTGTTTTATCTTCACGACAACTCTGTGAGGATCAAAATGGTTAACATCTTACAGCATCTTCTTTATGAGAAAAGGCCCAAAAAGTTTGGGGGATTTTTTTAGTTTAGAGAAAAGACAACTAAGTGGGGACATGATGGAAGTCCATAAAACTCTGCATGAGTTGGGGAGGGTGGGTAGAGAAAACTTTGTATCCTTCTCCCATAATGTTAAAACTCAGTGGCACCCATTGTATCTGATAGACTGAAGACTCAGGACAGGAAAACAAAAATTAACTCAAAGAGTAATTAAGTCCTTAAGCTTCCTGCTATAGGACACTAATTTAGATGGCTTTAAAAGGACGTTAGATAGATTCTTGGAGAGCTAGGTGCACAAATGGATATTGGCAATTAACAGACTGGGAAGGAAGAAAGGTATTGGAAGAGGGCCCTGCCCCCTAGCTCTCCCTAAGGAGGAGGGAGAGACACTGGGCCACTGGGCCAGGTCAGCCCAGATGTGGGAAGAGGCCACCAGTCCACCAGGAAACGTTCCAGGGACCATAATGGCCAAGCCTGTCCCTGTTCATTAATGCTAAATAAAATCTCTGTGTTCAGAGACATAAAAACTCCTGCAATAAAAACAAGGAAGTAAACTAATGTAGAGTTGTCATTATGCAGAAAGCATAGTCCGCTAGCCAGATGGAAACATCCGCCTTTGTAAGTACTTCCATTATTGTTCCTTTGCTCTTGGGTCTGGGGAAAAAAATAGAACTTGAAAACACGTGAATCTGAGTCATACATTTTCCCATGTAACCCAGTCCTAACCACTCCAACTGGCAACAGTTCTCCAGGATCTTGAGTAGAGGACTTTGTGAGTCCTGGTACCTCAGGTTCATTAAACTAGAGGTATCAGGGAACTGAACTGAGTGTTCCACCTCTGAGCTATGGCTCTTTGCCTTTACAATAAAATTTAGGTTAGGCTCCCAGCAGCTGGGAAACTTTTTGGTTTTGGTTTTCTTGCTTCTCATACGATGGCAGCTTTATTACAATGATTCGGAAGTGATTGGTCCTCAATACAAAATTCATATCTGGGTCTCTTGCTGCCAGCATTGCTAGGTTTTATGCATCACACCCACCAGAATGTTTGTATGCACTGGGCCAGCAAACCTAAATTGAGGTGCATTGTAAAATTAACATCGGTAGAGGTGAAAACAAGTAACAAAGGGTCTCAGTAAAATGAAATTAGATTAGCAGCTGACTTGGGCCCAGTGTTTTGCTTAAATTAGTGGTTGTCTTCACCCCAGAGTAGTAGCCAAGTTACCCTCCTGTAGCAAAATAAAACAGAAGTCCACTGGGCAAGGCACCTTAACAACGAACAACGTTTATTCCAGTATGAGCTTTTGTGAGTCAGAGCTCTCATCTTCAGATGCTATATATCTCCACCCCAACATTTGTGTCTGTAGCACACACAGCTAGTTTGGACATTCATTTCACTGATCATAACAGCTGAGAGGCCCAAATTCGGGCCTGATTGTATATTCTAGCCCTGAAAAGTAGCCACAGGGTGCCCTTATTACAGGTCATGGCCTTGTGGAAAGGGGGAGCTAACTGTTCTTTCTCTGTGCTGCATGCCCAATATGATATTACTTCTTCCTCCTACTGCCATAAATTCCAATTGGAAAACAGACGGTGCCTATATTGGAGCTTGAAGTAGCAACCTAATAGCCTAGACTAGCCCTTTCTCATCAGAGCTTGGAAGTGAAGTATGGTTGGCCCTGGTTACTACTTGCGCTCTACTTGCAGGTGATGCACTCTATTCTTGGTGCTGGGGGGGGCAGCAGCGGGAGGGCTTCTAGTGTCCTGGCCCCACTGCTGGACCTCCTGATGGCACCTGGTATATTTTGGCTGCTGTGTGACAGAGTGTTGGACTAGATGGGCCATTGGCCTGATTCAACATTGGCTTCTCTTATGTTCTTATGTACTTGGACATGGGACTACCAAGGAAGTCCAGGGTTGCTGTGCGGATGCAGGGAGTGTCAAACCACCTTTTCTCATCTCTTGCCTTGAAAACTTCATAGTCCTGGGCTTGCCTTGAGTCAGTTGTGATTTGATGGCACACAATTATATTGTAAGCTTGAAGTGGCCTTAAGGAGGCACTTTCCTTCAGGGAACCAGCACAGCATGTGAGTGTGCGGGGTGTTAAATCATCCTTCTCTAATAGTGCAGTTCTGAGTAGGGTTGCCAGGCCTTACCTGGCTGCTGGTGGGGGTACTCCTGCCTGGTCCTGGGATCTTCAGGTGCATTCACCATGATGACATCTCCCGGAACTGACGTAGTGCAGGAGACACTCTAGCGTTTGGGCCAAAAAACCCTCTATGGTCACCATAGAGTTTTAACCCAAATTCTAGAGTGTCCCCAGAATGATGATGTCACCCAATGATGTCATCACATCAGGCACAATGGGGCTCCCCCACCCCCGCCAGCTGTCGGTGGATTGGGCCCCCCGAAAGCAGGGAAACCCCCACACCATCCCAGCAACTGCTTTTTGTGGTCAAAATGCATGTCTAGGATTCCAGTTGCAGAACTTTAGCATCACATGTAGCTTAGCCCTAGGCATATACAATTAGCTAGAAATATAGCTGTTCTTGGGGAGTAATCACATGTGCTCTGCAGTGGGTGGGGGAACCCCACCAAAATAGCGCCCTTAAAGCCAGTGTTGCATTTGCTTTAAAACAGTAATTTTATATATCCTGCCCTCTCTTGCTTGATACCTTCTCTGCTATAACATGGACCCATTTCCTGAGCTGCATCCTATTAAGTGAAAAGTGCCCATCCGACAAAACAGGAAGAGGGATAAATGACTGGGGAGTTGCCCAAACAGGCCAATTAGTTGCATAGATTTACTTGATCTAAAACAAAAAAAAATTGAAGTTTTGATAGCTTGCAGCTTATTTTTTGAGGTTGTCTAGACCTTGGCTGCGATTCAAGGCTTTTCCATTTTCACACAGAGGAGTGGCTGCTTTGGAATAGCTTTTTTTTTTTAATTGCCCATGGAGCAGACTCAAACCAGCTTTTTCTATTGAAGAGCCCGTCTCGCTTTCAGTCTTGTCAGCTATTTCATTGGATGGTGCAAAGGGAGACTGAATTTACTTGTCCATCTTCCTCCAAATCCCTCCGCTAAGCCCACTTTTTCCGTGAAGCTTTTGGCACGTGCCTCTAGTCAACAGGCCTGTACTAGTGAAGCTAAACCTAAGCTTATCTCCTTCCTCACATGTATCCCCATCTCCCCCTCTCAAATTGTCTCCCTTGTTTCAAATTTTAGGTGGCAGGCTACTTGGATGAGGGACCTCTCCTCTTGTGCTCTTTTATAAATTGCTATGAGATATAATTGACAAAGCTGCCTTCCTGCTGTCTTCTGTCCAAGGACAGGGAGGAAAAAGGAACGGCATGTGCCCGGTACCTATTCTTAGGGGTGCAGTTTACTGAACCTCAAGCCAAAGGTAATTCATTGGTTCTATTAGTGACACTGAGGGCTTTCCAGCTTTGTCTTTTTGGGGGGCCCTTTCTGTGACTGTTTGCCAGGCGATGGGCCCATGTATGTTGCAGCTGATAAGCGCATAGGAGGAGACAGCTGGATCAGGTCCTTGGTTCATCTAGTCCAGCATCTTGTCGTATACACTGGCCAACCGGCTGCCTGTAGAGGGCCAACAAAAAGGTATAGAGGCGAGGCCTTCCCCTAGTGTTGCCTGCCCACTAAAGACTGCCCAAGTTTCAAGCGAATTGGACCAGTGGGTCTGATTCTATGAGACCCCGAACAAGGTGCCCCCATCCATCTTACTTCAGGGTTGTTTTTTTCTGGGGGGATGCGGCGGAAGTGAGTTCCGGAACCTCTTCGTTGGAAACAAAATTCTTGAAGTATGTTTAAAAGTTCATGATATTGTTTCAAAGAATCCCATGTGTTCCTCTTTCATTTCCCGCTTGAGAGTTCCGGCACCTCTTTTTCCAGAAAAAAAGCCCTGCTTCTCTCCATTGTTCCCTATGGGGTGAAAATGCCGTACTTGATTCTCAGCTAAAAGTGTGTTTGATTGAGTATATTTGACACATGCAGCAGCTGATGACAGAAGCTTAACCAGTGTTAGGAGGGTGGATTTTGCGCACATAACGATTTGGTTTTGAGTCCATATGTCAAAAAACGCATGGATATGGCTAACGGAAGCGTAGAGGAGACCGTATGTTTAGTCCTAAAGGCAGACCATTGTATATGGTGCTGAAGAGCTGAAAGGGACAGAAAGCTCATCTGGAGGTTGTTACAGAGTAGATTTTAGAACTAAATGTGACCTTGCAGTATTAGATACCTGGAAGGTTTTTATTTTTCTCTTGAAAGCCGCTCTGTATGATTCTGCATTAAAGGAAGGAACTTAGCCAGGGCCTAAAGTAACAATATGCAGAGTGCTTGGGGCAAGACAAACATCACTAAAAGTTGCCCAGATCTGTACTCAAAAGTAGTAAGAGAGTAAACAAAAGGGGTTTAATTAATATGTTCATAAAAGGTTGTGCATGAACGAGACCTTGACACCACCCCCACATCAAAGTGCGTGTTGCTGTAATTATATTGAAAAAGGAGGAGTTGGGGATTAATTACTCGCTCAGTTTTAATCAGGCGGAATTTCCTGGAACAAGACATGACTTCATTCTAGAAGGAAAAAGGAAAAACAGACAGGGGGATATGACCACTTTCGTGGTGACGGAACTGAGATGACTTCTGGAAAAGCGATGGAAGCATAGAGCGTGCGGTGGCTGGATTTAAATATGCTTATTCACTCAACCAGGCTGTAGAATTACTTGTGTTGTGCTAATGGGGGCACTGCTGGGGTCATGGAAATAATTGATTTTTGTTGGTTGGATGTTAGTCGCTTCGCTGGCCTTTTTAAACAGGTGAAATGCTTCACAGTCTCATTCAGACTTGCGGCAATCTCATGAGAAAACAGATGCAAAGTAAGGATTGCAAGAGGAGATGAGCCTTGTATATAGTTCTCTCTCTTTCACGGAAGAGATCCAGAAGCCAGACCTATTGATAACTTGATAGAACCTCCATGTGGAGAAGCAGTGTATCTTTGAATACTGGATGCCGGAGACTCACTGTGGGAAGCTTCTCACTTCTCTTTCAAGTTTCTGAGTGTTCAGCATCACCAGGCACTGCTGGAAACAGGATACAGGACAAAAGGGAGGGAACAGTGCTGGTGAGATGCAGGTAAGCATGTCTAGGAGAAAAGACTAGTTTACAGTTCAAGGTTAATTTCGGGTGAAATTAGCAGCTCTGACTGGAATGAGTTGAAACATGTGGAGGGGTGCTGCTCAGGGGAAGGGCCTCTGCTTTGCATTTAGAAGGTCCCACGTTCAGTCCCTGGCATCTCCACTTAAAAGGACTCCACTTTTAAAAGGTGATGTGAAAGTCCTCTACTTGAGCCCATGGAGTGCTGCTGTTGGTCTGAGTAGACAATATTGATCTTGATGAACCGATGGTCTGGTCCAATACAAGGCATCTTTATGTGAGTTTGTACCTGTTTCAAAAGGGAATTTATTTATTTATTTATTATCTATTAATTTTTTACCCCACCCTCCCGGCCGGGGTCGGCTCAGGGCAGCTTACATAACAAGATAAAATTCCAACAATACAGCATAAAATCATCATCAAGTAATATAAATAACAATGTTAAAACCAGTAACATAACAAAGTGCTAGCAAACAGTTTCCTCATTTTACAGTCAGCTTTTTTGGTCTTCTTTAGTTGTCTCGGGCGATTAGCTCAGGCAGCAGTTAAAGAGTCCAGCGGATCAGAGCTCTCCCACCATGAGATGTCAGTTGTTGGTAATAGAGGTGGTGGTGGTAATGGTGGTGGTTCCAAAGGCCTGGTGGAAGAGCCCCGTTTTACGGGCCCTGCAGAACTGTAAAGGGTCCCACAGGGCCCTGATCTCTTCTGGAAGCTCATTCCACCAGAGTGGAGCCGCCACCGAAAAAGCCCTGGCCCTAGTTGTCACCAGCCTGGCCTTCTTAATGCTCGGGAGAGCCCCCTGCCTTCCAGTAACTCTTTGTGTGTGTGTGTGTGTGTGTGTGTGTGTGTGTGTGTGTGTGTGTGTGAGAGAGAGAGAGAGAGAGAGAGAGAGAGAGAGAGAGAGAGAGAGAGAGAGCCATTTGACAATCATTTCTGAAATACTGGCTATTCAAAGAAAGTAGTGATGTAGAGATTAACAACCAGTTCCTGCCTGTGTTTCTGTTCGTTAGGGACTTTGCTGTATGAGCTCAGAAAATAAGAGAAATTTAAAAATTGAAATAATTATTAAAATAGTATGTGTGGTTGTATGGCTCAAGTGGTTAAGATGCTGAACTATAGACCAGAAGGTCTGTAGTTCAGCAGTTCAAGACCTGAGTGCTGCAGGACGGAGTGAGCTCCCGTCTCTGGTCCCAGCTCCTGCCATCCTAGCAGTTCGAAAGCAAGAAACTGCAAGTAGATAAATAGGTACCACTTCAGTTGGAAGGTAACAGTGTTCTGTGCACCTTGGTGTCTAGTCATGCCAGCCACATGACCACAGAAATGTCTTTGGACAGTGGTGGCTCTTCGGCTTGGAAATGGAGATGAGCACTGCATCCCTAGAGTCGGATTTGACTGGCTTTTGAGCAAAGGAAACCTTTACTTTTACCTGTATACAGACACTACAGTCTGCCATTTTCCATTGTGACCAAGGAACTGGGTGGTGCTCTGAGGAATGGGGCTGTCTCAGTTCTCTACCCTGATCCTAGACTTTCTTTCCTTTATGGGGATGAAAATTTCCAGGGTAAGGGAAATGGGGGAAGCACGGGTAACTCCACTGCTCATGGGCTGCCTGAAACCCACCTTGCCTTCATCATACTCAGTGGGTATATACCTAGCTTTAAAAAAATCAGCTCCCTTGATGGACACAGAATTTGTTACGTGTGTAAGAGGGAATTGGCTTGGTGTCTGCTAGAACCCTCGCCTCTTCCTCCTTTCTCCTTAGCTGACCCTTCAGGCACACACTGAGTAATTTGCAAACCTGCAAACCATTGTTATGGCTGGAATGTGCAGGAGGTGGGCACAGGCTTCTGGGTTTATACAATGGCTGGCACATTGCAGAGTGCCAGGGAATGGACAGAAGTGAGGGGAATTGTATTTTGTCTGGATATACCCGAGCTGAGGCTGTACTTCAAATTAGCTGTTTCAGGGTCAGCATGGGGACACCTGAAGCAACGCAAAACACCACTGAAATCCTAGAAGCAAAGAAAATGTATCTCTCTGAATTTTGGAGGTGTTTGGGGGAGGTGCAGGAGTGGGGAGGGAATGTGAAGCAGCTGACTTGGAAATAGCTGATGGTCAGGTAAGGCCCTGACCCCCACCTGTGGCCCTTTACATTTTAAAAAGGCAAGGCCAGAATTGTCCCGGGATTGCCAGGCTGGTATTGTCACCACTGGGGACTTCTCCCTGCCACTGGTACTGGAGGTGGGAGAATCTACCCCACAGCTGTAAAATAATGGATGGTCTGGTGGGCTCGTGGATTCCTGTGAGGTTTAGATGTCTCAGTGGCCTTTTCCTCCCCCCTCCACAACCAGGGGCTTTTTATTTCTTAAAAAAATATATCTCTGCGATGGAAGAAGCTGGAGAGTTAGTTTTTTTGAAAATGAAAATTTGGAATTCAGAGAGCCTGGTACACATACTGCTATACCAGGGGCTCCCAACCCTTTTGATCCTGTAGACACCTTTGGAATTGTGACACAGGGTGATGGGTGAATGCCCAAAATGGCTGCCACAAAACAGCTGCTGCAGGAGGTGGAGCCAGCCACAAAATGGCTGCCATAGTGAAGATCCTTGTACTGCGGTGGCAGCGGCTGCCAAAGCAAGGGTTTTAATACTCTTCACAGCCAATCAAAACCCTTGCTGGGCAAAACCTCCACCTGGCCATGCATGTGTTCTAAAAACACTTGTTGGACACCAGGAAAGGTGTCAGCAGGCACCATATCGGGGACTACTGTGCTATCTGTCCTATATTATAAAGCTGTTTTGGTGGTGGCACATTGCTGAACATTCCACACAGCACCCTCAGCCTATGGCTCCATGATCTGTCATTCAGAAGCTGGCCCTATCCACTGGCTGTGTTGCCTGAGTCTCGCCTCCAATATTCTAAACAGTTTGCTTTTCCTCTCCTCCCAATAGCCAGTCAGAACACAGAGGTCATTTGCATATATGGCCTAATTGACCTTTGCCTCTAACATTCTTAACAGTTTGCTGTTGCTGTTGGGAGTCCTGAGGTAAAATACATATCCCAATCTTCCTGTGGGGCCTGGAGATCTCCCACAAATCACCGTGTTCTCCAGCCACAGCACATCATCTCCCCTACAGAAAATTTTCCAGCTATTACAATTGATCTCCAGATGACTAAGATCAGTTCTCCTGGAGACAATGGCTGCTTTGGGCAGTGGACTCTATGGCACTATACCCTACTGAAGTCCCTCTCCACCCCAAACCCTGCCCTCCCCAGGCTCTACCCCTCAAATCTACAGGTATTTCCCAACCCAGAGTTGGCATCTATGTAATTGGCTATGGAACCACTTTCCAGACCCTTGGAACCCAGAAAACATGGCATAGGAGGAGGTGCTTCTCTACCTTACCTGCCACTGCATAGCCTCAAATTAACATAAGCCAACCTCCGGGCAGCACCTGGAGATCTCCAGCTATTACAACTGATGTCCAGATGACCAAGTTCTCCTGGAGACAACGGCTACTTCGGCCAGTGGACTCTGGCATTATATCCTGCTGAGGTCCCTCCACACCCCAAACCCTGCCCTCCCCAGGCTCTACCCCTCAAATCTACAGGTATTTCCCAACCCAGAGTTGGTAACCCTGTAACTGGCTGTGGAACCGCTTTCCAGACCCTTGGAAGCCAGAAGACATGGCATAGGAGGAGGTGCTTTTCTACCTTAGCTGCCACTGCATAGCCCCAAATCAACGTAAGTCAGGGGTGGAGGGAACCATACCTGTTACCATGAGGCTGTCCTCCCATACTACCCACTTGGGGCAGCCAAATGACTTGAGACAACCCTGCCTTATACCTAAGCAGAAGGAAATAAACATGGCTTGCCTCCCTCTATTTTCCCCTTCCTTCTGCCGCCCTACCACCCACAGCCTCACTTGGAGCTTCCTTTTAGAGCTCGTTGTATTTCTTCCCACAACAGGCCTTACTCCTAGTACTCTTATATTGATATTGATATTCGGTTGCCATTTTTTAAAAAGAAATAAAAAGCCCCTGGTGTGTGTGTGTGGGGGGGGAAACAACCACTGTGACAGCTAAGCCTCGTGGGAATCCAAAGCCCACCAGCCTGCTCACCATATTCCAGGACTGGGGCAGGCTCTGCTGTCTCTGGTGCCGGTGGCAGGAAGAAACCTCCAGCAGAGATGATACTGATATGGTAAGTCCCAGGTTGGCTTCCTTTCTTTGCCTCTCTCCCCACCCCCCTACTTTTGCTGTGGGGGGGGGGCAATGGAGGGAAATTGACAAAAGTAAGAATGACAAAAATAATGGTCACAATTTTTCAGCACCTCCCCACCAATACCCACAGGAAGAAATCCCAAACAACACTTCTGAAAAATCAGGATAAAAAAGAGTTCCCTCCTTCAGATGTGTATCTGAAATTATTACAGTTTTTTTCTCTAATAAAGCACATCCCCTAGTGCTTTATTTCACTGTGGAAATCTGTGCCTCTTTGGGGCCTTATATGCTACCTAGGGTAGTGATGGTAACGCAGGGTAAAACCTGAAAATATTTCCTCAAAATCAAGAGTAAATGTTTTAATTCCTTTAGCATTAGCCTAACAAAGTTTCTTAGTAGTCATCTGATGTTTTTTAACCTGGGACGAGTCGCTGTGATCAGTCTTTTCATGGCTCCCACAGTCCGTCCCAGGCAGGAGGCAGTTTCTAGGCCTCCGCCGCAGTTACCACTTGAGTCTGTTTTGATAACAGCAGCAGGAGAGACGTGGAAATAAGTGCATGTTAAAGTCATTTGACCAGCCCTGAAATAGCGGCTGCAAGAAAAACCTTCGTCTAGCACTAAATCACTCACCTGTCCCACATTCTTGAAAACCTCTTTACCCAAATGACTTTAACAGTTTGCGGGTTGTGCTTGAGGTTAAGAGTTTGCACGGTGCGCATCAGATGATAAAATACAGTCTTTTTTATTGAAGTGCAGGCATTTGCAGCTGGTAGTATCGGCTTCATGGTGGTGGGGGGAGGGTTTGATCAGTTTTTGAAAATTATTTCTGGGAGATGTTGATGCTTGCATCACGTATAGCTGCAGGGAGACCCTAGTGGGGTGAATGAATTGTATGTGCATGAGAAGTGGTTATGATTTAGCCCAGTACAGCTTAGATGTCACTATCCTAATCCAGCTAAATTGAGTAACTCAATGAAACCAATGGAACAAGTTAGCCATGACTAGAAGAAGAGATTGGATTTATATCCTGCCCTTCACTACTTGAAGGTGTCTCAGAGCAGCTTACAGTCTCCTTTTCCCTCCCCACAACAAACACCCTGTGAGGTAGGTGGGGCTGAGAGAGCTTTCGAGAACTGCTCATGAGAGAACAGCTCCGAAAGCACTTGTAACTGACCCAAGGTCACACCAGCAGCTGCATGTGGAAGAGTGGGGAATCAAACCCAGTTCTCCGAGATTAGAGTCCGTGCTTCTAACCACTACACCAGACTGGCTCTAACTGATGTCCTGTTGATTATAATAGGACGTTAATTTAACTGGATTGGATGTTAATTTAACTGGGTTGGAGCCTGCAGTCGCTTTGTAGACCCTGGTCTAGAGAGTCACTGCCAGACAGAGTAGAACTCACCTGGACGGACTTGACTAGGCTTGATTTCCTGGAAAGTCAAGCTCTTTCCCCTCCGATGTTTAGAATAGGAAAAAGATCATGACCAAAAGCATACTTCCATCTTTAAGCTAAACACCTGAAAGACACTTTCCCTCACAATTATATTTATCTTTCATTTCTGCTGGAGAATTTAGAACCACAGATTATGCCTGCCGCTATTATGCTAAAAGATCAATTTGCAGTGCAGTCACTATAGTTATCCAAGGGTGCTGCCTGTTCTTAAAAGGAAACAGCCCATTAACCAAGAAGAGAGTCTGAATAAAAATGAAAATATCTCATTATTCTAAAATAAATTCACCAGCTCCTTGTCCAAGTGTAAAAATCTTGTATGATTTACAGAAGTTGCTCATGATTTTTGCAGTCTTCATGTGTTCCAAAGTTTGGGGGGGGGGGCAACCAGCAAGATTATCTGTTTATGCCTTTGTTGTTTGAACAGTGTTCTAAAGGGAGCATTCTTGGATTGATAGGGATCATTGACAGATTGTGGCTCAGTGGCACAGTGCATCTTCAGTCCTCAGCATGTCCAGGCAAAGAATCTCTTCTGCCCAGAGAGCAGGCAATACCTAAATTGACCAGTGCTCTAATTCAGGGGAAAGGAGCTTCATATGTTCATCAGGATGTCATCACCAGTTGCCCATCTCGTTGTTGGAGGAAATTAGCTATGAGACAGAGGAGGCCCGAGGGGTACCAGGGACCGCACACCTATATATACCAAGGTCCAGTTCAGTAGGAAGACTCCAGATTTAAAGAGTGTTTAACAGTTTTATTAAAGAATTTCCCTGTTTACAATCACGCTAAAGCAATCGAAAATAAAGTAAGCATGCAATCAAGAACTAAGAAATAAAGGGGTGATGATAGCGACATATAAGAGCAGTTATATATATCCCTTTGAGAGAGCCGGGAGTCAAGTTTCCAATCACACTCAGTTTTTACATATGTGAAGCACCATCTCAGGAACATATGAAGACCACGAAACTCATTACTTCAGCAGTTTGGATTAACCCAGGAATGTGGTTATATAAGCAAGGACATATAGGAGGGGTTATATATATATATATACAGATGTGCAGACGTCCATGAAGACAATAGCACAAATGGCCAGCATTCCACGCTATGGAGAACGAGGCCCAAAGAAGAGACTTTGGGGGTGTACTCAGTAATAGGTGCCCTCCGAGTACACTCTGAGGTGGGGCATGCTCTTTATTTTTATAGGAATTCTGGGGGCAGTCTTCCAGAACTTGATTGGTCTAATGCCCGTTGATGGTTCCACCGAAGCTGGCTGAATGGATTTGATGACCACTGATGGTCCTATCACAAGTAGGTTGAATGCATTCCCAGGCTTAGACAAAAGGGGGAAGTGGTTGCCTGATCGGTATCAGGAAGGATTGCTAATAATTTTAATGCCTGAGCAGTTTATCTCAGTATCCTGAGGGAGGGGGAAGGAAGGACAGGTGTTGAGACAAAGGATTTCCACATAGGCACAGGTATCACACAGAAGGGAACAACAGATTTAGAGTCCAGTGGCACCTTTAAACCAACAAAGGTTTATTCAAGGTATGAGCTTTCCTGTGCACACACACTTCATCAAATACGTTAGAATGGCAGGCAGGGTTCAGACTTATAGCCAGAGAATGAACAGGAAATTAACATGCAACATGATGATGATCAAGATATGCAAAGTGACACTAAATAACAAGTTAAGGTTATAGGGTCAACAGTTGTAAAGCAATAAATATGTCAGACTAGCAGATAAATGTCTAAAGGTGTCTTTTCTAATTGTGGGAAGTGACTGGGAATCTTCATTCTCTCCTGTCAGGTGTGGAGGGCACTTAACACTACCTCCCCCTCCAAAAAAATGCGGTTATGTCAGCAGACATTCTAATATCCCTTGCGTACATTCAGTGTTCTAATATACTATTCTGAAAAAGAAATACACTAAAATAAAATACAGAGGATTTGACCACCCCTGAAACAGGACTATGTGAAGGTTTGGAGACAGAGGAGGTTTGCCAGGTCGCTACTGAATGTTCTTGTGGTTATTTCATATATATACCTTTGCTGGGTGGAAGGGGAAGATTGGAGATTGCCTTGGAGTGTGCCTTGTGCAACCTGAGATTGAAACTCTCTTGCAGAGCTTTGGCTAGCTCTGTGGCACAGGTCAAGAGTGTCCTCCTTGGTCTGATTCTGTGGGTCTCTGGTACAGGTCAGAAATGGGGAGCCCCGCTGTTGGGGCTACCCGAGAGTAAGGCAGCGCCTCTGGGCTACAAGGAGGTCCTCTCTTTCTTGAGTAGCAACCCAGTCCTTTAATTCATGATAACCTAAAACCCTGTCAGAATTTATGCAACCACATATAAATCTAAATTTGCCAGCCAAGTTAAACCATAGTTAAGCCACGGTGTGGCTGACTCCATTTTGGTTAGAGCTTAGCACCACAGGAATAAGATCATGGGGTTTCTAAACCATCCGTTGTATGGTTTCCCTTTTTTTATGTTGTTGGTTTTTTTAAAAAAAATCTAGATTTATATAGCTTAAGTTTGCAAGACCCCTAACGCTTATGGCACATGCCTTTCTGGATTTGCATTTGATACTTGAGCTTGCATATCCAGGGTTGGAGTTCAGAGTGGAAACTTTAAGCCTCTTGCTTATATAACCACATTCCTGGGTTAATCCAAACTGCTGAAGTAATGAGTTTCGTGGTCTTCATATGTTCCTGAGACGGCGCTTCACATATGTAAAAACTGAGTGTGATTGGAAACTTGACTCTCGGCTCTCTCAAAGGGAAAGTTTATCTAGGCCCGCAAGCCGGGAACTGCGACTCTTGCGCATGGCAACTTGCTTTGCCACCAAATCATATTGTGCTGGCTTGTAGCATAAGTATGAATTCAAACTGCACATTTCAGATACGAACATTGTGGAGAAAGATGTTATCTCCAGAACGAAATAGCAACCGTCGTGCTAGCCCAAGGATGTTGATTTTATGTTTAGACAGCACACCAAGCTGCAGGTTTCACAGGCTCAGACTTGTTGTGATGTTAATGTGAGCAATGTTTCTGTTTTTGGCTCATGAAGGTTTAGACATATGAAATCATGTCTGTAGATCTTTTTCTCCCCCCTGTGCCACTTGTGTTGATCGGACATGAGATATCATCAAGCGTTGGTGCAGCATATGTGGGTGTAGTGTGACTAGTTAATTTGATGGCATGGCACTGAGGTTTGCTTGGCACTGAGGTTCACAGACAAATAGGCCGTGTTGTTCCTGTAGAGGAGGTGCCAGCATCCACATGATATTTTCATTTCAGCCACCACCCATGAGATAGATTTGAGCTTTGGGGTAAAGTATGGGGGATGTCCATAGAGCTGGAAATACTAGAATAACACAGGCTTGGTTTCCTGTTTGATCGGGAAGATCCACTGATCTCTGCCTGGCTGCTCCACACAGCAAAAACACCCCCCCCAAAAAAAACCAGTAGCACAATATGGTGGATGGGGCAGGGCTTGATTTTGGTAGTGCATGGGAACTGCTGGGCACTATAAATGCGATGAGTATGGGTTAAGAGGTTAAGCGTTAGATCAGGCAGTCTGTGGCAGGGGTGAAACCTGAACAAGGAGCACAGAGCTGGATTGACTCAATAAAGGAAGCCATGGCCTTCAGTTTGCAAGGCTTAAGCAAGGCTGTTAATGAGA
Source organism: Gekko gecko (assembly GCA_029375565.1). Lineage (NCBI taxonomy): Eukaryota > Metazoa > Chordata > Lepidosauria > Squamata > Gekkonidae > Gekko > Gekko gecko. The sequence goes on along the minus strand of JAPDNY010000008.1, from coordinate 133,692,154 downwards.
GGATGTTTTGGAGGTCATTTGTTGAAAGGATCACAATTAGGTAAAGGTTTCGAAAGCCAGTCGAATCCGGCTCTAGGGATGCGGTGCTCATCTCCGTTTCCAAGCTGAAGAGCCAGCACTGTCCAAAAATGTTTCTGCGGTCATGTGGCCAGCATGACTAGACGCCGAGGCACACGGAACACTGTTACCTTCCCACCGAAGCGGTACCTATTTATCTGCTTGCAGTTTCTTGCTTTCAAACTGCTAGGTTGGCAGGAGCTGGGACCAGAGACGGGCGCTCACTCTGTCATGCGATACTCGGGTCTCGAACTGCTGAACTACCAACCTTCTGGTCTGCAGTTCAGCGTCTTAACCACTTGAGCCACCGCAGCCCCTAGGAATAGCCGGAAGCTATTCGATGGCCAATAACATATGCACGTATAATGCATTTAATAATGTTTAGAGTCTTCAGTGCTATGCTCGCTTTAAAGCCCTATATGGCCTGGGAACAGGATACCTGAAGAAGAATACTGTCTAACCTGTTTATATCAGTTGAGGTTATCCTTGGAGGTCCTACTCTGACGATAACTCTGTGAGAGGATATAAGATGTAGCACCTTCTCTATTATCATGCCATGGCTCTGGAACTCCCTCTTCTCAATTTGCCTCATACTGTCTCATGTTTTTGGCATCAGATTAAACCATTCCCCTTCTGCCATGATTTCTGTCAATTGTGTGGACGTTGTGTTTAGTAGGCTTGTGATTGTTATTTCACCATTCTCTGTTGCCGTGATATTGTAACTTGTTCATTATTTCTATATGCGTTTTATTTTGTGGCATTTTTTGGTATAACGTTACGATTTTAAGTTAATTTATTTCTCTTTCTTGAAAAACCACTTTGAACAACTATTAGAATAGCCTTATCCAGGGCTTTTTTGTAGAAAAAGCTCAGCAGGAACTCATTAGCATAATAGGCCACACCCAACAGCAGGAACTCATTAGCATATTAGGCCACACCCCCATGTTACCAGACGTGTGGTCATCCAGCCACACCTACGTTTTGCTTCTTTTTTTGTAGCAGGAACTCCTTTGCATGTTAGGCCACACACCCCTAATGTAGCCAGTCCTGATGAGTTTCTGCTGTTGGGTGTGGTCTATTATGCTAATGAGTTCCTGCTGGGCTTGGCCAACTCGGGAGCCAGCCGGAACTCCGTTCCTGTGCGTTCCTGCCCAAAAATAGCCCTGGCCTTATCTAACTTGTATTTCACATAATTTTTGGTAAGAAAGCAGCAGATAACTCCTCAAGAATGTGTAGGCAAGCATTTCTGAATATTTCTGGGGGTGATATGGGTTCATTGATGGCAGCTGGAAGTCCAGGTGTGTCTAAATGCACATAAAAATGTAATGCTGTGACTTTATAGTGGCCTCTTTCCACACAGGTGAAAAGTCTTGATACTAGTTCAGGTCCTGTACATTTCCTAGAGGCTTGCAGTGCAGTGCGTAAGAGCTCAGATTGTATCTTAACCAGTCAATTTTTCTCCTTCTCTCTCTGTGCCCCTACAGGACCTGCGGAGGTTCCCATGATGTCACCCAATGGATCCATTCCTCCCATACATGTGCCTCCAGGTTATATATCACAGGTATGGTGCTTTAACAACCACTCGATTACTGCCAGGGCTATGTATTTTCCATTCCACGTGAGCACTGAGTGTAGAACTGGGTGCTACTGAGCGCAGAATTCAGTATCCTATATTTTCCCTGATGTCAAACTTCTAGTCCTTATCGCTACAAAGATAGGCTTGATAGTGAAGGGAAAGAATTTCGGCCACTGAAACAGGATTAGCTTGTCTCTTGGGATATTTCTGTCAATCCCCTCACAAGTGTCTACTGCTCGATTCCCCTAAGGCTACACAGGATATTTGTTCTAATCCTGCCTCTTTATCAGTCCCTGAGCCCTATGTACTTATACTCTAGATCTGGGGTGTCGAACTCATTTGTTATGAGGGCTGGATCTGACATGAAAAACTTCCCACCAGTCAGTCTGACGCAGTGGGCTTTCTGTCACTACTAATTGTATCTGCTTCCCTGCTCCAGAGTTCAAGAGAACTGCATTTTAGCTTAGCAGACATCTTCAAAAGAGACAATGCAGAGGCTGAAAAGCATTGATCCAGATGTTCCTCGCACACATGTGAGGTGGGGGGGATCATCACTGGGAACATTATCAAGAAATAATTAGAAATCAAAGAAGGCTGTATTTCTGAGGCAGATTTCATACAAACGTTTTTCAATTTTAACCAAACAGGCTGTTAATTAAACAAATGTGCGCTCAGTGTTGAAAATCGGCTCAAAATATTTCTGATTAATGTTTGCAAAATACGTCACCCCAGCTGATTTCTTTTGCTGCTTTTTCTTTCATTTTTATCTTGCCTTACATTTGTTTATCCATTTATCCTTTAATTATCTATCAGTCCATTTTCATCCTACCTTTCCTTTGTAGAGCTCAGGGAAATGGACTTGGTTCTCCCCTCCTTATCCTCCTAACAACAACCCTTTGATGTAGGTTAAGCTGAGAGGAGAATGATTGTCTCAGTTGCATCCAGTGAGCTTCATGGACAAGTGGGGTTTTCAGTCCGGGCTCCTTGTTCTGATAATCTAACCACTACATGGTGTTGGATATGATGGGATTATCTACAGGTAGCCAAAATGAGCTAGCTGGCTAGCTTTCTTACTTTCAGGCCACTGAACGGAAGGTATTATCATCGTCTAGTTTTTCTCCTGTGCTCTTCTTCTTTTTTTGAGAAAACAGCTCCCTGTTCCCTCATCAACACTGACAATCAACTGCAAATGGTACACTGGGCACTTTACTATATATTGCCTCAATATACTGGTAATATTAGCGATACTAAAAACTTTCAAAAAAATTAAAAATCGTTAAAATGCTAAGGATTGTATTTCAAAAGGCAGCACTTGAGGTTCTGGCCTTGAATCTGTGGGGCTGTTTCCTGAAGCACACAGCCTTGGAATCCCTCTGCCGGATTGGATCAAAAATCCATCTAGGGCAGCCTTTCGCGTCCAAGATTCACCGGCCAAACGCCGCTGGGAGAACTAAAAGCCAAGAATCTGGTATTGAGTGAGATATTGCTGCTGTACCTGAAGTTTTCCATATAGCTGTCATGGCCAGTAGCGGTTAACAAGGGAATGCGTGCTTAAAAGCTACTGTAATCCAAAGTGGGATCTCTTCATTCCAGTTAAAAGAAGTTTAATGTTTTATCAAGATATACATTACAGCATGACCATGAAACAAAAGAGGTTATGGAATAACCATTCCCATGGAAGTTTCTCACTGTTAACTCTTCATAAAATACATTTATTCATTAATTTATTATTTGCATTTATATCCCGCCCATCCATGGGGGGACTCAGGGCGGGTAACATCATTAGAATAAATACAATTTCAGTTTAAAACATTAAACATTAAAACACAATAAAACATTATAACAATTAAAACAATGGGTACTGCTTGGAACAGCGTCAGTTGGCTATTCTGGCCCGATGGTACAATGAGTTAAAGGCCAGTTGTCAGTGGTCAGTAGACAGGTGACAGATGGGTGACAACAACCTCAGGAAGGCCATAAATGGGCACCCGCCACCTCAACCAAAGGCCTGGTGGAACAGCTCCGTCTTGCAGGCCCTGCAGAATTGAAGGAGATCCCACAGGGCCCTGGTCTCAATAGGGAGCATGTTCCACCAGGCTGGGGCCAGAACAGAGAAAACCCTGGCCCTGGTTGAGGCAAAACGAGCATCCTTTGGGCCAGGGGCCACCGGGAGATGTTGATTTTTCGAGCGTAATGCTCTTCAAGGCATACACGGGAAGAGGCCCACCTTTTCTCTTCACCATTTGGACACATGAAGCTGCCTTATACTAAATTAGACCCTTGGTCCATCAAGGTCAGTATCGTCTACTCGGACAACCCCTCCCTGATTTGGTATTGGAAACATTTTATTGAGAGTTACGGGTTCTGTGTGCGAGGGTGTTGTTCTGTCAGTGGGATTTGTCACTGTACGGTTATTGTTTTCAGTACAGTTCTGTAAAGCCACCTTGAATGGTGGAAGAAGCACAGTGTGAATGTTTTTCGAATGAATGGGTGTTAGCCAGGCTAGAGAACAATCTGGTTGCTTAAGTGAAGTTCCATCAATATCAGTGAGTCTTATGGGCACTGGTAAGCACGTAAAATACTGTTGCATCAGTGTGACAAGGTCTCTTTGGGCTTTCTGCTTCCCTTGCCTGGGGAATGGGCCTTGGGTTGCCACTTCACTGGTCCTAGAATTAACAGGTAGGAGGGACGTCCAAAAACCTAACTTTATGCTCGGTTTCTCTAAATCAGAACCTAACAAACTTCTTTGTTCTCAAGGGAATAAAGTGTTCTGTGCAAAGCTGACCACTCCTGAGTGGTTGAGAGCCTCATTATAAAGTTAGTTCCAGACGGTAGCCGTGTTGGTCTGCAGTAGAGAATAGCTAGATTCCAGTAGCACCTTAGAGACCAACAAGATTTTTGGGGTATGAGCTTTGACTTTAAATAGCAAGTAGCCCAAAAATCTTGCTGGTCTCTGAAGTGCTACTGGGCTCGAATCTAGCTATAATAAAGTTGGCATTTCCAGACTAGAAGGAATTCAGAGTTTACGGCTCACACGTCCTCAGGTATCACTGCGGCATTTCATGCTTAGTTCCAAAGAGATGGAATGTTCATCTGTGGACTGTAGGCTGGAGAGCTGAGGTTCCCACAAATGGAGCAAGCCTGCTGATGTCTTTGCCCTGTGCCTTCCTCTCCCCCCACCCCAAGCTCCTTCCACAAAATGTGCACTGAGGGCTGAGCATGGGGAGCTGTAACAAAAAGGGACAATTGGATGTGATCTCCCCCTCCCCTTTACCCTTTCACAGGCAAGAACTTTGATAACCTGTTCCAGAACGTCTTTTGATCTTCAGAAGCTGCTCTTTAAAAGGAGGAGGATTCTGGGAGAAGGGGAATGTGATGACTTTGCCTCAACAGATTTGCTCCATTAACGAAGGCCTCAAAGCCAGGCCAACATCTTTTTCAACTTAAAAACATAATTTGGTTACCCTGCACATGTCTGGGCTGGACAGATGTACTTTCTGTGCTGCCAGTTTGCCCATCACCTGTGTTCCCTCTAAGCTGAGTTAGTGTGAGCTAGCTCACATTTTTCTAGCCTCCATCTCACACATTTTGATGTTAGCACAGGAAGGATGGCTCCGGAGCAAACTAGTTCATGCAGTAGCCAAATCGCTCGCTCACAACTTTAATGCCAGTAGCTTACAAAGTAGAATTTTTGCTCACAAGACTCCACAGCTTAGAGGGAGTATTCCCCATCGTTGTTCTGAATTTTCAAGAAGACGACCAAGGTTCATTAAATAAGCCTTAACATAGCTTTTGAATAATATCTGCTTCTAAATAAAGCAGCTGGTAGTGTAATTGTAGGGAAAAAAATATATTTTGTCTTCTTTTTTTTCATTTAGTTGAAATGTACTTCCCTGCCATGTGGAAAATGAATGTTCTGCTTCACAAATGACTTAATGCTAAATAACAGCTTGAAGCACGTAGCAGTCACTGGTTTGCTTCCCTGTTGTTATTTGTTGGTGCTGATGTTGTAATGGCTGTGTTTGCCTTTTATTTGGCTTTTGCCTGCGCTGTGTTGGTAATTAATAGGATTATCGAGTGATTATTCAATTTGTCTTCTGTTTGTTTTGGCACTGGGACAAGGAGGATGTAAAGGAAATGAGGACGCTCCAGTTTGTGAAGGAAAACACATTTTGAAAAACTGGGTCTGGGTTGCCCTTAAAAGCCTCCGTCTCAAAAGCCGGGCTGAGAACAGAAACCCGGGTAGAGAAATAACAGGGTCTGTTATGGCCCAGGCTACCCAATCTCGTCAGATCTCAGAAGCTAAGCAGGGTCAGCCCTAGTTAGTCTTTGGATGTGAGACTATCCAATAAAGTCCAGGCAAGGAATGAGATGGTTAGACAGTGCTATCGATGCAACGAATATGAAATTAAGCAAACTCTGGAGGACGACGGAAGGCAGGAGGGCCTGGCATGATGTGGTGCATGGGGCTGCAAAGAGTTGGACTCGACTGTGCAACTGAACAACAACAACAACATGCTACACAGAGGCAGGCGGTAGCAAACCAGCTCTGAACATGTCTCGTCTTGGAAGCCCTTCGGGGTCACCATAAGTTGACTGCAACTTGTCAGCACTTTCCTCCATCATCATTAAGCAAAAGCCATAAAATCCTCCATGGTTGCTACGCAGCGGCAGGTGGTGGCGAACCACCCCTGAACGCCTCTTGCCTTGAAAGCCCTTTGGGGTCACCATAAGTTGGTTGCGACTTAACAGAACTTTTCACCACTACCATTAGGCGAAAGCCATAAACGCCCTCCTATACATTCGCACACTTTGTTAAAGCCAATTTTTTGGACTAGAAATCTTAAGACTTGACCGTTACCTTTCCTGTCTATTGATTGTACCTTGGGATTAAAGAAAAGAAGCTTCTGCGTAGACACATGGATACATGAACACGTGACGCTGCCTTATGCTGAATCAGACCCCGGGGCCATCAAGTTCAGTATTGTCTACTCAGACTGGCAGCGGCTCCACAGAGTCTCAGGCAGTGCTCCCTCTAAGCTGTGGAGCCTTGTGAGCAAAAATTCTACTTTGTGAGCTGCTGGCATTAAAGTTGTGAGCAAGAAATTTGGCTAATGCATAAATTAGTTTGCTCTGGAGCCCTCCTTCCTGAGCTAAGACAAAAATGGGTGAGCTGGAGGCTAAAAAACTGTGAGCTAGTTCACACTAACTCAGCTTAGAGGGAATACTGGTCTCAGGCAGAGGTTATTCATATCACCTATCTACCTGACCCTTTTAACTGGAGATGCTGGGGTTTGAACCTAGGACCTTCTGTTGGTTTGTGACACTCAAGGAGGATTTCACTGGACATCGAGGGGTGAGGAGCTGGTCTGTTTCTAGTCTCTAAGGGTCACCTTAGAGGACTTTGTGGAGCTACTGGATAGGATTCCAGCTCTGTGTCAGACTGCCTACCTTCTCTCTTCCACTTCTGCAGTCGTCCTCAGTCCCTTTGTACATCCTCAGAAATGCCCTTCCCTTCAAGTGCATCCTGAGAGCCCACCTTTTTTTCTGTGCTTAGGACCAAACTAGAAAAGATGCTGGGAGACCTACAAATGGGTCTTCCTAGGGTCTTTTAAATTGGGAAATAGCTAGTGTGGAGTCCCCTAGTTCAGATCAGAACAATGACGGAGAAGAAAGGGGCATTCCTCTTTTCCTCTTATGCTTTCTTTCCGATCTTGCACATACATCCCTGCATTTCCACGTAGGTATCTTCAGGACCTGGATAGTAGAAAACCTGGGTCGGGGAAGGGTTAGCTTTCTGTTGTCAGAGTCCCCATAGGAAACCCTTCCCCCCTGGCTTTGACTTACTAATAAAGCTACCTGGGATACCCATTCATAAATGTCCAAAAAGAGGACATCTGGTAACCCTATTTTAAACATATGAAACTGCTTGTAATATGGAATGAGACTGTTGATCCTTTTAACTAAGAATTGTCTGTATTGGAATCTCAGACAAAGTTGTCTGAAGATCTTAGAAAAAGTTGTCTTTTTTCAATTCCTGCTACATCAGATCTCTTTTAAACTGGAGATTCCGAGGTTTGAACTTGAGTCTCTCTGCATACAGAGTATGTTCTTGTGGAAGGGTTGGCCTTCAGATATTTTGTATTTATATATGCTGTTTCGTAATTTGCTTGTGGATGTGAGTTCTGGTGTGTGCTGCTTTGTATTGTCATCTGAAGTCAGTTCATAGCATGGTATGGATCCCCTTCACTGTTTGATTGGAAACAAGTCTAGCATGTTGTTCTCATTCATTTGTGTGCTTCCTGCAGGAACTCTATTTTGAAATGAAAAGCTTCTGCTATTGGTTGTGATGTGAGATAAAGGTCACTGTGTTCATTGTGCTCAATCAAGAGGCTTAGAACTCTGCATAGGATTGTAGCATTATACTGGTTCAGCAAGCCATATTGTGTTTAATGGGCCATTGAAGGCTTTCACGGCCGGAGTTCATTAGTTGTTGTAGATTTTCCGGGCTGTATGGCTGTGGTCTTGGCGTTGTAGTATCTGATGTTTCGCCAACAGCTGTGACTGGCATCCTCAGAGGTATAACACAGGAAGATGGAGTACTCTCTGTGTCAAGGTGAGAAGAAAAATGGTAGGCAGGTAATTTATATCTACTCAGGAAGGTGGGGTACGGCTGAGTCTTGTAGGAGTTTCCCAGGCTGTGACACGCTAATGGAGGAGATTTCCTGAGGAGGTTCTTTTGCATATGGATTGGCTGTTGAAATTCTAATCTTATTTGTAGTGCTGTTGTAAGATGCAGAGCATTTTGTGTTTTCACAGCTGCTGATGAAACGTCAGGTACTACAATGCCAAGACCATGGCCATACAGCCCGGAAAATTTACTAACATATTGTTTTTGCTTAATATCGTCCTATTTTGTGGCAAGTGTGTTCTCTCCTTCCTTGAGGGATCCTGGACAATCAGGGATCATATAGTAAATGCGATGATATCTCCATGAAGTCAAATTGATTGGCTTTATAGGATCATGACATCACTGACGGCAAGCAAAACCAGCTGATGGCAAGGCAGTGATCCCTGGTATGGACATTGGCTTAGAGTGTCTCGAAAGAGACCCTGTAACATAACCAACAAGGAGCTCTTTCTGCAGCTGACAGAGGCTTCCTGAAAAACACCTCATCCGCTTTCAACTGAGCTCTATTTCTAACACAATCCAGAGTTTACTCTCCTGCGGGAAATTATGGAAGCTTATAGACACAGCCTTACAGACTAGCAATATTGGGCTGATAATACCTGTAAAATTCAGCAGAGCCTTATCTAACCCCAAAAGAAGTGTAAAAACCATCTCTTTACAAAGTATTAAATCAGTCTTTCAAATGTGGGAAAGTGGGGAATTGTATTACCCAAGGTAACAATGAAAGAAAGGTTTACCTTATAAACATGGCTATAAACTCTTAATCTGTCAATAGAGAATTTCCCTCAAAAAAACCCTATACAATCCCAATGACTACAGACGTTTATTTGTCAAAATTCAGTGAAAGTTAAGTCCTTTGAAAACCCACTGGGAAAGCTAACAATAAGTGGTCTGTGTCAATAACAGGAAAGAGGCACAAAACCTTCAGTGCCATGTGCAGAACATATTATCCATGTTGTGTTAGATTCTGTAGGGGTGCCTAACAGTGACTAAAATGTATCAGAGATGAATTGCACCTTCAGCTGGTGAAATGCCACAGCCCAGTGAGCAGGCACATGGTTTGCTTAACAACAGCCTGAATATTAAGCCCTGGTACTTCCAATGAAAAGGGACTATAAGTGGCCACTAATGTGATAGTCTTGCCTGAGATCCTGGAGAGCTGCTGCCGATCAGAGAAGACAACACTCATTTGAAGAATTAAATGGACTATGGACCATCCATCCCAACCCCCTGAGCAGTGCAGGGTGGCCTAAAGTATCACTGACAAATGGTCATCCAGCCTCCTCTAGAGAAAAAAAAAACAGCAAGGAAGGAGAAGCCACCACATTCCACCTCTGAATGGCACTTATTGTTAAAAAGTTTTTCCTAATATCAAGCTCCTCTCTTCCCACCTGTAATTTAAACCTATTATTGCGAGCCCTGTCCTCCATCACCAAATAGAACAGCTCCCTACCCTCATCAGAATGACAGCCCTTGAAATACTTTAAAAGTTTTTGAAAATACATTGAAAGAAATACTTTAAAAGTATTTAAAAATATTTTGAAAAAAATACTTTAACATATTCCCCCCTTAACCATCCTGTTCCCCAGGCCGAACATCCCCAGTTCCCTAAGCCTCTCATCATAGGGCTTAGTCTCCCTCCCTCTAGCCCCTCCCCAAGAAGAAGAAGAAGAGCTTGGATTTATACCCTGCCGCTCACTACCCAAAGGAGTCTCAGAGCAGCTTACAAACTCCTTTTCCCTTCCCCTCCCCACAACAGACACCCTGTGAGATAGGTGGGGCTGAGAGAGCTCTGACAGAAACTGCTCTTTTTCAAGAACAGCTGTGCCAGAACTATGGCTTGCCCAAGGTAATCCAGCAGGTGCAAGTGGAGGAGTGGGGAATCAAACCCGGTTCTCCCAGATTCGAGTCCACGCACTTAACCACTACACCAAACTGGCACCAAGGACTAGTCTCCCTCCCTCTAGCCCCTCCCCAAGAGCTAATCTCACATCTTTGGGTTATTTCTGGTATTAGAACCCTATTTGGAGTGTGTGTGTATGTGGGGGGGGGGTAAATCAGTGGGCAGGTTTTATATTCCTTGCCTTTTTTAAAATTTAAAGATCAGATGCCACCAGCACCCAACACATCTTTCTACAAAGGACGTGGGGGGGGGGGGTTGTGTGTATGTGTGTATATATTTGTATATATACATATATGTATATATTGCCATTATGTCTAGTATGGTGTTCTTAATTTGTCAATTTGCAGTTTAGCTCTACTGTATCCATTTATTCATAAGCCTTCTTGTTTCTCGAAGGTCTCAAATATATGCCACTGGAAGTTACTCCATTCGACTGTTTTTTTTGGTAATACTGTTCATTCTGTGAGACAAGGCTGATCTCTCAGAAGAGATCACTAGTTACGTCTGTTAGTTTTCTTTGATCTCAATACAAAATCTCATTGCTTAAACCAATTACAGAATGCCTTGCTGTATAATTAGTGTAGCTGCCTGAATGTCTGCCATGCGATATGTTACCACAGAAATTGCTGGTGTTGGAGATACATATATAGATATAGACATTATTTTTCTGAGCCATGAAAACCTGACTGGCGAAAAAATTATGAAATGGGAGAAAAACATGTGCAGTACAAAATTATTTCAGAGGCAAACTTCACCAGTTTATATTAATCTGCCTGCTTTCCTTTACAGGTAATAGAAGACAACACAGGCGTTCGCAGGGTGGTGGTCACCCCCCAGTCTCCGGAGTGTTATCCTCCCAGTTATCCTTCTGCCATTTCTCCAACTCACCACTTGCCACCGTATCTTGCGCATCATCCACATTTCATCCATAACTCTCATACGGCTTTCTATCCACCAGTCACTGGGCCTGGAGACATGCCTCCCCAATTTTTCACTCAGCATCATCTTCCCCCTACAATTTATGGAGAGCAAGGTGAGCCAACAATTAGCGAGGGTGTTCTGACCTGTACTGTGCTGTACTTATCACTAATGAGGCACTGCGACAGGCTAGGGCAAGGGAAACTCATGTTCCACAGCTCTGAACCTCAGTGAAATAGTAAAAAGCCCAGCAGCATCTGACAAAGAGAACTGGGTTTCTTGGAAGCTTAAGGTTTGTTAGTCTTAAAGGTGCTATTGGGCTTTTTACTATTTTACAGCAACAGACTACATTGCTAGTTTGGTGTAGTGGTTAAGTGTGCGGACTCTAATCTGGGAGAACCGGGTTTGATTCCCCACTCCTCCACTTGCACCTGGCTGGATGACCTTGGCCAAGCCATAGTTCTGATAAGAGCTGTTCTTGAAAAAGAGCAGTTTCTGTCAGAGCTCTCTCAGCCCCACCTACCTCACAGGGTGTCTGTTGTGGGGAGGGGAAGGGAAAGAAGTTTGTAAGCCACTCTGAGACACCTTTGGGTAGTGAAGGGCGAGGTATAAATCCAATCTCCTCCTCCTCCTCCTCCTCCTCCTCCTCCTCCTCCTCTTCTTCTTCTTCTTCTTCTTCTTCTTCTTCTTCTTCTTCTTCTTCTTCTTCTTCTTCTTCTTCTTCTTCTTCTTCTTCTTCTTCTTCTCTCTTCTCTCTTCTCTCTTCTCTCTTCTCTCTTCTCTCTTCTCCTCCTTCTTCTTCTAACTCCTCTGGATCTGAACCTCAGTGGGTGCCCTTGATGTAACCACTACCTCCCAGCTTTATCAACCTCACACTGTGGCTGTGAAAAATGGGAGAGCGGGGAAATGATCATGAGTACTGGCTGAGGTCCTTGGGGGAAAGAAGGAAGGAATAATAAGTACTTGGATGTGCTTCTCCAATATGATTTTTGCTATTGTATTGTTACTTTCTCTAAACTTGCCCACACTTGGTACCATTTGGGAGTTGATACAGAAATGAGAAAGTCCCCGCTTCAAATTGCTGCTTGGACTGTTGGGCAAGCTGCAGGTTTAACGTGGTTGGAAATTTGGAGTCTATCTGGGTTCACTTTTCAAAACAGGCATGTACAGTAGGAACCCCTGAGAAGAGAGGGTTGGGAGAGGGTTGCATGCCAGGAGGGAAAAGAACATATATATAATGTCCCAGCCTCCTCTAGATTCTTGAAACCTAAGACCACACTCTCCCCCCTCCACCTGTCATATGGGGCTGACTTAGTGGAAAGATGACTGGAAGGAATTACTGAGGTAATTTATGTGATATGTTCTTACCCAAGTCCTAGCCACAAGGAGCGAATTGGTCTAAACTAGTGGGATTTAGATTTATGTGCAACATTAGGAAGAAATACCTAATCGTAAGAGTATCACAGAGGGATGGGGACTCTCTTTTGTTGGAGGTCTTTAGTAGAATGCTGGGTAATCCAGCATAGTATAGTGGTTAAGAGCAGCAGACTCTGACCTGGAGAACCAGGTTTGATTCCCGACTCCTCATGAAGTCTGCTGGGTGACCTAGGGTCAGTCACAGTTTTCTCAGAACTCTCTCAGCCTCACCTACCTCACAAGATGCTTGTTGTGAAGAGAGGAAGGGAAGGCAATTGTAAGCCACTTTGAGGCTCCTTAGGGTAGAGAAAAGCAAGGTATAAAAACCATCTCTTCTAAACTTCCTTCAGAGGTGCAACCTCATGGTGGAACTTCTCCTAATCCAATTCTACACTCAGCTTTTATATTTGTGTGGTGTTTTGAGTTTGGCCAGCTGAGAGAAGGGATCTGTTCTGACAAACCTTACTTCTGCCAGGGGTGGCCAACCTCAGAAGCAAACAGGAGACCCTGCCTGGTCCCCAGCGAATAGAGACGCTGCCCCTTTCTGCCCCTTGTCATGGTAGTCATGCAGAGATTTCTCCAAAAAAATGGCAAAAGAGAGATTTTTTTTTGCTTAACCTTGGAAAGAATGTGCAGCGGGTCATTGCAAAAGAGCTATCTGGTCCCTGAGGGCAACGTGGGAAATCTTTAATCACTTCCAGAGGTGTAAAATAAACTGAAGCTTAAAGAAGAAGCAAAACAGCTTTATTTCTCTCCTAGTCATTTTCTTTGATGTCCTTTTGTTCTGGCTTTTGAGCTAAATCTTTGGTGTGTGTGTGTGTGTGTGTGTGTGTGTGTGTGTGTGTAATAAAAACAAGAGGATCCTGTAAAATGCTACACCTAAATAAATCAGGGGGGGGGAAATCTCAGTACTTAATGTGGCCGTTCTTCACTTAAAACTAGGATGAGATGGTTGCTAATCCTGTCCTGTCCCCAGCCAAAGGGCAAGAGAAATAAGACTTTTGTTAGCAGCAGATGTATTGCTCAGGCAAGATTACCCCAGCAGCTCCTTCAGTGCATGGTCTTCAGTCCACAACCCATTTATTTCTACTCATTCAGTGTCACGACTGGGGCAAAATATTGTAATGAGTGCAATGAAGCAATATTATTAGAACTTTAAAAAGTTCAGAGGCCTGGCAGACTAGAAACACCAGGTGAAAACCCTAAACCACCAGCCGCATCAATGATAGGACAATTCAGAAAGCTGTGAAGATTTAGGTGCAGGCTTCCCAGACTCCTGCATGCTTTAATTTTGGGAGGCCTCAGTGGCAGGCAAAGCTGAGACATCATTTCCCGGGCCTGATACAAATAGTGTTCCCAATTCCACCCCCTGCAATTCTATTCCGTACAACTAATTGGATGAGTCATGTAGGGGGAGAAAATTACTTGATTTATAAGATGATAAACAGACCCTAGTGTGGGTTTGCAGCTCCAGTTGGACTCCTGTATTATAACAGAGTGCCATCAAGTCACAGTAAGACTTATGGCAACTCCTGAGGGTTTTCAAGGCAAGAGGTGAGCAGAGGTGGGTTGCCGTTGCCTTCCTCTGCATGGCAACCCCAGTCTTCCTTGGTGGTCTCCCATCTAAATACTGACTGTGGCGGACCCTGCTTCGCTTCCAACCTCTGATGAGATGGAGTAGTCCAGTAAAATGCACCCATTTTCCCCTCCATATGTTTGTTTGGGGACAATATTTTTAAAATAAGCACAGCATTTCTTACCTCTTTTGTTGGATTGTGAGCAGCACACACACACACACACACACACACACACACAACTCAGCAGGGCTCATATGTGGCACATGTATTCATTTACTTGGCTACACCCAGCATTGCTTGCATTATTTACACCTAGATTCCCCAGTTTTTCAGGTGACTACGAAGGTGCAGTAATGCCATACAGAAGGAGCAGAGAATCAGCAAAAATCACCCCCCACCTTCCATTAGCAGAAATCGGCAGCAAGATCCAAGCCTATGTGCTTCTCCGGGTCCATCTCCACTGGTTTTAGTTCCTGTTGAGTACTTTGGTGTGGTGTTTAGATTGCATTTAACATTTTTCCTAGCTAGATATCCTTGGGAGGACAAATGTTCCTTGCTGAATGCCAAAACTTGGATTTGGGGTGAAGATTCTGTTGTTGTGGCCGTCAAGTCACAGTTGACTTGTAGTGACCTCGTAGGGTTTTCAAGGCAAGAGATGTTCATGGGTGGTTTGCCATTGCCTGCCCCCGTGTCATGACCTTGGTATTCCTCGGAGGTCTCCCATCCAAATACTAGCCAGGGCTGACCCTGCTTAGCTTGTGAGGTCTGACGAGATCGGGCTAACCTCAGCTATCAAAGGCAGGGGCAATATTCTTTACCATTCCGCTAATACAATAAGTTAAGGATTCAGACTGTACTGTTAAATATGTTCAGTTGTGTTTGCATGTGTGTTGGAAGGTTTAATGGGTTCTCACTGGGAAAAAAGTAAGTTGATCAGAATAAATGAAGGAGAAGGGAAAATTAAAGCCATTGTGGTGCTGATTGGTGTCCTATCCCCTCTGCTGAGACGTTCTACTAGAGTACAAGTTCAGACGGGGGGGGGAATGATGGAACATCTGTTGTGGTCACCTGCAGCACTCAGTTGCCTTTGCTTGGCAGGCCATTTCCAGATGAAAGGAAGCCAATTCATTTGTTGTTGTTGTTTTTCTCCATACGGGCATGATCGTCAGGATTGATTTGAGCCGCAAGATGTTAATTGTAGCCCTGTGAACATTGAGCTCCTTTGATGGTATCTTGTTTGAAAACCTGAAACAAAAAGTGTTCCAGGTTATGATGGATGTTTACCAGCATGGCAAACCACTTCCATTCTTTTATTTATGTATTACTTATTTTAAGGGCCTGGTTCTTAAGAAAGAGTATCAGATGGATGCATGTTCAGATGCAAATGTATACACCTGCCCTCTCAGACAGCAGTAGTTAATCTCAGCACAAAAGACTTTCCCTTCTTATGGCACTGGATTCTGAACGAGCCTATCTAGGTAAAGCTTGGGCTGTTTCTTCCTGAGCTGAACCTGTGTGCTGAATCAGCTCAGCAGATCCATTACTTTTTTCTTGTCTCTAACCATAGAGAAGATAGGACAGTGAATGGTTCTTTCCAGGTTTTTTGGGGGGAGATGGTTCTCATGCTTTGGAACAGGCTGTTTCCTCTCTCCTTCTCTCTCTTTAAGCACTGTGAACCAGAACTATCCAGAATCACTTTTGGGTTAACCATCTGTCTTGGTTGTGATGTCTGGTTTAGCTTGAGATGTGCGATTTTATGCTGTTACTCAAATTTATTCATTTACTTCACTTAACACCCTAACTTTTTATACTCCACTGGGACCTAATGCGTTGGAACCTAATGCTTTGAAACACTGGGTCCCTCTGCGTGTGGATACTTATTTTCACAAAACAAGGGCACCTGGAGGCTAAAGAGGTTTTTCTGCACACTTGGAGCACTCTCCGAGGTTGCAGAAAAATGCAAAAATATTTTAAAAATACACAGGGGGGTAAAAAAGACACCCAAAATTAACAAATGAGTTGTCTGTGCTTGCACACTCTGTACTCGTGGTTCCCGTGCCAGACTTGGAGCTTCGCTCGGTGGCTGGCCTCCCCACAGCTAGCAAGACGGCTCTGAAGCTGGGGGGAAGGGCCACCGCCGGGTCCTTTCCAGGTGAGCGGCCTCCCCACAGCCAGCAAGACAGCCTTGGAGTAACGGGGCAGGGGACGCCGATATCACCGGGTCCTTCCCAGGCAGCTGGCCTCCCCACCCCCAGCAAGGCAGCCCTGGAGCCGCGGGACAGGGAACACTGCCACCAGATCCCTCCCAGGCGAGCAGCCTCCGCATTGCCAGAAAAACAAGGAAGCTGCAGAAAAGGAGGCAAAAGAGGGGGAGATTGCGTGTGTGGGGGAGAAACAGGGCCGGCTCCAGGTGTCTGGGTGCCCTAGGCGGACAGCCTGGGGCGCCCCCACTGGGGATGCCAACCTCCCGGTGGGACCTGGAGACCGGGGGCGTCGGCGGGGCGCTGGCTTTCCTGGAGGCTCCGCAGCTGCGGGACCCCCAGGAAAGCCGGGAAGGGGGCGGGGGGTCTAGCCTCCGCCCCCTCCCTCCGGCGCCGGCTTTCTGCGGGCCCCGCGGCTGCGGGACCCCTAGAAAAGCCGGGAAGGGGGCGGGGGGAGGGGTCGGGGGGTCTAGCCTCCGCCCCTCCCTCCCAGCGCCGGCTTTCTGCGGGCCCCGCGGCTGCAGGACCCCCAGAAAAGCCGGGAAGGGGGCGGGGGGTCTAGCCTCCGCCCCTCCCTCCCGGCGCCGGCTTTCTGTGGGCCCCGCGGCTGCGGGACCCCCAGAAAAGCTGGGAAGGGGGCGGGGGTCTAGCCTCCGCCCCTCCCTCCCGGCGCCGGCTTTTCTGCGGGCCCCGCGGCTGCAGGACCCCTAGAAAAGCCGGGAAGGGGGCGGGGGGAAGGGGGCGGGGGTCTAGCCTCCGCCCCTCCCTCCCAGCGCCGGCTTTTCTGCGGGCCCCGCGGCTGCAGGACCCCCAGAAAAGCCGGGAAGGGGGCGGGGGGTCTAGCCTCCGCCCCTCCCTCCCAGCGCCGGCTTTCTGCGGGCCCCGCGGCTGCGGGACCCCTAGAAAAGCCGGGAAGGGGGCGGGGGAAGGGGGCGGGGGGTCTAGCCTCCGCCCCCTCCCTCCCGGGCGCTGGCTTTTCTGCGGGCCCCGCGGCTGCAGGACCCCTAGAAAAGCCGGGAAGGGGGCGGGGGGAAGGGGGCGGGGGGTCTAGCCTCCGCCCCTCCCTCCCAGCGCTGGCTTTCTGCGGGCCCCGCGGCTGCGGGACCCCCAGAAAAGCCGGGAAGGGGGCGGGGGGTCTAGCCTCCGCCCCTCCCTCCGGGCGCTGGCTTTTCTGCGGGCCCCGCGGCTGCGGGACCCCTAGAAAAGCCGGGAAGGGGCGGGGGGAAGGGGGCGGGGGGTCTAGCCTCCGCCCCCTCCCTCCCAGCGCCGGCTTTTCTGCGGGCCCCGCGGCTGCGGGACCCCTAGAAAAGCCGGGAAGGGGGCGGGGGGAAGGGGGCGGGGGGTCTAGCCTCCGCCCCCTCCCTCCCGGCGCTGGCTTTCTGCGGGCCCCGCGGCTGCGGGACCCCCAGAAAAGCCGGGAAGGGGGCGGGGGGTCCAGCCTCCGCCCCTCCCTCCCGGCGCCGGCTTTTCTGCGGGCCCCGCTGGGAAGGGGGCGGGGGTCTGGCGGCGCCGGCGGGCGCTGGGTTAGGACGGCGGGGGAGAGCAGTTTTCGGGGGGAGTGGGGCGCCATTTGGCGCCCCTCAGGCCGGAGCGCCCTAGGCGGGCGCCTAGTTCGCCCTATGGGCGATCCGGCCCTGGGGAGAAACAGGGGAGAGAAAGAGAAGGGCAGACTGAGAAGGGGTGGAGGAAAGAGGACATTGTCTGAGAAGGGCTGGGGTAAGAGAGGGGTGAGACATATAAGAGGTGAGTGGAGAAAGGGGGTGAGAAAGAATTCCTAGAGAAGGGGGTAGGGAGGAAAGCTAAAGTAGAAGGAATGAGAGAAGGGGAGGTGAGGGAAGATTGATAGCTAAGGGGTGGGTGCAGAAAGACAGGCGGGAACTTTGACAGAGAAGAGGGGAGAGGGAAGCAAAGTTGGGGGAAATGCCCCCTCCCTGCAAGTTTCTTGCGGGTCTCCCCTTGTTTTATCCTAACAACAACCCCGTGATGTTAGCTAGGCTGAGAGTATGTGACTAGCCCAAGGTCACCCACCAAGCTTCCATGGCAGAGTGGGGATTCCAAATTGGATCTCCCAGATCTTAGTCTTATACCACACCAGGTCTCTACTATCTAGGTATGTATTATATAGTATACTATAAGATACAGTATATCTACTATAGGAGATATACTATGTACACATGTTTATTTTATTGATTTTTAATAGCGTGAATCACCTTGAATTATTTGTTTAGAAGATTCGTATGCCACCTCTCTGCACTTTTAAAACTTTACCAATGAAGTTGTTGCTGACATAACTACTGACCCGCATACACAGTGAACATCACTACGGAAAATAAAAACAGATAAAAGTTTCTTTAGAAACTGAGTTGTGTCTCTTTTGATTTCCTATTCAATTTCAGAAATTATACCACTATATGGAATGTCCAGTTACATAACCAGGGAAGATCAGTACAACAAACCCCATCCCAAGAAGATGAAAGACCGGCAGATTGACCGCCAAAACCGTCTGAATAGCCCTCCTTCATCCATCTACAAGAGCCATCTGGGAAACTGTACGACTGTGTACAATGGCACCATCAAGACTCATAATGGCGCTGCAAATGGGGGAGGTGGCGGCGGCGGAGGAGGAGTTGGTGGTGGTGGAGCCCCGGCTGTGAAAAAAGTGGAACGGAGGGCAAGAAGCAGCCCCAAATCAAGTGAACCGGAGTTGCACGGTAAGGCCAGCTGGTGCTTTTCGATTTCACCATTGCTCTCTTTCAACATGTTTATTTTATTCACAGGCTTATTTTTTTTATGACCCTGAAACAGATACCATATGCATACAGAAGCTCAAGAGGGCCTGTTGTTGAGTTACGCTTTGGAATGCTTGTTTGCAAAATAAGAAGGGAAAGAAAATAGTTAGATGATCTCTTGGGGCCACTTCACACCTAACGAAGAGGTCGTGTTGGACTTGCCCCCGAGTGTAGACTCATCAGGGGCCAACAGCCAATCACAGCTGCCTGATGGGTGCCCTTGTAGGTTGCATGGGTGTTCTAATGTTTCCTTTTGCATGTTAAGCATTGAGGTTAAAATTTCTTAGATGCATTTTTAAATAGATGTTCTTAAGGGTAGCACTTGGCTAACACCTGATCCTAATATTTTTATAATTGCTTTTAGCATATATGGTAAATTGGTTTGCATGGCTTAGTCTGAGTCTGTGTTTTTATTTGTCAGTTCATACCGTCTAACTCCCAAGTAAGCATGTAAGTTTCACTATTTTAAACTGCAAGACTTTCCTAATTTCTTTTTATGTGGAAAAATCATGTAAACAGGATTTTAAACCGCAGCTCTAAAGTTGCATGATTTTTTAAAAACAAACTTCATTTTAGGGGTTTTCTTTAAAAAAAAAAAAAACCTAACTTCAGGCAGTAGAACCTGGAGTACCTTGAATGGGTTCCATTCTAGGTTTCTGTTTCCTTACCTTTGTAGAGTTCACTGCCAGGGGGTGTAGTGGTGGCCACAAGCATAGATGGCTGTAATGGGGGGACTAGATACATTCATGGAAGATCAGTCCATCAGAGGTCCCAGTCACACGTGCCAGATAACGCGGGAGGGGAAATGAGGCTATTTGCTCCGCAGCAGTTTGACCTGCCACTGTGTGATCAGACGCACCAGTGGGTGAATCGGTTTTTTTCTGTCACCACGTGTTTCCGGTGCGCTTCAACGAGGGATCACTGACGCAATGGGAGCGTGCCAGAGTGATTACATGGGGAAGTCTGTCTGTGGCCCGTTACAAACCTGTTTGATACTGCACTTCCCCTAGTATTTTTTAACTCCACTTCTTCGGTGGAGTGAGACGGGTTGCCGATGGGTGCAGGACACTTGTCACATGTTCCCGTGTGATGGTGGCCTTAAAATCCGCCTGGCATTTGTGCCTATCGGACAGCTACTTCTGCATGTGATCGGGACCAGAGTCTACTAGCCATGGAGGCTAAAGGGAGCTTCTGGAATCAGAGGCAACAAACCTCTGAATGGCGGTACTAGGAGACGGAATCAGAGGTGTCTATGCCCTGTTGTCTTTCCAGAATAACTGGTGGGCCGCTGCGTTAAGAGAGTATGCTACACTAGATGGACCACTGGTCTGATCCAGCATGGTGGTTCTTACGTTCTTTCTTTTTTCAGGGGTGGTTTTCTGCCTGGTATTTTTTTTAGCTCCCCCCCCCCCCCAAATTGCCTACTGCATATGGAAGTACTTCAGCTTCTAGATTTTGTGCTCAGCACTGCAGAAACTGCCTTTACTCACCAAGGGCTCTTTCCAAAATTATCTGGCGCTTTCAGGTTTTGTTTACTATCTTTGCACAAGTTTGCCATCAGAATGAATTCAGACTGGGGCCAATCAGGAGTCTTGCCTCCCCACCCCCCAGCTCACTCAGTAGCAGCTCTTTATTTCTTTTTTCCATTGGTCGCTGCATTTGTTCCAGAAAATAGCCTTGCCTAAGTGGATATGACAGACAACTCTCCTTCCCCACACATATCCTGTTTGTTTTGTTTTTAAAAAAGATATTTTTATTGCCTTTTTAGTAACCCAGCCTTTTAAAAAAAATTATATTGAGAGCTAACATCTTGGAAAGGCAGGACAGAAATATTTCAAATACTCTAACTTTAGCAGCCTTTCTTGCAAAATGGGAAATGCAGTGGGTAGAAATGATAGTCGGGCACTTGGTAGTGCAGAGGTTCAAGTAACTGTGTGTTCTGCAGCCATTTGGGTGTTAGACTTAAGAGGCCATGCATAAGCTGTGTGGGAGGAAGGCGCGTAAGTCAGACAAAGCGTAGGATGGTTTGGAAAACTAGTCTAAAAAATGGGAACCCACAGGCTCTTATCTCTCATCAGTTCCCAGTAGGACTGGCACATTGGTCAATCGACTGGTCAATCGACTGTCTACTATTTGCAGTAAAATATTATCAGATTTGCCAGGAAGCCAAGAATGCCACCGGGTAGCTGGCAGCTCAGCTTTTAAACATTTTTTCATAGTGTCATTCGTTAGCAAGGGCAAGATGGAGGGCTGTTTGAAATCACTGTAGCAAAACTGGCCACCGGTGAGAATGTCCCTACACAGGAACACAAGCTAACATCCACAACAAAGATCACTTCTCGTAATGTCACTTTAAACATTAACTTGTTGTGCAATAATTTTGTTTCTTTAACCACCGTTAAGTAATCCAACCTATTGATGAGTAAAGCTTGCTTGTTTGCCAATAGTAGTGAAATAATAGCAAAGTACCTTTTAAATGTTTGACTGGTCGGTTTGTATTTTCATCAGATACCCAACCCTGCTTTCCTGGCCACTTTCCACTTTACCATCAGATGATTAAGGGAAGTGTTTTGAAACTGCTTGGCAACATCCTCTTGTCCAGTCACAACAAAGAAGCTGCCCAGGCTGTGTGGGTAAAGCCGTACTGAGGAGAGGGCATCTGTCCTTGGCCTGGTACCCATTCCACTGTTAGTGCCACAGATAAGCATGTAATTTGTTCAGTAGATGGACTTGCTATGGAGGGAAATCTTTTTGCTTGGTATGCCAAGCCTGTCCCAGGAGATGAAAGGTATGCTTTCAACCTTCGGAACCTCTTGTACAAATAGCATCTCAGCCTAGATCAGGGGCGGCCAAACTGCAGCTCGGGAGCCACATGCGGCTCTTTCACACAGTCTCATTTAATGGTAATAGAAAGCAAATCTGCATATCTGTCAATAAAAACATGTGTGTCATATCTGTTCGTGTCTTATGGCTCTCAAACATCTGACGTTTATTCTGTGTGGCTCTTACGTTAAGCAAGTTTGGCCACCCCTGGCCTAGGTCTTGCTAGCCCTGTGTACAATCAGGTTCTGAACCAATCTGAACCCTGCAGGAGCAGACTGGCCATTATGGCCATCAGGACTTTTCCTGGTGGGCTGATGGCCTCCCTGCCCCCCTCCCGGGACAGGCCACCCCAGTGACAGAAGGGTTGTGCCCAGCCCTCCTGAGCCTTGTGGAGCAAGTAAGAGGCAGGCTGCCTCTCTCTCCCTCTGGGGGGATGGACAGGCCCCTTTTACAGGCCAGTTTTCCCTCCAGCCCACCCCTGCATTGACTCACCACAAAGGAAGGGAGAGCAGTCGTGAGTGCACTGGCCCCGCCTCCCCTGCAATCGCCAAGTCATCTGCACAGTGTGGACTCACAAAGGAGGTGCCCATGTGCACATCCCCTCCCCATGATCAGCCGCATTTGGAAAACAGCATCACTGACCTCAGGCAGGGGCAATATGAAGCAGAAGCAGAAGAGAAGAGATTGGATTTATACCCTGCCCTTCACTACCCAAAGGAGTCTCAGAGTGGCTTACAATCCCTTTCCATTTCCCTCCCCACAACAGACAACCTGTGAGGTAGGCAGGGCTGAGAGAGCTCTCTCGGGAACTGCCCTTGAGAGAACAGCTCTGAAAGAATTTAGGACTGACCCAAGGTCACACCAGCAGCTGCATGTGGAGGACTGGGGAATCAAACCTGGTTCTCCCAGATTGGAGTCCATGCTCTTGACCACTACACCAAACTGGCTCTCCAATATGCCCAGGTACTTCCTCCTCATGTTTGTACTGTGCAGGCAACTTGGCAGTCAGCAGGGGGTGGGGCCATTGGTGCTCATGCCCAGTCTTTCTCCCCACTCAATGAGTCAGTGTGTGAACAGGGTCATGTGCACTGGGCTCATTTCTCCAGGCAGACCCTTGATGGGGGATTAAGATTAACAACGGAAATTTCTCAGCTTCTCATTCCACTGCAATTCCCAGGATTCTTGGGAATCAATTCATTAAGACTGTGAACAACATGTCAATTGGGACTGGATCTCCAGCATTAAAAAATATGCGACGAAAGTCAGTCACTGATCTCTCTTAGAGATATAAAGGCAGTGATAACTTTGTAGTGCAGAAATGCCGGTTGCATCAAGGTTGCCAGGTCCCTACCTTTTGGCAGTGGGGGGCTCCTGGATCCTCTCTTCAGGCACACGCACAGCACACATGTGCTACAGTGCCATCACCCGAAAATGACATCATAGCACTAGGCACATTGTGGGGGTACATTCTAGCGTTTGGCAAAAAACTCTATGGTCACCATAGAGTTTTTTGCTGAATGCTAGAGCATCCCCGCCCTCAGGGTGACGTCATTGCACTGGGCACTTCAGGCACCATGGAGCTCTTCGGGGATTGGGCTCCCCTGCTGGCCAGCTGGCGGATCAGGAGGCCTGAAATCAGTCAGTCACCTTGTTCCTCACCTGCAAGAGCAGTTCCCCTTAAGGAGCTACGGAGGAATCAAACAAACTCAGCAACTCACATTGGAAGTGCTAGCTATACAGATACTAAACATTTAATACCGGAAGTAATTTGCTGTTGCTCATATTTGCAGGCTGTCGAAGTAATCTGGCTGGGCAGTGCGTAAGCGTGAGGCCTTGTTTTGGACTCAGCAACCAAGGCGGATGCCACGGGGGTGTGCGTGTCTGTGATGCTCCTATCACAAAAGGTCTTCCTTTCTGACTCCATAAACAGCACACCTGTAGAATCCCTACAGTGCTTCTCTTTGTTTCCAGCGATGATGACTAATGTCAGTAGGGTCTGGCATGTTGGAGCTGCAGACAAAGGCTTGTTTTTCTTCTCTGCACCCCCCCCCCTTTGGAATGTTCATTGACTCGGGCATATAATTTCTAATGCTGGAGTTTCAACTAGAAAAATCAAAGCAATTTTCTTCACCACCACCACCACCCCAGCCTGCTAAAGAAAGGGTAACCGCACCATATAAAGAAAATACTGTAGCTTGGTATTTTTCAAGTTTTATTCAGGCATTTTTAATCCACCTTTCTTCTCAAAGGTGTTGGCTAACAGTGTCATTTCAAACCCTATGCAGTTCAAACCAATGATTCCACACTAAACCTGGTTCATCCTAATGGAATCCGGCCACAGTGTTACACTTCGCTGTTGAAACGGCTCTTGACTCGGAAAAGTTTTTCTAAAGGGGTCTGCCCCTGCAGAAACATCCAAATGCCAATGACATGGCGGCAGAATAGTAAACTGGGGGAGGCATTCCTGCAGATAGTTAAATTTCTCTCTGCTGCATGCCGCATGTTTATCTGCTTATCTTCCAAGAAGCAGCATACATAGTTCTTTCTACCTCTGCTTTATCCTCTTAATAGCCTGTTTGAACTATCCTTTAGTATCAGTGAATGACTGCATGCTCAGCTGTACATCAGACCTCAGAGCTTTTTCAGACATTGTGAAGTACAGATTGAAGTTCATGTCAACAGCAGCCCTGTTCACATGTTACATTAACACATACCTACATAACATAGACCTTTATTGGCATAACACATCAACAGTAGGGATGATAATGGAACAAGTTGATATATCAACACAAGTTACACCAGCAAAAGGTAAACTTCTCAGCAATAACATTAACACACATACAGCCTGCATTGTGAGCACACACGCCTCTTTGTAAGAAAGAGCCAACACACTTTCACTGTACCTATGAAACCTGTGAAATCACACGTTCAGCTGAACATGAGTTGAATGTAACGTGAGAGTTACTCAGTGCCTGTATAAAGCAAAATCAATTATACACTTTGCATGGAAGCCCTGTTCACAAGTTGGTGGACACACATACAATCCATGTTTGCTCATAACCAATGTTCCCTCTAAGCCGTGGATCCTTGTGAGCAAAAATTCTACTTGCTGAGCTACTGGCATTCAAGTTGTGAACGAGCAATTTGGCTGCTGCATGAATCAATTTGCTCTGGAGCCCTCCTTCCTGAGCTAAGTCAAAAATGTTTGAGCCAGAGGCTAAAAAACTGTGAGCTAGCTCACACTAACTCAGTTTAGAGGGAACACGGCTCATAACCACTACATCAGACTGAAGAGAATCTCACTTTCCTCTCAACAGTGCTCAGGCTGCCCACGTATTCCGTGGAATTTGGCCATTTGTAATTCCTTCAGGCTCAATCAGGCTTCCAACAGAAGAACCAGACACTTGTGTGGGACACCATCACACTTGGGGTGTTGGATCTTATACATGCACTGAAATTGGGCCAGCTGTTTCTTCCAGAGGTTTGGGTTTGGTGAATTTGCATCTGCATAGTTTGTTTTGGGTGAAAGGCAGATGAGGAGAGAGCAGCAATGGTTGACTTGTGAAGCAACGTTAGCTGGAAGCGGGTCGTGGGATGCAGGGAAGTGTCCAGCACGTGGAGAAGTGCAGAGGGCATGGGCAATGACTGAGGAGAAGTTCCAAAAAGTGGCATTGGTTATTGAACCCTGAAGAGTGGGATGGTGGGAGGGGGTGGAGGAAGAGAGCGCTGGTTGTCCGGGGCCTGGAATCAGAACATGTTGTGTAGCCGTCTCACGAGGAGGCGGGAGATCCTGCTTCTTGGGAGAAGTTCTGTGTGGAGCTGAGCCTTCC
Organism: Gekko gecko; assembly: GCA_029375565.1. Classification (NCBI taxonomy): domain Eukaryota; kingdom Metazoa; phylum Chordata; class Lepidosauria; order Squamata; family Gekkonidae; genus Gekko; species Gekko gecko. The sequence continues at coordinate 133,666,373 of JAPDNY010000008.1, read as the reverse complement.
TCTGTGAAAAAAGAAGCCGCTGAATGAAACCAGCGTATGCGCGCTTGAGCTTGCACATGTGCAGGTATATTTGTCACATTGTAATATGAGTTGGGGCTTCGTGTCCCCACACCTTTGTATAAAAGATGGAGACTTGCGAGGCAGCGGAAATCTCATTCCCTCACCGGCTGCCAATTCACTTCCACTCCTGTCTGCCTCCACTTTCTTTCCCTCCCCTGCCCATTGCTGCTCCTTTTCCATCCAACTACATCTCCTCTGAGTGCCATGGAAACCGACATCTCGCCCAGTCTCTCATTGCTTTTTTTTAATGTCTCTGCATGCAAAGACATTGCTTTTGTTGCTTTTAGGTGATTTTACCCACTTCATTAAAAAGAAACCCAACAACCACTAATCTGGATTCTTGTGTAAACCTGAGGGTTTCCCTGGGTTTGCAGAACTGCCAATTATATCAGGGCTGGACCCATTTTTTGTGAATTTCTTTATCCTCATAGGGATCAGCCCTTGGCTGTTAGATATAAGGGCAACCCTATATTCTGTAATTATTCCATATTATTCTGTAATGTCTTGCTCCAAAATACAGGCGTTTGTAATATAATGTCTAAAAATAGGCTTTTGAGGGTGCATTTGTAAATTAGTGTTTTCAGTATCCCTGGGCAGGTCACGTTACTAGACCCCGCGGAGATGGCTTTCTTGTCTGGCCTGTCTGCTGTCATTATCAGGTAAAAGAGATGGACCCATTTTATTTTGTCCCACTTTGTTTAGAGCCTGGAGCTGGTTATAAGACAGTTTTGAATCCTCTAGGGAAGTTCCTTAGGCCACACAGCTGTGGAGTGGGAGCGCAGTTGAAAAATGCCAAGAAAATGAGTGAAGTCCGGTCCCTGGAACATCCACTGGGTCAGCAAAGGAGTGCTTTTAGTTGAAATTGCACAAAGGACAGAAAAATACAGCGGAAGCTTTAATCAAAGTGATGGTTGTGTGGGTTTGTGAACTCTGTTCCTTGCTTGAGAGCTGCCTTTTTTCTGATGTGGGTTTTTGTTTTTTTTAAGTGTCACAATTTGAAACCAAGTTGATTCCTGCAAATGAAAACTTCAAAAGGTTTTCTCCTTCACAGCCCAAGTCCACTGCAAACTCTGAAGGGGGAGAAATGAGATTTTTTTTTCCATGGGGTGGGGGTGGAGGGGAAGGATGTCAGAATCCTTGTTTCCCAACTCAGAGAAGGCCTTCCTGTGAGAACTTGAAGCCAAGTGCTCCAGAACAACAAGGAATGTTTTAAAAGCCACTTGCGGGCTTGAATGTCTTCCCGTTGAATTGACTTTGTACATCTTGCCATTGCACCTGACAGACCTCTCAGCAGGACGTCGGAGGAGGGATTCTTAAGAGAAGTCCCATCGGAGCACAAACTCATTTGCAGCAATGGAAGGAAGGGAGGGAGCAGGGGGTTTTTAGCCAAAACATTGCAACCCTCCCGAGGTCACAAAAATGAGTGTGACTGTTTATGGAGAGGAGTGACGCTAAGGACGCTGTGAGCTTTTGAGTAACAGGGTTTTTTTAAGTCTCTTGAGGTACAGAAAAGTTGATTGGAGTCGTTTCATCAGTGTCCCTTTGATGGAAGCTATTTATTTGGGCGTCAGAATGAATCGAGGCATTGCTCCTCCTCGACAAGATCCTTTTTTTAGTACGGGCTGCTGTTTAATCCAAGTCCACCACAAACACCCTTTGTGCCATTCTGGCTGTCTTCCGCTTTCCTAGTTTTAAAGGGCTCTGGATTCACATCACAGCTCAGACATAACATGTTTTCCATTTATTTAAAGCTTTTATATCCCGCACTTTCAATCAGTCGAACATCTAAGCAGCTGAGCAGCCCTTGTGCCAGTCGGGGGGCTGTTTGGTCTTCTTGATTTTATTTAGGCTTCTGTCTGACCCCATGCCAAGTGCTCAAGGTTTGGGTTGCCACCTTTTGAAATCGAAGGTTCTGGTACCAGATGGGGGTCTTTTGAACAGTGGGCAGAAGCTGGAGCCAGTCCAGTGTGGGAGGGTTGGGGCAGAGGCTCATACAAAAACAGTCTGTACCTTTTATAAAAAGACGGGGGATTGGGGAGAAGGCCACATTATTTTCTGATTGATTGGCATCCTTTCTTAGGGTAGGTAGGAAAATGCTAGTTCCGTTCTGCTCCTTATCCCTGGCTAAACAAAGTCACTTAGAACTAGGGTTGCCAGCTCCCAGGTCCGAGTGGGGGATCCCCCACTTTGGGGGGCTTCCCCCCACTGTGGACCTGCTGGCTGGTGGGGAAATCCCGCCCCCAAACAGGGATGTTGCCGTGCAGTATCCCTGATGCGGTGACATTACTTGGAAGTGACATTATCGCACTGGGGACACTCTGGTTATTGGGCAAAACTCTATGGTTTGAGGGAGAATGTACCATAGAGTTTCATCCAAAAACCAGAGCATTGCCCCCAGTGTTGCTGACATGGTGACATCACTTATGGGCGACATTATTGCAACTTGTGGCATCCCCACCCACCCCCAGAACACCCCCAAATTGCCCTGCCATCTTGAAGAGGGGACCCAGCAACCTTACTTATAACAAAAAATGCTATGGCAATAATTCGGTCTTGGGAGAGCATTTCAAAGCTGAGAATCAACCACTGAGAGTACCTCTCTGTGAAAATCTGAAGTCCTCACTGGGTATACAGAGGGTACAAATGGTAGACCTATGAAGACTCAGGAAGGTGGGGGAACCCCATTCTCCTCTACTCTGTCAGCTCCTGGCCCTGTGTGGAATGCTAGCCAGGTGTTAAATACTGGGTTCAAGATGCATTGCAGTGAAACAGCGCTACTTTATTTAGTGATTTTAGGAACAAGACTAAAACCCCAGGGCAACAGCCCTATTTAAATAGCACGCAAAACCCACACCGAAACACACCCCACTCCTTTCCCTCCTTTCACACCACGCGATAGGCTATTTACATAACATTACTTCCTCACTGGTCACCCTCAGAGTCCAGATAGGCTATTGTTCTGAATCTCCAAGCTCAGCCAGTTTCTGGTAGAGAGTCCTGGAATGTTCCAGCCGTAATACATACATAACAGCAGATAATCACCAATGGCTTGGGCCACAATTCCAGCCCCAAGAAAATTATGAAGACCCCCTCCCCCAAAGCCAGCTTATTGCAGGGACATACTGTAACCCCCCCAAGCCACTGCGAAGCAAAGTGCCTCGTCGGTGGCCATAGGCAAGGCCAGCTCCAGGCTGTTCCCCACAGTGCCGTGGGGGACCCCCCCCCACGTCTTTGCATGCCCAGCGGCGGCAATTGCAATTCCTTGCAGAGCGTTGCAAACTCCCAGCCTCCGCCTTGCTTTGCCAGTGGGGAGGAACTTCCCAGGCTCTTTTCTGCTCCAGAGAGCGCGGCTCGCCAGGGTCCCCGGGCCCCACTCCAAGGCAGGCTGCAATCCGCGACCACCACCCCAAATAAAAATCCGACCTGCTGCAATATCCTGGGCATGCTGCTTCACCTTTGGAGCCAGTCCCATTGACGTCAGCAGGGCTCACTCCTTCCGAGTAAACAGGCACCAAGGAGCACTTCTTGCAGTAGCGGCGGCAGGAGGAAGCTTAAAAGTTCTGCGACGCTTGGTTTTCTAATTGGGGAAAGGGGGGGGCAGAGGCAAAGGGGGGCCCCTGGTGGCGCCCAATTGCCAGCTGGGGGAGGGCAGGATTGTGGCTGTGCTTCGGCCACGGAGAGGTTTGGACTAACTTACCCTGCGGCATGGTGTGGCTTGCAGGGCGATCCAGGAGGGGTTAGAGCCAGCCTCTGCTGCTGGGTTGTGCCCGGGGGGGAGTGTCTCTCTGTTTAGATGAAGGAGAGGTGGGGCAGCAGGCTGGGGGCTGCTCTAGGCCGCTGCCTAAAAATTATCTATGATGGGCCAGCCCTGCGCCTTGCATCCCTTGATCTGTGTGTGGGGGGCTGTGAGTTGGGAATTAGCTGTGAGAACAGAATGTCAGCCTTAAAAGACATAGGGCAACACGGAGGTGGAAATGATATTTGGGGGGGAGTGCTGACCTTAAGCTGTTTGCTTCCAGCTGTGGCTACAGATGCTAATTAAATAGGAATTCTCTGCACCGTGTTAACTTGGCTCAAGCGGATAGTGAGGAATTTGCTTTAGAGAGGTAGTGGGGAAAGGCATCCTGAAAGCAACCCCCCCCCCCGTGTAACCAGTGGTGTAATGTCTACTCCATCACAAAGAAGAGGAGGAGGAGATTGAATTTATACCCTGCCCTTCACTACCCGAAGGAGTCTCAGAGCGGTTTATAGTCTCCTTTCCCTCCCCCACAACAAAAACCCTGTGAGGTGGGTGGGGCTGAGAGAGCTCTCTCGAGAACTGCTCTTTAGAGAACAGCTCAGAGAGAATTTATGACTGACCCAAGGTCACACCAGCAGCTGCATGTGGAGGAGTGGGGAATCAAACCTGGTTCTCCCAGATTAGAGTCCACTCTGCTAACCACTACACCAAACTGGCTCTTAGAACAATGCGTTAAAAAACAAACAAACCTAAAACGTACAGTTAAAGCATGTAAATTGTATTTTTTTAAGTTGGGTTTAGTCCATGCTTGGCAAATATTTGATAAATTCCTTTACATTTTAGGTTGCAGGAAGGAGACTGTTGCTACTGTTTTTAAAATGCAGCTTTGGTGAAAATGGGTTTAAAAGATGAAAAACCCAGGAGGCTTTTGGCCTTTGCATGTCAGTTTGCAAAAAAACTGCTTTGTGGGGTGTGGTTGTGTGTTGTTTTTTTTAAAGCAAGCACTGTTAAGTATTTGTGGAGGGGGGAGCAGTGTTCAGCTGACATGTGTACGAAATGGCAGCTGGCTGCCTCCTTCTGGATCTCCAAAGCAATCTGGAGAGCCAGCTTCTGTCTGTGATGTGATTTTGGCAGGCATGTTTCTGTCAAACAACAACAGACTTGTTGCCACACAATCTGCCGAAGAATGGTGCTTCAGGATCCCTATACGTCGCTGGTGCTGAAATTCTCAGGGACTGGATTCTGCTTGCGCTGCAGGGAGGAACTGCAGCTTAGCAGCACCAGAGGGACTTCAGGCATAATTGTTGGGCTCTGCGTTGTGTAATTACTGGAATTTTGAAGAGTGGTTGCAAGAGGGCATTTGATGGGCCTTTCCAGATGTCTGTTTCTTTTGCACAATAAATAAGTTTGTTCAGTTGTTGCAGAACATCTCTCTCCGCCCCCCCTCAGCTGATGCACCTTGTGGGGAAAACTGCATTTTCCTTGCACTCAATCAACAAGACGTGGTCTCTGGCAAATGTGATTCTCCTCCAGCCAGCATGCCTCTTGCAATTGTTTGGCTGCATTTTTATCCTGCTTTTCATCCAGATTCTGGCTCTCAAAACAGTTTGCAGGAAATGGAAGAAAATACAATATAGCTGTTGCTTGGGAAGAGATTTCTCAGTTTTCCTCCATCTGCTTTGCCCATCTGTGGCAGTGGGAAGGTGGGAGGGAGCTCTCAGTTGGCTCGAGATCCAGGTGTGATAGAAGGGGGCCTGGTCGGTTCCCTTTTACCTTATTGGTGGTGTTTGGAACCCGGGAGGAGGAAATACTTTTAGCTGTGGTTGTGTGGGTATCTATTGGATAGTGCCAGTGACATCAGAGATAAGATTGCCACACTAGTCTTCTTTTTTGCTCTTGTTAAAGACAAAAAAGTACCAGAGAACAATAAGGTTGTCCCCTTCACTACAATTATTGAACCTTCTTCTGTGTTTCTAAATTCTTAGGCCTTTGTATTATCAATGTTTCTGTATGTTGACACTCCATATCTATAGAGGGAAGTATATTCCCTATTCCTCCAAGGAAAGCATACTCTTAATTGTAGAGGGGGCAAAGGGGGATTAAAAGTTTTATTAATCTATGAGAGCTGGGGGGGGGGGTGTCTGAAAAGTTGGTAATAGCAGCTTTAGAAAATGAATGCATTGTGCCGACTCTCCCTCTTTTCTGTACCAGTCCCGGGCAATTGCTTGGATTGCCCAGCGTCCAGCAGCACCTCTCATAATAGGGCAAAAACAATTACAATCGAATGAATTCACTGTTTTATGGAGTTCCTGTTTGCCCCAGTAGTTTTATTGAAAGCACATTGACATTGAACAGAGTTCAAGCCAAGTTCACTCTCAGATTTCTGTTAACGTATCCCTGTGCGTAGCACTTAAGGGGAGTCAAGATGGGGAGCCGCGTTAGTCTGTCCGTAGCAGTAGAAAAGAGCAAGAGTCCAGCAGCGCCTTAAAGATTAACAAAACTTGTGGCCGGGTAGGAGCCTTCGTGAGTCCCTGGCTCACTTCTTCAGATCAACGCTCCCCCTAAGTTGTGGAGTCTCGTGAGCAAAAATTCTACTTTGTGAGCTACTGGCATTAAAGTTGTGAGCGAGCGATTTGGCTGCTGCATAAATGAGTTTGTTCTGGAGACCTCCTTCCTGAGCTAAGAAAAAAATCTGTGAGGCGGAGGCTAAAACACTGTGAGCTAGCTCACACTAACTCAGCTTAGGGGGAACATTGCTTCAGATATCTGAAGAAGTAAGCAGTGACTCATGAAAGCTCCTACCCTGCCACAAATTTTGTTAGTCTTTAAAGTAAGAAGAAGAAGAAGAGATTGGATTTATACCCTGCCCCTTCACTACCCAAAGGTGTCTCAGAGCGGCTTACAAACTCCTTTCCCTTCCCCTCCCCACAACAGACACCCTGTGAGGTAGGTGGGGCTGAGAGAGCTCTTGACAGAAACTGCTCTTTTTTCAAGGACAGCTCTTATCAGAACTACGGCTTGGCCAAGGTCATCCAGCCAGGTGCAAGTGGAGGAGTGGGGAATCAAACCCGGTTCTCCCAGATTAGAGTCCACGCACTTAACCACTACACCAGACTGGCTTTGCTGCTGGACTCTTGTTCTTTCCCACTACTTAAGAGAGGGCTGATCACAGGCCTTACTTTATTCAGCAATAAGAGCAGTTGAAATTTTTGTGGGTCCCCCCCCCCAAAAAAAGGGCTGTTTAGTATCTGTGGCTAGTAAAGAGAGGCTAGCTAAAGTCCAGGAGTTCCCTCTTCACTTCCCAACTCTATGGGCATTTGCCAGCACCTCAAACATAATCCAGTTTAACGGACCCCAGGGTCTGCATTGTTCTTGAACATTCTATTCATCTAGAATATTTGTATGCCGCCTCTTCAGAGCCCTGCTTGAGGTGGCTTGCGATTAAAATACAGCATTAAAACACAGTCCATTAAAAAAAACAAAACAGGACACTGGGCGTAAGTAGCACAAACACTGTCCATAAAACAGAAATAGCCCATGAAACAGCTGATAAAACCCCTAATTAAAAGCCTGGGTGAAAAGATGTGTTTTAGCCTGGCACCTAAAACAAGACGAAGTAGGCACCAGGTGAGCGTCAAGGGGGGAGGGTGTTCCAGAGGTGAGATGCCACCACAGAAAATGCCCTGTCTCTAGTTGCCACCCACCTCACATCTGAATACAGGGGTGCAGAGAATAGGGCTTGAGAGGCAGAGCTGAACTATCTCATACATTACATGGCGACAAACCTGGGTTTGTGGCTAAGTGAATACTTCACCTTGAGCTGTAGCCAGTCATAGCTTCTAAGTGAATGTGCTTCTATAATTTGACCAGAGGAAGGCAAAGGCACCATCACAGACTCATTCCTGAGTTATCTGGATCCATCCCCTTCCCCACTTCGCAATCTGTTTATTTTTATGAATTTAAGCAGTTGCATTTTCCAAATGTCATAATTTCGTCTTCCTGTTTTGCCACATCTGGGATGTGGTGGGGCCAACCAGCTGTCTCTCTCACTGGCCCAAGCTGGAGATGTGAAGACCCAGGGGCAAAAAAATGGGAAAATACGGAAAAATTGGCTTTTCCTTATTTTTTTCCTGAGGATCTTTTCAGTTTTTCCCAGTTGGAAAACTGGAAAATGTTGGAGGAGACAGAAAAGAACTCCTATGATTTTCTTTTCAGAATGAATGAAATGGTTCTTGAGGCATGTTTTTTTTTAATTGTTGTTGTCACGTAAAATGTATAGCATGAAAAAGTCTCAGGAACTTTCTCATCCCAGGTGCTAGCATCACTTGGCAACCCTACCTGTGGCACTGTTTGGAGTTGGGGGCAAGGGGAGGAGACGTCCTGCAGAACCTTAACTGTGGGCGAATGACAAGAAATTAATAGTTGGCAAATGTTCTTATTACACATCTTTTAAAAAATTATTGATCAATGAGGGGGGAGGAGAGCCTTGTAGTGCTTTCAAAGCTGCTTTAGGCCTAGCTGACTATATATTTTTGTACGTTTAATAAGTCAAAATGTAAGATCATTGGTCATCAGTGACTGGGGCACCTAGATAACATCTGATCCCCTATTGAAGTCCCACTCAGTTGCCAAAATGGAGTGGGTTTGGGAAAGCTACACTTGTGGCAACAGAATTTGTTGGCTGGCCATCTTAGAGGGATGGTGCATCTCTGTCCTCATTAGCTTCATGAGGCAGCTTTCCAGGAAAACTCAAGTTGCTGATTGAGGCAACAGAGGATCAGATGGAGACCAGAAGAGAAAATGATTCCCTGGCTGAGAAGAGTTTGACCATTTTAGAGCTCGGGGCATGGACAGACAGGAATAGATGTCCCTGTTATGTATAGAAGGAAGACATTTATTTAATAACAAGTGAGGACCCGCAACAAAATGTTGTGTAATGTGTTGTAGTTTGTTTTAAGGTGTAATTCCCTTTTTTTTTTTTCAAAACTGCAGTGTAGGATTTGTAGTTACTAAATGTATATAGTTACTAAATGTGTGACTTCAGGGCTCCAGTCCTATTCTGCCTTAGATGAGTCCACATTAACACACAGCAACACAGCTGTCTTTGGCAGTTTATTTGTCTGTCAGGGTTGCTAAGGAATGTTTTAAAAGGTGGTGTATTCAAATTGACATTGGTTGGGGGAAATCCCGCCTCCTCTCCATCTGCCCTCTTGCTCTCAGTTACTGTGCCCACCCATCCATTAATGGCATCTCAGCTGTCCTTTTATAACTTCCCTCTGGCTTCTAGTCAGTCAGAAGAGAGAAGAAGTAGTGCCCAGGCTGGTGGGAGTGGGGGAGAAACAGAAGCTGGAGAGGCTGTTTTTAAAGGACAGTGGAGCCCACAGCTATAGAGACGGGTGAGAAGGATCCTTCTCTACCGCTTGCAAAGCTTTGCAGTTGCAGGCTCAAATGTTCTTTTAAAACTTCCCCCTTCTATTTAGCCATTCATACTGCAAGAAAAACAGCATTGGAGATGGGTGAGTGATAGTGAGGAATCCTCCCCAATCCCAGCTCCAGTTCTGCTGTTGCTGCCTCCCCTCTTCCCACACCCATTGTCTGTCTCTCTTTCTGTCTCTCACTCTCAGCCAGTCAATCTTTGGGGGAGAGTGTGCCCTCTGTTTGCAGAAATAAGTATCTGCAGGCAGAGAGGACTGTTGAGAATGAGATATACAGATGTAAAGATGTACAACAGCTTCAGGTGAGAGTTCTAAAAGTTCTTTGTAACAGCTGACACTTGGCCAAGGGTGAGTTTTTGAAAATGTAACTTGCCGAAATGTTTTGACTAGCCTCTGTTAAAAAGGAGGGGCTGTGGCTCAAGAGGAAGAGCCTCTGCTTTGCATGCACAAAATTCTAGGTTCAATCCCTGAAATCTCCAGTTAAAAAGAACCAGGCAGTAGGTGATGTGAAAGATTTCTGCCTGAGATCCTGGAGACTTGCTGCCAGTGTGAGTAGACAATACTGACCTCAATGGACTGATAGTCTGATACAGTATAAGGCAGCTTTGTGTGTTCACTCGTGTAGAGGTATTCAGAGTCAGAAATGGCATCCGTTGCCTTAGGGTTGCGAAAATTAGTAATAAAACAAATAACTAGGTTTCTCTTTTAATAATAACCCCAGCCAGCAGCCTGAGGTATGTTATTTCATCCAACTAATGGTAGGGCCATCCCTGCATCCTTAGTACTGCACGTTTGCGGGGAGGGGGAGAGCAGCATGTTTCACCCATGTTCTGACCCACTGCAAACACCAGCCCCACATGGGAATAAAGACAACTGAGCCTGGATGACTAATTGCCACCATCTTTTCTCATCCCCTTTCCACTTCCTGCTCCAACTGCATCGTTTTCCTTCAAAGGCTTCCAACGCTTTGTAAAGCAGGGTGATCTTGATGCCGCTTCTGTGTTAGGTCTGCTCCGAAATCATTTCACCCTCGGACTTTGACCCAAAATTATTTGCGAGGTCAGACCTTTGGCTCACAGTCAGTCCTTACCCTGCCCCTGTTCCCTTCAGTGCTGAGTAGAAGGCAAGAGATGAACAAAAAAAGCCCACTTCAGGTTGTTCGCTCACCCAACAGAGGAAGCAGGCTCCACGCATTTTCCTAAGTGATAACTCTTTAGCCCTTTCCTCAAAGGGAAATGGTTCAATCTCTTAATTTTGGGGGTCCCCCCCCCCTTTTTTTTTGCTCTCCTTTTTGAAATGGGGTGACCAGCAACTGTACACTGTATTCCATAGCAGTTGAAAAGAGCAAGAGTCCAGTAGCACCTTAGGTAAAAAGATAAAGGTTCCCTTGCTCAAAAGCCAGTCGAATCCGACTCTAGGGTTGCAGTGCTCATCTCCGTTTCAAAGCCGAAGAGCCAGCGCTGTCCGAAGACGTTTCCGTGGTCATGTGGCCGGCATAACTAAACACCAAGGTGCACGGAACGCTGTTACCTTCCTATGCCTAGACATCTGAAGGAGATCAATAAGCTGACTGTACGCTGAGGAATCGATGCTAGCACTTTAATATGTTGTTATAGTCATGGTTTTAAATTTGTGTTTGATTGGATTTTATGTTGTATATTGTATTATTATATTGTATTTTTATAATGTTGCATAAGCCCACCTGAGCCGGCCTTGCTGGGAGGGTGGGGTAAAAAGCGAATGAATGAATGAATGAATGAATGAATGAATGAATGAATGAATGGCAGGGTATGAGCTTCCATGAGATACCTGAAGAAGTGAGCAGTGACTCAGGAAAGCTCCTTCCCTGCCACATATTTTGTTAGTCTTTAAGGTGCTACGGGACTCTTGCTCTTTTCAACTGCTACAGGCAGACTAACATGGCTACTCATCTTGACAGTATTCCATAGGCAACGTAGATCTGTATAAAGGCATTTCTTCAAACGGGTTGCTGGGAAATCCTTTTGCCCATGGAAATGCTAGTCTGGATCCACGCCTCTAGTACTGTCATCCGTGAAGGATCAGCCCTGTCTAGTAATTTGTTTTATTAATTTGTCTACGTGGAAATTAGCGTGGCTTGCAGTACAAGCGCAGGGTCCTTTCTGGAGCGCATTCTGTCAGTACAAACTGTTGTTCCAGTGAGATCCGGAAGAGTCTGAACCTACGAGCTTTTTAAAAACAAATACAAGGGTTTTTTTCTCCCAACAAACCTTTCGGTTTTTATGAAGATGTTTAAGATTCATTGAATTCTGTAGGCTCCATCGTATACTTTTGGGAATGGAACAAATCCATGGGAGGACGGATGGTCGCTTCTGTCTCTCTTCCTGCTGCAGCTCCTTCCCCTGCCTCGAAGCCATTCCTTTAGTAACAAAGCACGTGAACATTCATGAAGCCGCCTTATACTGAATCAGATCCTTGGTCTATCACAGTCAGTATTGTCTGTGCAGACTGGCAGCAACTCTCCAGAGTCTTGGGCAGAGATCTTTCACATTGGTGGTTAAGTGTGTGGACTCTAATCTGGGAGAACCGGGTTTGATTCCCCACTCCTCCACTTGCACCTGCTGATGTGACCTTGGGTCAGTCACAAGTTCTGGCACAGCTGTTCCTGAAAGAGCAGTTTGTGTTAAGAGTTCTCTCGGCCCCACCTACCTCACAGGGTGTCTGTTGTGGGGAGGGGAAGGGAAAGGAGTTTGTAAGCCACTCTGAGACTCCCAAGTGAAGGGCGGGGTATAAATCCAATTTCTTCTTCTTCTTCTTCTTCTTCTTCTTCTTCTTCTTCTTCTTCTGCTTCTGCTTCTTCTTCTTCTTCTTCTTCTTCTTCATCTTCATCTTCATCATCATCACCTGCTATCTGATCCTTTGGACTGGAGATGCTGGGGATTGTGCCTGGGACCTTCTGCATGCCTAGCAGATGCCCTACCATTGAGCCGTGGCTCCTCCCCATAACAACATGGGATGTGGCATGAGAGGCTTCAACGGGAAGGCAAAATCAGCAGATACCCTCCTCCCTTGCCCGAGTCAGAGAAAAGACTAAGAGTCCAGTAGCGTCTTAAAGACTAACAAAATTTGACGTAGGGCATGAGCTCTCGTGAGTCACTGCCCACTTCTTCAGAGTCAGAGAAGATTATGTGCAAATGGGTAGGGAACTCCTCCTATTAGGGTTGCCATCCCCCCAATGGGGGTGGGGGCTCCCTGATTTTGGGGGCCTCAATCTGCCGGGGGCCAGTAGGCGAACCCCACCCCTGAAGAGCTCACCGTGCCTGATGTGCCCGTTGTGATTACGTGACCTGGAGGTGACATCATAGTGCCAGGGATGCTCTAGCATTTGGCTAAAAACTCTATGGTGATCACGTGCCAGAAGACCCAGGAGAGCCAGCTGGAACCCTCTGCCAGCAGAAGGTAAGGACCTGGCAATCCTACCTTCTGCTGGTTTCCTGGCTGTGATCCCCCAGTCCTGAGGAGCAGCTTATGGGGAGAGCAAAAAATGATTTCTGCAACTCACTGCACTGATGGAGTCTAATGAAGATGTAGAACAACTGGAACATCTATGGGACTTTGCATTAGGAGGATGCATGGAAATGGTGCCTTGTGAACTAAAGGAGAGGCCTTTTTGGATGGAATCCATTATAGCCAATTACATTATGAAAAAAACTGCTCAAGATAAAAGAATTAAGTGTTTGTATTTTGTCCTGCTGGTCTTTAAGGTGCTACTGGATTTGAAACTTGCTATTTATTATAAGTAAAGTTTATACTAATCACGAGAGGGGAAATCACTTCTGCAGATTCTGTTCATGTTCCCTATCCAAATACTTTCGGAATGTATAATATTTCTGAAAGTTAAATAGAGGTATTTGTTTATTCTTCTATAATGTAGCTTTATGCAACTTTTAATTGAAGGAACATTTTACGGAACAATTGGCCATACAATCTTTGAAAAAAACATATAACTGACCAGAGAGGAGCACCACTGGACATGTGATTGTACTGGAGGCCTCATTTGCAATTTTGTATTCTTCTTCCTTGCCCAGTGGTTAAACTTTCCTCTGTTTTCTGGTCTTTATTGATTTTAAACTTTATGTATGTATGGTTGTATGCATTTCTGTCTATATAATAGCCAATGTGTTCCATATGCATTTTGTATTAGACCTCTGAAGAAGGCCTGCTAAGGCCGAAACGCGTCAGGTCTATTTTATCAGCCCTTGTGTATATTTTTACAATTCTTTATGAGGTATAAATGGGCCCCTATATAATGTTTTAATCTGTGTTTAATAAATACATGTATGTTTTTGTATGTTTTTTAAATACATGTATGTTTTTGTATGTTTTTTAAGTGGATTTTAAATTTGGCCCTTTTTTGTTTTGGACTAACCTTTTCAGGTACTGAATTCTTTATTTTGGGTTCAGTTTTCTTCCCTCCCCTTTCTATTCGCTTTATGCAACTGACCAGTTTGATGTAGTGGTTAGGAGTGTGGACTCTAATCTGGGAGAACCAGGTTTGATTTCCCACTTCTCCACATACAGCTGCTGGTGTGAGCTTGAATCAGTCACAAGTTCTCTCAAGAGCAGTTCTCGAGAGAGCTCTCTCAGCCCCACCTGTCTCACAGGACGCCTGTTGTGGGGAGGGGAAGGGAAAGGAGATTGTAAGCCGCTCTGAGACTTCTTTGGGTAGTGAAGGGCGGGGTATAAATCCAATCTCCTCCTCCTTCGTTGTGAGCTTCCTTAGACTGCTAAAGTAGATGAGAAAGATAATTTTTAAAAAACTCTACTCCAGCCAGTAGCATGACTTCTATGGCTGCAATAACTTTGGCACCCAGTGCCCTGTGCATGACAGCCATTTACTTCAGACTTCAGTTTGCGTAACATTTGCCTGTGTTCAGAGGCAGCTCCTGGGTCCCAAACCAGCAAGAAGCTGTTATGAAGGGCAGTTTCACAAATATGCAGCCTTGGCAGAAGAGAAGTGTCGGGAGGGGGGGCAGGGTGGGAACAATCCTGGCAGTGATTGTAGAGGAAAAGTTTTGAAGGACCCTGGATTCTCATAGTATGGTGCAAGCAGAAATTATTAAAGGGGATTAGAGTGCGCAGCTGGTGAGCAGATGGAATGCTTGCAATTTCAAAGCCGCACTCAGCCATAAACCGAAATTTACACAATACCTATTAGTTTTAAAAGAAAATGTGAGGAGCTCAGTTAATTTGCTCCTACCAGGACCGCAATTCAGTTCAAATCTGAGGGCTTAGGTCATGCTTTTAAACTGTCTCTCACTTAGCAACAAGCCTCTTCTTATAGCGGTTGCGCCCTCATAGTTCAGCATTGAAATATTAATTTAAGAAGTCGCTAATAAACTATGCTTTCCTTTTTTAATAAAGCTAATAATTATTTGACTCAGTCCTTCTTGTTAGCCTGTACTTGTTTGCACTGGGTAAGCTGCGCAAAAATTTCGTCTCCTAGTCCAACAAAAGCCAAGTGGTTGTTACCGAGGATGAATGAGGAATCAAAGAGATTGATTTGGACTTCTCAGCTTCCTTTTCGTTGCCCTTGGCAATTGCCTGCTTGCTAGGGGTCCCCCCCCCCAATCTTGGTTTTAAAGTGTTCAGTTTAAATTGCTGATTGCCACCAAAGAGCTTCTCAAGCCCTCCTGTCTGTTCCTTGCTGTAGAAGTCTGATTAGATTTAGGGACCCTGGGATTTAGGACCTTGCATTCCATACCTGGATATGGTATATGGCCACTCACCATCCTGACACAGCATGATTATTCATAAAGAAGAATGGTCTCCTAATGGAAGGCTATCCCAGTGATTAGTGAGTTGGTTAGCAGGTGTGGTGACTTCCAGAGCATCCTGGGTTTGTCCCAACAAAAATTCCCACTGTAATTTTATTGTGTCCCATGGAAAATGGCCATGGCTCAGTGGTGAAATACCTGCTTTGTATGCAGAAGTCCCAAGTTAACTGGAGATGCCAGAAATTTAAAGAATTGTACTTGAATACCAGTTATACCTTTAATTTTATTGATAATTAATTTCCAAAATGGTTCTAGCGTGGAACAATTCATCCAACAATGTAGGTAATGCCCATTATTGCCACACTTTTTCCAGCATTATATTTTTAAGAAGCATTGATCAAGGCCACTTGTTGGTAGGTAGCTCATGTGTTTTATTAGATTTATTAAATACTGGGAATAAGGCCTGTTGTGGAAATAAATACAATGAGCTCTAGAAAGAGGCTCTGGGTGGGTACCCTGGCCTTGAGCACTCAGCGTCAATTTGCTGTGGTGACTTCAGCAGGGTATAATGACACTGGGCTTACCGTTTTCTCCAGGGAAAGTGATCTCTGCCATCTGAAGAGCAGATGTAATTCTGAGTGATCTCCAGACCTCCCCTGGAGATTGGCAACCATGGTTCCCTAGGAGGAAATAGCTGGTTTGGATGGTGGAGTCTATGGCTTTGTACCTGTCTGAGGTCCCACCCCACTCTCTCCAGGCTCCACCCCTCAAATCTCCAGGAATTTCCCAATTGGAAGTGGCAACCCTATTTCCTTCCCAGCCAGCCATCAATGTAGCGTTATCTGCCCCTCTGACTTCAGGTTTCCATCTCTTGTTTATTAATGATTTGGAGTTGGGTGTAAGCAGTGAAGTGGCTAAATTTGCAGATGACACAAAGTTGTTCAGGGTGGTGAGAATCAGGGAGGATTGTGAGGCACTCCAAAGGGATCTGTCGAGGATGGGTGAGTGGGCTTCAATGTGGCAAATGGGGTTCAATGTGGCCAAGTGCAAAGTGACGCACATGGGAGTCAAAAATCCTAAATATAAATACACGTTGATGGGGTCCGAAACGGCAGAGACTGTCCAAGAGAGAGATCTTGGAGTTGCAGTAGATAACTCAATGAAAATGTCTAGACTGTGTGCAACTGCAATAAAAAAGGCCAACACTATGCTGGGGATTATTAGGAAGGGAATTGAAAACAAATCAGCCAGTATCATAATGCCCCTGTATAAATCCATGGTGCGACCTCATTTGGAGTACTGTGTACAGTTCTGGTCACCATACCTCAAAAAGGATATTATAGCATTGGAAAAAGTGCAGAAAAGGGCAGCTAGAATAATAAAAGGGTTGGAACACTTTCCCTATGAAGAAAGGTTAAAACGCTTGGGGCTCTTTAGCTTGGAGAAATGAAGGCTGAGGGATGACATGATCGAGGTTTATAAGATTATGCATGGGATAGAGCAGGTTGAGAAAGAAGTACTTTTCTTACAGTACAAGAACTCGTAGGCACTCAATGAAATTGCTGAGCAGTCGGGTTAGAATGGATAAAAGGAAGTAGTTCTTCACCCAGAGTGATTAACATATGGAATTCCCTGCCACAGGAGGTGGTGGCGGCTACAATCATGGACAGCTTTAAGAGGGAATTAGATAAGCATATGGAACAGAAGTCCATCAGTGGCTATTAGCCACAAGGTATATAGATAGGAATTCTCAGGCTGGGGCAAGTAATGCTCTGTATTCTTGGTGCTTGGGGGGGGGCAACAGTGGAAAGTCTTCTAGTGTCCTGGCCCCACTGCTGGACCTCCTGATGGCACCTGGGTTTTTTGGCCACTGTGTGACAGAGTGTTGGACTAGATGGGCCATTGGCCTAATCCAACACTGGCTTCTCTTATGTTCTTAAACTCAATGGCTTTGCAAGGTTCCCTTGCCAATAACGTTATTAGTTTTGGCTACATAGCTCCTTCAAATCCAGGCCACGTTGTGGATTCCTATGGAATTCATTTAAACCTTGTAGACCAGTTGCTTTCCTGTTCAGGGTCACCAATCATTTGCATTTTATAGAAGTGTGCACCTTGAGAGAATTTTTTTGTGGCTTTGGTATAAAGCAAATTGTCCAGGCCTTCAATTTTTGGCCGTTTATGATCGACTTTATTATTCAGAACAGTAAGAATGGAGAACTGTGTCAAGTCCAGGGCAAACATTCATCTGCTTTCTGAAATCATGTTTTATAGCCCCAGTATTTCCTTAGCAAGCTAACGGGTGAGGGACAATATTAATGAAATGAATATTTCAGTACTACAGTGTCACAAGGCTGACATTTACCTATGATATTTACAACCGAAAACTGTACGCTTTCAAAGGAAGCATGTGTGAATTGTTAGTTTTGGTTCAGTTCTTAGACACCATAAAGACGATCACAATTTCACTGGGTTGCTCCTGTTGGAAAACTGAAGCTTGAATGTTATTATTGGTTTTCCTTGATTTGCGACTTACCTTACACATGGAGAACATTACCATCTGGGTCCTGTCCCCCCCCCAAAATATATATTTTTTAAAAATAGAAGTGGAAATAAAATTTCTATCCCCCTGTCTGCTCATTTTTATTGCCGGGTTTCTTGGGTTTTGAACAATTGACGTCCTCCTAAAGGCCATTTCCTGGAACTCCATTCAGTTTTGTTTGTGAACACCACATTAGCATGGAGCTTGCCAATGATGGGCAATATATGTTTAATAACAGCTGCAATTCCAAATTGCTGTGGGCCTTTATCAGATGCTTAAAAATAGTATCAAGTTTTCTGCACAAAGATGTGTAGGGTGTTCTTCAGCACTGTTCGGCTATTACTTCTTTCTGATCATCATTTATGCTTTGGAGCAGTGATAACTCAGTGGCTTAGGAGGCAAGTGTGGCTTTTTGACCCAATCTGCCACATGGCTCTTCTGAGCTCCGTTCTCCAATATGGCATATGCCCTATTTTAGGGAACTGAGCAAGCCTCAGTGGGTGCTATGATTGGTGGGTGGTTAGACATTCTAACCACCCGTTCTCTCGCAACGGCAGAGTTCATCTTGAAGGGTGCTAACATAGGGAAGCTTCTTTTCAAAAAACATCCAGCCTAATAAAGAGTTTGGGACAACTTGAAAACTTGCACCCTGTTTAATTTATGCAGTATCCAAATCGCTTACTCACGGCTTTAATGCCAGGAGCTCACAAAGTAGAATTTTTGCTCACAAGACTCCACAGCTTAGAGGAAGCATTGCTCAGAGGTACTCTGGTAATTGAAGTAGGGTTGCCAGACCCCCTGGTTTGGTGGGGTTTACCCACTTTTGGCCCCAACACCCACAGCCACCCCTCTCTCTTCTCTCTTGAGAGAGAGGAGGGAGAGGGGCTCTCCAGCCGCAGGCATCTAAAGGGACCCCTTTAAGTGCTTGTGGCATCAGTGATAGCTCTTGAGGGCGGGGCTTGGAGCAGGGATGTCACCAATGTGACATCATCGTGTTGGGAATGCCCTGCCCCCTCTGGGAAAGTCCCCTGCTGGGGATGAAGATGGACCTGGCAACCCTAAAATGAAGATATACACATTTTAATTAATCTTATTGTATGTGTGTGTTTGGTGAGGTGGCGCATAGGACATAGAGTGCTCATGTGGCTCTTTTGAAAGTAATTGCAAATGTGACTCTCCATGAGCCATGGAGAAGGAGGAAGAGGAGGAGGAGGCTTACAATCCGAGTCTCGGAGCGGCTTACAATCTCCTTCCTTTCCTCTCCCCACAACAGACACCCTGTGAGATAGGCAGGGCTGAGAGAGTTCCAGGAGAACTGCTTTTGAGAGCTCTCTCAGCCCCCACCTACCTCACAGGTTGTCTGAGAGAACCGTGGCTTGCCCAAGGCCACCCAGCAGCTGCATGTGGAGGAGTGGGGAATCAAACCTGCTTCCCCCAGATTAGAGTCTGCCCTCTCCCCTCTCCTTTCCACCCACTGAGCCTCCTTCCTACACATATGCAAAAGTCACCCAAATTCTAAAAGTGCTCAGTTGTGGGAGAGAGCTGACATATACCTCATCTCTGTAATTCTGACAAAAATCCGCTAAGTTGGTCAGTCATTTTACCAGCGCCACATTGTGTATATAGAGGAGGGTACACGCAAGCTGAAGGAGCAGCTTGCTCTGAGACCACCGTGAAGTCACGGCTGAGGTGGCCTTTGAACTGGGAGCTGCCCTGCTTACATTCTTGGCTTTGTCGGCATCGCTGCTCTCCACTTGTTCAAAAACGTCGACTAGCTAGCTTTGTGCTGTCAGATCTAGTTCCGGTTCTCACTTTGGACAGGAAGGAGCCGAGTGAGCCATGATGGTATTTATAGTGAGAAGAAAGGATTGGTGCTGAAGGGTAAGGCCCACAAGCCTGAGCTCGCCTTTTATCTATTTTCGGTGCATTCTGTGTCGCAGCTTTAATGTGGCGTTCCTTCAGAACCAGGCAGCAGAAACTGCATGTCAGGGGTGACATCTGTTGGCCCCCTTTGTGAGACACTAGGTTTAGGGGATAAAGGATATCCATCACTGGTGGTGTTGCTCCCTCACAGATCTGTTGAGGCATTTTATCAAGACAGTTCCAGTTAACCCCCTTGAGGGGTCAGCTGTGTGGTGGTCATACCAAGAATGTGCTCAGATCTCTGGCCGGTATTACAGGAGGAGCAGTTGCCACGGCTGCTGCCTTTTGGCAGTCTTAACAAAGGGGATGAAGGACAATAAACCCACAACTTGCATGTCCTACCTACCTCTGTCCTCCTCTGTTTTCATATCGCAGACAGAAGTGGCCTGTTTTCCCCCTAATTTCTGGCTTGTCTGATTGGCTGTCTGGAGATGGTCATTGTTGGCTAAGGTCCGGGCCAAAACAAAGGTTGTCTTAAATTCCGACTCTTCCTTCTTCCGTTCTGAGCTAGGAAAGGTGAATGCACACTGTGGTCCTTGGGAAGCAAAGCATCGGGGCTGAAGACTTTGGCCCTGGGTCTGGGTGAGAGAAGAGCATGTATCATGTATCATGACCATAATGTCATTGAGTTTAACATTTGTACAGATAGGGAGTTGCCCAAAAAGACTGACGCAACCACTTTTAACTTTAAAAGGGGTAACTTCTCTGGTATGAGGGGACATGTGAGGAAGAAATTGAAAGGAAGAGTGGAGAAGGTCAAAACCACTGGGGAAGCTTGGAGACTATTTAAAAAGACAATCCTAGAAGCTCAGAAAAAATATATACCGCGGGTTAGGAAAGGTACAAATAGGTATAGAAAAAAGCCTGCATGGTTAACAAATAAAGTAATGGAAGCTGTAAAAGGTAAGAAGGATTCCTTTAAGCGGTGGAAAGCTAGTCTTAGTGAGGTTGATAAAAGGGAACACAGACTATGGCAAATAAAATGCAAGTCTGTGATCAGGCAAGCAAAAAGGGAATATGAGGAGCATATCGCAAAAAACATAAAGACCAACAATAAAACTTTCTTCAAATACATTAGAAGTAGGAAGCCAGCCAGGGAGGCAGTGGGGCCCTTGGATGACCAAGGGGTAAAAGGAGTAGTGAAGGATGATAGGGAAATGGCTGAGAAGCTGAATGCATTTTTTGCCTCTGTCTTCACTGTGGAAGAGGAGAAGTGTTTGCCCACTCCAGAAGCACCGATTTCGGGAGGGGGTTTGAAAGACCTGAATCAGATTGCGGTAACAAGAGAGGAAGTCCTCCGACTGATGGACAATTTAAAAACTAATAAATCAACAGGCCCGGATGGCATTCATCCGAGAGTTTTGAAAGAACTCAAATGTGAACTTGTGGATCTCCTGACAAAAATATGTAATCTTTCTTTAAAATCTGCCTCCATTCCTGAGGACTGGAAGGTAGCTAATGTCACTCCCATCTTTAAAAAGGGCTCCAGGGGAGATCCGGGAAATTACAGGCCAGTCAGTCTGACATCGATACCGGGTAGGTTGGTGGAAACTGTTATTAAGGAAAGAATTAGTAGGCACATTGATGAACAAAAACTATTGAGGCAGACTCAGCATGGGTTCTGTAAAGGAAGATCTTGTCTCACTTACCTGTTAGTGTTTTTTGAGGGAGTGAACAAACATGTGGACAAGGGGGACCCAATAGATATTATTTACCTTGACTTCCGGAAAGCTTTTGATACAGTTCCTCATCAAAGGCTCCTAAGTAAGCTCAATAGTCATGGGATAAAAGGACAAGTCCTCTTGTGGATCAAAAACTGGCTTATAAATAGGAAACAGAGAGTGAGTATAAATGGGAAACTTTCTCAGTGGAGGGTGGTAAGCAGTGGGGTACCACAGGGATCAGTACTCGGTCCGATGCTTTTTAACTTGTTTATTAACGATTTGGAATTGGGAGTAAGCAGTGATGTGGCTAAATTTGCAGATGACACGAAGTTGTTCAGGGTGGTGAAAACCAGGGAGGATTGTGAGGCACTCCAAAGGGATCTGTTGAGGATGGGTGAGTGGGCGTCAACGTGGCAAATGGGGTTCAATGTGGCCAAGTGCAAAGTGATGCACATTGGAGCCAAAAATCCTAAATATAAATACACGTTGATGGGGTCTGAACTGGCAGAGACGGACCAAGAGAGAGATCTTGGAGTCGTAGTGGATAACTCGCTGAAAATGTCTACACAATGTGTAGCTGCAATAAAGAAGGCCAACGCTATGCTGGGGATTATTAGGAAGGGAATTGATAACAAATCAGCCAGTATCATCATGCCCCTGTATAAATCATTGGTGCGACCTCATTTGGAATACTGTGTACAGTTCTGGTCACCACATCTCAAAAAGGATATTATAGCATTGGAAAAAGTGCAGAGAAGGGCAACTAGAATGATAAAAGGGTTGGAACACCTTCCCTATGAAGAAAGGTTAAAATGCTTGGGGCTCTTTAGCTTGGAGAAACGACGGCTGAGAGGTGACATGATCGAGGTTTATAAGATTATGAATGGGATTGAGCAGGTTGAGAAAGAAGTACTTTTCTCCTTTTCTCACAATACAAGAACTCGTGGGCACTCTATGAAATTGCTGAGCAGTCGGGTTAGAACAGATAAAAGGAAATACTTCTTCACCCAAAGAGTGATTAACATATGGAATTCACTGCCACAGGAGGTCGTGGCAGCTGCAAGCATGGACAGTTTCAAGAGGAAATTAGATAAACATATGGAGCAGAAGTCCACCAGTGGCTATTAGCCACAGGGTATAGATGGGAACTCTCAGTCTGGGGCAGGTGATGCACTCTATTCTTGGTGCTGGAGGGGGCAGCAGTGGGAGGGCTTCTAGTGTCCTGGCCCCACTGCTGGACCTCCTGATGGCACATGGTATATTTTGGCCGCTGTGTGACAGAGTGTTGAACTAGATGGGCCATTGGCCTGATTCAACATTGGCTTCTCTTATGTTCTTATGTTCTTATGTGCATACTTGCCCTATACTGAGACAGAGTGTTGGTTTATCAAGATCAGTAGGCAGCAGATGCTGGGACCCTCTGCTTGAAAAGCAGGCACTCTACCCCTGCATGGTGGCCCATCCACTCTGCGTTCACACATTGATGGTGGAAAGTGCCATCAAGCTGCACCCACTTAGGGCAGTGCTGTAGGGTTTTCGAGGCAAAAACTGAACAGAGTTGGCTTGCCTCTGCATTGCAGCCCTGGATTTCCTTGCTGGTCTCCCACTGAAGTACTAACCAGGGCTGCTTCTGCGTAGGTTCTGAGATCTGATGAGAATGGGCTAGCCCGGGCCATCTAGGTAAGGGTGTTCACACATTACCAGAGGCATTGGGACATTTCTATCTGAAATCTGAATTATCTGGTTTCAGACCATTCCCATTTTGTACTGTGTCTTTCCATCATTGCTACAGAAGGTTAACCAGAAGATGGCTCATAATGATGGTTTCTTAGCTCATCCTTGTATCTTTAGAATTTATATTGAATGGTATTGTTTGTTGGGGGTTCTTTTGCCTTTAAGTCTCTTTGGAATTGATGTCTTGAGGGGCAAGTGTTTCAGAAGGTAGCTGTGCTCGTCTGCAGTAGAACAGCTGGATCCAAGTCCAGTAGCACCTTAGAGACCAACAAGATTTTTGATGTATGAGCTTTCGAGAGTTAAAGCTCTCTTCATCAAATGTGAGTGGGAATGTAAATCTCTGAGTCCTTGTATCCCAGTCAGAAGGTGGGAGGCGTGTTGTGGAAAAGGAATTCCGGATGCATAGGTACAACACGCATTGTAATCAGCTTGATTAGAGCAGAGGTGAAAGGCTGGGGGAAAGGAAATCAGCATCTGCAGTGGGATAAGAATCCTGTGTCCCTATTCAGTCCTGGGGGAGTTCATTGTTCTCAACCTGTGAATGGACTCAGGTTGAGGGAAGAGTAGAGCAGAAGTGCAGCAAATATACTTTGCCTTAATTTTTTAGAAGGATTTTAAAATTGTAATTATAGCTTAGGAATTTAAAAGGGAAAGGGGCACACCAGAGGCTATGCTGTTCATGACCAATAAAAGTTTCTGCCAGTCTTTGAGATTGTCAAGGGCTCTAGGAATCTGGAAGAAATTCTGAGAAAGCAGATTATATTGTAGCTGGCACATCTGCAAGCATGGAGCTGTATTTAAGGCATACAGTTTTCAAGGCCATTGCTCTGAGGTCACAGCACTGGAATGGAGGGGCTGTGGAGATAGTAAATACTTTCTGTAGCCAGCCGCTAAGTGTCTGTCTAGCTTGGATGGCTTTCTTTTCTGTCCTGGAAAGAGAAGAGGATGGGTGGGTAAGAACTTAGCCGTGTTTACAGTGGAGATATTTTAATTAGCTTTTAGGGCTTGCAATTCAAACAATTTGCATAGAGCAGCTGCTGTTTGTGCAACCATGAAAATAGTTCCTTGTGGGAACCTGAAGTTTGTGATACGTTTCCCCACCCTCTGTTGTGTATATTTAATCCTTTTCTCTGTTCCATGAAGGATTTTTGCAAGGACAGAAGAATGTTGTGTTTGTTCTAATTCAAGAAGAGCAGAGACACATGGTAGCGGAAACATCTTTCAGAGCTGTTCAGTTCATTGTGGACTTGGGCCCAGCGTAGTTTTCCCCCCGTGCCTTCAGAGAACGTCTCCTCCACAGACTTGTTCACAACAGAACCACATACCTTTTTGCTTCCCTGCCCAGGCCCCTTGGACCTCACTGAGACCCACTGTGAACTGCACACCTGTACAACGTTTATTTATTTTACTTACGTAATTCATTTGTACCCCACCTTTCTCCCTCAAAGTGGCTTACATTGTTCTCCTCGCCCCCGTCTTATCCTCACAACAGCCCTGTGCGGTAGGTTAGGATGAGACAGTGTAATTGGCCCAAGGTCACCCAGCAAGCTTCCATGGCACGAGTGGGGATTCGAACTTGAGTTTCCCAGATCGTAGTCCAGCACTCTTAACCACTACACCACACTAGTTCTCCTATAAGTCTCTTGTGGGTTGATTCTGCAGGGGGAGATTGCTGGTCTACCAGTAGTTGTCTTTGAAGAAAGGTTTTCTTCAGTCACTTGAGATATTCCCAACAAAGTGTAAGTCCAGTGGCGCCTTTAAGACCAACAAAGTTTGATTCAAGGTACATGAAAGCTTATACTTTGAATTAAACTTTGTTGGTCTTAAAGGTGCCACTGGACTTAAACTTTGTTCTGCTGCTTCAGAACAACATGGCTGCCCGCTTGACTCTAACTTGTGAGAAACCTACGACTTCTTGAGAACACAGTTTGGAAGCCCACCATCTCATGCCTTTATTTCCACCTGCATGTGTGGAAATATCATCTACTAAATTCAATGGGAATTAACAGCTATTCTGTGTTAACTCACCAATATTCCACAGATGAAAATAGGGTACATGCTTGTAGCACTCCTGTTCCCATACCAAAGACTCACTCCCCAAAGTTTCTCCTCCATTACCATTACAAATTATTGAAGGTTTTACTGTTTGCTGCATTCATTTACTTCGCAATAGCTGGCCTTCTGCTGGTTTAAAGCAAAGGCGTTTGTTCTTTTAGCTGAAGATATTCTAGACTGAGAAACCCAGTTGTCCTACACTATGTCATCTGCAGTTCAAAGTATATCTTAGAGACTGCAAAAGTGAGAAATGGACTGGCAGCCTAGTCATACAGTCTGATTTGTTCAGATCTGGAGATCAGAAGTACCTCCCTGACACTCACAGATTTAACTAGAGACTGGAGCAGGGGACTGGATGCTGAAGTGTGAGAACTGTGGTGATCCACGGCAACATTTTAATGAAGCATCCTTCAAAGGCCAAAACAGAGACAATAGTTTCCCTGGGAAAAGGACTGGAAAACCGTAATAATGGCCCCCGGTTAAATAGGGAGTATTAAAATAATATGGCAATACATTTCACACTGGGGCACAAAAAGATGCATGCAGTCCTTCATCATTCTGTCCTTTCTTCCATGAGAAGAAAGATAGTGTGGTGTAGTTGTTATAGTGCGGAGCTGGGAGACTCAAGTGTGAATCCCTGCTCTGCCGTGGAAGGTTGCTGGGTGTCCTTGAGCCAGTCACACGCACTGTCGGCTTCAGCTCCCTCTCAGGGTGGTTGTGCAAATGAAATGGAGAAGGGGAGAACTGTGTAAAGTACTTTGGGTCCTCCACAGGGGAGAAATGCATGGTAAATAAGGGAGTAAATAAATAAGTAAATCAGGGTTCACAAACTCTTCAGGTTAGAAGAGTGATTGCTGAGAGACAGAAGTATTGGATGCCAGACATCCAACCATTTCCTTGGCATACCCCCTGTCCACTTTGGCTGTGCATTTTGGAGTAAGTTTCTTCATGCCTTTAGTTGGCAATAATACTTACGCAGACCCTTGTTGTAATAAGAGGTGCTCTGTATTTGCTTCCATTAAAAAAATACCCTGTAGTTGTTTGCTTTTTTATGGCTTTTTAGAGTTCTGACTCCTCATATTCTCTCTGCTCATCAGCCCATAAGGACTTTGAGAGCACATGGAATTCTTTCCTCATCAGGCAGCTGTCCCCTTAGAATGAGGGGCACTTGAAGCGGGGAGCATGTAGCAGAAGAATCCAGCCCATGGGACTTTGGGTAATCCTCTTCTATTTGTTGTTGATCCAGACCCAGCATGGAGGCGTCCTGTAGGCCTCATAAAACTCCATCTGGTTCGTAAAACAAGCTTTAAAACCAAGAAACGTGACTGAGTTGGTCAGAGGTTCTAGTGGCCTTACTTCATCTTTGCTTCTTCCACCAAAAGCCAGCTGGACGAAAATATATTCAGTCACCTTTCCAATGCCTTTATTTGATAACATTTTATCATCTGATTCACTATGGAGGGGAGCAATAGAGATTGCTGGTTTAGATTATTATCGGGCATGTAGCTTTCTTCTAATTTGCATCCCGGCTGAAACATGGCGTCCTGTATTTACATAACACGGGTGATTGCCTTAGTCACATAACGGCATTTCCTCTTCAGGAAGAGGCCATCACATTCATTTGTATGCTGCAAAGCCTGTGTGATTTGTGATTGAATGTGAACAGTGAGCTCCATGTGGCACAGTTTAATTTATTGTTTCAGTATTGGGAAGCTGATGCATAAGCTGAGGAACATGCTATGTCTTCGATGAGGATTAATCCCTGTCTGGTGCTGGGGTCCAGTTGTGGACTAGAGTCCCAATCCACAGTGCTTCTTTAGTCATCTCCAGGAGCTCTGATGTGCCTGGCCGGCTTTCATACTTCTCCCCCACACACACACACATACACACATTGTATTTATTTATTTATTTTTCATATTTATATCCTGCCCTCCCCGTAGGCTCAAGGCAGCTAACAAGAGGCATATGCCATGCTAAAACAATTAAATCCAAATAAAATACTCTATCCATTAACATTAAAATATCGGTGCTCGAATACAGTTGTTGTTGAAACCAAGATGGGGTCCAAAGATCTTCCAATCTCCGCAACCAGCACAGTTCCCAATGTTGTTCCAGCGATACTCCCCTAAAATTGCCGACTTTTCTGATCTTCTTCTTCCCAGTGCCATCTCACTGCACCACCTAAGTTGACGTCACAGTGGTGGTGCAGCGGGGAGGTGGCTCCTACTCAAAGGCCTGGCAGAAGAGCTCCGTCTTGCAGGCCCTGCGGAACTGCATAAGGTCCCGCAGGGCCCGGATCTCCCCCGGGAGCTCATTCCACCAGGTTGTACAGCTATCTTGCACACTGTATCACAAAACCAAGCTGGAACATGGTTAGGCAGTAGGGTTGCTAGGTCCGATATGCGGGGGACTTACTGGGAGCAGCAGGGAGGCCCAGTCTTCATACGGTGACATGTCTATGTCACTGCCCTTGTGACCCAGAAGTGATGTCATCATTTCCGGGATGTCGGGGTGAAACTCTGGTATTTGAGCAAAAACCCTATGGTAAATTTGGCTTTTACAATCAAGATTTTTCCCCAATACCAGATTGTCCCCCCGATGTCCCAGACGTGATGACTTCTGGGTCACTTTTGGGTCACATGGGTGCTGAAGCTCTCCCTTTTTCTGGGAGTTCTCCCCTCCCCACCGGCCAGCTGATCGGCGACAGGGAAGGTGGGGCCAGGGAGCGGGGGACACCCACCTTCACCAGGGGATCTGGTAACCCTATCATGCAGTCAAGCTGATATGTGGGAACAGGCAGAGTTCGTTCTGTGCCATAGCAACAGGTTAGCCAGACTGAGGAGTCAGGCCATAATCAGGTGCCTTAAGAGGACCAGGAAGAATCCTATTGGCTCCTTGTGGCACCTGACCTTTGTGGAGCTAGTAACTGCATTACCACCCTCTGGCCATACACAGCGGTGGCGCAGCAGAGAGTGAGCAATCAAATCCTTGTCATAATAGTAGTGAACAGTACACTTAGGCTTCTGCTGCTAGATTTCCTTGTTTGAGGCCTGGCTTTTGTGCATGCCTTGATTGTACGAAGTGGCAAGGAAGTACCAGCTGACCTCTCTCCCATCAGTACATCACTTCCTTGCTTTGAGCTGATTGACACTGCTGAGGGCACTGTGGGACATCGTCTCATTTGACTTTTGCTTAACTAAGTGCTAGAGCTGAGCTGAAACATTTTCAGACTCATTGAGAGTTGGAAAGGGGCGAGCTTTCGGCACAGAATCAGTTGCTAAAAGAACCGCTCAGAAACTCCAACACTGCCTGCATAGATCCATTGGGCTTAATTTCTTGAGGCATGGAGAAACCACGATGGGATGCTTGCTGAAAAGCAGTCAGCGAATTGTCATTCTTAATTGAATGTGCACTCAGGTGCAGATAAACAAATAATATCTCAGAAGAACATTTGTTTTTTGTTCAGATGTATGTGTGCTTGCACAGCAGACACCATTCCAGAAGAGACATTCCCTCCTTTGTTGTGAAAGAAGGGGGAAATCTGCTTCTAAGATGCTGCCCAAAAACACTGATTTAAAAAAACTAAACAAAACCCTGTTGCTTGCTAGAGGTTCCCTCTTTGTGTCTGTCAACAAACATTTATAATTAATCTCACTTTTTAATCCTTGAAATTTTGCAGCATCAATTATTGTACAAAGTAAACTTTATTCATAACAAAGTCTGTGTCCTGTGGCACCTTTAAAAAGAACATATAAGCTTTTGTGTGCACATACACTTCTTCAGATACACTGAAGCGGAAGTTGCCATCCATAAATATAGGTAAACGGTGAGCAGCAAATTAGCATACAGCATAATAAAGGTGTTTAACAGATGCAAGGACCAAACTGGAATAACGAACTTAATTTATATGGTCACCATTTGTTTGGATTTAATTCCAGGGGGAAACATAGCGAAGGAAATAAATATATCAAAATCAGAGACTGATGGGCAGATGTAGTACTCTGCAATGCTGAGAGTAATTAAATTTATTCCTAGTGTGTCTGAATGGCATCGCAGACCTGTATGGTGGTGATATATGGAATTTGATACCATCCATGGAGGTTACAATACAAAAAACCAACAAAATAGTTTAAAAATGAATAATGGGTTGTAGAGGCTTAATGAGGAGGTGTTACTTGACTATTTGTTGTTGTCTGAATCTTTTGAGAATTTATTGTTGTAAAGTGCACCTTCCAAAGCTCAACTTTCAAGTCTAAGCCAAACATCTCAGATTCCAGCATCCTTGACCTCCCTTTATGCTTTGATTTTGTTAGTCTCGTCCCCCAGAAACTGAATCCTATCGGCTATGTTAACTTCCTTTATTTTGTCTTGGGGTAATAGATGCTACAGTAGGTCAGACTCTCATACATCAATGGATAATTGTATTGTCATGGATCCCAGGGTTGTACAGATGATGCTACAAGAGAGAAAGAACCTGTTGCTCCAAAGGCAGTCAAACTTTTAGTGTGTTAAATTTAGATAATCCCATCCCAAGTTTGGCTCTTAGGGTGTGACGATGAGTTTCACAGATGTGTTTGTGAAAGAGACATCTCATTTTCCAAACCCTTTGCCGCAGTGTTTATTTAACTTCATTTGCAGCCCGCCTTGCTCACTGAGATGCAAGGCAGATTACAGAATAAAGAAAACAGTTCAGCCAGGCAGCATAAGATACAGACAAAACAAGCAGAAAACTGTCTAAGGCATGACCTACCGTAATGCAGACAGTGGGTAAATTACGAAGGTGGAAGGCGATGCCATAAAAGCATTAGAAAATAGACAGCATAAGCTATCTGATAACAATGCAATAGGGCTATGATTGCAGAATTGAAAACAATGAAACAGAAAATAAATGTTTGAAGCATGACATACCGTAATACAGAAAACAGGTTACCAAGGTTCATTGTTTCACCTCTTCTGATTCACTGCTAACTCTCAGCTGACCTCTGGTGGATATAGCTTTCTCAGCAGAAAATAGGTATATCTGTATGTGTATCGACATAGCGGAAAGAGAGAGAGAACATCTAAACTGGTGGTCTTCAAACTTTCCTGACCCAGGAGCCACTGTTAACTCCCACATGGCAGCACTGGAGCCACTGAGCCGCAAGCACATGACAAGAAATTACATGGAATCACAGTCATGTGACCAGGAAGAGGCCAAGCCTGGAGGCATGACTTCACCAGTCAAGGCCTGGATTATTGTCAGCAAACCTAGAAAGTTTGGACAGGAAACAGAGGCCAAGTGTTGTTGTTCAGTCGCACAGCTGAGTCCGACTCTTCGTGACCCCATGGACCAGATTACGCCAGGCCCTCCTGTCTTCCGCTGTCCACTGAAGTTTGCTCAGTTTCATGTTCGTTGCATTGATGACACTGTCTAACCATCTCATCTTTTGCCGTCCCCTTCTTCTTTGACCTTCAATCTTTCCCAGCATCAGGGTCTTCTCCAGTGAATGCTCCCTTCTCATTTGGTGGCCAAAGTATTTGAGCTTCAGCTTCAGGATCTGGCTTTCCAGGGAACAATCAGGGTTGATTTCTTTTAGGATTGACTGATTTGATCTCCTTGCAGTCCAAGGGACTCTCAAGAGTCTTCTCCAGCACCATAGTTCAAAAGAATCTATTCTTCGGCGCTCGGCCTTCCTTATAGTCCAACTCTCGCAGCAATACATTACTACGGGGAATACCATTGGTTTGACCATGCAGACTTTCGTTGGCAAGGTGATGTCTCTGCTTTTTATCATGCTGTTTAGGTTTGCCATCGCTTTCCTGCCCAGGAGCAGGTGTCTTTTAATTTCATGGCTGCAGTCACCATCTGCAGTGATCTGGGATCCTAGGAACGTGAAGTCTGTCACTACTTCTACGACTTCCCCTTCTATTTGCCAAGGAGTGATGGGGCCGGATGCCATGATCTTAGTTTTTTTGATGTTGAGTTTCAAGCCCACTTTTGCGCTCTCCTCTTTCACCGTGAGCAAGAGGCTCTTTAGGTCCTCTTCACTTTCTGCCATCAGAGTGGTATCGTCTGCATATCTGAGGTTATTGATCTTTTCCCCAGCAATCTTAACTCCAGCTTGTGATTCATCCAGGCCAGCATTTCGCATGATGTACTCTGCATATAAATTAAATAAGCAAGGTGACAATATACATCCTTGTCGTACTCCTTTTCCTATGCTAAACCAATCAGTTGTTCCATATCCGGTTCTAACTGTTGCTTCTTGACCCTTATACAGGTTTCTCAGGAGACATGTGAGGTGGTCCGGTATTCCCATCTCTTTAAGAACCTGCCATAATTTATTGTGAGCCACACAATCAAAGGCTTTAGCATAGTCAATGAAGCAGAAGTAGATGTTTTTCTGGTACTCTCTTGCTTTCTCCATAATCCAGCGAATGTTGGCAATTTGATCTCTAGTTCCTCTACCTCTTCGAAACCCAGCTTGTACTTCTGGCAGTTCTCTATCCACGTACTGTTGGAGCCTAGCTTGTAGGATTTTGAGCATGACCTTGCTAGCGTGTGAAATGAGTGCAATTGTGTGATAGTTTGAACATTCCTTGACATTGCCCTTCTTTGGGATTGGAATGTACACGGACCTTTTCCAATCCTGTGGCCACTGTTGTGTTTTCCAAATTTGTTGGCAAATTGAGTGCAGCACTTTAACAGCATCTTCTTTTAAGACTTTGAATAACTCAGCTGGGATACCATCACCTCCACTAGCTTTGTTGTTAGTAATGCTTTCTAAGGTCCATTTAACTTTGCTTTCCAGGATGTCTGGCTCGAGGTCAGTGATTATACCATCGTGGTTGTCAAGGACATTGAGGTCCTTCTTGTATAGTTCTTCTGTGTATTCTTGCCACAGAGGCCAAGTAGCAGAAGGCTTATTGCATAAGGAACACACCAAGGCTGAGAGTTACGGAGGGATCTTCTTGGCTGCTGAATGATATCACCTTGCTGTTTTGGTGATCCACCCAGTGTGCCTGCAAAGAGAGAGAGGAGGAGGTATAGTGTCCTTGGATTCTACTTTAGGCATTAATGACAGGCCCTTCCGAAAAGCAGCTAAGGAATAATAGCAGCTCTTCAGGTGTTTATCATCCAGCAGGTGGTTGGGAGGGGGCTGAGACATGACCCATGGGTTTCTAAAGGAGGATTTCGATGTACATGTTGTTAAACTAGCTATTTGCACCACTAGATGCTTTCCTCCTTTCTGTGCTTGTTGGGGGGGGTGGGGGTGGCTGTCAGTGCAAGGAGAGGGACTTGCTGAGAAGCCCTGTGTCTTCCTGGAATCAGGCCACACTGGATGGGCAAATCCTATGCCCCTGGCTGATATAAAACCCTCAGAGCTTCTACATTTTCTCAGATTGGCAAGGGGAAAAAATCTTTTTCACTACTGAACTCCTGGTCTTCTTGTTTGCATGTCTGCTAGCTGTCTGTTTTACCTCATAGTACATTCCCTCTCTTAGGCGTATATAAAGCAGTTATATGTATTAATCCCCTGCTGGGTAATATGTCTGACCTTCTGCATCCCCCCTTCCCTTTCACCTCTAAAATAGCCACCATATTTATTTTATACTTCCTGTACCTTACAATACTTATTGTGTGACTGCAGTGGAGATCACCAGTTATTGCTGAGTTAAAAAGGGGTCAAAGTAAGGATTAGTTACTGTGGAAAGCTGGTGTTTTTTTAAATTTATTATTTATTTATTTATTTGATTTTATTCGATTTCTATCCCACCCTCCCCACGAATGGGCTCAGGCCAAGGTAACAAGGTCACATGAAATCGTGACAGCAATAACATGTAAGATTAATAATTAAAAACAACATTTTAAAACAATGATAAAAACAACAATCAGCACTAAAGCCTCATTAGCTGTGCTCAATTTAGGCTGATCAGAAGCCAGCGATTTCAGTAGGGGAGGCTAGAGATGGATTTGGATATCTGCCACCTCAGCCGAAAGCCTGGCAGAACAGCTCCGTTTTACAGGCCCTGTGAGGGAAATTTTATTTATGTCATTTGTACCCAACATTTCTTCCCAATGGGGACCCAAAGTGGCTCACAACCTTCTCCACTTCTCCGTTTTATCATCACAGCAATAACCCTGTGAGGTAGGTTGGACTGAGAGTGTGCGACTGGCCCAAGGTCACCCAGCCAAGCTTCCACTTCAGAGTGGAGATTCGAATCTGGGCCCCCAGATCCTAATCTAATGTTCATACTACACCACTCTAAAATAAAACTTTGACTAAGCTTTTAGGATTTATTTTCTTCTGATCTCATTATGGAGGGTTAACAGAGTCCTTGCTGCACCACGCTCTAAGGAGAGAAAATCCAGTCCACATGGTTAAAGATTTAAGGCCTAGAATGTTTCAGGTTTAGCTTGTGGCAGCTAAGGTGATGTAATAGCTATGAAGAATTTTGCCGTAGCATGGTGAAGCAAGGGGGAAGGGGGTCCAATACTTTCTCTGTCTGTAGATGCAGAATCAAACCAAGCAATTTATGATCTGTTCAGCTTCGCTTCAGAAAATATCAGATCCTTGCAATTGGAGCGATTCATACAGAAATTTATACGTGGATGCTAGGGGACTCTCTGTTACCGGTCCAGCATGGTACTCTGTGAACTCAAATTACATGGCCTGGATTTACTTTTTTCGTGGCTAAGAATGAGAGCATTGAATGTCTAGTAGGCATGTGTGAAACCACAGGCGGAATTCCATTTTCAGTTTGGTTTTCCTGGCCCCAAGTGGTGATTTTTCCATGGAAAATCCATCTGTCTCGTCCAACTTCATTCAGTTTCCCTGCGTGTTGCTATTCCTTCATGATTTTTGGTTGCTCACATTAGATAAAAGGACACAGATGTTTCTGTACACCCGTGTTTCGGCCTTTGTTGTACTGCATCAGTTGTTACTTAATTATACTATATGTTTATCCTGTTCTTGAACTGAGATTGCAGTTTACAAGTAAAATTCATCACAAAATCCACAGAGGTAGTGTGTAAAACAGCAGTTTTAGTTAAGTTAATAGTAGTAAGTAGGGTTGCCAAGTCTGGTTTGGAAAATACCTGGAGACTTTGGGGTTGGATCCAGGACAGGGTGGGGTTTGGGCAGGGAAGGCGCCTCAGCACAGTGCAATGCCAGAGAGTCCCCCCTTCAAAGCAGCCATTTTCTCCAGGGGAGCTGATCTCTGTCAACTGGGGATCAGTTGCAAAGGCGAGAGATCCCCAGGCCCCACCTGAAGGCTGGCAATCCTAGTACTAAGTCGATCCACAAAAACACAGAAGAATCGAGAGCGGCAGATTTACAAAAATAGATTACATTGTCTAGTTCTTGAAGCATCTCCAAGAGGACCAAAATTGGGCAGAATGAAACTTATTGCTTCAGGTCGTTCCAGTTCTCACATGATCTGGACATCAGACTCCTACTTGCTCCTGTCACCAAGGGGTGATCAGCAAACTAGACTTATCCCCCAATGAAAGGCGTAAGGGAAGAGTCCTTCTCCTCTGAATATGTGGTGTCAAGGACAGACCTGCCCATGCTGGGTGTTTGTCCCACAAAGTGGAGCTTTTCCTTCTTAGACAAAGATGGAATTTGCTCCTGTGTTTTCACCACCAACTAAAGGAAGCTGTCAGGAGGCCAGTGATGTTCTCGATCCTCATTTCAAGTCATCCTGGTCTGGGTTTTTGTAGTTCTGAAACTGCACCCAAGGTAATGTGGCTGGTGAGGTCAGGGCCAGCTCCGACCTGCACAGGAGGTCACCGGGAGGTGGGGGGGAGGTCCGTGCATTGCACCTCCTTGCAGACGGAAGGACTTCCCATGTCTTGTTCCTGGGCAAGCAGAGGCAGCGGGGGGTGGGGTTGGTCTGATCTAGCCAGTGCAGCAGTGGCTTCTGATTGCCACTGGGATGCAGGATAGGAGTGAATGCATGAAGGTTCTTAAAGCCACCTGCAGGCTTTCTAAACTTTTAATCTGTGCTATATGACATAGCTATATGACGGCACTTCCTACCTTCATAGCACTTTGGTGTCTGAAAACTGGGAAGGAAGGAAACGTGTTGTCTAAGTGCTACCACCAAGCGGCAGTTAGGTGAATTATCCTTCAGCGTGGATAATTCTTGCAGAATGCTTCTTGCGGCGGCTGCTCATTTGCATACATTAATTCATTTAGTTATTGCACAGATGCAAAGTGTTATGCATTTCCCAGTTCTGAGACTGAGCTAGGATCAACAGCTAGGAATCTGAATGCTGTGCATTTTGAGTCGGGTTTTTTTTTTTACAAATACATGAGCAAACATGAGTCTAGGCCCTAGTGTCATTTTGTGAGTGCTGGCGTTGCTCAGATTGTCTGTTTTCTTTAGAACATTTGTATGCCGTTTCTGCTGAGTCCCCGCAGAGTCCCCTCCCAAGCCTTCAACATTTCTGGAAATTTCACCCCTCTGTTGACTTACAAAGTAATTAGAGGCCCAGAGTCCTGCTTGAGGAGCCTTACAGTTAAAAAAACAAACAAATGTTATTTTAAAAAGCCATTAGACATAAGCAGCATAAAACTATTCATAAAACAGGAGCAAACTATTTAAAAGCTGGTGATATGGAACTTTTCAATGGCAGGGTTTTCCACACTCAAAACGTATAGCTTGAAAAGGTCTGAGGACTTTTCCAGTTTTCTGGCAGAAAAATAAAGAAACCTTGGGGAGCACTGCAAAATACTTGTCTTTTCAACTGAAAAAAAAAACTTGCCTTAAAAGCATTTCACTCATTCTGAACGTACTGCATGAATAAGTCTGAGGGCTTTCTCTCAAATTTTCCGATGAAAAAATAGGAAAATTTTGAGAATCACCGGAAGGAAAACACTGTAGACATGTTTAACATTTACAATAAATTTTGTTTAACTAAGTTTTGCAGTTATAATGTGTTTAATGATAGTACATTATTAAAGTTTAGCATAATATTGAAACATGTTGGTAGTTCTACATTTTGTGACTATAATAGAATTTCTGCACTTTGTTCCGTTTACTACAGAAGTTGTATTCCACCTTTGAACTGTAATTTTCTTTCCTGTCAGATGGTACGAAATTAAGATCCATGTGCTATGGCAGCATAGGGTGCAGCAGTTTGCAACTCCTTTTCAGTTTTTGCTAAACTTGCCGGTTTTCCAATAGAAAGAGAAGCAACAGATACTTTTAAATTCCATAAATATGCTGTAGTACATTTTGTATGCCTGACTTAAGTTATAAATGGTGCAGTTTATGGTGTTAAATCAATACAAGAAGTTCAGTTTTGATAAGTAAGTATTGCATATATTACAGCTTTCCCCCAAATGTCTGTTTTTTCCTAAAGAAAAAACCCAAGCCATTAAGATTTCTGGAAATTTTACATCTCTATTGACTACAAAGTAATTCCAGACCCAGAGATTTATGTAGAGCTGGATGCCTATATTTATTTATTTATTTATAAAATCTCTGTGCTGCCTCTCCATTGTGGCTGCTTGGCCTGGCTGTTGGTTGCCTCAGTCTTCAGGTAGATAGGATCTGACAGATGACCTGTTACATTCAGGCTCCAGAAACTGCCTGGAGCTTTTGGCACCTCACCGAAAATCACCCTGTGTTTCCTACCATCCAAAGAAAACTGCAGTTGACTGACCATTGTAGTGAAATCTCTGAACCCAACGTGGTAACCTTAATCAGTCATCCCTTTCTTGCCCCCCAATCTTAAACAACTCCTCACCCCCAATAATACAAAATCTAATTTGAACATGGACACTGATATCATAGCTTACAATAAACCCAGACGCCAACTTTGCTGCGACATTCACCAAGACAATGCAATCACTGGACCTAACATCAACTACACCATCTCAGGCTCATTCACTTGCTCGTCTTCTAACATTGTATATACCATTAAAAGCCAACAGTGCCCTTCAGTTCTGTACATAGGGCAAGCAGGGCAAACCCTACACCAAAGGATAAATGAATGAAATGGCCTCAAGAATCATAAAATTGAGAAAACTGTAGGAGAACACTTCAACCTTCCAGGATATTCAATGGGGGACCTCAAAGTGGCTGTTTTACTATAAAAGAACTTCAGAAATAAACTAGAATGGGAAATTGCTGAGTTACAAGTTATTACAACACTCAGGACAATAGAATCCCAAGGGCTTAACAGAAACATTG
The DNA here is from genome assembly GCA_029375565.1 of Gekko gecko. NCBI lineage: Eukaryota > Metazoa > Chordata > Lepidosauria > Squamata > Gekkonidae > Gekko > Gekko gecko. The sequence goes on along the minus strand of JAPDNY010000008.1, from coordinate 133,629,285 downwards.
GTTTCTTATCTCATTACAACATCATTTAGTTCATGCATCTGTTTGTAAACTCCTTTATTACACTGTATGCTAATTTGCTGCTACTCACAGGTCTTACCAATTGCCTTCATCCGGTCTCAGCTATATTTACTGCTCAGTTACTTATGCATCTTGACTCTAATGGACCCTTCCTGGCAACATTCTCCTTACCCACTAACTGTATGTAAAGATTGATGACTTCCATTTCAGTGTATCTGAAGAAGTATGCATGCACAGGAAAGCTTATACCCAGAAAAAAACTTTGTTGGTCTTCCATCATCGTTTAGCCAGTCTTTCTGTCTCTAATATACGCCTAAGCAAGGGTGGTGACTCCATTTACATTCCAGCAATCTAGAAAGCAGGCAAGCATTCAAGTGCCAGGAATTACAGGATCAAGATATTTTTGGTTCCTATGTCTTTATCCTTCATTGGAGTTATATGAGGGCCCCTTAAGACACTCATTTCTAGCAGAGCTCTGATGGACTCCAAGGATTTTGCTCACACCAAATATTAATCTGTGTCCTCCTTTTATGTGCCCAGTGTTTCAGCAGTCAATCATCTTGTTTGTTTTTCAGATTGTTTGTTTTTCACAAAGGCCCATTCTTTAACTGCAGTCAACAGTGGCCTTCAGGGTCTTCTTAATTAAGGCTTGCCTTCTTATTCCTGCTTGGCCATGAAGTGGATAATTCATCGCAATAATTCTGGAACTATATGCCCTTGGCAGAAAATCTCTGAATGGTTTAGCTCCTGTCTCTTTCTGTCAGACCGTGCTAAGAGCAGATAATTGTATGCCACCACTTTACAGTGCTGGGCCATTTAGTTGTTCCTGATCTAGACATATTCCAGAATTACCCACCCTTGCAGGAGGGTACCCATTGTGCTTCTGAATGAGTTGTTCCTCTGTCCAGGGTAGATGCAGAATTTTTTTTAAATGGCAAGTTTTTGTGAGGACGTGAAGAACAGATGGTCTCAAAAACAGTAAACCTTTTCGGTTGTAAGTGTAAAAGTCGCTTTAAAAAAAATTCAGTTATCTCCTCCCCCCAGAAGTTTACAGCAGTTCTGGTGTATGGTTAAAAGCTATGTGTCTGCTTCTAAAGATGGGCCTCCAAATGCCTTTTTTCTTTTCACCCATTGCTCTGACCCTTACAAGAGGCAGTTTGGCTGCAGGCCAGAAACTGCTGGTTCGTAAGTACACTCACGGTAATTGTCCAGCCTCTTGGCATGATCCTGTCCAAAAGTCAATCATGTGACTTTCCCAACAAAGCGCAAGCTGTGCTTCAACTGCGTCTTATCTTGTGTGAATTCATTCCTTTGGAATCCAGTCTCCATCCCTCCTTTGGGCCACCCGCAATCTGTGTAACCACTTCCCCTTCTTCTCCCCCTTAAAAGCATCTGTCTAGTAAGGGAGTGTACGAGTAGTGGATTGCTTGGTTTAGTCCTAGGGAAGTTTAGGTCTTATGGTTATTTATTTATTTTAAGAGATTCCCATGCCTTCTCATTAGGGTCCTACTTGAGACGGCTTACAATTAATATAAGTTATCAAGATAAAAAGAACAGGCCATTAAAACAAGTACCAAGTAAACAAGTATGAATAATTTCCCCCGGTCACTAGTTTTAAAAGGTTAGAATGTATTCATGTGATTCTCTTCCTGGTTTTTTTTTTGCATGAGTGTGCACATGCACTGTAGTAAACTTTGAAGCTTCGGTCCTTTTATCTCCTTGCCTGTTCCTTTTCTGAACTTGCAAAAGGAGATGGTTGCACATCTTGTGCCTTCCATTGACTTGATGCTGGTTCTCTCAAAGAGCAAAACTGTACAACTGTAGTTGGGGATTCACAGAATGAACCCTCCTCCATCTAAAAATATTCCCTCCATGTAAAACAGTCAAGCTCACCAAGAAAGGTCTTCTCTATGACAACAATATGGCAGTGGTCACACACACTAAATAATCCACTTTCTGTGAACTGGCAAAATCCAGTTGGACAGTGCATTGAAAGTGGATTATTTAATGTGTGTGACCACAGACTATATGGAATTTCAGACAGATGATATAATCCGGAAGAGGAACGGTTCCCAAACGGTTTCTGGTCTGGCATTTCAGACAGAACCGTTTTAGAACCGGTTCCCTACCGAATGAATATATTTGTAATTTCACACAGAATCGCTTCTGTCCCGTTCAGGAAACGGGGCTGAAGCGTTTTACCTGTCAACCGCTTCCAAGTAGTCGTCAGTTTCTTCTCCCGGATCCAATACGCTTTTTTCCCGCCTTTTTCGCCCGCGCGGGCAGTCTCCGGCTTTTTTTTTTTTGAGCGTTCGCTTTAGAGCGTTATAGCGCTATAGTGCTACAGCACAATAGCATCATAGCAACCCCATTGGAATGCCTGCAGTGTTGTTTTATAGCGCTATAGCGCTATAGCGCTCTAAAGCAAACATTTTTTTAAAAAAGGCGTGGCGGGAACCGGCGGGAAAACAAAGCGGTGCAATCTGAATTGCCAAACCGCTTCTGATTCGGCTCTTTTCCGGTCAGGGAAAGCCATGTGTGAAATGGCAGCCCTGTACCGGTTTACTTCAAGACGAATCAGAAACGGCTTCAAACCGACAGAGTCTCGGTAATGTGAAATTCCCTTATGTGTAGACATGTGGTGTTGTCCGCCCCCCGGGGGGAGCATCCCTTCATGTGAGCCTTGCATAAATGGTGGTGGCCGAGTTATGGGTTTACCACTGCATAAGCTGCTTGTGACATAAGCTGCTTGTGACAATGAGGCTTTGGGTGGCTTGGGCAAGTGTCCTCTGGAACTGATTCATACATGCATGTTCATCACTTGATAACTAGCAACTAAGCATACAGACAGTCTCTGCTGAAAAACATTGTGTAGGAAGTTATGAAAGGTGATGTGTGAGCTCAGTGGCCTTTGATCTGCTATGGCTGTTTCTACACAGTCAAATTTGCAGTCCGGGTGTGACGAACATGCATGTATGAATTAAGCTTTTCTTTTTGATTTGGTATATTCTTGTCCCACCTTTCCTTCAAGGAGCTCAGGATGCTTTATGCTGACTTCCCCTCCACCATTTTATCCATGCAACAACCCTATAAGGTAGGTAAGGCTAAGAGAGAGTGACTGCCCCATGGTTACCCAGCAAACTTCATGTCAAAGACGGGATCTGAACTCAGCTCTCCCACATCCTAGTCTTCCTTCCTTGATTGGCAGAGGAAGTATATAGTCTAGTATAAAGTATTAGGAATACCAACCCAATGCTCTACAGTGATCCAGTGCTGTGGAGATCTCTCAACAAATAGGGGCATCCCAATTTTATTGGATGCTTTGAACATACAGTGAGGCTGATTTCCCACTACAGCTGCCTTGGGGTTGCGCTGCCGTTTGCCCCGATACTATTCGTTAATTTCACACCCGAAGCCGCGGGGCTGCATTTTGACCCGCGGCTTCGCCCGATTTCCCCGCAGTTTCGTGATCCTGTTTTTTGAGGATTAGGAAACTGCAGGGGAAATCGGGCGAAGCTGCGGGTCAAAATGCAGCCCCGTGGCTTCGAGTGTGAAATTGATGAATAGTATCGGGGCAAACGGCGGCAACCCCAAGGCAGCTGTAGTGGGAAATCAGCCTGAGACTATATTACGGAGAGCTGCTGCTGACACTTAAGTCACTGAGCCTCTTGCTCACAAAAAACTGTTTGCAGAGTGTTTTGAATCTGGTTCGCTGGGCAGGATCCCTTCCATTAAGTTGTATCCAATGGCTCCTTTTTCATTAAAACGTACTCTAGTGGAGAAAAGCCTTAAGCCGGAAGGGAATATTTTCCTCCAGCCCAAAATCATTATTTGATAGATTAAAGTGTGTAAATGTGCACAGCAGGTGGGCTAAAAGCATTTATGTTTTTTTGTGACTTTGTCCAATGTCTGTTTTTATTTTAGAGCCTTCCCAGTCTGTAATGCAGCAACAGAAATTATTTAGCAGACTAAATAAACAAACGGTGACTTTGTTTTTATGTACTCTTGTGTCACATGGGGCAATTTACTAGCAGTGGCCAGGAAGGGGCAGATGGTTCCTTCCTCAACATGGGTGGTGCTGCTGTGCGTGTGGCTGTCTAACCAAGGGCAAAGGTTCTCCAGCTCTTCCATCACAAGGCACCTGGAATGAGATACAGTTTGGCTTGGAGGCTTGGAGGTCCTTAGGCTTGTCCAGCCTTGCCTTGGCTTGAATCTAGCAACACACAAGTGGAACAAAACGAACTTAATGCCGTTCCACTTGCACAATGTTTTGTGCATGGCCTGGCATTGTGGCCTCTTTATATGAGAGTGTCCCAAAAATGGTTGCACGAAGAACTTGCAGAGATGCAAATGGGAATACAGTGACTTCCACAGTCTTTTTCTTACGTTTCCATTTCTAAGAGCTTGAGTGCAAGTGGAAATTTTGTGCCAGATCCCGCCCCTCCGCTCCTTGTACACCATCAGATAAGTCGATATTTTCAACATTGTGGGGAAACAATAGTTGCTTCAAACTGGTGAACTATGGTTTCTGCTTTCCCTGCTCCAAACTTGGGGTAAGCTGTGGTTGCCAGTTCAGGTTTGCTGTCTGGTTCAGATGTCCAGACATGCTGTGGTTTGTCACAAAAGCAGAAATGTCAGATTAGATTGCTGCCTGAGGAGCGTGGTGGTGTCGTGTTTATAGAAATATTCATAGGTTGCAAATGAAGTATCAATAATCCCTTCTGTCAGTTCAGCACTCCAGGATGTTTTTCCAAATGCGGGCCTCTAAAGAATGGTCACCTAAAAATATGCGTAGAGTCAAAAGGTCAATAAGGTGGTTTGCGAGACCTTGTTTTAGACCCATGGCGGCCAAGCAAACCAGTGAAAAATGGTCATTGAAATTCTTGAATTTGCAAAGAGCATGAAACTTGCCTCTTGGGCACAGTAGCCAAGCCATCCATATATGGAAGAGCCCCCCAGCCACATGCAGTGGTGGCTTCAGCTATCTCTACATCAGACATGTGAGCACAGCTTAGATTTAGGGAGAGGTCAATATGGAATCACTGTCTCCCCCAGCAATTGTTTTTTTTCTTTCTGCAGTTCAGCATGATTCTCACGGAGACAGTAAACCTGTATTGAGTCATAAGAACATAAGAGAAGCCAATGTTGGATCAGGCCAATGGCCCATCCAGTCCAGCACTCTGACACACAGTTGCCAAAAATACCAGGTGCCATCAGGAGGTCCAGCAGTGGGGCCAGGACACTAGAAGCCCTCCCACTGTTGCCCCCCCCCCCACAAGCACCAGGTTACCACTTCAAACTTCCCAGGGAGATCGCATGATCAAAAATCCATAAAATAAAAATATTCCTCATAGAAAAGTTTTCTCAGCTTATAGCCTGGCCTTCCTAGCATGCTAGATTGCTGTGTGGAGGAATGCTGTAATATAGAGCAGCATTCAGATGTTTTATTCCCATATACTCTCAGAAGACACACAGCTCAAACACTATTTTTTAAAAGAAGTGTTAGCATTATTGTTAAAATAGGATTACATATCTTGATTATCAGTGGGACAAGTGAAATATAAACAAATCAATCTATATATCTTGCATATGATTAACTGTATGACTATATACTGGGGTTGCCAAGTCCCATCTTCACCCCAGTGGGGGACTTTGGGGGGCATTCCTGGAGGGGGCGGGGCATCCCGACATGATGACATCACGTTGGGGACGTCCCGCCCACCCTATCTTCTAGCAGTGCCGGCTCCCTGCACTTAAAGGGACCCCTTTAAGTGCAGAGACCTGGTGTTGCCCTCCTACGCATGCCCGATCTACATGGTGATTGGGTGCGCAGGAAACGCTGGATCCCTGCACTTAAAGGGGCCCCTAAGTGCAGAGAGCTGGCATTTCCTCCCACGCACCCAATCTCCGCAGAGATCGGGCATATGGGAAATGCTGGCTCCCTGCACTTAAAGGGGCCCCTTTAAGTGCAGAGACCTGGCGTCCCCTCCCCCCCGCACCCGATCTCCATGGAGATCAGGCGTGCCGGAAATGCTGGCTCCCTGCGCTTAAAGGGGCCCCTTTAAGTGCAGGGAGTTGGTGTTTCCCCCCTGCGTGCCCAATCTCCACAGAGATCAGGCGCGTGGCCCACAGCCACCCCTCTCCCTTGAGAGAGAAGGGAGAGGGGTGGCTGTGGGTGTTGTGGCTTGGGGGCGGGGCTTCCCCCAACAGCCAGCTGGCCGGTGGCAGGTAGAAGCCCCCCCAAAGTGGGGGACCCCTGCCAAACTGCGGTGGGTTGGCAACCCTACTATATACGTAATAGTGACATATTCAAAAACATTCAATGAAATAAGCTAACTATAAATATATACCAGGTAATAATTCAAGCAATATGCATAGTTCCCTGATCGTAGTAATTCATGAAATGCAAAAGACAAAATTTTATCACTAATGTTATCATTCCAAAACGTGATAAATAATGACCACTGTTCAATACATTTTTTCTGAGTTCTGCAGGTTTTCCTTATAGATCTTTAATAATGCCTCAATTTTGTCATTAGTGCCATGTGCCATATGTGATTAAACCATCCACTATTTGGTGGTGGTGGGGGTTTCTTTGTCCAGTTGGCACTAGCCTTAACTTGGATGCAGCAATTAATGCTAATTTGCTCTAAACCCTTGATGTCAAATCTGGTTGAAGCTAGTTTCAAAACCTGGTTCACCACAAACTCTAATTACAAGTGAGGCCAGCACATGTGTAAGCTGTGAACTACATGGGATGTTTGTGCTACAAGGGGTTGGATAGCCTCTAAATTTTCAGTCTGCTCTTCATCCCTTAACCGGGGTTAGAAGATGGTGTGTAACACACACAGACACAGAGTGGCCCAGACACTATGAATTCCAGCTTGGGTGGGTTATGAATTTAGCTGACTCTCTTTCCATGGTAGGATGATAACATTTGTATCTCTCCTCTTTTTGCACAGAATGTGACACGGAAACAAAAAGGGTTCAAGACATTCTTTCCGGGATTGAGAAACCACAGGTATGTGATTCAAAGGTGATGGGGTGGGGAGGGTGTTTTGCACAGCAGTGTAACTTGACGTAACACATTATATGATTTTTTCCACAAAAGAGGGCGAAATGCTTTAGATTCCGTATTGGTAGATGGGCAAGCTGTTGCTGACCGCTATGTGAAGCCTCTGGATTGGCCACACCTGTATAAGTAGAGATGGCCTTCTGCCCTCATCTGGTCACTAAAGCACCTTCTGGCTTGCTGGGATAACAGGTTGTCCTACTTCTTGAGCCAGTTCTGACCATTTAACCATAGAGATTGTGGAGAAACGCCATTTTGTGGATGCATTTAAGCTGTTGTGGGCTGGATAGGAGGAGACCATCAAACTTGAGGTAGGCCTTGGCCTAGTCTCCTCCTCATTCCCTCCTCCCCGCCTGTCTCCAACCAGTAGTCTTTCCCCCCCAAAAAAAATGGTTTTATTCATTTTACATTTAGGCAGCTCCCTAGAGAGGACAGGAAGTCCATCACGGTTGTGAGATCTGCCCCAGAATGCTGCAGGAGGGAGAGCCAGTTCCTGGGCGGGAATGGCTGTTTTATATAGTGGGGTTTTGGGCGTGAAGCCTTTCAGTCTGTCAGAAGTCTGAAGCCAGTCAGGCAGTTGGTTGGAGTCTGCAGGAGACAGAGGCCATTTTGGGAGACATGCTGATCCCACTTCCTCCAATGAAATGAAGTAAGGTACCTGCCCTGCAGACCATCTGGACAGGGGATGAGTGTAGAGAAGGGAGAGATGGAGCGGTTTTGTCACCTTTATTTTGATTCTTCCGTTCACTGTGGATATGCCTGCAAATAGTTAAAAGAGTTCTCAAATAAATGCTTTAAATGATAAAGGAGTGAAATCCCTCTGTACCACCTAGTTACCCCAGCTGCTTGGACACGCTAGGGGTGGGTCAGGTCACTAGGGGCAAAATGGCCAGTTGCCAACTCTCCAGGGGAGCCCCAAAGATTGCCAGGAAGCCCCAAGGTGGGTTCCTAGTGACACCCAAGGAGATTAGAAGGCTGTCCCGCTTAACCAGAGTCCAAAACAGGGACAGTGGTGGCAGCAATATCCGGAGGCAGTGGAGAAAAACTGCCCCTTCAGGTACCAGGTCAGGCGAAGGAGGGGTGGGCAGAGCGGGGCCTGCCAGCTGACATAGGCCCATTCAGCCACAGGGATCTTGAGCAGGAAAGCAGCACACCCTCCAGGCTGAGATTTGGGCATAGCTGCTCTCCGTCTCAGTCTGTTCCTGTTGCAGCAAGAGCTGTGATGCCACCTTGGCACGGCTGTGGCTCCTCGTCTTGAGCATCTGATTGCTGCTGCTGAAGTTTGTGGGATCCAGACTGTTAGTCACTTGTCTTTACAGTTAGCCGGCGTACAGAAATAACCCCCGCAAACATGTAAAGTTCTCCAGCCAGCATTCCTCACATACTACTTGTAGCTTTGCCTTTCCATGTGTGTGGTATGCGGCGATTATGTAATAGGGCAGTCTGGTATAAAGGTTTAATATGTATTCGTTGGAGATGACCCACATGCTTAACTTGTGACTTCAGCACATGTGTGAGTAATATGGCCGCATGGGATTCCTGCCAGTAGGAGCTGTATATCGCATGCCGCTGTCTAGCATTTATACATGCGCACACCAAATCAGAGAGCCATGAGCAAAAAGCAATATGAAAGTTAACACTCCTGTACAGATATACAGAAGACTGATAGTCTGCTTCTCAATAAATACAGTTTTCAGGATTGGAGAACAAAACTAAAACTTGGGTACAATAGAACACATGAAACTGCCTTATACTGAACCAGACCATTGGCCCATCAAGGTCAGCGTTGTCTACTCAGACTGGCAGCGGCTCTCCAGGGTCTCAGGCAGAGGTCTTTCACATCTCCTCCTACCTGATCCTTTTAACTGGAGATACCAGGGATTAAACCTGGAACCTTCTGCAATGTCAAGCAGATGCTCTGCCACTGAGCCGCAGCCCCTCCCTAAACCAACTGATTGAGAGGATGAGAGGGCTCATACAGCGAAACGCAATAAGCACTATCTATAAACTTCATGGTATTGAACCAGCACATTGCTAAAGCATGCTTGAAAGTGCCAAGGCCCTGAATCTCCAAACCCAACAGGAAGTTGATTCCATAATCTGGGAGCTACCACTGAAGAGGCCCTTTCCATGGTGAACACACCAACCTGACAGATGATGTAACTGCCACAAAATCATCCATGCTAGATATACTAGTTAAAAGGGAAACATTACATAGGAATAAAATAAAAGATTCTTTAATGAAAAAATGGAACCCAAAAGGACTGAAGCATTCAGTCTGATTTGTAGTGGAAAGGGATGGAATTTCTACTGGATGCTGACATGAATACTGTTCAGAATCCTGTAACAGAACACATGACAGAAACTTTGGGGCAGGGGGCAGGCAGTACAGCCCCCTCCAGAACATCAGCCTCACCACCATCGTTTCTGTCCTGTCTGGATTGTTTCAGTTTGTTATCCCTCAGGCACTTGACCATCCTGCCCAAGAACAAAGACTGCATCTTCTAGCAGCTTAATCACAGAAATAAACAGCTTGGTGCCATCAACGTATTGATGACATCCTACCCAAAGCTCCAGACAATCTTGCTCAAAAGTCTAAAGTACACATTAAACAAGAGGCGAATAGCACAGGTTGAGTCCCACACCGCTGATTTGGTATCACTAATGATGACTTTGACACTTTAAAAGAAACAGCTGTGGGGGGGCCCACTGTAAGTTCTTTTACACCACAGCAGGTGAGGTTTGGGGATCCACTTAAAGGATTCATCCTACAGAGTGAAGACCCCTGGCCGAAGGTTCATGCCAGGTCTGAAGCAGCAATTTCTTGGCTCACAGCCTGACTGAACCTCTTTGCCGCTATGTCTCAAGTGCTCTTAATAAAGCAGCCCGTGGCTTTCAGCCGTTGCTCTGCAGCACAATGCTAGGGTACCCGTCAGCCTCCTACTCCTGCCTTCTCACCCTCCTCCAGCTGGAAATGGGAGTTCCGTCCTCTTTGCTGCATGAGCAATAGGGCCGGCTCTCTCCTAGATGTTTAAGAAAGCCCTGTTGTTGTTCTCCATGTTGAATCCGTGCCCAAGATTTTCATCTGTGGGGGCTGTGGGAATCTCTATCCCTTTAATCTTCAGATTTTACAGATCATTAAAGTTCACAGGAGGACAGGATGTGGGGTTTTTTGTTTTTGTTTTGAGGGTTGTTTTTTCTTCACTTAGCCATATGTGCTACATGGATACGTGTGTCCTCCGTAGTGATCATAAAGGAAAGAAACCATTCCAATAGAACATTGGCTGCATACTGTACATGAGGTTCCAAGTCCCTGTCTGAATTTATGCAGAGCAATTATACAAGCATGTGTCCATAATAAAAGAATTGGAGGGAGAGAGAGAGAGAGAGAGAGAGAGAAAAAACTATCCACTTCTTTTAGTTAGTTACACTGATGCATCGACCCACCCCACACCCAACCCCAAAATCCAATTTGGATGTGTCTGTTCCTCATTTCTCTTTGACCTATAAAATTTTCTAATTGATATCAAGAGACAGTGGGGTGGTTTAAAAAAAAAAAAGCTGTAAATATCTTTGTTCTTGGCTACCGTCTCATTCCATTAGGGTACCTGGGGCATTTTAATTGCACTGTCTGATCGGAGGCGCTAAGCTTTTGCTGCAGACGTCTGGCTTAATTGGATGTCACTTTTAATCAGTCCAGGTGTCTGAAGCAGTTTGTCTTTACGCAAACTCAGAAAAATGTTAATGCTACGCAAAAATCCTCCTCGGTTTGTTTGTTTCCAACAAAAAGATTGGATCTTGTTAAGATTTAATTTCTAAATTTTTGTTTGAGATGTTACAGATGTTTTGGTACCAGGCTAAGATTAACTGCGTTTGCTGGAAACACTTTTCAAATGCTGTTGACTTCTGAAAGCAGCGATCAACATTATTTCCTTCACTGCTGCAGTCATTTCAATGGTGGGAAGGTATCAGAGTCTGGGCTTGGCACATAAACTTGTTTGCTTGCTATCTTAGCATCACAGAGCAGCTCAAGATGGGCTTTGTTCTGCTCCAGAAAGTGTTTGTGGAGGGCTGAACGGTCCCATTCTACTCTGCTCTATCTCCAGAATGGATTGTGTAATCTGGAACGGAAGTGACAATCTGCTTCAGGCACATGCAGAGAAGTCTAGCATCATTGGCTCTTTATTTCCTGCTGAGATGCTTGCCACCATCCACTTGAACACACAAAGTCACCTTGCATTGAGTCAGACCCTTGGTCCATCGAAGCCAGCTGCTCTCCAGGGTCTCAGGTCTTTCACATCATCTGTGGCCTGATCCTTTTAAATGCAGATGCTGGGAACTGAATCTGGGAGTGTCTGCATGCAAGGTAGATGCTCTACCGCCAAGCTGTAGTTTGCTGTAGTGGTTAAGAGCACAGAATCTAATGTTGGAGAACCGGGTTTGATTCCCCACTCCTCCACAGGCAGCTGCTGATGTGACCTTGGGTCAGTCACAAGTTCTCTCAGAGCTGTTCTCTCAAGAGCAGTTCTCCAAAGAGCTCTCTCAGCCCCACCTACCTCACAGGGTGTCTGTGGTGGGGAGGGGAGAGAAAGGAGATTGTAAGCTGTTCTGAGACTCCAAATGAAGAGCAGGGTATAAATCCAGTCACCTCCTCCTCCTCCTCCTCCTCCTCCTCCTTCAGACCTCCGAGTATAAGGCAGGTGATGTCCTATGCAACATCTTATTATCTTAGTATGCCTTACCTTGCATGTTCCAAGGCTTCTGGTGTGGAATTAGTGTGCGTTATAGTGCTCCCCCATTAGACTGGACCCTTCAACACACACAAGGAAGAAATAGTATAGCCTGTGGGTGGGGGTGGAAGGGACAAGATCTTGTGATCAGGCACTGTCCATTTGGCATGCTGTTTCCAGGTAACCATCTGAAGCCCACTGGAATTCAGCAGGCCCGGAGTTTGTTCTGGAAACGACTTCTGCCTCACTTCAAACTCAGGATTCTGATAGAGTCAAAACTCTAGCTCTGCACTGCACTGGGGGCAGACTGCACATGTGGCATAACCCTGTTACGACTGTATCACTTTGTCTCACGTAGTTTAGGTGCACCAACAGCCAACATAATTTTTTTTGCCAAGACAGATTTTCGTCTTTTAGTGATATGTCGGGGGGCAGAAATGGTGTGCATGTATGTGCATTGAGAGAGAGAGAGAGAGAGAGAGAGAGAGAGAGAGAGAGAGAGAGAGAGAGAGAGAGAGAGATATTCATTCATTCCAATATGCCTCTCAGAATTTATTCTAATGTCTCATTTGCTTTCTTCCCTGAAGGTATCAAATATTCAAGCAAGAACAGTTTTGCTCTCATGGTCTCCTCCAGCTGGCCTTTTAAACGGAGACAGACACAGCAATGGTTTGCCTTACACCTGTACTTACGAAGTGGCCTTATCAGACAAAGGGAGAGATGGAAAGTACAAAATAATTTACAGGTAGATGTGGTCGTATGCTGTGTTTTTGGTGCTTGTTTAGCATCTAAGGCAAGGGTGTAGAACTCATTTGTTATGGGACTTTGTTGGGCCGGGTCATGTGTGTCATAAAATGTAATGCCAGGTAGCGGAGATGTAAACTTTATAAATGGCACAGACAAACATGATTAAAGATATTATAGCAAGTATGCCATTGGAGTCTCACATTAGGAGGGTATGTGTGTTAAAACTAATATTTCTCTGCAAAACTGAAGTTTCTTGTGCTTGTTGAGCTCTATATTTTAACTGTGGTTGGTCCCAAACCTTCTCCCTCACACCATTAAAAATATAAGCTACAAATGTAAATGGTCTGAGCCTAGGACTCAGGGGAAAACATGAAATGACTGAGCATTGCAAGCTTCCCTCCACCCCCTTCCAGGTCTACTCAGAGTGGCAGTGGCTCTTCAGGGTCTCAGGTTTTTTTTTTTTTTACAGGGTGGTCCTCTTCAGCACTTGTTCTGCTATTATTCCATTGGATCCCCACATTAGGAGGGGGTGTGTTTTAACACTAATATTTATCTGCAAAACTGCAGTCCCTTAAGTTAACCCTGGCTGGTCCCAAACCTCCCCCCACCACGCGCTTAAAACGTGCCTGCCTAAATTGGAAAGGTGGGGGAATAGTGGGATTTTTTTTAATAAAAAAGAAACACAAGGATCACAGCAGAGGGAACCCCCCCCCCCCAGTTCCTACCCGTGACGAGGACTACGGAGGCTGGAGCGGTGGCTGGGAAGTTTGGCAGCCCCGCCCTCTGCTTCCTGCTCTGAGGCAGCCCCACCCTCTGCTCTCGATACTCCAAGGCAGCTCAAGCTCAGAACAGCGAGGATGGGGAGGGGGAGGGAAGAGAGCCCACTCCAGAGCCGGATTAAAGGCCTGGGCAGGCTGGTTCTAGCCCACGGGCCGTAGGTTTCACACCTCTGATCTGAGGGGTGTCTTTAGGCTTTACTGCTCTTGTCCCCCCCCCCTGATTGAAAGCTATGTTCCTTTTACATTCAAAGTTGAATTTAATTAATTTAATTTAATTTTAATCTGGTTGCTACCATTTTGCCATTTCCTCCTCTTTTTCTTTCATGTTACCCACTAGTTTTTTCCCCATCATGCTCACCAGCTGGAAAAGCCGCCTCCAAAGCATTTATATACATACCCCGATGACTGCCAGAGTGGAATGTTGAGGATATGCCAGCTTGACTACTGTGTAGTCCGCACATCTCGAGAGTTTTTTTTAAAGGGGCCATTTAGCCTAGAAATCTGTGAAACTTCCTTTTATATCTGGGAGTACTTCCATCCGCTGGATGTCACCTGGTTGTAATAGCTGGTAAAGCAGATTAGGATTGGTTGTTTTCTCTTTACAGGCAGGTTAAGCCGGACAATACTGAGGGTGTGCGTAAACCTGCTGTGCTGTATCCGTTGTGTGTGGTTTTGGGAACAATCTTCACACAACCACTTCAATGTGCAGTGGCTTGGCAAAACGAACTGACTATGCAAACATGTCAGTGCAGTCTGTACACAGTGTTCAGAGTACATCTCTTTCCTGCAGCGACGTCCCTTATGGAAGCTTGGGGGGAAGCTGGGGTATCTCACACATTCTGGGGTGGTTTCATGCCAGAATTGTCACGTAATGTGCAAGTGGGAGAAAGGCAAAACCAAAAGAAGTTCATACCTACAGCCTCCTCAATGGTCCCTTTCCCCTCCTCTCTTTTTGGAAACAGCTGTATTTTCTTTCTCTTGCTCCTCCCAATGGCAAGCCAGAGCAGTTGCTGCCAGAGAGAAACACGAACTAGTTTGTGTAGCCATTTCTTTCTTGCTCTCTGCCCAGGAAAATTTGGGACTGCTCCATGAAGAGGGGTCCTTATTCTTCCATTCTCCTTCCATCTCTCTGTTCTCCTTGCATGGGGTGCAGAAATTGGAAAAAAATGTGTTGTTTCTTGCAGTTTGTCAAAATGGCAAACTGCAGCTTGTTCTGTTGCCTACAAACCAGGGTTTGACGTCTTTGTTCGGTTGTGTTCTGGAACCTTGGTTTGCAGCAACAGAATAAACATCAGCTTTTCATTTCCCCCAGTTTTGGAATTGCAACTTTGTTCAAGCTCTGTGAGCAAGCCCTAGGACTTCCTTGGCAAAGACCCGACAGCATTTTCCTAATCTGCCCTAACCTGGATGTCCCAGTATAGCCCAGTCTCATCAGTTCTCAGAAGCTAAGGAGGTTGGTCCTGGTTAGTATTTGGATGACAGATCACCAAGGAAGTCCACAGTCACCACACAAAGGCAGGTAATGGCAAGCAACCTCTAAATGTCTCTTGTCTTGAAAACCCTACAGGGTCACCGTAAGTCGGCTATGACAAGACGGTACTTTCCGTCGCCACCATCTGCCCATAGGCTCCCCACTCCTTCCTTCCCACATGTGACATGTTATTTCTAAATCAGCACATTGATTAGATTAGACAGTTTACAATCATTTTCTTTTCTAAGGTCTACTACAAGCATTCAGAATTTGAGTCCAGGATCACCAAAAAGGCCAACAAATTTCTCCGGGGTATAACCTCAGTGAGTTTTGACATGAAAGGTTATACCCTGGAAAATCTTGTTCATCTTTAAGGTGCTACTGCTGGGCTCCAATTTTGGGCTGTTATTACATACTTTCATGGCTACCACCTGAAATTACAAGCATTCAGGATCATTAAAAAAACTTCTCAAAAACTCTGTGTTGTTTTGTTACCTTTTATAGGCCTTGAAGGTACTTTTGTGGCTTATGAGGCAGTTTTTGTTTTCCTTGTTGACTCTAGATTCAGGGAGTACAAACACCTCTTAAGTATTTACATTGCTATTTTCTTGTACCATTTGTTTTTTTCAGTGGAGAAGAATTGGAATATAAACTGAAAGACCTTAGGCCAGCAACAGAATACCATGTCAGGTGAGCTACAGTGGCTGGAAAGATTGCATGCTTGTCATTTGTACATTTATAAATGTTAGAATGAAAGCCCAAAGCTTCTCAGGTGCTCACATTCGTGCGTGAATGCTGACAGTCTCGAATAGATATTGTGACCTCTTTGAAAACAGGCTTCTGTTGTCTGGGCTTTTTTAATATATGGAAATGAATGCATTGCTTTTAGCCGTTAGCATTCAGTATGTGAGGTTTTGGACATGCACAAAATTTATTTGGTATTTTCAATATTGTGCTTGAATGTTGACAGTTCAACATGTTTTGACATTTCCCTGTAGAGTGTGTGTATGCTAAAACTGAAGAGCTCTGTATTTTTCTGACTGTATAAATCAAAGATAGATAAAGGGGCCTGGGCTCAGCGATAGAGCACTAAGGTTCCAGCTTCAGTCCCCACCATTTCTGATTAAAGGATCAGGCAGTAGGCAAAAGAGTTTGAGATACTGGAGAGCTGCTGCCAAACAGAGTAGGCAACACTAAGCTTGTTAGGCTAATAGCCTGACTCAGTAGAAGGCAGCTTCTTGGGTTCATGTGAGAAGTGCCACTTTCCTTTTCAGGAGTTTGCGATTTTGTTGAACCTCATTTTTTTTTTCAAAGGCTGCCTGTTTTAAAAGACCTCTTGTGTTCTAGCACAGTCTGATATAGGACAGTCATTTCTAATAGCAACAATAACCAAAGTAAAGCAGCCTGTAAAATTTTGCCAGACAGTTTAACCGAAAAATCATAAGCAAGCACATACCAAGCTTGTGGTCTCCACTGAACAATGAGATATTAGAATGAAACTTACTACATGTGCTCAGGGTGCACAATTCTCTGCTTCAAGGTAGAATATCAGCTTGGGCTTTCGGTTTCGGCGTCGCGAATGGCGGCCGCTTCTCGGGACGCTCCCGGAGGCGGTTAGCCCACGCGCAGTTAGGGGGGGGTCTTCGCATGTGCGAAAGACCCTAGTGAGCCTTAGGTAAAGGCTCCGAACCGGGGGCGCTTGGGGAGTAGCCTCTTTGCCGGCAGACAGCCGGGAAATTGAGGCTTTCTCCCCGCCCCAATCGGCCCCGCTGCAGCGTGCCCGTAATGGGACTTAGCGGCGCCACCGATTTCCAGGAGTGAAGACAGCGCCATGGTCTAACATAAAAAGAAGAAGTGGCATCGAATCGTGAGTTGAAGATCTATTTTGAAGCGTAAATCGGAGCCCCCCTGTATGCGTATAAGCGTTGGGAGGAGGGAGGAATTCCCACCCCCTTTGAGAAGCAAGATCTACAAAGGGAGCGCGAAGGGGGGCAGAGAGAAAACAAAGTGTTGGTGAAAGTACCGTTGGGGTTGCATGGAAGACTGCGATCATCTTAGCTTCCTGAGGGATGCGGCACCGAACTTTTTAAAAGTAAACAAAAAAACCCAAAATGTCGATAATGGAAAAAGTCCTGCAGACACCGGAAGAGAAGAGAGGAGGGACTTCCGGTCCAGACAGCCCCCCCAAGAGCTTGCTGTCAATCAACAGGAAAAGGAGACGCTGTGCCCCCTGCTGGAACAATTGCAGAAAATCAACGAAACTCTGTTCAAAATGGAAAGTGTTCTCATCAGTCGACAGAAACAGATATCGGAAACAACTAGAAAGATGATGGAGATCGAAGAGAAATCGAATTTGATTCTAGGTTTCCAGGGCGTTAAAGAAGAAGAGAAAGAAGATCTCGGATTTACCTTGACAAATGTCTTGGCACCCCTAACTGGCAGTGAAGCGATAAAGTTAAAAGAAGAGGTGGATAAGGCTCCCAAAGCCTGTTCCGCTTTTATAAGGGGATGTCGAGCATAGCAGGCGACAAACTGGAGATCTAATTTCATCTGAAGAGTTTGTGGAGCCCTGGAAGCTTGAAGGTCAGAAGTTTAAGGAAAAAGAGAAAAGAAAGAAGACGGATTTCATCTTCAAAATACGGAAACTTCTGAAGAGACACGCCAGCAGGGAGGAGGATGCAGCATTCAAAACTGGGATAAGTGAAGAAGACAGCAGCCCTGGGGAAAGTGGTGATGGAACGGAAGACTTCAAAGTTAAAATGGACTCAATCCATAACTGGAAGAAAATTAAAAAGAAGATACTTTGAGGACTGTTCGTGTAGCATCTGGAAGGAGCTGTTCAATTACTAACCCCAATGGACTTTACTAACTGTATTAACAGAGTGACTTTGGACTTTGCGATAGATAAAAAGAAGATCTTCTAACCATGATGGATGCCAAAATTTGTATTGGTTATTAACCCAAACTAACCCTCACTAACAGAAAAAATTTTCACTCCATCTTTCTCTTTTTCCATCTGTCTACCCTTCCCTTTTCTTATAAAAAGAATAAAATTCTCTCTTTTTTAAGAGAGTTTTACAAAAAAAAAAAAAAAAAGGTAGAATATCAGCTTGACCTGTTTTTTTGGGGGGGTGGGCAAAGGAAAATGCCAAACCAATGCCAGATGACTCTGTTTATTTACTTCATTTATACTCCACTTTCCTCCCAAAAGGAGATTCAATGCAGCTTTGTATCAACATTATCTTCTCTGTTTTATTCTCACAACAGCCCTGTTAGGTGTCAGGTTCAAAAGCAAGGAAACACGAGATAGGAAACACAGCACAATGGATACAGTGTGAAACAATACAGAATCATTACTGACATTAGGTAGTTTGGCTGAGCATGGGTGAGGTCACCCAATGAGTTTCCATGGCTGAGTGGCTGTTCGAACTTGGGTCTCACCGATCCTTGTTTGACACTCTAACCACTACACCACACAGTGGTGTACATTTTTCAGGGTCAACTTGCAGCTCAGCACTACACCTGTTTTTAAGGGGGTGGTCAAGAACAATGAATTTGATTTTCAGTTTTCAGAGGTGAAGATTGAAAGCTGGAGCACGCAATTCAATAATGATCTTGAGCTCTCTCCCTGCCGTGGCTTTTCAGTAGGGGCAGGAGCAAGTGAAGGCTATCAAACACTGTGGAGGAGGGGCCAGGGCTCAGTGGTAGAGCATCCGCTTGGCATGCAGAAGGTCCCAGGTTCAATCCGCGGTAGGGTTACCATTCTATCGCTCCTGCCATGGCCCCTGTTGCACCATGTCCCTGCCCACTCCCGGAATGCCCTCCACAATCCCTCCACACCAGTGTGACGATCAGACCTGGCAACCCTAATCCACAGCACCTCCAGTTAAAAGGAACAGGGAGTAGTTGATGTGAAGGTCCTCTGCCTGAGACCCTGGAGAGCTGCTGCCAGTCTGAGCGGGCAATACTGACCTGGGTGGACCAAGGGTCGACTCAGTATAAGGGAGCTTCATGTGTTCATGCCTCTGATATCCCAGGGGAAATGGAATGAGCAGAACACAGAAACATAAGAACTGTGCTTTGTTAGTCAGGGATCAGCAACACTGATAAACGAATGCCTGTCCAGAGATTTTAACTAACCCTCATGCTGTTGATTTCAGCTTTGAATTTCTTAAAGTGGGATGCATCAAGATGGCGGCTTCCCACCATCCTTGCTTGGCCCCTATAGCGCACATCTGGGAATCTGGGAAGCAATGAGTGGAAAGAATGGTGTCTTTCCCCCTTTAAGGTGCACCCCTTTCATGTCCACCGTGGGGGAATCAGCAATGTCAACTGGCTGAAAATTCTGTCGCTCCTGCCATGGCCCCTGTTGCCCGACCATGTCTACTGGTTGGTGAGCAGTATGAGCTAAAATGCTCAGTGAAGCTAGACCGTGGAAAAGAAGCACTGAGACAAACTTCTGATTCTTACCAGTTAGAGCTGGGCCCCTATACCAGCTCAAAGTCTGTGGCAGCCCTAGGTTTGCCTTTTTTTCTGTGTAGAACATCTAGTAAATACAGCTGGCGTTTGACAGGTGTAAATATGTTCTTGGCTGCTGTTGAAACTCTCCCAATCACTGTAAGAAAGGAAGGGAAATGCCATGTGTGTATGACGTCCAGTTTTTCCGACTTAAGTTTCTGGCTCTCATTGGAGACTGGTTTGGAACTCCTGCAAACCCCAAACTCTCTCCCATCTGTACTTTGGCGCTCTCTGTGCTAGCGTGCTGGCCCCTGTTACGAAACGCATTTTCATGGGCTGAGTTTGATGCTGGGAGAGCTAAAAAGTGTTCCATTTGCCAGCTTTTTTTAAAAAAAAAAAGTCTAGGATGTTTCTGTGTGCAAATCTCACTTTTCTATCAGTTGTGGAAGTTCCTTACCTATTTTTAGTGCCCCTGTAAGGCGACTCATGCTGCGACTCATGCTTTAAAAATCAAATTGCAGCTTTAACTAAAAGTAATCTCTCTCTTTTTGTTTGTTTATAAGTATGTGTGCCAGAATATGATTTGTGTTAAAGGCTGTATTTTAGGAATATGTAGAATGTTGGCTGGAATATGTAGAATATTGGCTGGAGGCTTTGCTGTGGGAAAATATTACCCTTTGTGTACTGTCTTTTTCTTTTAAATAGCTTTTTTATTATTATTACTTTAAATTAAAATAGGGGTACAGAAAAGGGGGAAGGGGAAAGGGGAGATACAGATATTATAATAATTATAATTTATTCATAACAAGGATGATCAACATCAGAGTAAATATAGAGCATTTAACATAGACATTTAAAATACATAGCATTTTTCAAGCAGTTAATGGCTCCTCACATTCTGAGCCAGGTTACCCACACTGCCTCAATGTGGAAATAATGGAAGGATATAAATTTCACACATTACGCCTCGCAAACATCACTGACCGTATAAACACTGAGGGCAGTATCTAAATTCATTTGTATATTTTCTAAGGCCAACCTGCTTTCTTAGAAGATTCCACTGAGCTGTATGTTTGTTCATTTCATTAAAGACAGCGATCTAAGACAAACAGCGAGGGTTTAGGTTGTGTTTCTCTTTTACTATAGCGGCACGTGTTTTGCTCCGTTTCCCATTTTAACCTGTTCCAGCCTCACACAGATATTTTGACATAGGTTTCTTTCAAGCCTGTTAAAGGAATACTTTAAAACATTGCATTCCTTTCTGGCTAACCTACATTCGCTCTCCTTTTTAGAAATCCCGTCTGTTTTTCCAGACAAAAGCAAACTTCCTCACACTTTTCCTGCCACTGGATTCTTCTCTAGCTGCTCTCTGGGCTGCTTTCGCCTTGAGAGCCAGTGTGGTACAGCAGTTAAGAGTGTTGGACTAGGATCTGGGAAACCCAGGTTCGAATCCCTACTCGTGCCAAGGAAGCTCTCCAGATGACCTTAGGTCGGTCACATGCTCTCAGCCTAACCTACCTCAAAGGGTTGTTGTGGGGATAAAATGGAAGAGAGGAGAATGAGATAAACTGCTTTGGGTCCCCACTGGGGAGGAGTGTGAGGACTAAATGAACTAAAGGAAATAAATTAAAAAGAGCAGGGATAGTGTTGTTGTTTTTAATCACACTGACAGCAATCTGAGTCCCAAGCAATGTTCCCTCTAAGCTGTGGAGTCTTGTGAGCAAAAATTCTACTTTGTGAGCTACCAGCATTAAAGTTGTGAGTGAGCAATGTGGCTACTGCATAAATTAGTTTGCTCTGGAGCCATCCTTCCTGAGTGAAGACAAAAATGTGTGAGCTGGAGGCTAAAAAACTGTGAGCTGGCTCACACTAACTCAGCTTAGAGGGAACACTGGTCCCAAGTCAGGCTGTGCCCTGCTTTAAAGCCAAGGCTGATCTGAGAGTAGTGGTGATGAATGAAGGATCATATGAAATCAAGATCCCTTTCAGGTGGGTCAGATGGAGGGGTATGTAGAAAACAGGAACGAGGAGGAACTAGCAGCTAACAGGATACACTCCCCAGAGACAAAAAAATCCAAGTCAAGCAATATAAGAGAATTTCAATATGATAGAAAAGTAATATATCATAAATCACAACATGTGAAGAGGTTATATGCACAATTCTACAAAATCAGCATTAGAAAACAACATCAAAAGTAAAGCAATTCCAGTCACAAATAAACATTAAAGCCTACATAAACAGTCTCAGCAAACTATTTGCTTACCTGTCACCTTAATTGTATGCCTCCTTTGGAGTATTTATAGACATTTGATATGTGTCTTATGTTTGCTAAGACTATTTATGTAGGCTTAATGTTTATTTGTGACTGGAATTGCTTTACTTTTGATGTTGTTTTCTGATGCTGATTTTGTAGTGTTGCACGTATTACCTCTTTACATGTTGAGATCTGTGATACATTGGAGAAGAAGAGATTTGATTTATACCTCGCCCTTCACCCCGAGTCTCAGAGCAGCTTACAAACTCCTTTCCCTTCCCCTCCCCACAACAGACACCCTGTGAGGTAGGCGGGGCTGAGAGAGCTCTGAGAGAACAGTCCTTGAGAGAACAGCTCTGACAGAACTATGGCTTGCCCAAGGTCATCCAGCAGCTGCAAGTGGAGGAGTGGGGAATCAAACCCGGTTCTCCCAGATTAGAGTCTGCACACTTAAGCAATGTACCAAACTGGCTCTCCTATTGAAATTCTCTTATATTGCTTGACTTGGACTTTTTGTCTCCGGAGAGTGTATCCTGTTAGCTATTGTCAAAAGGAGGGAGCAGGTAAAGATTAGCCGGGGGGGGGGGGCGGTAATACTAGATTTGAGAGGAAGAGAGCTGTGAGCATTTTCCTTCCCACTGGCTACCAAAGAGGCCGCTTCCCCAGCATCCTTCAGGCTGGCATCCCCTCACCGCTCTGTTGCTGGTGATATTCTTTGGCAGTGTGTGTTGAAAATGTATGTGCCTGAACCTTCAATCACTGTAGAGGGGAGGATTGATTTCTTTCCTACTCTTTGAGCAAAAGTAGCAAAGTATCTCTCCTACTGTGCCGAAACCCATGCACGCACCTGGTATTGCAGGTCAGTGACATAAGAAGCAAATAAATACATGATATAGGGAAAGTGTTCATAGAGCAAGCATGGTGTAGTGGTTAGGAGCAGTGGACTCTAATCTGGAGAACTGGGTTTGATTCCCCACTCCTCCTCCACATGAAGCCTGCTGGGTGACCTTGGGCCAGTTACTCTTCTCTCAGAGCTCTCTCAGCTTCACCTACCTCACAAGATGCCTGTTGTGCGGAGAAGAAGAGAAGGTAATTGTAAGCCGCTTTGAGATTCCTTAGGGTAGAGAAAAGCAGGGTATAAAAACTAGCTCTCCTTCTTCTTCTATATTATTTTGAAGTCTGTGGGAAATTAACCTGCCAGATAAGTCCAGAATGGCGCCAGGCAAAATGCAGGAAGAGAAAACTGGCATTACTCAAAGCCTGTTGTATTGGGGTTGCTGTGCAACTGAGTCAGCACCGAGCAGTGAAATACGCAAAAATATACGTGTGAAGAAGCTGTATAACTAAGTCAGAAAACCGTTCTAGGTCATCTTAACCTTGGCAGTGTTTCCCTGAGGTTTACATTTTCACAGGGATAAACTGTTCTGGAATATTTTTTTTTATTTTATTGTTCAGATGCATGAGAAAAACACACTTCCCTTTCAGTATCTTGCATCTGGGAGTCGTATTTCTTTAGGGATGTTATATGAAGCCTCTTTAATGCCAGCTAGTTTCTTTAAAGAACGTTTTTCCATTTAATTTCTAGGTGGCAAAAGGCAGTATGTGTGTGTGTATATATATATTTGTCCTGACCTGGATGGTCATGCTAGCCCGATCTTGTCAGATCTCAGAAGCTAAACAGGGTCAGCCCTGGTTAGAAATGGGATGGGAGACCACCAAGGGAGTCCAGTGACCAAACCACCTTTGTTTGTCTCATGCCTTGAAAACCCTACAGGCGTTGCTATAAGTCAACTTGCGACCTGATGGCACTTTCTGCCATCATTCATGCAACATCAGTGATACTTCTATTTACAGCTTTTTAACCCTGCTTTTGCTGACTCCACAGCACTATTCCAGGTATAGTGTGTGTTTACTTCATCCACATTATCTCTGTAGTTTATCCAGCAAGGCTCTAAAGTAGGTCTGTAAGATTCCCATTTTGTGCACTGAAGGATTCAGTCTGAAGCTAGCTGAAGGTCCGGTTATGAAGCACATGGTGTGAGGCAAGACTGGAAAGCGGCTCACAGCCCATGGTCCTCACCACACTAGCTCTCAAGCACCTACTGATCTCCTAAAACAAAACAGCCAGTCCCACAGTTTAAGCAGTGCTGTTTTCATCGTCCGTCATTCTTTTTCCCCCAGAGAGAGACCCAAGCTGGTATTCCAGACTGTGGCAACGGCTGTATCATGGAATAAACCAAGACATCTATCTTGAGAAATCATAGCTAAGACTTAACTGTGATTAATAACTCTCAAACTGCTGTTTCAGATCCTGTATCCCAACTAACCATAGTTATCAGAGTAGACTGTGTTCAGATAATCATACTATCGTGTTTAAAACACGGCTTCATGTGATATCTGAACAGAATAAGCACTAGCATGAAATAGGGTTGCCAGGTCCCTAACTTTTGCCGGCGGGGAGGCTCCAGCCCGGTCTCCTGGATGCTTCTGCGGAAGTGACATCACCGTGCTAGGCACATTGCATGGGGGAGTTCTAGCATTTGTCCAGAAACTCTGTGGTCACCATAGATGGAACAAACCCCGAATTGCTTCTTTATTCAGAACATTTCTATGCACCTTCTTCAGTGTTCTGCTCAAGGTGACTTATAATTTAAAAAGGAGCCATTAGAAAAACAAGACGTTAGACATAAGCAGCATAAAAACTATCCATAAAACAGAAGTAGACCATTAAAAAACTGCAGAGATTTAAAAAAAAGCCTGGGTAAAATATGTGTTTTAACCTGACCCCTAAAAGAAAGTAAAGTAGGCACCATGTGAGCTTCAAGCAGGAGGGCACTGCAAGGGTGAGGTGCCACCACAGAAAATACCCTGTATCTTGTTTCCACTTACATTGCCTTTGAAGATGGAGGCACAGAGAGCAGGGCTTGATGGGTAGATATTAACTGGAGGGCTGGAGGTACGGGAGGAGATGGTTCCTCCCCTTTGGAACTAGTGAAATACTTTTAAAGACAAGGTTTTAATCACTTACAATGTGTAGTATAAAGATTTTTGGCATGGCAATCTATAGTATTCAAATATAATAATTCCTGTGTTATACTGTAGGTATAGACAATGCATTTTCAAGAATGTTCATGTTTAAATGTGGCCAATTTTGTCCACAATTAACATGATATATAGTGTGTGTGATCATACACTGTTAAATAGCTCCATATTTTCATTGTCACAGACTTGACATCCACATGGGCTGCTATCCATAACATGACTGTATGAGACTGTCTCTGTGCAAATGTATGAAAGTGTTTTCTTTACTACAAAACTTGCATCTTCAGCTTTTATTTTCCCCTGCCTGTCAGATGGCCAAAAACTAAGATATGTGTGCTAAGTTAGCATAGGGTGCAACAATTTGACATTCTCTCTCCCTTTTGAGACTTGAAAGTATTTGCGGTTTTTCTCAAAGAAAAGTAATTTATAGTTTTAAATTTCATAACGATGCAAAATAATACAATTTTATATGCTTACTAAGCTACAACACGTGTGTTTCATGCTGTCAAAGCAGTAAAATGAGCTTCAATTTATAAGAAATCTGTTCCTCAAGGAAATCGCAACTTTGGAAGGTAGACTCTATGGAATGTGAGCTCTGTTCCCTCCCAAAACTCCACCCCCAAATCTCCAGAAATTTCCCAAATGGATAGACTAGTGGCAATCCAAGAGAGGATCTTCTCAGTCATGGCAAAAAAATTAAGGAACCCCCTCCCCAGAGACATTCATGGTGTCCCTTTCTATCGCTGTCTTCCACCAGCTGACGTTCCTTGGTGATTCCTCCTTTCAGCCTTGGTTTTAATTTGCAGCCTGAGAGAAAGAGAGCTCTGTTTTTAATTGAGTTTATGCTGTATTTTATTATGCTGTTTTAATTGGTGACCCTGATTGGGCAGAAAGGCGAGATATACATGTTGTAAATCAATAAACGCGTATTTTTGCTTCGGAATACAGGTTTATAGTACTATCCTGTGAAGTCTGAGTATGACCCAAGAGAATGGAGATCGCAGACGCTGTTACAAAGTGACAGTTACTTTTCTCTCCACAACATGAAATCCTATTTAATTTGAACTGTTGCCTACAGATGATGAGGATGAGGAAACATTTGGGGGTTTGGCTGTGCACACTGTTCTCGCATTGCCAAGCCAAACCTCCAGATGGAAGGGGGGAGGAATCCGTAAATGGATTCAATTTGTTCTGATTCTCGCTAGCCAGCAGTTAGATGTTGACAACTGACAATTCTGGAAGGCATTTTTCAGCTCAAAGACGCTACCCTTGACCTGAACAGAGAATATTCTGTATCGCGAAGTAAAATGCATTAAATTCCTGCACAGAGGAAGCAAATTCTATAGCGAAACCCCCAGTTCTCAGTATTTGTGAAGCATTTGGATTTTGCTGATGTAGGGGATAGCATTTATATTTTGTTGATGTAAAACAGAGCTGTTCCTCCAGGCCTTTGGCTGAGGCGATGGACGTCCATTACATCTGGGCCTCCCCTGCGTTGCGGAGATGTGTTTAGTGATTAAACATCTAGAGACTCCGCCGAATGAGTTTTCCACCGCAGCATCGTCTGTAGGCGGTCATTCAGTCATCTGGTGCCCAAACCAAGACTGTTTTTAGATTGTTTTAATTTGGTTGTATTATTTTAACCCTACTTATTGTATATTACAATCACTACATTTGCTGAGGAGGGTGGGATATAAATCAAACTAACTAACTAACTAAATAACAAATAGTTTGATTTTAGAAATCTGTTACAGGGAGCAGGTCGGTGGAAGAGGATGTTCAGTGACTCTTCCATGTTGGTTGTGCTGATAAAGTCTGAGGTTTTGAATCGTCTTTCTGCCATGTAGAATAAAACAGGAGTCCTGTGACACTTTAAATACAAACAAAATTTTATTCTGGCGTAAGGTTTCGTGAGTCAGAGCTAACTTCATCTCATGCGTTGAAGCATTCATCTGTTATGCTGATGCCTTTATATTCACAACAGAATGGTGGCCAGGAGAGATATTACTAAGCAAGGCGGGTTTGAAACAAGCTCTGTTTTTCTTTTCTTTTTAAATTGATTCAGTAGGGGTAGGCAAGGCTCCCTACCAGCTGTTGTTAGGTAGGCAAAGTAGGTTTATTACCCTTCTTCAAGCTTCAGGAAGGCTTCTGGCCCCGTTGGTGGACCTCCTGATGGCACCTGGGTTTTGGCCACCATGCGACACAGAGTGTTGGGCCGGATGGACCAATTGGCCTGATTCCGCATGGCTTCTCTTATGTTCCTAAAAGTTCGGCATCATTGGGTGTTTCCAACTCATTAGTCAGACCCCTGAAAGTGCCCACGCATTAACGAATGTGATGACCCAAGCCGCCGAGCAATCCTGAGACTGGGAAAATGAACCGTGAAGCTCACCTGCTTCAAGTACAGGCATTAACTTTTCCCCCTCCAAATCTGTTTCTGCTTTCAGGGTATACGCTGTGTACAACTCAGTAAAGGGATCCTGTTCAGAACCTGTTGGCTTCACCACTCACAGCTGTGCCCCGGAATGCCCCTTCCCACCCAAACCTTCGCACAGGACCAAAAATTCCCTAACTTTGCAATGGAAGGTAAGTAGCATAAAAGTTTGAAACCCCTCCCCCCCCAAAAAAGAGATGTGCTATCCTGTTGAATCCTGTATAAGGCAATGTAGAAAACAAAGAGAAGTGGTTAAGAGTCCCGGATCTTTTGCTTCCTACCCTCCGGGCATCAGACAGTCCTGCACTGCAGCTGCACGGAGCACGATCCAGCACACGAGAGCTGCTTTGCATTCCTGTTCCATGCTCGGTTTCTCAGGAGAGGAAAAGGAAGCTCCCGGAGGGCAGTCTGAGACTTGCTCATTCTTATTCGACCCATCTTTCAGGATGCTTAAATGCATAGCAGGTGGTTCCTGGTATGTTTAATAACCAGGTGTGGGAAATGCTGGTGGGAAGGGGTGCAAGGCATACAAGGGGGCAGATCTGGGTGGAGGAAGGAGTCGGGGGAAGAGAGTTTCTTTTCAAGATGGAAGGGGGAAAGATGAGGGTAAATGTGGGGGTCAGCCCCAGGAGCTGCAACCCTTTCCACCGGGATCCATGTGCTCCTCAAGGCTCTGGTGGAGATGTCCATATAGCTGGATCAGTGGCACCTTTCCCCTTATGCTCAGCTTTCCCTGGCTGGTGTTTGCTCAGGAACTTCCTTCCAGGGCCCCCCTCAGCAACCCGCTGCCCTGTCCTCGGTCTGGTATTCTTCCAAAATCCTGCCCATCAAGAATTTCTCCCAGGATTTTGCCATATTGAATTATCAGACTTTATAGGCTGAACTGATGAGTGCTGTTTCCTTTCTGCATTTTGTACAGAAATGTTACAGGAGGCATGAGTGGAGATAGCTTTAAAAGGGGGTTAGACTGACTTATGGCGGTCTGGTCCACTGATGGCTGCTAACCGTGGTGACTGAAGGGAGTTTTCACGTGCAGAGGCAGTAAACCTCAGAATACCAGCGCCCGAAGGCAGCTTCAGGGGAGGGCCCGGCCTCTATGCCCTGTTTGTGTGGCCCTCCAGTGCAACTGAGTGGCCACTGAGTGAAACAGGATGCTGGACTTGGTGGGCTTGTGGTCTTGCAGGCTTATGCTCCTAGCTGTGCACTTTTGCCAAAGCTTTCTGTTCACATGCATCTCTCCCCTGCCTTTGTTATTGTCACGGTGTATAAGACAGTGCCAAAAAAGGCACTATGGATGCTGCTGTAAATATCGTTTTATCAGTATTTTTTTGTGTGCAGTCTTAATACAGGTGTGCGTCTTTCTTTAAACCTTTTTATTTATAACTTTTCCAAATATACAATATCGAACTTTTAAGATTTTGCTTATGGTTTAACACATAACATACTCAACATGAAAACATAATTTTCAATAACGTACAAAATCAATGCTTTTTTGATAGAATGCTGTTGGCATGAGATAGTGGGTGCTGTTGCATGCCAGTGACCTTTTTTTCACCAGTGTATTGCTACCGTACATGCAGGTAAATAGAAAGCTACTGCAAGAAGTGCCTGATCCAGTTCCTGCAGTGAATTTTATAAATTTATTTATTTATTTAAAAACTTTATATCCCAGTTTGGGATATAGTTAAAAGTGGGGAACTCTGATCTGGAGAACCGGGTATGGTTCCCCACTCCTCCACATGAAGCCAGCTGGGTGACCTTGGGACAGTCACAAGTTCTCTCAGAGCTGTTCTCTCAAAAGCAGTTTCTGTCAGAGCTCTCTCAGCCCCACCTACCTCACAGGGTATCTGTTGTGGGGACAGGAAGAGAAGGTGACTGTAAGCCACTCCAAGACTCCTTCAGGTAGTGAAGGGCAGGGTATAAAACCAACTCTTCTTCTACCTTCCCCCAACATCCAGCCTGAAGAAGAGTTCTTGGAGCTTTCACGGAGTTATGTGACATTCGGTTGGTCCTAATAAAAGGTATTACGTGGATTGTGTTCTGATTTTAATCAGCCCAGCAATAATCTCTAAAAAGAGAGGTGATTTTTGCTGACGTTGTTCAGATCAGGCCTGCATTCCATGAATGGCATTTTGTACTCAATATGCAGCCTTTCTACTCAGAGGTCACCATGCAGTTGTTATATCACTAGAACTTGGAATTGCTTCATAGTGCAGTGAGACCTCCTAGGCCTCTTGTCCAGGTGACAGCACAAATTACGTCTCTCAGTTTGGTGTAGCGGTTAAGAACGCAGACTCTAATCTGGGAGAACCAGGTTTGATTCCCCACTCCTCCACTTACAACTGCTGGATGACCTCAGGCAAGCCATAGTTCTGTCGGAGCTGTTCTCTCAAAGACAGTTCTGGAAAGAGCTCTCTCAGCCCCACCTACCTTACAGGGTGTCTGTTGTGTTGTGGGGAGGGGGAGGGAAAGGAGATTGTAAACTGCTCTGAGACTCTGAGTGAAGGGTGGGGTATAAATCCAATCTCTTCTTCTTCTAAAATTTTCAGTGGGATCCATAGTGAAGTCTATGTAATACTTCCCTATGTGCCACACCTATTTATTTTCCTGCTGTAGAAATTTCTTGGAGTGCATTTTAGGAAAGCTCCCTGTTGAGTTCTTTATAAACTTCATAGCGTGTTTTTTCCCCTTTCTCTCTTCTCTTTTTTGAAACATGTAGGCCCCTATTGACAATGGTTCAAAAATCACCAGCTACCTTCTAGAGTGGGATGAGGTAAGTGATGTGTCAACAAAGGGAAAATAAGTATTCTGTTGTTCTCTTGGGGACGGGTTCCTATTATGTGCCGTCAAATCACTTCTCACTTGCAGTGATCCTATGAATTAATGACCTCCAAAACGTCCTCTCATTAACCGCCTCGCTCAGGTCTTGCCAACTGAAGGCCATGGCCTCCTTCACAGAGTCAGTCCACCTCATACTGGGTCTTCCTCTTTTCCTACAACTTCTCCTGCCATTATAATCTCTTCCCCGTGAGTCCTGTCTTCTCATGATGTGACCAAAGTATGATAGCCTCAGTTTAGGCATTTTACCCTCTAGGGAGAGGTCAGAATGAAATTGTGGAAGTGCGGGGTCCAATACTGCTTTGACGATAATAGATAATGTGTAGATAATACAGGAGTTTAGAAACAACTTGCTGCAAAGTTAGCCTTCCTTTTGTAGCTTCATTGTCCAACAGAAAACAAGCCCCAAGAAATGTACTTTGGATATAGTTTCAGGTGGGCAGCCATGTTGGTCAATAGAAGAGCCAGATTCAAGTCCAGTGCCGCCTTAAAGACAGAGGAGATTTCTAGGGGCGTAACCTTTCGAGAGTCAAAGATACTTCCTCAAAAAGGAGCTTTGACTCTTAAAAACTTATACCCTGGAAATCTCATTGGTCTTTAAGGTGCTACTAAGACTTTGGGAGATCAATTTGACATACACTTAATAGTGCCATCCAAAGCAGAGTTTTGCCCCTTCTAAAGCTAGGATTGCCAGCCCCCAGGTCCGGGTGCGGGATCCCCCGGTTTGGGGGGCTTTCCTTTGCTGCCAGCCAGCTGGCAGGCAGGGGAAACCCCTCCCCTAAACAGGGACATTGCTGTGTGATCACGTCTGGGATGTCGCAGAGGGACACTCTGAGGTTTAGCCAAACTTTATGATTTTGAGGGTGAGAAAAAAGCATAGAGTTTCGCCCAAATACCAGAGCGTCCCCACGTGACATCCCTGATGCGATGACGTCACTTCCAGGTGACATCATCGCATCGGGGAAGTCATGTGACATCCGCACCCACCCCCAGAACCCCCCACCCCCAAATCCCCCCGTCGGAGGAATGAGGAGACCCGGCAACCCTATCTAAAGCCCATTGACTTCAGTGGACTCAGAAGGTATAATCTGTGCTTAGAACAGCCCTGCTAATTTCCTGGGAAGTTAGGAGCCCCAGTAGGCTCTGTGCACTTTTGAAAGTCTGTCTCTAGAGTCCAAATTTTCAAGCATGAACAGAGCTTGTGCCTAACCTTAAAAGGGAAAGAAAGCCATTGGAAACTGGAGGTCTTTCCAATAGTATGACAGAAGAAACTGTCCTTGCTGGTTTTCTGCCTGGCTCGGCTGTTAACAGCGCAAAGACTCTTTGGATCATAGAGGGCCAGTGACTTGATAACTTTTCATGGCACTGGAATTACCACTAATATTAGTGTATGAGTCAACTAGAACCTGAGATATGTATTTGGAATGCTGAAGAAATCCAACTGAGGGGGGCTTGCATGATTTGAGGGAGTGCTAGGAGGAAAGCGATTAGCCACCATTGTTGATTTCCCTTCTCTGTAGATTTGATGAGAAAGCGGGAAAGAGGCTTTTACAGATTGTTCGGTAGAAATCTGATGCAAAATTGGAGGAAGGAATATAAAATGGTGCACAGGATTCTGGGAAGGTTGTAATAGTTGTAGATTCTCCACTTGGTTTAGGCCTTTCATCCCAAACCACAGCAGCTGCTAAAACTTTTGTTGTATCGAAAGAAGGGAGGTTTCCAGGCGATTAACGCTTCGTTAATTAGAAATATCAGCCAGCCTCTGATGTTATTGCCAATGGAACATGAAACATGAGTCACAGTAAGAGATGTGAAATATCAGCCAGCCCGAACTTAGCTTGGGGGGAAATTAAATGCCATGTCTGGTAGCAAATATATGTGTTCATGGATTTACTTTAAAAATAAATAAATAACGGGACTGAAGACGAAAAGGCTGCTAGACCCTTTAGCAAATGGGCACTGATGGTTAGCTGAGTGACCATTAAAAAATGGTTTCATGTAATATAAAGTGATAGAAATGAGTTTGGAGGATATCCTGGGCTACTAATCCAGGAACTAGAGCAAGTATGATGTCCTTGCATTCATATTTTGATGCATCTCCGATTTTGCCGTCACAGTAGAATCTACATTCAACTCCTGGTTATTTTATGGCTGTTCAGAATCTTAAGATTTGGGGGCCATTATGAAATCTGAACTTGGGAAAAAGTGAGAGAGAAATGGGGGTAGTCTGAAATGTCTCATCATTTTACTCCTCCCCCAACGACACAAAAGCTGGACTTGGGTGACCTACCAGTGATGGGCCCTCTGAAATCCTCAGTCCCAGGGTTGCTTGCTAGGGTTGCCAGTTACCCCCCCCCCCGGTGGAGCATGAGCGGAGAGGACCTCTGACGGTCTCAGTGATTAATCTGGGTATGGTTTTTAATCTGAAATTCAGGTTTAATTTGATAAAAGCTCCTCAATTGCCCTGAAGGTTGCAGTCCTACTGAAGGCAATTGCAAGCCCATGGAAAAAAGAATTGTGCGCGTGTGCATTAAACAAGTTGGATGCATGTCTGGTGGAACTGTCAGATGAGCAAGCATCTCACCTTTGAAATGGCCACATGCAGCTGCTTCTTCCTTGATGGTTTGCTTAAATCCCCCTGCCACCCCTCAAAAAAAATTCCATAGTAAAGTTTATGCTTCTTTTAGCCTCATGGATATTTATAAGGTTTTGGGGAGGGAAGTAATTTAAGATTTTACTAAAGCAATGCTCTATTTTTGTTCAGGGAAAACGAAACAATGGTTTCAGAGAATGTTACTTTGGGAGCCAAAAACACTACAAGGTGACGAAGCTCTGTCCAGCTATGGGTTATACATTCCGATTAGCAGCTCAGAACGACGTCGGCACTAGGTGAGGAACTGCTTTCCTGTTGAAATCCCGGTCCAGTAGTGACTCCCTGTTCTTTTGAGTCCTGAATCACAGTTTTGTTTCCCCCGGGGCGTGGTGATCAGAGTGTTGGATTAGGACCTGGGATATGGACGTTCAGAATCCCCTCTGTCTGGCATGAAGCTCACTGGGCGGCCTGGGCTCAGTCATGCTTCCTTGACTTGACCTCCCCTGCAGGATTATTGGTAGGGATAAAATAGCAGGTGGCTCAAGTGGTTAAGATGCTGAACTGCAGGCTGTGGAAGGTCAGTAGTTCAGCAGTTCGAGACCCGGGTGCCGCATGATGGAGTGAGCTCCCGTCTCTAGTTCCAGCTCCTGCCAACCTAGCAGTTCGAAAGCAAGAAATTGCAGGTAGATAAATAGGTACCACTTTAGTGGGAAGGTAACAGCGTTCCGTGCGCCTTGGTGTTTAGTCATGCCGGCCACATGACCACGGAAATGTCTTCGGACAGCGCTGGCTCTTCGGCTTTGAAACAGAGATGAGCACCGCAACCCTAGAGTCGGATTCGACTGGCTTTCGAGCAAGGGAACCTTTACCTTTACCTTTAAAATAGCAGGAAGAGAACCACACTTGCCAGTCTGAGCTCCATGGAGAAAGATCAAATTCATAGACTTTTCCTGGGATATTTACGCTTCCTTGCTTGGAGCAAGAGTGAGCTTGGACGTACCTTCGATCCTAGAGCCACAGTTCAACATGGAAATACATCATGGGGAGTCAAGAATTGTAAACAGGAACCAGAGCAGCGTCTGTGAAAGCCACCTGGTGGAGCAGCTGAGAACGTACACACACAACCCAGCAGCCCCCTTGTCTTTAGGGTGCAGTAGACCATGGCAGTGATTGGGAAGAAATGCCTCAGACCATTCCACCAGAATAGAGAGAGGGGGGTTGCAGATCTGAAGAAACGTTTAGGAGTTCCTCAAGTTGCCGGGGTTTCAGGAGCAGGTGCCCTACACAAATGGGGGACGATTGTTTGAGCACGTACAGCCTCTGCCTTCTGCAGAACCAGGTGGTTCCACAAACTTGGCTTTGAAGGGTCATTCTTCTGTTCCTCTGCTGCTTCACAGTGGCTTTAGCCAAGAAGTCGTGTGCTACACATCAGGGAATATTCCTCAAACCCCTTCTGCGCCGAGGCTCGTTCGGGCTGGAGTCACATGGATCACCTTGCAGTGGAATAAGGCAGAAGGCTGCGCCCCGGAAGAAGTGATCACCTACATTCTGGAGATTCAGGAGGAGGATAATGTAAGTGCTTGATACGGCTAGGTGGGTAGCCATGTTGGTCTGAAGCAGCAGAACAAAGTTTGAGTCTGGTGGCACCTTTAAGGCCCACAAAGTTTTATTCAAGGTATAAGCTTTCGTGTGCAAGGCACACTTCCTCAGATACAGTGAAACAGAATTTCCTCAACCATTACATATAGAAAGAGAAGAGGGGGGGGGTTAGTTGTCAGGAAGGGCTTGGCCTAAAGCAGCAGAACAAAGCTTGAGCCCAGTGGCACCTTTAAGAACCAACAAAGTTTTATTCAAGTTGCCTTTCCTGGCAAGTAACCTCTGAGGAATCTGAAGCAGTCAGGTTAGAACAGATAAAAGGAAGTACTTCTTCACCCAAAGAGTGATTAACACATGGAATCCACTGCCACAGGAGGTGGTGGCAGCTACAAGCATGGACAGTTTCAAGAGGAAACTGGATAAACATATGGAGCAGAAGTCCATCAGTGGCTATTAGCCACAGGGTATAGATGGGAACTCTCAGTCTGGGGCAGGTGATGCACTCTATTCTTGGTGCTGAGGGGGGGCAGCAGTGGGAGGGCTTCTAGTGTCCTGGCCCCACTACTGGACCTCCTGATGGCACCTGGTATATTTTGGCCACTGTGTGACAGAGTGTTGGACTAGATGGGCCATTGGCCTGATTCAACATTGGCTTCTCTTATGTTCTTATGAAGACATGTGCTCGCACACAGAAGCTTAGAGCTTGAATAACACTTTTTTGGTCATAAAGGTGCCACTGGACTCAAGTATTGTTCTAGTGCTGATCCAAGTACAACCTAGATGCAGAACCATCTGGTGCAGTCCCAAGTAGGTGCAAATCATTCCACTCATCGTCCCGCTTCCATTTCTTACCTCTCCCAAAGGAGGTGACGAGATCTCCATTAGAGTGGCTTTGGCTGTTCCCATGACTTTATGTTGCACAGAGATCCTTACTGCGAGATTTCAAAAGTTTGTAAAGCAGCACATTAGAGCGTGCTCCCTCATGAAGAAGCTTAACGGAAATAAACATGGTGATGTGCTCATATGCACAAGTGTGTTCTCTGGGGAAAATGCACACAATTCATATGGGTGTTTGTACTCATTCATGAGACTTACAGGGGGGAGGAAAGACAAGATGGAACAGGAAGGCAGGGCAAAAGTAAACAGCATGTATGCCAGTAACCCTTATGATGTCTGGAAATGCAGTCTGAAATCATGGATAACTACCACATCTGGGGCATTCTGTGTCCAGAAACAGGTAAACTGGTGACATCGATCATGAGAGAAATTTGGCAGAAGGTAACTTTGTAAGCATCCTTAGTACGTACCCTGATGGCAATTTAAAGGTTGCTCTTTGTGCCTGTGCTGGAGGAAGTAATGCGTTCTTTTGTCCTGTGACAGTGCTGATGGTATTGTGTTTTGGTCTCTAGGATAGTGTGTTTCACCCAAAGTACACTGGAGAAGACCGTACCTGTACTGTGAAAAATCTCAAAAGAAGCACACAATATAAATTCAGGGTAGGTGCTCTCTTTTCCATTTCACATCCCTTTCCGTTGCATCTGTTTACTCAGGAAAGTGTGATTTCTCAAGAAAAAGAGGAAACACAGAGCTGGGGTTTTTTTCTGCAGAAGGCGCACGTTTGAAATAACATCTAGCACTGGCTTTAAAATACTCTTGTGAAGACTATATACTTTATTATTTAAAGCCTTTCTATCCCACCCTTTGTCTGTGGCTACAAGGCAGCGACCTATGTAGTAACCTGGTTGCCAAGACATAAGTAATATTACAATTAACAACATTAAAACAGATTTAAATATACAATTTAGCAATTTAAAAGTATTTTGAGTTAAAACACATGGTCAGCAAACACACAGTGAAATCTGCTGGAAAAGCTGTACCCTCTACCAAATATTCTGTGGCTTGCATGCCTCCTTAAATGTAGCAACAGGAGGCACCCTCCCGACTTGCTGTGACAGGACTGGGCCCACCATGGAGAAGGCCCATGATCTTGCCATGTGTATAGAGACCACGGCTATTTTTGGGCAGGAACACACAGGAACAGAGTTCTGGCCCGCTCCCAAGTTGGCCACACCCAGCAGGAACTGATTAGCATAATAGGCCACACCCTACAGCAGAAACTCATTAGGATTGGCTACACTAGGGGTGTGTGGCCTAACATGCAAAGGAGTTCTTGCTCCAAAAAAAGCCCTGGGTTTTGACAACAAACAAAGTAAACAGAATAAGAAGTAAAAGGTGGGTGTGGCTGGATGACCACACTTCTGGTAACATGGGGGTGTGGCCTAATAGGCTAATGAACTGTGCTGTCAGGGGTGTGGCCTAATATGCTAATGAGTTCCTGCTGGGCTTTTTCTACAAAAAAAGCCCTGGTAGAGACCAATGCTCTCTCTAAGCTGTGGAGTCTTGGGAGCAAAAATTCTACTTTGCAAGCTACTGGCATTAAAGTTGTGAGCAAGCAATTTGGCTGCTGCATAAATTAGTTTGCTCTGGAGTCATTCTTCCCAAGCCATGGCAAAAAATGTGTGATCTGGAGGCTAAAAAACTGTGAGCTAGCTCACACTAACTCAGCTTAGAGGGAACACTGGTAGAGACGGTCCTAACTGGGAGGGCACCTTAAGAAGGAAGGGGCTGTCTGAAGAGCAGGAGTATCCTTGAGGCCCCAGGCCATTGAAGGGAGCAATCACTGGAGAAGACCCTGCTGTTGGGAAAGAGTGAAGGTAAAAGAAGAAGGGGACGGCAAAGGATGAGATGCTTAGACAGTGTTATTGAGGCAATGAACATGAAATGAAGCAAACTACGGAGCACAACAGAAGACAGGAGGACCTGGCGTGATGTGGTCCATGGGGTCGCGAAGAGTTGGACTCAACCGTGCGACTGAACAACAACAACAACAAAGCTAATAACCAGTACTTTGAATTGGTCCAGAAGTAAGAGGTAGCCCATGCAGTTGACCCAGCACTGGAGTTACAGCTTCTGGGCAGCTGGTCCCCAAGAGGAGTTTTGCTGCCACATTCTTTACTAACTGGATCTTCTGAGACATTTTCAGAAATAGCCCCATGCGGAGCATATTGCAGTAGTCTGATCTGGAGGTAACAGTAGCATGGAGCATAACCAGGTCATGACATCTAGATAAGGGCCAGCTTACAGATAATGGAAAGAGGGCGCTGCTACCAACAGTACCCACGTGTTTATCCATTAACAAGGTTCGGTCCAGTTTATTTAAGTGTTTTGGTGTATATTTTCATTTTGCCAAGACCTTAATATATATGTGCTATTATGAGATACTGAATTACATAGAAACCGAGATTTGGAAGGGGCCTCTGAGGCCACCTCGTCTCTCTCTCCCTCTCTCTCTCTCTCTCTCTCTCTCACACACACACACACACATACACACACACCCGCTCAGTTAGGGGAATCCAAATCTAGAGGCTCTTTAACAGATCCAGCTGTGTCTTGCCTCTCTTCCGAGCTCTCCAAGGAGGGACAGGCGACCACATTCGTAGGTGGCATAACTTGTAGTTTAATAAACAAAAGCAATCGCTGAGCCGAAAAGGTCATCTTTCATGGATTTCTTATCCTTTTCATAATGGAGTAACACATCAGGACCAAGGAGACTTCCAAAAAAGGGGGGGGGTAAACAAAAGCTGCCCTTGAGTGAAAATTTATTCTTCTAGATTAAAGATAGAGTTGACTGGTCAGCTGATGAAAATATGCAGCTTCTCTTATTTTTATTTTTTCTTGCTGCTTCCAAGTGTGCCAAGAGGTGCGCACAGAAATGTAGATAGCAGCTTTCCTTACAACTTGCACACTTCCCTTATTATAGCATTAATGCAGAGCTACAGTTGCCAACTCTGAGATGTGAAATTCCTGGAGATTTCAGGGTGAGGCCTGGGAAGGGTGGGGTTTGGACAGGAGTGGGAGCCCAGTGGGGTATGATGCCATAGAGTTCACCCTCGAAGCAGCCGTTTTCTCCAGGGGAGCTGATCTGTCATCTCGAGATCAGTTGTAATTCCAGGAGATCTCCAGGTCCCAACTGGAGTCTGGCAACCCTATGTGGAACTACCTTAAACTGTGCATTCACAGTTTTAACTTTTGCTGCAACTGTAGTGTCTAGCCACAAGGTGGCAGCCTTACTTTTTTGTTAACACATGCAAGCGCTCTTGATTTATATTTTCTTTGTGTACATGTACAGCTTGTTTAACAAGGGTAACTGGAAAGCCGTTCCCTAGTTGGGCTCTGAGTATTGCGTCCCATGTGATTGCTCAGAGGAATAGCATTCTCAGTGGGAAACACTTTACATGTACCCTTGTTGATAGCTGTGCATAGATGTGTGTCTTTAGAAGACAGGCAGGCAATTCTTTCAGATCTCTTTAGAACCAGGATTGCAGCTGCACTTTTCCCTCTGGTGAAAGAGGTTTTTACAAACATGCAGACTTAGAGAGTGAACCGATAAGGGCCTGTACCCAATAGAAAGTGACGCCTTTCCATAAACATTTGCAACTGTTTATTTGTGCCCACACAGTTCCAAATGTTAAATTTGGGAACAGTCAACCATGAGTACTGGGAGTGCACGCTACCTGCAGTCCACCCGATACACACAGTAGCTATTTCACCTGAAATGGGGTGACCATATTAATCAGGAGGATTGCAAGCTGTTCTCACTCTCAGTGTGCTTTTGGATATCCCCAAACAGGACATCTGAAAAAGACCCCGCACACACATGCCAGCATGCATATAGGAGGTCTAAAAATTCTGGAGCTTGGTCTAAACTATAAGCTGCTTATTTTGAGGTTACTGAACTGAATGGATGTAGCACTTCCAGATACTTGAGTTAGTTGGGCAAGAAGTAAATCATGCATGCCTCACAGCTGTTTTAAGTCAGCTTCTTCTGTCCTAAATCCATTCAGCCTCAACTTTAATAACTTGCCTGCAATATATTTTTGCCTGCAAGGGGCAGCAACGCCAAAAGATTTTTAAAAATCTCTGTGTTAGGCCATAGCATCATGTCAGTCCATTCTGGAATGTCTGTGTCATGAATTCATCCACTTTATTCAAGTGGACCTGGATTGTGTATGTGACTCTCTGTGCAGGGATGGCTTAGCTTTGGGTCATGTCTAGGTCTCTTCCCTCCCATCATCCCTACTTTTATTTCCTTGGAAATTTCTCTTTCTCTTTCTCTCTCTCTCTCTCTCTCTCTCTCTCATTCTCTCATTCTCTGTCTAGTAACGGCCTTTCCCTCCAATTTCCCCAACAGTGTTGGGAGTTCCACGTGGGTTGGTATCCCTAGAGTTGATCCATAGGGACACAGGCAGACAAAAAATTGCAGGAGGCCCTCGATTGGCCTTGTGAATTTTGAGACACACAGGATCAACAGACTCACAGCAGTTGGAAAGGAGAGGTGTACAAACTTGAAGGCTTCAACCTGCAAGTCAGCTGGGGCAGGAGTTTATTTCTGCTACCATCATTCTGGGGAGGCCTGAATAATCCCTTGAGCCATTTTGGTGTAATAGTTAAGAGCAGCAGACTCTGATCTGGAAAACCGGGTTTGATTCCCCACTCCTCCACATGGCATCAGCTGGGTGACCTTGGGTCAGTCACAGTTCTCGCAGAGCTGTTCTCTCAAGAGCAGTTCTGGAAAGAGCGCTCTCAGCCCCACCTACCTCACAGGTTGTCTGTTGTGGGGAGCGGAAGGGAAGGAGATTGTAAGCCGCTCTGAGACTCTGGGTGAAGGGCGGGGTATAAGTCCAACTCTTCTTCTTCCCACTGCACCTCTGGTTCCTGAGGTATACCCTGTGATTCTAAATGTGCTGTTTGTAAACCATTGCTAGTGGTTTCATTACACTATGGGCACAATCAACAAAAAGGTGAGGCATGTTAAAATCTACTCAACTTTGTGTTACTGTGTAGCAGTCATAAATTCTGTTCAGTGGAACAGACTTCCTACAGGTACTGGCTTGGATTCAACACAGCGCTTCCATGGGCAGAAGGATTTCCGCCCATGGTGCGGAACTTCCTTGCTTCCCAATGCACCCCCAAATACCCCCCCCCAGAATGCTGTTCCCAGGGTCCCTCAGGCTCAGCATTCCAGATGGCATTTTGTTGGCTGCAGTGGGGTGGGGGGGAGAAAGCTGTCCTGCATCCAAACCTGGTTCTAGTACATTTCGAATCCTGGCATTAGAGGCTTACTAATAAAATGTATTTATATATTTATTTGAATGTCTGATTTTAATGAAACTTAGCAGTGCTGTTGCGTAGAGGGTATTTTTTACTGGCAGAGGTGCTAGTGGGTGACTTTGGAGTAACTTGGATAATGCTTGCTTTTAGGGCTTGCAGCTAATTGTTTTTTTTATTTGGTTCTAGCTAATTGTCTCCAATGTAGAAGGGAAGAGTAGTCCCAGTGACATTTTGGTCTGCACCACAAGCCCCGACAGGCCAGGGCCACCCACCAGACCCGTGGTTAAAGGGCCAATAACATCTCATGGCTTCAGCGTCAAATGGGGTAAGGAGTACTAGATCTCATTATTTCAATGCCTCAAACCCATAAAAGGAAAGGGTAAGGATAGCTTAATGGCATTTGGTGCCGAGGGCAAATGCCACAGGGAGGGTCTGGGGAAATCAGGTACCAGTGGAGCGCCAAGTAAGGTTCAGCTGCATTGGTTTAAGGAATATGTTGCTACAGTTAGGATTTTGATAAAAGGTTTTGGGTGCCTATAAAAAAATTGTGTGAAAACAGGGAGCTGAATCAAATGAGGCCGATGTACTGCTTTGTTTGCACTGTGAATGATAGAAGTACATACCGGTGAATCAAATACTGGTACGGCTTGGAGTTTACGTCCATCTCTTCCTCCTCCTCCTATGGTTTGGGAAAGCCATTACAAAAATATTTAAAGCAGCGTTTGTGCAGGTGTTTTGTTTAAACTTCCTTCCCCACATGTTTTAAAGCATTGACAATTTTTCAAAAATGTTGCTGGAACTGGGGTTGAGAAGCGGGTTTGTAACTGCTTCGGCACCGACCAATCAGTGCTGTGCACCGTGGATTTCTAATGCCACCTTGCTTGACTGACTTGTCCTGAACTTGACCCAAGAGGGAAAACAGCTGGCCTGAATGGAACATGTTGGATGAACTTCCATAGCAGACCAACCCTGCTCCAATGGCATGGCGGCACAAAAGCTGTATGAGAAGTTGCGCAGAGATAACATGTGAAATAAGAATAATCTGTGGGCCTGTAGCTGCTTTCTTATCATTGAAAAGATTCTTCTTGAGAGCAGCAGATGGAAGCTTAGCAGCTGACAAAGCACAAATGCTTTTCTCTTGAGGAACAGGCATCCACTTCAGCGGGTCTTCTTGGGGTCATGGAAAAATGTGAACTACACGAGGAGTGTCAGCCAATAGTGGTAGGCCCTTGTCCTCGAATTCCACAAAAGCTCATTTTTGTTTTCCGTCCGCTGCAAATCTCTTTTATGTCTTGTAACAGATCCTCCTGAGGATAACGGTGGTTCAGAAATCCTCAACTACTTGTTAGAAATTTCAGAAGGAAACTCTGAAGGTAAAGAAAATGCATATTTTATTTCGGTCATTTTTTTATGATGCCCACTCCGCTGTATGAAAATGTTACCAGATGAAATCAGTTGAGAACAAAGGCATGACCATTGTCCAAACATTATATACTCCCTAAGTTATAAAACCTGGAGGATCTTTGTCGTCGTCGTCGTCCCCCCCCCCCCGAGTCCTGTGTGGTGGATTAATTCTGAAATAAATGAGCCAGCTGGGCAATGTAAAATGTGTAGCTGTGGCTAGCAAGGAAGAGCCGGGAAGCTTCCTGAACTGGCTGTGATGGGAACTGTCATCAAGTTAAAACCAATTTATGGTGACCCTGAAGACAAACCCAGGTGGTGTGCCATTGCCTGCCTGTGTGTAGCCACCCTGGACTCCCCTGCTGGGTCTCCCATGGAAGGACTAACCGGGGCTGACCCTGCTTAGCGTCGGAGGCCTGATAAGATGCTAGGCTGGGCCATCCAGGCCAGGACACTCCTGAATCAGAGTATATCATGTAGTTGTTTCTCACTGAGCTTACATATTGCAAGACGGATCCCAGGCGACACGAGTCCTCTTTTAATAGCCCAAGTGGAGGAAATACGCTGATTTCTTTGTATGTGCCATTCTTTTGTAAAGTGTCAAAACTGATGATGATGGATTATAGATTTTATTCAGGAGAATATTTCTGCCCACAAGAGGGGCTTCCATTGGGGAAAGGGACTTCTTTACCTCCCCCTTCCTCTGCAGTCCAGAGTGCCCCCCCCCAAAAAAATGCTATTCCATGGGGATATGCCCCCCCCCCCAGGAACAGTATCAGGGATGATTCAAGGTCTGCAGTGGGGGGCGGGGGCACTGGTGAAAATCACCTTCCCATTAGCAGAAGATTTCCCTGTGGGATCCAGCCTTATTACCGGAATGACAGTGCTGTATTTTCAAACACTGAATTCCATTTTTTATATTTTTTTCATGGCTGACCTCAGAACTTGGTATTTGGAGCACGAGATTTTGTGCATAGACACCCAGAAGAGAAAACAAGGCTTTTATGCATGGCAGAGGCAACCCCAAGCATAAAAAAGGAGCAACACGTCTGCCTTCCCCATCCATTAACTGCTTTAGATTAGCCTTTTCGACACCAGGGACTTGATAGTATAAAAACTCGGTCGGCTGCTTCTGCCCATTAATGCTCCCCCATCCATTAATGGCTTGAAGGTTTGTGCTTTAATGAAGTCTTAAGCAGGACTCCAGCCCTGTAGTGATGGTTTCATCTGTGTCCAATTAACCTCACAGCAAATCAATGGGAGGTAGCCTACAGAGGATCTGCGACCGAATGTATATGTACCTACTTGAAACCAGGCACTTTGTATAAGCTCCGGGCATGCTGTATTAGCACTGGTGGACACAGTCAGGTCTGTATGAGGAAGCCTTTTCACTTCTCCCCCCCCCCACCCGTACCCTAGAAGCTTTACTTGTGTGCTGGTCTGGGGGGTGGGGGTTTTGCTAAATCATGTATGCTGTAAGTGGTAGCAAATCTAACAGGCTAATGTGTATTAATACTGCCAAAAGAGAGGAAGTGCACAAATACTTCCCTGCAAGGCTTTTTGCAAATTACCAGTCAATTGGTGTACTGATTAAAGAACTGAACTGCTGTTGTAAAGACCTGAGTTCAAGTCCCCACTCTGCTGTGAAACACACCAGTTGACTGCCAGTCACTTTCTTTCAGCATAGCCTAATTCACAGGATGGTTGTGAGAGTAAAAGGGAGGGGAGAATCACATTGCTTTCCTTGAAGTAAGGATGGAATTAAGACACCAGCTGTATGCTTATTTCTCTTCCCCAGGGCTCAAGAGCTAGTTAGAGTGTTGGACTAGGCTCTGGGAGACCCAGGTTCAAATCCCCACTCTGCCATGGAACCTTGCTGGGGGATCTTGGGCCAGTCAAACATTCTCAGCCTGAGCTGTTTCCAGGGGTTGTTTTGAGGATAAAAACTGGGGGGAAAGAAGAAGAGTCGGATTTATACCCCGCCCTTCACTTGGAGTCTCAGAGTGGCTTCCAATCTCCTTCCCTTCCTCTCCCCACAGCAGACACCCTGTGAGGCAGAGACAACTTTGAGAGAACAGCTCTGAGAGAACTGTGACTGACCAAAGGTCACCCAGCTGGCCGCAGGTGGAGGAGTGGGGAATCAAACCCAGTTCAGGGCTATCAAATTAAGAGCTAGACCAACAATTTCTTCTAATACTTTGTTTTGAAAGTTTCTGAATAGGAACAAGA
This sequence comes from Gekko gecko, assembly GCA_029375565.1. Classification (NCBI taxonomy): domain Eukaryota; kingdom Metazoa; phylum Chordata; class Lepidosauria; order Squamata; family Gekkonidae; genus Gekko; species Gekko gecko. The sequence continues at coordinate 133,585,451 of JAPDNY010000008.1, read as the reverse complement.
AATCTAAACAGAAAAACCCCAAATTTGAATTCTAACAAAAACTAACAGGAGGTAGGAACACTGCAAAATGACATTGCAGTAGAATGTATTGGATTACAATAACTATCTCTTGAGGTGGAAAGTTTTTTCTGATGGTTGGCTCTTGTACCTTACTTCATGTGCCGTCTGATTGGCTGGTGTGCTGAATCTGCCGTGCTTCCTTTTCTCCAGTGTTCCGAAAGTTTACTTGTCCGTACGCTCAGCGTTGCACCAGGCCAGTGTCAACCTCCCCGAGTTTTGGGGAAACCAAAGCATAAAGAAGTGCAGCTGCAGTGGGGTGAGTGGACTTGAGGGGAAAGCGGGGCGGGCTTGATGTGAAATTATTTGCTTGGGTCATTCTGCCGCCTCATGGGAGACCTGCACATGAATGTTTTCAGCTCTGGAACGATTGTCATATAACTTTATTTATTTAATTGGATTTTAAACCACCCTTCCCTGTAGGAACAGGGCTCAGTGCGGTGTACGAGGTGGAATAAATTCATATAATACATAATTAAAAGCAGGTAAAAACAGTAAAAATGCCAGTGCTTTTTTTCTGAGCGAACGTGCCGGAATGGAGTTCCGGAACCTCTTTGACAAAATTCTTTTTAAAATGTTTAAAAGTTCATGAGTTTTCAGTATACAGATTAAAAACTTCATTTCCCTCTTGAGAGTTCTGGCACCTCTTTTTCCAGAAAAAAAGCTCTGAAGAACACAACAATCAACCTAACAGATGACGCTAAAAATCCCAGTTGTGCCACTGCCTCAGGGGGAGGCAGGGAGTGGGAGTGCCAGGATGGAACCATCGCTGTCCTCAACCTCTAGCGGAACATCTGCCTTACAGGCCATGCAAAACTGCATCAGATCCCGCAGGGCATGGCTGTTATTCAGTAGCGTTCCACCAGGTTAGAGCCAGGGTGGAAAACGCCCTAGCTCTGGTCAAGGACAGCCGGATATCTCAGAGGCCGGGGACCACCAATAAGTTATCTGCTGAGCGCAGTGCTCTTCTGGGGGTATACCAGGAGAGGCCATCCCAAAGATAACGTGGGTTGCAGGCTGTTAAGGGCCTTGAAGGTTAACACCAGAACCTTGAACCTTGATCCAGTACTCCACTGGGAGCCAGCGCAGCTCACACAGTATTGTAAAAGTTTTAAGGAGAATTGCAGCAGCTCTCTCTTTTCTAATTATGGGATCCATATTTTGCTCTGTGGGGACAAAAAGATACGAAGAGATTTGAGAAAATCCCTGAGGTAAAAATTCATTAGGCTTGGACTCCCGCTGTGATCATTTGATCTCTAAGGTAAAGTGTGCGATCGAGTCACAGCCAAGCCCCAGTGACCCCATGAAGTTCTCCCTCATGGGGTTTTCAAGGCCAGAGATAAGCAGAGGTGGGTTGCCCTTGCCTCACCCTGCAATGGTCTCCCATCCAAGTTCCAATCCTGCCTAGCTTCCAAACTCTAATGAGATTGGGCTAGTCTGAGCTATTAGCCGCTAATTTGATTTGTTAGCCAAAATGGGACGTTTTAGTTAATGGCTCCCCCTCCTCAATTATGGTCAAACAGGAACGTTGAATGCTCCAGTTGCCAGCAATTAAAGAATTAGTCTCACAGTGCACTGATGCAGTGCTCTAATGCAGAATAAAATAAGAGTGATAGCCGTGGCTCAAAGCATAAATGGCCACTCTGCCGGGGTCACAGTGGCACAGCAGAGGTAGAAGTGGGTTTCTGTAACTGGGTGGGATGCTTCAGTAGCCAGTGTAGACGATCCGTCTGTGTGTTGATTCAGTACATGAGGAGGGAGAGCAGGTACGAGCGCCCTAGGAAAGCGGCATCACCAGTAAGGGGAGGGGGCTACACATGGGCACTTCCTCCCCACATTCACACTGTGCAGATGACTCAGACTCGGGGGGGGGCAACATGCTCTTGCCCGCTCTCGCCCCCCACGTGGTGAGTCAACATGCATATGGGACATTTGCACAGGGCTGCTCTGTTTATAGCAAAAGGCGATGGTCCTCACACCTTCCAGAAGCCCCCCAAATCCTAAAGTTTGCCATTGCTAACTTCAGCCTAGATCTTAGCTGCAGCTCTACAGCTCTTTTTGGACTGAAAGCTGTTAACGTTCAAAATTATGATTTTGTTATAACACTTTCAAAGCACTTACTGTAGAAAGATTTGGAAGATCTTGAAAAGCAGCTCGAGAGCTGAACCGTGCTACTTGGACAGTAACAGAAGTGAAAAGCGGTGGATTGTGTTTAAACAAGCAGAAAATCTGTGTCAAATGGTTTGCCCTGCAGCCATCAGATCTATCAGAGATGGCAGTGGTCATGCATTTTGTCCAGGATTAGGTTTTATGTATGCTGATATCAAGGACAGATGAATGGCTTCTTTTGCAGAAGGCTGTCTTTAAAGATCACCACTTCCTCCGCCCCCTGCCCCCCATCCCATCTTAAAATACACAGAAAGACCAGCATCCTGAGAAAGACTGGCATGCCGCTCCCGTTCATTTTGAAGTGGGAGACAACAATTTATACTATCGTTCTCTTCATAATTGATACAGGTGTTTCTTCTGGTTTGTCTGTTGTTGGTGTTATTGGAGGACTCCGCATGTGTCTGTTTGTACCTGGGAAAATATCAGTGTCAGTATAACAATTTTGTGGTGCCTCTTCCTAGATGCTCCCCCTGTGTCAGAAACTAGTTGCCACATCTCTGCATACAGTGTGGAGATGACCGGACCCGAAGAAGCTGTTTCTGAGGTGTATCACGGCCCGGATCTCGAATGTACCATCACTAATCTCCTGCCCGGGAGAACGTATCGCTTCAAAGTGAAGGCTTTGAATGACGGAGGGGTAAGGGAACTAGTGTGTGTACAAGCCAGTGTGTGTATGAATGGTTAGGAGTGTTGGCACTGGCCTTTAGAAATCATAGATTAAATACTTTTTAGGAGTATATAAAATTACTCTTCCACCACTGGAACTGTTGCTAGGATATTACAGAATATTCATAAACATTCTGTTTTGTTAAAGGACAGCACCAGGTCCTGGAAAAAGATCCACTTGCTGTGAAGGAAATGGAACTAGGAGGAAAAATCCTCTTAACTGGTTCTGCGCACTGAGGGGGCTGTGAGGTTAAGGGATGTAAAAGCGAGAGGGCCAGAGAGCCCAGGAGACAGAAGGGGGTGAGAAAATCATAACCAGAGTCTTTAATTAAACAAGAAGTTCCTTCGGGGAAGCTTCAGATTTTTGATAAAAGAAGATTGCTGAGGTTCAAATTGATGAGCCATTTTACATTACGAAATATGAAAATATGTAATTTATAGGGCGTGTTATTGTTTATACATAATATTTTATAAAAGGTGTGTGAACAAATGTCCATAATATTTATTTTATTTTTGAGATTTTTATTCCACCCTCCCCAAAGCGGGCTTAGGGCAGATCGCAAGAAACCGAGTCCAAGACTTGTTACAATAAAATCACATTAAAATCATTAAAACAATAGGCAATAAAATTCACACAGGTAGCAACAGTGTCATATAAATCTGTTAGGGCCGCAAGTCGAAATCAAATGGGCCCTTTCAGCAAATTGGGAACTAGAGCAGGGAGGCCAACTAAGATGGACACCCACCGCCTCACCCAAAGGCCGGGCGGAACAACTCCATTCTGCAGGCCCTGCAGGACGATAGAAGGTCCCACAGGGCCCTGATCTCCAGTGGTTGAGGCTAAGTAGACGTCTTTTGGGCCAGGGGTAACCAGTAGGTGTTGATCCTGTGAGCGCAAGGCTCTTCAGGGCACATATGGCAAGAGGCAGACCTTCAGATATGTCAATCTCCAGATATGAGGACTGTTGACAGTTGCAAGGAATACTGACCATTACTCAAGTGCTGGAGTGGGAACAGATGTCTGAAATGGTGGGATGATCCTAGTGAATACTGACAGTGACCCCTTAGGGGGTTCTTGACATGCACTGGCTTCTGTATTTTCAAACATCTCCATACTGGACGTTCACCATAACAAATAAATACGTGTTACATAGTGTGTATTTCCCCCCTCAGTACGGGCCGTATTCTGAAGCCACAGAAGTCACAACAGCCGCCGGGCCTCCTGGGCAATGTCAAGCACCATGCCTTACCTTCCTTTCAAACACAAGTGTACTTGTTAGCTGGGAGGTAAGATGAGTTCCTTTTTTAAACATGTGTATATTAAACTTTGGTCCCACTTGGCTCTAAGAGCAGCTCACAAGTTCCGTACGAAATGTTCCCTGGGAAGGGGATTTCCACAGTGGAAGGGTGCCTGGTTGTGTCTGACCACTTGGCACTTGGAAGATGCAAAGGAATGTCTGTGGTTTGGTGGCAAAACATCCTCTTTGCATGCAGAAGGTCCCAGGTTCAATCCCCAGCATCTCCAGCTAAAAGGATCAGGTAGGAAGTGATGTGGAAGACTACTACTGAGGCCTTAGAGAGCCGCTGCCAGTTAGAGTAGACAACACCAGCTTTGGCAGACCAGAAGTTTCCATATGAGGCAGCTTCATGTGTTTGGCTGGATTTGGATCCTGGCATTGTGGACAGCTTGTCCATTTCAAGTTCCCAGTGAGGCCTGGTCTGCACAGGCCAACAGAATGTGGTGGTGGAATCCATGCAGCAGAATGAGGCAGTCGATCCTAGGTACCATAACAGACTGGGAGGGGCTTGTCATTTTAAAACAATTCTGTCCGTAAAAATGATCTCTAGGACAGCTTAGCTGTCATTTAGCTTTTTACTCTCAGGGGGAGTATTCACTCAGTGTGGGAGTAGTCAAAATTAACATCACCAGCTGTGTCTCCTGAAATGCTCTCATCTACACTACCACCTTGTTACCCTACCTTTTAGTTCTGTTGCATGTGTAGTATTAATATGGCGTGGGATGTGGGGAGAGACACCATCTGGCATTGTAGCGCAGGGGCCTACACAAGTCTTCTGCTCGTGGGGATACTCTGACAAATCAGCACTGGAGGTGGGCTTGCAGTGCAGTGATTGTGCCACATCACACCTGCCTTCAGCTTAAGTTAGTGATTTCTCAGATACAGGGCTCAGAAACAGTGACAGCTGTGAATTTTTCTGGGGATGTTGGCTAAATCCACCTTGTGGATCGATGCCCTGCCTGTGCATTTAACACCCACATAAAAAAATGCCACCTCCATCACATCCTACATTATAAAATCATTCAATTTGAATGAGTTTGAAAGTCATGGACACAATTTGCGTGTTTCCTTGAAGGCTGTAGGAAGGAAATTGTTACCATTGCACTGGGCCCAAAGCACCAGTTCTGCGAGCAATGGTACCAGTGAGATGGCCGTACTCCTAAAGGTAAATATGGTTCATCTCCCTTTAGGAGCTCTAAAGCTGGATGAGCATCCAGGGGATACAGTTTTTCCCATCACTACAGTACTTGGACAAGAGAAGCTTCACTCCTTAGACTTCTCTGCTCCTCATAGTTTGTAAAAGAAACACCAGCCACTCAATCAGTGGATCACCTGACCATCCAAATGGAGGCCTAATCCGAGCACATGTCCAGTAAAGAGGTTTGAAAAGGCAACATTCAGGAAGAGGTCACATGGTTTTTAGTTCAGATGTGCGCTGCAGAAGAAAAATTCTAAACAAGCTTTTAGTGTTTAAATCCCACTGCTCATTTGTCAAGCGTTGCTTAAAGTCAGTTTTAATATCTTCTAAGTTCTGACATTAGCACAGATTCCCAAAAAATCACAGGGGTTTTTGCAGAGGTTTTAATTGCTTTCGAGGAGAGATGTCAAATGATAACTTTCTTGGAGATGGGGAAACAATGTGTGGCATAAGAAAATCCAGTGCCAGTGGAATTCAATGACCATCAGTGTTCTTCTGTGCAGTCCCACATTGGGACTGCGCATTTACAGGCCATATGTGTGCCTGCACAGAAGACAACTTGATGAACAACAGCCACAGGTAAATTCAACACTGTTTGATTCACCCAGATCACCATAATTCGAACCCAAAGTTCAGATTCCCTGTGCCATTGAAAGTTCCTTCTACTCTCTTAAAACAGTTGTCTGTTCCAGCCTTAGTTGTTTGTTTTCTTTTAACCTATGCTGACTGCCCAGAAAGAAGACTAAGTCCATAGAAGAAAAACTTCATTTTGTTTGTTACAATGATGGATGATTTTCTGCTCTTATTTTACTTTTGTTGTGTTTTCCCAGCTGGCCAAGGCTAAGCGTTGCTTGGGTACAGGAGCGTGCTGCTCAGTTTTTAACCTTCATAATTCATAATTGTTCATAATTATTGTTCATAATTATTGTTTGAATAAAATTAAAGCATTGAAGTCAAACAAGTTTAGAGCTGGTAAGAAAACGATGGCACGTATTTCATTTCCCTCTCCAAAAAAATAAATAAATCTGGGACCTCCCACACATACCCAGATGTTTTCACTATAACTGTAAACCTTCCAGAAATGTAATGGATTGGGACCTATAATTGCACTCCATCTGTGCTCATGCATACATCAAGTCCTGTCCATACTGTGGACCAACAGGTCTGCTAGTCATTTTTTCCCACTCCTTCCTGGTTCTGGAAGCCTGTGTCGAAGCACCTCAAAAAGGATATTATAGCATTGGAAAAAGTGCAGAAAAGGGCAACTAGAATGATAAAAGGGTTGGAACACTTTCCCTATGAAGAAAGGTTAAAACACTCGGGGCTCTTCAGCTTGGAGAAACGATGGTTGAGGGGTGACATGATCGAGGTTTATAAGATTATGCATGGGATAGAGCAGGTAGAGAAAGAAGTCCTTTTCTCCCTTTCTCACAATACAAGAACTTGTGGGCACTCCATGAAATTGCTGGGCAGTCAGGTTAGAATGGATAAAAGGAAGTACTTCTTCACCCAAAGAGTGATTAACACATGGAATTCGCTGCCACAGGAGGCGGCTACAAGCATGGATGGCTTCAAGAGGGAATTAGATAAACATTAGCCACAAGGTATAGTTAGGAACTCTCAGTCTGGGGTAAGTGATGCTCTGTATTCTTGATGCTTGGGGGGGCAACAGTGGGAGGGCTTCTAGCATCCTGGCCCCACTGCTGGACCTCTTGCTGGCACCTGGTATTTTTGGCCACTGTGTGACAGAGTGTTGGACTGGATGAGCCATTGCCCTGATCCAACCTTGGCTTCTCTTATGTTCTTATGCTCAGTGTTGGAGAGCCCCAATGGCCCAATCAGACATGGACAGCGACTGCTCTAAAATCTTAAGCAATTCTCATATTTTAATGTTTTCCTTTCTATTAGCCTGTGAAAAGATACAGCTAGGTTCAAGTCCAGTAACACGTCCAGACCAACAAGATTTTCGAGATATAAACTTTTGAGAGTGAAAGCTTCCTTCCTTGGATATCTGGTGAAGGGCGCTTTGGCTTTCAAGAGCTGATGCCCACAAAATCTTGCTGGTCCCTGATGTGCTACCGGACTCAAATCTAGCTGGTCTGCTGCTGACCAACATGGCTACCCTCCGAAACTGCGAAAAGGTAGCAAAGCATTTTTGGGCTCAGGTACAACCAACAGTTTGTGTGTGTTTTGCAGAGTCCCGAGAGCTTTGGTGCGGACATCTCAGAGTACAGACTGGAGTGGGGAGAAGACGAGGAGTCGTTAGAACTGGCGTATAGTGGCACAAGCAACTCCTTTGAAATTGGCCAGTTGTTGGCCTCTGCACACTACTTCTGTAGACTACAGGTAAGCAAAAGTCTCTTCGCTTAGGACAGGGCGGGAAGCTGCGATGGGGTGTAACTTCCATCTTGTTTTTGCACTAGCTGACTGATATTGGGTATCTTATTTATTTATTTATTGGGTTTATACCCTACCTTTCCCACCGAGGCAGGCTCAGGGCAGCTTACCTAATTTTTTTTAAAAACAGAATAAAATCATACAAACAATTATTATTATTATTGTTATTTATTCAATTTATCAATTGCCCTATCCCAGCTACGCCGGACTCTGGGCGATGTACAAGAGAGGCATAATGCCATAAAACAAAATACAAATTTTTAAAATCCAATACAGTTAATAAGAATAAAACCAGAATAAAATCCCAGATGGCGATTTACAGTTTTCTATTCCTTTCTGGACTACTTGGCTATATGGGGGGGGCCCCCCCTAGAAATTTAACAAAATATATATACAGGAAGAGAGGGGAAGGGTGCCAGCCAGTATAGCCAAGAATTCTTTAACACTGTACATAGATATTGCATGTCAGGTGGCAAGCAACAGTTTCTGAGTATTATCCATAATAGGTGTGTGAGTCAGTAATGGTAACAGTCGATGGTAGAAATTCTAGGGTAAGGCTCTGGTTTTAAATTAAGATGTTATATGTGGCTCTCGCTTGAATGCCTGGTGGAAGATTGCAGGCCTGGCAGAATTGTAATAATTGTAATCTTGGGTAGAGTTTAGAAGAATAATTGTAATCTTGGGTAGGCCTTGGTAGAGTTTAGAAGGAATTTTGATTCTTGAAGATCTAGGCAAGGAGAACAGTGGCTCAGTCACAAAGCGTCTCCTAGCATCTCCGTTTGAAAGGATCAGTGGGTGGTGTGGAAGACCCTCCACCTGAGACCCTGGAAAGCTGCAGCCAGTCTGAGTAGGCGAGACTGACCTTGATGGACCAGTGGCCTGACTCAGTATAAGGCAGCTTCATGTGTTCAGGATTTTTTTCCAGTTTTGTAAACTTGAATTCCAGCAAAAGAATCATAGCAACGTAAATCTCGGGGGACATCAAAATCATTGAAAGACCCGTCGGTGACATATTGTTGATTGCCTGTCCTAGTTTTCCTGAAGGTCAAAATGCATTGAGGTGAATCCCATGACTCTGTTTTGCTCATGGTGGCCCATTCCGCTGGACCCCGCAGCCTTCTGCTGACTTAAGAAGCCCAAAGCAAAGGCTTGTTGCTCTAGAGAAATGCACCCACTGTAAGCAGAACAGACCCATGGGATTCAGCCTGTTGGGGGTTATCTTTGAATAAGTGCATATTACTGGATTTCTCCAGTTTTTCTGTCAGAACAGAAATGTGATGAACTGCAACTGGGGAAAAAATAGCTGGCATCTGCTCAGCATGCAGAGGGTCCCAGGGTCAATCCCCGCCTTCTCCAGTTAAAAGGATCAGGTAGGAGGTGCTTTGAAAGATCTCATCCCGAGATCCTGGAGAGACACTGCTGGTCTCAGCAGACAATGCTGACTTTGATGGACCAAGGATCTGATTCAGTATAAGGCAGCTTCATGTGTTCATATGTGTTCATATCCATTTTCCTCTGGAAATGTCCCACCTAGCCCAGTGTCTAGAAGTTTGAGAGCCAGGATGGTGTAGCAGTTAGAGGGTCAGACTAGGACGTGGGAGGCTCAGGTTAGAATCCCACTCTGCCATGGAGGCTTTGTGGGTGACCCTGAATATTTCCTGAATCCCAATAACATAGTCCAGGGCTCTTTTTGTAGCACAAACTCCTTTGCATATTAGGTGACACATCCCGAATGTAGCGAATCCTCCAAGAGCTTGCAGTAGCCCCTGTAAGAAGAGCTCTGTAAGCTCTTGGAGGATTGGCTACATTAGGGGTGTGTCGCCTAATATGCAAAAGAGTTCCTGCTACAAAAAGAGCCCTGACCATACCGATATTGGGATTTGGGAATATCGGGAAATACGACTATTTTTCGGGTTCAATATACCTGAACCTGAAAAATACTGGGTTGTTTTTTGGGTTTTTTTGCACGTCCCTAATTTAAACAACTCCTGCTACTACTACATTGCACTCAGGGGTCAACTTTCACCTACTGAGTAGTGTTGAAGCTCATAACCCTTGAACTTTCCTTATCCTGCACATGGCTCCAGCCCAGAGCTTTTCCATACTGTTGAACAGCAGCCCCAGTTCCCTGGCTGAAGTCAAAAGATTGCAGTTACGTTGCCCAGTTTTCCCTTTGGCTCCGATGATGGCTACTGATGACCTCTGAAGGGGTATAAAGACCACCTGTCAGTCCCCACACAGTTCACAGCTGCAAGCCAACCTACAGAAACTTTGCAATTTGACCCTACCACGGAGCGCTAAAAACATAAAAAGAGACCAACCCGGGGTCTGTCTAGCCAGCATCCTGTTTCACACAGTGGCCGACAAGTTGCCTTAGAGAGGTCACAGAGAATAGAGACCAAGCCCTTCCACTAGTGTTACCTCCTGGCAGTGGTTTTCAGACTATATATTAGATTTTTATCCCGTCCTTCCCCCAGAATGGGGCTCAGGATGGCTAACAACATAATAGTACATTAACAATAATAGAACCATAATTTCAATGAAATCCAGTTAACACACAGCTTTTGGCATTAAAATCCACAGTGTTGTTGGTACAGTCCACCAGAATCACATTAGTGGAATGCCGGGTGGAATAACTCTGCCTTACGGAATGCAGACAAGTCCCCAGACAACAGTCTCCCTTCTGGGACATAGTGAATGTGACCAGTATGAGTAATAACAGCGTAATGTGTTTTATTCTGCAGGCAATCAACCAGGCAGGAGCGGGACCTTACAGTGACCTAGTCACCTGCAGAGCCCCAGCATCAGAACCTGATGCTGTCACCGTCCTCTATGTCTCAGATGATGAGCACCTGGATGCCTGTCCGCTATCACCCTCTGTGTGCCTTGTATTGAACTGGGAAGAACCGTGCAATAATGGGTCCGAGATCATTTCCTACAACATCGACCTTGGCGATATTACCATCCCAGTGGGTAACGTCACGAGTTACGTTATAGACGACCTGCTTCCGGAAACAATGTTCCGGTGAGTCTTACTTTAATACTGCCGTGTCCCTTGGCATGCTTAACGAAGTCATTGTGTCGACAGAGAGCGCTCGTTGTAGGGAAACTGTCCAGAATGTTTTTGCAAAGGACTAAACACCTCAGCTGTGAATAGCAGCAGGTTTTCATGAAGTTCAAAGCACGCCACTGATTGATGCAGGGCAAATTTCAGCCTGTGGTTAAAGTCTGATCAGCTATAGCGGTGAAATAAAATTTGCAGCCCTGTTCTGTTCATGTGAGCAGTGACCTGTGTCGCTGAAGTGAAATCAGCCCCGTAGCTAGGGATTTTTTTCTGAGGGTGCCTTGAGGGGGCTGCCAGCTAATTAAATCGGTGGGGGGGAGCTGCCCTCTCCCCCCAGCAAGGGCAGCCCTTCCCTCTGGAGCATCTGGCTCCCTCCCTCCCCAAGGAGCCCCAGTGCCCTTTCCCGCATCACCTGGCCTCCACCCTCGGCTCCCTCCCAGGGCCAGGAGAGGCAAGGCATGAGGTGGCTGGGCTGGCCACAAAGGTGTGGAATGTGGGCACATTGGCGCACAGGAGCACAGCTGGGTGCGCCTGTCCAGGGCCAGATGAAGAGCCCGCTTGCCTCCTTGCCCTGCCTGGCTGGGCTTAACTGCTGTTGGCCAGCCAGGCGGCAAGCATCTCTCAGCCCAGCCTCTCTGCCTGTGCTTCTTCTTATGCCACCCTTGTCCTCCCCCTGACAGGCCGACAGGCAACCAGGGAGGGGGAGCCAAGGCTCAGGGAGGGGCCCATAAAAACCACTGGGGGGCTGGGCCCCGTGGGCCCCATGGTAGCTACGGGCCTCTCGCTTGTTGAGGGAGTGGAACTGGAAGGGGGGACCAGCTTTGCCTTCTCAGCGGTGGAAAATGCCATCAAGTCATGGGTTATGGTTTCCCCGTAGGTTTTTCAAAGCAAGAGAGGAACAGAGGTGGTTTGCCGTTGCCTGCCCCTGCATGGTGACCCTGGACTTCCTTGCTGGTTTCCCATCCAAATACTAACCAGGGCTGACCCCTGCTTAGCTTCCAACAGCTGTTGGGATCAGTCTAGCCATCCAGGCCAGGGCCTTCTCCTCTTAGTCTCAGGAAAACAGCCTTTCTGTATCTCAGACTCCTTTTAGCAAGTATGGTGCCATCTTGCAGAGGCATTGAGGACTGCCTCCGTCCTCTGCATCTTCCTGCTGTTCTTCTCCACGGAGACAGACCAAAACGTCTTGGAGCCTGAGACATAACATCAGAATGGTCTCCACGTTTATTGCTCCATAAACGTGGTTGCCTGGTGACTAGTGATGGCAAGATAACTGCTTGACCCCCTGGAATGCACTGCAGGAAGTGAGGACCCCCTCCTCTCCTCGAGTTGCCGTGCCCCCCACTCCAGCGACTAATGCCCTGTAAGTGAGCTTCCGTGGCAGTGCTTTGGGAGGATCAGAAGAAAGCTCTTGCTCCATATGGTAGCATCCATAGATATCTGCTGTGCTCTTCCCGACTCCTCCACATGCAGCTCCTGGTGTGACCTTGGGTCAGTCACAAGTTCTCTCAGAGCTGTTCTCTCAGGAGCAGTTCTCAAAAGAGATGTCTGGGTGTCTGTTGTGGGGAGGGGAAGGGAAAGGAGATGGTAAGCCACTCTGAGACTCCTTTGGGTAGTAAAGGGTAGCTATAAATCCAGTCTCCTCCTCCTCCTCCTCCTCCTCCTCTTCTTCATGGTAGAATGCAGCAGACTCTAGCACTGCAATGGAAGGTCGGTGTAACCCATGACCCCAAAGGCTTTGTAGCTGGCACAATTTGCCGCAGGATCTGCCCATAAGTAGTTCTGAAACTTTACATTAATGTCCTTTTTTCGGCTTGACCTTATTTTATTCTTTATGTGCTCTGACCTTCCTTGCTGTTTTCAGAAGCCTGCAAACAGCGGTGGCTACTCTATAGTGTTGTAGCATCGATTCGTAAGGATTAAGCTAATTTTGAAGTATGTGCTAAATATAGGAGGATGATTAACGGTTTTCCATCAAGCAGCGTACAATGCTTCATGGCACAGAGCAATATGCTCATTTTTTAGATCCTGAGCAGTGGTTATTAACTGTGCATATTAACTCTATTAACTTCCCCTATGTAGATGAATAAGCAGCCTAACTGATAATTGTTGTAGTTTTCTTCCACTGGTTTCTGAAAAATTAGTTTAATTTAAGAATGGAGGTTTCAAAATCATTAGGTGGGTTAAAAGATCAGATTGCAAATATATTTCTGAAGTTCTTCAAGGTCACCTCCTTCTTGGACCTCTTGATAATGGTTCTTTAATGCAAATTAATTGCAGAAAATGGCAGCAGATAGAATAATGCATGAAAAATTATGATTAAGGGTTGCCTGTCAGACACTTCTGGCGCGCATCATGTTCTGGCCCTAACAAAAGCAAGCTCTCTTGTCCAAGGTCAGCCAGTAAATTCACAACTGAGCAAGAATATAATTATCCCGGGCCATATCAATTGACCCTTTGGACATGCCAGGTAGACAAAAGGCACAGTTCAGCAGTTGCTGCGTCTACAGAATCTCCACTCAAATGAAGGCAACACAATGGAAAGAGCGAATGCTGGTAGAGATCGCTTTAACTACCCGGCATGATTGTCACAAAATGTGAACAAGTCTGCACATGGTGTTGAAGGAACATCCCTGGAGACCTTCATATTTATAGTGGAGTGATGGGGCAGATCAGGGACAGTTTCTGGCACCATCATGTGATTCTGGACTGCAGCACGAGGGGTCCAGTGCCACAGTGTAGTCAAGTCACCAAGCCCAGTGCCTTCAGCTGAACTGATGACTCGCTTCTTCCCACAGGAACCATTTGAGGTGGAAGAGAGGTTTCTTTCATCTCCTTGCTGGGTATGCTTGTCAGCATGCAGCTTGTTCTTCTGTCTCAGCTGATTGTTGTGTTAATCCACAAAACCAGTTGGCAGCAGCCACAAGACATACCCATAAGGTTCCTTCAGCCTGCTGACTCAGAATTTTGAAATCACCAAAGTAAATTCTCAGCTGGGGGCTCAAACTATGTCTCCCCCCGCCCCACCCCAGGTTAACCAGATTCTCTGCATCCACCCCATGCACGCTGCTGTACCATGGTACCTCAGGCCGCATCCACACACAGTTGGATCTTGCACTCTCATTGCATAAATAGAGATCATTTGCAACTGGATTTTCCTGCGTTGATTTTCCAGTTGCAAATGATTGCTTATGGCACAACAATAGCACAATGCCCAATGATGTTTGGATGCCGGCTGAGAGGTGTAGGAGGTCTGAAGTTTGTGTTGCCCCAGCCACAAACTCATTAATGGGATTGTAGGCAATTCAGAATGTCTGCTGCTCCATCTTCTGTATTGGGAGAACAGTACTGACTTGGCTTACGGGATTAAGGAACAACCTCTCCAGAGAGATGCACCTGACCCCCTCATTGTTGATCTTCAGGTGGCAGTTGAAGGCGGTTTTATTTAGGACTGCATTTGATTGGTGTAGCTTCTATTATTGGCAGTCCTAATTGAAGTTTTTAAATTGTGGCTTTTATGGGTTTTATAATTTTTTTTAAATTGTGTTTTTGGAATGTTTTATTTATATTGTAAGCCGCCTTGAATTCTGCAAGGGAAAAAGGAGGCCAATAAATGTTTATAAAGAATGGGGTTGTCAGTAGGGATGGGCACAAATCCAGTTACAAACTGACTTTCGTGATGAACTGGGCTGGTTCATGCATTCATGAACCACGATTCGTGCATTTGTGCTGGTTGTGAACCACCCACAAACTGCTATGCTTTTTGTGGTGGTTCATTTGGTTTGTAAGAAGGCTTGTGGGCCAGACACCCAGGGCAACAGTACAGAACCCTTTAAGGCCACGCCACCACTTATTTAAATGCCTTCTGAGTTGACTTGTGAGTTGTGCCACGACACAACACGAGTGATCTCAGAAGGCATTTTGATCATTCTCTCCAGGGAAACTGATCTCTCTGGTCTGGAGATGAGCTGTAATTCCAGGAGATCCTCAGGTCCCACCTGGAGCATGGCATCTCTGCATCTTAAAAAAAATTGTAAATACCCGGTAATATTCTTGTTTAAACAATATGATTTAATACTAGAATCTGAGCTTTTTTCTTTTAAAAGATGTCTACCCCTTTGCAGAAATAACTGTGAAAGTCTTCCAGGTGAGATCCCTGCAGGGGGTTGATGAGTAGGATTTACTTTGGTGAAAGGTTACAGTCCTCTTTGGAGCTCCTTTTCCTTTGTCCCTGGCTAGCAAAAATGCATCAGAATAAATGATCCAAGGCGTGCAAATATATGCTCTATCAGTTTGCAGAACTGGCTTTCTTTGAAGCAGAATTATGTGCAGCTAACTTTAGAACTGTTGAGTGTTAGAAGGATTTTTAAAAAGATAAATTCTTCTAGATTTCATAATTTTAAAAAGGGGGGGGGGGAGTTCTATTTTAAGCCTCAGAGTCTAGTTGTCCGTTCGATGCATCAGGGAGAAAGCCCTGAAACCATATGAATAGAGATATGTCTAGTTAAAGAGACTATTACACTGGAAATGGTTTTATGGATGAGTCTGATGGAAACAATAAGAGAGAAATAGTCAGACAGGAGCTATAATCTGTATATGTGTTATAAAAATTGCATTTCGCCGACTATTTCGAAAGCCAGATGGAGCATTTGTCGATGTGTTTTTGCGGGAAATGTAGATCTAATGGCCAAGCCTATGGTACTGCTCTGCAAATCTCAAAGTTAGTGTTTGCCAAAACTGCTACCAGATTTTTTTGCTGCCTGTGTTTGGAGCAGCTTCAGCTCCTCAGGGTATCACACAGCTTTACCCTTGGAACGGTCTCCTTTTCTCTTGCATCACTGGATGCTCCCTGAAATACCCAGCCATAGTCAAATACCCACTTTGCTCTCTGGCTCTATCAGTAAACGTGTGTTAGCCACCTAGAAGCCTGCCTGTATATTCTTGCTGCTCTTGCAGCAACACTGAATGAGCTCTAGTACTCTATGTGAAAAACATCATAAAAAGTCCTGTGGCCTGGATAAATAGCGCAAATCAAGGAAGCATTTAGAGCTTGCACAACTTTTTCTGTAATTCTTATCATTTTGCTTAGTTTTTTGCTCAGTTTCGTTTGCAGCAGTTTCTCCGGGTGTTATAGCCTTTATACGGAAGGGCTCTCTTTTTCTCTCCTTCACCCTCCTAGTCATTACAAAGTCAAATGCTTACATAGAGTGCTGGAGGCCCTCCCATCTTGGTTATGGGAAATCTTTTTATTTTGCAATCCCTCAGGCTGTGGAGATTTTGCTAGTCATTATCATCACCTGTTCCAGCATATCTTTGCCAATGGGGCAATTAGGATTGCCAGGCCACGTCTGGCAACCAATGGGGACAGACATGGGGGGCATGGTGTTGTATGCACTGCTATGTCACTTCTGGCGAAAAACTGAAAATGACATAGGGTAACTCTAGGAATCATGGGAAACTCTGATAAACCCATAGAGTTACACTCTGTCACTTCCAGGTTTTCTTCAGAAGTGATATAATGGCAGGGGTCTTTTCGTAGAAAAACAGCTGCAGGAGCTCATTAGCATATGGCATGCTAATGAACTATTAGGCTATTAGCATATGCCACACCCCCTAACATCACCGGAAGTGATGTCAGAAGGGGAAGCAAAAGGGGGGGCGGCATCTTCAAAAGCCTCCCCTTCCCTTCCCCAGCTGGTCTGGGTGCGGGAGCTAAGAGAAAAGGGGTTTAAAGTTTAAACTCCTCATGAGAGATGGGCCACAGAAGAAGGAAAGAAGGAAGGAAAGAGAGAGAGTAGAGAGAAGGAAAGAAGGAAGGAAAGAGGGAAAGAGAAAGAAAAGGGGAGGGAAAGAAAGAGAGGGAAGAAGAAGGGAAACAGGGAAAGGAGGAAAAAAGAGAAGAGAAGAAGGTGGGAAAGAAAGACAGAGAGAAGAGAAGAAGGAGGGAAAGAGGAAAAAGAAAGAAGGAAAGGAGGGAATGAAAGAAATTCGGTGGCAATTTGGCCCCATTATATCCTATGGGCCATTGAAGTCAATGGTGAAAACATAGGGTATATTCTGGGGGCTGGAGGGGAGGGGTTTGAGGGAGAGGCTCCAAACTCACAGGGTAGCTGATGGAGCCTCTCTCCAAGATACCCACCAAGTTTCAAGAGCATTGGACTTTTTCCCACCATAGAGAACAATGGAGGGAATAGGGGCAACCTGTTTGGGGGCCCATAGAATTGGATCCCCTGGTCCAATATTCTTGAAACTTGGTGGGTATCTTGGGGAGAGGCTCCGTCAGCTACCCTGTGAGTTTGGAGCCTCTCCCTCAAATCCCCTCCCCTCCAGCCCCCAGAATATACCCTATGTTTTCACCATTGACTTCAGTGGCCCATAGGATATAATGGAGCTGAAATTGACATTCGGTTGTCTGAAAGACTCCCCGGGACGCCGACTGGGGGCGGGGCTTGGCTTCTGAGCTCCAGGAGCTGCGCTCCAGTGCGCTCCCCCCCCCAAAAGACCCCTGTATAATAGTATATACAACACCACTTAAAAAAATATCATGCCACCACTTGGAGCAGCAATGTGCACGAAGGAGATAAGGGCGGGAAATCCCTCACTCCAACTGGGGAACTGGCAAGTCTACTAGCAACATAACTCGGGGGCGGGGGTGCATGTCAAACTTCTGCTTGAAGAAGGAACCGGTCAAGAATCTGAAGTGCCCTGTAGGGCATGCGTAGCTTGCCACACTGTTTTGAAAGTGCTGGAAGAAAGGGCTAGCCTTCTGACTCCCAAGTAGGGTCTCCAAGTCCTCCCTCCTCCCCAGCAGGGGACAATGAGGGGTGTTCTTGGAGGAGGAGGGGACGTCCTCAGTGCAATGACGTCACGCAGAAATGACATCATCACACTGGGGACACACCTAAATCCCAAGTGGTGAAATAACCACTTTGAGTTCAGGCACACAATGCCCTCTCTCTCAAAAACCATTTAAAGGACCCCTTTAAATGCTTTTTTGCGTGCCTAAATCCCAAGTGGCAAATTCGTCACTTGGGATTCAGGCACACGAGGCCTCCTCAACTCAAAAAGCATTTAAAGGGATCCTTTAAATACTTTTTGAGGAGCAGGGGCTGCGTGCATATGAACTCCAATGGCAAATTTTCCGATTGGAATTCAGGCATGTGGCCAGTGGCCACCCCTTTCCCTCCCCTCCTACGAGACTTAAAGCTAATTAGCAGGCCACATGCTCCCGTCGATCAGCTGGAGGGCCCTTTAAATCTTGCAGGAGGGAGGGAGGAGGTGGCCACAGGTGGTCGCTGTTGAGGGCGTGGCTTAGGGGTGGGGCTTCCCCCACCAACCAGCTGGCTGGTGGTGGGCAGGAACCCCCGAAATCTGGGGATCCCCTGGGATCCCCTGGGGACTGGCATTCTTACTCCCAAGCAGGAGCAGTAATGAGGATGGAGGGGTAGTGGTGATTGGCCTTAGTATTCAGCCAACACCATGGGTGGCATACAACCTCTGAATACAGCCTCATACATTAACCCGGAAGTGCATTTCAGCATAGTAAGATTTTTTAAAGAAAGGGGGAAAGATAATAGCTTGGATCTGTGGGAGCACGACTTTCTCACCTTTTCTCTCCTGCCATAGCCCAAAGGACTTCCTGAAATGCAGCTCCTGAGGGGTTTCCCAAGGGGCAGCATTTCAGTAGACATTTTGGGCTGCCCCAGAAGGGGTGCAGTGAAGAAGTCATGCTCCACAGATGACAATGCTTCCATCGGGAGAAATACTCTGGTGGATCTGTGCCAATGACTTGGTCTTTGCTGCACACTTTAAGATGATAAGACAGCATAGAGTGCGCCCCCACTTTTTGACATGATGAAATGGTTAAGTGGTTTGTAATGTCTTGCTTGTCCCCAGAGAATGGGATCTTGAAAAGGGGCTGCAGGCCTTGTCCTCTTTTAGTGAACAATAATAACATATTGCCATGATTCTTCCCCCGACACACACACACATTGCAGACTTGAGTCCTGACTGCAATTAAATTATGTTTAGACAGTAATAATAATAGTAGTAGTAGTAGGTAGTAGTAATGATAATAATTATAATAATGATAATAATAATAGTTTCGATTTATTGATCACTTTTTCCCACACACCTGTGGGCTCAGAGTGATTTACAGTTACTCTTTGACAATTGGACTAACAATATTCATGGGGGATAGGGAGACAACACATACAATTATTTAATCACACACTGTAGCTGTTCGGGAGGATTCATCTGCAGGCTGTATCAGACGTGATCCGACGGCATTCTTTTGTCGGCTGGCTGATGACGTCAGGACTCAAGCTGTCGCATTGTCACACTGCCACCGCCTGGCTGATTTGCTCCACTGCAGGCCGATTCGCTTCACTGCAGGGAATGCCAATACAGATTTTTCCACCTTTCAATCTTGCAACGCAGCAGACATCTTCCAACGGCGGCTAACACCTCCCCAAAGGGATTGGTGTGCCCACCCCTAGTGGGTGGTCCCCAATTTTATCTACTTGCTGAAGCTTTCGAATCGCTGGGTGGACGATGAGCTAGGGACAAGGCTTGGTTGCTCACACCAGCGCGGGGCTAGAACTGACAAAGCTTGGCAGTTCAGATGTTATAGTTATGCAGGGGATTTTACCCACTGCGCCACCACTCCCCCAGTAGTATCATTCAGTAGTGTAAAATGAGGACACTTGTTATTCTGGTGAACATTCCACATGTCTGAAAGGCAGCAAGAAACATACACAAAAACTGTCCATCTTCCCC
This sequence comes from Gekko gecko, assembly GCA_029375565.1. Classification (NCBI taxonomy): domain Eukaryota; kingdom Metazoa; phylum Chordata; class Lepidosauria; order Squamata; family Gekkonidae; genus Gekko; species Gekko gecko. Next base: position 133,565,824 of record JAPDNY010000008.1, on the reverse strand, counting down.
TGCCCCCACCCTTAGCTGACGTCTGGTGTATGTAGAGTTTGTTACCTCTGAGTTCAGCCATTTGCAGGCCTTGGATATTTTCCCTCAGAAATCACCCCTGCTTGGGTAGCTAAGGGAAGGCCCAACTCCGGCTTATCCACAGCAGCTATTAGCATTTTGAATTTGCTGTGGACAAATAAATGGTCCACGTCAGTGACTTAGGGAAGCTGCCTCATTTTGTCACTACACGGAGCCATCAAATGAAATAATTTAGCTGCTTGTCTGTGCTAGGTGATGATTTGATCCTCTTTGAAGAATGAAAACGTCTAATTGGGCAATTGATCAGTGTTGTGAGGGGCTTTTGGAACTTAGATTTCCCAGTATGCAAAGAACATTGATAGTTCTTCTTCCAGCTGAGCAACCTGGTGATTGGATTGCTGTTATAAAATGAGCTGTGAGATGATGAGAATTGGGTATTGGCACCAGTAGACTACGGAAGATCGGGTAAAGATGAACCATTTTCCTTCTGTGCCTCGAACTGGCTTGGCTCTTCCACCCATCCTTGGTACCCAAGGCACAAATGGTCCAATACTTCTTGGTGCCTGAGGCAGAAAATACAAATCCCCATAGTGGTAAAATTCAATAAAAAAGAATTGACGGTTTTCTCCCCTTTAATGGGAGCCTAATGAAAGAGCCAGTCCTGCTTGTAAAAAAATATAATAATAAAAATGAGTGGGCAGCACCCTAAAATGAGAAAAATCTCGCCTCAAGCTGGTACTGAATTCTTTTCTCATTCAGTGGGCGAGCATGGCCTGAACTATGGTTAAAGCTTCCCCGAGAAGCAATAATCTGAGGATGATCTTCACAGAGATAGGGTCCTATTTTGAAAGACTCTTTCTCAATATGAGTGCTTTGCTGGAAACCATGGCTTGGATCCTACGCAGCAGAACCACATAAGTGGTTACTTTCTTACCCACCTCTTCCCACTGCAGTCTTCTGTGCCCCCCCCCCAATTGTGCCTCCTTGGGTCAGTGTACCACCCAAGTGCCATGTGTTGGGGGGATTAGTGAAAATCGCCCTCCTCCTTCCAGGAGCCAATGTTTCCACTGCAGGCAGAAACGTGACTTAGAATCCAATCCCATTCTTGGTAGGATTGGGTGCGTCACCTATCACGTTTCTATCCCACCCTTCTTCCAGAGTGCAACACTCCACCATTTTGATTTTGCTGCAGATACCTGGGCCTGCTCTCCAAGGCCAAATCGAACTTCTATTTTGATGTCTTTACTTCTCCAGGCATCTGGAACTAGGGTTGCCAATCTCCAGGTGGTAGCTAGCGCTCACCCACTATTACAACTGATCTCCAGGTGACAGAGATCCATTCGCCTGGAGAAAATGGTTGCTTTGGAAGGTGGACTTTAGAGCCCTATACCCCACTGAAGTCCCTCCCCTCCCCAAACCCCGCCCTCCTGAGGCTCCACCAACCAGAATCTCCAGGTATTTCCCAACCTGGAACTGGCAACCTTTATCTTGAACAAAAGCAAGGACAGCAGTGTACAGTGGTGGAGACATGCTAAAATAGTAGGAACCTTGAATATCTAATATGAAAAGCTTGAATTCCAGAAATCTTGAGGTAAATTCATATATTGTGAGCCTGCAATCATCCCTAGAATATCGCTAGAGCTACATTCAGAAGTCACACAACAAGCTACAACTCAGAACAAATTGAGAACAGCATAGTTTCTTGCTGTGCTTGCATGACCCAGCCTGCCCCCTCACCCTGGGCAGAGAGCATGAATTAACACTTTGCAGCTTGAATTCACCACGATGTCTCAAATACAGACAAACTGGCAGGGGTTTTTTACTCTGTGCAAACCAGTTTTCTAAGCCTTGGTATAATTGCTGTTCAGAGTCAGTTTTATGGAGTATTTATTTATTCAGGGGGGGGGAAGCATATGCTTTCTCTTCAGAGACCCACACAAGGTGTTTCACAAGTAAAAGAGCACAGTGAAATCGTAAAAGAACGTAAAAATAAGCCATAAAAACTATAGCATGAAAACCACTAAGAACCGCAGCATTAAAAGAAAAGAAGCCAGAGCTTGAACACAATGTAAACGCTCAGCGTCTTAAAAATTGTATTCATAAAACATTCCTCAGGCTTTGAGGAAAGAGCAAGTGGACACCAAGTAGGGCTGCCAGCTCCAGGTTGTGAAAAATTTGGGGTGGAGCCTGAAGAGGGCAGGGTTTGGGGAGAGGAGAGACTTCATTGGGGTACAGTGCTGTAGAGTCCACCTTCCAAAGCAGCCATTTTCTCCAGGGGAACTGATCTCTGTCGCCTGGAGATTAGTTGTAATCCCAGGAGGTCTCCAGCCACCATCTGGAGGCTGGCAACCCTGGTGCCAGGAAACATATAATTAGCGTCTACAGCACTTGTAAGTGCCTAATGATATCTTTCTTAGTGCTTGGAGAGCCAGTTTGGTGTTGTGATTAAGAGCGTGGGCTCTAATCTGGGAGAACTGGGTTTGATTCCCCGCTCCTCCACTTGCTGCTGCTGGCATGAATTTGGGTTAGTTACAAGTTCTTTCAGAGCTGTTCTCTCAGTAGCAGTTCTCGAAAGAGTTCTCTCTGCCCCACCTGCCTCACAGGGTGTCTGTTGTGGGGAAGGGGAAGGAAATTGTAAGCCACTCTGAGACTCCTTCAGGTAGTGAAGAGTGGGGTATAAATCTAATCTCTCCTCCTCCTCCTCCTCCTCCTTCTCTGCCTTAGCTATCCCCCCCCCCGCCTTCTCCACACATCCTGTGTCTTTCAGGTCATTTCAAATTCACATGTACATCAGAACTCTTCCCCTGCCTTCTCAGGCCTCTTTATTTTTTTAAAACCTCTACAAACACACCCTGAGTTCCCCCTACCCCCTGCTGGTTGTAACCCGCTTGGTTGCCTAGGTTACAGCCTGGTTGCCTCCAGGTGATCCTGTCTGTGTACTGCAACATTAAACACCATCTGTGTGCTGAGGACATACGATAAGGGCATGCAGAGATGAACTTTTGGTAGCTGTTGTTGAACTATTGTGGAAGGAAAGGAAAAGGCTGAAATCAAAAGGCAATTTTTGTGGCACAATTTGCCGTATTTACTTGCTTTTGTGCACCCTTGCTTAATGGAATTCAATCCCAAGACATGCTGAACATGACCCCAAACACAACTGACACTGTTTGGGATTCAGAATTGTAATTTTATGTTATCAATATTATTCTGCCCTAAGGGAGCCAGCATCCAGGTTGGGCCCTGGAGATCTCCCAGTATTACAATTGATCCCCAGGCTACAGAGATCAGTTCCCTTGGAGAAAATGGCTGCTTTGGAGGGTGGACTCTATGGCATTATGTCCTGTTCTCCCCAAACCTAGTCCTTTCTGTCCCCAAACCTGGCCCCTCTCCAGGCTTCTCCCCCAAATCTCCAGGAATTTCCCAACCCCAATTTGGCAACCCTGTCCTGCCTTTCCTTCCAAGGAACTGAGCGCAAGAGTACATGGTTGCCCTGTCCACGCACACATACCACAACCATCCCATGATGCAGATTTGGCTGAGAGATAGTGACAAGCCCAAGGTCGGTGAGTAAGTTACACAGATGAGCAGGGATTGAAAAATACAAGAAATAATAATAAAAAAACAAGTCATGTTGCTGATATTGAGAGGAGAAATGCCCGCTTTTAGTCTGTGCCAGCTCATAATGACGCAGAATGACTGGTCTAAAGGACCGTAACGATAAACTGAACTGAACTAATGACGCAGATCGCAGAACTTCATAGGACTTCCTACAATCAAGGCCCAACTGGTAGATAAGTCTGCCTGTGGTCAGTTCCCCATGGCACTCCTTCCATTTGCATTTGAGGTTCACTTCAAGTGGTTGATAACAATTTGTTTTTTAGGTATATCTTTAACCGAAAGGACAAACAACCTTTTATTTTTTTAAAGCAGTGAAGGACAGACTATCACAGAGTAAATGCAATATATCCTATGGCGTAATAATGTGTAACTGGTGGTGCCAACTCCAGCATAGGAAATTCCTGGAGATTTTGGGGTGGTGCCTGTGGAGGGGGGAATTTGGGGAGAGATTTCACCTAGAAACTATGATAGTTGTCTGAAGTTGTCTTTTTTCTCCAGGGGAATTGATCTCTGTTGTCTGGAGATGAGTTGTAATTCTGGGAGAGCTCCAGGCCCCAAGGCCCCAACCCTAGTAACTGGCGGGGGGGGGGGGCCCTCAGTCAGAAGCCCTTGTTAAGAGAACAGATGAGTTACCAGCGTGTTCCTGTTGTCATATGTGGAATGTTGGAGGATACAGGTTACTTGAATTTAAAAATCTGTCTTACAGCTTTGCCTTTGACCTTGCAGACTGGTCTTTTAATTTAAAGAGCTCTTCAGTCAAAATAACTTGAGGAAGGTTTTTGTGTAGGTGCTGCTTCTCCTAGAAACAGGCAGTACAATTCTAGGAGTCCTTCAATCTCCACATACTTTTGGGCTTTTTGATGGTCAGGAACTTGTAAAATGAAATCCTGGGTCTCGCTTTCGTCTAGAGCAATTCAAGACTGCTAGGCAGAACTTTCTTTTTAAAGCAAGGTAGCATTTCTGTTGCCCATCTAAACTCAGAGCGAGTTGCGTTTTTTAAAGAAGAGAGGTTTTCTTTCTCCACTAGATATTTTTGCCTGTTGTTTCTACTGTTTTGATTTAACAGATTTCCAAAGCAGATGCTCGGCTTCTGTGCACTAGGAGAACATCAAATAATGTAATATAATTGCATCACGCTTCAAGATGAATGTTTACAAAGCTTTCTTCAGTATTTTCTTTAAACTGTTCACAATCTGGTTTCTTGTTTTCAGTTATAGCATCGATGTTTTAGGGGAAAAAATGGAGCTGAGGTCTTAGGGTTGCCAGCCTCCAGGTGGGGCCTGGAGATCTCCTGCTTTTACAACTGATCTCCAGCTGACAGAGATCAGCTCCCCTGGAGAAAATGGCTGCTTCGGAGGGTGGATTCTATGGCATTGTACCATGCTGAGGTCTCTCCCCTCCCCAAACCCCACCCTCTCCCGGATCCACCCCCAAAGTCTCCAGGTATTTTCCAACCCAGACCTGGCAACCATATGAGGTCTAGAGAGACTTTCCCTTGCTGAAGGTTCAAAGGCCAGCTCCCCTAAACTATGTGAATAAACAGTTTCCCTAGGATGAAAGTCTCTGTAAATATATTTGAATGGCCATTTTTCTTGACAAATGTATGGAAACCATAACTGGGAAAAGACTGAAGTCCTATTTCCATGTCTTCTACCTAGAAAGTATTTCTCCCTTCCACCCACCTGGTAGGGTTGACAGCTTCCAGTGGGGCCTAGAGATCTCCCAGAATTACAACTGATATCCAGTTTCCAGATTAATTCCTCTGGAGAAAACAGCTATTTTGGACTCTAGCATTATGCTCTACTGAGATCCCTCCCACGTTCTACCCCCCCAAATCTTCAATTTCCCAACCCTTGAAAGACTATGTTGTCAAAGGCCTTCACGGCCGGATTTCATTAGTTGCTGTAGATTTTCCGGGTTGTGTGGCTGTGGTCTTGGCATTGTAGGACCTGACGTTTCACCAGTAGCTGTGACTGTCATCCTCAGAGATACAACACAGAAAGATGGAGTACTCTCTTTGTCAGACCTTGACATAGAGAGTACTCCATCTTTCTATGTTATACCACTGATGATGGCAGTCACAGCTACTGGCGAAACGTCAGGTCCTACAATGCCGAGACCACGGCCACACAACCCGGAAAATCTACAGCAACCTTGAAAGACTCTTTTTCTCATTGATATTGGCCTGTTGGTAAGAATTCAGTGACTGGATTTAATTTCTCACATGCCCAGGGAACTGCTGATCTCCACCTTGGGGTCAGGAAGCAATTTTTCTCCAGGCCTGGAGGTTTTTTTGTCATCTTCTGGGCACATGGAACAGTGGTCACTAGGGGATGGGGGGAGGTATTTGTGAATTTCCTGCTTTGTGCAGGCAGTTGGACTAGATGACCCTGGAGGTGCCTTCCAAGACTATGATTCTGTGATTCTAATTTCAACTGAGATCTGTTGCTGCGTGACACTGAAATGTTGAGGTTCTGTAAGGTCACATTCATAGCTGTTTCCCTTTAGGTTAGAACTTCACTTACATTCCATTTGAAATGTATGCAGAATCTTTGGTAATTGTTATTAAATTTCTTTTTGAAACATCTAGGTGTCTTTTTTTTAAAAAAAATGTAATTTAATCCTTTCAGTTCATTTCCATTGGTTACTTGTGCTTGTTGGTTGTTGGGTTTTTTTGCTGTAAATTGTCTTGTAGCAAATCAAAGACTGAAAAGTGACTTGCAAGCAAATAACCTATTAGAATGCAACAGTTTTCTTCAGTGTGGAAATCTTTGGTTTGCTGCTGTTAGAAATATGGTGGATCTTGCTTTAATAGTGGGCAGGGGGATGGAAATCAGTAGGTTTAACAACTGCCTGTAATGTCTTTCCCCTTTTTTTAACTTTTGCTTTCTTTTTTGTTTTGTTTTTATTTTAAACCATAGGATCCGGATCCAGGCGGTCAATGAAATCGGAGCTGGACCTTTTAGCCACTTCATTAAGGCAAAGACCAGGCCGCTGCCCCCCGTGCCCCCTCGACTAGAGTGCACTGCCGCTGGTCCTCAGAGCCTGAAGCTGAAATGGGGGGAGAGCACCTCCAAACAACACGCCACCGATGACATGGTGTACATCTTACAGATAGAGGACAGGAATAAGAAGTGAGTGCCTTTTGAAGCACCGCTTAATCAACTTCTTAATTTGCTTAATTAATTTCCGTCCATGGGTGTTTGGGTGGGAAGAGTAGCTGATTTGGTGGAAGGTGCCGCAAAAGTTGCAGTTGACGTATGGCAACTCCATAGGGTTTCCAAGGCAACAGGCTTCAGAGGTGGTTTGCCATGGCCTGCGTGTCCCTGGCCTCATAAAGAACACACGGGTGAAGTCCAAGTGAGGGAGAAGAAACTAAGATGTTTATTGCAATAAACAGAGAAACAGCACTAAGCAATAAAGTGCCCATAAACCAAGTTGCTCTCTGCCTCAAACAGGATGTGTGGCACCTGGTATTTTTGGCCACTGTGTGACACAGAGTGTTTGACTGGATGGGCCATTGGCCTGATCCAACATTGACTTCTCTTATGTTTTTATTACCATCTGGTTCCAAAAAGATATGCCTTGTAAGTCTGTGTGTGTGTGTGTGTGTACACACACACTTTTTGCACACTTAAAAGCAGGTAATACCGTGTTGTCTTTTAACCCTGGCTTCCTGATCAAGACTAAGCCTTGTTTTCCTTCTCAAGAAACACCAAGGGACGTTCAATGAATATAAATGCCCCTTGGCGATCACGGCTAATAAAACAGCTGCTTAGTTGCACAGCCATGCCTGGCAGCTGTATGATCCCCGCAGATATACGTAATTGAACAAAATACAATGAATTTTTATACTTGGCAAGCACTCTTACTTGCCTGCACTTTAAGTTGTTGTTAAAAGCAGTAGTTTTTAAAAGGCAACTATATGAAGATCTTGTGTTTATATAAGATCGGAAAGAAGAACCTTGCGGGATTGTTCCACGCAGGTCCAGCACCCTGTTCCCAGCAGAGGCCAGGCAGATGCATCTGGATATCATAGAGACTGTATCACTCCAGTCATGGCCTGTGTACACTGGCTTCCAGTCTGTTTCTGGGCACATAGCAAGGTACTAGTGTTGACCATTAAAAACCTATACAGCTTGGGACCAACTTCCCTGAAGGATGTCCTACTGCCTTACGAACCTATCTGACCACAGTGGTCATCTTATCAGGTCATGCTTTGGGTGTCCCCATCTTCTGAAATTAGGTGGGTGGCAACACACAAGAGGGCCTTCATGGTCATGGCACCAAAATTCTGGAACTCTCTCCCTGGGGAGACTTGTCTGTCCCCTTCAGTTGCCGTCTTCTGCCAGTGGATGAAGTCTTTGTTGCTGTTGTTGTTGTGTCTCATGTTCCTTCAGTGATCCCTCGTTCGTGCCCTGTTTTTTAATTGTGCTCTGTGCTCTACCACTGAACCGTGATCCCTCCTTGTTGGTTTCTTTGCAGCTTAATAGTTGAATAGATCCCATAGCAGACCTTTGAATGTTATTTCCCTCCCCACCCCCCAACTTCCTAAAATCTGAAATGGCACTCCAGCAATAACCCCAGTGCCTTCTGTATTGAAGCAGAGAGGAGACAAGATCACAATACATGGAAACCATTAACATGACAGTTTGACAAAGGGAACATGCAGCAAATAACTAAGCAGGGGGGAGGGGGGACGGTCTTCATTTGTTCTCGACTGTACAGAAAGACCAAATTAACATTTCTTAGTTCAGCTTTTGTGTGGATTTCTGTGGAAAAGAGATGTTGGCATCCACAGGAACATTGAGAATTCTGTGTTGAGTGTACGTATCCCCTTGATAAGTGGGGCTCTACGCTGATGCACAGAAGGCTATTTAACCAGTAATCACGTAAAAGGACAAATGTTTTCTGAGCACAGTAGGGTTACTGTCAAACAGGTCAAACGAATTAACATTGTTACATCAACGCTCATTTTTGATGGCAGTCATTAGCCTTCAGTTCTTTGCCTTTTCCAGGAACCACCGAAAGTGTTTCCAAGAGCCAATGCTGAAATGATATAATTAAGTAGTGTGTTAATTATGGAGCACTCTGGCTGTTACTTCAGAGTATCCTTGAGCATTGGGCAGAGAAGTTCTCTCTCTGTGACCCACCGGTTCTCTCTCTTAGCCCACCAGCATGGAAATAAAATGGAGAGATGTAACTGAAGACTGCTATAGCTGAGAAGAAAAGGGAAGAACCATGGGTGTCCACCGTAGAAATGCAAAATAATTTCAGGTTGGTTTATCCAGCCATGAAACTCTGGACAGTTTGATTGCACAAAAATTATTCAAGTCCTCCCAACAACACCTTTACAAAATTACAACGTTCAAAGTTACTTGGGGAAAGTTTTGTTGAAAACAGCTTGATATATTTACATGTTTAGTGTAGGTGTTCCCTTCTTGTTCCCTGAGATTCCTTAGTTTGCCCCTTTAGAGTTGCGTTTCAACCTTCAGTAGGGTTACCATATTTTGAAAAGCAAAAAAAGAGGACATATTTCCCGACTGACTACTTCAAACAAGTGATCACTATGACAAATCCCGTTTTAAATACCCCTGCTATTTAAGCTGTGATATTTACTGCTAACTAGGAATATTCCTAACCTTGCAACCCAAAAAGAGGACATCTTCATCAGTATTTAAAAAGAGCCCCAAAGAGGATGGACACCAAAAAAAAGCGGACATGTCCTCTAAAAAGAGAACATCTGGTAACTATCCATCAGGGAAAACTTCCTATTTATGGACAGCTTGGGCTAGTAAACTGTGGATCTTTGTGGCTTCATGTGATCCAGAGTATTCTAATTTTAATTCTTTCTTTTTTTTACTAAATCATTTATTTCAATGTTTTTTGCAACTTGTTTTTATTAGGTACATTGCCCAGAGGTTGTCTTCATACATTGGAAGTTGTCTCACTCTTAGGGTCGTCCTTTGCCTGCCACCAGTGGGGAAGCCCCTACTAGCATTCCCCCCCCATCCCCTGCTGGCAACACCCAGGAGGCTGGTGGGGCGGGACTAAGCTGCTTTTCCGTGTGTGGAGCCAATCAGCTTTACCACTTTCACAGAAAGACTGTTTTATATTTCCCCCTAGGATGTTGCACAAGAAAAGTGAAACTGAATCTAAACTAAAGATGTTCACTTCCCCTGGTGTAAACGGTTGCCCAAGCAGAAAGCTGCCATAGAAAATACCTACATAGCACTGCCTGAACTCCTGCATAGGTGTTCTTGCATGGACCAGGGCTGGTGACTTTCTTCTCTAGCTTTTGAGTCCCATTGATCCAGGAGAAAAGCGTGATCCAAATATTTTCAATAAATAAAATTCCTCTGACTCATAGTTCTTTTGATTGAACTTACCGTGATTTATATATAAAATCTCTGAAATCGCATCTAAAACAGAAAATGGTATTTCCAAGGGATTTTTTTAAATTTCGGGCAGCTTTTTTAAAAAAGTATTCTACCATGTTACTACTTTACTGAATAGTAAGTAGGGGTATGAATTAAGTATTCTCTTGCAGTCACTTTGTAACTCAAATATTAGTCATATCAAGGCAATGGTAGGATAAATAAATCCCACTAAGGCTGAATGCTTCAAAATCCCATTCGTTTCAGTGTGAGAATTAATCATATGCCTCGCCAGAAGCCAGACTGAAATAGGGCTAGGTAATCTGTTTCTAGGTAATCTGAGGGGTGACATGATCAAGGTTTATAAGATTATGCATGGGATAGAGCAGGTAGAGAAAGAAATACTTTTCTCCCTTTCTCACAATACAAGAACTCGTGGGCACTCCCTGAAATTGCTGAGCAGTCGGGTTAGAACAGATAAAAGGAAGTCCTTCTTCACCCAAAGAGTGATTAACACATGGAATTCACTGCCACAGGAGGTGGTGGCGGCTACAGGCATGGACAGCTTCAAGAGGGAATTAGATAAGCATATGGAGCAGAGGTCCTTCCTGGCTATTAGCCACAAGGTATAGATAGGAACTCTCAGTCTGGGGCAAGTGATGCACTGTATTCTTGGTGCTTGAGGGAGGGCAACAGTGGGAGGGCTTCTAGTGTCCTGGCCCCACTGCTGGACCTCCTGATGGCACCTGGTATATTTCTCTTACGTTCTTATGTTCTAACAAAAACTGTAGAGCTGCTAAATCACTTCCAGTTCAGCCTCCTTGGTCAGGTATGGCAGATTCAACGCTGGGTCCACAAGAGGATGCTTACTTAGCCATTATCTTACGGTTGTTTCCTTAAGAGCAGACTGCTTCTCTCCCTTCCACAAAGATGCATTAAACAACTATCAAAAACTGACTTTAATGCCCTCTCTCTACTAACTGTCACAAGATAGATAAGGGACATGTAGGGCAGACAATGCCTAACTGTGCTGTTTGCAGTCTCAGGTATTTTTAAATGAAATTCTTCCAAAGCAATCAGGTAAGAGGCAGCGTTGGAAGACTTTTCAATGGATGAGGCCAGCATTTTTTTGGAAAAGGCAACTGTGGGTCTTAGAAGAGAAGAGATTGGATTTATACCCCGCCCATCACTTGGAGTCTCAGAGTAGTTTACAATCTCCTTTCCCCACCCCACAGCAGACACCCTGTGAGGTAGGTGGGGCTGAGAGAGCTCTTTCAGGAACTGCTCTTGAGAGAACAGCTCTGAGACAACTTGTGACTGACCCAAGGTCGCACCAGCAGCTGCACGTGGAGGAGTGGGGAATCAAACCCGGTTCTCCCAGATTAGAGTCTGTGTTCCTAACCACTACACCAAACTTGCCCTCACCAAACTTACTGCTGGAAGACAGTCTTGGGAGACCGAACAATTATAGTGGCAGCCGATGATTCCTGCAATCAGTTTGAAGCAGAGAATACATCAAAACTAGTTGGGTTGTTGTTGTTTTTTTGAAAACAACTAATGTAGTCAGTGCTATGCTAAAATTAATGGTAAAGTACCTGAGCAAATGCAGCTGGATTCGAGTCCAGTAGCACCTTAGGGACCAACAAGTTTGTCAGCGTGAAAGCTTTTGCAAGTCAAAGCTCCCTTCATCAGAGAATGACTGTCAGAAAGCTCGGAGAGCCAATTTGGTGTTGTGGTTAAGTGCGCGGACTCTAATCTGGGAGAACCAGGTTTGATTCCCCACTCCTTCACATGCAGCTGCTGGATGACCTTGGGCAAGCCGTAGTTCTGATAGGAGCTGTCCTTGAAAAAGAGCAGTTTCTGTCAGAGCTCTCTCAGCCCCACCCACCTCACAGGGTGTCTGTTGTGGGGAGGGGAAGGGAAAGGAGTTTGTAAGCCGCTCTGAGACTCCTCTGGGTAGTGAAGGGCGGGGTATAAATCCAATCTCCTCCTCCTCAAACTACAGTTTGGTGTAGTGCTTAAGTGCATGGACTCTGATCTGGGAGAATCAGGTTTGATTCCCTGCTCCCCCACTTGCACGTGCTGGATGACCTTGGGCAAGCCATAGTTCTGGCACAGTTGTCCTTGAAAAAGAGCAGTTTCTGTCAGAGTTTTCTCAGCCCCACCTACCTCACAGTGTGTCTGTTGTGGGGAGGGGAAGGGAAAGGAGTTTGTAAGCCGCTCTGAGACTCCTTTGGGTAGTGAAGGGCAGGGTATAAATCCAATCTCCTCTCTTCTTCTTCTTCTTCTTCTTCTTCTTCTTCTTCTTCTTCTTCTTCTTCTTCTTCTTCTTCTTCTTCTTCTTCTTCTTCTTCTTCTTCTTCTTCTTCTTCCTCCTCCTCCTCATGCCCCCAAGATCTTGTTGGTTTCTGATGCACTTCTGGGCTCGAACATGGCTGTTCTACTGCAGCCCAAAACAGCTACCCTCTGAAACTGCTTTTAACAGGATGTTTACTGTCGATCAGAACGGACAGTTCTTTGCAAGAGGGATAATTAAGCAGCTATTTCAAAGAATATGATACTCAGTGTTGAGCTTGCAGGATCGATGGCTCTCAGGTCCGCTCCAGTTCCTGTTCCCTTCCAGTTCTATATGAGAAGAATTCTCGCTCGTAGTTATTGTCAGGGGTATTGTGTAATCCTTTTATCGTAAAGTTCCCTAATGATATAAAAGTACCTCAACACACTGCATAAGTACCATATTTGTAGTAATTGTGTTGTGATTTACAAATTGGGATTGTGCTTCTTGAAACATTACAAACACTTTGCTTGATTGTAGGCATTTGAACTGTTTAGCCTCTGTGGTTATTTTAAGAAACAACAACAAAAAAACGAATTAGTCATCTTCAGGCAACACATTATTTGAACTGCTGCATAAAACATGCTCAATGTAAATAAATGGTGTTGTTGTTTTGGGCCAAGTCTTTCTCTCACTTTGGAGCCTGGCATCAACAGTGGTCCACATTTGTTCAGGAAGAATGTGTGTGTTCCAGTAAGGTACATTTTTTAAAAATGCATATTTAATAAGATTCTATAAAGTCATTGGTGGGACCAGAGGCAGAATGACATGGCATAAGAACATAGGAGAAGCCAATGCTGGATCAGGCCAATGGCCCATCCAGTCAATGGCCCATCCAGTCCAAAACTCTGTGTCACACAGTGGCCAAAAATACCAGGTGCCATCAGGAGGTCCATCAGTGGGGCCAGGACACTAGAAGCCCTCCCACTGTTGATCCTCCCCCAAACGCCAAAAATACAGAGCATCACTTGCCCCAGACTGAGAGTTCCTATCCACATCTTGTGGCTAATAGCCACTGATGGACCTCTGCTCCATATATTTATCCAATTCCCTCTTGAAGCCTTGTAGCCATTGCCGCCTCCTGTGGAAGTGAATTCCATGTGTTAATCACTCTTTGGGTGAAGAAGTACTTCCTTTTTATTTGTTCTAACCTGACTGCTCAGCAATTTCATGGAGTGCCCACGAGAGCCAGTTTGGTATAGTTGTTAAGTGCGCAAACTCTAATCTGGGAAACTGGGTTTGATTCCCCATTCCTCCACTTGCAGCTGCTGGATGACCTTGGACAAGTCATAGTTCTGTCAGAGCTGTTATCTCAAGAGCAGTCCTCAAAAGAGCTCTCTCAGCCCCACCTACCACACAGGGTGTCTGTTGTGGGGAGTGGAAGGGAAAAGAGTTTGTAAGCCGCTCTGAGACTCTTGAGTGAAGGGCGGGGTATAAATCCAATCTCCTCCTCCTCCTCCTCTTCCTCCTCCTCCTCTTCCTCCTCCTCCTCTTCTTCTTGAGAAAGGGAGAAAAGTACTTCTTTTTCAACCTACTCTATCCCATGCATAGTCTTATAAACCTCGATCATGTCACCCCTCAACCATCGTTTCTCCAAGCTAAAGAGCCCCAAGCGCTTTAACCTTTCTTCATAGGGTAAGTGTTCCAAGCCTTTTGGCATGACTAGGGTTGCCAACTCTGGCATGGGGGAATTCCTGGGGATTTGGGAATAATGCCTAGGGAGGGAAGGGAGCTCAACAGGGATATTATTCCATAGAGTCCACCCCCTGAAGTCAATTTCCTCCCATCCCTGTAGTCTAGGTATCAACTGTAATTTCTGGAGGTTGGGAACCTTAGGCATGACTGGTAAGCCATTCCTCAAGTGGAGTTGAATACGATTTGAGAAGGAAGGAAGGGGAAAGGGGGGACGAGTTGAGGTAATCCTTTTGCTCGGCTGTATTTGACCTCAGAAGAACCAGCTTCGCCCATCCAGATGTGTGTTGCATTCATAGGGAAAAGGTCACGGTGCTATTGGAGCTCTATTGGTCAACATAACAATGATCTGGTGTTGTTTTGTAAGGCAATACCCATTAGCACCTCCTGTTCACGTTGGTGTTTTTCTGTTGTACGTTTTTTCATAATTTGAAGCCTATCTTGAGGAGGAGAGCTGAGTTGCTTTGGAAAGCCGTTGTTTAGTTACTGAGCCACATGTTTGACTTAGATTAAAAAAAACATAATAACAAAAATAGATTTCTATAAGAGCAAACACAGGAAAAAATGGAATGAAATAGTTCTCCTAATACTGGAACAAAATTACGACTGCCATTTTTTCCTAAACATCTGGAAACTTTGCATTATCCATGCTTGGGTGGTGTTTTACCCCCAAAATTCATAGAATCATAGAATGTTAGAGTTGGAAAGGGACCTTGCAGGTCATCTAGTCCAACCCCCTGCACTCTGCAGGAGCATAGCCAGCATAAAGAACATATATCACATACACAATTTTTGGGGGGGAGAGGGGAGCAATGTCTCTCATCAAGTGAAAGCTCATTGAACTTTTCCCCTGGTCAGTCATTTACACTTGAAAATACTTCCCTGTGTGATGCCACCGTATCAAATGCTCCTGCTTCTCTCCCTACCCCAAGAAACAATTTTTCCCCAGCTACTGCTGGCAGTTATGCTCAGCATGAATGCTGAGCTGATGACAATACTCAGCTGCGGCGGCGACATTTCCAGCGCAGAAGCAGTCTTTAGGTGATCATAATTATTGTTCCTTAAATAAGGTTGCCAAGTCTGAAATTGCTTACCCCGGGGGAGTCCCGCGCTGTCCCAGGAGCTCCTTTGTGCGCACGCTGCCACAATGATGCCACCCGGAAGTGCCGTCATCACGTCAGCACGTTGGGGGCGGGGCCACTAGGATTCGAAGGGAAACCACAACGTGGGGACATGTGCCGGAAGGGGGTGGAGTTCCCCCCTGGGCCCAATTTGCTGGCGTCGGGTAACGGGCATCTCGGGCGGGGGTTCCCCCCCCCCCGGGGGGGACTTGGCAAGCCTATCCTTAAATGTTTATCCTGATGTTTCCAAAAGTTCAAGCAGTTGACAAAGTACCTATGAGGAAGTTGTTACATCTCTCTGAAAGAGGATACTATAGAAGTAAAACCCTGTTAGGAAGTTGGAACACAAATATTATCCTAAGTAAAATCATAAAAACTTTGAACACAGGGCACAGTCCAGTCAAAATGTATGCACTTTTAACAGTCTGTTTATTTGAATAGGAAAAGAGCTAAACACATGCTTAATTCCCATAGTGAAATGAATTGGACTTTAATGCTTTGGACAAGATCCCATAACCAGCCAGCAGAAGACGTCGATAGTCATGGCTCTCCCCCACTCCTCTTCTCCACCCCCACCCCCACCCAGCCATTTCTGAGCCTGGAAAAGTTTATTCATGGAATTGCCAGACTCCACTGAGAAAAAGGAGAGAGTGATTCCCCAGGGGTTAGAAATGGGGTGGGGGTGGGGGTGGGGGTGGGAAGGATCCATGATCCTCATATCCATGAACTGCAGGATCAAAACCTTTTGAGTCCCGTCTTTGGAGGAAAGCGGGATATAAATATTTTAATTGAATCTTAAAGGTCCTGCCAAAAGTTCTAATAAGTAAGTAGCAGCATCGCCTTGTTGCACGTGGGGGGGTGGGCAGGGGCTGAGAGTAGCTCAGTTTGGTGTGGTGGTTAGGAACGCAGATTCTAATCTGGGAGAACCGGGTTTGATTCCCCACTCCTCCATGTGCAGCTGCTGGTGTGACCTTGGGTCAGTCACAAGTTGTCTCAGAGCTGTTCTCTCAAGAGCAATTCTTGAAAAAGCTCTCTCAGCCCTGCCTACCTCACAGGGTGTCTGTTGTGGGGAGGGGAAGGGAAAGGAAAGGAGATTGTAAACTACTCTGAGACTCCTTCGAGTAGTGAAGGGCAAGGTATAAATCCAATCTCCTCCTCCTCCTCCTCCTCTTCTTCTACTACTTCTACTACTACCACTTCTAGTCCTCCTCCTCCTCCCCGCTCTATTTAATTTCTGGCAAAGAGCAAGTTTGAACTCGAACCTATTCTGCTTTGAAATCCTTCAGCGAGGGTGACTCTACAACCTCCTTAAGCAGAGTATCCCATTCTGTGAGGAAGATGTTGGTCATACTGTGTTAACTAATCAATTGAGGCATAGTACACTCATTTAAAAACAATAATCTGGGCCTGAGCAATTCATATGCAAAGCGGTGAGGACGCATACATAGAGAGAGAGTCCACTTCACCTCACGACGGACGCGGTTGTTACCCAGCTCCAGAAAGTTTCAGAGAGTCTAATTAGGAAACGGTGTACACTCTTAATTGAATCAAGATGATTAACTACCCATTTTAACAGCAGTGTTTGGCTTTCATGCAGCCTGGAGATTTGCAGAAAAGTGTGTGTGTGTGTGTTTAAAAGTATGTAAAAATAGGCTTATTGATTTATTCATTCAAAATAATCTGTATATAGTCATGTTAAAAAAAATGGCTAGGAAATAACGAAAGGAAATTGACAATTAAAACTGAGCCATACGTTTGCTGTAGTGCCCAAACATATTAAGAAACAAATATACAAAAGGCAAGGCACAAAAAGAAAGCTGACATCCTGTTCACCAAAAGTATTAAGGAATACTTTACAGGACGTAGTGGGTAGGTTCCATTGTGTGCTGTCTCCATATTTCTTTTCTTTCCTTCTCTGAATGCATCCATAGTTGTGGCGATTAATTGGGATTGGTGCATGTGAGTAATCAGACTGATAGGGAAAACCTGTTGCTACGGTTTTGTGAAGGATCATTGTATATTCTTTTGCACTGAGAATCTCAAAGCTACTGATTGCAGAGCTCGAGGGAAATAGTTAATATAAGGCTTATCATCTCAGAGGTCCATAAGTTTGCACTGTGGTTACATAAGAACATAAGAGAAGCCAATGTTGAATCAGGCCAATGGCCCATCTAGTCCAACACTCTGTCACACAGTGGCCAAAAATACCAGGTGCCATCAGGAGGTCCATCAGTGGGGCCAGGACACTAGAAGCCCTCCCACTGCTGCCCCCTCCAGCACCAAGAATAGAGTGCATCACCTGCCCCAGACTGAGAGTTCCCATCTATACCCTGTGGCTAATAGCCACTGATGGACCTCTGCTCCATATGTTTATCTAATTCCCTCTTGAAACTGTCCATGCTTGTATCTGCCACGACCTCCTGTGGCAGTGAATTCCATATGTTAATCATTCTTTGGGTGAAGAAGTATTTCCTTTTATCTGTTCTAACCCGACTGCTCAGCAATTTCATTGAGTGCCCACAAGTTCTTGTATTGTGAGAAAAGGAGAAAAGTACTTCTTTCTCAACCTGCTCTATCCCATTCATAATCTTATAAACCTCGATCATGTCACCCCTCAGCCATCATTTCTCCAAGCTAAAGAGCCCCAAGCGTTTTAACCTTTCTTCATAAGGAAAGTGTTCCAACCCTTTTATCATTCTAGTTGCCCTTCTCTGCACTTTTTCCAATGCTATATCCTTTTTGAGGTGTGGCGACCAGAACTGTACACAGTATTCCAAATGAGGTCGCACCAATGATTTATACAGGGGCATGATGATACTGGCTGATTTGTTTTCAGTTCCCTTCCTAATAATCCCCAGCATAGCATTGGCCTTCTTTATTGCAGCTACACACTGTCTAGACATTTTCATTGAGTTATCTACTATGACTCCAAGATCTCTCCCTTGGTCAGTCTCTGCCAGTTCAGACCCCATCAACATGTATTTATATTTAGGATTTTTGGCTCCAATGTGCCTCACTTTGCACTTGGCCACATTGAACCCCATTGGCCACATTGCCGCCCACTCACCCATCCTCGACAGATCCCTTTGGAGTGCCTCACACTCCTCCCTGGTTGTCAGCACCCTGAACAACTTCGTGTCATCTGCAAATTTAGCCACTTCACTGCTTACTCCCAATTCTAAATCGTTAATAAACAAGTTAAAAAGCATCGGACCGAGTACCAATCCCTGTGGTACCCCACTGCTTACCATCCTCCACTGAGAAAGTTTCCCATTTATACTCACTCTCTGTTTCCTATTTATAAGCCAATTGATGAGAGGAATCCCTGGGAAACTTTTTAGAAAGACTCTTGTACTACTTAGTAAGTCTTGGGATAGCCTGTGGCAATGAGTTCCATAAGCAATACAAAACTCAGTCTAATCTCTGATGTGTTAAAACACAATAGCTGTCCTATATGGGCAAGGAAAGCAAAGTAGTACTTATTCATCTGGTGCCACATCTGTCAGACAACTGTTTTGTCTCATCTGCATAGCAGAAGGCAATGAGTCAGCCACTTATATCAAGCTTACAATGAAATGTTCAAGATGTGTTCATCCATGGCCTGATCTATTTGTTCACATGAAGCTGCCTTATATGGAGACCCTTGTTACATCATGGTCGGTAAGGTTTCCTCGGGCTTTCAGTAGCTCTTCAGTGCCTTAAGCAGAAGTCTTTCCCATCAGCTGTTACTTGATCCTTTTGCATGGATGTGGGACCTTCTGCATGCCGAGCAGATGCTCTACACCAGAGGCTCCCAAACTTATTTGGCCTACCGCCCCCTTTTCAGAAGAAAAATTACTCAGAACCCCCCTGGAAATCTGCCTTCAAGAAGTGGACAAAAAGGGTGACCGGAAAAAAGCCCACAGAAAAAAATCCCGATGGTTATAAATGCTCACAAGAAAAAAGCCCTGGCCCCACTGCTGGACCTCCTGATGGCACCTGGTATATTTTGGCCGCTGTGTGACAGAGTGTTGGACTAGATGGGCCATTGGCCTGATTCATCATTGGCTTCTCTTATGTTCTCTTATGTTCTTATGTTCTCTTAAGCCTACGTGGAAAAATACCATGTAAAACACCATAGATATTGATAATGGTGGATAACCATTCATCTCCACTTATGAGAATGAACAGGTATTACCTGTCTTATATATATATAATTCTGTTGACGTATTGGCAATTTCCAGCTCTCCCACTGGCTGTACAGTGAGTCCACCACAATCCACGTGTAGAGTCCACCACGCTTCACGCAGCCAGGCAGGCCAAGGCAGGCACAGAGCAGCAGCAGTTGAAGGCCTGAAGCCAGAGGCCAGCAGCAGCCACCACACAATAGCCCAGCAGCAACACCAGCCTTACAAGGGTGCACATGCATTTGCAATTTGCAAATGCATGGCTGCGATTGGCTGTGGGGACCCCGCTCCATCTCCACCTCCCTCCCTGATCCCAGGGAAGACCAGGAGAAGGCAGGAAAAGGCTGCTTTAGATAGGTTCTGGACTCTTCTGTCTTTATGCTTCCACTCACACACATTACTTTTATTCAACGCCCCCAATTGCATCCGAGGCTCCTACCACCTACCTGGATCATTCCAGCACCCCCCAGGGGTAGTATAGCCCACTTTGGGAACCAGTGCTCTACATTAAGCCACAGCCCCTCCTATCACATCCCCTCCTCCACATATCACCCCACTGCCCACACCACTAGTGCACGTCTCTCCGTCCCTCAGAATTGCCCAATTCCTTACCAGCAGACATGGAGGGCTTCCTGATGGGCACCCACCCAGTGTTCTGTAGCGCACACCCAATGATACTGTTTGTGCCATGTTCTCAGATTGTCTGGTTTCATTTACAACATAAGAGAAGAAGAAGAGGAGATTGGATTTATAGCCCGCTCTTCACTACCCAAAGGTGTCTCAGAGTGGCTTACAAACTCCTTTCCCTTCCCCTCCCCACAACAGACACCCTGTGAGGTGGGTGGGGCTGAGAGAGCTATGACAGAAGCGGCTCTTTTTTCAAGAACGGCTGTGCCAGAGCTATGGCTTGCCCAAGGTCATCCAGCCAGGTGCAAGTGGAGGAGTGGGGAATCAAACCCAGTTCTCCCAGATTAGAGTCCGCGCAATTAACCACTACAGCGCACTTAACCACTACACCAAACCACTATACCAAACAAGGCAGTGTTAGGTGAAAGCATTTATCATTTGGTGGAGTTAGTTACTTTGTCCAGAAGAACAAGAAACAGTGGACCTTTAGGAGGAAAACAAAGCAAGATTTATACATTTTTGCTTTAAGCACAGAAGAAGGCTCCCTTGTTGATGTACGGCTGCTAAAGAAATTTCTACCCTTCAGTAGGTCAAAGGCTTCACCCATTTTGCATTACCTATTGATTGGGCCTACTTTTTCCCCTCTACTTGTTCAGAACTTCATGTTCTTCAATTCACTAAGCAAATTATCTGCCCTTGTTTTGAAGCTCTTGGGCTTCCATTTCCACACTGTGTGGATTAGTAAAAGCCATCCCATAAATAGCTGGGGGAGGGACTGAGTTATTCAATAAACAGACTAGGAGTGGTCAAGTGTGTTTGTTGTTAAGTGAGAGGCATGGGGCATTTATTATCGGGAAAAGTGGCCCTTTTCCTGCTGCGATAATACCTCTTATTTGGTTATTGGCATCTGCTGGGAGCCTTGATTTCAGGTGACGAATCGATTGCACTGTGGAGAAAACAGCCTCTGGTCAGCGGTTATGCTCATTAATACACTAATGATTTTTCATCTCCTCTCGTTGCCCCTTTTTCATAAATAGTAAAAATAATGGTTGCATTTGCGCTGTGACTTGCAAAGAAGGGTTTTTGTTCACACTCCTGTGTTTTGCCTAACATTTTGTACTTCTTTAATGCTTCAGGTGGGTAGCCATATTGGCTTGCAGTTGGAGAGCAAGATTTAAACACCAGTAGCTCAAGTGGTGGCTCAAGTGGTTAAGACGCTGAACAGCAGACTGGAAGGTCGGTAGTTCAGCAGTTCGAGACCCGAGTGCCACATGACAGAGTGAGCTCCCGTCTCTGGTCCTGCCAACCTAGCAGTTCAAAAGCAAGAAATTGCAAGTAGATAAATAGGTACCACTTTGGTGGGAAGGTAACAGTGTTCCATGCGCCTTGGCGTCTAGTTATGCAGGCCACATGACCATGGAAATGTCTTCGGACTGCTCTGGCTCTTCGGCTTGGAAACGGAGATGAGCACCGCGTCCCTAGAGTCGGATTCGACTGGCTTTCAAGAAAGAGAAACCTTTACCTTTACTAGCACCTTAAAAGACCAACAAGATTTCCAGGGTATAAACTTTTGAAAGTCAAAGCTTCCTGGTATCTGATGGAGGGAGCTTTGACTCTGGAAAGCCCATACCTGGGCAATCTTGTTGGTCTTTAAGGTGTTACTGGACACAAATCAGTTTCATGCAGCAAGTATAGGTAGTTCTTCCTTGAAATCAGAAAAATTAGGATGAGGAATAATCTTTCTCCCCCCCAAAAAAAGCGGGGGACATTCCCCGAAATAAAAGTTGAAAACTGAGTGTGCAGAACACAAGTGAGGAAAAGTTTTTCACGTCTCTTCATATTTCCCCGTTCCATTGCAACATCTTCAAATGTTAGAGGGAGACTTGGGGCGGTGACATCAAAACCATTTCCCGGAAGATTCTCATTGAGGTTAAAAATATATTGATGACAAAATTGCAGCCCTGTCATCTTCTAAGCATTCTTTCTAGGAACACCATGTCCTGTGGGTAAATAATTTATTGTTCTCTTCAACATTAGAAGGTCAGGGAACAAGCCTGTCTAATGCATGTGGGGGGAAAATACAGAATCATGGTAATTTTCTGGGGATTATTCTCCTTCGCAAGGGACTGGTGTTTTCCTTCTCGGATTTTACAATCCAACACACCCTTTAAAATATATCATCCGCTGACGATGAAGCCACTGCAAAGCAGAGTGATATTGGTATGAGGTTCTTTTCATTTGTTTTTTGTGATCTGGGCTTGTTTTAATAACATTACTGGAAAGGAGTGCTAGTCGTGAACTTCAGCACAAGCTGAGGGCTGAAAATGAGTGTTGGCTTGCTGTGTTCCTCAGTCATGGTTACTAGAATCTAAGTGCTTGTAGGACTGACCCATCCCATTTTGGGTTATGAACCTGAGGTAGGCACTGTATCTGGGACAGAGAGCGGTCGGACGGGTACAGGATGGTTCCTCACTGAAAGCCTAGCCAGAGTCCTAGGACAATTCCTCTAGCTGGAGAGTTCCCGTTGTTCCAGAAGTTTCAGACGGTAGCCATGTTGGTCTGCAATAGAACAGCTAGATTTGAGTCAGTAGCACCTTAAAGACCAACAAGATTTCATCTTCAAACAAAGGGAGATTTGACTCTTGGAAGCTTGTACCCTGAAGGTCTTGTCAGCCTCTAAGGTGCTACTAGACTCGAGTCTTGTTCTTCTGCTGCTGACCAACATGGCCACCCACCTGAAACTTTGTATCTATTGTTCTGTATATGTTGTATATAGATTAGGGCACAAAAGGGAAAGTTCCTAAGTAGTCACCTGGGTGCTGTTTGATAGCTTCATTATTAGGTATAACATTCCTATTAGCAACGTCACTGTGCAACGTCCCCGACATGATTATGTCACCCAGAAGCAACATCATCACGTTGGGAGTGTCACTCTGTTTTGAGGGCAAAACTTCATGGTTTGAAGCTGGTTTCACCATAGAGTTTTGCCCAAAAACTAGAGTGTCGCTGTGCAA
The DNA here is from genome assembly GCA_029375565.1 of Gekko gecko. Taxonomy (NCBI): domain Eukaryota; kingdom Metazoa; phylum Chordata; class Lepidosauria; order Squamata; family Gekkonidae; genus Gekko; species Gekko gecko. The sequence continues at coordinate 133,542,856 of JAPDNY010000008.1, read as the reverse complement.
CATCCCCAACATGATGGTGTCACTTCCAGGTGACGTCATCGCATCAGGGATGTCCTGGAGCACCCACCATATCCCCCCATCAGCGCAGCGAGGGGACCTGGCAACGCTACTTGCAGTCCATCTTTACAGGGGAAATTTTATAGAGCTTCTATAACCGTGGTTGCCAGAATGAGATTGTAAAGGATTATAGTTTCCTCAAAGTTGGTAGTGACCCACAAATAACCAGTATGAACATTTACCCAGTAAAAATAGTCCATTTATTCGCTTAGATCTCCTGTCCCTTAGAGTTCACTGCTGTCTTCTGTACAAGGTACTGTTTCTTGCACCTTTATCATGTTTGTTAAACTCAAGCAGCTCTGTCTATTTGAGGATGAGAATGATCTTTGCCAGCAGCTTGGTAGGCAGCTACCTGCCTCTTACCCCCAGGGCTCACTGTCTTGACAGATAAATAAGCAGAGATTATCTTCCTTGCCTGGGCAGCAGTCTGCCCTCCTAACACTTAAATGTGACAAAGAGAAATTGCTGAGGAATACAAAGTGCCTACTTTAGACTGTAATCAAATTGTACCCATTTACCATGATATCAACCGTGTTTTGAAGTTTAAAACAATTGTAATAAATATCAAACTTTAGTTGTCGCTTAAATTGCAGCATGAGTTTTATGGACATAATTAAGGCATGTTTACGCTGTATTGTTAAATCTGACTGAACCTCAGGACCCCCACCGTCTTCCTCTGAACCTGGAGAAGAGCCCTCCGTAAGGTTGTGCCATGGTAGTAAATCAAGGGTTGAGAAGTGCCACCGTCACTGTCTTGCATATTGCCTATTCTGCTCATTTCCTCTTTGTCGGCTGACGTGTTAGAAAAAGAAGATATCTGAGCGAGTGTCACTGTTAGCTGGTGTGAGAATAGTAGGGAACAAGATGGGCACCTGTTTTGAATCCACGTAATTGTGTGTACTTATTAGAGCCCCTCCAAGTGTCACACAGCACTTCCTGTGGGAACATTGCTTACAGATTTGGAAACGTGGCTACCAAAAAGAGCCAGAGGTCAGTTTGAGAGGTAGCGAGAATTGATTTGCTGGAACAGAACAAAGTTTGTCTAATCCAGCATTTAGGCTCCTGCAGTGGCTAGCCTCAGACTTCAGCACGCTCACACGCAAAGCATGATGGGTTAAGGTCAGACTTCTGATGACACATCCGTTGCCATAAATGGGGTTGCTCTTAAGAGCTGAATACATGAAATCACTATGGGAACCTAATGGACACGGAGAAGTGCTTCTGATCCATTCAAGTATGTTGAGAGGTGAAAGTAATGTTCAGTGTTCAGGCATCAGTTTTCTATATAGAATGGCATGGCTGCTTACCGATATCCACCATCCCAACACAAGATGCCCATCATAGCACTGAACATTTTTGAGAGATGTGTTTGTGCACATTGGCTATCCTTGGCACTAGAAAATGGATACAGAGCAGATACAAGGCTGCCTTTCTGCTAACCCCAAGAATGTTTTCTTCTTCTCCAGCATGAATTATCACTTTCCTCATTTCTGCATAGATTTGCATTGACCCTAACCGGGGCTACCACCATAGCCAGGATTTGGAGTGGGTTTGCAAACTGTGATTAAGAGGAAGCCTGGTTAATGGTAACCATGGTTAGAACAGTTGCAAGTGCCATGCTAAACTAAGGTTTAGAGAAATTCACACCAGGGGTTGTGTTCTCAAGCCTGGCTTCCAGTTTTTCAACCTGGAATCTGCACCTCATCCAACAAACACCTTGCATTTCACTACTTCTATTTCTGAAGTCAGTGTATATCACAGAGAGTGTCATATGTGGGCAGGTTAGGCTATTCAGTTGTGTATGTATGATATCAATCCTGGCAAACCTTGTACTGGAATATAACGGAGTAAATCCAGATTTATTCTGAGAAATGTTATTATTCAACTCCTGCAGGACTTTATGTTCCTGCTGTTGTTAATTAGTAGCAGAATAAATTCAAAGCACTGCATGGCCAGCCAGTGAAATGGTCATCTGATTGCCAGATTCAAGTTAATACACAACATGTACTGAAAAATTATCTGGTACTGAGGTGGAGCAGTCAGATGACTTCTAGGGTACTCTGAATTGCCCATGCAACTTTTCAGTTGGGATATCATTTTTAAGTAAAATGGTCTATAGGACCACTCTAGTCCACCAGATGTTGAGTCTCAGAAATGCTAATCTAAGAAGTACTATATCTGACAGACAAAGAGTGTATTACGACTGTTGATTCAGTTGATGACACAGTGAAGGGGTTGCATGTAAGAACATAAGAACATAAGAGGAGCCAATGTTGGATCAGGCCAATGGCCCATCTAGTCCAACACTCTGTCACACGGTGGCCAAAAATACCAGGTGCCATCAGGAGGTCCAGCAGTGGGGCCAGGACACTAGAAGCCCTCCCACTGCTGCCCACTCCAGCACCAAGAATAGAGTGCATCACCTGCCCCAGACTGAGAGTTCCCATCTATACCCTGTGGCTGATAGCCACTGATGGACTTTTGTTCCATATGTTTATCTAATTCCCTCTTGAAACTGTCCATGCTTGTCCATGTGAATATTATGGAAGATAAAGTGAATCATATTTCCCCCCCAGATTTAACTAATTTGTTAGACGTTCTTACCACAACTTGATCTTTTAGACTGAGGGCTTTTCCACATGCTCAATTTACTCCTGATTTTCTTGACAGTAGATCTGCAAGTATTGGAATCTGTTTGGGCATGGTTCTTATGCATGCCTGCCCTCCCTCTGCATGTTCAGTTTATTTTCTTCTACACTAGCCCTCAGTAATAAGGATTTTCAAGGGAGGGTGTTATCATCAGTGGTGTCACAGCACACGCACACACTCCTTGGCAAGGACACTAAAAGACTGATATATCACTAAAGCAGGGGTGGCCAAACCTGCTTAACGTAAGAACCACATAGAATAAACATCAGATGTTTGAGAGCCGCAAGGCATGAACAAATGTTACACGGTTTTACTGGGAAATGTGCCGATTGGCTTTTTATTAGCATTAAATGAGGCTGCCAAAAATAATAACAAAAGCAGTAAAAACAGGTATTGATAATGATATTTATTTGTCCAATGATATTTGTTTGCTAATGATATTTAACTTCCCCCAGCCGCCCTGCAGGGAGCTACACAATATGTGTGAAAAAGCCGCATGTGGCTCCCGAGCCACAGTTTGGTCACCCCTGGCCTAGAGCATTGTAACAATAGGCTTATGAGGCTCTCTGAATTCCCTGCTTTCATTTTTTTAAAAAAAAATCTCTAGCTATTTCTCTTGAGGGAGGTATAAGGTAAAAGGCGTATGTTCATGAGGGAGGGAGCTAGAGACTTACTTAAAAAACAAACAAACCTGAGAATTCAGAGAACCTGTTAAGCCTCTTGTTACAACATTCTAGTGATATCCTGATGTTTTACTGCTGTTTTTGAATAAGAAAGAAAAAGAAACCATTTGTCTTGGGAGGGGGGAGTGGTTTGACAACCACTGTCCAATCATTGAAAAGTGGAACAAAGGTGGGTGGAATCAAAAAAACTGACATAAAAGTTATGTACCAGGGGGAAAGCCAACTCAAAATCAGCTTCTAGAAAACATTGGGGTAAAAGTGGTCTCAAAAGAAACAGAAAAAAATAGGTAGAAAACCAAAAAAAACCCTAAAGTCACAAAACGCATGCAGAAATCAGGGAATAAACCAAAGCAGTATGGGGCCAGGACCCCAAAAAATGCAGAAAAGCCCTGGGATGTAAAAATGTACACATCAAAGTTTTTGTGCATATCCCTGGTGATTTTATTGTCTGTCGATCCACATACTATATCAACATGTCACTGTGATGGACAGAAGGCCGTCCCACTCCTGAAGGGAAAAACAGCCACTCACTAGTGCCTGTGGGAGTGCTGCTCCGGCATCCAGTCACCATTGAGAAGGGAGGTGGAGTGCTGGAGGGAAACACAGCAGGAGGGGAGTTCAGTCCTGCCTCACGGAGAGAGCAGGTCTGGCTCAGGAAAAAAGCAGACAGAGTGAAGGGTAGCTCTGCTTGGCAGTGTGGCAGAGTGGTTTACCTCTGAGAGAGAACAGAGTACCCGATTGTTAGGCCTGTCTCTGGCAATGAGGAGACCTGGTGCCATTTAGTCTGTCTCTTGGGAGAGGGCAGGCTGGTGTGGCTGAAATCCTGTGGGTGCGTGAGAGAGGATCCAACCTAGTGGCTAGTCGGTAAAAACCTGTTTATGTTTAAAAGTATAAAAGAAAATTCAAACCACTTTCTGAATAGATGTGCCTCAGCCAGGTTTCTCTTTTGTCTATCTGAAGACCTGTGCTGCTGATCTGTTCCTTGAAACCTACTAGTAAATAAATACATCTTCTAAATTAATACATTATTCCTGCCTCAGTGGCCTCCATAATTCTACTTGTGCACCACAAAACTTACCTCACAGCAGCAAGCCCTAAGCCTAGACACTCACTACCATTGGGACACCTGGTAACTGAGGGGAAGGTTTATAGTTTAAAATAAACCTGGTACCCCCAAAATCACAGGAGGTTGTGTGGGTCCCCTCAGTTGGCAGAAACGGCCTGTCATAGTCACTCCTTAAAAGTTTTCTGAGTTCTGAGAATACCCTGTCATAATTACTCCTTAAAAGTTCTGAGAATACCCTCTTGGAAGACCCTGATCAGAAAGTCTGAAGTCCTCCATAGTATCTACCTTTGCCACTGTTGGGATCACTAACACAATTAGGGTTACATTGGCTGTGGTCACATGGGCCAGATAATGCGGGGGGGGGCATGGCTGTTCGTTCCGGAGCAAAATAAAGCACGGTAGCCCGATCACACGGTCCCCCGAGTCTCCATGCTTAGGCCGTTAGCTGCCGATCACACAGTGATGCTGAAGCGTGGCGCTGAAGCGTGGCAAAGAAGCAGCACAGCGCAATCACACAAGCAGCGATCGCAAGCCACCACTTCCGGATCAGATGGGCAAAACATACGGTTTGCAACGGGGTGTGGGCGCCGGATGCCACGGGATACCAGCGCTCCCACGATCAGACGCCCGCCTTTGTCCCGCGTTTTCTGGATACTACTGCACTTTCCGTGGTACTTTTTAACTCCGCATCTTCGGCAGGACGCCACGGGTTGGCCACAGGTGCGCTACACTTCCCAGATGTTGCAGTGTGATCGCACCCCGAAACTCTGCCTGACGTTCGTGCCTCCCGTGTGGCAAATTCTTCATGTGACTGGGGCCATAATCTTACATGATGCTGTGTTACCCCAGTTTTCTAATCACTGTGTGCTGCAGGAGCTCCAGTGCATTTCTTTGAGCCTGCACATTCAGTAGTCTGTTGCTACATGGAAATGGTGAACTTATGTGGGGCAACCAGTTAATTATGACATCCTTATGTATCTCCGGGGCCGCAGTGGCTCAGAGGGTAAGACACCGAGCTGCAGATCGGAAGATCTGTAGTTCGGCAGTTCGAGACCCTAGTGCCACATGATGGAGTGAGCTCCCGTCTCTGGCCCCAGCTCCTGCCAGCCTAGCAGTTCAAAAGCAAGAAATTGCAAGTAGATAAATAGATACCGCTTTGTTGGGAAGGTAACAGTGTTCCATGAGCCTCAGTGTTTAATCATGTCAGCCACATGACCATGGAAACCTCTTCGGACAGTGCTGGCTCTTTGGCTTGGAAATGGAGATAAGCACTGCCCCCTGGAGTTGGATTCGAGCAAGGGAAAACTTTACCTATGGATCTCTGGATTGGGAATTCTATACAAATGAATAGGCTTGAGGCTTTCTTGTTAGTTGAGAGTAAAGGGTTTAATTCAAAGCACTGTAGTAATAAATAGTAACTAACTTGGTTTTCTCCTTTTTGTGTGTTTAGGTTTATTCCCATCTATAGGGGACCAAGTCACACTTACAAGGTACAACGGCTGATGGAATTTACCTGCTATGCTTTTAGAATACAAGCTGTAAATGATGCTGGGGAAGGACCTTTCTCAGAAGTGTTTACCTTCAGCACAACCAAATCTATTCCACCTGTCATCAAAGGTAAATTAAAATGCATCTCCTGGCTTGGGTATAGAGATGGGGGGGGACTTGTGAAGACTTGCAGGAATCTCATCCTTACTTCTCCCCTCTTACTCTGTCCTGTCTCCATTTGCTCTGCCTCTGCTTCCTCTCTCCCACTTTGTGTGTTACCCCCAACCCCCACCCCCAGCACCGGAAGTCCTCTTATTTTTCTGAACAAATGGAATTCACTGCCACAGGAGGTGGTGGCGGCTATAAGCATGGGTGGCTTCAAGAGGGAATTAGATAAATATATGGAGCCGAGGTCCATCAGTGGCTATTAGCCACAAGGTATGGGTAGGGATTCTGGGGCAGGTGATGCTCTGTATTCTTGGTGTGGGAGGGCTTCTAGTGTCCTGGCCCCACTGGTGGACCTCCTGATGGCACCTGGTATTTTTGGCCACTGTGTGACACAGGGTGTTGGACTGCATGGGCCACTGGCCTGATGCAACATTGGCTTCTCTTATGTTCTTATGTTCATCCAGTGCTCAGATTGTGGGGAAATATTCATGCATGGTGGCCACTCTCTTTCCCCACTCCTTTTTTAATACGTTACAAACTCCATGTACCAGAAAGTAATGCAAGAGTTGGCCCTACAGATAGAATGATAAAATTAGGCTAACTACTGTTGGAATATTGTCAGCCTCAGGAACTTCTTAGTACCTTTTTGTTGATCTTTCTGTGTTAAGCACATGTTCTGCAGTGTGGGTTGTTCCATCTTAAAAAAATAGCAACAAAGCATTTGTTCCAGTTGCTTTGAAACGGATTTGTGTTTTCTGTTTGGGGGGGCAGGGTGATAGCTAAAGCTGATGCAGTTGCTTTGACCCTCCTCCGTGGGGACAGATGTTCCGTTGCACCACTGTCACCATGTGACTGTCAATGAAAGCTTTTTGTTATTGATGAGCAAGACTCCAGTGGCTGTTGGTCTCTACATAATATGATGGCTTTTGGCTGATGCAAAAGGATTTCTCCCATACATACACACACCTACACAAGAGTAGTACTCAGCTTCCACAAACAGCAAAAATGCTAAACAGGTCTACTCAGAATTCTACTGAACTTTACTCGGTGGGGCTTACTCCCAGGAAAGTGTTTTTAGGATTTCCGCGTAAGGCAGCCAAGTTTAAGCTGATGTCAAAACACACTTTCTTCCACAGCCGGAATCTGCACTGTGAATCTGAGTCAGTCTCCAGTAGACAGAATCCAAAAGGCTGGATTTAAGCTAGCCTGTTGTAGTAAAAATAGCAGTGTATCATGTCTCTTTCGAGAGAGCCAGCAGATTTTATCCCAAGATAACCTTTGTCAGAATCCAAATGGATTTTGTGCCTCCTTCCTCAACCCCCATCCCCAAAAAACAAATTCTTAGTTCTTCAAGGTGAAAATTCTTCTACTGTCAAAGTGAAACATGCACATTTGTGCCGATGCTCCCTCCAAGATGCGGAGTCCTGTGAGCAAAAATTCTACTTTGTGAGCTACCAGCACTAAAGTTGTGAGCAGGCAGGTGATTTGGCTACTGCATAAATTAGTTTGCTCTGGAGCTAAGACAAAAATGTGTGAGTCGGAGGGTAAAAAATTCTGAGCTAGCTCACACTAACTCAGCTTAGAGGAAACACTGATTTGTGCATATGTTTGCTGTAAATAGTTTGTTGCATAAGAATCAAGGTTTCACGTGTATTTTTAATGTTATTTATTTATTAACAGGATTTTTACCCTGCCTTTCTGCCCTTGTAGGGCTACCAAGGTGGCTAACAAGTCAAAGCATACCAAGAAAAATCTCATCTTAGAGCTAATAAAACCAACAGACAGGTATATCATTAGGACAATTTAAAACCCGAGCTTAAAATAAGTACTAAAGACTAAAAAAAAAACAATTAAAACAATTTGCTTGTTAAAATGTTTCCACCCCACTCTCTACAGGGTGGCATCAAGCATAATTAAAAGCAATACATCACGGTAATAGTACGCCTTGAGTCCTTTCCAGGAGAAAGACAAGAAAGGAGTTTTTTAAATAAATAAGAACAGATTGGCAGCTCAATGAGATCAACTAAAATGACATTTGGTGGCCGAATACATAATAACTGAAAATTCATACTCCCAAAACTGCCCTTGAACAGAACAGTTTTCACTTGAGCTGAGCCAGAACAGAAGCAGCACATACTTTCCCACCCTGCCTGAACTGAAAGGGGTTCTAGTAGGAATGCCACCCTCCAGGTGGGGCCTGGAGATCTCCAGGAATTACAGCTCATCTCCAGACTACAAAGATCAATTCCCATGGAGAAAATGTTTGCTTTGGAGGGTGGACTCTATGACATTGTACCCCACTGAGCCCCATTGTGCCCTCCCCAGACTCCATCCCCAGACTCCACCACCAAATCTCTGGAAATTTCCCAGCCTTCAGCTGGCAATCCTAGGTTCCAGGGCATCCTGAAAGGCACACAACTGTCCAGTCTGGAGAGCATTTCACCCTGCCATCTTCTCATCTGTTTTTGTACCACAGGAGAGCCAAGATGGCACCCTTGCCTATTGATGATGATTCCCCCAGCGTTACTTGATCTTTGGCACCAGTGAAGAACCATCTTGTCACAGGAGTTTAGAGTCTAGAAAGCTTTTCAGAGTGCTCCTTGCAATGGGCAGGGGAGTGTTGCTGAAAATAATGAGGCTTGCATTAGTGGCGAATAAGTAGCTCACTGTTTTCAGCGAGAGTCAGGACAGACTCATAACTAACTTTAATGAAATCCTAGATTCAATCTGTAACTTTTTGGTTCATATCGTGGAGGAGTTAAGGCACTAGCACTGTATTCAGAATCTCCCCCCCCCCCCAGGCAACAAGAATCAGAAAACAATTTCATACTTTGGTTCAAAAGCTGTTAAAATGAGTAGCTTTTTGCGGGGGGGGGCAGGGGGGGACACCGAAAACACCAGTGGTCAAGGGTGGTGGTGGTGGGGAATAGTGGGCTGATAACTTAAAAGAAACACAATCAAGGTCCCATAATTATGGGTGGCAGGTTGCTACTGGCAACCAGAAGTTTGGCAATCAGTAAGAAAAGCTCTTAGCACAATCTGCCATAAGAAGTAAAAAGTGGCCAGTTGGGGAAATCCGAACAGTGGGAACCTGCAGAAGGGTGAGCTCCGCCACTGACTCTGCTCCGCAGAATTCATTCCCTGCCTCCACCACAGGTGATCTCGTCATCACACCCTGATCAGTGCTGCTCCCTTGGTTCCCCCCTCCCCCCGTACAAAAGCAGAGCACACTTGCGTTGCTCCATGCAGGAAATGAGAAAACCTAGCCTGGCTGGCTGTTAGGAACAACTGAAAAAACAATGGTTGCCTGCCTCTCTAAGCAATCTAGCCTGTGTCTAGTCTTTTTGAGCATCTGAGTAAAACTTTTAAGTTCTATTGTAATGCCACACATAAAACTATGATGGCACCGTGGCTTTTCTTGGGGAGGAGGGGGAACGGTGGCTTCTGATCTTTTTATGAAAGCAGCAGAATTAATGTGTGTCTGATACTTAGAACAGTCCTTCCTTTTGCACTCCTTTATCTCTTTTTCTGTGCTGTCACTGTTTATACCTACTTATTGTGTCCAAATCAAGCTCTCTCTCGCTCTCTCTCTCTCTCTCTCTCTCTCTCTCTCTCTCTCTCTCTCTCTCTCTCTCTCTCTCTACCTTTTTTATTCAGCATAGCTTGTTTTCTCTGTCTCCTTCACCTTTAGCTCCACTTTTACATTCACTTATGTGACAAGGGAATAGTTACGGTTTGCAGTGAATGATGTCTAGAGGATGGATTTTTTACTGTAAATTAAAAGGTTTGAGGTGGGTAGCCGTGTTGCTCTGTGGCAGGAGAACAAGGTTTGAGTTTCAGTAGCACCTTGAAGACCAACAAGATTTTCAGGGTATAAACTTGTGATCTGAAGAGAAACCAGAGAAGCCATGTCTCATTCCAACAATACCTTTTGCTGTTCTTCCTATGGCTGCACCTTGAACTAGACCTCCGTTTCTTAGAGTATGCTCCAGTACATGTAATACACACACAGTTTTATATTTTGAGACCAGTGGCACCCTTAAGACCAACAAAGTTTGATTCTAAGCAGGGCTATTTTGGGGCAGGAACACACAGGAACGGAGTTCCGGCTGGCTCCTGAGTTGGCCATGCCCAGCATGGAACTCATTTGCATAATAGGCTGCACCCAACCGCAGAGTCTCATTAGGATTGGCTACATGAGGGGTATGTGGCCTAACATGCAAAGGAGTTCCTGCTACAACAAACAAGGTAAACAGAATAAGAAGGCTGGATGACCACACTTCTAGTAACATGGGGGTGTGGTCTGATATGCTAATGAGTTTCTGTTGGGTGTGGCCTATTATGTTAATAAGTTCCTGCTGGGCTTTTTCTACAAAAAAACCCCTGATTCTAGGTATAAGCTTTTGTGTGCATGCACACTTCTTCACATGAAAGCTTATAACCAGAATTAAACTTTCCTGTCTAAGGGTACTGCTGGACTCAAACTTTGTTCTGTTGCTTCAGACCAACACCTGAGTCTAGTTCTATACTTTGTATCAGTTCTTGCCCTGACCCATTGTTCTTCAGTATTTCTTCCTCAGTTTTCCCGGCTATGCAGTCTTCCTCTGCGATTCTATGCTTCAAATGCATCAATTTTTTCATAAATTTTGCATTCATATTTCAGGTCCATAAAGAGCTGTTTTCTGCAGGCACATTTTTCAGAACCTCTTTTTTAGAGAGAAACTGATGTGGGAGGTATTTCCTCATACACAAGTCTGTTTTACCATGCCCGTTCATCTTTAAACTTCTGCTCAGGCTCTTCCATCCGCCTTCATTTTCTTCCAGTAACTGAATTCTTTCACATGCACCTTTTACATATCAGATAAAGCAATGTAACAAATATTTTTAAAAAGTGTGCTCATTGGAGTGAAAGGTTTCTCACTTATTTGTAGTTCTGGAAAACTGGATTCGTCTTCAGTACATTCTGCAGATGAAGGGCAGAAAAATGAAATTTGCACCATTATGTTTAGGACTGGCAATCCCCAGGTTGTTGTTGTTAGCCATTCAGTCTACAGGCCAGCTCTCTCCACATTTTCCAGTCTTGTACTGTTTCTTTGAGTCAATCCATGCTCAAGCTGGTGTCGACTTTTATGGTGTCTAGCCACCGTGTTCTTTGGTGGCCCAGTTTCCTTTTGCCACTAACCAATCCAAGCATAATTGCTTTCTCTAGTGAGCTCTTCCGCATGACATAGCTGAAATAAGTCAGTCACAGCTTTTATGATTTTTCCTTGCAATGACATGTCTGGTTTTATGCGCTCCATTGTGTGCTTGTTTGTCACCTTTGCTGTCCAAGGAATGCTCAGGAGCCTTCACCAGCACCACAGCTCAAATGAGTCAGTTTTCCTCCTGTCTTCCTTCTTCATGGTCCAACTTTTGCGGCCTCCTCCCCTCTCTAAAGCCCACCCTCCCAGGCCCCACCTTCAGATCTCCAGAGCCGGCAACCCTAATTGTGTGAGTTGACTAATGTGCATAAATCTTTTGTCTTAGCACCTCGAGTGAGACAGACGGAAGGAAATGCCTGTGAAATCGCATGGGAAGCAGTGCCCCCCATGAAGGGAGATCCCGTCAGTTATGTTCTGCAAGTTCTGGTTGCAAGAGAATCGGAGTACAAACAGGTAGGAGGGGAGCTGTTTTATGCAAAGTTAATATACCCACATTTACGTTATCTTGTCTACTACAGCAATATCCACACTATCGTCACCTTTTCATTGTTATGCTTTGTTGAAGAAAAACTTGTCTTTGAAAAATATGGATGTGTGAATATTCAGAGATGGCAGAACTCTGCCACAAAGATTTGGTCTGTTGGGGGGAAATCTCTGCCTGAGGTTTTGAAGAGTTGCTCTTACTCAGAGTAGACAGAGTGTTCAACAATGCAGGAACTTGGCACTACATTGTTTGTGTTCTACAATGCAGGAACATGGCACTACATTGTTCGTGTTCAACAATGCAGGAACATGGCACTACATCAGTAGAAGTGTGGTGTATTTTTCTGGGCCAACCTGTTATGATGTAGCCCTATTTCCTCTATAAAAATGCCCTCCTGAACAATTCTGTTTCACATAGTTTGCAAAATGCGAGGAGCGTGGGAGCCTTCCAGACCTCCCCAGGCAAGGCATTCCACAGGGTGGGGGCCATTGCAGAGAAGGCACATATCTGGGCAGTGGCTGATCTTGCCCATCTGCAGGGAGGCACCTGCCAAAGGCACTGCTTAGATGAGCAAAGCTGTTGCAGCAAGACATGAGTCGGAGAGGCAGTCTTGCACATGTGAGAGTCCAAGGCTTGAGCTTGGTAACTGATAGGCAGCCAATGGAATCGCTACAGAATTGGTGTTCCCGTTAATAACCAAGCTCTGCAACAGCTGGAGTCTGAGTAGATTTCAAGGGGAGACCTATGAAGAGTGCATTACACTAGTCTAGTCTTGATCAAGGCAGGGAGCCATCTTCCAGGCTAAACTAAGTTGGGGGGAAATCCACACTGAAGTTCAGTGGTCCCCAACAGCAGCCCTTTGATTCTCGTCTATGAGGAATGATTGAAACCAGACCCTGATCACTACTTCTGCCTCCTTAACAGGCAGAACCGCTTCCTTGATATACTATATGAAAAGCTACAGCTAAATCCAGTAGGAGCAACAAAAGGAATATAGGCTTTGTCTGCATTCACATGGAGGTCGTCAACTGAAGTGACCAGGCCTTTGTCTGTCCCACAGCCTGGCCTATAACCAGACTGGAAAAGGTCTTAACGCAGATGAGTTAACCAAGAAGATCTAGCATTGGTCTGCAACTGCTCTCGCAATCAGAAAGGACAGATTAGAGGCTGGTTGAATAGTAGACCAGGAAGAAGATCTGGGTTCAAATTACTGGGTGACATTAAAACAGTCACTAACACTTAGCTTAATATAACTCACAGTTATGTACATTATGTCAATGGCTGCAGGGATAAAATGGAAGTAGGAAAACTAAGTATGCCACCTACGTGTTTGGAGGGGATGTCAGATAAAAATGACGTAAAATAAATGTAAATAAGACAGCTTCTTTCAATCACATGGATCCTATGAAGACATTGATTGGTACCACAATGGCTTCTATCAAATAAAACATACCAAGAGGTGATGAATCCAGCGTTCCACTTAACATTTCATCCCATAGAATATTCACATGCGGAAGCTGCACCTGAAGGACTGGGCATTCCCCATAGTATTCCCCCAGCTTTCTTTCTCAGTTATGTGTTTGACGGATTCTTCATTTCCAAGCAATGCTTTAGCATGACAGGGTACTTTGCAATAACTTGTTTTCTTCCAGTAGAAAAGAGCAGGAGTCCAGTAGCACCTTAAAGACTAACAAAATATGTGGCAGGGCAGGAGCTTTCGTGAGTCACTGCTCATTTCTTCACTTCTGAAGCAGTGAGCCAGTGACTCACGAAAGCTCCTGACCTGCCACATATTTTGTTAGTCTTTAAGGTGCTACTGGACTCTTGCCCTTTTCTGTGGCTGTAGACAGGCTAACACGGCTATCCATCTTGATCTATTTGCTTTCAGAGCAATTGTATCTGATTCTAACCATTATTGCTTCTGACATGTTTGGCTTCCATTCGTACTGGTTGCTGCTTCTCACATCGATTTGAAACACTGCTGATTGTCTGGCTGCAATGGCCCTTCCACATTGCTTCGGGAGCCAAGGACGCAAGGAGTCATGAAAGTGCAGACGGGTGTTCTGCTTCCCACTTGGAGGTCTGCTGGCCTCTGAAATGGATGTCCTGTTGAGATAGCCTGGCTTGCACGGCAGTGCCAGGCAGTGTTCCTTCTAAGCTGTGGGTGTGTTGTGAGCAAAAATTCTACTTTGTGAGCTACTGGCACTAAAGTTGTAAGCGAGCGATTTGGCTATTGCATAAATTAGTTTGCTCTGAGTCTGGAGTCATCCTTCCTGAGCTAAGACAAAAATTTGTGAGCCAGAGGCTAAAAAACTGTGAGCTAGCTCACACTAACTCAGCTTAGAGGGAACACTGGTGCCAGGGGGTGTGTCTGAATCCTTTGAAAAGCCGTCTTAAGCCAACTGCTGTCATCCACAATTTTGGGTTCCATCAGTGAATTATGTTTTGTATGAAGAAGTACTTCTTTTTGTCCAAACCGGAATTTTTGTGTCACCCACAAAGGTTCCATTAATAAATTACGTGCTGTATGAAGAAGTGCTTCCTTTTGTCTGTTCCGAAACTGCTGCCAATTAAGTTTCACAGCGTGTCCCTGGCCTCTGTTAGAGAGGGAAAAAACATGTGTTTCTACGTGTTACAACTATTCATAATCTATAGTTCCACAAGAGTTGCCTTTTTTCCTTCAAAACCTAAAAAAGATAGACTGTTGTACAATGCTCCCTCTAAGCTGTGGAGTCTTGTGAGCAGAAATTCTACTTTGTGAGCGACTGGCATTAAAGTTGTGAGCGAGCGATTTGGCTACTGCAGACATTAGTTTGCTCTGGAGCCATCTTTCCTGAGCTAAGGCAAAAATCTGCGAGCTGGAGGCTAAAAAACTGTGAGCTAGCTCACACTAACTCAGTTTAGTGGGAACACTGCTGTTGTGTTGTTTCCTCATAAAAACTGCATCTGATGAAATCCTATGCTGAAGTACATTCTGATCATCTTTAAGATGCTGTTAGGCTCCTGTTTTGTTTCGTTGCTACAGGCAAATGTGGGTACTCATCAGGAACTACCTTCATAGAAAGATGTTGTGTGCCCTCGATGGTCTTAGTTTTCATGCCCTTTTCAATTCTGATGCCCTTTTTATTTATTTACTTCATTTCGACCCCTGCCTTTCTCTCCAGTGGAGACCAAAAGCAGTTTCCATCATTCTTCTTTCCTCCATTTTATGCTCTCAACAACAGCCCCTTGAGGAAGGCTAGGCTGAGAGTGTGTGACTGGCTCAAGGTCTCTCAGTTGAGCTTCTATGGCAGAGTGCGGGTTCAAACCTGGGTGTCCCAGACCTTAAGCTGACGCTCCAGCTGCTACAGACTCTGCCTTATCTTTAACGGGGCCTTTTTTCATGGTGCCCAGAAGACCAAAACAAAAGGATTATCAGGAAAATGGTGAGCGAGTTTTGAATCCAGTAGCACTTTAAAGACCAACAAGATTTCCAGGTTATAAGCTACAGTGCGGTTTTCCTCTTCTGTTTCTGCTATGCTGATCAGTGCAGAAATCATGAGGACTGAAGTTTGTTCTGCACTCTCAGCGACTGGATGTTGTGGGGAAAATACCATTTTTAAATGTTCCAAGGTCATCTTTCTGTTCATTTTGTAGGAGATGCACTGCAGTTTCATGGCATTCACCTGTCTGAAAGGCATCTGAATGGGTTCAAAACTGGCTCAAACTGATTGAATTGATTACTAAATAAGTAATTAGGGTTGATACTGGAACCAGAACTGAGCCTAAGTGTTCTAACAAGAAACCGGAACCAAGATTTGCGCTCTCCTGTTTTAGCAGCTCAGTTCCCTGCCAGGAAATCAAATTTGCTGGATCGCACTTAGGTCATCTTGTATCTCTGCTCGTTTCTCAAATGTCCACTTTCTTCCTCTTCGAGTGGCACGCATTTAAATTGCTCCACAGCTGGGGGTGGGGGTTCTATCTTGGTAGTGGTAGGTCACGCTGCCCAGTTTGCACTTTCCACAGCTGGCTTTTCTCCATTAAAGCCAACCCAGGCTCAAAACCCACAGAACTATCTTTTCCCCAGAGGTTGTCCCCAGACACACACACAAAAAGGCCGCTTTATTAACAGAGCAGTGTAGGGATACTCAAACATCCTCTGCAGTCTGAAAATGGTTATGCTTTTCTTCAGCTACCCATGACAGGTTTTATATCACAGGCAGTGTTCCCTCTAAGCTGAGTTAGTGTGAGCTAGCTCACAGTTTTTTAGCCTCTGGCTCACACATTTTTGCCTTAGCTCAGGAAAGATGGCTCCAGAGCAAACTAATTTATGCAGTAGCCGATATCAGTAGCCTGCTCACAACTTTAATGCCAGTAGCTCGGAAAGTAGAATTTTTGCTCACAGGACTCCACAGCTTAGAGGGAACATTGATCACAGGTGACCCTGGATAATTGATAATATATTTATTTATTTATTTATTTATTTATTTATTTATTTATTTATTGTTTAGGCCAGGAGTGTCAAACATGCAGCCCGGGGGCTGGATCAGGCCCCTGGAGGGCTTCTATCAGGCCTGCAGCGGAACTGGCTGTCTTCTGCTTCTTCCAGTTCTGCTGCTGCTGCGTCATTGTAGGTTTGCAGCTTACAGATACACACCTGAGCCGCAGACTCGACACTGCAGTAGCAAGACATTTTGATGCAATAATTCAGAGCAAGAGGTGCCAGTTATCAGACAGTTAAATAAACAAAATATTGCAAGAGTGCTGATGTTTTAAGCATGTTTTTATTTTAAGTTTTAAAAAAAACTCCCTTTGTGTTTGTGTCCTTTATAAAGTATATATCTCGGCTACCTGGCATTACATTCTATGACACACGTGGCCCGGCCCAACAAGGTCTCGTTTATGTCAGATCTGGCCCTCATAACAAATGAGTTCGACACCCCTGGTTTAGACTTTTAGGCCACCCTTCCCTGCAAGCAGGACTCAGGGCGGCTTACAACAGAATATAAACACAGTAATCCAAGTTAAATTAAACCAGCATGAAAACACAGTACAGAGACATAAGTAAAACGCAGTTCCAAGGTGGTGAATAATTTGAATAGAAAAACTACCCTGGGTGCGGGAAGGGGGTTGCATTTTCAAGCAAAAATGTCCCCCACAGAATCTTTGAGACCACCTTTTAGGCCTCCTTGTCTGATTCTCACTCCAAAGAATATCCCATGGCACTGCAAGAGGGATGTATCCTGGTCACGCACGGTGGGTCTGGCATTCAGCAGAGTCACACCAACTTTATGCACAGGATGAGTGTTTCAAGCGAAGCATGCAGATTAGCCACAGTTCTGCACCTACGCATGCAGACCTTGGTTGCTGATAGAGGCGAGCATGTAAAAATGCGTCAACTTGCGTCCACCATCATTAAGAGGAAAACCCAGTTGAGCAGTGGATGAATGCTGGAACTGCATCCTTGCTAAAGGATATACAAACCTTGTTCTCCTTGTCCCTTAAAAAAATAGATGGGGTAGACCTCTTGCATTAAAAAGAGAAGTACTATGGTTGAAATTTTAGGAAGCGGCCGGGTTGTAGCAGCCTAGCAGAGGAGCGATGCAGTTATAACAACTGTTACCATTTATATTTCTGTCCCATTTTCCCTCTCAAAACCTGGCTGTCTTCCAACAGTAGATGCACACAGTTCTATGGTTGTATGAGTGTGTGTGTGTGTTGTGTTCAGGAGAGGGGTGGAGTAGTTGTTCATCACCATTCCCATCACAGGCTATAGTAACCCATAGGTTCTAGTGAAACAGAGTTGTTGTTTAACCATTTCGAAACAAATAAAATGAGAATTGCTTATCAAATAGACATGAGACGAGGTGTAGGCAGGTCACAGAAGACGAGCACATTCAGGCACGCTAAAGTTATATAATATATGTATACACTTGAATACACATGAAGCTGCTTTATCCTGACTGAGAACATTGGTCCAGCATCAGGGTCAGTACTGTCTACTCAGACTGGCAGCGGCTCTCCAGGGTCTCAGGCAGAGGTCTTTCTTATCTTCTACTGCCTCGTCCTTTTAACTTGAGATGCCAGTGGTTGAACCTGGGACCTTCTGCATGCAAAGCAGAGGCTCTTCCACTGAGCCATAGGCCCTCCCAGCCCAGGTAGAAGGGTCGCTGCTGGGGACAGAAGGTCCCAGTGGCCATTGGTCCTGGGCAGCACTATAGCCATCAACTCCCTCAACCAGTCATCTTATTGCAACAGCATCAGGATCTGCAGAAGCTTTTCAAGGCATGGCATTATTGTAGATAAAGCAGTTGTTCAGCACAGTGCCAAGGCCAGTTTAAAAAGAAAAGTAGTATTTGTATTTCAAAGTAAGTATTGTATTGTAGTATTTGTATTTCAAAGTAACAAAAGCATTCTCATACTCATGTTTGCCAAAGAAGAGATCAGATACCAGGAAAAGAGTGTCTGGGGAGCGAAACAAGGCAGTAAAGAGGGAACTGAAGAATGGTATGACAAAAGAATGGAACTGCAGGACTTTTCAGATTGCATCCTAAATTGATGACTTACAGCGCAATCTTAAAGCAGGTCTGGTGAGGAGGCATACAGATTTCCTAAATAAATGCCTAAAGAAATAAGCAAAATTTCTCCCTTCTATTGAACTCAACAGACTTAGAAGGGTTTGGCACAGCTTAGGAGTGGACTGTGCTGTTAGGCTAGTAACCAATGAGGCTGGCCTAGTCAATAGAGAAGAAATACGCTGGCGCGATGCCAGATCACATTTTCTCAGGCACCAAATAACAGCCCCCTTTGCTGTTGATAAATGTAATATCCCCCCACGCGAGAGGCACAGTGTCGAGGGAAGAGGACAAAAAATGAGTAACAAACTGCGCATTTATTGCTCTTCTTAAAAATTACCTGTGGAAGAGCTGCCGGCTCACCTTCTCCATCTGCAGCAGTTTGTGGAGATCTGTTTACAGCCCAAGCCCACTCCGTGTTAACCAGTGGAGCACGTTGCCGCTGACAGACCTGGGGAGCACTGTCTTGGAAGAGCTGGCGCCAGTTGATTTTTGTCTGAATGGCTTCGCTAGCATCTTTGCACATTCCCTGTGGAGTTTAGTCTTTTGTTGTCAGTGAGGCAAAATGAGTCGGGAGGCTGGCATATGGGTGAGTTCAGAGAAGGAAAGGCCTTTCTGCAAAATGGAGGCAATCAGCCAGATGCGCGCTCCCAATCAAGGGAAGAAAACTTCTGACTGCCGCTCAGAGCAACCGTCCTGCTTGGTAATGAATGGGAAGGGAGCAGTCAGCATGCTTCTCTCACCAAAGGCCCTGACTGAAGCGCCCTGTTTAAGCAGCTTTGTGATTTCTGTGGTTTGGTGTGTTTCTTTTTTTTTCTTTTTCTGCTTGTCTATTCATAGATCGGGTCACACAATGATGAGTCGGTTCAAGTAAAATTACTGTCGATTTAGCACGCTTGGCTTAAAAGTGGGCGTAGAACCTAAAATGAGAACTAATATCACAACAAGCAGAGAACCTGCAAGGACTGGGGGGGGGGGGGTTATATTTTCTCCACTTGTACTATTTTCTCCTTCCATTCCATGAAAAAAAAACATAAGAATATAAGAAGAGCCCTGCTGGATCAGACCAGTGGGCCATCTAGTCCAGTGTCCCACCTCCCACAGTGGCCAACCAGTTCCTCTGGACAGCCAACAACAGGGCATAGAGGCCAAGGCCTTCCCCTCATGTTGCCTCCTGGCTCTGGGATTCAGAGGTTTAGTGCTCCTGAATGTGGAGGTTCCTTTCAGTCACCACAGCCAGTAGTCATTGATAGACTTATCCATCATGAATCTCTATAATCCCCTTTTAAAGTTGTTTATTCCTGTGGCCATCACTACATCCTCTGGCAGCAAATTCCACATTCTAATTACTCTCTGTGTAAAGCAGTATTTCCTTTTGTTCATCCTGAACCTACTGCCCATTAGCTCCATTGGATGCCTTTGAGTTCTAGTATTTGGGGAGAGGAAGAAAAATTTTATAAACCTCTATCATGTCTCCCCCCTCAAGTCGTCTCTTTCCTAAAATGAAAAGTCCCAGATGCTTCAGCCTTTCCACACAGAGAAGGCGCTCCAACCCCCTAATCATCTCGGTTGCCCTCCTTGGTACTTTTTCCAGCTCTGCAGTGTCCCTTGTGAGATATGGTGACCAGAACTGTACACAGTAGTCCAAATGAGGCTGCACCATAGATCTATACAGGGGTATTACAATATCAGCCATTTTATTCTCAATCCCTTTCCTAATAATCCCCAACATAAAGTTTGCCTTTTTCACTGCTGCAGCACACTGGGTTGGCACATTCATTGAGCTATCCACCACGACCCAAGATCTTTCCCCCCCCTCAGACTCAGCAAGTTCAGACCCCATCAGCCTATCCTTGAAGTTGGGATTCTTTCATCCCAACGTGCATCACCTTATACTTACCGACACAGAACTTCATTTACCATTTTCCTGCTCCCATTCACATACAGAACAGGAGGGGGGAGGGAATCTAGTGCACACATGTGCACAAATACCAGTTTTGTTTGTGAACATGGCAAAATGTGATTAAAGAAAAATTGCTGCTTGAAGTTGCATGACTCTAAAGAAGAACCTCATATTGTTGACATAAAACTAGTGGAATCTACCCTACCCCTCCCCAGTCATTGCATGACATTGAGCCCAAACATCTTTGATACCGCAAAATGGGGTACTTCATACACAGTTGATCCCGTGCGTTGGTGTAGTGCGAGGGGCGGGAGCAGTAAACCCATGTTTCTTGGTTGTATGAAGAGCCAGTTTGGTGTAGTAGTAAAGTATGCGGACTCTAATCTGGGAGAACGGGGTTTGATTCCCCACTCCTCCACTTGCACCTGCTGATGTGACCTTGGGTCAGTCACAAGCTCTGACACAGCTGTTCCTGAAAGAGCAGTTTCTGTCAAGAGCTCTCTCAGCCCCACCTACCTCACAGGGTGTCTGTTGCGGGGAAGGGAAGGGAAAGGAGTTTGTAAGCCGCTCTGAGACTCCAAGTGAAGGGCGGGGTATAGATCCAATCTCTTCTCTTCTCCTCTTATTCTACACACTTGACTTTTTGGCTACAGGGATGTGTTTTGGCCTGACCTGGATGGCCCAGGCCAACCCCATCTCTTCAGCTCTTGGGAGCTAAGCAGGATTGTCCCTGCTTAGTATTTGGATACGGAGTCCAGGGTTACTATGCAGAAGCAGGCAATGGCAAACTACCTGGCCAAACTACGAGGCTGCCATAAGTCGGCTGCGATCTGACGGCACTTTCTGCCACCATGTATGCTTTGAACAACAATTAGAGATGCTCTTTAATTTCACATTTTGGTGGAGCAAAGTAAATTCAGGGACTGGAGGAACCTTCCTAGGCAGGCGTTCCCTAGCCATTTAACAGAGGGTTTTTTTCCCGATGATGGGTGCAAATATAGGCACATATGAACATGTAAAGCTGCCTTTTAATGTCAGGAGGTGCCAAAAACTGGCCTTCTTAACGGATGCTTTGCCGCATAAAAGGTTGCTGCTGTTCTCTGTTGTCGCCTTGAAATCTTTTCAGAGTCAGAAGCGGCTCTGGATAAACATATCTCTCAACTGGAACTCTGAGTGAGATAATTACATTTCTTGTTGTTACGTAAATGTCCCCTTTCCAAAAGAGGATTGTTATGAGTGTGATTTCTGCCTTTGTATCGAGCACAGACTCCATGTGTGCACCTTTCTAGTACGAATGGTCTGCATTGATCAGCCTGCTTCGATCTGTTACCATGTGCTGTAAAAAGAAATCAAACGCCTTGGTTAACTATTCTTCCTGGGTATTCTTCTTCAAACAGCTATCTTCAGATAGCGCAGCAGTTGGGCAGTGTTTGCTCATATTCATGCACTAGCTCTTTGCAGTAAGGCCAATGAGATCAGAACGTTAAGATTGGAATAATGCACATCGCCGTACTGCATCAGCACCAGGTTGGTTTGGGTACAGAACTGGGCATCCTGTGAGTGTGTGTGTGTGTTTAAAATGAGTGGGGGAGGACTGCCTGTGGTCTGGGAGTCAGATACACATGCCTGTGTTCCATTTTGCAGCACCCCTGGAAGTACAATTATTATTATTATACAAAACAAGTTAATACAGAGACTTGGTCATGTCAATTCATGCTGTAGAGTAACGTAGATGTGATTGGCTTGAATCCACCAGAGGATTTCTTTGGATGGGCATGTGATTTTGACCAAGCCCCCCCCCTTCAGACCCCCTCCCCCGAGGTGTTCCTGAAAATTTCCTATCTTCCAGGGGCACCAAGGGGGTATATTTTGGGCTGCAGTGAGAGGTAAAGGAACTGAGCTCTATGGTCAGAAACCCCTTCTATCCAAGGAAATTACCGGATAACCTGAGCCCTAATCTTAATGCTCGCCATGTGTGGCTGCCATTGAAAGTCCTCTGAAACTTAAATTGATTGCAGATGCAGTAGCTGGAATACCAAAGCTTGCTATTTGGAGTTTATAACTCCATTATTGTGTCACCTTGGGTACTTCCTGGGTCCAGTTCAGTGTGCTGGCTTCCGCCTTTAAAACCATAAGCGCTCTGGGACCAGGATTGTCTTGTGAGAAACCTCCCAGTAGACACCTACTTAATCACTCAGATCAGCTGTTGGGGACCTGCTGTCAATTCTCCACGGGCTGAGCTGGGACAGGTTGAAGCACCAAGACAGGGCCTTGGTATGCCTCAGCTGTTGAAAGGCTTTCCAACGAGGGCCACTTGTTCCCTACCTCTGTTTGTGTTTCAGTAGGCAGTGCAGGGACACTTTGGGGGCACAAGCAAGCTGAAGGTGTTACAAGGCTGATCTTTGTAATAATTTGTTTATTTGCTCCTTTTGTAGGCTGTCTGTCTCACTGAGACTCCAGGCAGATTACAAAATATAGAAAGCAATACAGTTAGGCAGCAAAGACCTCAAATAAACAATGCAGTGGGATGAGGATTATATAAAGTAGGGGAAAATGCAAACCAAAAATTGTCTTAAGGCATGATATAGCATAAACAATGCCCAAGAGTGGATTACAAAAGAACAAAGCAGCGCAGTAAAAGCAAGTCGATACATACAATAAATATAGGTATAGATTGTAACTGAACTCCTGCATTATACTGTAGAATCCAGTCGCTTTATAAAAATGCCCTCCTGAATATTTCAGTTTTGCAATTTCTGCTCTTTCTGCAGAATGATTGGGGGAGGGGCTTTCCTGACCTCCTCAGGCAATGCAGTTGCCGATCTTACCTGTTTGCAGTGTAGGCAACCGTAGAAGGCTGGCCCTAATGAAATTTCAATGCAGTGTCTTTCTGTTTTGCGGTGTATGTGGGGGGGTGGTTACCGTTATATGTTTGTGTTTCAAGTTATATAGAATTAATATTGTTAGGAGCTCTGAGAGCCTTCAGACAGGTGAAATGAAAATATTTAAATAAGTGCAAGTTTGTTTAATGTGTATTGTCATAGAACGTAAGTTTGTTATTATACCTGGAGGGTTTTTTATAAATGACAGCAATTTATACCCACACTTGATTAGAATTCCTAATTTATGGATTGGAAGCAGATGCCATTCAGCAGATCTGTGCCTAAATTTTCTATATCATGCCTGCCCTTCCATCCTGTGACAGTGGACTCAAATTTTCAGTCGATACTCTCTTTTAATTTCATTACCATTATTTTATTTTATTTTTTGCAAAGACCACTTTGTGCTTCTGTGGAAGACTTTGAACTCATTCAGTTATGTGTGAGATCTTCTTGCCTGAAATTCCAAATGGTGTCTCTGCTTTTCTGTTTGTTTTATAATGCTTCTTGCATAGTGGCATTCTGTCAGTCCCCTCAACTGCACCAAAGTAGCATAGAAATATTGAAATAAATAGTGTTTGGCTTCGATCCTAGCCATACTTTTCTGCTGGGAGGTATGATTTTTAACCCACACTGTTCCCATTGGGGGGAGGAGGTGGCACAGCAGAGTGGAGAGGTGGGAAAGTGTATTTCTATAAGCAATTGGATGTTATCTAGGCCCGTGGTGTGTAGCAAACTGAATGCTGGTCTTGGACCAGGAACGGAGAGGGTCCAAAGCCCTAATAGTCATAAAACTCATTGCCTGATTGTGAAAAGGCTGCTGTCTTTAAGCCTCCGTTCTCCATCTGTAAAATGGGAACAATGGTGGCAAGCACAAAAGAAATGTCATTTTGCAAACTAAGCATGACATGAAATGCAAACTAGTAGCAGTGCCAAAGTGCCACCCTGAATGCCAAGAGAAGCTGATTTTCCATTACTGTGCTTGCAGATTATCTCCAGCTTTTTGCTTCATTTGCATAAAGTTCCCATAGACTAATCTATGGGGACTGAATTGTTATTTATCTGGTTCAAATTCTTATCAGTTCAGTTAACTGGCTATGGCTTAATTTGAGCATCAATGGAGTCGCACCTCAGCCACATAGTGACAGCAAGATCCTTGTCCCCCCCCCCACCTTCCTTTCAACTTTGTGTAATGAGGCAGAAAAGTTGATGATGGGATAACAAGGCAGCTCCCCTCCGATAGAAGTTCTTGGTTCACTTGCAGAAAGTGGCTCATTAATTGGGAGGCAATGTTGTTATTAAACTATCTGGAATTCAGGAGGTAGGAATAAAATTCTCAGTGTAGCTTTTTAAAAAGTTTTGTAAAGCCTGATGTGTTTCCCAGTATTAGAGGGGAAGCCTGAAAACTCTGCAAATCCATGCACTCATCTGAAATCTACTTGCTTCTAAATTAACATGCACCAAATTGGGTTTCACATCTCTTAAATTTTATTTGTTTATTTGCTTTCTACCTTACAGAGGTCAAGGCAGCTTACAATATAAATAAAGGCAGCTTACAATATAAAGAAAACACATAAAATCAAATACATAAAAACAAAATTGGGATTTAGAAAGTGTCCGTGCTGATGAGAATAAGCTACCATATATTAAAGATTTCCCTCTCTCTCTCTTTCTCTCTCTCTCCCTCTCTCTCTCCCCCCTTCTCTATTCTCCCCCTCTCCCCTTCTCCCTCTCCCTCCCTCCCTCCTTCTCTCTCTGTCATCATCTCTCCCTCCCTCCTTCTCATTTTTCTTAAGCACTCAACACTTCCGTGATTCACAGCAGAGCATTGAAATTAGATTAAGATTTCTGTTGCTCCATAGTTCCCCTTGCTACTGCTATTAAAATGTGTTTTAATTCACCTGTGTTAGAAGGTTAACCAGTGTGCTACAGTGGGTTAGCTTTTGGTCCATGGAGGAGAATAACACAGGAATACAATGGTAGAAGAGACTGCGCTTCTTGAGAGTGCAGGAGGAAGATTATGGAGGATCACCTCTGCGAATGCTTCCTGCAAACAGAAAACCACAGCACCGCAAGGTTAGGAGGTGGCACCATTTTCCTTGCTGTGAGAAGTTTTCCATTTGCGTGGAGTGTTATTAATGCAGTTGAAACTGAAACACATCACCTGCAGTCTGAAGTGACACAGCAGTCCATTTTATCTCCTATATGCGTAAACCTCGACTGGTGTGATCTTTATTCAAGTCCTTTCCTAGCCATGAAGCTTGGAAGGTGAACCTTGGAGCCACCTAACCTATTTATTTAGGGTTGCGATCACACGCGCCAGAAAAAACAGTGGGGGGAGCAGCGAAGCAAATACTTCCGGAGGAATTTGACCCGCGGTCGCACAATCACATCTCCCTTTGAAGCTGTGGGCACAGTCCGTCAGTGTGTGATCAGACGCAACTGCGGGTGACTCTTTTTTTATGTGTGTGCCATTTTTTCCCCATGCACTTAAACGAGGGATTTATGAATCACACCTCCACACCAAGGGCTCCTTATGGAGTTTGCGATTATGTGCATACTGCGAAGGGGGTGGGGGGGAACAACGGCACAGAGTCGGGATGGCCTGATCAGACCAGCATAAGAACATAAGAACATAAGAGAAGCCAGTGTTGAATCAGGCCAATGGCCCATCTAGTCCAACACTCTGTCACACAGCGACCAAAATATACCAGGTGCCATCAGGAGGTCCAGCAGCGGGGCCAGGACACCAGAAGCCCTCCCACTGCTGCCCCCTCCAGCACCAAGGATAGAGTGCATCACCTGCCCCAGACTGAGAGTTCCCATCTATACCTTGTGGCTAATAGCCACTGATGGACTTCTGCTCCATATGTTTATCTAATTCCCTCTTGAAACTGTCCATGCTTGCAGCTGCCACCACCTCCTGTGGCAGTGAATTCCATATGTTAATCACTCTTTGGGTGAAGAAGTATTTCCTTTTATCTGTTCTAACCCGACTACTCAGCAATTTCATGGAGTGCCCACGAGTTCTTGTATTGTGAGAAAGGGAGAAAAGTACTTCTTTCTCAACCTGCTCAATCCCATTCATAATCTTATAAACCTCGATCATGTCACCCCTCAGCCGTCGTTTCTCCAAGCTAAAGAGCCCCAAGCATTTTAACCTTTCTTCATCCTGACACCATGAGAGCATGCTGGAGCGATCAGACATGGGAAAATCCATCCGTGGCCCGTCACAACCCATTTACTACTGGGTTGTCCCTGGTGTCTTTTAACTCTGCTTCTGCGGCAGAGCAGAACAGGTTGCCAACAGCTGCGGGGTGATTCCCAGATGTTGTTGTCTGACCACACCCTTTAAATCCTCCTGGCATTCACACCTTTGTTGGGTTTAATTGTGCGTATGATGGCAGCCTAGGATATTTCTGTGCTACCGCTTCAGGGTCCTGCTTGAACCTACCTCACCTGGGGTAGTCCTGAAGAGAATCCCCTGAGCTCTTTTGAGGAAGGACCGAGGGTTTACTAAATAAATAGCAGCAGAAGTATGACACTTGCTCATCTTTTACACAGGGCAGGGTACGTAGTTGTATCTGAGTCTGTCTATCTGTCTCTGTCTGTCTCTCTGTCTGTCTGTCTGTCTGTCTGTCTCTCTCTTCATTGAAGGAAGACACTGCATGGGAATTGGCCCCTCAGTGCTATGCGCTGAAGCATTGATTGGAGCGAGGGCGACGGTTCGTGCTGGACCAGCTAGAGATTCACAACATTAAGTAGGGGAAGCAGCTTTTCCTGACTTGAGTGTACTTCAGCTGTTGTCTCAGTTTGCTTTGAGAGGCTTTTAGTAGTGGGATCTGAGTCAAGCAAATGCAGGTGTAGGTGAGAAGAAAATGGCACATAATTGCCTTCCATGAAGCACTGCTAGCAAAATGTTGTTGTTCTAGTAAGAGATATTTGTGGCATGTTTTCAGGTCCACTTTGAAGCTTCTGGTTCATCGTCCCCCCTGGTCATGCTGATATTGTGCCATTCGAGTACTTGTCTGTCCCAGAGATCCTTTTTATTTGATTCACTTTAAAAAAAAAGATGCTTGTTTGAAAGCTGGTGTGCAGTACTGACTTTGAGCGCCCTCCACTTACAGCAAAAGGGGGTGGTGGGAAAACAGATTGTCCCTGTTTGCCTTTCCAAGTCATTGGAAGCTACTTCCAAAAAAAAAAATTACAGCAGTTATCCTGAGCTGACCTTAAAGCAAAGGAACCCATGGAGGGGGGAGAAGCAGTTTGTATGCCTTTTGAACCTGTTTGTGAGAATAAAAAAAGGCGATTTGGGCTCCAAGGAACCAAGTCTTTGTCCTATCATACTTCCTTGCTTGGGAGATGGAAGGGAAGATGTTCCTCTGGCAGGTTTACGTAGAAAGGGATATACCTTCCATTTACAGATGCCCTCTTGGATTTGTTTTCTTGACATCATCATCATTGTTATGATCATCATGCTTTTAGCTGACAGCAAGAGCATGCACATAGCCAGAGAAAGATGGGCTTTCAAATGTAATCAAGCAAAGGGAATGAAAAGGGCAGCAATCATGGCTTACGTTCAGAGCCTAGTAACCATCCTCAGCTATTCGTTTTTCCCATTAGTTGGCATGGAAGTGGTGGAGAGCGGTTGTACGGTAACTGGTCATGGGTGCTGTGTTTGCAGCCTCTACCGTCACGGCTTGAGCATGGCAGGTGTAGGAGTCATGAGGAATTGTATGATGCAAGATGCGCCGCCAAGGCCAACAATATGATGCAGGTCATATAGTGATTGTGGTGGTCTCAGTGTGTTTAGAACTCACCGCTTGATTGCACATGGGTACACCATCAATGTACAACTGATCCATGATACGCTACAGATTTCAAAGGTTAGCAATTAGCACTAAAAAATCTTTTGTTCCTTCTGGAAGTGCTGGATTTGTTGTATTTTTTCATGGGTCACTTTTTTAAAAATGAAATCCCCGTATAGAATCTGGTTATCTGGTATGGAATTTAGATATCTGAATCTAGATTCCTTCTAGTTTAGGAGTGAGCACATGCATACTGGTGCTGAGCAAATGTTTCCTGAGGCTGGCAGGAGGAAGGTTGATGCATTTGAAATGTGGTGTTGGAGGAGAATTTTACAGATAACTATGGACTGCCAAAAAGACAAATGAGTTGGTTCTAGATCAAATCATACCTGAACTCTCCCTAGAAACTAAAATGACTAAACTTTGGTCACATTATGACAAGAGGAAAAGACAGTAATGTTAGGAAAAGTTGAAGGCAGCAGGAAGAGGAAGACGGAGCATGAGATGGATGGACTCAGTAAAGGAAGCTGCGGCCCTGAGTCTGCAAGACCTGAGAAAGACTTTCAGTGATAGGATGCTTTGGAGGACATTAATTCATTGGGTTGCCATGAGTCAGAAGCAACTTGATTGCACTCAGCACACAGACACACATACCTGGTCACGAAATGAGTGACCGCCCCTAACATATTTGGTAGCACCTAGCATTTGTTGATACCTGAGCTGGATTCAGACTATCCGCACCTCTAAATGCATACGCTACAGTTACAAAGATGACCAGTCTAAAATTAAATGTGCATTGATCTGTAACTGGCACCAAGGTAATTTAGGACAACTGTTGTTGTTGTTCAGTCGCACAGTCGAGTCCGACTCTTCGCGACCCCATGCACCACATCACGTCAGGCCCTCGGGCTTTAACTGGGGATTCTGAGGGTTTAATTGATAAGTTTTTAGCATTTATCAGAATCTGTTTCTCCATCTTCTCCTCTTGGACCTCTTTGCCAGCATGTGACCTTGCCCCTCCTCCTTTCCTGGAACTTCATAAGGTAATAGCACTCCTTGCTCCTGTTTTTAGAGAGCCATCAGTGCCTCTATGACATCAGTAGCAATTACACCAATCTCCACACTAATCTCAGATCCATTTGCTTACCTAGCAACCAACAAAGCTCATGAAATTGGCACAGGCCACTGTGCCTCAACCGACCTGATAGGAAAGCATACCAGAGAGGAGCAATAAACACCATAAGTTCCTCGACATATTCGCCTGCCATTTGTGATTTGTTTATATGGCACCGTCAATGTATATGTCATATTATAGCATTCAGGCAATGTGTTAATATTCCAAAGAGTTTACAGTACACAAGACAGACCACAGTTAAAGGCAACTGTATTTACAAATCCGTAGGTGCCATCCTGCAAATGGATAAGATTAGTAAATGTTCGTGTATGTTCTCTGTGGTGGACTTCCACCATGTGGAGGCACCTGCTTGAAGAGGACAGGAAAGCTTCCATACGGAATTTCACAGAATGTGTAAAAAAGAAAAGTTCACGTGGGCATTTCCGCAAAATATAAAAGTATACATTAAAAACAGTAGTACAATGGAGGTCACTTCCATAAGGGATAGTATTGGAGCCTCTCGCAATGTTAATTATGTTGTCACCTCCCATTTTACTTCAGTGTCCATCTACCTTTGCAACTCCTTTTCTCCATTTTGGTATGATAATCCCTTACACAGTTTTTGTTGTCTTAGATAACATTGTTTTCCATGCACTGTTTATTCGAGCTTTTTGCTGTCTGATTGAATTGCTAGACATGTGCTGCAGTCACACTGGAGGCTTGGCATGATCTGGTGGCACCTCTATTTGTGACAGTTTAAATTGTCACGGGAAGGGGTGACCAGACAGCACACCCTGAAGCAGCCTCACTGCATGCTCACCCCATGGTCAACCATTCAGATCATTGCTGCAGGGCAACCATGAGTGGGTGGTCGGGTGGCTTCTTTTTAAAAATTTGTCTTTTGGATATGCGCATAACCACTTATTCGAAGCACTGCTCCATTTTGACAGCTGGAGGAGGCTGCCTTCGCCTCTGAAAAAGCTCATCTTTTCACTTAACCCCTTCCCCATCCTGTGTGTTGCAAAGCTGTAGGTAGAGAAACCTGCATGAAAAAAGACAAAGGAGGCTCCTCAGCCTGCCCTTCCCTCCCCCCTCCTTCTCACCTCAGAGGACAGCTGAAAGCTTGCTAGTGTGCATGAAGATTCAGTTATGTGCATATCACCAACTGACAAAATACAAGGAGCGAAAATAGAAGAGGGCGATCAGACTTCCCAACTGGGTTGAGCTCGCACCAGGGGAGTTCAGACATCTGGAAAGCACTGATATCCGTAAACACCAGACATTCCCCAATGCCTGATTACTCTGCTTCCAAAGCATGGTGGAATGGGGTGGTGACGACTGGGGCATAGAAAGCAAATGTTGCCATCTGATCGTGGTCTTTAAATCCATAAAGGTACCACGACAGTTTCGACGCAAACTGCTCATGTGATCACAGCCATTGTCTGTAAAATGCCTTGAGTCTCAGTGAGAAAGGCATGCTGAAAATAAAGATGGTAGTGGTAGTAGTAGTAATGAACCAGCACTCCATATAAGACAACTTTATTTTATAGGAACATTTATTATATATACATATTATCTTCAGATCCCAGGTTTATAGTCAATGAGACCCTTGTGCCTGATGGCCCTCAGCCACGGTGTTAGGTTTAATTCCTGTTGGCAATGTGCCATGTTTTTATGACTCTGGGGGGAGATACCTAGGATGTCTTTCCTCAAAGTTGGGTTGACAGTGTAAAGCAGCTTTCAAAAATGATTGCAAGTGGCGGAAAGGGACTGCCTAAAATCCTAAATACTCTCCCTCCTAAGATTTGTTAATAGCTCCCTGCTGATAGCTCCCTTATTAAGAATCACCAGGTTAATTCAAAGGCTTAAGCAACCTGTAATGCATTGTAGTTCTTCCCTGTTATAGACAATACCAACTATTTGCCAGCTGGATTTCTGAAATGGGTTTTTTCGTTGGAAGGGTTGCTGCTTAACTACCTTTCACTACTTTTTCCCACCTAAAACTGAACACCACCTGCCAGGCATTAATGCAAATTCGTATTTGCTCCCACTTGCTGTGACTCATTCATTGAGTCATAAGTTCTCTATTTTATTAGCATGCATTGGTGAAATCTTAGCTACATTGTTAATAATAATAATGGGTAAAAGTACCCACGAGAAATACTTACCGCATCATTTTCCTGGCTGTCTTCTGTAGGTAGGAAGCTGGCTCTATCTGCTTGGTATTCTTTGGAGACTGTAGAAGAATATTTACTCATTAAAGTATTAGTTTAAAAAATGAATAATTCCTGATTTTCAGTTTTCTTTGCATATAATATTCATGTTAGTGCATACTTATTCCCTGTTGGTGGTTACAGAAATTATGCATACATCGGACATGGAAATTACTAATTTGCTTATTGTGGTTGTAAGGAGTTTGTTTGCTGTGAGGCGTTGAAGAAAAATCATTTAACCTTCCTTGTTCGATTCCCCCATTTGTAACATTGCTCTTGTATCATTGCTGGAATCTGCTGTTTCCTTTATTTTGTATGTGAATCAGTGGACAGAGTTCATCATCCCCCCCCTCGGCCAGTGCTTGATTGCCCTCATTGAAGGACAATCATCCTTCCATCTGTTAGAAAGCAACTGAGTCAGCTGTTGAAGCAATCATTGACTGTGCAGACACAACTATTGTATCATTGTGATAAATACCCTGTCATCTTTGATCTAATTGGTCATAGATTACCACTGCCCAGCCAAAAAGCTGATATTGTGGGGAGGATAAAAGACTGCAAAGTAAATGCAGCTGTTACCATATTGGATTAATTGTTAGAGGCCACTGGGCTAATAGATTTTTCAAGGCTTTTTAGATATGTCCTTTACTTTGCTAGTCTGCATTTGCTAGTCTGTGAGTGAGCGAGGGGTGTGTTCCACCTCCTTTCCCCATTGTCCTTGCCCCATTGTCTTCCAAGCAGCAGCAATGCTTCATCCTCTGAAGCTCTCAAACAAGACTTTTCCCTGTATTCCATCTAACTGAGATATGTAATGTATGGATGAATGCAGGCATGTGTTCTAAGTGTTATGAAAGTGGTTTCGGCACAGTGCCCTGAAAAATAAAATGTCTTGGAGTGAAGCAGACAGGGCTCTTTTTGTAGCAGGAACTCCTTTGCATATTAGGCGACACACCCCTAATGTAGCCAATCCTCCAAGAGCTTACAGTAGCCCCTGTAAGAAGATCTCTGTAAGCTCTTGGAGGATTGGCTACATTAGGGGTGTGTCACCTAATATGCGGGAGTTCCTGCTACAAAAAGAGCCCTGCAAGCAGATAATGTATCCCACTTCCAACATACTCTAGAATGTATATTTGTGATGGTTGCATGCACATTCCTACCTGTCCCTGGCCTTTTACCTGTGAAGTTCCAAGAGACCATTTACTTTTGCTAGAAAGTACAGACTTTCAGGATCCAGGAGAAGATTTTCCTTTCTTAACAAGTGTTTATTGGGGTTTTAGCTGCCCTCAGTTGTTCTTTAGAGCGTGTATGTATGTATGTTATTATTTGCTGATTTTAATCCTTGGTGGGAAGATACAAGCTGAATAGAATTCTTACAAATAGTGGGTTAGTAAGCTACCCAGCAATCCATAGAGTATTTTGGAGGCGTTTTAACAGCCTTTTGATGGGTTTTGCTAGGTCTTCCTTTCCTAGCATTTAGTCCCCGATCTTCTTTCGTTCAGAGGGCTCTTGTTTTTGAAATCCAGGGGCTGGAAGTGCTTGGCTCCCAAGCCAAAGGTGTTTGCTCTTTCCCAAGCCTAACGTTGAACCTTCATTTTATTTTTCTCCAAAGGTGTACAAGGGAGAGGAGACAACGTTCCAAATCTCAGGCCTTCAAACAAACACAGACTACCGATTTCGCGTGTGTGTTTGCCGACGGTGTTTGGATACCTCACAAGAACTTAGCGGACCTTTCAGCCCATCTGTTGCCTTTATGCTCCAGCGAAGTGAGCTCCTGCTTACAGGGGAAACGGGAAGGATAGACGATCCTAAGACGAAAAGTTTGATGCCTTCTGATGAACAGTTTGCAGCCCTCCTTGTTCTGGGCTTTGCAAGCGTCTCCATCTTATTTGCCTTCATACTACAATATTTGTTGATGAAGTAGAGAGTCCAACACACAAGCTTTTGAGGCAGCATTTTTAAGTAATGCTACGCATTATAATCCACGTTTTATTCAGATATTCCTTTTTTATTTTCTTTTTTCAGCAATGTTTTCCAGTACATTTTATACATTTTTTTTCCTGGATTTTTGGGTTTTGGAGGGGGGATGGGGGAGGGAATGTCAGTCCTAACTAATAAATATCCATGTTCGGGTGCATCCTTCTGAAATACAAAGGAAGTGGTCAAACTTCAGAAATAATCCAAACCAGATACCAAAAGCAAATGTCTTGCGTTTTGTTCCATACATGTTCCCCAGGACTCATAACTGTAACCAGTTTGCCTTCCATTTTTGTTTTGCTGATCATTGCAGTTCTTAAGGTGCAGTTTAGTAAATCAGAACAGCTGTTTTTCCTTTAGGTTCTTCTGCATCTTTAGCCCTTAACCACCAATGTGTAAGTGTGTTGTGGTTACAGTGCCTACAACAATACACAGTCTTGGATGGACAATATTGTTGCGTGTGATCACTACATTTTTTTCTTCCCTCCTCCCCCGGTCTATGGTTAAAAAGCAAAAACAAAACCCTGCTACATTATCAACTATATATTTAGCACATTTCAATCCAAATAATTTATCCTGCAACCTGAAGTCCTTTTTAAATAATAGTCTCTTTATTCCAGCTGTTTGCGCACTATGAACTGCCTGTATAACAAATCCGATAACCAAATAGCTTTATAAATGACAAAGCATTACGGTTTTCTACCTTTTTAATTTTATAGCAGTAATGTTAAGAGGGCATTGTGCAATAGTTACTCCCATGTCCAGCTGTTCTCTTTTTTTAAAAAAAAAAGCTGCTTTTAACTTGTTTCGCCTTTGTATATAACTTACTTTTAATCCAATCACTAGATTTTATTATATTCATCTTGATTTATACGTTTAGAACTGGTGGAAGTTTGCTGCCTTTGCTGTTTTATATAAAGTATTACCTTGACATACGCCATCTTTTGTAGTCAGTCAGCCACTTAAGGGGAAGAGGAAACCATCTCTCAGCCTTGGGGGAAATCGAAACAAGTTCAATTTAAGGAATCTCAGACTGAAACTAGATGCTACAGACAGCGCGAAGCTGCCGCTGAAAACAGCAGTCCTTCCCCTTCTCTGGTCCCCTGTAACACCTGCAATTATAAAATGCATCATTTGAAACTAATGCAGTGCCATGCTATTTCCAGTGCCACCCAGTTTTCCATGGCTGCTGCTTTGCAGGCACAGAGGAACTTGCAATGCATTGGTATCGAGTCACATGCTTTGTAATAGGAGACATTACGCAGCCGGAGGAGACAAGAGGCTGCCGTTTTTGTTGGCAGCCATGCGTGCTCCATAATATCTAGTCAGCCTTGAAATTGGTATTTTTAAGTCATCATTGTCAAAGCGGTTATCATTCTCCCTTCAGAATATTGTGTCTGTCCTTACATCAGTGGCCTGAACATGCATGTTCATCCATCAACATCCTTGATTTTTTTTTTAGTTCTATTTTGTTTTTAAACTTTGAGTCATTGGATTATTTATATGACGTCAATGTTGTTTAAGTGCCTCAGGGATATCAGTCAGTAGGAGGTGCGAGTCAATTCCAAAAGGGTGCAACAGACACAGGGTACAATCCACCAGGGGCTCCTCCGGGGCTTGCCTCCTTGAGATTGAACTGGCCTCTTGTCATGAGCCCCATTCATTTCAGTAGAGCTTGCGCAGGAGAAAACGCTGTCGCATCGCTCCCATTATTTCTAGCAGGGTGTGCGCATAGAGGGGTCCCCTGTGAATTGTGCTCCATATTTTGTATATCCCTGCTTTTAAAAAAAACTTGTGTATATTTTTGCTATTTTGATTTTGCTTGTGTCATAGCTTTTTTGTCCTCTGTGCTATGATGCAGTGTCCTGTGCTAGCATATCTTCCCATAACCAAAGTAATGGGGAAAAACCAACATTATTTTTTTTGTTAGGTTTATTTATACTATATACTGCATACAGTACTTTAAATGCCAATTACAGTGCAATCTTATTATTTATTGTAAAACAAATTAAAAAATAAAGTGTACTTATGTACTAAATTCCCCTCCCCCCCTTGTAGCATGTTATATTTTCTTTTTTGTTGTTTTATACAAGTGTACTTTAGGTTAAACGCCTGTACCCTGCCAGCAGCATTCCTAGTATTATTAATCTTCTTACAGTTTCTTGTGTGTGTGTGTGTTTTTAATGGGAGTGTCTTTCTGTATTAAATGCCAAAAAAGGAACCCCTTCCAGCATTGAACACAATAAGCCACCTAGTATGATGCTGTGCAGTGGCCATTTAATCAATGGGGTTTGCCTGGCAACACAGCTCGGCGCTCTTGATGGAAAAGTTTACATGTAGCCAAAAATAAAATAAAAATCATGACATCTCTTGAAAGTGCTAAGGTTGATGGATTATTCTGTGTGCCTCTCTAGATGTAGCAAAATAGTACAACGATTCTGTATTTTGTTATTGAGTATAGTTAGTTTATCAATTTTTGCCTTGCAAAACTAATGGCATTAAGCTAATTTGCTTTCATTTTCTCCTTTGGTCGAAATCGTGGCTTGTCTAATGTTTCTAGGGTGTTTTTTTAAATTCATTTCAATTGACTTGTTCTATGAAACTTGCATGACCTTTGCATATAGATTTTGTAAGTGTAACAAGTCCAGAAGGATAATTATGGGATGGAGAGGGGGGATTATCTTTTTTTAAATAACAAAAGTGGGAAAAAACACAGCCCCATCTCAAAAAGACTAGTTGCACTCAAGTGGGAGAAGTCAGCTGTGACTACTGTATGTCTTGTGAGTTCCAACAGACCTTCAGGATTAGTAATTTTTGCTGGATTAGGGCCAGGCATTTTAGAAAACGAATAATTAGGAAAGCCACAAATTCGAACAGATTTCCTTTTGCCCTGAATATTCGGGTTGCTGTTGTAGCTCTCTGCAGCAAGGATTTCCTATGTAATATCTTTTTAATAGAAGGGGAAATAAAACTACTGTAAACTTGGTAAAAATGTGCTCTCTCAATCCAGATTTATACATTCTGAGTGTTGAAAAAGGTGGAGTAGTTTTACATAGGGTAAGTAAATGTGGTGAGGGGGGAAAAATCTGTAACACTTTATTTAAAATATTCTCTTGATACTAATTTGTTATATATTTTATTAGTTTCAAAGTCAGATAGCCCCCCCCTTAAAACTGCCATCAAAGATGATCACCTCCATAAAACTTCAGTGTCTCTTTTAAACACAGTATTTGTGTCATATAAATTCCCTGGGCTTCAGTTTCAACGCAGCCATAGAATAAAGTGTTACAAATTCAAACCATTCCTGTTTCAGCTTCCATTAGCAGCAAACACAGTGGGTTACTGGTCGCTTTGTATTTACTTTGACGTCTTTCCTGACCCTGTCAATATCAGCTGTGTAAAACCAATTCTCCCTTCCTTCCCCAGATCCCAAATCCTGTAGGCTATAAAGAAATTGTAAAAATACAAAGTGGGGAAAGTATTTTAAGAAACTATTTAAAAAAGGAAAAGAAACATTTTTATATTATCTGCCTTTGTTGTTAATGAACTTGAAATGTTGTAGTTTTCTAATCCTGTTTTGTCAGCAACAGTAAATCAGTATTCACTGTTACCATGGAAAAGTGCCCTAAACTGAATGTTTCTGAACATAATCCTTGCACAATTCTTTAAAATTGAGAAAAAAAATATATAAGTTTTTTTACCTCACTTATAGGACATACATTCCAAGCTTTTCAACTTTAAGAGAGAAATAATCATAAGTTTTCTTGTATTGTAAATTTTAACTATTTCATATGCATTGTATTAAAAAACTGCCATATCAATTTTACTGTATAGATTTTTGCAAATATTACGCTCTGTACGTAAGACTTAACTGTATCTGTAGTGTATATGTAATATATTTATGCCCAATAAATGTTTTAATTCTTTCTTGATAGCAGAAAGTTCTTTTTCTACAGGTCTCTCAGAATTTGGGCTGCAAAAAATACATTGAATTACATGAAGCTGCCTTATACCAAGTCAGTCCATTGAACTATCAAGGTCAGTATTCTCTACTCTGACTGGCAGTACCTCTCCAGAGTGTCAGGTTACCTGGAGATGCTGGGGATTGAACTTGGAGACTTCAATAAGCAAAGTTAATGCTCTACCACTGAACCACGGGCAACGCCCTAAAATGAAGCTTCCTTCTACTGAGTCTGTCCATTGGGTCTGACCAGGTCAGCCTCCAGGTAGGACCTGGGGATCCCCTGGAATTATAGCTCATCTCCAGGCTACAGAGATCAGTTCCCCTGGAGAAAATGGATGCTTAGAGGAAGGGTGTCAAACATATGGTCCGCAGGTCGGATCCAGCCCCCGAAGGGCTCTTATCTGGCCCATGAGCAACTGGCTGTCTGCTGCTTCCTGTTTCCTTCATCACAGCTGCTTTTGCCCAGTCTCTCCTATTTCCTGCTTTGCAGAGGAGAGAAAGAAAGCCAAGCCTCCCTTCCCTTGATTGGCTGAGGGCTCCACCCCTCCTCCTCCTCTAGGGAGGAAGGGGGAAGGAAAGAGCCAAAGAAGAGAGAGAAATGGAGTCCCGTGGCCCTTTTAAGAAGACCAACAATGTTTTATTCCAGGTATAAGCTTTTGTGTGTGTGCAAACTTCTTCAAAGGGAGGGAGGGAGGAGGGACAGAAAGAGCCAGTGAGATCACTCCCCAGAGTAAGCTGAGTTCTTTGGGCATGTGTAGACTTTGTAGTCTTGGCATTCAGGGCTGGGTTATTTTTGGCTCATGTTTATTAACTCCTCCCCAAAACCTTATTTTTGGATGTGCGAAGTGGCCGGGCTTAAGCCTGCCTGAATATTATGTCCCCTCTCATACTCAAAGTGTTCTTTCATGTTCTTTCACACAGGCAAGTTCCAAAAAGTGGCTTTCAGTTAAGGATTAAAACCAGATACCAGCTGAGTAATGTAAAAAGAAAAGGAATCACCAGGAGCAGGTTGGGAAGAAAAAAAAACTGCCCTAGAAAAGGCCCTTGGCCTACCCTGTGTGAGGGAAGGAGAGACCCCTTTCTTGTCCAGTTATGCCCACACTGTCATCTCTGCACAATGCTGAGCCTTTTTGCTACTGGCCTGGCCTGGCCCCAACCCAGCGTGGGGTGGGGTAGGCCATTGGCCCACCAGAATAATAGCTAATCTGCTACTGAGAATGCACTTGTCCAGAAGCTGGGGTGACTCTCGAACACTGGTTCAATGCCATCTCACCATTCAAAGTCTATTCAGACATCATAAACACTGGTGTAAAGTGATACACATATACTTGCTTGCTTTTGGCTTGGCTGGTTTCTTGCGCCTCTTACTCACAGAACCCATCTGAAAACTTCCTGGTTCAGGAACGCTTCAATCTAACCCCCAATCAATCTAACCCCCAATCCCTCTAAGCTGTGGAGCAAAATTCTACTTTGTGAGATACTGGCTTTAAAATTGTGAGTGAGCAATTTGACTGCTGCATAAATTAGTTTGCTCTGGAGCCATCCTTCCTGAGCTAAGACAAAAAATGTGTGAGTTGGAGGCTAAAAAACTGTGAGCTAGCTCACACTAACTCAGCTTAGAGGGAATACTGCCCCCAATGTGTTGTGGTGTTTGAATCCAGGCATCTTAACAAATTGGGGGTCATTTCCCACTTCTAAGGCATGGCATGATCCTACTTCCTGGGAATAAAACCCCAATTTAAGAAACCTGCCGTATCTAGATATTATGAGAAACTGGAGTTAGATAGAAGGCTTCCAAAACTAGGAAATGTTCATGATTCCTCATGAGGGAGAAGAAGAGAGTGAACATCCAAAATTGTCTAGGTCTGTACTGACCACGAGCAAACTTCACTTCTTTGTGATGCCTTAGGATCATTTTGCACAATACTTGGTGGCAAATCCAAGTGAATGTTATACAGGGAGTTGGGGCTGATCCTTGTTCCTTGACAAATTCACAGTTGCCAACATGGTTTGTCGCATTCATGCATTTTACATCCTTAGGTGTGCCATTCTGAACATATCATCAAAACACAATGTGCCACATGGCTGTTGCATGATTTGGAGCAAATCTGAACTTTGTCATCCTCACTTTGGCCAAGTTCAGACTGGCAGTTTGAAGTGGGAGCGAGTCGTGGCAAAAAAGCCCCGGAACAAATTGTTCTGGGTTTTCCTGGTCGCACTGCGCCAACTGATGTGGGAGCATACCATGGAGGAGTCGTGAGGGAGCATTCACACTGTTGTCCCGAAGGTGTGGCTGTAAGGCGCGGCTTTCTGTTTCACTAATCTGGAGACATGTGCTTACGCGCTTGAGCACATATGTGCATGAGCACAGAATCAAAATTGCAGATTTTAGCGTTCACACTGTTTTGGTGTGGGATAGACATGCTTTCCGGGGTTTGATACCACTTTTAACAGGTTTCTTTTTAACTCGGGAACGAAGCGTTACAAGACGAGTTGAGTATGGCTGGGGAACGCTGGACAGATGTGCCTGTGTGAACGCCCCCTTTAATCCGCTTGTGAAACGTTGCTGAAATGCGCCTCTCTCGGGGCAAACTGCCAGTCTGAACTTGGCCTTTGTCACTTCAGCTCAGTTGAGAACTTGGAATCTTTCCCCTCTTCCTTTTCCTCTACTGTATATGGGTCATGGTGTCAGTGATGTTTTGCCATGTAACTACTGTGTGTGTGCTTTATTTCTGTGTTTTAATGTAGAGTTTTAAATGTATGTTGTTCTGATTTAAAATGCAGGTCTGTAAAGTAAGAAAGAGGGGTGCTGGATTGGGGACAATATGGCCGGAGGGTTTGGAGAGTGGACTCTATAACATTGTTCCCCACTGGAGGTCCCTGTCTTCTCCAGGCTCCACCCACAAATCACCAGAAGTTTCCTCACCTGGAACTGGCAGCCCTATCCCCCCCATCCCCTGCCAGTGGGCAGGGGGGATCTACCAACTCTAGGCTGGGTGGGTGAATGAAGTGCGTTATGACTGGATGGTAGCTGTGCCCGGGGGGGGGGGCAGTGAGGCGGAGTTGACTGGTTGGTTCTGAGAGGCTTTTTTGTGAGAGAGTAAATGGGGTATGTGTGTGAGAGGGGAAGACAATAGAGTGAGGTGCTGTAGAGTGTGAGAGAAATCTGTGTGGAAATTATGAGCCTAAGTGGAAAGTGAGGGAAATAAGCCTGTGTGTCTAGTTCTATTTAAGGAACCATTATACTTAGGTACCTATCTGAAACCATTAAGCTTATCAGCAACACAGAAAACGTTACACTGTTAGAAATAAACTCTGTGTTTAAGAAGAACAACTGTTTTAGTGGAAGAATCCCCTTCTACCTCAGAGCCACCCCCACGCACTGACCGTTCTGTCAGTCTACCATATATTTATTTATTTATTATGAGATTTGTACCCCGCCATCCCAGTCGAGGCCGGCTCAGGGCGGCTTACAAAGGAATAAAAACAACAGATAGACAATTTAAATGATCCTAAACCCATATAAAACAATCCAACATTAAAAGGTGCTAACATATACAACTCAGCCACCCTGTTCTTTGTGTCCAGCTAGGAATTCGAAGGCCTTTGGTGGCAGTGAAAATAAGGAAGTCAAGGAGGCAGCAGAACACATTTCACCTCAGAACACTGCCCAGAGGTGTCTTTACAGAGGTTACACATGAAGGGGGGGGTCACAGAGAAAACAGCAAAATAATTACAGTGTCAAACCCATATCGGCTTCTAGGCTATTTCTAGCTGATATGTATGGCTGTGTATCCTTCATCTTTCCTTCTGCCTCCAGTGAATGTGTTGATTCAAATCACCCTCCATGTAGAGCACAGAATAGCGGGCGTGACTCCGTTAAACACTACATTTACACTTTTGTTATCAATATACAGAACATCACAATGTGGATATCAAACACTGAAGAAAAAAAGAAACTGGATTATCATACCTCTTCCTGTGGTTGCTTCAGGGTGAAAGAGACAGCCATGAATAAGCAAGCAACAACAAATTAGTTTTATACGGACAACCAGAAGGGTTAATCTTGTTCAGTTGGCTTTGGACTGCTCTGGAGTGATTTTTTTAACCACTCTTGAGTGGCTTGTACGTTGTTCTGAACATTTTAAAAATAAAAGGAATCAGCAGAGGTGCGTGTGTATATATACTTTAAAAAAAAAATCGGCTGTATGCCAGTCTTCTGATAGCTAAGACACCCTCTGTTTCTGAGGAGCCACTGAGGAACCATTTGTTCCTACAAATGAAAAATTTTAATTTTAATGTGCAATTACCCACCTGGAGAAAAACCCACTCTCCTCTGTGCATGTGGCCTGATTACCCTTTGTCCTGACTCCTCATTGGCAGTCTGATTTGTGCTGAACCATGATGGGCCTCAGTCATTCCAGGGCCAAAGGTGCCATCTTACAAAATTCAAATTCATCGTAATCCTGCAGAGATGGCAAAGCAAAGAAGGAGAAGGGAGGACTGGATTTATACCCCTCCCTTCACTCAGAGTCTCAGAGCAGATTACAATCTCCTTTCTCTTCCCCTTCCCACAACAGACACCCTGTAAGGTAGGTAAGGCTGAGAGAGCTCTTTCCAGGACTGCCCTTGAGAGAACAGCTCTGAAAGAACTTGTAACTGACCCAAGGTAACACCAGCAGCTGCATGTGAAGGCATGGTGAATCAAACCTGGTTCTCCCAGATTAGAGTCCACACTCTTAGCCACTACAAACCAAACTAGAAGTGATTGTGTGAGTCTGGAAAGATTATGGACAAGAGTTCCATTTTAGAAACTGGTACCTCATGACCACTTGGTGGGATACAAGCAACAATGCTGTGTTGAAGTAGCTACACCTAGGAAGAGCCTCTGGGATGCTTTAATATTGAATGATTTTTTAAAAATAATAATCTTAACGTGTCCCCAGGCTGTGAATCAGATGCTTACCACTGGCACAATTTACAGCAGGTGACAGGACTGGGGTCCCAGAACTTAAAAATAAACATCAGCAAAGAGAAATTTCAGATGTATAACAGGATTTTCTCTGTGTTGTCTCTGACAGGTTTTTTAATTGCCATGAACTCTCTGACTGAGACCCAGTTTGGTGATTCACATGGCAGTGCAAACTATAAATATAGTAAGGGTATAATCCTGTACTCTTTGGGAGTCAATCTGGCAGAACTCCAGCTTCCAAGCAGATAGGGCTGTAGATGAAATAATGTAAACAGGACAAAGAAACCCATGGTACTGACCTCGGTAGTCTTCAGTTTCATTCTAATAAACAATCAATTTTTTCTTAGAGCTGCGGGGGGGGGAAGCCTCAAAT
This sequence comes from Gekko gecko, assembly GCA_029375565.1. Taxonomy (NCBI): domain Eukaryota; kingdom Metazoa; phylum Chordata; class Lepidosauria; order Squamata; family Gekkonidae; genus Gekko; species Gekko gecko. Next base: position 133,500,306 of record JAPDNY010000008.1, on the reverse strand, counting down.
CAATCATTCTTGTTTCCTGACCAAAGTTTGAGTCCAATGGCACCTTTAAGACCAACAAAGTTTTATTCAAGGTACTAGGCATAAGGCCCATTGTGGAAATAAACACAACAGACTCTAGAAAGAGGCTCTGGGAGAGTGCCATGGCTTTGGGCACTCAGTGTTGATTTGTGTGGCGACCTCAGCAGGGTATAATGACACCAAATCCACCATTTTCTCCAGAGGAACTGATCTCTGCTACCTGAAGAACAGTTGTAATTTTGAGTGATCTCCAGCCCTCACCTGGAGATTGCAAACCAAGGAGAGAGATCACAGGAAGGAAGTAGAAAGGAAAACAACAACTGTGATGCGTTACGTCACAAAAGTCTCCACAGACTGAAAGTTTCTTGTTCCAAAATTCAGTTTACTCAATGTAATTCAAACGCCACCACACAATGGATTATGCATATTATCTCGTTTCGTGTGCACCTTTGTCAAGCAGAATAGCGTTGAAATATCAAAATATCAAGATTAATCTATTTAACAATCTTACAGCTAGTGTCTCATGGTGAGACTCATTGTATCCATCAGTGTAATGATATGCATAATATGCATAATCCGTTGTGTGGTGGCGTTTGAATTACATTGAGTAAACAATTTTGGAACAAGAAACCTTCAGTCTGTGGAGACTTTTGTGATGTAACACATCACAGTTGTTGTTTTCCTTTCTACTCACCTGGAGATTGGCAACAATGGTTCCCCGCGAGGGAATGGCTGATTTGGAGGGTGGAGCCTATCACATTGTACCTGTCTGAGGACCCACCCCTCCTCAAACCCCACCCTCTCCAAGCTCCACCCCTCAAATCTCCAGGAATTTTCCAACCTGGAGTTGGCAACCCTATCTCCTTCCCAGCCAACCATCAATCTACCTTTATCACCCCCTCTGACTTTAGCTTTCCATCTCCTCCCCACTCTGTCCTGGAGAGCAACCTTATCTCCTTCCCAGCCAATCATCAACCTACCTTTATTTCCCCCTTACGCTTCAACTTTCCACCCCCCACCTGCTGCCTCTACCATGCTCTGAAGCCCTGACTGCTGTGTCACATTGGCTGTCATACAGGGGCCATCTCAGCAAGATATAAGGACACAGTGTCCACCATTTTCTCCAGGAGAACTGATCTCTGCCGTCTGGAAAGCAGTTGTAATTCTGAGTGATCTCCAGCCCTCACCTGGAGATTGGCAACAATGGTTTCCCCCAACAGGCACTAAGGGGAAATGTATTTTATCTCAGACACGTTGACTCCCAACAGCAACAGCAAACTGTTTAGAATGTTAGAGGCAAAGGCCAATCAGGCCACATATGCAAATGACCTCTGTGTTCTGACTGGCTATGGGGGGGGAGGAACAGCAAACTGTTTAGAATGTTGAAGGCGAGACTCAGGCAATGCAGCCAGTGGATAGGGACACCTTATGAGTGACAAATCACGGAGCCAAAGGCTATGGACGCCGTGTGGAATATTCAGGAGCGTGCCACCACCAACTGAGAATTATTATATAGAAAGATAAGTTTTTGTGTGCACGCACCCTTCTTCAGATACAGCCTGAATCTAACTTCTTGTTTCCCAAGTAGTTTGTGGTCTAATAAAAGTGAAAGCAAAAACTACCTCTATAAGTGATTGTGTTTTTTAGACTAGAGGAAGTTTTACGAGAGAGAGAGAGAGAGAGAGAGAGAGAGAGAGATGCTTTATTTTGAATGTTCAGGAGCGTGCCACCACCAATGGGGAATTATTATAGAGAGAGATAAGCTTTTGTGTGCATACATCCTTCTTCAGATACTGCCTGAATCTATCTTCTTGTTTCTGAAGTAGTTTGTGGTCTAATAAAAGTGAAAGCAAAAACTACCTCTATAAGTGATTGTGTTTTTTAGACTAGAGGAAGTTTTACGAGAGAGAGAGAGAGAGAGAGAGAGAGAGAGAGAGAGAGAGAGAGAGAGAGAGAGAGAGAGAGAGATGCTTTATTTTGACTTGAACTGAGTGACAGAAGGGGTAGAAATAACAATTTAACATCTTCATATGCATGATGTTCCAGATTATTTGTTGATGAGACAAAGAAGTGCTTTTTGGTGTGCTCTGAAGTTTTAATCAGACTGAAAGATAAGCTGATGCCCTTTACAGTCTTGGATGTAGTCTGACCTCTCCCTTTTCCTGGAAGAGGAGCACAGAGCTTCAGTTTGACTGACCATCTTAGTGGTGAATGATGGAAGCTTCAAAGGCATGATGGGAAGGGGGACGGTTATAACGAGCGAAAAGAAGGGAAAATGAAGCTAGAAGCTGTGTCCAGTTTCGGACACCAAATTTTAGGAAGGATGTTGACAAGCTCGAGCATGTCCAGAGGAGGACAACCAGAATGGTGAGAGGGTTGGAGTCCAAGTCTTACGAGGAAAGGCTGAAAGAGTTGGGTATGTTTAGCCTGGGAAAGAGAAGGCTTAGAGGGGACATGATTGCAGTCTTCAAGTATTTGAAGGGCTGTCATGTAGAAGATGGAGCAGTTCTCTCTTGCTCCGGATTGCAAGACTAGATCTAATGGGTGGAAATTACAAAGGAGTCATTACCGGCTAAATATTAGGAGAAACTTCCTAACTGTAAAAGTGGTTGAGCAGTGGAACAGACTGCCTCGGGAAGTGGTGGATGCTCCTTCACTGGACGTTTTCAAGCAGAGGCTGGACGACCATCTTTCAGGTATGCTGTAGGGCTATCTTTCCGCTATGCTCCTGCAGAGTGCAGGGGGTTGGACTAGATGACCTGCAAGGTCCCTTTCAACTCTAACATTCTATGATTCTATGATAAGAATAATCTTCTAGGAGCCCTATTATAGCTAATAATGTAAAAATGCCTGGGGCATTATCCTAAAAACAACTGGAAGCTTCTGGAATATTGGTAGCCACTTTGCCTCCTTGTTTCATTCTTAAACCTTCACATCTTGGGTTTATTGGGGCTCCAGATGAATTCCTGGCAATGGGGTGGAGTCCAGCAGTACTCTCCTAGGGTGCCAACCTCCAGGAGGGCCCTGGCAATCTCCTGGGATTACAACTGCTCTCCAGATGAAAGGGATCGGTTGCCCTGGAGAGAATGGCTGCTTTGGAGGGTGGACTCTATGGAATTATACCCCACTGAGGGCCTTCCTTTCCCCAAATCCCATTACCCCAAAGCTCCACTCCCTGAATCTCCAGGAATTTTCCAACACTACCCAGTCTTGAAAATGATGCTCTTATTTCCTGCATAACTGTCATGCAAACTAAACCCAAATAGTGCTCCTCTTTGCAGAGATGTTCATAACAGTCCCAGAGTAGCTTTTCCCAAGAACTAGGAAGAGAATGAGCAGTGGGAGAGTCTTTTTAAACTTTAGGATTCCAGGTATCCCAAGGCTGCACACACAGAGAATTTCACTGCACAGCTGCAATCCTGCACATGTTTACTTAAGAAAAAATCCCATTAACTCAGTGGATTATTATACTTCTATGTATAAGAGAGGGCCTCATGGGGGCTTTACTGAACAGCAGGGATCCCTTTTCTCACTCACCCAAGAATATCATGGTGATGATGATGAGGAGGAGGAGGAGGAGATTGGATTTATACCCTGCCCTTCATTACCCAAAAGGAGTCTCAGAGCAGTTTACAATCCCTTTCCCTTCCCCTTCCCACAACAGACACCCTGTGAGGTAGGTGGGGCTGAGAGAGCTCTCCAGAGAACTGTCCTTGAGAGGACAGCTCTGAAAGAATTTATGACTGACCCAAGGTCACACCAGCAGTTGCATTTGGAGAAGTGGGGAATCAAGCTCTGTTCTCCCAGATTAGAGCCCGTGGTTCTAACCACCACACCAAACTGGCTCTGATGACAGCAGAGATGGTGGGGTTTTAAGAGACAGTTCTTCAGCAGAACTGGTGTGACCCACCATGCTGTCCGCATGGGAAACAACCTGGGGGCTTTATGTTAGCTGTTCTGAGCAGGGGAGAGCATAATGTACCCTCAGTGTTGTGCAAGAATTCTCTGTTGCACATTTAAGCATTTCGATGTACTGATAGCTTACTCATCCCAGTTTAGAGCCTTTGTCCATTACAGGTGAGATGAATGGCTGTAGATCTTGGGGATGTGTATTTGATCCCGATTCTCAGGGTCAAATCAAGGGCCAGGCCCCTGCTGAGACTACGCCAGGCCTATCACCCACTCTCGGTCCATCTCCTGACTAGGAGTTGTAGAGGAAATGGAGCCCAAGAACAGTTCTCTCATGCCTCCTCCAGGTGCCTCCGCTACCTGTGGGAGAAGCAATTGGGATGGAGTGAGAAAAGGAAAGGAGCTGTGAAATGCGAGGGGGGAAGAAAAGAGGGGAGCTGAAAAATAAGGGGAAGAGGAAGGGAGCTGTGATGGAGATCGACAGAGGCCCAAGGACCGCCTGATTCCCCATCTATTGCCTGGCTAGTACAAAAAGTAAATTTGCCATAGGTCAGGGCTTCTTCGGTTCTACTTCCGCATAGCAGAAAGCTTAGGATTCCTCACAACTTCTGCTGGTATCTCATTGTCTAAAGCTGACACAAAGGAGTACCCTACATTGTCATATGTATTCTGTTTGCTAAATGTCAAGTCTCTGTTCCTTATCTGATCCAACATATTCCATACACATTTTCTATTAGGGCCCTGTTCTCATTCCTGACCTTGGGGAGTGACTATCTCAAAATTAACAGTCATTCTTTTTACACTAAGCAGTAATTTCAGTAAGGCTTACATTGTCACTGTTATCTTTTAAAAAATCAGCAGTGTCCTCACAGATTTATTACATTTGTCTACCCATTATATTCTGGACTGTTAAATGATGAAACATTCGTGGGCTATCAATACATTTTGCCCTTGAGTATGAGGAATTGTTATTAAGCCATGCTGGTAATATTTTCAACATTATTTTATTTTTTTCAAAATTTAGATACCATTTTATTCCCTGATCGGGACCCATAGCAGCTTATCACATTGTTCTCTCCTCTCACAACAGCCTCCTGAGGTAGGTTAGGCCAGATGATTGTGACAGGACCAAGGTCACCAGGCCAATTGCCATGATGGAGCAGAGATTCAAACACAGTTGTCCCTGGTCCTCCTAGTCTGATGCTATAACCAGTAAGCCATGGCAACTCTTTCACATCCTCTGCCCTTTACTGGCCAAAGCTCCTCCGAGGTACACAAAGCTGTTAGCAAGAATCCATTGTGTCTTTTAAGATGAATGGGATGGGAGAGGAAGTCAGTCAATGGCTTTCTAGACTTACCTCAGCCCACCTTCACACAAATGCTAATAAGTCTAGCTAAAGACAATTGGATTGGTCAAGTTCCTCCCCCTCCCTGCCCAAGCAGGTAACAGAGACTTGGAGGAATTAAGACTTAAAGACTTCAGTGGGGAAGGGGGGGAAGAGAGAAGATAAATCTCCTGGAAGCAAGGAGGAAGGTCCCTTTTGGTGCTGAGTCCATCAGAGCAGACAGAACTCTTAACTGAGGTCCAGAGGAGGTGACCATTAACCATGTGTAGGCCTGGGGAGCTGGAGGAAATTTCAAGGTAATGAGAACTCTTTAGAGATTTGTAACTTCCTAAACTAAGGAGCCTGTCCTATATTTTAACATCTGATAACGCATGTATAGAGAGAGGGACAGAGGAATTGTGTTTTACCCATTTCTTTTGAACCCCTTGCTCAATCTGGTGCTGTGCTAAAAGTATGCCTGTGAACATTTTCTTTTTAATAAATAGTTTATAAGTTTTGATGCTGGTAGTAATTCTCTGCATGACATAGACCTTCACCATCTTGGACATGCTATTTTAAAAGGAGCACCAGGGGGAAGGCAGTCAGTTCCTCCAGGGGTGCACAACGCAGCAAACGGTACCTATGGTGACCAGGCACTGGGTAGCAGGAGACACACAGGCAAGGCCTCATAACTTGAAAGGGAAGTTGGGAGTCCTGAAGTGATTTTAGACAGTAAATTACAATAGCAGGGACTTGTAATGAGACAGAAAACCTAGGTCTCAATTCAGTCCAGGAGTATGCATTGTCTTGAGCTTCATTATCAGTTTCAATTCAACAGTCTCTCTTTCTAATCTCCCTTTGAAATTCCTTTGTAAGAGAACTGCTACTCTTAGGTCAGCAACTGAATGTCCTGGAAAGCTAAAATGTCCCCCAACTGATAATGAAGCTCAGACTAACAGTGGCAAAGTAATCACTATTTGCCACTATCTACCTTTACAGTACATTTTATTCTGCCTTTTCTCCAAGGAGCACAGCTCAGCATATGTAATTTTTCCTTCCCATTTCATCCTCACAACAGCCCTGTGATATAGGTGCAGCAGTCATCCTTAAAAGTCCCACCTCTCCTCCAGGGCTGTGAACCAATGCTTGTGATTTAGGCCTCATGCAAATCAAAGTGATTGTCAGCCAATCAGGAACCATGGAATTCCACTGGATGGAGGGGTGAGGCTGCCTCAGCTTAAGAAGGATGGAAGAAACTCTTTTTTTTACCTTTGGGATAGGGACTTCGTGGCCATGGGAAGGCGCTTCAGCTTAACCAGGCTTTTATTTTGTTTTTTTTAGTGACGGTTTGAGGGTCATGTGACAAATAAGCCTCCTGTTAAGGACCCATCATTCCTAACTGGTGTGTGGAGGTTCTGTGGTAAGATGCTCTGTGAGAGAAAAGAGCCGTCTTAAACCTGCTGAGGTAACCAGCCCAAAAGAAAGGGGAACCAAATCTCCCCTCAGGGGTTATTTACTTTATTTAAGAGCCGGCTTTACTTTATATATCTGAGTTATCCACACATCATAGTTACCTTATTAAATACTTCATTTCCTGTTAAATAAACCTTTGTTGTTCATCTCCAAACTCTGGAGCACAACGGAAGACAGGAGGGCCTGGCGTGATGTGGTCCATGGGGTTGCGAAGAGTCGGACTCGACTGTGCGACTGAACAGCAACAACAGGGAGCACATCGTTCACCTGCTACCAGTGGAAAAGAGCAAAAGTCCAGTAGCACCTTCAAGACTAACAAAATTTGCGGCAGGGGTAGGGGCTTTTGTGAGTCACTGCTCACTTCTGAAGAAGAAACTTGTACCTTTCCAAACGAATATCTAACTCATCAGATAGTTCAGTCAAAAGCCGCGCCCTGCCACAAATGTTGTTAGTCTCTAAGGTGCTCCTGGACTCTTGCTCTTTTCTACTGCTGTGGACAGACGAACATGGCTACCCATCTTGGTCTGCTACCAATGGTTAATTTAAATCTTGTATCCCCCTTTTTATTTGATTGTGATGGCTGGGGTGCACAGAATTGATAGGAGAGGCCTGAGTGGGGGGACTGGACATTCTTCAGTCCAGAAGGCAGCTGCCTCAGAGGCTTCCCCTCCCCTCACCCCATAGCCGCCACAGTAGGTCAATGCTGAGAGCACCTGACTCGCTCAAGGTCACTCCACAAGCTTCATGGCACCCCTCTCCTAGTCCAGTGCTCTAACCACTACACCACACTGGCTCAGTGGTACTACTGCTTCCCAGAGGAGGTTCTTCCCCTCCTACACGATGATGGGGCCATTGCATCCTAGCAGTGATTCTTGTCTGCCCTTTTTGCAGCGCCTCTGCCACACACGAGAGTCGGGGAGAAAGAAAATTGCACGTATTAGCAAAGAGAGCAGAGGTAAAAAAGGTTTGTATCATTCGTATTTTCTGTAGGATGTGTTAAACAGTCAAAGGATTTCCCCGTTTTTGACTACTGCACAGTTTAATGACGCTTTGAATGCCCCTAAACAACACTGACTCCATTGTGACATCAATTTGAAGCAATTTCAGGTTTAATGTTTTATAGAGTAGAAGGCCTAAACAGAGAGGTTATTAAAGGCAAAACACAGATCACGTACAGAATAAATCAAATCCCATCTCTGTTAGACTCAAATAGTCCCCTTTTTTCCCCACCAGCGTACTCTGTGGATCATATCTAAGAGCAGTTTTATAATTATAGGCATTTCGGATTGAACGGAACCTTCTGTTCAGAGATGCCAACAATACGCGTAAATTGTAACCTGTTGGATACAGTGCAAGTGGAGTGTGTCTCAGTTTTCAGCCCAAGGTTCACGAAGACCAAATGTTGATGCAATATCCCATCCAGAACTTGGAGGGTGATGATCTTTACCTATTCACTGCCTTATACCTCTTAATGCAGGGATGTCGAACTCATTTGTTATGAGGGCCAGATGTGACATAAATGAGACCTTGTTGGGCCGGACCATGCGTGTCATAAAATGTAATGCCAGGTAGTGGAGATATAAACTTTATAAAGGACACAAACACAAAGATATTTTTTTTTACTTAAAATAAAGACATGCTTAAAACATGAGCTCTGTAAGCTGCAAACCTACTTTTGATTTATTGACATTCACCACAGAAATCTCACGCTCCGAGTTCTGAGTCCAGGACCCAGGTTAAAACATGAAATGGAGGAGTGATTAAGAGAGTCTGGCGAAGCAAGCTGTGATGCACCAGCAGCAGCAGAACTGGAAGCAGGAGATGGCCAGCTCCACTGTGGGCCTGACGGAAGCCCTCTGGGGGCCTGATCTGGCCCCCGGGCTGCATGTTTGACATCCCTGTCTTAATGGACAGGCAAGCCAGGCATGTCCTTCTGAACTCTTATGAAATGACTCCTGAGAACCAGCCTCTAGCAATAATGGCCAACACTTTTACAGGGAGGAGGAACCCCACAATAGTTTGAGAACTGGGCTGCTGTGCTGCTTTGAAAGAGGCCTGAGGGGAAGCAAAGAGGATCCTGGGAGCAACTGACAGTCAGTTCACGTATAAAGAGCCCCGCTAGATTCAACTGGTGGTCCATCTAGGCCAGCGTCCTGCCTCACACACTGGCCAACAAGCAGGTGGGGTGGGAAGTTGCTGACCTCCAAAACCAGGTAACTTCCCTCGAAGATACTGCAGTAAATTTACCTGCTTTACTGTCCCTTTTATTTGTCTCCCCCCCACCCCCCCCAGACAGGGTGACACAGAGCAGTTGAGTGAAACTGCTCTTGTGTAAGAGACAGAAGAGTTTAATGTATGTAAGCCCTCCACACACACACATTCTAGCTATCTTTGTGGTAATTCTAATGGCTCAAGGCCCGGCTGAGGCAACACACAGCTACACTTCACAGGTCAGGGCCAATGCTTTGCTGCTTGAACACACAAGATGTAACAAAACCAAACACGTTTATTCAAACACAAAGAAAGGAACAGTACAGTGAAAAGAGGCAGCTTTGTCAAACACAAGCAAGGGTATCCCACAAATCCAAGGGAGCTTTGCACAGCTGAAAAATTATCTTGGGTACAGGTGCTTTCAAATGTCTCATGTGCCCTGCTTCCAAGTTACAAGTGTTGATCTTGCCACGGTGCAGTCGATTGGCACATGCATGTTACACCAAGGGGTGCTCCTGCATCACTTAACATTGCTTCAGTGCTGAAGTAACATGGAGCATCATAACTACTGATGTGTCTCACCCCACCTGTCTCCATCCCCTCTGTGAATGTATAAGACTGAGTTGACACATTCATCATCACACCATTGAACAAACACCTCTGCACATCTGAAGTAACCACCCTAGACCAAAGGCTGCTCATTGCCTCCACCACAGTATCTTCCAGCACCATTCACACACGATCTTCAAATCACACTAGGAAGAAACATCAGTTGCATGTGGTGAATCAGATCTACCACCGAACCACAGCCCCACCCCTAACCCCGACCATAACTATGGCAAAATGTGCAAATGAAAAAAAAAAAAAAAAAGGATAAATTGCCCACAGGTGCATTTCTTGTGTCTGATCCCATTTTACATTCTGTTTGTCCTTAAACTGAGAGGCAGAAGTACTCTAGGAAAGAGAACTTTGGTTTTTGTATATGAAGGAACTGTATCATTTTGCTCTGAAAATGATGCAGGGCGTATAGATATATGCCATCCGGAATGCTAATGTCCATTCAGTGGTCATTTGGAGCAAGGGCATTTTCACAGCCATGCGGGCTATCCAGATCTCAGCCTCCTCTCTTGCCACTGGATACATGGACATATGAAACTGCCTTATACCGAACCAGACCCTTGGGCTATCATAGGGTTGCCAGCCTCCAGGTGGGGCCTGGAGATCTCCTGCTTTTACAATGGATCTTCAGACTACAGAAATCAGTCCCCCTGGAGAAAACGGCTGCTTTGGAGGGTGGACTCTGTGGCATTATACCATACTGAGGACCCTCCCCTCTCCAAACCCCACCCTCTTCAAGCTCCGCTCCCAAATCTCCACGTATTTCCTAACCCAGAGCTGGCAACCTTAGTCATCAGGTTCAGTACTGTCTACTCAGACTGGCAGTGCCTCTCCTGCATCTCAAGCAGAGGTCTTTCATGTCATCTCTTTACTGGTCCTTTCAGCTGGAGATATCAGGGATTGAACCTGGGACCTTCTGAATGCTAAGCAGATGCTCTACCACTAGGGTTGCCAGCTCTGGGTTGGGAAATACCTGGAGATTTTGGGGGTGGAGCCTGAGGAGGGTGGGGCTTGGGGAGGGGAGGGGCCTCAGCATGGTACAATGCCACAGAATCCACCCTTCAAAGTAGCCATTTTCTCCAAGGGAGCTGATCTTTGTCAGCTGGGGATCAGTTGTAAAAGCGGGAGATCCCCAGGCCCCACCTGGAGGCTGGCAAACCACTGAGCCACAGCCCCTCCATGCTTGTCCAGTCTGGGCGAGATCTCATTCAGTCGTCCATCCATTTACACTCTCTGCTCAGTCATTCAGCTAGCTTCCCTCTCTTCTTTCCACATGGCTTCCCAAACTTTCACACACACCCTAGGATCTAGACTGCTGTAGGTGCAATCCCATGCTCCAACCTCAACCCTCATCTCCTTTCCCAGACATGCAGCTCACATTTCCTGTTCCCTTGCCAGTTGCGTGCTAAGGTTCCTCACCACCCAGTGTGGCACAATTAGCAAATTGATTGGGTGGTGGGTGACCAATGCGAGGCAGAAAGAGTTTTCCCAAAGAAAGGTGGGCATAAAAGGCCCTCGCCCTTCCTCCCTTGTTACGGTCCTGCTGCTCAGGTGGGAGGGACTTTTCAAACAGGAACAGAAAGTACGCAGTGTGTATTCTCATAGGGTTTCATAGCCCTTCCTCAGATCCCTGGAGCATCACTGCATTCTTGCAAGAAGTACCTGTACGGCACCTGACATACCGCAGGGAACATCCCTTTTGTTGGTTCTTCCTCCAAACTGCTGCCTCCTAAAGCTGATCAGTGGTCGAAACCAGCCCTGCACAGAAGCAAGTTCCGTTAGCTCCCACATTTACATTTTTATCTGGGGCAAAACCAGATCCCTTCCCAGTGTCTTTAATTACAGACTCCCCGCTGTCAAAATGATGCCTTCCAAAAGCAGTTATTGCACCTCTGCTGTTTTTTTCTGTGCTTGCATTTTCTTTCACAACATCCTCACTGCTTGGCTTGTTTTTCATTCCTTGTGTTCCATTTCCAGGCATTTCTGAGAATGAAAAAAGAAAGAATGCAGCATCCTTTCACCTGAATGTTTGTTTATGGCTTTTGGGGTGAAGAGTCCCACCTCCACTGTCATGTCGCTCTGATGCTGGATTCCGTCCATGTGCGAGAACCACCCTCCTTGCGTTCTGAAAGTCTTTTAGTCACGAACGGCTTGATTCCAAAAAGCCGGTAAGCCGCTATCCGGTATTTCCTGGACATGATGTTGTACAGGATCGGGTTGATGGCGGCGCTCAGGTAGAAAAGGACAAAGGAGACCAAGTTACAGTACTGGCTGATGACGGCTATCTCCAAGGATCCAGCCTCAAAGGATTTGGAAAAAAGGTAACGTCCTAAGTGGAAAGGCAGCCAGCAGAGCACGAAGGCAAAGACCACCACAACTAGAAAAAGAGGGACAAGAAAAGAGGAGAAATACATACATTAGGCATGATTGGCATATCCTTCTGCTTGAATCTGGGTGGAGTGGGTGAGCTAGTGTAAACAGCCGCAAACTAGCATGCGGAGGGCCGGAGGACATATTTAACCCTTCCCCTTTCACCGTCTTTCCCAAACCACTCCTTTCCTTCTGTTCTCAAGCCTCTTCTCCCTGTGACCAACATGTGTCCAGGGCAAAGCATGGATCTGCAATGGGAACTGACAGACATCAGTCCCCCTCCTGTACCAAAATTGGCTTCTTCTGCCACCAGAAATGGGGTGACAGTTCAAAGCCATGACTCTGAATGCATGGGGAGAGGGAGAGGGTGCAGCAACAGCCCCTTGTTTTCTATATGCTCCTCTTCCGGGCACATTTTCTGCAGTGCATGTAATTATGAAACTCACAGGGCAAAATAACATTCTACCAGAGCAAAGGACGCCAGCTAAAACACTCTGGATTTGGACCTGTTAATAGCTGTGCCTACTATCAGTAAAAGAGAAAAGTAATTTTTTTTTTAAAAAAATAGTGCATTAGATAACCCTTCTGGCTGGACTATTACGCTGAAGTGTAAGCTATTCAAGGCCACCTGAAAATTCCTGAACCTATTTCAATTTCTGTACTGACAATAGAGGGATTTATGTATTCAGTTTTCCCTTCATTACTGCCTCAAATATATCTTGGTCAAACAGGTCAAAGCAACCCCACCCCCGCAAAAAAGGCCAGAAAAAAACATTTAAAATGACAACATTCAAAAACCAACAGGAGAACATTTCAGTCTCCTGGGACATTCAGCACGAGACCTTGAAGTGGCTATATCTTCAATAAAACCTTTTTAACGCAAAACTCTGGTACAAAGTCACCAAATGGGAGCTCATTAGTAAATTTGATGTGGTCGTAACAAATCCTAGGAATTGCTTGATGGCTTCAGAACGCCAGTGTTCCTTTGTCAGACATTTCTTTACACTATTGATCTCACTCATCTTGTTCACTGCCAGGCGGGAGTGAGTCACAGCCACTCTATTTGAATCTGGTCTTCATCAGATCGGCTCCCGTATTAATTTGTGCTTCCCGTAGCATAGCGCATGGCATGATATAAATAGGGTTACCATGGTCTGGGGCTTTAGAGTTCTTTCTCGGGAGTTCGTCAAAGCCTGAGAGCCATCAACCAGCCCACCTTCTCTATGGCTTCTTCTAAGCCATCTACTCATGGTATCTCATAGCACAAGACCAACCAGAGAGACTCAGCAATCTGACACTAACAGCTCAGTTACATTTGAAGTTGTGCACATTGTTCATGCCCAGACCTGGATTAGGCTAGCCTAATCTCATCAGATCTCAGCAGCTAAGCAGGATCAAACCTGGTTAGTATTTGGATGGGAGACCACCAAAGAAGTCCAGGGTCATTATGCAAAAGCAGGCAATAGTAAACCACCTCTGAACGTCTCTTGCCTTGACCCCTAGGGGGTCGCCCTAAAGTCAGCTGCAACTTGATAATACTTTCCACCACCACCCAGTTCATCCCTACTGTGAAGAGGTGACAGGAAGCCCACCCAAATCCTCATACATCCACTGCATCATCATATGTGGAAAGTGAAATTCTGTTATTGCCAAATCCTTGCCCAGAGAGCTTGAAGTTTTACACGTCGTCTGCAGGTAAGGATCCAACAAGTCTACATGGCACAGGTGCAACATGCTGTAAGAACACAGATTATTTAATTATGTGAACCTGCCTTGTGCTGTTCGTGCTATCTAGCTCTGTCTTCTCGGCTTTGAGTGGCAGCTGCTCTCCAGGCAGAGAATGTCTTTCCGATCACCTGTTAAAGACACCCTTTAACTTGAGATGCCTGACTGAACATGGGCATGTGCTCTACCATGACAGCCAATCCCCGGGGGGGGGAATGATAACGCCCACTATATAAAAGACAAAAATTAAAAGTCCAAAAAAAATAAGAAAATTTTAAAAGAGCAAGAAAATTGGGGGGAAAGAAAAAGGAAAATTCGAAGAAACATACCAATAAAACTTCCAAAATCTCTCAATGACAAAACAAATACAGGCCCCGATCACACACAAATTTTGCCGTGGGAGAGCAGCAAATGCTGGGTGGAGTTTGGGGGCGCGATCACATGGACACATTTGGCGAGTGTTGCGCACCCGTCCCCAACCCATATCGTCCAACCAAAGATGCAGAGCTTAAAAGTACCTCGGAAAGTCCAGGACCAAATGGTTTGCAACGGGCCATAGACAGACTGTCTGCATGTGATTGCTCTAGCACACTCCTATTGCATCCCTGCTACCTCGTTGAAGTGTGCCGGAAACATGCGCCAACAAGAAAAAAACTGGTTCACTGCCGTCGCACCTGATTGCGTAGGGACAGGTCAAATTGCAATGGTGCAAATAGCCTCCCCCCCCATTATCTGGCATGTGTGACCGCAGCCACAGTTACCTAATACTAAATTTAAAGTACGACTACTTTCTCTAAAATTATAACAAAATTACACCAGCAACTCTTCTTTCTTTCTGTTATTTAAAATTCTCCTTAGTCATCAAATCCACAAGTCATCAATTCATTATTTTCCCTTTCATGCAAAAAGTCAACAAGGGGCTTCCAGTTAGCAATAAACGTAGATGTTGTCTTTTCTCTGACCAGTGAAGTGAGTTTAGCCATCTCTGCAAGTTCCAACATCTTGAAGGAGAACCGAATACTTGTTAAAGACAAGCCGGCATGGACCGGATCAGTGGCCGGATGGGAGAGCCCTGGGAATTCCACATCATAATTTGCACTGGTGTTTGAACTCTTGCACCATAGCCCTAGTGGCTATGTGGATTCTGCCCACAGTTCTCTGTAGTAACCCCAGTGTTGTCCTCCTTGCGGGGCAGCAGTCAGTATGTCAGACTAGAGCAGGCCCGTAGCCAGGATTTTTAAAGTCGGGGCATTTGAATTTCTCAGGGGGCACTGGCTAATCGATTTAATCTGAGGGAGAAGGCCATGACACCTCGAGCTGGATGGAAAGTCAGGGGGTCTTGCTAGCAAGTCAGGGGGCCTAGCCCCGAAATGCCCCGCTGTAGCTACGGGCCTGGACTAGAGGATCTGGAAGACTCCCCATACCAAATCACCTCTCCTCCATGATGCTTCTGGGTGATTTTAGGATGGCCAGGCGGGCTCAGGGCGGCTTCCACAAAACTGATGGACAATATACATTTTACACATGATAAAACACAATAAATCATTTAAAACACTGGCAAATCAATTTAAAACATAACTTCGATGGCAATAGAAATAAAGTGCAGAGTAAGGGCACGTTCAGCGGTAATGCTGGGTCTGAGTTCACTCACCCGCGCCTAGGTCATGTTGGGTCTGAGTTCACTCAGGGCACTCAGGGCTTAGCTGACTTATGGTGACCCCTAGTGGGGTTTCCAAGGCAAGAGATGTTCAGAGGTCCTTTGCCATGGCCTACCTCCACATCACGACCCTGGTACTCCTTGGAGGTCTCCCTTCCAAATACTGACCAGGGCTGACCCTGCTTAGTTTCTGAGATCTGACAAGATCAGGCTAGGCTGGGCTCTCCAGGTCAGAGTTTAATGCCTCTAGACTCCCCCCCCCCGGGCTATTACATATTTATTTATTTACTTTGTTTATAGCCAGCCTTCCTTCCTGACATAGCAGCCTATATCATTCCCCTCTCCTCCATTTTACACACTGATAATAGCCCTATTCACAAGTTACAATAAACACACATACAGTTCCTGTACAGTGTATATTTAATTTTTCTTTATATATGTGTTGAGTAATTACCATGATGCATTCAATGCATGTACAATTGAACATGACATTGAAACCACACTTTTATCCAGATACTGGTCCCTGCAATGTCCAGTAGTCCATTTTTCATGTTTCATTTTCATTTCAGCATCCTAGAATCTGGAGCAGTTCCAGGATTTACTCACATCTCTGGATAAGCTGGCTGGAGAAACTGCCCTGAAGGAGTCTGGTAGGCCTTCTGTTTTTTTTTCATTCATTTCTCCTGAATAAAGTTACTATATATTATTTATTACAAAGACCATCAGCATCTTCCTGGATGATGGTAGCATCTGACAGTCTTCAGTTTCTTTTGTAAGGTGAATACTTGTTGGCCTTTCCTTACAAACAGATGCATGCATGTACATGCAGGCTGTATATTAGCCTTCACTATGATGTGTGAAGCTACAGGCAGCACCGAATAGAGTTGCCAAGTCTGGGTTGGAAAATACCTGGAGACTTTGGGGGCAGATCCAGTAGAGGGCGGGGTTTGAGGAGGGGAAGGCCTCAGCATGGTACAATACCTTCAAAGCAGCCATTTTCTCCAGGGGAGCTGATCTCTGTCAGCTGGAGAGCAGCTGTAAAAGTGGGAGATCTCCAGGCCCCACCTGGAGGCTGGCACCGCTAAGCTCTGAACCTGGTGTACTTTGTATCTAACAGTTATGCAATTCTGCACTGGCTAACCTGGCTTGCTCTGGCTTCTACCATTAGACGACTCAACAAAGCAGTTTCCTTTTCTGATTTAACCCCCCCCCAACACTTTAAAAAGTTGTCCCGTCTTACAATAGGTCTGGCCTTGCTTCAACCCAGGCACCTCCAGCAGAATGTAGACAGTTATTTATGGGGTGGAGGGGATCAGGAGCTGACTCAAGAAGGAGGCAACTTCAGGCAGCCTCCTCAGGAGGTAGATTCCGAGAACCTCCCATCCTCGCCAACCATCTGCCCTGCTGTCTGCCTCCCCCCCTCCACTCCCTTGGGTTGCCAACCTCCAGCTGCAGCCTGGAGCTCTCCTGGTATTATAACTGATCTCCAGATAACAGCGATTGGTTCTCCTAGAGAAAATGGCTACTTTGGCAGGTGGGCTCTATGGTATTATACCTGCAGGGCTCCCTTCCTTCCCCAGGCTCCATACCCTCCTCCCCTCAAAAAACCCTTCCAGGTGTGTTCTCCTAATCCAGAGTTGGCAACCCTATCTCCCAGGCCTCTTGAAAATCAGTGAGGGAGGTGAGCCAGTTCCTGATCTAACATGACAGTTTGACCACCACTTCTGGTTGGCTGTTGTCAGGGTAACCAAAATGGCGGTGGAACTCCGACAAGAGTTCAGGGAGCCCTACAGGGCCGAAGCTGCTTGTTGCGTTATTTTTAAAGACAGCAGTGCAGTGATGAGGTAAGGAGGGTTATCTCCTTAAGCTTCTGGGTGGGGGCCGTGGCGGAATCAGCATGGAGACCCGGGTGGTGGGGGAGAGCAACTGGTGGGGGCAGTGATTGTTTCTTGGAGCCAACTGCCACTATTTTTGATATCACGGTTGCATTTAACAGTGTCAAAGAAGCAAATTAATCTGGCACACCGGTATCTAAAATAGGTGAAACAAAAACATTAATGATTGACAGAAAAGGGTGTGTAAAAAGGCACTGTCCTACAGCTGAGACATCTCCTCCCCTCCAAAAATAAGGCATGCCACATAATCCTCAGTGTGTTTTCTTACAGGGAATTCCCACTGAGTGCAAAGAGACTTCTTTCCATATAAATGAATGTAGGATAGCAGCTTTGGGGTAAGCCAGGGCTCATGTGGGCTTACAGAAGCTTAGAATATTTTCATGAGAAGAACTCTGCCACAGCAAATATAAACAGATTCTCCCCCAACTGTGTTCAGGGTGCCTTTTTAAAAAATTCCTAAAAATTCCTTCTAAAAACAACCATCTAAGGAATACACAGAAGACAGCGGCAATTTTTCTGTCTGTCAAATCAATGGAGAATGGTTTGTGAGTGGCATTTCAAAATGTTACCTTTGGAAATTATACAGTACTCCTCATTTTGTCACATTGTTGGTAAATCTGAGCACCGGCTGCAAGAGCATGGAAAGTCGAACAAAGGAAAGAAGAACCCAGTGCCCTTTATTGATTTGCAGTTAGTTAAATTAAGGGTTCTTGGGAAAGTCTCAATCCACCACTACCACCACCACCCCCGATTGTTACAGGAAACGTGTAAAGATGTTGTTGTACACACACAGTTTATGAAACACTTTATACTCTGCCACTGACTAACAGGTTGGACTTGGTGAGTGCACTTAGCACTTCCATGGTGCACATGTTAAGTGCCATTTATGATTCTAACATCATGAATGTATTCAGGTATTAACTTTGGTTCATTTGTGACTGTTGTTTGGATGCATGATGGGAGGGTAAAATGCTGAGAGAACAAAATGTTAACTTGCCATTTTTGCTGAGTCTTTCGGCCTTGACAGTCCAGCCTAACTGCGCATGTCTGCCTAGCTGAATAGAGAACAATAATACCCTGTTCTGAACAATAATACCCTGTTTTTAGCTGCATAGCCTAAGAAGAGAAAACGCTTACTGGGTGCGTTCAGACGCGCCATTTGAACCGCTTTCGGCATGCTTCAGTAACAGACTTTTTATGCACATTCACACACCAACATCTGCGCATCATCCCCCGCCGTTGCTTCCCAGCTCAAAACCCCCTTTAAACCGGAGTATTTTGATACCACTTCCCCCTCTGGTGTTTTCCTGATTCTCCGGTTTCAAGCCGCAGTTTCCGATGTCTGATCGCTCCTGCGTTGTCGAGCCACTTCCAGGTGCTTCAGCCCCGTCCCCTCTCTAAAGCTGCCATGGAAGCCCAAGGGTTCCGCTTTTCACCCACCATTTTTTTTAAGCGTTGGCGGTCTGTGCATAGGCGGCGCTCCACTCCCATGTTAATAAAACCCACGTTTAAATGGTGACTCGTTTTAGCATTTAGACAAGTTCGGGATCTCATGGAGGCCATTTTCGGGTCAAAGGTTTAAAGGGAAGTGTTCTGTTACAGCAGTTGGAGACACCTCAGGGCTTGCTTTTGGCGAGAAACTAGTTGTTCTGAGCATGCGCGAAGATTCCAATTCTACGGATGACTGCCTATGCGCGTGCGCAAACTGAGAAAAAAAATTAAAAATCCACTGACACATGCTCCCGCGTGTCGGTAGTGTAGACGGCAGGGAGCGATGTGACTGCATGGTAAGCCGGGATAAGGAGGTGAGTGTGATCGCAATTATCCAGATTTTAAAAAATCGTGTCAGAACCGGACAAGTTTAAACTGCTCTCACTACGCCATCTGACCGCACCCACTGTTTAACTAAAGAAAAAAAATTTCTTGGGAGAGCCTAGCCCATAGGGTTTTCCGCCAGTCAGAGATCTGTAAGGTCAGAGTGCTGATGTCTGATGGAACCAATAATCTTGTTTCATTTGTGTGCATCATCCTGAGTATAAGATCCTATGTCACCCTTTGTCACACTCAAAGAGTCTGTTGGGTATTCAGGGTTCCAGAACCTTGAGATCTGTACTCTTCCTTTATTAATTAATAAATTTCTTACTGAATTCTGCTCCACAGGACTGTATTGGGTGTTTCTCAAATTGGCTGGGCAGACACAACCAGAGGCACCATTTGTGTCTTACAATGTCCACATTTGTTCTTGGGACTTTGTGACCAGGTGGGGGTGGGGGGGACAGAAAAAAATGATAGTTATCCAGCTGAGAATGGCAGAGTTTTCTCTCTCTGCCCACAGTTAAGCTGGATTCCCCCCCCCACACACACACACATTATAGGCACAATCCAGCCAACTTGAAGAAGCACTTTAAAATCTGTCATTGGAAAAACTGCTCAGATCCCTTCCACTGAAGTCAATGTGATGTAATACAGTATAACTTTGGTTGAACAGTGCCCCGTATTAATCCCAGCCCCCTGCAGGAAGTGAGTGCTTTCTGGTCTCTGTCATTTTGGGATACAACCATTTCCCTTTTAATGTTCAATAGTAAGAAGCTAAAACAAAAACGACCCTGTCAAAGGTTTTAGGACTGCTCAATGAGAACATTGTCATTAGTATCATGAAAACGGGTTCAGGCCACATTCTTCTTTAACTACCCATTTGTCATCTGGAAGGCATGTTTTTTCCCTTTCTGCTGAGATCATTATCACTATTATTATTAAGTGCTCTAGAAATGTATTGCACCCTGACAGCTATCTAAATTAATATTAATTATGCAATTGTTGGTATAACAAAAATATTATTAATAATATTAATTTACTATTATCATCATCACAAAGCTATTTAAAGTCATAACTGAAATTTAAAGTAGGAGGAAAATTGAAGTGGCTGACTGTATGCCATCAAATTGTAATGGACTTAAGAGAGAGCAAACCCCTCATAGAGTTTTCAAGGCAAGGGATGCTTTTCACTGTACAGCAACCCCAGTCTTTCCTTGGTGGTCTCCCATCCAGGTACTAACCAGGACAGATCCTGCTTTCCACACTCTGATGAGATCAGGCTAGTCAGGGCTATTTAGGGTGCTAATCATTAATTAAAGGTAAAGGTAAAAGGTAAAGGTTTCCCTTTCTCGAAAGCCAGTCAAATCTGACTCTAGGGGGCAGTGCTGCTCTCCGTTTCCAAGCTGAAGAGCCAGCGCTGTCCAATGATGTTTCCGTGGTCATGTGGCTGGCATGACTAAATGCCGAGGCGCATGGAACACTTCCCACTGAAGTGGTACCTATTTATCTACTTGCAATTTCTTGCTTTCGAGCTGCTAAATTGGCAGAAGCTGGGGCCAGAGACGGTAGCTCACTCCGTCATGCGGCACTCAGGTCTCGAACTGCTGAACTACAGACCTTCTGGTCTGCAACTCAGTTAACCTCTGAGCCACCATGGCCCCATATAATCATTAACTACTAGCCATTAATATTAAACAAGACTAATATTATCTCGAATTAATAATGTATTAGTATATATTATTAATGCTGACATTTATTATTAAAATAATTAATACCACTTTCCCCAAAACTGAAGCTGCACATAAATCAGTTTGTTACATGTACTTTTATAGCTCTGAATCTACTTTAGTTTTTGCTCAGTTAGATTAAATTTAAGGTATTTAAATTGTTTTCTCAGAAGTGGTGACAAGTAAAGCAATACAGATCTAAAAAGACAGGTCTCTGGACTGTTGGGGTCTGTTTTATTTCCTCCATACAGAGTTCAAGGAATTTTCCAAAGTATAAAAGTGTAGCCTAACAGTCATGTTCTGCTGACTGTATTCTTCTGAAACAGATGCCAATGTGGCCTAAGATTTACAGGCAGCAAGAGTATTTATCACATGCTCCTAAGGAAACTTTTTGGTGGTTGTTGCTTCTCACCCCTTTGTTTTACTTAGCAAAAACTGTAGAATGTGTGAGCCCTTTTTTGAACTCAAATATCCATATCCACATGTATACGTATATACATGCACACAAAGTAATTTAAGAGGTGCCATTTCCACATTGGCTTCCAAAGTACAACATGTACATTACACATTCCTGCCCACAAACAAAATCCCGCGCATGATGCTCACATTCACACTTGTGTTGCTGCACGCATTGCTAGCTCTCCCTATTCTCTTCAGCAGAAAGGGCACCTATGTGGCTTCCCTCACGAATGCCACGAAACGGCTTCTTCCCTTAAGAATGGAGCATGCATAGGAACTGGTACGCCCACTGCAAGGCACTGATTGAACAGGTCTGTTTGCTGTTCATTCGTGAGAATCTTTCTGTAAACATACGGACACGATCAATTGATTTCAACTGATGTCAGAGTAAGAGACAGATCAGCAGCCCAGTCTTATGGAAGTGAGTCATCACACACTATTCAGTGAGGCTTACTCATGGCTCTGTGAGCACATGCATTCCATTCAAGACAATGGGAACTGACCGGGGATCATGACCAGTACAATCTCCAGCTACTACTCCAGTATGCAAAAATGAGTTTCCAGGCTCTTGAGAATCCCTACGTCTGTCTGAAAAGTCTCTAAGCAAACAAACCTATCAGACCTTCCCACCTTACAGCATGACGGGATTCGAACCTACATGAAAAAGTGGCTGATTTTTGAAAAAGAAAGGAGGCGGAGGGCAGAAGACCAGCCTGCTAGCTGCATGGCCTTTTTGACTTGGAAGGTCTTCTCCTTGCTCGGCAGGGAGAGGCATGCGCTCTGCAGAAGTTCAGAAGCACTCTCGATTATTATCACCGTCATCATGCCACTATTGTCAAGGATGAGTCTTGGGACTGAAAACAGAAAATGTGACACATTACAAAGTCTTTGTGTCCACCAAAGATCTAGTTGACATAGGAAATCTGGGGATTTCATGCTCCCACAGGCAACACGTGGGCCCAAGTCAGTTCAGGGCCATTAGGGTTGCCAACCTCCGGGGGCACCTGGAGATCTCCCACTATAACAACTGATCTCCTGATGATCGATACCAGTTCGCCTGGAGAAAATGGCTATTTTAGAGGATGGATTCTATGGCATTAGACCCTGCCGAGGTCCCTCCCCAAACTCCACCCCCCAAATCTCCAGGTATTTCCCAACCCAGACCTGGCAACCCTAGCTGTGACACATGGCTAGAGAGGATTTAACCCTTTCCCCATCCCACTGCTTTCCAGATCTGAAATGCCTCTCTGTAGGAGTTGCCCTCCAAGTCCTTAAGTGCCATCAAGTCACAACCCACTTACAGCAACCCCAGCAAGGGGCTTTTCCAGGCCAGTGAGAAGCAGAGGTGGTTTGCCATGGCCTTCCTCTGCAGAGTCTTCCTTGGAGGCCTCCCTAACAATTCCGACCCTGCTTAGCTCCTAAGGAAGATCAGGCTATACCATGCCACTTTCCCTCTCTCTGGGGAAACTTACGGGTAGTCTAATTTTTCGACGAAGAATTTGCAATGCACATCTGTCAAGAGGACCCATGGGAACCATCAGGATTCTGCAGCCCGCTATGATCCCTGATCCCGGGCTCACATGAAGGCCCCCGAAGGCTACAGAGTGGCCGGGCACAGTTCTTCACCTTTTCACAATTTTCGATGCTGGTTTAAGTACAGACACTATTTAGATTACACAGAATTCATCCGGAAGACGGATTCTGTGTTAACTCCACGGCGCGCATATTTTTAAAACCAGACCACCATCTCTCTTATTTCACATCCTGGCTCCCCAGAGACATCACAAGAGAAGAGAACAAGCCAACCGAGCCTTACCTAACATTTTCACTGTTTGCGTATTGTTTTTGTCCCTGATGGAGGTCTTTGGTCCGATGTCCTTTCTTTTTCTCCGCCAGAGCTTCCTCACAATCAGGCTGTACAGGACAGTCAAGCAAAACACAGGCAGGAAAAAAAAGACACTAGAAGTCCACACCATGATGGTCAGGAGCCCCGACTGGATCGCGTACTCGGTGGCCCGGCATTCGTTGGTCTCCAAGGGATTCGTCCCGTTCTCGTGCTCGACCCCAACCAAGACAAAGATAGGGCCGGCAGTGACGAAAGACACCACCCACAGCATGAGGATGACCAGTTTGACTTTGCCTTTGGTGATCACCACTTTGGCCCTGAGCGGAAAGCAGACGGCGAAATACCTCTCCACGCTCAAGGCGGTGATGTTCAGGATGGTGGAGTAGGTGCAACACTCGCTGACAAACTGGAAGAGCTTGCACAGAAGGTCCCCGAAATTCCAAGGCCGGTACTGCCAGAGGCGGAAGAGGTCCAGCGGCATGCAGAGAAAGATCAGCAGGTCCGAGAAAGCCATGCTGGAGAGGTAAAGATTGGTGGTAGTCCTCATGTCCCGGAACTTGGAAACCACCAGCATCGTCATCAGGTTTCCTAGAATGCCAACCACAAAGAGCAGCACGCAGATGATGGTGACGCCGGTAAGCAGCGGCGCAGGGAAGAGGTGCAGCGGGTAATCCAGCCACGTGTCGTTGTTGTAATCCATGATGGCAAGCCCCGGGGGAGATCCAGGCTGCGGACGGCTCTCGTTGTACATCCTTGGGGATCTAGAGACCCTTTCTAAGCATGAGCAGGATTCTGAGGATCTTGAGGGGCCACGTCAGCAGTTCATCGTGTTGGTGGCGACCACGATGGCCAGAGGGCATTGACATCCAGGTGGGGCTGTATGAAGGCAAGCCGACAACAGGTGAGGAGAGGTGAGCAAGATACGGAAAGGGAGTGGGAAAGGCTGAGATCTGAGATAAAAGCCAAGCTGGCCTTTCCTGGGGGTTAACTAATTCACCTGGGCTAACTTCATCGTGCTTCTGCGTTCATGAGACCAAACAGAATTAATCATAAGATCGGTCCATACACACACACACAAAACACTGCTTGACAACGGCTGCCGAACGTGTGAACTTAATTGTGCAAGGAGGTATAATGAGCCCTGCAGCCCATCTAGTCCAGAAGGGACTAGATGTGGAGGGGCCGGGCTCAGTGCTAGGACATCTGCTTGGCATGCAGAAGTTCCCAGGTTCAGTCTCTGCTCTCTGGCGTCCTCAGTAACTACCATGAAGGAGTCGAGATGGAAGACCTCCGCTTGAGACCTTGGAGAGCCACCCCCAGTTTGAGTAAACAGAGTTCTAGACTCTGATGGACCAAATGTGTCTGGTTCAGTACAAAAGAGCTTCATATGTTCATGGGTTCAGAATTTCACACAGTGGCCAATCAGTTGCCCCGGAGGGACAACAGACACGGCACAGAGGCCAAGGCCTTCCTTCCCTGATCTTGCCTCCTAGCACTGTTAGAACAGCCTGGGGAAAGGGTGGCAATAATCCATTCATACATTCATACAAGTCATCAATGGATGCTGCACTGACAAACATGCATGCGTACTGTAAACAGGACCTCAGAATGAAAGCTCTGAAAGAAATTATGTTCAGTTCCCTCCCACAAACCCGAACAGGTCAAAAGGCAAGAACAAGCTTGGTTGTAGTGGTTGGACTAGGATCGAGAAAGCCCAGATTCAAATCCCCCCATTCTTCCATCGAAGCCCGCTGGGTGACCCTGGGCCAGTCACACCGTCTCGGCCTAACCTACCTCACAGGGTTGCTGGGAGGATAAAATGGAGGAGAGGAGAACAATGTGGACCGCTTTGAGTCCCCCCACTGGAGATCAAGGCAGGGTATAAAAATGAAGTAAAACAAACAAATAAATCAAAACCATCAACGGCCCATGAGCTGTCTTGGAAATTCCAAACATTTGTGCCGAAAACAGAGAAGGGGAGTTTGTCAAATGAAAATCCAAGGTGAGTCAGATAACCAAGCCAAGCTCCTGTTTTGTACCAGGGAGACACCACTCGCCCCACTACAAAAAAGGACTCCCATGCTGCACAGTCTGCAAGAGCCAGACTGTGGTAGCAGGGAGAGTAAGAACATAAGAACAGCCCTGCTGGAAAAGACCAGTGAGGGTCCATCTAGTCCAGCATCCTGCCTCACCCAGTGGCCAGCCAGTTCCTCTGGACAGCAAACAAGGCATAGAAGCCGAGGCCTTCCCCTGATGCTGCCTCCTGGCTCTGGGATTCATTTAGTGTCCCTGAATGTGGAGGTTCCCTTCAGTCACCATGGCTAGTAGCCATTGATAGACCTATCCTCCATGAATCTATCTAATCCCTTTTTAAAGCTGTTTATTCCTGTGGCCATCGCTACACCCTCTGGCAGCAAATTCCACATTCTAATCACTCTCTGGGTAAAGAAGTATTTCCTTTTGTCCGTCCTGCACCTACTGCCCATCAGCCTCCTTTGAGGCCCTCCAGTTCTAGTATTTTGGGAGAGGGAGGAAAAAGTTCTCTTTGTCAACTCTCTCCACCCCGTGCATAATTTTATAAACCTCTATCATGTCTCCCCTTTGTCGTGTCTTTTCTAGACTGAAAGTGGAGAAAGTACTGTACCATGAAGCCCAGCGTTCTCTAACCCTCCCTCAGAGGGTTGTCGCGATAATAAAACAGAGGCTAGCCCCATGCATGCTACCTTGAAGAAATTATGGGTGGCAAAGCGAGAAATGAAAACGTTCGAAGAAATCATGCATTCAAACATTCTTGCACCAGCCAGCGCAGAAGAGGAACAAAGGCAGAGTAACTCCCTTGCTGTCTGCACTCAGGTGCGGTACAGAATGGCCCCTGCCGCTTTGAAGAGGCACCGGAGGTCATGCGGATGAAACAACCAAGCAAACAAAGTAGCTCTGTTGCTTTGGGGCCACTTTTTAACCCTTCCCCTCCCACACTCCGCCTGGAGCACCTCGCCAATCAAAGTGCCACGCAATCGGTTAAGTCAAAAACAATCACACACACACACAAGTTTAGTGGCTCTTCACCAGTAATGCACATCGGAATGGGAAGGGGCTGTGGCTCAGTGGTAGAAACTTTACTTGGCATCCAGAGGTTCCAGTCCCTGGCAATTACAATTAATCTATTATTAATTTATTTATCTATCCGATTTATAGGCGATGGGAAAGACCTCACTCAGCCTGAGACCCTGGAGAGCTGCTGCCACTCCGAGTGGACAATACCGACCTTGCTGGACCAAGGGTCCCATTCAGTATAAGGCGAGCTTCATGAGTCCCTGAGACTCCCAACTGCAGTCCTTGCTCAGGTGTAAGTCCCCCTGAACTTGATGGGACTTCCTTCCCAGTATACACCAAATAGGAAGGAGGTGCCAAAGTGCATTAAAAAGACTTAGAGGGGGAATCACCACAACTTGTTAACCCTCCTTCCTGCTGTGATTACAAAGGGCACCTACAAGGGATGGAAAGGTCCCTTATTCAGGCTTAAGAGGGCTTGTTGTCCTGCTGGGAGGAGACCGCAGGGATCCTGCCCCTGAGATTCTTCTCTGTCTCCTGATTACACCCCCCCCCTTCAATCAGTTTTCTTCCGGCAAACTCGTAGTCTACTGAGGACAAGAGCAACATCAAAGGGAGGGAGAGGGGTTGGGGTGTGGTCCAGAGAGCACCCGCCCCCCCCGCCCCATCCCCGCGCTGCATCTCTCAGGTTCCTTCAAGATTTAGCCCCAGAACTTGTTTTCAATATCAGTTTAAACTGTGCATCAGGAAGAGCAACTGGGGGGGACACGTCCTCCGAGCATGTGCAGAGTACCTTTTCCTTCTAGAAGGGCAGAGGGTGACTTACAGGCAGCTTGGAGCGCCGGCGCCTCTCCGGTTCTGCAGCAGAAGGGGAAGCGAGTCCGGCCGAGTCGAGCTCCGCCAGACCCCGCAGTGTGGATCAGACCCGCGGAGCGTCTGCGGCAGCCGCGCCAGCGCCGGACGCGCGCCTCTCTCTCTCTACCTGCGGCGGCTCCGCCTCCCTCCAGTCGGATGAGCCGCCGCTCGGAGGAACCGTCGGGCAGGTGGGGGGGAGGCAGGCGGAGGAGTCCCCCCCCAACTGCGTGTGTGCATGCGGAGGATCCCTTGATCTCCCCCGCCGCCCCCCGGCTCTTTGGAATAAGAGCTCAGAGTTATTGCGCGTGGATGTGGGGAGGGCTCATCAAGGGGGTGCGAGCGAAAGGGGGGGGTGTTTGGGGCGGGGTGGGTGAATTAAGGGGTGCTCGTCGTCGGGTGCTGTGCCAGGGAAGTGGGCTGGACTCATCTTCATTCATTCATTCATTCATTCATTCATTCACTGAATGCATTCATGAATGAATCTTGCAGTCGGCTCCCAGCAAGCCGTCCGCCGTCCCCCGTCCCCCCCCCCGCGCTTTCAACCTCCCAGGGCTAGTAAGCAAATCCGTGAAGAAGCCTTTCAGTTCCATAGAGCCGTCCAAGCCAGCGGGGGGCCGTCAAACCCGGCAAGGGGCGACTGCGCAGCTCCGGTCGCGTCTGTGCAAACCAGACGCTAACAGCGCGCCAAAAAAGACCTTGACCCAGCCGCGCTCCGGATGTTTTGGGCGCCACCGCGTGAAAAGTTAAGTTGAGGCTGGGCCCGGCAGGCCGGATCGGGGCTTGGACGGGACGGGAGGCCGGCGAGGGAAGCAGCCGAGGAGAGGGGCTTCGGGTCGGCCCGAGGGACCGGTGAGAAGTTGAAAGGGAACCGAAAGAGCGCCCGGGCGGGCGTGGAAAGAGGAAAGCGCTCGAGAAGTGCGACGTGGGGCGAGGGCTGCGGTTCAACGGTGGTGGGGAAGCGTCCGCGAAAAGAGCGGCGGTGTGGTATCGCATCCGAAGCACCTGCCCTAACCAAAGAGCCGGTTTGGTGTAGTGGTGAAGAGCCGCGGACTCTGGGTTTGATGCCCCACTCCTCCCCCGCGTACAGGCAGCTGGGTGACCTTGTGTCAGTCACAAGTTCTCTCAAAGCTGTTCTCTCAAGAGCAGTTCTCTCAGAGCTCTCTCAGCCCCACCTGCCTCACAGGGTGTCTGTTGTGGGGAGAGGAAGGAAAAGGAGATTGGAAGCTGCTGGAGTGAAGAGTGAATGTGAATGGCCACTCATTAACTCTGCTCAGCAGCAATCCAGAGCCATGCAGGGTCTTGCCCTGCCCATTGCCCATTTTAAGATTACAGCGACCCAGTCTGCATCTGCCCTATAATGCTCCTCCTCCTCCCCCCTCCATCTGCACAATCCTAGGCGTGTCTATTCAGAAATAAGCCCCACTGTGTTCAGTGTTAATTCCAGACCGTAACTGAACTGAACTGTCTTCATCCTTAGCAGCAAAATAAAACAGGAGTCCAAGAGTCCCTCAAAGGCTAACAATTATGCTTCCTGTGTCAGATCGAGAGTTGTCAACTCCAGGCCAAGAAAGTCCTGGAGCTTTGGGGAGTGAAGCCCACTCCCACTTGGAAAAAGTGCAGAGAAGGGCAACTAGAATGATAAAAGGGTTGGAACACCTTCCCTATGAAGAAAGGTTAAAATGCTTGGGGCTCTTTAGCTTGGAGAAACGACGGCTGAGGGGTGACATGATCGAGGTTTATAAGATTATGAATGGGATTGAGCAGGTTGAGAAAGAAGTACTTTTCTCCCTTTCTCACAATACAAGAACTCATGGGCACTCCATGAAATTGCTGAGCAGTCAGGTTAGAACAGATAAAAGGAAATACTTCTTCACCCAAAGAGTGATTAACATATGGAATTCACTGCCACAGGAGGTGGTGGCAGCTACAAGCATGGACAGTTTCAAGAGGGAATTAGATAAACACAAGTGGAGACCCGCAAGAAACTTGCGGGATGGTTATCTCATTCGTCACACCTTTGCTTCCTCTGCTCACCCCCTACCTCTCTCACACTATTTCTCCCCTCTGCTCCCCTTTTCTTACTCTATTTCTGCTCCATGTATGTGATTTCCTCTCTCTTTCTGATCTGTCATCTTTCTCTTTGTTTTTCTGCCTCCCCACTTCATCACTCTTTCTCTTTCTGCCCCCCACCCCATCATTCTTTCTTTCTGCCCCCAGCCTCCTGGCTGCTTTCTGCCCCCAGCCTCTCTCCCAGCCTCCTGCCTGCTTCTTCCCCCACTCCGCAGAGCAGCAGTAGCAGTGGTGGCAGTGCTCTCAGCCACCCACCTGCTTTCTCTCCCCCCACAGCAGCAGTGGCAGCACTCTGGGAATCACAATGGATCTCCCAGCTACAGAGATCAATTCACCTTAGGGTTGCCAGCTCCAGGTTGGGAATTTCCTGGAGATTTGGGGGTGGAGCCTTAGGACAGTGAGGCTTGGGGAGGCAAGCAGGGTATGATGCCATAGACTCAACCCTCCAAAACAGCCATTTTATCCAGGGGAACTGATTTCTGTCTCCTGGACAACAGCTGTAATTCTGGGTGATCTCCAGTCCTCACCCAGAGGTTGGCAATGGTGGTTCTCATGGAGGAAATGGCTGGAGGGTGGAGTCTATGGCATTACACCAGTCCAAAGTTCCTCCCCTCCTTAAATCCCACCCACTCCAGGCTTCACCCCTCAAATGTCCAGGGATTTCCCAACCTGGAGTTGGCAACCCTATTTCCTTCCCAACCAACAGCCAACCTACCTTTATCTGCCTCTCTGTCTCCTGTTTTCCATCTTTACCCCCCAGCCTCTACCTAGGAAAATTACAGTCTTTCTCCACAGTGAGGGCCAAAGCAGCTTTCATTATTCCCTCCTCCTTTTTTCTGCACAACAACCCTGTGAGGTTGGTTAGGCTGAAATATGTGACTGGTCCAAAATCACACAGTCACCTTCCACTGCAAGATGGGGATCTGAACCTGGGCCTTGCAGATGCTGCACCTCACTGGCTTTCATAGGGTGGCTGCTGATGAATGGTAGCAAGCAGCCGAGGCTAGGTGAGTCATGCAAATCAGGGGGACCTGGCAAGCCTAGAATGCTGCAGGCCTAGAGTGGCCAACCTGCAAATGTGCCCTGGAGACCCCCAGAATTACAACTGGACTCTAGACAGCAGAGGTCTGTCTCCCTGCAGAAAATAGCTGCTTTGGAGGGTGGAAACTGTGGCATTATACCCAGCTGAGGCCTCTCCCTTCCCAAACCCAGCCCTCCTCCTTAGAGTCCACCACAAAATCTCTAGAAATCCCCCAGCCTGGCCCTGGCAACTTTTGTGAGGCCTGGCCCCAAGGCTTCCTCCCTCCCTCCCTCCAAGGCTGAAAGAGGCCTGGAAAGGGCCCTTCCCCCACCCCTTCCACCGACAGAGCCAGTCAGAAGCCTCTCCCCCCCTCCCCCCAACGTTCTAATCTCTCACCGTTGAGGCCTGGAGTCAGGTCCCTGCAGAGGCCATTTCAAAAGGCTTTTTGGGGATTTCAAGAGTTCCTGAAGGGATTTCTTCACTTCTGGGATTTTTCTACAAACCCAGGAAGTCTACTGACTATGCAGGAAAAGCTGTTGGGGGAGAGTGAGGCCCCTGTTGGAGGGAATAGGTATCCGCACTTTTTGGCTATTAGAATAAGGATATGGAGCAGAAGTCCATCAGTGGCCACCCCACCTCCAACCCTTTCCCCCTATCCTTCCGATATATTTTATAACCAGGAATCACCGTATCCCACTGATTTTCCTCATCCCACCAAGTTTCTGAAATACCCACAATGTCTATTTCCCCCCCAACACCAAGCATTCCAACTCCCCGATTTTACCTCGGAGACTTCTAGCATTTGTGTATAAACACTTATAGTTTCCCACGTTTGTTAAGCCCACAGCCTTCCTCTTGCTGCCTCGAGACCTTGCCAGGCAGTTCCTATCATTAGCCACAGTCTCAGTGGACAATTGTAATCCATTTCCTTGTACAAAAGTAATAGCTACCCCTTCATCTCTTTGAGATGAGCCATCCCGAACCAGAGACTTTTCATCTCCTGTCGGCTTTCCCCCATTATTCAGTTTAAAAACTGCTCTGCCACCTTTTTGATTTTGAGCGCCAGCAGCCTGGTTCCTTCTTGGGACAAGTGGAGACCGTCCCTTTTGTACAGCTCCCTCTTGTCCCAAAAAGCATCCCAGTGCCTAACAAACTTGAACCCTTCCCCCCTACACCACCGTCTCATCCACGCATTGAGACTCCTGATCTGTGCCTGTCTCTCCGGCCCTGCGCGTGGAACAGGTAGCACTTCCGAGAAGGCTACCTTGGAGGTCCTGGCCTTGAGTTTCCTGCCCAGCAGCCTAAATTTCTCCTCCAGGACCTCACGACTGCATTTCCCCACATCGTTGGTGCCAACGTGCACCACGACCACTGGCTCCTCCCCAGCACTATCTACCAGCCTATCTAAAACACGCGTAATGTCCGCTACCTTCGCACCAGGCAGGCAAGTCACCATATGGTCAGTACGCGGGTTCGCCACCCAGCTGTCTACCTGCCTAAGGATCGAATCACCAACTACCAAGAGCCCCCTCCCACCCTTCCCAGGGACGGTTCCTTGGTACGAAAGGATACCCGTTCACCAGCTGAAGAAGAGGTCCCTTCTGAGGGCACATTCCCCTTATCCTCAGCATGGTTCCCCTTTTCCCCTTGACCCTCATGCTCCCTGGAAGCAGCCGGGCTGCCAGATCCAGAGTGGGACATATCTAACAAGTCCCCGAGAGTCTTCCCCGTGCACCTAACTGACTGACCCTGCTTCTCCAGGTCAGCCACCTTGGCCTCAAGGGAACAAACTCGCTCCCTGAGAACCAGGAGCTCCTTGCACCGAGCACACACCCAAGACTTCTGACCAGTGGGCAGATAGTCATACATGTGACACTCCATGCAAAACACTGGATAGCCCCCAACCCTCTGCTGGCATTCTGGCTTCATAATTGTTTTTAAACAAATACTTTTCTATAACCCCCCTTTTAAAACCCTTTGTATTTACACGGCTCCTGTTGTAGGAGTCTACTTACCTTACCAAGGAGCCAAGGTCCTGGCTTTCTGGCTCTTCCTGGGTTTCTTACAGAGCCCTTAGGCCAAGAGCCACAGGCAAAGAGCCTCGCCCTTCGCCCTTTCCCACATTTACTCAACCTTGCCGTGTTTCCCATGTGTTTGTTGCCCACCTGGAGATTGGCAACCCTACCTCTTCCTCAGAGGCATCATCGTGTACATCGAATCACTGTATCTGATGAACTGAGTGCTGACTCAAATCCTATGCTGCAGAAAATATTGTTAGTGTTTAAGGCACCGCTGGATCCCAGTTAGTATTGTTAAGTCTTTTAACGCGCCACTGGTTCCCAGTTTTACCGTGTTTTCTCTGAGATGCCTGTGTGTAAGTTTGCATCCTGACAATGCCACTCCCATACAGAAAGCAAGGGGCAGGCTAGAGTAACTCTGCATGGGATGGATCTGTTACTTCACAATCCTGTGCATGTTTATGTGGGAGTAAGGTAAAGGTAAAGGTTCCCTTGCTCGAAAGCCAGTCGAATCTGACTCTAGGGCTGTGGTGCTCATCTCCGTTTCCAAGCCGAAGAGCCAGCGCTGTCCGAAGATGTTTCCGTGGTCATGTGGCCGGCATGACTAAACACCAAGGTGCACGGAACGCTGTTAGCTTCCCATCGAAGTGGTAGCTATTTATCTACTTGCAATTTCTTGCTTTCGAAGTGCTAGGTTGGCAGGAGCTGGAACTAGAGACGGGAGCTCATTCCGTCATGCGGCACTCTCGGGTCTCGAACTGCTGAACTACTGACCTTCCACAGCCTGCAGTTCAGTGTCTTAACCACTTGAGCCACCGCAGCTCCATATGTGGGAGTAAGTTCATACATTTATTCCCTGCCTTCTTCCTCCGTGGGGGCTCAAGGTGACTTGCATTGTGCTGCGCTTTATCCTCATAATAGCCCTCTGAGGTAGGTTAGGCTGTGTGACTGGCAAGATAACCTGGCAAGAGTCCATGTAGAATGAGGATTTGACCTTGGGTCTCCCAGATCCTAGACCAACACTCCAGCAACTGCACCACACCAGCTCTCAGTTAGGTTCAAGTGAATGTATTCTGTGGGGCTTATTTCCAGGTAAGAGTGCGTAGGATTGTACTTCAAGCAAACCAGAACAATTTCCTTCCCTGTTTCACTATACACCATACAAAATTCTGTTGGCATCCTGCACTTCATCGTACATTGACCGAGCACAGCCAACCACCTTGTGAGCGCTAATGATCAGTGAAGAAAGAGTAAATCAGTCTGCACTACAAGGGTCTTGAGCAGATGCCTCTCTAAGACAGTAGAGGTGTGTTCTGGCATGAATGAGTGTGAGCAATGAAGTGGAGAACTTGAGTCAATGAGAAATAGAACTGCAGGCATTCACACATGAGAGCACAATGAGAAACTAGCTTTGCGATGCAAAGACCAGGCATAATCGTAGGTCACTGAGCCGGGATGTCAGGCACAAAAGCAGTAGGATGTACGTTTCTGGTGTCTGAAAAACAAAGAGAGATGTGTTAGGGCGTGGGATACCGTTGAAGAAGCAATTGAACTGGGAAAAGACTGTGCTTAATATTTGGTATTAGCCGAGAGTGAGCGTACCTGCACAGGGAGGCTCATGCAGAAGGAGTTACATTTTAAAGCTGTATGCTGTGGTGGAACAAAGTTTGAGTCCTGTGGCACCTTTAAGACCAACGAAACTTTATCCTGGGTATCTTCAGATATCTGAAGAAGTGTGCATACATACAAAAGCTTATACCCAGGATAAAGCTTCGTTGGTCTTAAAGGTGCGACTGGACTCAGACTTTGTAAACTGTGATGGATTAAACAAAAGGAAGTATCTCTGAGCATATGCAGAACACATGAAATTGAGCAAACTTCAGAGGACGACAGAAGACAGGAGGGCCTGGTGTGATCTGGCCCATGGGGTCATGAAGAGTCGGACTCGACTATGTGACTGAACAACAACAACAGTCACACCTGGGATTCAAGACAAGGGATTCCAAAAACACAGATGAACATTTCCAGCAGACAAGGAGGTAACCAGGGTGTAGCTGAGAACTATGTGATCTAGATTAGATATTGACAGATATTAAAATAATGTTAAGCTATGTAACTTTAACTATGGAACAGTTGTGTTTTCAAGATGGACGAGAGACAGACAGGTACTAAGCTGCTCAGAGGCTTAGCAAGAGCAGCTGGCCAGTTGGAGCGCGCCCATTGCCACTCCTCGTTAGCTCTGATTGCAGCCAAATCCAGTAAAACATACCTAGCAGGATATTGCTGCTGGAGGAGGAGAAAACTGGATGTGTGTGAAGCCGGCAGAGTTTATTTACACGACACCAGGAGCAATGTGTCAGAACTGTGAGAACTCTGCATTTCAGCAAGTCTTCGAGGTTCATAGCTGTTATGAATTCATCCTCATTCTGGGGTGGGGGGCCATGAAATTGGGAGCCTGCCCAAGGCTTAGAAATAACAGGCTGTGGCAGGCAAGAAATCCTGCTGCTCATCTTGTTTAGAAATTAACCTCCAGTTGATGAGCCAGTTTCTCATAGGCTCGGTGCAGCTGGATGCGAAGGTAGACTTCTGAGCTGGTTGCAGCGAACCGTACAACTTCAGACTGCTGGTGGACGACACCAGTTTTAATGCACTGTGGAATGCTCAGTTTTAACGCTCCATGCATTAGAAGGATTCTGGCACAGCTTCTCCTTATGTAATGCTTATTTATTTCATGTTTATTTTTTATTTCCTCCCTGCCGTCCATCGTTCTGCCGTCCTCTACCTTCTCCTCACAACAACCCTGTAAAGTAGGGCCCCAGTCATATGGGCCAGAAAACGCGGGAGGGGAGGCGTGGCTGTTCTTCCCAGAGCAAAATAAAGCGCGGTAGCCTGATTACATGGTTCCCTGAGTTGCCATGCTTCAGCTCTTAGTGCCAATCACACCGCGATGCTGCAGTGTGGTGAAAAAGTGGCACAGCGCGATCACACAAGCCGCACTGTTTTAATGTGCGCATGCGCCGTTGGGGGGGCGGGCCGTTGTTGGTGTCTTGTGTGTGTGCATGCGCTGTTTGGCGTTGATGCGCATCCTATGGAAACTTACATCCGGTTTGCTCTGGGACATGGGTGGGCGTCGGATGCCATGGGATACTGGCACTCCCGTGATCAGACGCCGGCCTTTGCCCCAGATTTTCCAGAAACTAGTGCTCCTTTCCTGGTAGTTTTTTATTCTGCATCTTTGGAGGGCAGCTGTGTGTTGACCACAGAAGTGCTACGCCTCCCAGATGTGCCTGTGTGATCCCGCCCGGAAACTCCGCAGGGCTACCGTGTCTTTGGCAGGGCAAATGCTCCGTGTGACCGGGATCTAGGTTAGGCTGACCAAGTGTGCCTGGTCCCAGGGCAAGCTTCCACGGCAGGGCAGAGATTCAAACTGGGTTCTTCCAGGTCCGACTCTGACATTCTAACCACTATGCACGTTTTCCAGCAGCAGGGATATATTTTTTTTACACAGGGCAGCTTTCAAGAGGAAGAGAAGAGTTGGTTTTTATTCCCTGCCTTTCTCTACCTTACAGAGTCTCAGAGTGGCTTACAATTGCCTTCCCTTCCTCTCCCCACAACAGGCACCTTGTGAGGCAGGTGGGTCTGAGAGTGTCCTGAGAGAACCGTGACTGGCCCAAGGTTATCCAGCAGGCTTCATACGGAGGAGCAGGGAATCAAACCCGGTTCTCCAGATTAGAGTCTACCGCTCCTAACCACAACGTGGCCATATAAGTAACGTGTTGTTTACAACAGAGCCAGTAGCAGCTACATGGGTGGGCTTGCAGATTGGAAGGTGGCGGTGGAGGGGGGGTGGAAGTCTAGGGCCCGTCTCCCTGCACGCTGTAGTCGCAAACAGAGAAGAGTCGATGTGCGTCTGAGAGGCACGAAACTCCCACTGCATGTGTGATACAAAGTCCTCATGTCCCTAACAAATATGAGGACTTTGTACTAGTATGTTGTTGGAGCCTACAGTGAAGTTAGAAACCAATGACATGTAACACAGTGACACATTTGCAGGACTCGATATCTTTACTGAAGTTTGTAAAGGTTTTTAAGTTACTATCACTTTTAACCACTACACCATGCTGGCAAGCAGGGTAATCCACTGACTGCAGTCTGGAGTCCGAGTCATCCTACCAATCTGGATCCCTGCCACCCCACCTTGCAGATGGGAGCTCCGGAGTCGTCTTCTTTTGCAGCATAAGGCTTTGGCCAATCACGTCCTTGAGGAAGGAGTTGATAGCCCTTGAAATTGCTTTCTGATTTTGTCTCCTTCCACATTTTGCCAACCAGCTGGCTCACGCAGCTGCAAGACTCCAGGCCCAGCAGCCCTGCAGCAATGTTTCACGGCCTCAAAATGTGCCGCATTAGCTGGTGGCAAAAGCAAAAAAAAAGAAATGACACAGAATAGAGGGACACACAGGAACCCGCAGATTGAGCGGAATGGAAATAAGCCGCAGCAATCGAATCAGTCACAGCGAGGCCGACACAAAAAGCTGTCTGTTCGCCTAACAGCTATGAAAATTGCTAAGCTGAAGAGCAGAAATATTCTTTGCTCCTTGCTTTTCTGGCAAGTGCTGCTAAAGCAAAACGGGTGATGTTGATTTGGTCGGCAAGATACCTGTGCCTAGAAATCTAGCGTCTCGGGGAGAAATGTTTTTGCATAACTATTTCCCATATGTGTTAGGTACTACATAGTAAGAAGCTTTTTAATGTAGGAGAACAGGAACAGTCTGAAACTGGGCGGTCCAGAACATCTCATTATGAGAGCCAGTTTGGTGTAGTGGTTAAGTGGTCTAATCTGGCAGAACCGGGTTTGATTCCCCACTCCTCCACTTGCATCTGGCTGGATGACCTTGGGCAAGCCGTAGCTCTGATAAGAGCTGTTCTTGAAAAAAGAGCAGTTTCTGTCAAGAGCTCTCTCAGCCCCACCTACCTCACAGGTTGTCTGTTGTGGGGAGGAGAAAGGAAAGGAGTTTGTAAGCCGCTCTGAGACACCTTTGGGTGGTGAAGGGCGGGGTATAAATCCAATCTCTTCTCTTCTTCATTATGCGTTATATAGTCAGCATCTTCGTTTTTTGCCAGATACATGGTTTATAGCTCATTTCCCAGCAAGAGAGATGGACTGTATATATCCTGCATCTCTAGCAAGCAGTAGGAGGCAGCAGGCATTTGGGGGCTGTACCTATCAATACAACAATCCTGTGAGGCAGGTAAAGCTGAGAGACATTGAATTATTCAAGACTGCCCAGAGAAATTCATACCTGGACAGGAATTTCAGCCCAGATTACATTCAGTCTAGATCCAACTTTTTCTTCTTCTTTTGCCCCACACTGATCTTCCCAAATTCTTATATTTCCAGCTTCTTGGGAAATAGTTGCAGCACCCTGAGAGTTAAATATGCTGCTATCTTATCCAATTTTGAGTCAATTTAAATAGCTCTTCCTTTGATGTATTTATTCCATCCTTCCCCCTCCACACTTTAATTCAGACCAGGTTTGTTACATCACAGTATGTTGTCATGGAAATATTTTTTAAACTCAAGGGTTTATGGGTAGAACGACAGGGGAAAAAACAGATGACCACCAGCAGAGCAAAGGGATAAAAATCTATCAACTTATTTTTTTTAAAAAAAAATACTTCCATCAATTCATGGGAAAGCAAAACGGGGGGGGGGGGGACGGGGACGCTTATTTGATTACCAACTTTAGCCAGATTGCTCCTATTTTCTGCTTTTTTACTTGGACGGAAGGTCTCCTTTGCTGGAATACAGCTGCGCTGTGAAATCTGCTTCTGCAGAGTGTGCTTCGGTGATTTGTGGTAAACTCGCAACGCAACGGAACAGAGTGTGCTTGTGCTGCTTTAAAAAGTGTCTCAGCTCAAGACAACACTGTGCGTGCAATCGAGCACCCCAACCACATAAATTGCTCTCGCTTCGGCAGTGCTAAGGGCTGCATGTGAAACCCGGGAAGAGATTGCCAACTATTTTGCTGATCCTGCACCGGTGCTTTTACCAGCACAACATGAAGACGCTTTTCCCATGGCCACAAACGATGCTAAGAGGTGTGGCTGAAATTGTTGAAAGGGTGCCTGCCCCAAATGCCTTCGTGAGTGTATGGAAGTCATTTCCCAGCTTTGTACTGCAGATCCCTGGGCAGCATTTAGAGGACAAACTTGCCAGAGTTTCCTCTTCTCTGTGTGTGTCTAAAGTGTCATCAGTTGACAGTGGACTTAAGGTGACCCTGGAGGGTTTTCAAGGTGAGAGACAAGCAGAGGTGGT
This sequence comes from Gekko gecko, assembly GCA_029375565.1. Classification (NCBI taxonomy): domain Eukaryota; kingdom Metazoa; phylum Chordata; class Lepidosauria; order Squamata; family Gekkonidae; genus Gekko; species Gekko gecko. Next base: position 133,461,927 of record JAPDNY010000008.1, on the reverse strand, counting down.
TTGCCATTGCCTGACTCTGCATAGGAACCCTGGACTTCCTCAATGGTCTCCCATCCCGGTCCTAACCAGGGCTGACCCTGCTCAGCTTCCAAGAGCTCAGGGGACCTGGCCAGCCTGGGCCATCCAGGTCAGGTGGGGGCCTCTTCTGTAGAGCTGCTAAAAGTGAAGGTGGCTGTCCTCCATGAAAACACATCAACAGGGTGCTCTCTAGGCCATGGCACTCAGCGGCCTTTCTTGGCACCCACCAAGTGTTTTTAGAAAGTGGGCCTCTTGCTCAGCAGGGCGTCTGATTTACCACTGCCAATCTGATTGGCTATGGAGATTAACATTGGTTCAGTGGCAGCGGCCAACACTGTTAATTTCATTTTCCTCACTCTTCCCCAGTGTATTTTTTATTACCCATCTTCTCCCCTGCACTCGGGCTTACCCTGTATGTGTGGGTCTTTGCCTTCCTGTCGCAGCCATTTTATGGTTGGCTCTGCCTCAGCGGCAGCCATTTTCAGATTGCGCCCACCACTCTTGTGCCAAAATTCCAAAGCTGCCCGAAGGCTTAGGGACCCCAGCTCAAAGCACAGGTATCACTGTGACTCAGAAAAGCCAAATATATAGCTTGTTTGTGAGAGCACGTACAGAAAGGGAAGGCTCCAGTTTTCTTCCGCCAACAGCAGTTTGCTGTTTGAGTGCTAGGGAAACATAATTTCCCTTTCAAGAGAGTGTCAGCTTTCTGGGAAGACAACCTTGCCCCCTGCAACGGTTACAAATATAATCTTGGTTTCCCACTCTGTTCCGTCCGGTTGTTGTCGTGATCTGCAGCAATCAGCCAGAGAAAGTTCTTCACATATTGCAGATAAAACATGATCACGGTGGCATTGCTGCTGATCAAACCAGTTGGAGGGGAAAGATACAGAGCTCATTTCACAAGCTGGCAACCCTGACCACCAGTTAGGAGAGGGGTTTCAAATATGTGGCCCGGGGGCCAGATCAGGCCCCCAGAAGGTTTCTATCAGGCCCGCGGTGGAACTGGCCATCTCCTGCTTCCAGTTCTGCTGCCACATCACAGCTTGCTTCTCTCAATCGCTCAGCCATTTCATGTTTTAACCTGGGTCCTAGACTCAGAACTCTGGGCATGAGATTTCTGTGGTGAATGTCAATAAATCAAAAGTAGGTTTGCAGCTTACAGATACACACTTGAACAGCATACTCAAGATTGCAACAGCACAGACATTTTGGTACAATAATTCAGAGCAAGAGGTGTCAGGTATCAGATACTGCTAAATAAACAAAATATTGCAAGAGTGCCAATGTTTTAAAGTTAAAAAAATCTTTGTGTTTTGTGTCCTTTATAAAGTTTATATCTCTGCTACCTGGCATTACATTTTATGACACACATGGCCCGGCTCAACAAGGACTCATGTGATGTCAGATCTGTCCCTCATAACAAATGAGTTCCAACACCCTTGAGTGAGGGCATAAACAGTTAGAAGAGACCAGTTTTTGCACTGGTGCAACAGGGAAGAGGGGAGTCCCTTCACAGCACCTATTCTCTGTCGCTTTTTGTACAAGAGAATCCCCCATTTCCCAGGACAGCCATTCCAGGGTCAAAAAAAGAGGCTCCCAATAAAACAGCTGGAACAATCCACCCTCATTTTAGCCATCTGCCCACTCACGGGACTCCACAGACTTGCCAGTTTTTCTATCAGTCACCGTGCCATTAGACAGGTTGATGCAGTGGGTGACAATGCTGAACATGCTATGGAAAGAGCCTCTTGCTTATTTCTGCGTATCAGACTTCAGCAAGAAGCACAGGGCTGGTTCTGGCTGTGTCCTGCTCCCCCCCCCCCAACCACCATTGTCAAGCCTCAGAATGTGCTGTTAGAAAAGACCTTTAAATAAATTGCCGCTTTCATACAAGCAAAAAAATGTACAGTAATGAAAAGACAAAATGCATGGTTTGTGAAAATTACTTTCTTTATAAAAATATGTTTACAAAATCAGTGGTATTACGGAAAGCAAATGAAAGGCAACCTATAAAAAAAACCACACCAGAAATGCAAATTTAAAGGCCTATTAAGGCCTCATCTTTTTCACATGGCACATCTTCTATATAACAACACACAAAATACCACAGACACACAAATGAATTCGCTACATTTGGCAATGGCAACTCATAATCAAGGGACGCGGGGGGAAGACCTAGGAAATTCAGTAGTGGGAAGTCCAAGTTATTTTGGTAACTCAATTATGTTCCTTTATTGCAATCCACTCGCTTTCTCAGAAAGAGATGAATTAGTAATAGTAAACAGTCATCTTGTGGGGTTGTTTTAAACCGGGTCACCCTGCCCTAACCTTATGTGGAGGAATGATCTGTGCATGTGTGGGGGGACGGGGAGGGAAGCACAGTGTCGCTTTGACCCCACCAAGTCAACAGAGCTGTGGAAGGGGTGGTGGAAAGTTGGAAAGATGCCAGATCTGTATTCCCCCTATAACCTAAAATGGCCCACATATAGTCTTTTTTTTTCTTTTAGGCCCCCCAAAGGGGATTTTTTTATTGCATTTTCTAATATCTATACTATGGGGTTCGGGGAAGGGGTACTAATTTCCTACCTCTAAATTCTATGGGAGATGGGAGAGGGCAACTAATACACCATCAACTACTGGAATGGGGAAGGAAGACTAAGACCCTACCTCTAAACATACTAATGGATATAGGCAGGGCCACCTCACTCACTAGGCAAAGTTCGCCTAGAGCACACTGGCCCTTAGGGGCGCCCAAAGCCCCCCACCAAAAGCCCCACCAAAAACCCCGCCCCAAGGAAAGAGCGTGGGGGCGCACCAGACGGTGTCCTTGCCTAATGTGCAAAAACACCTGGGGCCAGCCCTGGATATAGGGAAGGATAAAGTAACGAGCTGACACGATTTGGTTACATAGATATATATCCTTGTCACCTAGTAGTACAAAAAGTTGTTACTGCTTATAAAATTTTAACAAAGAATGGTAAAAGAAAAAAGAAAAAAAACATTAGTTAGCTGGTTAGTCAGAAACTGTATTATCAACAATTATCTTGGTTTTAGAGTCTTTTCTTCTTGCGTTTCTTCTTTCTCGGGGTTTGGGAGCGGATGCTCCTTTCTCTGATTCCGAAGTGTCTGGAGAACTGTAAAGTTTAGAACTATCGCTAGATGAATCCTGTGAGTAGGAGTCTTCATCTTCTTCCTCCTCATCATCATCAGTTTTTGGTTTTTTGTCTTTCTTGCGTTGTGCTAAATTGAAGTATTGGTCCACAAACTCTTTTGCCTTAGGAACAGTATCGATATTAAATTTTTTATCTTCGTATTTAAAACTCAGTCCTTCCGGGAATAACCATCTGTAAGACACTCCTTTTTTCTGTAGAGGGAGAGTAAGTTCCCCGTAGAGCCTCCTCCGCTTCTGGATTTCAAAGGGGATATCCTTCAAGATTCTTATCTCTTCATTCTTGATTTTTAAAGATTTCTCCTGTGTAGATTTCAGCACCAGATCTCTGGTAGACTGTCTTGTGAATTTCATGCATATTTCTCCCAGGAGTTTGTTTTTTTTAATAAAGTCTGGATAAGTCCTGTAAGCCCAGTCCATCTCCTTCAATAAATCTTCCTGTTTGTAATCCATTAATGGCGCAAGAGACTCTGCTAGATGAGCCTTTAAGTTCTCATTCTTTTCCTCTGGCATTCCCTAGAAGCGTAGAACGTACATGGATCTTTCCAGCTGGAGCTGTGTTAGTTGTGTTTTGTTGGAGGTTCTTTCTTTCTCTGCTTCATCTGCTCTTTTGTTAATACCCTCTGTCTGTTTTTCCATCTTTTTAAATGTCTTTTCAATTACAGAGGTTCTTTTGTCCATTTGAGTCAATTGTTTTTGCAAATTGTCCATTTTGGCATTGAGATTAGTCATCTGTTCCATTAGGGGGTGCAGTGCATTCACCAACAGTGCAGACATATCTGCTGCTACTTCCTGGTTCTGGGAGGGAGCCGTTGGTAAGCTATTTCCAGCAGACATTTTTTTCTCCAATCCCACCTTCCACCCTCTCCCAGCCATAATATCAAGAAGTAAGTTTCCCAAAACAAAGTAAAAGTTAGCTGAATTTAATCCACTTAACATTCTTATGCAGCTTTTGATTTCGTTAGTAATCTGATGCGTTTAGCTTGACTCAAAGTTCTTTATTTGCGCTTTAAAACCACCTTGCTTTAAGTGGGGTGTTTTTTTTGAAATCTTGAGTTTCCCCCTTCCCCACTGCTTTGCACTTAGGCGCTTCTAATTGCTACCAAGGTTCTTGTAGATGCTTTAAATCACCTGAGCATTGCTTAACTCATGCTTTGAAGCCTTGGAAGTCTTTTAGAAGCATTTCAAAACTTTTGACCATGTCCGCTTGCTTGTCTGGCAGTTGTCTCTCGGCGCCATACTGGCTCTACAGCGATGTGACTTTTCGGGGAAAAGGGTGAGCCTCAATTCCTTGGCCGTCACCTTGGAAGAGGCTCTCCAGGCTGAGGGTCTCCTACAGAGACCCTGGGAGGGTCCGAAACAATCTCAGACCCTTCCCATCAGCCAAGTCTCGGCTCCCGCCCATCAGAATGAGACAGGGTGCAGCCAAGCAGCGAAACACTTAAACTGGAAGTCCAGCCCACATATAGTCTTATACCACTGATCCCCGACATGGCGCCAGTGGGCACCATAGCACCTGCTGTCCAGTTTCCTCAAAGCACCTCTTCTTTTTTTAAAAAAAAAATTAACTGGTATTCCATTCAAAATAAAACTATTGAAACAGTATTGCATTTACAAACATTCAGTTTCTCATGTGACCAGCGTGAAGGTAAATTTGATCTCTGCAAGAGTGAGCACATGTTCCAGCCAGAGTCATAAACACTTATAAATGCAATTACTTTCATGGGGGAATATTGAAGATGCAACTTAGTTGTGACTGCTCCCATGGAAAAGAGCAAGACTTAAGAGCTTAAGCAGATTGCATCAGTTTCCTTCCAGTTGATTCCTACAGCCTCAATTTGCCTTGTAGCACGAAAGGGAGAGAGAGGGTTTTTTTAACTCTTCAGTCTCCAGTACAAGCCTGCCAGGAGCATTTGAAAGGAAGTGTCCTTAAAAAACACCCCTTTTCTCCCTTTGAAAGTTAACAGCAAAACAAGGAGCACAGTTTCAACATGGGGAAACCAAATGAACCAAGGACAGTTATTCACAGTTAAAGGATGGCTACTCACTTATCCTTTGAGTGTTCTCTTCGAAATTCTAACCTCCAAGCCTACAACACCTTTCAAAATTTGCAGCCAGCAGTTGATTGCAAAACAAGCAAGTCCTACTTGGTGTGTGTGGAAGCGGAAGCCCCCCAGGGTATGTGCAGTGAGCACTAATTCAGGGAAACGCCTGGCCTTATCAGTCCAGCATATGGAGCAGAGGTCCATCAGTGGCTATTAGCCGCAAGGTATAGACAGGAACTCTCAGGCTGGGGCAAGTGATACTCTGTACTCTTGGTTCTTGGGGGGGCAAGAATGGGAGCGCTTCTAGTGTCCTGGCCCCACTGGTGGACCTCCTAATGGCACCTGGTATTTTTGGCCACTGTGTGACAGAGTGTTGGACTGGATGGATCATTGGCCTGATCCAACATTGCCTTCTCTTATGTTCTCATAAAAACACAGCTTTTACAAACTATATTTGGTGAAAGAGGTGATTTTAGTTTTCTGGTCTGGCCCTTTTTTTGGCACTTTGTTTATTTCTGAATCTGTGTGAGCAGGAACGAAACGACGTCAGTACCAACTTTCTGCAGATGAAGACACAAAAACTGTGGAAATTTTGGTAATAAGCCATGCTGACCACCAAGCTGGAACACACACACTTAGGAAATGGCAGGTGTCTGTAAGTAAAGGTAGCTCGTTTTACTTTAATTGCCTATTCTCCTTTTTTGTATGTCTTTTAGTGAATATTTTGTAATATCCTATTTTGGTGCCCCTTGCTGAAGTGTTTGGATTGTTCTAGCTGAATACCGTAATAAAATTTCTCCTTCTTCTTCTACCAAAGAATTTGTCTAAGAACACTTAAAAACAGAGACGCTTCATACCCAAAAACTTACAAAGAAAAAACTTTTAAAAAACTTTTCAACAGAGGTAGTTGGCGGTCCATAGTCTTAAAGTTTTGAAACCAAAGTTGAGAGAAGGGAGGGAAAGAGAAAGGATGTATAGAAAACAGGTTACTCTACTGATCCCCTTACACACTCGCACCAAAAGGCTGCAGTGGCAAAGACTACTAACTCCAGTTTGCACCAGGATTCACTAATGCAAGTCCCTGCAATACAGAAATCATATGTGCTTCCTACTTTCTGCTAAGATACCACCGGGAAAAGGAGAGAAATGCCTAAGCCAGGCACTCTAACATAACAGCTGAAAAATCACCTGGCTTAATCATTTTTTCTTTTACCGTGTCCTAAAATATTAAGAGCAAGTGGAAAGGGCGGGATGAATCACTGAGATCAGAGGGGGAGAAGAAATAATCCTTGGGCCTCTTTAATGGCAAAGCTGTCTGCTAACTGGGGTGGGTTGCTGCTTTTAGCAGCAACGTGATATGCAGAAATCAGCAAGTGAAGCTTTTACGTAGCATAAACATTACGAGAAGCAATATTCTTCCCATCAAGCTACTGTCAGAAGATACGGACAGAAGAGCTAGTTTAGAAGATGTCAAATCAAACAATGTGATGCACAAGCATTAAGCGGGCAAACGTTTTCCCCGGCACTGAGAGAAAGCAGTGGGATTGAACCTCACTTGCTAAATGCCTGGATATCTGGGCTGCTAGAAAAAGCAGGAGCAGTAAAAGGGTGATGCTGCAAGCAGCGATTTGGTGGTTTGGAAGCAGCGAAAACATGAACATTCAACAGTTGTGTTGGCCTTTACAGTTTCAGCAATGACTTCTCCCCCAAACCACACGATTCATACTTGCTGGAGCAGCCAAACAAGGACGCTCACCATTTCAAGTACTTGTGCCACAGCCTCCAACCTTCTCCAGGTTGCCAGCTTTTTGTGAACCAGCTCCTGTGCCCATTTGAGAGGGAAGGTCAGTTGGCAACCCTGCCTTCAGCACCCGTGCTTAAAAATGGCTTTGCTGGGCTCAGACAGTCCATGCACATGAAATGTTCCATTCTGGGCTAATACGTTTCTTTAGAAACAAAAACAAACCCTGAAGCAATCAAGATTGAAGGACACATTTGGGAAACACCCCAAGGTACAACTTGCCCAGAATTTGCACTGTCTCAGAGGTCAGGTAAAAGGATCCCTATTTGCACACTTCCCTACAAGGTGACTTCACCAAATGTGGAAAGCTAGCACATCAGGAAGAGAGATTTGGGGCTTCCGCTATGGGATCCCACCCACTTGCAGGCGGGAAGGGTACAACCATAGGAGGGGCTGTTCTGGTTCATCTTTCCAGATGTGGAGTTCAGCATAAAAGCTTGCCAATTTGGCAATTTCCATGCAAGAGTGGCACTGGGTAATTATTATATTCAGAATCTGTGCAGTTCCAAGCAGTTGTATAAGGCCAGGGCTTCTGTGACTCATTGCCTAGAACTTGACTGAGAAGAGTGTTGCATTTTGTTACAGTTTCACAAGCACAGATGGGCGACCATTAACCATCAGTCCTTTCTTGCAGAGGGGGACAGAAGGGGGCCGGGGTCATTGGCTCCTCAGCAGCACCAAAACTCTGAATGCTCAGGAAATATGCACAGAATCGGCATGGCTGCTCCAGTTCTGCGGACAGTTGTTTCAGTTCGACAATTCTTCCAGTTCTGAAGGTAGTAGTTGATCCCCCCTCCCCCTCTTTTTAGGAGACCAAGAAAGCACCAAAGAAACTCGCCTCATTATCCATGTCCACCAGCTCCTCATTATTAATGGAGACAAAAATCCGGTCATTTTGTTTTAGCTGAAACACCCCCCCTTGGTAGATGGAATACAGTCCATAACCGGCCTTTTTAGACCAACAGCTGGTCCTGGCGCTTTTCATCAGCAAGATGGGATCTGGGTAGTTCGTGAACTTGGAGATGTATTGGACCATCTGCTTAGGGTTTCTGACACTGTCCGAGTCCGGCTCAGCATCAGGGAGCACATCGTCTGGTGCCCGGAACCGGAAGTAGGTTTGCGAATAGATGTAATAGAAGCCCGTCTGGGGTACGATGAGTTCCCCATTCCTCAGGTCGACGTTGTAGAGGAAGGAATGAGCGCCTCTCGAGGTCTCCCACGTGTTAATTTTGGTCCCGATACTGCTTCTGAATGAAGAATCTGTGACAGGGTGGAAAAGAAAGAACAGAGCTCTTTGAGGGATATGTCAATCAGAACAAACCCCAGTTCCAAAATCCCACATTGTTACGTGCCAAATGAATATTCTTGTTGATCCCCCCCCCATTCAGTATTGTATACACCGGAGGAAGGACCTTTTTGAGCCTGCAGAGACCTCTGGAGTTCTGACCAAGGGCAACAACAAAATGGCTGATTCAGGAGGTGAACCAATCCACAAAATGTCAGGGAGCGAGGTAACTGTAATAGTTACTCTTCACTACTTCAGGCAAACTTTCTGGTTTGTTCCATGAATCAACTTGGATAAAAAAATACCCGTTGGAAAACTGGAGTTGAAAACAATTTCTTGTTGTTGTTGCCAAGTTAAAGGAGAAATCAACACCACAGATATTAAGAGGAAAATTATCTACCCCAGGTTTCTTCAACCCAGCTTCCTTTTTGTTTTTTTTAAAGCTACCTGTCTCTACTACCAAATCATACATTATGTTTTCGTGGGTGCCTCAAAATATGAGGAACATTTGCAGCTAAAAGCAGATGATGGATTTTTGTTGTGATGTAAGTTTTCTGGGACAGTGTTAATAAACCCCATAAAAAAAAAGAAATGGTGGCAAAAACATGCATGTTATTCTTCTTAATGAAAGACATTACCCATTTCCTGCTATTTCTAATTGTAACAGAGCTATTACCATCAAGCCAATGAGCAGATGTACCCCTCAGCCTCAGGTGGGTGACAATCAGTAACAGAACACTGCCAGGTGAATAATTCTCCTGATCTTTGGTACATTTAATCACTTTTAGCACGGTAATGGCGCCCCTTACTTTGAGAGACTAAAGCACGCTTCCTGTTGGCAGTTAAGTGAGCCGCCACTCTGGGCACAGAATTCTCAGCTGCTTCTCTTTCCACCGTGGTGGGACCTCGAGGTTTGTCACCTGAAGGAAAGTAAAGAAAATTGTCAGCATTTTTGTCTTTGGCTAGAATCAGGACAGAAAAGCAAACTCTGTGCTGGAGGTTATTAGGAAAGGGATTGAGAATAAAGAAGAAGAGTTGGATTTATACCCCGCCCTTCACACGGAGTCTCAAAGCGGCTTACAATCTCCTTCCCTTCCGCTCCACACAACAGACACCCTGTGAGGTAGGTTGGGCTGAGAGAACTCTGAGAGAACTGCTCTTGAGAGAACCGCTCTGAAAGAACTCTGACTAACCCAAGGTCTCCCAGCTGGCTGCATGTGGAGGAACAGGGAATCAAACCCGGTTCTCCAGATTAGAGTCTGCTGCTCTTAACTACTACACCAAACTGGCTCCTGTATTGTAATGTCCCTGTATAGATTTATGGTGCAGCCTCATTTGGAATACTGTGTGAAGTTCTGGTCCCCATATCTTAAAAAAAAAAGGCATGCTGCAGAGCTGGAGAAAGTACAGAAGAGAGCACCCAAGATGACCGGGGGTTGGAGCACCTTTCCAATGAGAAAATGGTGGAAGGGAAATTTTGGTTTAGAAAAAAAAAAGGCTAAGGGGGAAGATATGAAAGTGATTTATAAAATTATGCAGAGGTGGAGAAATTGGCTAGAGGGACCTTTTTCTCCTAGTATAAGAAGAACATTTGGGGGTATCCAATGAAGTTGATGGGCGATAGATTCAGAACATACAGCTCAACAAGTAATTAAATTGTGAAATTCATTGCCAGTGGAGATGAAGATAGCTATGAGCAAGAGATGGCTTTAAAGAGGAATTAGACAGATTCATGGAGGAGGAAGAAGGAGGAGGAGATTGGATTTATACCCCATCCTTCACTACCCAAAGAAGTCTCAGAGCAGCTTACAATCCCTTCCTCTTCCAACAACAGACATCTGAGGTAGGTGGGGCTGAGAGAGCTCTTTCGAGGACTGCTCTTGAGAGAACAGCTCTGAAAGAACTTATGACTGACCCAAGGTCACACCAGCAGCTGCATGTGGAGGAGTGGGGAATCAAACCCAGTTCTCCCAGATTAGAGTCCGCGCTCCTGACCACTACACCAAAATGGAGGTGGGATCCCTCTATGGCTTCTAGCTGTAGAGGATAAAGGGAACCTCTATATTCAGAGGAAGTAAAACCTCTGAAACCCAGTGCTAAGAGGCAACATCAAGGGAAGGCCTTGGTATCCGTGCCCAGTCTGATGGCCCTCCTAGGCAACTGGCCAGGCTGCTATATGAAACAGGATGCTGCACTAGATGGACCACTGGTCTGATCCAGCAGGGCTCTTATGTTCTTAACCGCCGCACCAATCAGAGTTCCTCTACTCATTTCTGGAAGTCTACAGTTAAAGGATCTCTGTTGATGGGTATTGGGGAAAGCGGGTGCCTGAGAACCCTGGAGGCCTCTTTCTAGGTAAAGAGTTCTGAGCTACACAGAACCAATGATATGTGACTGTGTGAAGCAACTTCACATATTCACTGCTTTCTCTGTTTATGCACAAGTCCAGAAGGGCCAGTTCTGGTCCCAGATTTTCCCCAGCTTACACTTTTTCACATTCATATTGAAACCCAGATACCTGAACACCAGCCGCTTACAGCCAAATTAGTATGTTCACAGCTGACCTATCATCTGTTGTTTTTTTAAAAACTGATTTGTCAGTCATCCACCATCAAAGAGTTTCTAATAAGAGCACCGTTTGGGTAGGGGAATAAAACGCATCGCTGCATTAGTACCTTTTGCCGTGGCGGCAGTTTTTTCCATGTGGTTCCTGGAGATCATCTGCAATCACAAGTGGTATTCCATTAGCTTTCCCCTCTCTAGAATTCCAGAATATTAAAAATAAACAAGGACCAGTGTTCCCTCTAAGCTGAGTTAGTGCGAACTAGCTCACAACGGCTCACACATATTCGTCTTAGCTCAGGAAGGAGGGCTCCAGAACAAACTAATTTCTGCAGCAGCCAAATCGCTGGCTCACAGCTTTAATGCCAGTAGCTCGCAGAGTGGAATTTTTGCTCACAAAACTCCACAGCTTAGAGGGAACATTGACAAGGACAGTGTGTTATTTTCTCCTCCAACTGCGGAGAGACAAACCCAAATACTTAAGAGAGAAATGCAGCCAGTCATGACCCTTAAGACTTTTTGGGTACAGATTCCTCAGCTCTTATGTTGGCCCATGTTACCTGGTGATGACATTTGCCTCTAAGCTGCAAAAAACTTCACTTGCCGAGCTGGACTTTTCCCTTCAAATCAGCCAGCAATCCCCCCACAACCTGTCACTGCTAGCTTGCGTGCTTATTTGGCCCTTCTTCCATGGAGCTGAGGGTGGCTTGCGTGGTTTCTCCTCCTCTAGTTTATCCTCACGACAGCCACCCAGTGAGGTTGGCTAGGCTGAGAGAGAGTGAATGGCCCACGGTCACCCAGTGGGTTTTATGGTGAATGCGGGTTTGAACCTGATCTTCCAAGGCCTGCCCAAACACTCTGGCCTCTTGAAAGACTCTGAAACCACCACTAAAAAGAAACAATCACCTACAAGCAGTCGTGTGTGACATGAACAAAAGCTCTCGTCCGCTTGGGTTTCGACAGTTTGTTTTCACCTGATACCACAGTTACCTTTTTAATCAGCCTGGAGAGCTGCCACTTGACTTGCCAGCAGGGGTCACTGTCCTCATTATAACTCGGGTCCAGGTCCTCTAGGAAGAAGTTTTCTCTAGTAAAACAGGCAAAGCTGCTTTTGGAGTAGGTTTCACGGAGCTGCATTGAGAAACAGAAGGCAATCGTTGGTTAATCTCATGCAATTCCACGGATAGGAAAATTCCTGTCAAAGGGACAAAGTCTACAGATAAACAAAGCACTTTAAAATAGGAAGTATCCAGTGAAAGAGTCCTCCACAAACTATTTTGGAAGAGGATTAACCAGTTACATCTTGCCTTTATCATTTTTACCACATCTCCTGTCAGTCGTTACCCTGATTAATTCTGTTCATACACTGCTCCATTCGCAAACTTACAACACACGAGAGACAAATTACCGTCAAGACAAGTAGGAGTTATTTCTGAGTGAACACCGACTGGGTTATGTAGTGTGCTATTTCTTTTGTTAGTTATTTATTAAAAGAAACTCTGGAGGCAAAGGTTTTTGGAACGGAATCGGATAAATTTTTTAAACCAAGAATTAAAAATCTGCCATTTCTTAATGTGTATTAAAGGTTGGTTGTCCCCCCTCCTGAATGATTTCAGACTGCACGAGGAGTAAGAAAAACAGAGAGGGCTCATATTGCAGAGAAGACAGCACAGACTCACAATAAACAGCAAACTCAATTCATATGCTAAAGAAACGCATATCAGTCTACATTTAATTCTGAACCAGGACTTTGGTGTGTAGATCATTAAATCCACACATGGGAGCCAGATACCAAGTAGTGAGATGTCTGTACAAACCTAGGTCAGCTCCTAGGTTTGCAAAGAAATCCAAAAGAGAAATAAATTGACTTACAGGCATAAAAGCCAAGATCTCACAATCCTACAGTGCAAGACGTCAGGCACCGTTGTGCGGGAACAAAAGGGAGGAGGAGCTCCTGCTCAAGACAGGCACATGGCATTGGCACTTGGAGGGGGGTGGGAACTGCCACCACCTGGCCCAGTGGGCAGGAAAGGCAGGACCTCCATGGCACCATCCAAGCTGGAGATATTGCAGGTTGGCAGTGTGACTGGTGAGGGGGTGGCCCAGTTGGAGGGATTCCCCCATGAGCTTCAGGGATCCTTCATTTGTTATGTCTAGTCCCAAACAATGGCCTTAGAATGAAGATCAAAAAAATCTGCAAAATGGGGCCATGTACAGATAGGGCATATTTTTCTATGGGAGGAGGAAGCCCCAGGTTTGCATAAAATTATTAGGTTTTTTTAATACATTGTAGGGTTTTTTTAAAAAAAAACCCTAAAATCATAAGAGGAATACCTGCTTCTTTAAAAAAGGAATGCCATCAGATCTCTTGAGACTACTTTGTTAGGTCTTGCTGCCCAACATTATGTAGTGTCAGGAGAGGGAAGGGGGAGAGAGACAGAGAAAGACTAATAAAGGTAAAAGATGGGAGGGATGGAAGGTAAAGCTTGAGGTGGTGGAGCTGATAGGGGAAAAGGGAAGGTGAAGATGAGGGAGGGGAACAAGAAGGTTGGTGAGGACAGGACTGCCAGGGGGAGGGAAAGAGGAAAAGGAGAGAAGGAAAGAGGAAATTAGACTCCCCCCCCAGACTCCTCAATGGTCCCCATTTGTAAAACCCATTGTTATCAAATAGATAGATTCAAACCTAACAACATAAAGCATACTCTTGCACAATTTAGCAAACTTCCCAAGAACAAATCAGAGAGTCAAAGAGCTGGACTCCAGGGTCCTCATTCAAGTCTGCCTGCAATTAGTCGAGCCTCTCAATTTCCATAATGGGCTGGCACACTCCTACTGGGCCCTACAGCAATCCTTTCATATGCAAGCATTGCACATATGGGGGAGGGGGATGGATTATACCTAAAGATGGTATAATACCACAAATTATGCAGTCAAGTTTCCCGCAATTGGGGAAATCGCAGGGGTCAGCACACCCGGAGTGCAATGGATGAGCCTCACCCTGGGAAAACCACCTTCGTGATCATGGTATGAAAAGAATCACAAAGCTCAGGAGCCACGTGTGGCTCTTCAGACCACTGTCCCCCAATGAGGCAGCTGCCTGTGTCAGGAAAGCCAGCAAGGTTCTTGCCCAATGGGGGTTGGAGTTGGCAAGTGGTTTCCACCTTGAAATAGCCACTGTCAGAGAAATGGGCATGCTGAGTCTCCTGTTCATACCGGGGATGGAAGTAAATGTGGTTCTTCCAGTGGAGCCCTAAAACGCATGAAGATATAGAAGTGCATACCCATGAGCATCTATATTGGCTACCAGAAGGCCATTTTGTGCACAGACCTCCCCTGACTAGCACCCAGATCTGCTGTTGCTTTCTTCCACATTCCAACAGTGTGCTGGTCTGCCATGATTTTCATTATGTGCCTTAACTGTATGAAGCCCAAGTCATGATCCTTAAGTGCCAAAATGCAATTCGGGAAATCAAACCCTCTTTAGGTACATCCAGCCATTCATGAAACGTGCTGAGTGGGACGTTCCAGATCCCCATTGCTGTTGCCAGCTGAGCCCACTAAAATTTTGTTTCTGGGGGGCCAGTAGATCCTCAGTAATATCACAGGGACAAAGTTTGCAATGTGTGGGTGTGTCAACTTATGGTGACCCTGTCTTCCTAAATGTCCTGTTGTCAACAGCCTTGTTCAGGTCTTGCAGACTGAGGTCCATGGCTTCTTTAATTGAGGCAATCCATGTCATGTTGGGTCTTCCTCTTTTCTTGCCACCTTCAATTCTTGCTCTGGTCTTCAAGTTTGCAGTGGGAGAGGGGAAATTGGTGGAAACTGTCAGCCAATTTTCTGCGAATGGAGCCATCATTGTTGAGAAGATACATGTAAGACTATCATTAGACAGAGCACTGGAGGCATGTCAGTTGGCTCTTGGCAGGTCTCACAGTGTATACTCCACACTATTCTTTAATATCACATCTCCACACCCTTCCATCTTGTTCCATCAACCGGCCTTTCTTTTGGCCTCTCAATATGAGAGGGCCTTTCTTTTGGCTAAGCTAAATGCTTTCCCCTCTGCTGTTTTGGTGGGTTAATTCTGAAGAGTACCCTAGTAAGACTGATTACACGCATAAAGATCTGGGGCGAATGAATTTTGATCTCGTATTGTCTTTGATTGTGTATTGGCTACCCGTTTGAAAGATCTGTGGATACAGCCAGTGATAATTTCCAAGGTTTCACTTGTTTCTGTGTCTTCCCTGCCAGTTGATTTTGATCCTGACATTATTTGGGCTATGGCTAAATTTCTGGCAAATACACCAGTTTGGTGTAGTGGTTAAGAGCACAGACTCTGATCTGGGAGAACCGGGTTTGATTTCCCACTGGTGTGACTGTGGGTCAGTCATAAGTTCTTTCAGAGCTGTTCTCTCAAGGACAGTTCTCGAGAAAGCTCTCTCAGCCCCAACAAGCTCACAGGGTGACCGGTGTGGGGAGGGGAAGGGAAAGGAGACTCCTTCAGGTAGTCAAGGGCGAGATATAAATCCAATCTCCTCTTCTTGTTCTTCTTCTTTGTGAGGATGGAAAGAAGAGGGTGGCATTTGGAAGACTGGTTCTGTCCGAGACCGTTGGATTATTGTTAAATGAGGATAAAGTAACAGCCTCTAACTTCACTGTAATGCTTACGGAGTTGTCTTTGACCAATCAGGGCCCCCCCTCGCCTCAAGACTCATGGAGCAATTCTGTGTATACTTACCTGGGAGTAAGCCCCATTGAGTATAGCAGGACACGTTTCTGTGTATGTGCCTAAGATTACACTAACTATCACCTACTTCAAAAGTCGTTAGTCCAGCTATGCATGATCATATGATCCTCCCGAAGTTTTGCAAATTAGCAGTGCAGAACCTTTTGGGTCAGCCAGAACCTGGTAATCCAGAAGCGCTTGAATGGGACAGGGGTACTGAAAATTGCCAAGCACTGGCAGGATCATACACTACACTCTATCTTATGTATCCCCCCCAGAAAAAACCTCTTGCAGTTATAATCTTGCCTTCTTCACATCCCAAGGTCTCATCTGAAAACGTTGCCTGGATACAAGGTACTCGAGCCACAAGCTGATGCAATACGTACTGAGTGGGCAGGATCCCTAAACTGGCCCAGCATGGTTGTTATCCTTTCAGATCAAAAGCCCTGGACAGGTAGTGCCCCCAACTCCTTTCCTGAAGGTGAGCTGTGTAACAACTAGGAGCAGAGCCTTTTCAGTCATGGCACCCTGCTTTGGAATGCCTTCTACTTGGGTGTTCACAGGCATTCGATTTATTCTTTCCAGTACAGAAGAATTGTTTATTCTCTACCCCAGGACTTCCAGTTTCCCTCCTTTTCTCCCCCTCTGTATTACTGGTTTTAACAGTGTAAACCTTTGCAGAGTGATTCCAGTAGACACCAACCGATTTCAGTGGGTCCAGGCTGGGGTAACTCTGCTGTGAATTGCACTGTTAGTCCGTTCTTTTAAAATTTATTACTGTTATTATTGCTTTTAACGTTTCTGGTTGTGTCCAGTGTTCTCTGCTGTTTAAATATGGTTTTAAATTATGTTTTTATTACTGTGATGTTAGTATTTTGGTAACCATTCCAGGAAACAAGTTTTTGGGGGTTATAAGGTTTTTTTGGGGAAATAAGTTTATCTGTGGCAAATCCTTTCATACGTGGAAAGACAAGTTATGGATTGACATTGGGAGGCTGAATTTATATTTAAATGTATACCAATAACTTATTAAAGAAATAACTTATGAACCAACATTATGACTAGAAATTGCTAGAAAGTAACTACATGGCAAACACAAACAAAAAAGCCATTGTATTAAAAAAAGAAAAGAAATGCATCATACTTTATTAACAGAAGGAGTATCTATCTTCTCTTTAAAAAACAACAACACCAAAACCAGTTAGTTTGTCTAGTGGGCCAAAACACGAATAATAACTTTACTATGGAATTTCAGATTGAGTTTCCAAGACCTTTCGGATGCTCCAGCATTTAAAGGAAGTCCGTTCCACAGTTTCGAAGCAGGCACTGCATCTCTCCTGCCACCATTTCGTTTTCACCAAGGGAGGGGGGCACCACCTACAGGAGCGAAACAGACAGCGTGTTTAGGGATGCTGTGTGCTCGGCCACCGCTCCCATGCATCCTCCTCCTCCACTGAATCCCCAGCATACAATACCAAGCCGTACCGCAACCATCGTTGAGTGTACCGTGTGCAAAGGTTCCCAGCCATAGCAGCCAGCCGTGGAGTCTTCTCCCCATGATCAGTTTCAGCGTCATCTCTTGAGGACCTGCAATTCACATGAAGAAGAACAATAAAACCTCCCTCAGGCCAAACCTTGCCTCAGCCCTCTGCCTCACCCCACCTGGAATCTGCAGTCCTTGCCAGAGTTGCCCTGACCTGAATAGCCCAGACTAACTTGATCTCCTCAGACCTTGGAAGCTAAGCAGGATCAGCCCTGGTTAGTATTTGTATGGGAGACTGCCACAGAATACTAAGGTCACAACGCTCAGGCAGGTAATGTCAAACCACCTCTGAACGTCTCTTGCCTTGAAAAGAAGAAGAGGAAATGGGATTTATACCCCACCACTCAAAGTCTCAGAGCGGCTTACAAATTCCTTTCCCTTCCCCTCCCCACAACAGGCACCCTGTGAGGTAGGTGGGGCTGAGAGAGCCCTGAGAGAACTGCTCATTGAAGAAAATCCCTGACAGAACTATGGCTTGCCCAAGGTCATCCAGCAGCTGCGAGTGGAGGAGTGGGGAATCAAACCCGGTTCTCCCAGATTAGAGTCTGCCCCCTTAACCACTACACCAAACTGACTCTATGGGGTGGCCATACATCGGCTGCCATTTGACAGCACTTTCCACCACCCCATGCAGAGTTACTCCGTAGAAGTTAATGACCTGAGACTGGAGTAACTCCACACCGCTTGTCATTTAAATGGCTGAATCTATTTATCACGAAAAAGACACTCCCAAATAATCAAACAAGTTTTTAAACTTTCAGAGTCCATTTCTGCAGCAGGTAAGCGCCATCTTAAAAGAGGCATCTTCCCTTCTGCTGAACGCAGTGGGGAATGCCTCTTCTACGGCCAGTGTGGCATAGAGGCCAGAGTGTTAAATTAGAGACTGGGGAAGCCTGAGTTCAGTCCCATTCAGCCACAAAGCGTAGTGGGGGTAACCTTGGGCCAGTGTGTGTGTGTGTGTCTCTCTCTCTCTCGCCCTCTCTATGTAAGTCACTCAGAGCTCTTCGGAAGAAGGGTGGCATCCAATAAATATTCTGTGCTACAGGCAGGTATCCCGTTCAAACAAAGGAAAGATGTTTTTCCCTTCAGAGAATGACCATTTGTCTCATATTTCTGAATTACCCAACTGAGCAGCTAATTCTTTAACTAGGCAACAATCCTAATTTGCATACCTACCCACGCATTTGTTAACGGGAGGCGTCGTCACCAGCTCTTCAGCCTTCCTCCTCCACAGAATTCAAAAGTCTTCCCAAACGAAGTTCTGCGGCAACTCCTTCCTCCCTGCCTCTTTCCCTCCTTCTCCCCTCCTTTCTCTCTCTCCATGTTATTGCTTTTGCAGGCTCCTTTCGTGCCGTCCCCACATTTCATGTGTCACTCAGAAACACGTTAGCTGTGGTGGACTACAATTACACAACTATGGATTCTGAGAGGAAGCGAGCTGGCGCCCCAGTTCTCGCTACGCACAGCGCCTGGCTTGCCCATCCTCTGTGATGCTCCGTTCCACACACACACACCTCCTACAAAAGACAAAACACAAACAGAACAGGGCTGCCATTTTCGTCTACAAAGTTAGGGTCTTTACATAGGAGAGGTGATTTCGAACTGCACAAAGCAAGAAGAGAAGGCAGAAGGCACGAAAAACTCCACACGTGCTTGGGAGGTATGAAAGACTGCAGGACTTATCTTTAAAAAGTAGAGTTGCCAACCTCCAGGTGGCACCTGGAGATCTCCCGCTATTGTAATTTCTCTCCAGATGCCCACGATCAGTTTTCCCCTGGAGAAAATGGCTGCTTTGGAGGGTGGACGCTATGGCATTATACTCCGCTGAGATGTCTCCCCTCCCCAAACGCTGGCTTCCTCAGACTCCACCGCCCCACCCCCAAGAGGTATTTTCCAACCAAGAGCTGGCAGCACTGTTGAAAAAGTGGCCAAAAAATCACAGGCTGGCCACAGAGATGACCAGAATTGGCACAAGGCTGAAGCACTGGTTCTATGCAACCACGCTTGAGTCTTCTCCCTTTCTCTGCAGTTAGCCAGAAACAACAGCAGAGACAATTTCCCTTTTGACCTGACATGATTCCTCCCCCAAGCATCTGGGGGTGGGGGAATCTGACAGCCGCCCTCTGCCTGCCTACTAAGCAGTTTCTCATACTGTATGAGTCAACATGTTGTACTAACACTAGGCAGGATAAAGTACAGCATCAGCGCAGGAGAGCAGAAAGTATTCTGGCCTGGCAGAAACAGCTCAACATTAGCCCTCATCTGCAGTGCCCTCAGTTCAGGCTTCCCCCT
Source organism: Gekko gecko (assembly GCA_029375565.1). Classification (NCBI taxonomy): domain Eukaryota; kingdom Metazoa; phylum Chordata; class Lepidosauria; order Squamata; family Gekkonidae; genus Gekko; species Gekko gecko. Next base: position 133,442,486 of record JAPDNY010000008.1, on the reverse strand, counting down.
TCAAGCCAGTCCTCTAAACCAGTATTTCCTAACCGTGGCTGGTGGCAAAGCCTCTGAAAGTGGGTCAGGGGAGGCCAGGTCTCCCTAATGGCCGCCTCTATCTTTGCCATTGTTCTCTTTTGAATTTTGGAAACCAAGATCTGATCCTGGAAACAGTATCTTCCAGACATTCTTCTTCTTCTTCACAAATGCAGTAAAAGATGTCCTGATGGTTTCCACAGTGACTTTTTTCAAATCTTAGGAGGGATTAGAGGAAGTGACGGAGGAGAGGGTGGTCGGAGGCTGGAACGTAACCTCCATACACAAAGGCTGCATATGTTGGAATGCCACCTGCTTTGTGTTCACAGCAGGGGAAGTGGCACCCTTTCTGTGATATCTGTTGGTTCGCCACTATAAATAGAATGCTGAACAAGCCGGGTGCCAAAGTCACCATTTGCCTAGGATGCCTAAAAGTCTTGGGGAAGCCCTGAATGGGTCAACATACCAAGCAAATGTGGATTCATGGGTCACCATATCAAAATGCTTGGGAACCACTGCTCTAAAGCCTTCCAGTCAGGTGTAAAGCCACTGCAATCTATGAGGGGTGGGGGACAATAAAGTAGAAGGGGGGGAAGACTGCTTGAGCATGAAGACCACTCCTCACATTCTTCTTCTGCTAAAGGCAGAAAGGAATTTCTTAAGTTCCAAATCCTGCTGCATTCCAGCTCTAAGACAAAACTCCTCCAGGGCAAAATTCTTGGGTCAGTCAGGCCTTTCCAAAAGCTTCACAGTAGTATGAAATGCCACAAAATCAACATCCTGGTGCATTTGCAGGTGGTGTTCCCAGGCAGGTATCCTCTTTACACCATTCCAGATCGAGCATTATCCTGTTTTCTTCACAATTCTGTTGTATACTGAAACTGCAAACTGGGTTACAAGTTTAACCCACCATATCTTACATTTCCAAGGGTCCAGAGTTTGTGACATGCTAAGGTTAGGACTTCGTTCACATTCTCTACTTCAAGCTGGGGTTTAACTGGCTTACCAGTAATGATTCCAGAGGGGTTTGATGCGGCAAAAATTGAACAAGAGTTCTGAGGCACCTTAAAGGGATACCACTACTTTTTACCACAGAATTATAACTGACTAGGAATAAGGCCCGTTGTGGAAATAAATACAACGGGCTCTAGAAAGAGGCTCTGGGAGAGTGCCCCGGCTTTGGGCACTCAGTGACAATTTGCTGTGGCAATCTCAGCAGGGTATAATGACAGTCCACCATTTTCTCCAGAGGAACTGATCTTTGCTACCTGAAGAGCAATAGTGATCTCCAGCCCACCCCCAAGATTGGTAACAGTGGTTCCCCAGAAGGGAGTGGCTGGTTTGGAGGATGGAGTCTATGGCATTGTACCTGTCTGAGGTCCCACCCCTCCTCAATAGGGGTGTGCAAAAAAATAAATTCGGTAAAATTCGGATTTGGGCATATTGGACCTGAATTTTTTCGGTATTCCCGAAAAACCCGAATACCTATACCGGTAAAGCATTGAAATCCGAAAAGTTTTGGGATTCCCGAAAAATTCGGGTCCATTATATCCAATGGGGCCATTGACTTCAATGGCAAAATTTTCTGGAAAGTTTGCAGGGGGCTGGAGAGGGGGGGTTTGTTGTAGAGACTCCAAATTTGGACTGTAGCTGCTGGAGCCTCTCCCCAAAAGACCCCCCAAGTTTTGAAAAGATTGGACCAGGGGGTCCAATTCTAGGGGCATCCAAAGAGGGTGCCCCCAGTTCTCCATTGTTTCCTATGGGAATGGATCAGGCAAGCAGATTCTCCCTGTAAAAAACCTGAGAGGTGTGGTGGTGGTGTGAGGGGGCATGTTTGCCAAGCCAGCTAGCACCGGGTGCATGGTCCCACCTCACCGTGCTGTCAGAGGTGCACCTTGCCAGCTCAGTGCACCCTCTCAGGCCCAATCTCCTAGGAATCTGCAGCATCTGGGGCTCACAGTTGGCAACCTGATCAGGACTGAGGCCCAATGAGTTTTCTCCCAAAGGCACAGCATTGGTGTGAAAGGACCTTTTACTGACAGAGGAGAAAGTACAGGTGCCAACTCTTGATTATTGGTTGGGGAAATTCATTGCAGTGATTGGCTGTCTGGAGCCTCCTTCCCCCCCTGGAAACAGGAGGAAAAGGCAGGAAAGAGGGGGAAATGGTGGGGAAAGGAATTCCCGGGCCCTTCAACAGTTTAAAACCCCCACAATGCCGTTTTTCGGCAATGCCGAAAAATGCCGAAAAAATCCCGAATTTTCCAGGATTTTTTTTTGGAATTCGAAGATTACAGTGAATAGCTCTGTCCGGAATCCCGAAAGCCGAAAAAACCCGAAAATGCTTTTTTTGGTTTTTTTTCCGTTTTGGGATTCCCGAATGCACACCCCTACTCCTCAACACTCACCCTCTCCAGGTTCGACCCCTCAAATCTCCAGGAATTTTCCAACCTGGAGTTGGTAACCCTATCTCCCTCCCAGCCAACCATCAACCTACCTTTAGTTTTCCATCTCCTCCTCCCTCCCTCCTAGAGGCAGTTGTAATTTTGAGTGATCTCCAGCCCCCACCTGGAGATTGGCAACAATGGTTCCCATCAGGGAATGGCTGGATTGGAGGGTGGAGTCTATGGCATTGTACCTGTCTGAGGTGCCACCCCTCTTCAAACCTCACCCTCTCCAGGCTCCATCCCATTCAGCCATGCTGAAGCTAAGCAGGAGAAAGAGCCTTTTTCCTTTTATTCTGACAGGAAAGTGGCCGTTGGGGAGGGGGTTATGCTGAAAGTCTTTTGTTTTTTTACTCACAGAACCAAACTTGGCTGCCTACCAACAGCCACTGAGGGGACAGTCCCTCACAGGAGTCAAGAGAACTGTCTTCCTCAGGAGAGAGAGCTATCTGCCAGGGGGAGCGGGTGGGGAAGAGGAACAGACCCAGCACCCGGCCAATGGCACACGAGTACTCTTGAGTGGCGGCTGATGGGCCAATGGCTGAGGGAGGGCATTTTACAGCCAATGGGAGCTCATGGAATCTTATGAAACCAAAAGATAATTATTATAAGGAGAGATAAGAGTTGGCAATTGTTTAACTCAGGGGTCCCCAACTTTTTTGAGCCTGTAGGCACTTCTGATACAGCATGGTGGGTGAAGCCACAAAATGGCGGCTGCAGGTGGACCCAGCTACAAAATGGCTGCCGCAGCTTACCTTCAGGCACACAGTGAAGACAAGAATAAGAGTTGGCTTTTATACCCCTCTTTTCTCTAACCTAAGGAATCTCAAAGTGGCTTACGATCCCCTTCCCTTCCTCCTCCCACAACAGGCACCTTGTGAGGTATGTGGGGCTGAACTGTGACAGGCCCAAGGTCCCCCAGCAGGCTTCATGTGGAGGAGCGAGGAATCAAACCCAGTTCTCCAGATTAGAGTCTGCCACTCTTAACTACCACACCACCTTGTCTGGTGGTGGGCAGCTGCTGCCAAAGCAACGTTTTTAAAAATCTGCACAATCGGATATCCGATGGGCAACCAGAAGCTTTGTTGACAAATGCCCCACCCAGCCCCACCCAATTTCTAAAAACACTTGGCGGGTGCCAGGAAAGGTGGCCGCCACTGTGGCACCCACACGGACCACGTTGGAGACCTCTGGTTTAACTAGTCCCTCTAATACCAGTATGATCAGAGGCAAATACAAGGTGATGTTATTTACCTTCATGCCATGAAAAGCTTCAGCTGCCCATTTCTACATATTAAGCCTTTATTAACGGAGGGAACAGGATATTTTTGTCCAGGCAACCCTATAATTGAGATTCGCCTTTAGGAATCTAAGAGGTCTACAACACAAACTACTAGAATGACTGTCATGTAATTTTAGTAATTATAGGCTGCTGAAAGTGCCTAACTCTGGAATTTAGCTAGGCTCCTCTGCTACAGCTAGAGCAAATGGACAAGGTCAAGCAGAGTTTTAAAAACGTTTTTGAACATGTGGACATGGAGCTACCTTAGACTGAATCAAACCCTTGGTCCATCGGTGTCAGCGTTGTCTACTCTTGACTGGTAGTGGCTCTCCAAAGTTAGAGAATGTGAACATTCACATCACCAATAGGATCCTTTTAACTGGAGATGCTGCGGATTGAACCTGGGACCTTCTGCACAACAAGCAGATGCTCCACCAGAGAAACACAGCCTTTGTCCAATTCCATGTATACCCACCAATTATGCAACATTATCTTCAGGTTAGGGGAAGGGCCTGTGGCTGTTTGGCATGCAGAAGGTCCCAAGTTCAATCCCCGGCATCTCCAGTTAAAACGACCAGGCAGTAAGTGATGGGAAAGACCTCCGCCTGAGACCCTGGAGAGCCACTGCCAGTCTGAGTAGCCAGTACTGACCCTGATGGACCCACGGTCTGATTCAGTATAAGGCAGCTTTGTATGTGTTCCCATGATGCCCCACAAACATAAAAGTAGGGCATTAATATAGCACTGCGAACAAAGCAACTGCTTTATGATACATGCATACTCAACACTGTTCTGAAGCATCCGTTCAAGTGAGACCCTGGTCCCCAACAGCCGTCAGCCAAGTCAGTGTAAGATCTGATTTGTATTTGTTCACGTGCCACTTTTTTACAAAGGCCTAAGGTAGAAATACAGGATCTGGGATTGTACCCAGAGGGCATGGTGAGCAGTATAAAAGAACTTTCTCCTCTGCTGCCTGTCAGAAGCCATTGTAAGTAAAGAGGAGGGGCTATTCCATCTTGCCGAGAACGCCCCAGTCTTCTAGAGAAAAAGGAAGCAGGAAAAAACCTGAAGGTTAGCCAGTGCATGGTTATTTCCAGGCTGTGACTCAGAAGCTTGATGTGGATGCCACATAGCACTATGTTTGGACAAATCCTAATTTAGAACCCAACTAGCCTGAACTACGGGCTCATGACAGGTGACGGTCAGTTTCACCTTCCCACCCACTCAGAAAACCATAATCAACCAGAGGTCAGGATTCGTTTTCCATCTGCTCAGCACTCACATTGCTCCACCAACCATTCTTCCCGTTTTACAGAGGGGGAAAACTGAGGAGGAAGAGATTTGTGATATGCCCAAGATCCAGCTATGGTTACACACATCTCCAAGATGTTAGGCCTTGTGATTTTTTTTCTTCCAACTGAGTTAGTATTTGAGGACCACAGCAGCTTCACCTGTGAGAAAGCTTTAATTCTTGACTGGAGCGCTGATGCCGCATTTTAGGTGGTGCTGTCAGCTGCTTTTCCGTGGTGCTGTATCCTTCACAGGTAAAGCTACAACCGAAACTCCAGTCTGGCAATGCCAGTTATCATCAGTCAAACCAGAGTGCGCCATGCATACAAAAGCTCATACCTTGAATAAAACTTTGTGGGTCTTAAAGGTGCCGCACTGGACTCAAAACTCTGTTCAGTTAAACCATACTTAGCGCAAACCATGCCTTGCAAACCCACTTTAAGCCATTTCTGATGCATCAGCTGCTTGCAAAGCAAGGTCTGTCAGTTCAGACATGAACCTAACCAAACTTAAGCCTTTTGCACCACCGTTTGGAGCTGTGTCAAAACAGGACTGCCTCTCCCAGTAACAGCTCTGCTTATCTGATCAACCTCCTGTACAGTTGGTTAGGTCAGCCATTGCTCCATCTAGAGCTTGTTCAATGGCTCCTCCTATTCCATGGAATAGCCTTCCTGAACTCTTAGTGGGTGTCCACATTGCAGAGGTTCCTCCAGTTGTGCTTGGCAGAGTGATTCAGAAGAGCTTTTGGACACTCCCATGGCTTTCTGACAGCCACAACTGTGGTTTCATTCTGATTGTTTTTAATTGTATTTTGTTATTGCTGTAATCAATTCTGAACCCAGCTCTGGAGAAAAGCAAGTTAAGAACGGGCTGAATAGAACAAACAATTTGGCACTGTGTCTGAATTTGAGCCCACGGTTGAATTTTCACCAGGGAACCAGCTTGGCCTGTTTCAGACCTCTGTTCCTGCTTGTCCTTTTTTCTCCACAAACCACTCCCCTTTGCCAAACCTCTTGAATTCCTATCCAGACCTGCCTGCTTTCCTACTTGAATGCCCTTGGTGTTTCTTGATCCAATCTGAGCCTGCTTCAGCTCTGGACTAGAAGCCACCACAGATCTTATCCAAAAGCGAATTGGTGGAAAGTGCCCTCAAATCGCAACTGACTTATGGCGACTCCACAGGGTTTTCAAGGCAAGAGATGCTGAACTTCTTCCTTGGTGGTCTCCCATCCAAAAACTAACCAGGGCTGAGCCTGCTTAGCTTCCAAGATCCTTTGAGACTGGGCTACCCTGGGCCACCCAGGTCAAGGCCCAAAAATGCATTACCAATCTTTTATTGGAGGAGCAAGTCAAAATAAAACTAGCCTTTGTCCAAACCTACACAATGATTCTTCAGCTCACTCACTATTTTAAAATGATGGGCTCATTTCCACAAAGGTCTGAGATCACTAATTCTATGTCTGTATACCACACAAGAAAAGAGATATTAGTCATCAGTGAAGTATACAAACAGGTGTGGACATCTTCTGGCAAGTCTACACTACATTCAACTTCCCCTTCGTGTCTAGGGCTTTCTTGAGGTCTTCTCAGGAAGTTTCTGTGAGAGGAAGAAACTGGGTACCAGATGATTCTTCTGTGTTTCCCCATCCTGCTTTCACATCCTGCAGGAAACGCCCCCCCCTTTGAACCCACCCCCCTCATATCCCTTACAAGCCTCAAACCTGGATGATATCACCAACAGAGAGGGATGTAGGACCTGATTAACAGAAGGATAAGGTCAGTCCCATAACAGGAAGAGTTTCTACCAAACAACCAATAGAAAGAAGACCTAATACAGTCCATAGTTCCCCACCTCTGTACTAAAAGATGTTCCATAACTGATACTAGTGACTCTTTTCTTCCCCAAACTTATGAAACATGCTGTGGGGACCCAATTTGTCATTTGGAAATCCCCATTATGTATCAATTCCAGACTGAAAGCAACGCTGTGTCCCTGTGAGGGGTGTTTTCGTTATTATTTTCAGAACCATACGAGTGCGGCAGATTAGCTGTAGCAGTACTCTGTGTGGGAGTCCCAGTCTTGCGATAGGGAGAGCGCTGTTTAAAGTACGAGGCCTGGTTTGCACGGGCTGGCCAGAGACACAGTTTCAAAATCATTCTAAAGCCATCCAGTCAGATTTGTTTTTTACTTAAACCATCAGATCTATTTATCCAATTCCAGTACGTTTTTATCCCTCCCTTCCTCAAAAGTATGCTAGATGGCACGCATGTTTCTCCCCTCCCCTCCTTATCTTCACAACAACCTTGTGAGGTAGGTTAGGCTGCATGTGTGTCTAGCTCAGGATCACCAAGTGAGCTTCAGGGCAGTGTGGGGATTTGAAGCTTAGTCCAACACTTTCACCACGCCAGGCCAGATTGGCTCAGGGATCCTGGCGGGTTTTTTGCCTTCTGGGTACAGAGCAGGGGTCATTGGGAGACTGGGAACATAGTTGTGAATTTCCTGTGTTGTTCAGGGGTTTGGACTAGACGGCCCTTGAGGTGCCTTTCAGCTCTGTCTTTCTACCATTATATCACACTGGCCCTTGAAATGTTTTCCACTGTACACAAAGACCCACAAACCCACAATAACTATACCACCCATTCACTCAAATTCCTCCCAGTCTTTCTCAGCACAGTTAATAAACAGACAGAAGGGGAAAGAGGGAGAGGAGAGTAAACTGATTTGGGACTAGCAGCTCAAAGAACTGTTGAACTTGTGTTCATATCCCATCAGCTGTTGGCCATCTGCTCCTTACTAGCTAAGTCACAAATCCCTAAGGATGTCAACTGCCTGGAAAAACAAAAAACATTCTCTCCCCTTTCATAGAGACTTAATGGGATGTTGTTTTACCTCCATGCCATGAAAAAAGTAAACCTCTATTAAAACGGCAGGATGCTTTTCTCCAGGCTTGTTGGCAACCCCTTAAATCCCCCCCTTCCTCAACCTTTTGGTGCTCAAAGAATTTGTCCCAGAAGCACCAGAGGAAAGGAATCCTTTATGCACAGAACTTTTTTTACAATAAAACTGCAAGAAGGGACTTGGCTTTTTTGTTGAATTTGGAGGGTGCTCCATTCTGAGCAAAAATGCACAGGAAAAACAGCCAAATTTATTCCACTTCCTAGGTTTTGAAGAAATCTGCAACTGAAAGGAGGTGGAATTGAGCCTAGGTTAGAGGTTAAGCAGGCCAAAGGAGACGGACTCTGATTCCCAGGAAATCAGACATCCTGCCTCTAATTTTTCTGAATAACTGCAAGACTAACAGTACAATCCTAGACAGAGTTACTCCAGTCTGAGAACAATGGGCTCAGACTGGCATAACTTTCTTTAGAATTGTGTCACCCTGCCATACGGTAAATAAATAAATAATGTAAGCACGCTGCCTGGGAAGTAATGCAAAATGCTCCCTTATGTACACGCAATACTCTTTGCGCCTCCCACTTCTGCAAAACCCAGTCCAGGTTTTTTCCCCCCTCTTATGAAATTCTGAATTTAAATAGATTGCATCCTTGCAACCACAAACTTCCCAAAAAAGTCCCACACCAAGAAATAGACGTGGCAGAACTTTGATATGCAACTGCAAAGTAGCTGGTTCCAAGATTATGATGCAGCCTGACCCAGATTGTGCTTTAGAAAGCAAAAATGCACTGTGTCTTAGGAAACACATCCACACATTTTAGAGAAGGGGAGGAGGGAATGGGAGGGACATGCCCAGAAGAGGGTGTGTCCAAGACTTCCAGGCAATTCAGACAAGGCTTTTAACTCTAGTAAGATTCAAGTGTCTTTGACAACACAAAATAATGTGATGCTCTGTGTGAAAAATGTAGTACACTTGACACCCCCCCCAAGTTTCTGTACCAAACTGTGTGGAATAACTGCCACCTTTATCACACCATAAACTTCAGTCTTTTCTCCACCACAAGGTCGCCAACAGGCCTGGAGAAAAATGCCCTACCTCTTTAATGGAGGCTTCATGGGTAGAAATAGGGAGCTGAACCTCTTCATGACATGGAGGCATATGATATCACTTGGTAAATAATATCTCATCGAGCCTCTACTAAAGGGACTGAATTTTTTTAATTCAGGCCATCGGCATCCCGAAGATCCAAACCTTAAAACTTTTGTTTTTAGGAGAAGTTAAGCTGTAGTTCACAGGATGCCAGAGATCCCATGATTCTGTTAAGAGACCTGCAAAACAGAGACCCCATTCATATGAGTGCCTTCAATTTCCTGAACCCTTAATGGACTTCTAACTCCTGTCTGCTTTGCAAAAAGGAACTGAAGTGCACCTGAACAAGAATCTTGAAGATCCTTATGAGAGGAAGGATCTCTACTTTGAACTGTTTGTTCATGTGAAGTTTACTAGGGCAGTCTCTTCCCCAAGATGTTTATATTCACCATGCTAAAACAAACAATGTCTTCTTTAGAAAACTAAACACAAAGGACACCTTGGAGGTATCTCAGTGGTCTTGATTCAGGGGCTAAACAGCGTGCTCATGTGTTTGAAATAATAGCATGTGCCCCATTTAAGGCTAAGGCACACCCTCATGAAAAAACCCTACAGGGATATCTCTGTTCATGCAAGCACAACTTGGATCTCCAAACAAGAAACAGAGTCTTTACCCAGGGTTTCAAAGGCACTGTGGTAGTCTGGCCTGCATCCAAGGCCTTCAGAGCAGCGGCATACATGCAATTGCCCCATTGGATTCTCATGAAACAGGCAGGCTAGGTTTCAACATGCTGGAGTTCTTGGGAAAACACGGGTTTGAGATCAGCTCTCCCTGTTTCTGGACTCTAGCCATCATTCCCACTCTGGTTTTTAGAACTGTTTATAGTGGGAGTCCCCAACCTTTTTGAGCCCATGGGGACCTTTGAGATTCTGACAATGGCTACCCCAGGAGGCAGAGGCAGCCACAAAATGATGGTCACAAAGTGAAGATTCTTGTAGCCGGTGGTGGCAGCTGCCGCCAAAGCACCTGTTTTTAAAAATCTGCATGGCCAATCAGCTCTCCAATAGCCATTTGCAAGCCTTGCTGGGCAAAAGTCCTGCCTGCCCTACCCATTCCCTAAAAATGATGCCCGAAACGGATGGTGGGTGCTGTGGTGCCCACAGGCACCATGTTGAGGAACCCTGGTTTATAGACTGACAAAGGGGGAAAGGGGCAGGGTGCCCACCTGATCTTGCTTCCACTTTCCCGTACTCCCCTGCTTCGCTGGAAAGAGACGTTGTGCATCTCTCCTTGAAAGAGATGTGCAAGGCTGTGGTCACACGTGCTAAATAATCCAGTTTCAATCCACTTTCAGTGCACTTTCCAACTGGATTTTGCCAGTTCACACAGTAAAATCCAGTTGGAAAGTGCACAGAAAGTGGATTATTTAGTGTGTGTGACCGCAGCCCATGTCTCTGCAAGATGCGTTACAATCAAACAATACAAAGCACAGCAACAGCTAGTTTTCCCTACACGGTTGTCTCACTATCACAATTGTTACCGAGTGTCCTTTTATGCTTTCAAGATTTATTTTTATCAGGGGCTTTTAGGCTAGAAAGGCAGCCTATAAATAAACAAATAAACTCAGTGACATTTCCTGCTCCTCCCACTTTTCACAGCACTCAAAATGGACCCAGAGAGTACATGTATGTCCCTGCTGGAACATGCCTGGGGGGGTACTCCAGTCAAGGGTCTTCAGAGTGCCAAAGGCAAGAGAGAAATTCCATTTAACTCCCCCTCAGTGGACACCACTGGTGGCAAACAGAAAACAGTGGTGCCCACTCCTCTTTTTAAAATGTATGGACTAGAGACTTTTCAGGTATCCAGCCAGAAAATAAATGTTAATCCACAAGAGAGAGAGAGACAGAGAGAGGTCATCTTGCAAAGTAAGCAAAACTCTTATCCTGCTGAAGAAAGATAAACGTGAAATGGGGGAGGAGATGCAGCCAATTCTGATTTCCAGGGAATCTGTGTTTTTTTTCCAGCCAAAACATTTACCTTCTTGAAAACCATACAAAAATAGCAAAACACTACTAAATTTAGCCACTGTATGAAACGAGTGGTATGGAGGAGGAAACCCGTATCTATTTTCATAGCTGGGTTAAGATTCCTTGGTGTTACTTTGCCCGATCCAACCGTTCCTTCCTCTAAAGGCTGGGAAATATTTTTGTAGCACTGGGGAGAAGACCTGAGGGGCAGGAACGTCTGACCAGCATTTGCGTGTGTGTGTGTATATTCACCTAAGACAGATGGCACACGAGTTTTTAAATCCATTCCTCCAGACCATCTATGTCCCACTGAGTTCCATGGGATTTACTCCTAACCAAGCATGCCCAGGACTGCGATGCCAACCTCCAGGTGGGACCTGGGGATCCCCAAGAATTACACCTCATCTCCAGACTACAGAGATCAGTTTACCTGGAGCAAATGGATGCTTTGGAGGGTGGACTCTTATGGGCATTGCACTGTAGGGAGGTTCCTGTCTTCTCCAGGCTCCACCCCCAAATCTCCAGGAGTTTCCCAACCTGGATCTGGCAACCCTACTCTCCCCCCCCATGGCCAGGCAGGACTTGGCAACCGTCCCAGAGTTCAGTGCCACTTACTCTCCAGTAAGCGTACGTAAAACCGCAGCCCTGCACCCTCGATCTCCTGCAAAGGTTTCTGCGGGTTTGAAACCCGATCCTCTCTGCATGCCAACGCGGAACTAACTCCCGCTGACATCAAACAAAGTTTGATTCGGATTGCAGGATGAAACTTTCCCAAAGGCGCCAGAACTCCTGCGGCTCTGTCTCGAGCTGGAACCCAACATGATTACTCAGATATTTGTTTTGCCAGGGAGACGTTTTTTGCAAGCCTCCCTTGGTTACTCCTCCTTCCTCCCAGGCACCACCGACCCTAAGTAACTCTTCTCTGAAATTTACTTCCAGGCGAGCCTGCTTGGGGTCGCGGGCTGCAGTCCTAGAATTCGATCCAGCACGCTTCGATCCGGCGGGCGGTGAGACTTTCCCACTTCCCTCCAAAAGCCTCGGAAACACAACTGCAACCTTTACAAAGTGAGGGAGCAGCTGGCGCCGAATTTAGGAAGTCTTTGTGAAAGCAGGAGTGAAGTCCGGGAGGAGGGGTCTCGAAAAGTACAGCTGCAAAAATACAACTCCCAAAATTTGTTTTTTAAAACGCATGATACCACCCCCCGCCCGCGCGCAACCAGAAACGGGTTCCACTGCAGGCAACTCCAGCCGAAGTTTGCACGGCTCTGGTACTGACCTGCTGGAGCTCGTTGGTGAAGTACAGGAAGGTGATGGCCACGCAGATGGACTGCACCAGCACCGCGAAGATCAGCACCAGGCCGCAGGTCTGCCCGGGGCTGGGGCCCGCCGAGGCAAACATCATGGTCGTTTGCAGACAAAGAAGGCGGACGGCGACCCCCGGGCAGGCCTGCAGCTGGGCGAAGCGAGGCGAGGCAAGGCGCCGGAGAGGGCGCGGGAGAGACAGGAGAGGAAGGGCGGCTGTTACTGGGTGGAGACTGCTTTTTTGTTTTGAGGTGGAGCCCTTTCCTGGCTGGGTGGGTTCAAATTCGGCCTCCCTCCCCTCCCCCTTTGGGAAAGTGTGCATGGCGAGAAAGGAAAGAGAAAGAAAGCGTTGTTTATGCGCCCCGCCGCCATAATTATCTTCCCTCAGAACAAAGTTCTCGGTGGCACCCAGAGTTTTATTCTAGATAACAGGCTTTCGTGTGTGGACGCCCCCTTTTCCAGATCTCTGAAAAGTGGACCCAGACTTTGTTCGGCTGCTTCAGACCAACGCTGAATTTATCTGTCCACAGAACAAAGTTTGAGGCCAGTGACACCTTTTAAGACCAACAAAGGTTAATTCTGGGTATCAGCGTTCCTGTGCAAACACATGTCTTCAGATTTATCTTTCCACAGTAGCTGACGTTTCATGGTACTTCAAACTTGATTTTGATTTGGGGTATATTTTGAGTCACTCTTGTCAGAGAAGTCCTGCAAATAACAAAAAGTTTCTGGGGCTTGTTCTAAGGGGTCCACTAATTTCAAGGTGGAAAATGCAAAGAACAGCATAACCGGAATAGGGTCCATGCTGTCAAGTGGCATGCTGGGGGGGAATCCATGGCTCTGAAGGGTGCACAGGGATGCCAGCAGGCCCAGGGGAGGGGGAATGTCCTGTGTGGAAAATGGGCAGCTAAAGCTTCCTGTGGCATGGAGGTCAATAACGTTCCATGAGGCCTCTGTTAAAAGGAGAGGGTGCTTCCCCCCCCCCAGTCTTGTTGACAGCCATCAATCTGCAGTGCATGTAGGGCTAGGAACCTCCAGCTGGGGCCTGGAGATTTCCCTGACTTACAACTGATCTGCAGGTAACAGAGATCAGTTCCCCTGGAGAAAATGGCTGCTTTAGAGGCTGGACAATGGCAGGAGTCCCCCACCTTTTTCCAGCCTGTGGGCACCTTTGAGATTCTGACACGGTGGTGGGCACAGTCACAAAATGGCTGCCACAGGCGGTGGATCCAACCACAAAATGTCAGGGAGTGAAGTTTTACATAAGAACATAAGAGAAGCCAATGTTGAATCAGGCCAACGGCCCACCTAGTCCAACACTCTGTCACACAGCGGCCAAAATATACCACATGCCATCAGGAGGTCCAGCAGTGGGGCCAGGACACTAGAAGCCCTCCCACTGCTGCCCCCTCCAGCACCAAGAATAGAGTGCATCACCTGCCCCAGACTGAGAGTTCCCATCTATACCCTGTGGCTAATAGCCACTAATGGACTTCTGCTCCATATGTTTATCTAATTCCCTCTTGAAACTGTCCATGCTTGTAGCTGCCACCACCTCCTGTGGCAGTGAATTCCATATGTTAAGTTTTGCATAACTCTAATAGTAACTCTCCAACTTTTCAGGCAGAAGTTCTCTTTAACATGATGCCTTTTAATTTGCACAGCCAATCAGAAGCCCTGTTGGGCAAAAGCCCCTCCGGGAACAGTGATAGGCGGAACTGTGGTGCCCATGGGCACCATGTTGGGGACCCTTGGACTCTGTGGCATTATACCCGGCTGAGTTCCCTCCCTTCCCCAGACCTTACTCTCTTCCGGCTCCACCCTCAAATCTCCAGGAATTTCACAACCTGGAGCTGGCAACCCTAAGTATCGCTGCACTTAGTGCAGCATGCTTCAGTCCTGGTGATCCTATTTCAATGTGACACTGAAGTTGTGGAATCTCACATGAATTTGTGCTTGATTTTTTAACAAGCTTGGCTTAAATTTGGGCCTCAGTTCATGTTTGGCTTGCCGTTGCCCATCTTGAACTCGGAGTGTGCAAACATGCCCATTGATTCACTGGTAGCTGCACACTGCAGGCGACAGATGGGTAGCCATGTTAGTCTGTCCGTAGCAGCAGAAAAGAGCAAAGCTCCAGGAGCACCTTAAAAAACTAACAAAATATGTGGCAGGATTATGAGCTTTCGTGAGTCACCGCTCGCTTCTTCAGATTCTTTAGGAGATAGACAGTGGTATGTGGACTGCCTTTCAGGGAAGTGTATTTGCTATTTCTGGTTCTCATTGAGGAAGCCCAGATAAGCTTCTAAGAAACACCAGAGGTTTTTTTGTTTTCAGCACACAGTATGAAAACCGCAGGTTTAACCCGTGTGTGGTCTTTTGCACAAAAAATATATTAATAATTCTCAACGCCCTCCACATCCATGTATAAAGGTACCCTAGGCGTGCTACTCCTGGGCCCATGAATCCCAGGAGCTTTTCAGGGGTGGAGCCCAGGAAGAAGTAGCATCATGGGAACAGTGACATCATTTCCGGATGTTCTTCTGGAAGTGACATCACAGCCCCTGTGATACTCTAGGAATTTCCCCAGTTTGTGTGGTAAAGACAACAGTGTTTCTTCCCCTCCAGAGTTTCTCCCCCTGCTCACTTGATTGAGCACAGAGAATCAAGGGTGGGGGAAAGGAGTTCACGCACCACAGGCAGGTACTTGGTAAGCCGGATGTAAAAGAATCGTTCTCTATAAAGTGGGTTGTATAGTCTGTGCATAGTAGATCAGTTAGTCTTGGATATGACACTTTGTTATTTTAATAGATTCATTAAACACTTGTACACACAAAGAATGAAAGCTAAGCCACTGTGGGAAACCCCTGTGTTGATTTGATGTGCAGCTGCAGTTTTCAAGCTTTAGCAAGCTAAGGACTCCTATTTTGATTGAACTGTTCTTGTGGGGGACCCCCCCCTCCGATTTGGTGGCATCCATGGCATGCCAGGCAGCCCTTTTCAAAACATCTGTGGCAAGCAATGTTCCCTCTAAACTGAGTTACTGTGAGCTAGCTCACAGTTTTTTAGCCTCCAGCTCACACATTTTTGTCTTAGCTCAGGAAGGATGGCTCCAGAGCAAACTAATTGATGCAGTAGCCAAATCGCTCGGTCATAGCTTTAAGGCCAGTAGCTCACAAAGTAGAATTTTTGCTCATAAGACTCCACAGCTTAGAGGGAACATTGGTGGCAAGCCACGCATATCTCATGGAGGCCTCTGTCCTCTAGTGTCCTCAGATACAGTGAGACCAGCACCATCTACCCCTTAAAAGCAGCCTTAGGTATGATGTTTCTATTGCCTGATTCCATAAAGCCCAACTCAAAAGGACACCCAATCCAAATTCTAATCACTCTCATTCTTTGATTGGACGGGACTTTGCAGTGGAGATGGAAAGAAGTTTCCTTATAGGTCAATAGCTTCTAGGTAGAGGCCAGTTCAACAACTTTGGGAAGAGGCCTAGGCTTCTCCCACCCCTTGTGGCTGCCATTTTCTCCACTACAGCATCAACAGGTTTCGGGGGTGCAAGGGTTGCCAGCCTCCAGGTGATGGCTGGGGATCTCCTGGGATTACAATTGATTTCCAGGTGACAGAGATCACTTCCCCTGGAGGAAACGGCTGGCTTGGAAGGTGGACTCTGTGGCAATATACCCAGCTGAACTCCCCAAGCCCTGCCCTTCCCCCCAAAAAAATAATCTCCTGGCATTTCCCAACCCGGAGCTGGCAGCCCTATAAAAATACAAGATAATTCGTACAGCCTATAGCCAGGACTATTTTGAGGCAGGAATGCACAGGAACGGAGTTCCGGCTGGCTTCTGAGTTGGCCACGCCCAGCAGGAACTCATTAGCATAATAGGCCACACCCAACAGCAGAAACTAATTACGATTGGCCACATTAGGGGTGTGTCGCCTAACATGCAAAGGAGTTCCTGCTACATAAAAAGCCCTGAGTTTTGACAACAAACAAGGTAAACAGAATAAGAAGCAAAAGGTGGGTGTGGCTGGATGACCACACTTCTGGTAACATAGGGGTGTGGCCTAATATGATAATATGCTGTGCTGTCTGGGTGTGGCCTAATATGCTAATGAGTTTCTGCTGTTGGGTGTGGCCTATTATCCTAATAGATTCCTGCTGGGCTTTTTCTACAAAAAGAGCCCTGCCTATAGCAATAATTAGGACTGCAGTGGCTCAGTGGTTAAGACACTGAACTGCAGACTGGAAGGTTGGTAGGTCAGCAGTTCAAGACCTGAGTGCTGCATGATGGAGTGAGCTCCCATCTCTGGCCCCAGCTCCTGCCAACCTAGTAGTTCGAAAGCAAGAAATTGCAAGTAGATAAATAGGTACCACTTTGGTGGGAAGGTAACAGCATTCCATGTGCCTTGGCATCTAGTCATGCCAGCCACATGACCACAGAAACATCTTCGGACAGTGCTGGCTCTTCGGCTTGGAAACGGAGATGAGCACTGCGCCCTAGAGTCGGATTTGACTGGCTTTCGAGCAAGGGAAACCTTTACCTTTATAGCAATTATTGGTGTGGGTGTTTTTTTAGAAACCCTCAAAATGCCCTTCAATAGCACAGGAAGGAAATTTGCCAGGGAACTGACAGCTGACAAAGTGACGTGCCTGGCGAACTCCTGTGTAGAAGAATCCACATTCGCAGCAGCAGTGAATGCCAAACCTGCATATCCTTGCCATGTGGGTGGCAGCCCTGGAAAAGCTTTCACAGTATGCACATAGAAACAGAAAAAAGATCCGCGTTCTAAAAAATTTGAACTTCTGTTTTCTACTGAAAACCACCACCGGCTGTCATTGTTAGTGGATGCAGAGTAGCGTCTTTCCCTCTGGGTGCCGAAATTCCTTGCATTGGAAAATAGAGTGGAAATCAATTCAGTTTTGCTATACAGATGCCAGCCTCCAGGGATTTCCTGGAATCACCGCTCGTCTTCAGACTGCAGAAATCAGTTCCCCTGGAGAAAACAGATGCTGTAGAGAGTGAGACTGTATGGCACTGCACCCACTGAGGTCCCAGTCTTCCCTGGGCTCCATTCTCAAATCTCCAGGAGTCTCACAGCCCGGATCTAGCAACCCTGCCCCACCATCCCTTGCTGATTGCCAGGGGGCACCTGGCAACCCTAGTTTACATCTGATGGCTGTATTAAGACTGTACTGCCTTGGTGCCATTCAGTCAATTAGAGCTCCTAGGACTGAAGTATTAGCTCCCAGCAAGGCAACAGCACATTTCCTGGCTAATGTAAAAAGGAGACCTGGAATCAGCAAGAGTTGATGTCTGGTTTCAAGCTAGAAGCTTCCCACTTCTTTCTGTTGACAGCATTTTGCATTAAAACATGCTTTGAATCCGTCAACAACCTTCCTCCTTATCAATCTGAAAAGCTAAAAAAACCAAAACCCAACTCTTAGAAGTCCAACAAAATTTTCCAGAGTATTAGCTTTCATAACTTCACTAACTCACAAATGCTTATACTCTGGAGAATTTTGTTCGTCTTTTAAGACGCTGTTTTTGAGTTTTGCTCTGCTGCTAACAGACTAATACAGCTGCCCACCTGGAAAAAATTTGGGAAAGTATCTGACCAAGGGAGCTTCGGCTCATGATGAAAGATTGTCTCCTGGAAAATCTTGTATTTCCTGGGTGCTACTGGACTTGAAAGGGGCTGCGGTGGCTCAGAGGTTAAGTGCCACAGTGAACTCCTGTCTCTGGCCCCAGCTCCTGCCAACCTAGCAGTTCGAAAGCAAGAAATTGCAAGTAGATAAATAGGCACCACTTCAGTGGGAAGGTAACCTTGGTATTTAGTCATGCCGGCCATGTGACCATGGAAACATCTTTGGACAGTGCTGGCTCTTCGGCTTGGAAACAGAGATGATCATCGCCCCCTAGAGTCAGATTCGACTGGCTTTTGAGCAAGGGAAACCTTTACCTTTTACCTTTTTACTGAACTTGAATCTTGCTCTTCTACTGCAGATTAGCACATAGAGTTGCCAGCTTCCAGGTGGTGGCTGGAAATCTCCCAGAATTACAACTGGTCTTCAAATGACAGAGGTCAGCTCCAATGCTCCCTCTAGGCTGTGGAGTCTTGTGAGCAAAAATTCTACTTTGTGAGCTACTGGAATTGAAGCTGTGAGTGAGCGGTTTGGCTACTGCATAAAACAGTTTGCTCTGGAGCCATCCTTCCTGAGTTAAGACAAAAATGTGTGAGCTGGAGGCTAAAAAACTGTGAGCCAGCTCACACTAACTCAGCTCAGAGGGAACGCTGGTCAGCTCCCCTGGAGAAAATGGCTGCTTTGGAAGTTGGTCTCTGCTGACGTCCCTCCCTCCCTTCCACCCACCCCCACCCTCCCCAGGCTCCGCCCCTAGAACCTCCAGGAATTTCCCAACCCAGAGCTGGCAACCCAACCAACACGGCTACCTGCCTGACACTAATCTGAAAAAGCGGGGGAGGAGGAGGAGGGGCTGCCGGCAGTCTTCCCAAGCAGAAGGACGTCACACTATCTGCTTTCATTTCTTCCATTGGGGCATAACTGAAACTGCTCCTGAAAGGTGTGGAAGAAACCCGATCAACGCTGGATGCAAAATGCCCACCTAAAAATAAATACGCAGGGAAGCCATTGAAATTCATAAATGTAAACACAATTTCAACAGGAAAGAAGAGAGTTTAAAAATAAATGGGGCATGGTTTCCTGTCCTGAAAAACACAAAATGCTCGAAAGCTGGCAATAGCACTACAGATAAGATTAGAGTTTCAATAGCCATTCCACACACAAAAGAACCTCCTCAGGAAACAATCCATAGACAAAATAACCTCCTCAGGAAAGCTCCTCCATTAGCATGTTAATAGCCTGGAGAACTACACTAGATAATTGACTCAGACCTACCCCACCTTCCAGGGTAGAAATAGATTACTTGCCTATCAGTTTTCTGTTCACCTTGACACAGAGAGTACTCCATCTGTCTGTGTTATACCTCTGAGGATGCCAGTCACAGCTACTGGAGAAACGTCAGGTCCTACAATGCCAAGACCATGGCCACACAACCCGGAAAATCTGCAGCAACTAATGAACTCCGGCCGTGAAAGCCTTCGACAACATATTAAAAATAAATAGGCTGGAGAGGCGTTGGTGATGGTTTCTGTGTTAGAACTGAGTCATGGGACCATTTATAATGGGGTGAATGGTGAAGAAAGCGTGATCCTGCGAGTTGAGAGGGTCATCTGACCACTTATGACGCAAATGGGTGGTTTGTCCAGTTGGCTTTCTGCTCACCATTGCAGAGTCTCAGAAAGCCCCCAGTTAAAAGCGGCATGAAAAGCAGCCAATCTGTTCAGCAATCCCCATGTGCTGTTACCAGCACTCACATGACTGCCTCAGCTTGTGGTACCAGCACATGTGTGAAGCAGTGACCCACATGGAGGATAAGCATGTGAAGCGGTGTCCTGATTCACGGTTTCTGCAACAAGTATGTTTGCTGCTTATACACTGATACTTGAAGAGACAGACCTTAAATGTGTAGCATGGAAATGCATGATCATAAACATGCAGTGGACATAGGCTAAGGAGCCACCGACCATCATTTATTAAGATGTGCAGTACAAAAACATAGAATGGAAAAGAAACATAGAATTAAAACCCACACAGCCCTGCCAATAAGATTCCGGTCTAAATTCATGGATACTTCAACAGATGTGACCCAGGGGTTGTGTTCTAACACAGTATGGACATTGACTGGGCAATGCAGGCTGAACAGCATTAAAAAACCCCAAAAACCTCCAGAGAGCAGAAGAGAACTGTGTGATCTGTCTTTTCAAGAAGACTCGGATATGACTGGAGAGGATGTTGAGACTGAACTGGCCATTACTTATCATCTGGCAGCATTTATTTTGCAGCTGCAGGGGTTACACAGAGGAAACTCTTCATTTTTACAGTTGGATAATCAAACTGAAGTCCACAGATGGGGGGACTGCAAGTTATCATTGCCAGCAACATCATTACTATGAAGGACCAATACGTCTTGGACTCAAATTAAAAAGCGATGCAGAAGGGGATTGAGCATGAATTCTAAGAGGGACAGCTCCAACTAGTAGAGCTTGCTTAGGACATTAAATGCCTTTGTTCATTTAAACTTTTCCATTCTGCCTTTCTCCCAAGGAGGATCCTAAATCAAAAAAAGGCTTCATTGGCCATGCCAGTCAGACTCAGAACCAATGCCCCAAAATGGTTGGCATCAAGTTGACAGAGACCTGAAATCTCAGGCAGCTGATTCACATGTTAAGGTGTACAAGGGTTGGGTCTAGGATGTCTCCAAGGGGCCACTTAGGGGGCCCACCCCAGTTCATTTCAAGTGAGGAAAATGGCACGGGGAGAGGCCTGAAGCCCCTTGCCCATGTCTGCTGTGGTCCTGTCCCAAGTTAGGCACCACACACATAGGAGGGGAGGAGAACCTGCAACTCATGTCCGACTGTTACACAAAGCAGAGTTCCCAGTGTTGCCAGCTTCAGGTTGGAAAATACCTGGAGATTTGGAGGGTGGAGCCTGAGGAGGGCAGGGTTTGGGGAGGGGAGGGACTTCAATGGGGTATGATGCCATAGAGTCCGCCTTCCAAAGCGGCTATTTTCTCCCGAGGGAACTGATTTTGGTCATCTGGAGCTCAACTGTAATCGCAGGAGATCTCCAGAGGTTGGTGACCCTGCTCACCTGCTAACTCTGTAATGTGAGATTTGGCATATAGTTTGGGCCACACAGTTGTGTTGAGAAAAACAACAAAGAAAAACAATAGAGTCTGTTGCTCAACACCCCCTAAACAACAGCCAAGATTACACGGAGCATGGCACAACTGAAGGTCACTCGAGGCAATGTTACCATACTATACCTTACCCTGAGGAGTACAGAAGAACTAATGAGAAGAAGAGGATGAGGAGGAGGAGGAGGAGATTGGATTTATACTCCACCCTTCACTGGGAGTCTCAGAGCAGCTTACAAACTCCTTTCCCTTCCCCTCCCCACGACAGAGGTTCTCCTGTGAGGTAGGTGGGGCTGAGAGAGCTCTGACAGAAACTGCTCTTTTTCAAGAACACCTCTGAAAGAACTATGGCTTGCCCAAGGTCATCCAGTAGCTAATTATTAATAGAAACAGGTCACAAGAAGTAATAATTCCTCAGAACTCCATGTTAGTTAGACTGCATCTGGAATACTGTGTCAAGTTCTGGGGGCCCACACTTCTTGCTTCTTGGCCCACACTTTAAGACAGGTGTAGAAGAACTGGAACAGATTCCGAAGAGGTTCATCCAGATGATTCAGGGTCTGGAAAACTTGCAATATGAGGAAAGATTAAGGGGAACTGAGTGGGTCTTGGGCAACTCCTGATGCTCCCATACATTTCCCAGCTGAGTATCAGTCAGAAAGGTGAGGAGAAGGGCTGTGTCTCAGTGGTGGAACATATACTTGGCATGGAGAGGATCCCAGGTTCAATCCCCAGCATCTCCAATTAAGAGAGACCAGGCAGTGGGCGATCCAAAAAACCATAAAGAGCCACTGCCAGTCTGAGTGGACAATATTGACCTTGATGGACAGATGGTCTGAGGCAGCTTCACATATTCGGGAGTTTGTTTAGCCTGTAGAAGAGAAGAAGTCAAGCAGAGCTGCGTTCTTGAGGTATCTGTCAGAGGGAAGAGGGCCGGAAGTCATTCTCTGCTGCTCCCGAAACAAGACTAGATGTAGCTGGCTTAAGTTTCAACAGAGAAGATTTTGGTTAATTGGTGAGAGCAGCTTGACAATGGAACCAATCACCAAAGGAAAGGTAGGTTCTCCCTCACTAGAGGTCTTCAAGAAGAGCTGGACAAGCATCAGTTAGGAATGCTCCGCCTTTCAATTTATTTCATTGTGCCAGGGATTGGACTTGATGATCTGTATGTACCCCTCCAAAGGACCCTCTGTGAGAAAAAGGGAAGGAAAAGAGGAAGGGATGATAACACAGAGAGGAAGCCATGATCTCCCTCAATTGGATAAAGTATGGGGAAACAGATTATGTTAAGACATGCTTCTTCAAAGTGCAAGAGGCACTGGATTGTATGAATATCTGGGGCAGTGAGAAGCAGATAAGGACCACCACAAAAACTGAAGGTAGAGATGTTATCTTTGTGTCATAAGAAAAAGTATGGTCTAACTCAAAGGGATTTTTTAGCCTTTTCCTAAAGCTGGTTTTCTTCTAGTAGGGCTCAAAGATCAGAAGCAGTCCCTTCCTAAGAGAAAAATAACTGAGGAAATGCAAACGTTTGCTTGTGGGAAAGCATGAATTGTATGAAAGATCAGTTCCATCTCCTGCCCTGCCATATTAAATCGTACACACAGAGTTGCCAATCTCCAGGTGGGAGATCTGGAATCACAACTGATGTCCGGACGGCAGAGATCACGTCTCCTGGACAAAACGGCTATTTTGGACTGACTCTATGGCATTATATCTTACTGTGGCCTCTTCTCTCCTCACGCTTCACCCCCAAATCTCCAAAAATTTCCCAACCCAGAGTTCGCACCCCTACCCACACTCCATCCCACGCCACTTTACAAGAGAACTTGAGATGGGTTGTTTTGTATCACCCAAAGGATGAGTTCCAACCAGAGTTTGCACAGGCTCCTCATTGTCAATGAGAGGCACATGAATTTACATGACTGTGACTTATGCATGGGGGCCATGTCGGAACATGTTTTTTACACTCACTTTGCTTAGGGAACTAGTTTTCCTGGGTGCAAAATGGGGATCTGTTGGAAGTTGACTCCAGAGTGAAGTCAGCAGGGGTCATTTCGTAGAAAAAGAGGTGCCGGAGCTCATTAGCATAACTCATTCGCATATGACACACCCCCTGACATCACCGGAAGTGTGTCAGAAGGCAACACCCACCGCTCAGGCTCCACTGGACTGTTTTGGATTGCTAGCTATGGAGGGTGGAGTGCGGAGATCTGCCCTCACAGTGGAGGGAGAGCTTGTACCTGAATAAACCTTGGTCTTAAAAGGTGCCACTGGACTCTTTTGGATGACCAGTATGCGTAGGAAAGTGTGTGGCTGCTCGTGGGTCAAGGAGGGCAGCACGGAAGACGCGCATGGCCTCGAGCAGGAAGGGGGGCAGGGTGGTGGGGGGAAGAGGCACAGGAGGAGGCCAAGTAGGTGCAGGAGGCCAGGGCGGAGCTCCTCACAGGCCTCACAGGAGTCGCTGGGGCCCGCCTTGCAGAGGCGCCACGCCAGGGCCAGCATGAGGACGGGCAGAGCCTGGGCGGGGTGGGTGCCATGGCCCATGCAGTGGCGGAGCAGCTCGAAGGCCAGCTCATGACAGCACTCTGCTGGGTCAGCCAGCAGGTCGGGAAAGGTGGGGGGGCTGCTGGGAGCAGGAGGCGGGGCTTGCTGCATGTGTCCACCCCCTGAGCTCCTTACTGCTGGAGCCTCATTCCTGTGTCCTCTTGCAGGAAATGAGCCCTGGAAGTCAGCAACATCACCCTTGCATGTAAGGAGTGCAGAGGCAGAAATGCAGGTTTTGCAATGGGAGCAGCATCAACTCGATAAAGGTTATCGGTCCTTGTCCTCGGATAACCCTCCTCCACTGTTGTGTGCCCCTGCTAAGGCTTGCCAGACTGGTGTTTTAAAAACCTAATAGCTGAATTTTGGAGATGGGAACCCTGAAATAAGGGGTGCCCACTTTAGTCCCAAATAGTTGTGCTGGTTCGGAATGTTTAATCCATTTATTTGTTTACAAGATTTTTAGCCAGTCGTCTCCAAAGGAGGCTTTACATACAAATTTAAAACAGGACAAGGATTAAAAAGGAAAACAAAACAGGAATAGGAATCTTGGGAGCATTTCTGCCATCTAGGCTGAGCTTCTACTTCCCTTCTGGTGGCGGGTATCTAAGCTAGGCTTGCCAAGTCCCCCAGGGAGTGGGTAACTCTCCGCCCAGAGGTGACATCATCATGCTGGCTACGTTGGGGGCAGGACACTCTATAATTTGAGGGAAAACTCTATGGTTTTTCCTTGAATCCTAATGGCCCCGCCCCCAATGTGCTGACGTGATGACGTCACTTCCGGGTGGCGTCATCGCAGCGGCACGTGCGCAAAGTGCATGTGCAGGAGCTCCCAGGACAGCGCGGGACTCCCCCAGGGTGAGCCATTTCAGACTTGGCAACCCTAATCTAAGCCTAGGCGTGGCTACAGGAACAAGCCTTTCGGCTTGTCTGGGCCTTAATTCTTATCTTGTGGCAATCCCAGACACACACTGTTCAGTGTGGCAGGGGGGAAATGAGCCCAAAATCGCTGTTGCATTGATGGTGTGATGTCATTTCCGGGGCAAATCCAGAAGTGACATCATACTGTCAGTGTCACTCTAGCATTCACAGGAAACACGATGGTTCGCCCTGGAAGTGTCGCCACACTGTCGATGTGATGGGAATCTTCCATGTTCCCACCTGCCAGATGCCCTCTGGATGCCAGCCACTTGTGGCTCTGAACAATCTAGAACCAGAACAAGATGCCCTGTATTGTACTGCTTGTTTATTTATTTATTTTTTATTTTGTAAGCTGTCTTGGTTCCCCACTTGGAAGAAAAGCAGGGTAAAAAATGCTTCAAACAAATGTATTCGAAAGCTTCTGTTTACACATTATTCTCAGTGCAGCAGTGTCTCCTTAGTGCTTTTCATTCTTCTATCTTTATTGAGCTGATAAAACTGGAACTACAAGCGTGGATTGGATCATTCCGGCATGCTGTGGAGAGAGGAAGGACTTGCTGAGGAAAGCTGGGGGAAATTTTTTTCTCACTGGTTGTGATAGTTGCTGGAGATTTCGGTTCACTTTCCAATCATCTGTTGGAAACTTCCCAGCTCCTTTCTGGAAAAATGAAACCAGTCCGCACAGCATCTGAGTAATGTCTAGTCGACATAACTTGAAACAAAACTGAAAGCAAGCACGTTAAAGCTCAGACAAAACGTTTCCAGCACTCAAGCACTCCCTGTTTGGGATTTTTTTTTTTGGAAAACACTTTCATCAGCACAATACAGATAGAAGAATATACAGTAATAATCTCTGAATAGATGAGAGGAATGCTTTTCTTGTGGACTTCTTCAGTCTAGGCTTTATGCGATCAAGTCAGGTTCCAAATTCTTGACTGAGAGCCAGTACTGTGAAGTGGTTAGTAGGCTCTGGCTGGGAGAGATACAAGACTGATCTAAATTATACAGTCAGGTGGGTAGCCGTGTTGGTCTGAAACAACAAAACAAAGTTTGAGTCCAGTGGCACCTTTAAGACCAACAAAGTGTAATTCTGGGTATGAGCTTTTGTGTGCATGCATGTATCTGAAATGGATGTCTGTGTACACAAAAGTTTATACCCAGAATTACACTTTGTTGGTCTTAAAGGTGCCACAGGACTCAGACTTTGTTCTATCTAATCCCAGTGTTTCTCCAAGGAGCTCAGTATAAACCAGTACATGCTGCCTTATACTGAGTCAGATCATTGGTTTCTCAACACCAGTATTGCCTGCTGTGACTGGAAGCAGCTCTCCAGAGTCTTAGGTGAAGGTCTTTCACATGCCAGTTACCTGATCCTTTTAATTGGCAATCGTGGGGACTGAACCTAGGAAATTCTGCATTCAAAGCAGATGCTCCGCCACTGAGCCACCAATGTTCCCTCTAAGCTGAGTTAGGGTGAGCTAGCTCACAGTTTTTTAGCCTCCAGCTCACACATTTTTGTCTTAGCTCAGGAAGGATGGTTCCAGAGCAAACTAATTTATACAGTAGCCGAACCGCTCGCTCACAAGTTTAATGGCAATAGCTCACAAAGTAGAATTTTTGCTCACAAGACTCCACAGCTTAGAGGGAGCTTTGTGAGCCATGGTACCTCCCTCTGTATATCTGGATCTTCACAACAAACCTGGGACGTAGGATAGGCTGAGAGACATTGACTGACCCAAGGTCAGCAAGCTTCATGGCACACTGGAGATCTGAACCTATGTCTCACAAATCAGCCCTCTAACTACAACACCATCTCCCAGTGTACACATTAGGTGACCATAGGCAAGGCAGTCACTCTTAGTTTAAATTACCTTGCAGGATTATTCTGAGGATAAAATGGAAGGGGAAGAATCATGTAAGCCAGCAGGAGAAACAGGAGAAAGAAGGAAAGTCCACATGCCCCATCAGAACAGAGCATTAATTACATGGCCATCATGCCTTCTAAAATCAGAACGTCTGTTATATGGCTGTGCCTTCTATCAGGCAATGTGGGAGTTAAACTGTTGGACTTTATTTTGGAATTGTGTGCCTAGGCACAAGATATTGGACTGTGTATATATAGTGTCTTTACACCTACGTTGCCGTTATGTTTCACTTCTTGAGACTGTGTCTCCTTGTAATGTTTTTGTATGAAAAAACTGGGGAGAAAGATATATTTAAAAAAAAATCATGTTTTGTACAGCACTTGGACTGGGTCCTTTATAGTGAGCTTACATCATGTTAGGGCATGAACCGAGATTGCCTTAGCTGGGGCTAGCACAAACTTATGATGGGTGACATATGCATTACTCAAGCCCAATTACACCAAAAACCATTTGTAACAATGGGGCAGCTCTCCATCCTGTTTTTGCTATGGGTCAAGACCTTTGAAGGAAAGGTGACTGTTTTCCAAGTCATGCCAGGTTTTTCAAGGAGGTTCAATGCATGCGATGTTTCACACCCTTCTATGTATCTGTTTCAAAAATACAGTTCTCCCCCCCCCCCCGATGATGCTTTTACCAGAGAGTGCTGGTATATACTTAATTCAATCTATTGTTAGAGCAAGTCTGTTGTTAGAGCACATCTCTGCAAGTAGCTATTTGGAGAGAACCGTATCAGATGTTTTGTCTGCTTTTAAAGTTAGCGTAGAATGTTAGCAAAGGTATGAGCGACTCAACAGGAAGTCCTTGATTAAAATCTCTACAACCATTAACACTGGACAGCTGTAACCAGAGACTCCATTTTGAATACTGAGGTAATCATACCAGCTTCCTTTACTAGAGTTATTCAGGGATGAGTCAATGCAAAGGATGTTCATCTCATGAAAAGGCACATCAGCAGGATTCGGAACCAGATCTTTGGACGTCTGAGTCAGCAGTATTTCAGATATTAGATTTGTGACTCAAACCGAAGAAACTGGTAATTAGGGCGGAAACTGTTCTAAGTCACTGGACCTTATCCTGCGCTTCCGCCAGGGATCTCAGGTAGCTGACACGATGTTCCCCTCCCCCATCCTCCCCCTCCCCCTGCCCTATATGGAAGGCGGAGTGATTTCAGATGGACCCATATTCTAGCTGTATCTGAAGAACTGAGCAGATAGGACTCTCGAAAGCTCCTGTCCTGCCACAAATTTTGTTAGTCTTTAAGGTGCTACTGGACTTTTGCTCTTTTCTGCTGCCACTAACAGACTAGCATGGCGGCTAGCTAACCCATCTTGATCTAATATCGTGCTTCGTATGCAAACAATAATTTACCACCTAAAGGGGAGACCCTGTAAGATCTCTGTCTAATGTCTATCTAACTGGACCACTGTAACCATTGTACCACATTTGGCTGTACCACATTTTATAAATTTTAGTTCAATTTTAGTTCCCAGTGGGGACCCAAAGTGGCTGATACCATTCTCCCCATCTCCATTTTATCCTCGCAACAACCTTGTGAGATAGATTCGGCTGAGAGTGTGTGTCTGGCCCAAAGTCACCCAGCCAGCTTCCATGGCAGAAAGGGGGTTCAAACCTGGCTTTCCCAGATCCTACTCAGACAGGGTAACCACGACACCACACTGTTTCTTCATACATGACATGTAAAACTTCACTATGTAAGCAAACGTACTGAGGTTTGCCTTTGAAAGATGCACTTGTGTATAATTTACCCCCAAATTACATAAGGAGCCATCTTGGATGAAGGAAGCTCCCTTTTACTATTCTAAATTCACGATGAATATGAAATACACCTGAAAGTCAGTTTTCTATACTGCTCATTTGTACCAGTGGATATGTTTTTCTGAGATACACTAGCCTAAAAGGTGATTCATTTGTGTATATATTAGTGGAATCACTTTGGCTTTTGCGTCTTAACGCTTTAAAATCACAAGGTGGTTTTTCTGTTGTCTGAGCTGCTCTGTTAAATGAAGGAGAGGAATGCAGACCGCATCCAAAGTGACCTACATTATATTCAAGGCTCTGTTTTGGCGAGTTTGTCACTTCCTGCTTCCTCTGTGACCCACTTTACATACAGTTTATGGTTCAGTTCTGCAGGTCCCGTAAAACAGAAATGTTCTGCCAGGCATACGGTTGAGGCAACGAAGTTTCCATGTAATTTGGCCTCCCCCCCCTCATTATTTGTCCCAGCTTCACAAACACACAGGTGGCACAACCTCACTCAGATAAAAACTGCTATATTTATTTATTTATTATTATTTATTTTCCATTTATATCCCACCTTGCCAGGGAGCTATAGTGCCCAAGTCACCATCTGTTTTTTTATCTTTGATTATTAGTGTATTAATTTATTTTAAATAATTAATTGTATTATCATTTTTTACCTGTTCCAATTTTTTATTTTATAACCATTTATAAAATACAACTATCAAAGAAGACAACAAAGCTAACAGTTAACAAAATAAATTAATAAAATACAAAATCAACATATTTCGTAGGCAGAACAGAGGTTCCATAATTTACCTCATTGATATAATCAAAGAACACAGACCATTTCTCTAAAAATTTAGATTTTTTTCAGGATACTCCGCTTCTAACAGTTGTGAAGCTATTTTGTCCATAACCACTAGATCCCATAATTTCAGAAACCATTGTTTTACCATAGGAATCTTATTCAATTTCCATACTTGGGCTATTACAGTTTTCACCGCTAGTAACATAAGAGAAACCAAATCTTCCGTTGTTTAAGGAAAAGTCCTCTTGTCCCAGTAATTTAACAAAATGGATTCTGGTGTATAACAGGCCAGCAGAAGGCAAGGGAGTGTGACTATGAGATATGACTAGTTTGCTTGTCAAATGAATTAATATTATATAGGTATTTCAACATTACCCACTTTGATAAAGTTATACACGAAACGAGATGTAATATGCGTGGTTCGTTGGTGTTGATGGCATTTGAATTGCTTCCAGTAAACTGAATATTGGAAAAAGAATATCCACCTGAAAGACAGCAACCCTAAGCTATGTGTTTATACCAAGTCTACTTCAAATACAATAGTTACAAATGACAGTTCATACTTCATTACAGAGCTTCCAACATGGCGCTTTTGAATAGCATACAATCCATCTGGCTCCCCCAAAGCAAAGAGTAGTCTTGGTTTTCTTCCACTTCATTGGAGCAAGAGGTGCTTCAGAAGACCCCAGGAGGCATCACCTTCATGTCTTTGGGGAGTGACCATTCAGAAATAGCTGCCTCCCATCATAGGAGGATGCTTGGCTTAGAACCTCCCAACTTCCAAATGTAGCAGGCATTTTGCGATTCCAATGGCAGCCATTTTGTGTCAGTACCTATTACTCTCTCTCTCAGAATTCAGTCTCAGTGAAGTAGATCTGTCATTCATTAGTCCATGCTAAATGAGAATGCATCATGGATTTCAATCAACAATCCCCTTGGATGAAACGTCGTAGGAGAACATTGAGGTTCCACTGCTAAGCCTGTAGCAGTGCCATCCTAAGCAGATCTCCTCAGATTTTTCCCCAAGTTGGTCTACTTTATGGGACTATAGCAGGAGACCTTCTGGCCTGAGGTCCCTGTTTCCAGCCACCACTCGACAGGCCAGCAGAAGGAAAGGGAGGGACTCTTCAGCACCACGTTACTTCCTCCGTGAAACCAGAAGTCACATTGTCACACTGGGGCAACGCTGTAGGATTCACCCAAAATGCTATGATTTAACCAGAGCTTTGGGTGAATCTTAGAGCGTTGGCCCAATATGAAGATGCCACTTCTAGTTTCATGCTGGAAGTGACATTGTGTGATGGCGTGATACTGAAGCACTTGTCCCCACCATCCAAATTCTTTCACTGGGATGTCCGCCACAGCTGGCAACCCCAACTCCCAGGAAAGTGTTCTTAGGTTTGCACTATAAAGAACCTTAAGGTTCCCCAGAATACAGTCTGAAATTCACTTGGGTAGTGAACTATCAGTAGCAACAAGTGAGTAACAACTTCACATTTATTGTACATGGATAAATAATCCTCTTGGAAGGGCCTTGAGGAGGCCAAATGTCTTTTGTCAGTTGATGGCTTCTAGTTCTTACCGTAAAGATGGACAAAATCCATTCCATCCTAAGCTTTTGTGAGGATGCGTAACCATTGGCCTCAAATTCTGCATGTGATCTCTTTCCCTCAATCTGGCCTCATACAGGAGCAATGAGAACTGCCTCAACCAACAGGTAGGAGTGGCAGATCTTCTTGGGAGAAAGTCCTGCTGTTGTCTATGCTTGTAATTTATGAGAAATGGGTTGCTGATTTCTGTTAGTTTTGGGTTGGTGGTGTTTGAAAACCCCCCAATCCTTACTGTGAAACCAAGAAAAGTTATAAGAATCTCATTTTCCTTTAACTTCGCTTAGTTTCAAAATCTGTAACATTAATGGAAAGCCAACGTCAGGGAATCGGGTGATGATGTCTTGTGAACTGTTCTGGTTTCTGGAATGACTTTTCCTTATTTCCCCCAAAGCCCAAACAGTTTAATTAAATCAATGAGCTTGTTTAAAATTCTTCCAACTGAGTTACATGGATCTTATTGTGCTTTGCGGCTATGGGTTTTTAAATTATTATTGTAATGAGTTGCTACGAGTTCAGTCCATTGAACTGAGAAGAGAGAAATATATTTTCAGAAGAATGTATAAAAAATAAAGCAGGTACCCTTCTAACTGTAAACAGTATTGAAATACAGTAGACAAAGAGACAGACTAGCTCAAACAGAATGGGAGAAACAGATTGGGAAGGACAGGGCCCAGAAGGTCATGGAACTCCCCACTTTTGATGGGGTCCAATTGTCCCTCTGTCTAACTCGGTAAAGAGTCTAGGGGTGATTCTGGATCCAACTTTATTGCTGGAGGAACAACCTGATCCAGCCACAAAAAAGAAGAAGGCGAAGAAGAGTTGGATTTATACCCTGCCCTTCACTCGGAATCTCAGAGCAGCTCACAATAATCTCTTCCTCTTCTCTCCACAACAGACACCCTGTGAGGTAGGTGGGGCTGAGACAGCTCTGAGAGAACAGCTCTTGAGAGAACAGCTCTGAGAGAACTCTGTTTGACCCAAGGTCACCCAGCTGGCTTTATGTGGAGGAGTGAGGATCAAACCCAGTTCTCCAGATAGAGTCCTAGCTCATAAGATGACCCCCCCTTAACTCAGCTGATCTGGCCACATGGATCTATGCTATGGCTACCTCAAAGCTAGACTACTGTAATGCACTTTAGATGGGTCTGCCCTTGGCAACTCCAGTTGGTACAGAACACCATGTCATGGCTACTGTCAAATGGTAAGCAGAATCTGCATATCGCTCCCACTCTGCAGACACTCCATTGGTACCAGGCTCTGTTCAAAGTTCTAACTACAAAACCCTTAACGGCATTGGACCAATGTACATACAGGACTACCCCTCTTGCTGTGACAGCTCCATTTATCAGAGTCATGCCTTCCGAAGATGCCTCCATGCAAACAGGCAAAATCAGAACATCGCAAACTCTGGTTCTATAAAGAGACTAGAGAATCTCTAATACATATTTCCAAACTGTGCTTTTTTCTTTGTTTTTAAAACAGTGGTACTTGTATAATGTTGCACTGATTTCCACTAATTCCCTCCTCAGAACTTGGGAGAGCCCCCTACCCCCAAGGGGTGTGTGAGATGACAGCATCAGCTCTTTGTTTTGTTGGTGAAACTAAGCTAGTTTCGTGTGGGTAGCTATGCTGGTGTGCAGTAGAGGAGGAAGCTCCAAGTCCAGTCGCACCTTAAAGACTGACAAGATTTCCAGGGCCTCAGTTTCTGGGAGTCAAAATCGTGTCAAAGAGAGCTTTGTACTATGCCATACACGTCAATTGGCTATTAGGTTGTGGGTGGCTATTCTGTCTCATCTATTTTTTGCACTGTCTATTTTAGTTAAATGCATTTAATAGCCCGGGCAGTCTGCACCTAGTGGAAAGCTTCTATCCTCAATTGTGCTCTTAGTTCCACATTTTTAGCACTCTACAATCTCACACATACACACACTTTGGAAATTAGCTCCATTTAACGCAGCAGGACTTAATCCTGAGCAGAAAAACATCCCATTCTGCTGTAAACACAACATTATATTTCCCTCCTGTGCCTCATCCCTCTCCTCCTCTGCCTCTACCTATTAAGCGGATGTATTATTTGTACAAAGGGTGGCTGAGAACTCTCTTTCTGTTATTCAGAAGAGTATTTTCCAAATAAAGTCCATCTGTCCTATATATTGGAAAGTGGAGTGGTTTCAGATGCCAATCGACATTAGGAGGCAAATGATAATAGCAGGTGTGACTGGATTAGGTGTGATATGCAGAGAGGTAGTAGGCATGGAGAAATCAGCATCAGCTGTACACGCATTCCCCAGGTGGGGGTAGGGGATCCCCTGCTTTTCGGGGGCTT
Source organism: Gekko gecko (assembly GCA_029375565.1). NCBI lineage: Eukaryota > Metazoa > Chordata > Lepidosauria > Squamata > Gekkonidae > Gekko > Gekko gecko. The sequence continues at coordinate 133,409,460 of JAPDNY010000008.1, read as the reverse complement.
CTGCCTGCTACCGGCCAGCTGGCCAGCAGGGGAAACCCCACCCGCAAACAGCAACGTCATGTGGCAACATCCCCGACTAGATGATATCACACGGAAGTGACATCATCACGTCAGGGACATCACACGGCGATGCTCTGGTTTGAGGGCAAAACTCTATGGTTTTACCCCAATCTTACCACTGAGTTTTGCCCTCAAACTGAGCGTTGCTGCATGACTTCCCCAACATGATGACACCACTTCCACGTGACATCATAGTGGGGACTTTGCCACGCAATGTCACTGTTGGGGGTGGAGCCCCACCCCACTCCCAGAAGGCTCCCTCCCACCCCTCCGCCGGTGTGTGGTGGAGACGTGGTAACCCTACCAGTTTCATACTTCTGCTCACCCTGGTTTATGTCATCCTCTAATGTGATTTATTCCATCAGGTGTCAGCAGTGTCCTTCCACCCTCTTCATAGGACAAACAGGGCAGTCCCTTCGACAATGAATTAATGGACATAAGTCTGACATCAGAAACCACAACATTCACAAATCAGTGGGGAAACATTTTAACCTTCCAAAAGATTCAGTTGCTGATCTAAAAGTAACAATTATCTTACAAAGGAATTTCAACATGAGATCAGAAAGAGAGATTACCTCAAGGATCTGTCCCGGGACCTGCTTTATTCAACATCTTTATAAATGACTTGGATGAAGGAACAGAGGGAATGCTTATTAAATTTGCAGATGATACTAAATTGGGAGGGGTAGCAAATACGGTAGAAGACAGAGTCAGGATACAGGATGATCTTGACAGTCTGGAAAACTGGGCTAAAACAAATAAAATGCATTTCAACGGAGATAAATGTAAAGTTCTGCATTTAGGTAGGAAAAATCGAATGCATAATTATAGGATGGGAGAGACTTGTCCTGGCAGTAGTATGTGCAAAAAAGATCTAGGGGTCTTAGTGGACCATATACAGAACATGAGTCAGCAGTGTGATGCAATAGCTAAAAAAGCAAATGCGATTTTGGGCTGTATCAACAGAAGTATAGTGTCCAGGTCATTTGAAGTGACGGTATCACTTTACTCTGCTCTTATTAGACCTCACCTAGAGTATTATGTTCAGTTTTGGGCACGACAATATAAGAAGGATATAGACAAGCTGGAACATGTCCAGAGGAGAGCAACAATGATGGTGAGGGGTCTGGAGACCAAGTCCTATGAGGAAAGGTTGAAGGAGCTGGGTATGTTTAGCCTGGAGAGGAGACGACTGAGAGGTGATATGATAACCATCTTCAAGTACTTGAAGAGCTGTCATATAGAGAATGGTGCAGAGTTGTTTTCTATTGCCCCAGAAGGTCGGACCAGAACCAAAGGGTTGAAATTAAATCAGACAGGCTGGAAAACTGGGCTAAAACAAATAACGTTAGGAAGAACTTCCTGTGACAGAGCGGTTCCTCAGTGGAACAGGCTTCCTCGGGAGGTGGTGGGCTCTCCTTCTTGGGAGGTTTTCAAGTAGAGGCTAGATGGCCATCTGACAGCAATGCTGATTCTGTGAACTCAGGCAGATCATGAGAAGGGAGGGTAGGAAGGGTTGCATCAGTGCTTAGTTCTTGTGGCCCTTTCTTGTACACCCAGGGAAATGCTGTTTGCCACTTTGGATCAAGCAGCAGTTTTTTCTCCAGACCAGTTTGGCTGGAGATCCTGGAGGTTTTCTTCCCATCTTCTGGGCCTGGAGCAGGAGTCACTGGGTGTGTGTGGGGAGGAGGTATTTGTGAATTTACTGCATTGTGCAGGGGTTTGGACTAGATAACCCTGGAGGTCCCTTCCAACTCTATGATTCTATGAATTTCAACTGATAACGAAGCTCAAGACAATGCATCCACCTGGACTGGATCACGACCTAGGTTTCCTGTCTCATTACTAATACTGACTTCTCTTCACCTACTACCTCTCTGCATATCACACTTAATCCAGTCACACCTCCTATTGCCATTTGTCTGCTAATGTCATTTGGCATTTGAAATCACTCCACTTTCCAATATATAGGACGGTGGACTTACATTCTCACTGTATATGAAGAAGTGAGCAATGACTCATGAAAGCTCCTACCCCTGCCACAAATTTTGTTAAGTCTTTAAGGTGCTACTGGACTCTTATTCTTTTCTACAGAGAGAGAGAGAGAGAGAGAGAGAGAGAGAGAGAGAGAGAGAGAGAGAGAGAGAGAGAGAGAGAGAGAGAGAGAGAGAGAGAGATCTTGGAAGTGAAGCAGGGTTGGCCCTGGTTAGTAGTCAGATAGGGGTCCACCAAGAAAGTCTATGACTCACTGTGCAGAGGCAGGCAATGGTAAACCACCTCTAGACGTCTCTTTCCTTGAAAGTCCTACAGGGTCACCATAAGATGATTGCGATGTGATTGCAAAAAGAAAAGGTGCTTTCAGATGACTCATAACTCTCTCTCTCTCTTCTCTTCCTGTTCAACTGCCATTTCACACATACACAAACAGTCACCTATTCAGCTAGCAGGGGGTCACTTCCCCTGAGTTCTGATGGATACTTTGAACAGAGTTCCTGGAGAGCCATCGCCTAACAATTATTCTCCAAGCAAATTCTTTTGTCACCAGTCCTGGCTCAAGTCCCTTTAGGGCAAGCCCATGCACAGTGATCAGAAGGCAATTTCACACCAGTACAAAAAGTGATGGTTGAAGCCAGGGAGCCAGAGGGGGAGGGGCGGGGAGATGGGACAGGGCAAAAAGTATGGAAGGATATAGTTGGCAAACTGAAGCTTTAAAAAAAAACCCACAAATGTTCAAAAAGCAGGCTGCACAAGAAGCTGTGCCTCAGAACACACACAGCACTGAAGGTTGTGTGCAAGCATATACAAAGCCATGGTTTCAGAATGAGAAAGGGATTATACAAGCCGGTATTCAGAAATCAGCCCAATGTATTGTGTGGCAATTGCAGGCTTCCTTTGTGAAATCCTGACCATAAGATAAATTAACATTTCTGATTAGAGGAAGAGAAATGTTGATGTAGACCCCGAAAGTTTGGTTCAGATGCTTTACAGGAAGTGTTCTGAAATGCCAGGGACATCAATGCAAATTGCAAACGCTGCCCGTATTGTTTTGAAAGGAACAAAGTCCCTTCTTGGTATGCAACAAAGCGCCTTGAAGCTGTTTGGTTACTAACAGTCTTATCTGAAGATATGAAGTCTCTGCCTTCCTTCCACAAACTCCTTCGCATACCTGATAATGAAAGCAGAGAAGATTGCATTCCTTTTTTGTAATTTACAGCCTGTCCAACCAAAGGGGAAGGCTTTGCACAAGAAATACATAGTGCCTAGCTGTGGAGGATGCAAATGCCTTTCCCCGAGCCAGTGTGCCTGTTGCGGGCAGATGTTGTTCCTGATCAATCAAATTGCAATATTTTCTTGTTGACAAAATGCGGCATCCACACATCGATGGATATTGCACCATTATTGCGCAATAGTGGTCATTCGCAACTGGATTTCCTTGTGTGGAAAAGGATATCCAGTTGTAAATGTCTGCAATAGCCCTATAATAATGCAATAACCAATGCTGTATGGATTCAGACAAAACGTAAGGCCATCTGGCCTAGCTTGTATGTCCAGTAAATGCAGCAGATTCCACCATCGGCTTTGCCATTGGTTCTTGGGGGATGGGGGGGCTGTATTCCGAATAATCTTATATTCTTCTTATTTATTTATTTCTGTCATTTACAGCCGGCTCTTCTCACTTGGACTCAAGGTGGATTCCACAGAGCGAGTCCATCCAATCGACAGGATGGGACATCCAGTAGACTGTGCAATAGGATTAGGGTTGTAGAATCAATCAGAAATCTAAAAACAGAACTGAAGCAAAGTGCAAGCCTTAACTAGGGTTGCCAACTCCCAGGCGGCCCCTGGAGATCCCCTGCTATTAGAACTGATCTCCAGATGGCCAAGATCGGTTCCCCTAGAGAAAATGGCTGCTTTGGAGGCTGGGCTCTATGGTATTATATACCCTGCTGGGGTCCATCCCCTCAACCAAACCTGCCCCTCTTGGGCAAACCCTCCCCCAAATCTCCAGGTATCTCCCAACCAACAGCTGGCAATCCTATAACATGACACATTAAATGATCCAAAAATTACATAGTAGGATCCTAGCTTCAGTAAGCTAAACATGGTAGTATCGGCCACAGTCCCTAATAACTGATATAAGTAGCTTTGGCTCTGATCACACACACTAAATAATCCCAATTGGATTTTATGGTGTGAACTGGCAAAACCCAGTTGGAAAGTGCACTGAAAGTGAATTGAAAGTGGATTATTTAGTGTTTGTGATTGCATTTTGTGAGTCATTTAGTAGAGTGCAACTCTGTTGCCTGTTCAGAAATGCTCTTGAATGATTCAACTTTGCATAATTTGGGGAAAGGCAGAAAAAATTGAAGCCTTCCTGGCCTTCTCAAGCAGGCAGTTCTATAAGAGAAGGCACATTTACAGGCTTACAAGAGTTTGCAGTAGCCCCTGTAAGAAGAGCTCTGTAAGCTCTTGGAGGATTGGCTACATTAGGGGTGTGTCGCCTAATATGCAAAGGAGTTCCTGCTACAAAAAGAGCCCTGCAGGCAGTTGTTGATTTTATCCATTTGCAGGTTGGCCCCTGCAGAAGACATTGAAGAAGAAGAAGAGAATAGATTGGATTTATACCCCGCCCTTCACTCAGAGTCTCAGCGCAGCTTACAAACTCCTTTCCTTCCCCCTCCCCACAACAGACACCCTGTGAGGTAGGTGGGGCTGAGAGAGCTCTCTCAAGAACTGCTCTTTCAAGGACAGCTCTGACAGAACTATGGCTTGCCCAAGGTCATCCAGCAGCTGCAAGTGGAGGAGTGGGGAATCAAACCCAGTTCTCCCAGATTAGAGTCCGCACACTTAACCACTACACCAAACTGGCTCTCAATGTTGCTTCTTAGAACCTTGAAAGGTTGCCAGTTTCCAAGACTATTTGGTTGGATATACCAGGCAACAACTTTCAAACTGTGTTCCAGAGGATCCTGGAGTTTCCAGGAACCTTGGCAGGCGTCCCTCAAGGAAAGCTCACTGGTGGGGGAAAATATAGCCTGTAAAACACAGCTTTTCCTGCTAGAACGTTGCAGTGTGCACCCTCGGGAAGTGTGCAGACTCTAATCTGGGAGAACCAGGTTTGATTCCCTACTCATCCACTTGCAGCTGCTGGATGATCTTGGGCAAGCCATTGTTCTGACAGGAGCTATCTTTGAAAGAGCAGTTCTTGAGAGAGCTCTCTCAGCCCTGCCTACTTCACAGGGTGTCTGTTGTGGGAAGGGGAAGGGAAAGGAGTTTGTAAGCTGCTCTGAGACTCTGAGTGAAGGGCGGGGTATAAATCCAATCTCCTCCTCCTCCTTCTTCTTCAAAAGACAAGCACCTTTGTCCTGGGGGAAACCCACCCATGCTGGAGTAAGCAAGCTGCACATTGGCTTTGCACTGGACTCCAAAAAAAGCCCAGCAGGAACTCATTAGCATAATAGGCCACACCCAACAGCAGAAACTCATTAGCATATTAGGCCACACTCCCATGTTACCAGAAGTGTGGTCATCCAGCCATACCTACCTTATTCTGTTTACCTTATTTGTTGTCAAAACCCAGGGCTTTTTTTGGAGCAGGAACTCCTTTGCATGTTAGGCCACACATCCCAAATGCAGCCAATCCTAATGAGTGTTTTTGCTGTTGGGTGTGGCCTATTATGCCAATGAGTTCCTGCTGGGCGTGGCCAACTCAGGAGCCAGCCAGAACTCCGTTCCTGTTCGTTCCTGCCCCAAAATAGCCCTGACTAAGATTGTTGACTGCATGTTGGGGAATTCCAGGAGATTAGGGGGTAGAGCCTGAGGAAGGTAGGACAGGGTGGACCTCAGCAGGGTATCATGCCATAGAGCCCACCTTCAAAGTAGCCGCTTTCTCCAGGGGGAGTGACCTTTGTAGTCTGCAGATCTTCAGACTGATCTTTGTCGTCTGCAGGTCAGTTGTAATTCCTGGAGATCTCCCTGTGCCACCTGGGGATTGGCAACCCTTCATCGGACCCTCTCTGCAGTGTGGATCGATGCACACCATCGAAGGCACACCACGGACAGAACCTCAGCACGTATGTTGCAGCAAAGCGTAGGGAAACAAAGCGCTCTTGTGGCCTCTTCAAGATGAACAGATCTATTGTTGCATAAGATTTCGCAGTCCGGAGTTCGCTTCGGCAGATACACAGAGCAAAACATGCCCTGTTAATCTATAACCTTGAAAACATTTGAACAACCACCCAGAGGGAACGGCTGGAAACCAATGCCAGCATTTTGTGCGGCTGAAAGTGGATCCCACTCACCCCCGTGTCACCTCTTTTGTGGTCTCCTGATGTTGCTTCTCTTTTCTTTAAGTACAATTGATAAGCAGGAAGCCTGCAAAAACAGTCCTGTGGGGTGCAATAAACCGAACAAGGTCCACTCCCACAGGATTTCCTTATTCAGTGCATAACATTGAGGGGAGGAAATCAGGCGCGAAAACATAACAGGGAAAATGACTGCCAGAGGCAGAATTATCGGAACGTTGCACAAAAACAAATTGCTGTGCAATCCGACCCAGGAGGCTCCCAGTGTACACAGAGAGCTGTGTTTGCTTGGGAGTGAAAGGAACACGCTCGTAATAGACATGTAAACAAACCCCTCCAACCTCTCACAGATGAAAACAGGGACGCTTCAGTGCCGTTATTTCCATTTCCAGCACAGGGAAGATGCCTTGCAAGGGTCATGGTTATGTTAATGCATTGCTTAATGTAGCTGCCTTACACTCAGGGCTATTTTGGGGCAGGAACGCACAGGAACAGAGTTCCGGCTGGCTCCCGAGCTGGCCACGCCCAGCAGGAACTCATCAGCATAATAGGCCACACCCAACCGCAGAATCTCATTAGGATTGGCTACATGAGGGCTGTGTGGCCTAACATGCAAAGGAGTTCCTGCTCCAAAAAAAGCCCTGGGTTTTGACAGCAAACAAGGTAAACAGAATAAGAAGCAAAAGGTGGGTGTGGCTGGATGACCACACTTCTGGTAACATGGGGGTGTGGCCTAATATGCTAATGAGTTTCTGCTGATGGGTGTGGCCTGTTATGCTAATGAGTTCCTGCTGGGCTTTTTCTACCAAAAAAAAGCCCTGCTTACACTGCATCAGACTCTCAATCCATCGAGATCTGCTCTGACTCCCAGCAGCTCTCTAGAGTCTCAGGTGGTGGTCTTTCACATCATCTTCTACCTGAGCTTTTTAAACAGAGATACCGGGGACAGAATCTGGGGCTTTCTGCCACCACCTTTATCGTACTTTGAAGAAGGCTCTCTTCTCTGCCAGCGCTACGCTGTATCTGCAGCAGCCTGCCCTAGACTGAATTCTGCACAAAAGTGTCAACAAACTGTTTCCTTTTTTAAAAAAATTGCTTGTGGGAATGCTTTATCTCATGGGATTGATCTGATTTGCCTTAGCTGTAATTCAAGAGACATTCAGCAGTTTTAGGCATTGACAAGGAAGGAGATCAGTTGTAATCCCAGGAGATCTCCAGCCACCACCTGGAGGTTGGCAACCAGATAACATAGTGCACATGCTGTTGAGCTAAGGTCATCCATCACCCTCTCAGAGACAAGTTAGACACCTGGGATAGAGCAGAAGTTTTAAAGAGTGGTTCCAAATTTTCCTTGCAAAGGCAAATGAACAGATATGAAGGTGCCTGACGCTGACCTGGATCATCAGTCCATCAGGGTCGGTGTTGTGTACTCAGACTGGCAGCGGCTCTCCAGGGTCTCAGGCAGAGGCAGGCCCGTAGCCAGGATTTTGCAATTCGGGGGGCCTTTAAATAAGTCAGGGGGCACTGTTGTCACAAAATAAAAAAATAATTTTTGCATTTAAAAAAATCTCACTTTTGCAGTGTTTGCACTCTGCCTGCCTAAATGGGGAGACAAGTCGTGCTTGGGGAAGGGGCGGTGGTGGAAAGTCCTCCAGGCAGCCCAGAGAGCCAGGGGTCCTGGGGGTTGGATGGAAGTCGGGGGGGGAGCTTGGCAGGAAGTCAGGGGGCCAGGCCCCGAAATGCCCCACTGTAGCTACAGGCCTGGGCAGAGGTCTTTCACATCACCTATGGCCTCGACTGGAGATGCTGGGGATTGTACCTGGGACCTTCTGTATGCAAACCAGAGGTTCTTCCACTGAGCCACAGCCCCTCCTCCATATTGAAACATAGTTGGGAGAGGTAACAGTCAATCCCTGGGAAAACCAGAGATGCTGAAGCATGGAAAACATGTTTTTGAAATATGTTTTAACTACTTGAGCTGAGAATCCCACAAGACAACACAAGTATCCAAATATAAGCTGAATTCCAGGATGTTTTATTTTCAGCCTGATCCTTGTCTACCAATGTCACTGTTAGCAGGATATAACCTGTCCTTGACCTTCCAAGGCTAAAAAGTCACACTTCTGTGTTTTTTTCCTCGCCAGGCCAAAAATACCATTAGTGCTTCAGAGTAGGGCACGAACCATTCCCCTTAACTTACCAGGAGGCAGGCACACTTGGTTAATCCTATTTTGTAAAGGACAAGGTTGAGTTTCAGGACACTGTCTCGAACACCAGATCTACAGTGTCACACTTTGCAGGCCTGACTGAATAATTTAATTTCGGAGGGGATCTGAGGATGCCGGCTCGCAAACTGAAGAACCTGCCTTGAATGGTTCTGAAGCGCTAGAGGATGTTGACGCACCTCCCTTTCCTTCCCGGGTCCCCCTGCTCGCCATCTTGCTCACCAGTTATGGAGCTGAACTGCAGAGGTGCCAAGAGGACTGGGATTCAGGCAAGCCGGAGACCCAGCATGGTGTAGTGGTTAAAGCGTTGGACTAGGATCTGGGGAATCCAGGTTCAAATCCCCACTCATGCCATGGAAGCTTGCTGGGTGACTTTGGGCCAGTCACACACTCTCATCCTAAACCACCTGACAGGGTTGTTGTGAGGATAAAACAGAGGAAAAAAGAGTGGCTAGTAGCCAGAGGGCCATTTGAAGTCAGGGAAATGAAGTAAGTTGAACTGTATCTCCTCTCCAAACGTAATCATGGACCAAACCGTGGCCGTGGTCCCCTGCCATGGTTGCTATTACCATCTAACAATGCTTGGAAGACCAGTTCAAGGTTCTCCCATTGTCTTGTTCCAGCTTATCCACTGGAACAGCTAAGGCTGCCAACCTCCAGGCGGTGGCTGGAGATCTCTCAGAATTGCATCTGATCTCCAGGCTACACAGCTCAGTTCCCCTGGAGAACATGGCTGCTTTGGAAGATGAGCTAAATGGCATTATACCCTGCTGAGGCCCCTCCCCTTCAAAACCCCGCCCTCCTCAGGCTGCACCCCCAAGAATGTCCCAAACCTGAGCTGAGAACTCTAGGCATAGGGGTGCCAACATTTCCTGCTCCTTGTATACTACTAAAATCAGCTCTCCAAGGTAGCAATCAAAGGGATGGTTGCATGCAATTAATGGAGTACCTTCTTTTGCTCAGTGCAGGTTCATAGGTATGTACATAAGAACATAAGAGAAGCCAATGTTGGATCCGGCCAATGGCCCATCCAGTCCAACACTCTGTCACACAGTGGCCAAAAATACCAGGTGCCATCAGGAGGTCCAGCAGTGGGGCCAGGACACTAGAAGCCCTCCCACTGTTGCCCCCCCCCAGCACCAAGAATAGAGTGCATCACCTGCCCCAAACCGAGAGTTCCTATCAATACCTTGTGGCTCATATCCCCTGATGGACCTCTGCTCCATATGCTTATCTAATTCCCTCTTGAAGCTGTCCATGCTTGTAGCCGCCACTATCTCCTGTGGCAGTGAATCCCATGTGTTAATCACTCTTTGGGTGAAGAAGTACTTCCTTTTATTTATTTATTAATTAATTTGGCTTTTACCCCGTCCCCCCCACCACAGCGGGCTCAGGGAGGCTTACATAAAATCAGTAAAGCCATATACATTTCAATATAGTTACATAATCAATTTAAAACCATAATACATCATTGGTGGCACAGTATAGTAAAGTGGATCTAACGCATGTTCCCATGGTGCAGCCCACTTTAAATAACTTATCCATTCTCTAACCTGACTGCTCAGCAATTTCATGGAGTGCCCAGGAATTCTTGTATTGTGAGAAAGGGAGTAAAATACCTATTTCTCAACCTGCTCTATCCCATGCATAATCTTGTAAACCTCAATCATGTCACCCCTCAGCCGTCGTTTCTCCAAGCTAAAGAGCCCCAAGCGCTTTAACCTTTCTTCATAGGGAAAGTGTTCCAACCCTCTTAGCATTCTAGTTGCCCTTTTCTGCGCTTTTCCCAGTGCTATAATAACCTTCCTGAGGTGTGGTGACGAGAATTGCACGCACTATTCCAAATGAGGTCGCACCATCAATTTTATACAGATGATATGTATGCAGCAATATGGAGGGCTGTGAGGCTGTGACTGGGAGAACCTGAATGTAGCTTTTAACATTATCAACCCAGTGGGAGATTGTGCAGCTGGCTATGTCTCTCTCCCCTGGTCTTTCCCTTTTGCTCACCTCTCCTGGCTGCAAAATCTCCCTCGCAACAACAGTGCATCGGGGAAGCTACTTGAGTGGAAGGACCAGAGAAGAGGCATTGGTAGCAGGCACAGCAGCTAAGAAATTTCCAGCTGCGCCCTTGATATCAGGTTCTCCAGGCTGCAATGTGGCGATCCCATTTGTTTGGAACAATTCCTGTGTGGGAAAGCTAAGCTCCGAAGCCATAGCATTCTTCTTCACCCATTTTCTGTGACATGGCCAGTTTTCCGTTTTGCAGCTCAGTGTTGCATGCAAACTTTATGGCTTCGAAAACAAATACAAACCAGGTGTCCCAATCCAACTGAACTGCACCTTAGTTTCTAGAACTCCCATAAAACCATTCTGAAAATCTTTGGCTCATGAAGGAAGGAAGACTGTTTCAGGTGGGCAGCCATGTTGGTAAAAGAGCTAGATGCGAGTCCAGTAGCATTTTAAAGACCAACAAGATTTCCAGGGTATAGGCTTTTGAGAGTCAAATTAAGAACATAAGAAGAGCCCTGCTGGATCAAACCCGTGGTCCATCTAGTCCAGCATCCTGTCTCACATAGTGGCCAACCAGTTCCCCTGGAGGGCCAACAACAGGGCATAGAGGCTGAGGCCTTCCCCTGATGCTGCGTCCTGGCTCTGGGATTCAGAGGTTTAGTGCCTTTGAATGTGGAAGTTCCCTTCAGTCACCATGGCTACTAGCCATTGATAGACTTATCCTCCATGAATCTATCTAATCCCCTTTTAAAGCTGTTTATTCCTGTGGCCGTGACTACATCCTCCAGCAGCAAATTCCACATTTTAATCAGATTTAATTTAATTATGATTCTGTGATTCTAATTCAGATTCAAGTCAGAATGGATTCCATTTCTACTTGTATTTGATGAAGAGAGCTTTGACTAATGACTCCTTGAAAGCATATACTCTGGAAATCCTGTTGGTCTTAGAGAGGACAGAAGGAGATATAGTTTGCTGAAAGTTTGTAAATTTTCACTGAGCCAATGTGGTGCAGTGGTTAAGAGAGGCGGACTCTAACCAGGAGAACAGGATTTGATTCCCCACTCCTCCTCCACATGCAGCCAGCTGGTTGACCTTGGGCAGTCTCCATTCTTTCAGAACTGTCTGTGGTGGGGCGAGGAAGGGAAGGCAATTGTAAGCCACTTTGAGACCCCTTAAGCTAGAGAAAAGCAGGGCATATAAACAAGTTCTCCTCTTCCTCCTCCTCCTCCTCCTCCTCCTCTGCTGACCTGAGAGTCTCGAAGGTGAATTTAATATTATACTTCTTCATTAACAAACTTTTCAGCAGCACTGTTTATGTGAACAGGAATCCTGTGCCACCTTAAAATCAAAAGGATTTATGGCGGCATGGGATTTTGTGGCATAGAACAGTGTTTTTCAACCTTTTTTGTGCAAAGGCACACTTTTTTCATGAAAAAAAACACGAGGCACACCACCATTAGAAAATGTTAAAAAAAATTAACTCTGTGAGCCGAAGCCGCATGTTACGGATGAAATTGGAATTTTTCCCACGGCACACCAGACAATATCTCACGGCACACTAGTGTGCCGCGGCACAGTGGTTGAAAAATGCTGGTCTAGAAGATGAGTCAAGCGGACTGTAGTTTGTGTAAGTTTATGCCCCGATAAGTCTGTCTTGAAATCCCCACAAAACTGCCATTTGCTCTTGCTGCAACAGACTTAGTAGGCTGAAAACCCTTTGACTTTTGTCACCGTGCATGCAAAGGATTTCGATGATGGCTATCAAGACTGAAATTGCTTTACTATACCAGGAAAAATTCATCTCAGAAAGAGAACTGAGAGATAACTGAAGTTTATCAGCATCAACAAGCCAGTAAAACGAGCCCTCTGGAACAATAACACTGGGAAGCCTGTTGAACGGGCCGCTTCCATAAAGCTGTTTTCTCACAATCTGCAGAGGTCCTTTGCAGAGGTCCTTTCTTTTATCCCCCTCCTCTTTTATGTCTGCTATAAGTGCTGTCAAGTTGCAGTTGCCTTGTGGCAATTCCAGCAAGGGGCTTTCAAGGCAAACGAGAGAAGAGGTGGGGTTTACCCTTGCCTTCATCTGCAGGGTCTTCCTTAGTGGTCTCCCATCCAAGCACCGACCCTGCTTAGCTTGCAAGATCTGACAAGACAGAGCCATATCAAGCCACTTTCGCTCCATCTCTCCTCCTTTACTGCTTCAGTATTCCATTATTCCTCTTCTTGTATTCAGTCCTCCCTGCGTTTATCCCCTTGGTTCATGCAGCTGACTGAACTGGGTCCTCTGTGTGATGAAACTGAAGTCTCTGCCTGACCGTTGTAGCTATCTGATCTGACAGCTGCTACACTAAACCGGGAAGTCCCTGTTGCAGTCCTCTTTCACCACAGCCACCGCTTGTCAATGAACTCACTAGCGTGCTTTCAGTAGAGCACGGATTCTTGTTCTGGCAGCAACAAGGAACAAGGAAATCATTTAAGTTACTTTGCTACCCCAAGTGAAAATTCTGCTGTATCTTGCTTGTATGCTGCGTACGTGGCTACTGTGTTCCACCTTCCATTGTTTTTCTGACTGCAGCCTCTTTCTTTCTTCCCTAAATAAATGGAGAAAGGTGAAAGGGATGGTACTGGGGAAAGAAGGGGAGGATGGAGACAGGAACATACTAGGCCCACTTCCTTGAACCCTGTTTACCCAGGAGGTGACAAAGCAATCATATTCATTCACCTCTGGGATTTCCCCAGTTAGCCTGATACCTATTAAAATTTTGTGCCTAGACTTCCTTTTGTCTCATTTGCAGTTTCCTTGTATCTCTCTGCTGCATCAAGAATAACCTAGGGTTGCCAATTTCCAGGTGAGATCTGGCCATCTCCTGGAATTACAGTTGATATCCAGAAAGCAGAGATCAGTTCCCCTGGAGAAAATGGCTGCTTTGGAAGGTGGAGTGCATAGCATTATACCCCGCTGAGGTCCTTCCCCTCCTCAAACCCTGCTCTCCCCAGCCTCTGGCACCAGATCTCCGGGAATTTCCCAACCTGGAGCTGACAACCCTAGGATACTCCCTGAACTGTTAGAAGGTGAACAAGTTGAGTTCTCTTAGGCCTGCTGACAGAGCAACTTTAAGGTTAGGCCTGTGGTAGCACCTTAGGCTCATTCAGGCAGCATGTGGAGTGCAATCAAAGGATGATGACTAAAGGGAGCCACATTCCAGGTTTCCAGTGGCAACTGTCTGGGGGGGGACATAGGCTGCAGGGGCCCTTGATAGTGATGTCATGACATCACTAGCAACCCACTGATGTCATTCCCCATTTGCCCAGGCAGTGTTTTCCCCAAATACCAGTGTCCCTGATGTCCCCTGGCAAAGCTTTGATGTAACTTCCAGGTACACAGGAAGTGACATCAGCATGTTGCTGATGCCCCCTGATTTCACATCATCTGCCCCCACTGGCCAGCTGAGCGACTGGAGGCAAGCACCTGCGGGTGCTGGAGGAATGGCAAGCCAACTAGAAGACCCAGGTTCAAGGAACTTAGTGGGAGGTAGTCCAGGTTCAAAGCTCTTTTCTGTGGGTTCCCACTGTGGAGAAAAAATGCTTTGTTTCAGGAAAAATTATGCTGCTTCTCCAGGGAACCTGCTCAAGGCGACTTACAAAGCATAATTGGAAACATGATTGATTATCTGGTTTTAAAGTAACTAATTTATGCACTGTGATGTTTTAACTGAATTGTATTTTATTTATTTATTTATTGGATTTATATCCCACCCTTCCAACGTGGGCTCAGCATATTTTAAATATGTTGTACACCTCCCTGAGCCCTCTGGGTTGTTTTTTTTTTTTAGAAATTTAAATGACAACAGCAACAACAATAACATAATACATTAAAGGTTATTAACTAAAACCCAGACAGAAACAGCCACAACCAGACAGTGTAGAAGAACAGATACCGGAACAGTTTAAAATAACAGGTTTAAAAGCAGATGACAAAGATCAGCCCCGCAATTAAAAGCCTGGGTGAACAGCGACATTTTGGCCTGACGCTTAAAAGAGAGCTCTTGTACTCAGTTTATTCTCAATAAAATAGTCCATAAAGCACAGCAGCTAGTTGAACTTGCTCAGGCTGGGCACAATACAAACGTTCGGTAACTTGCCATACACATATAAACACAATTCAGAATCAAAAGGTTCACATCATAAAAGGATGGAACCAGCACTTTTTAAAAGTTAGCGGAAACAGGCCTACTGTAAGAATTAGATCAAAGTCCCCAGAGCCCTATCAGTCAAGAGGATTTCAGGACTCAAAGTGTTTTACGTTCCCCTGAGGTAAATTTTGCCACTGTCTCCGTAGTCCGCTTATCAGACCCCAAAAGGAGATTTAACAGATGGCAATCCACAGTGCAGGTTGGAGAGGCAGCCATAAAAGAGAGCAATTTAGGCGCCAGGCGAGCCTCAGAGGGAAGGGCATTCCCTTAGTGAGGCTCCTACTGCTGAAAAAGCTCTGTCTCTGGTAAATAGGCAAATTGTCTCCAGTAAACACATATCTAAATAAATAAAATATGGGTTTGTTGTAAATACCCTGCTGAGATCCCTCCCGTCCCTAAATCCCACTCTCCCCAGGCGCCACCCTCCCAAACCTCCCCCTGAATTTTCTAATATTAACAAAGGTGGATATTAATTTTAGGTGATGCCCTAGGTCAGGGGTCCCCAACCTTTACAAGCCTGTGGGCACCTTTCACATTCCGACACAGGGGGGTGGGCGCGAGCACAAAATGGCTGCTGCAGGAGGTGGCTCCAACCTCAAAATGTCAGGGACAGGGAGTGAGGTTAGTCATAACTCTAATAAGTAGATCTTCAATATTTTAGGCAGAAGCTCGGTTTAACAGGATGCCTTTTAAAATGAATGCAGAGATTCATGGTCTGTGGTGGCAACTTTTGCTGAAAAGCCCCACCCGGCCCCACCCATAGGACCAAGTTCTATGAGGAAAAGTTGAAGGAGCTGGGTACGTTTAGCCTGGAGAGGAGAGGACTGAGAGGTGACAGGAAAACCATCTTCAAGTACTCGAAGGGCTGTCATATGGAGGATGGTACGGAGTTGTTTTCTGTTGCCCCAGAAGGTTGGACCAGAACCAACGGATTGAAATTAAATCGGAAGAGTTTTCAGCTGAACATTAGGAAGAACTTCCTGACAGAGCAGTTCCTCAGTGGAACAAGGCCTCCTCGGGAGGTGGTGGGCTCTCCTTCTTTGGGGGTTTTCATACAGAGGCTAGATGGCCATCTGACAGCAATGCTGATTCTGTGAACTTAGGCAGATCATGAGAGGGAGGTCAGGGAGGGTTGCATCAGTGCTTAGTTCTCATGGTCCTTTCTTACATGCCCAGAGAAATGCTGGTCACCATTTGGGATCAGGAAGCAATTTATCTCCAGGCCAGTTTGGCCAGGGATCCTGGAGGTTTTTTGCCATCTTCTGGGCATGGAACAGCCGTCACTGTGGGTGTGTGGGAAGGTATTTGTGAATTTTCTGCATTGTGCAGGGGATTGGACTAGATGACCCATGGAGATCCCTTCCAACTCTGATTCTATGATTTTCTAGAAACACTTAGTGGGCACCAGGAAAGGTACCAGCTGCCACGGCACCCAAGGGCACCATGTTGGGATCCCTGCCTAATAGAAGCTAACATAGGTAGCAATGTCTAGTGGTTGGAGGGCATGTCACACCCTCCCTTCTTAAACCAAGTCCTACGTTTAGGGCAAAATAGCTGCATCAGGATGGAAAGGTACAGCATGCTCCCTGAATATCTCCTACCTATTTGAAATAACCATCCAGTGCTTTCGCTGAAGCACTTCAGGAGCCATATGTCATTCTAAGTAGCTACATTTTTCCAGCAGAGGGAAATTTTATTAGTGTGAACTTCACAGGATTGGTGACAAGAGCCATTCATCATGGGCGAATATGGTCTATCTTCTTCCACAGACTCTTCGCTCTCCAGACATTTCATATTTCTTGAGTCGTGCTGAGGTAGGAGAGAGTGCAGGATGCTGACTTTGACACCTCCGACTTTATCATCCTCTCAGACTGCCCTGTTGTGCACTATTAATTTTGGCAAGGGCCTCTTGCAAATTAAAGGGCTTCCTGGTGATCTTGGGGCCTAGATCATATCGAAACAGCACTCTTTCCTTGATTTATACTGAAAAGTCAGGCCCAGGAAGGCAGGGCAATTATCCTCAAGTTTTGGCTCCCAGAATTAAATCAGAAATTCCGTTAAGAGGATAAGTGCGGCTGGCCGACAAAGTAAAATATCATTAAGTGTTCACAGTTTTGCCCCCCCCCGCCCCCCATCTTCCTTAGATCTCTTCAGTGTCCTTACAGCTGGCAGGTGAATCTGTTTCATCTTCAAGATGCCATGTCAAAGAGAGCATAAGATCTTTACTCAATGAAAGAAATATGGAAAGAGACAAGAAGGGGGTAAGAGAAATATGTGTGACCTTGTCTTGAACTAGAGTTGCCAACTTTTGAACTAGGCCGTGAAGCCTTAGTGACAAACAGAGCTGCAGTGCTTTAACAGGAGCTGAAGAGCTTCACCAGGTGATTTTTTTGTATACCAAAAATTCCAAGAGCACACCAGGATGTTCTTTTGCTGGCCATAGTAGGGTCACCAACCTCCAGGTGGGACCTGGAGATCTCCCACTATAACAACTGATCTCCCTACAATAGAGGTTTGTTCCCCTGGAGAAAATGGCTCCAGGTAGACTCTACAGGATTATTGCCTGCTGAGGATCCTCCTCTCCCAAATCCCTGCCTTCCTCAGGTCCACCCCCAAAATATCCAGGTATTTCCCAGCCAACAGTTGACAACCCTATAAGACAGGCACAGTGTTTGGGCCTCTTCCCTGTCGGTGTGGTGCAGCCTTCAGAATATTGGACTAGATTATGGGAGACTCCAATTCAAATCCTCCTGTGCTATAAAGCTTGCTGGGTGACCTTGAATCAATCACCCTCTCTCAGTCTGACCTACCTCACGGGGTTGCTTTGAGGGTTAAAAAGCTGTAGGGAGAACCATGTATTTAAATATCCATATCCTGCTTTTCCTCCTAGGGATCTAAATACGCTTACACCAAATACAACGTCAAACAACCAGCAAGGATAACAACAGACAGATTGGCGTAGGTGGTAGAGTGTCAAACTAGGATCTTGGAGACGCCGCTTCAAATTCCAACTCTGCCATGGAAGCTTGCTGCGTGACCTCGGGCCAGTCATACAATCTCTCAGGCTAAGCCACCTCATAAGGTTGTTGTGAAAATAAAAAATGGAGGACAGGAGAATGATGTGAGCTGCTTTGAGTTGGGGTATAAATTAGGGTTGTTAACCTCCAGGTGGGGCCTGGAGCTCTCCTGAGATTACGACTCATCTCCCGACTAAAGGGTTCAGTTCCCCTGGATGAAATGGCAGCCTTGGAGGGTGGACTCTATGGCATTCTTGGACTCTGGGGCTGCCAACTCTGGGAAATTCCTGGAGATCTGGGATGGGGCCTTGGGACGGTGGGCTTTGGGGAGAGCAGAGCCATAGCGAGCACGGGGTGTAAGGGATGATGCCCCCTCCCAATTTTCCAATGCCCTCACCAAATCTTAGAGCCCCTCCCCAGGAGAGAGGTGGCGGGCTGAGCAGGCAGGGTTGGGGGCGGCTTTCAGAGGAGCAGCAGCTGTGAGGTGGGGTGGAGCTGGACGGGGCGGCCCAGGAGGGATCTCAGTTGAATATAACGCCATACAGTACACTCTCAAAAGCAGCCACGTTCTCCTCTGGTGATCAGTTGTAATTCTGGGAAATTTCCAGGCCCACCTGGAGGCTGGCAACTCTAAGGTGTAGCTTTCCTGTCATGGTGCCTCCCTGCCAGAGTAGGGTTGCCAACCTCCAGGCTGGGCCTGGAGAACTCCTGCCATTACAACTGATCTCCAGATAACAGAGACTGGTTCCCTTGGAGAAAATGGCTGCTTTGGAGGGTGGCATTGTTAGGGTTGCCAGCTCTGGTTTGGGAAATACCTGGGGACTTGGGGGGGGGTGGAGTCTGGAGAGGGTGGGATTTCAGGGGAGGGGCCTCAGCAGGGTACAATGCCACAGAGTCGACCCTCCAAAGCAGCCATTTTCTCCAGGTGAACTGATCTTGGTTGTCTGGAGATGTAATAGCAGGAGATCTCCAGGTGCTACCTGGAGGTTGGTATCGCTAGGCATTGTAGCCTGCTGAGGTCTCTCCCCTGCCCCAAACTCCACCCTCCCCAAACCCCATCCCTAAAATCTCCAGGTATTTCCCAGCCCAGAGCTGGAAATCCTACGCCTCACTGGCTTTGTTTGTTTTTTCATTTTAGGCTTTTATTTTAAAAGGCACAAGAGCAGGGCTGGAAAAAATTTGGCATCCCAAATGCTGTAGCTTCTGGAATGCTACCTGTGGAAATGGCAGTTGGGTTGGGAAGATCTGGGAGTGACCGGCCCCATCAGCTCCAGCCTGACAGGCATTATGCAATGTGGCCGCGTCTAATCCTCTGTAATGCCAGCGTGGGATTAGCAGCCTGATCCGCAGTCTTTGTGCGCTCAGAAGCAGGCTGTGCTGGAGCATTCTGTGCAGCTGTCTGCTTTCCTGTGATCCCCGAGGAAGCCCTGAGTTGGAACAAGTCTGAGAAACGCTGCTGCAAGGAGTGTCAGGAACAGAACAAAAAACCTGACTTGACTTTTTCCAGGGTCACTCTCGGTCCTGTAGCGTGCACGAATCTATTTTTCCTGCTCCTATGTAGCAGTACCTCCCTGTGGCTGAGAGCCAACTGGGACTGGCATTTCTGCAGCGCCAGCAGCTGTTGATATGTTTGTGAATATATAAACCTGACTCAGGTTTGCCTACGGCTTGCAACATGGTTCAGGAGAAAGGTCACAGGCAGGGGGACTGGAAAAACAGAACTCCAGGAAGCCAGAGGGGCTGACCTGTGGAAAGCAGAAAGCAGAGGTGGAAATTCTCAGGGCCTGTTTACTAAAAGTACACATAAGGGGTGAGCTGAGGTTCTATAACCACACTTGACCAAGGAGAAGATAGGAGAGGTTCAGAACTTGTAGGGTTGCCAGATGTGGGTTGGGAAATACCTGGAGATTTTAGGGATGGAGGCTGAGGGGGGTGGGGTTTGGGGAGGGGAGGGACCTCAATGGGGTATTGATGTGCTCTATGCTCAAAATGTGGTGGGAAGTATCATCAAGTTGGAGCCAGTTTAAGGCAACACTGGAGGGCGTTCAAGGCAAGAAATGAGCAGAGGTCGTTCGCCGGTGCCTTCCTCTGCATAGCAATCCTGGACTTCCTTGGTGATCTCCCATCCAAGTACAAACCAGGTCCAACCCTGCTTAGCTTCCAGCATCTGGCTAGTGCTGGACATCTTGTAGGTCAGATTAGGCTTATAATATACTGTTTTAAAGGCATAGCTGTATAAGCAGACTTAAAAGACATATTGCGCAAACACAGGGAAGCAAACGAATGGAATAGGTACAGCCGACTTGTGGTCTGTAGGCCAGATTGTGACTGCAAAGGCAATTTTATCTAGCCAAGAGAAGTCTCAGAAAAATTTAATGAAGGAATTGTAAAAAGCTTAATTCTAGTTTCACTTGTAAGGAAAGGAAATAAATATTTTTCTCAAGTTGCAAGGAATGTGTCACTTTAACATTAACGCGGAAGATTTAAATGTGCATATTTGCATGTAAAATTATGCCTGAGTACATGTCCTCTATGATTTATTTACTTAGGGCACTATTACACTGCCTTTGAGTTAGACGCGATTTTCCAAAAAGCCGTTCAAAAATTAAACCATCAACACAATAAAACTCAACTGTGTTTGACTACGGTTATCTAAAACTGTCTTATAAAAGTATAAAACCCCACCCAGTTATCTAGAAGGTCCTGTCCCTGGTGGGTGCCAATCTTGCATCCAGAAATAGCACTTAGAGCACTATCTCATTGGTTGATCTTAAAGAGTAGGAGGGCTGATATGGGAGAACATGATCCCAGAGATATTCTGGGCCTAATGTTCTCTTCCGGTATATTCTTATTAGTGTCAGGGAGTTTCAGAGCTTTTTATTTTTCAACTGACCTTTCAATTATGCTGTTTCAGAGTTATGGAACCGAAACTTAAAAGGCAGCAGGTGCAAACAAAAACCCCCTTCTGCAAATACAAACCCATGCCTGCTAGGGTTTTCAACCTTCAGGTGGCAGCTGGCAATCTCCCAGAATTCCAGCTGATCTCTGGGCTACAGAGATTGGTTCCTGTGGAGAAAATGGCCCCTTCGTAGGGCAGACTCTCTATGGCATTCTATGCTGCTGAGGTCCCTCCCAAACCATGCCCTCTAGAGGCTCCACCCCCAGATCTCCAGGAATTTCCCAGCCTGGGGCTGGCAACCATGTCTAGCCCTCTAACTAATAATTCCTTGATCTCTACAAAGGGAGCTTTGCCTCTTGAAAGCTTATACCCCCCCAAAATCTTGTTGGTGCTGCCGAACTCCAATCAATTTTTTTCTACAGCAATCCAAAACGGCTACCCTCTGAAACTGGCTACAATTGTATTGTAAAAAAAGTACGTCCTTACATACAAGTACAAATTAAAATGTGGAAAAGGGTATAAGTTTAATGGTATGGGGAACGTGGTGGATGGAGGATGTCTTTCAGATACACCATGAGACCAAAACTGCAGAAAAGTTGACATGTGGTTTAAATCCGCCTTCTTACATTGATTTATGACACTGACACAAGGGTGGTTAAAACAGCCTGTCTTGTAGATATGCATAGGCAAGAATGTTTTCAGTGGCATGCATTAACTGGCAAGCCTTTCCCCTTCCTGGCTGAATCTAGCTTGTATGTATGTATGTACTGTCAAGTTGCAACTGATTTATGGCAGCCCAGCAAGGGGCTAGCAAGGCAAGTGAGAAGCAGAGGTAATTTGCCATTGCCAGGGCCTGCAGAGCCTTCCTTTGTGGTCTCTCATCCAAGTACCGATCCTCTTTAGCTTCTGAGATCTGAAGGGGTCGAGCTGTACTGTGCCGCCTTCTTTCCCAATCTAGCTTGCACCTAAAGAAAAGACATTGATGCTTAAAATACTAACAAAGGAAAGGGGACAAATGAGATGCCACAGGTACATAAGCCATGCAATGCCTTACAAATACATTACAGCAAACACAGCACTGGAGGAATTCCCTACTCCAAAAAGCTTGTGCAAATTAAACTCACACAATGCTCACAATATGCACAATAGTAAAGCTCCTTTAATCAGAAAGTAACACTATCTTCCCCATTGTTGGCTATTTATTTTTAATTATCCGCCTTTGAAGACTGGCATCCTGTTAATCTTCCAACACAAAAGGCTTTGTCAGCCCTGGGCACCACTTTATAGCCCTAGAAACCAAAGATCACATTAAACAAACTCTCCATCGAGGCAAGTGGCTTTTTGAAGGTGTGAAGATGGTTTTTATTGTCTTTCAGAAGAGGATGTAAAAGATCTCGAGGCAGGCGTTTCTCTGCACATCAGCATTGGACACCACAGCCCTGACTTGGATAGCCCGGGCAACCCCGATCTTGTCAGATCTCGGAAGCTAAGCAGGGTCGACTCTGGCAAGTACTTGGATGGGAGACATCCTTGGAATACCAGCAATTGGGAGGCGGGGGCAGGCTTTACTCAGCCATCTCTCTGAATATCCTTCAGGCTCCCAGTAGGGGTTAGTCATCAGGGGTCACCATGACTTCCAGGTGCACACACAGTCTCCAGAGGTTGCCATGACCTCCAGGTGCATGTACACACACACACACACACAAAATGCAAGAAAAGGGAAAGATCCAAGCATTGGACGCCACAAACATGCCTAATGTGGTGCCACAGGCAAGGTGGATCAAGTGGGAGCCAGGATGGGCTGCCGTCTGAAGAATCCGTTTCGTAAGTAAATCTTCTTCAACTATTACAGCCAAATCCTATTTAAAAAATCCTGTATAAACCAGAACAATTATCCACAGCACTATACACATTTAAGTGAAGTGATGTTGAAAGTATCCCTTGATCCACCTTGCCTGACTCCTAATTGCAAGTCAGGTTGACTCTCACTTGATTCATCTTGGCTGACTCCGACTTGGATGTTACACAGGCAACGGATTATTATTGCGGGGTGACTGCTTGATACGACTGCCCTTTCTTTTGATTGACTTTTCTAACGACATTGCGTATGTGTTGCAGTGAAGTGATATTTTATTTCTGTAGACTGACACAGTATAGCATTTGTCTGTTCAACACTTGCAACTTTCGTATGTTGGTTTTGACACTTTTGCACTTTCATTAACAGTGCGTTATTTCTGTCCAACTTGCCAGACTCTTTCATGGTTGACTTTTTACAATATATCTTTAATTGACCTGGATGTATGTTTATTTCACATACCAATAACCTCTGGGGTGCTTTGGACATCCCCCTTTTTCCTATTGCTGCAGAGGTCTTCTCCTTTCTCTTTCCTGCCTCATACTGAATCAGCCCCTTGGTCCATCAAAGTCAGTATTGTCTACTCAGACTGGCAGCAGCTCTCCAGGATCTCAGGCGGGGGTCCTTCACATCACCTACTGCCTGGTCCTTCTAACTGGAGAGGCCGGGGATTGAACCTGGGACCTTCTGCATCCTAAGCAGATGCTCTGCCAGTGAGCCACAGCCCTTCCCCAGTCCTTCATGGTGCTGCCCCGACTTCCACTCCTCCCCCTTCTTGTGCCTGCTCAAGATCACAGGCACAGTAGAGGTTTGGGATCTGCCACAGCTAAAGCTGCCAACGCCAAGTTGGGAAGTTCTTGGAGGTTTGGCAGTGGAGCCTGGGGAGGGAAGGGACCTCAGCAGGGCATAATGCCGTAGAGCAGCCATTTCCTCCAGGGGAACCAAACTCTGTCATCTGCAGAACAGTTGTAATTCTGGAAGATCTCCAGGTCCCACCTGGAGTTTGGGAACCATACCCTCAGCCTGCAAACACACCCACACCCACACCCCCAGCCCCATTTCCCGTCAATTTCCCTTTCTTTACTGACCATGAAGTAACGCTATAGCCCAGCCCAGCAGGAAAAGGGGAAACAGAATGAACATGAAGTCATGTGGACTTATATGCACTGATGGCCACACCAGTGTTTCTCCCAACAGGGAAAACAGACCCCCTCCAGTTGGGAAAATAGCAGGGCGGGAAGGCTGAAGCCTTTTCTCCTTGATCACCATGGCCCCAATCCAATTCGGGTCAACATGTGCCTGGGAACCGAGTTCCCAGCACAGAACTCGGCATGTGCATCTGTCCCTGTGTTCTTGTGGTGGCCACGTGTCCATCACATGGACTTTGTATTGTGTCTTGGCATCCCAGATCCTGTGTCTTGGATCCTTGAGCTGGGAAGGTCACTTGGGCACTTTCATGCTTTCCTGCCTGTACTCTTTTCAGAGGCTAGTACCAACATCAATTGCACATTAAAAAAAAAAGAGGCGCACAGATAAATCACTGTCCTTCCCTTTGTCTTGGGTTTTTTCCCCCTCATTAAACTGCCTTTAGTATGAGTTGCTAGCATTGTCCTTCAGGCTTCAGCCCTTTGCGATTTCTGGAAATCATATTTCTGCATTTTGGCCACATGTCCCTGGCAGGGCTTATTTACTGGGGGAATGCGCCGAAACAGAGTTCTGGAACCTCTTAGACAATATTATTTTAAAAATGTTTAAAAGTTCATGAGTTTGATTGATTGAAACTTCATTTCCCTCTTGAGAGTTCTGGCACCTCTCCCTTCCCAAAAGCCCTGGTAATCAAGTAAATAGGGTGCCAACCTCCAGGTGTGGCCTAGAGATTTCCTGGCATTTAGGATGTGGTCACACCGGCAGGTAATCATGCTTTGTTCCCACTTTGTTTACATCAGGAACATTTTACTTCGGGTTGGGCTGACTAGATGCAGCCGGCTCCTCCAGGCGATCCTGCCGGCCACGGGGCAGGCTCGGGCTACTGCTGCTGCTGCCGCTGTTGCCCCAAGAAAAAAGTTTCTGCCGTCCTCCTTGCCAGCTGCTGCTGCCACCATTGCCCCAGGCTGCTGGAGCCCCCGCCTCTCGTTCCCGCCTCCAGGGCCGTCTTTGTGCGTTGTTTTTTTTTTTAAAGCTTCAGGTTTGAGCGCTTGAGCAAACATGTGCTTAATAAATCCATTATTAAATGTTAAATGGATTTATTAAGCGCATATTTATGCAAGCACTTAAACCAGAAGCTTTGAAAAATTAAAAAAATGCACAAAGAGCAGTCAGATGGCCCTAATCGCAATCATTGCGAAAGATGGCTGTCCAGATGGGTGAAATCGCGCTTTCAAAGTGCAAGTGCCAGGAAAATACCTGATTTTCCAGGGGGCAGGAAAATCCGGGAGCATTGCGGGAGTGAGCCGGCTTCAGCGCGGGAGGCGGATTGGCACATGTGAACGTGAAATTTACATGCGCGAGGGAACAGCAGCAAACCCCGATCAAAAGGTCCGTGTGACTGCACCCAACGACTGATCTCCAGACTACAAAGATCAGTTCCCCTAGAGAAGATGGCTACTTTGAAGGGTTGACTCTGTGGTATCACACCCTGCTGAGGTCCCTTCCTTCCCCAAATGACACCCTCCCCAGGAATCTATCCCCCCAAACTCCAGGAATTTCCCCCAGAGTTGGAAACCTTACCAGGTAAGCAAAACCTGGTGCTTGGCTTCTAAGAGTATGTGCAGTACTCCGCTTGCCATTTTGCACAGCTGGACAGTTTGATACCAGGTAGGACTAAAATGTCTTTTCTAGTATAAAAAAGGTAAAGGTTTCCCTTGCTCAAAAGGCAGTCGAATCCGACTCTAGGGGGGCGGTGCTCATCTCCGTTTCCAAGCCGAAGAGCCAGTGCTGTCTGAAGATGTTTCCATGGTCATGTGGCTGGCATGACTAAACACCAAGGTGCACGGAATGTTGTTACCTTCCTACCGAAGTGGTACCTATTTATTTACTTGCAACTTTTTCCTTTCAATCTCATAGATTGGCAGGAGCTGGGCCAGAGATAGGAGCTCACTTCATCAGGTCTTGAACTGCCACACTACAGACCTTCCGGTCTGCGGCTCAGCGTCTTAACCTCTGAGCCACTGTAGCCCATTTTTCTAGTGTATCTTCATCCAAAAGAACCACCACCTTCTTAGCTTTAACATCAGGGTGGGCATTTTTCCCAGACTCTTGCAGAGGAAAAAGCTTGCAGTGGTGAATGGGGAGGTCTTGCAAAGTAATCCTTGGTCAAGAACAGGAAATCCCTATTTTCAGCTGTGAAGTGTTGGAGAGCCTGTAGTGGCACTTAAAAAGAAAGGTGCATTAGGAGGTGGGTGTTATGTTCAGAAGATGCTGATGCAGATAAACAGCACTCAGCAGTACATTTCAAGGTGCGTTCAGTTTAAGGCTTCAGTTCCTGATTCAGGGAAGGAATGCCAGTTTACATGGGCAGGCTGGGTTGTTTGTGTTTTTGAAAACAAAGGAATGAGAACAGCAGACACAATGTGAGATACTTGTACACTTAACAAGTATTTCTAAATGTTTTCTGGAAGGTCCAGTGCAAAAATTACATTGGCAAAATTGATTGCGCAACTATTACTTATTCTGGCAGCTCCTCCTGTGTCCTTCTGGATGACAAGCAGCAACTAGCTACTCTCTGAGAGTTGACGTGTAGTGCCGCACAATGCAAAAACACAGTAAGAGTCAATGGTGTATACCTTTCCAGACCCAGGACACAACTTTAACCCTAGCTGAAAACCTAAGATGCACTGAGCTGCAAACATTTGGCAGGATGTTACATGACATCACAGCGATGTGACAGGAAGAGGAGGGGCCAGCCTCTCTGAACCTGCTTGTGCTCAAATCTCTTTATACCTCCATGGCAACTTTTTTTGAATGGCCATTAAACTGGGTGGACTTGTCCAGGGACAAGAAAGGAGAAGCATCAACAAGCTTGTAAGGAGTTTTGGTTCACAATGACTAAGTTTAGCCATCTCCAAATCACTTGTGACCTACAAGTTAAAAAAGCAATTAAGTGACAACGGGGCGTTAACTAGATTCCCAGCAGATATTTTTGCCACTACTCAGCACAGAAGAGATGGGAAGGGAAAGTGAAACTCATCTTAGAACTCAGGAACTGAAAGCCACCGTACTGTTTTTGTTTCAAAACAAACCCTCAGTCGATGGAAACGAACCCTCACTGTTTGCAGTAAAGTCATTGGGCATGTTCACAGTTTGGCCTGACAGAGCCACCCCTCCCCTCTGGATCAAATGGGCTCGATCAAACACGTCACATCTGGCTCCCGTGCCCCACTCATCCCTACGGCATGCTAAAATGACTCCCACGTGGATTAAATAGCCACGGGCAAAGTCTGGTGGCTGCCTCGGCGTCTGATTGCCCAAGCGTGCCTTGGAAAGACATGAGCAATGTGATCGTTCCACTCCGTTTCCTGCATGCCCTTTCTTTCCAACCCCACTCTGACGTGCACTTCAGTGCCCCACAGAACACGGCCAGGAGCATGTGTGCGCTTGTCTGCTTTCTGTGCATACATAGCAGGACTTAACAAACAACCCAGCCATTGTGGGTTGCAGCGCATTAGTGATGTGAACACCCAACCACGGGCCCGCAGCACTATGACGCTGGCTTAGGGGGCGCTCTGTGATCAACGCAAAGCTTCCCAAACTCAAGCGGCTTATTTAGAGCTGATATACGGCCATGGCAAATGGCTCGTGTGACCACACCCACACTCAATTTAAAAAATTAATCTGTGCACTCGCTAAGGGTCACACGAGCCATGGAAACTTCCAAAGTGTGTGTTTGCCCCTAAAATAGGATGACTAACAACCCTAGAGGGGGAAAAACACCCTGCAGCAGAGGCTTATTATTTACTGGGTGATGCTTAAGACTGCCAACCTCCAGGGGATGGCTGGAGGTCTCCTCGGGCTGCAACTGATCTCCAAGCAACAGAGATCAGTTCGCCTTTGGAAGGGGGACTCTATTGGCATCGTGCATCCCACTGAAATCCTCCCCTTCCTCAGACCCCGCCCTCCGCAGGCTCCACCCCCCCAAATCTCCCGGTGTTTCCCAACCTGAAACTGGCAGCCCTAGTGATGCCGCTTCCCTCCATGCCATGAAAAGCTTCAGCTGCCGGTTTCCACACCTTAAACAGACATGTCCTTTTTAAAACCCAGGCCTGCAACATTATCCACAGGTGTAAGCAGAGAGACTCTTCTGTGCTGAGCTATGTGCCGGCAAAGGCTGTGTGGATTGGTACACTAAGGGCACACTATTCCCGGAGAAGCGGGAGTTAAGATTTCCAGGGACTTAGTCAGCTGCAGTAGCTGTGCCTTAGAAAAAAGCAAAAAAAAGCAATATGATCTGCAGCAATTAGCAAATGAGGATGCTGTTCTGATTTAGGGACTGATCTATGCAGATTAAGCAGAAAATAGACAGAGGAACGACACAGGCCATTTTACAGGGATCAGCTGTGGTCCCCAGCTTCTCCTAGATTTCCCTCTAGCGGAGGCGTTCCCAAAGTGGTACCCATGGGGGCCGTGGCACGCTGATGCCTTTCCTGGCACCCACGGAGTGTTTTTTAGAAAGTGGGCGGGGCCACGTTGGGGCTTTTGCCCAGGAGGGATTACGATTGGCTACTGGAGATCTGATTGACTGTGCACATTTAACAGGCATCCTGTTAAACAGAGCTTCTACCTGAAACTCTGAAGAGTTACTATGAGAGTCATGCTATAGGGTCGCCAGCCTCCAGGTGGGGCCTGGAGATCTTCCTGAATTACAGCTGATCTCCAGGTTACAAAGATCAGTTCTCCTGGAGAAAACGGCCGCTTTGGAGGATGGCCAGAGCCACAGTGCCGGAGACATGGAGGGTTCCTCTCCACCACAGAGTGACCTTGCTGTCCTGCCGCCTTTTCCAGCTAGGGTTGCCAGCTCTGGGTTTGGAAATACCTGGAGATCTTGGAGGTGGAGACTGGGGAGGGCGGGGGTTTGCTGGGGAGGGGAGGGACCTCAGCAGTGTATAATGCCATACGATCCATCCTCCAAGGCAGCCATTTTCTCCAAGGGAACTGATCTTGGTTGCCTGGAGATCAATTGTAATAGCGGGAGGTCTTCAGGTGGCACCTGGTGGTTGGCAACCACACCTCTCAGCAGGCACGCAAGCAGAGATACAGCACCCTTCCTCTCTACGCAGCAGGCCATTCCAAGGACAGGAAATAGGCAGTTCATCAGAGGGTCTTGCTTCATGAGTTGAAGACCCCTGCTCTGGGACTCATACAAAATGGGCTTTCGCTTGCCACCGAATGCCCTTAACTATAGACTGCAGGAAGGCGTATCTTTCAACCGAGTGGCCTGTTTTCCACCAAGCAACAGCAGTGGCTAAGCTCCAAGGCTAGGACTTCTTCTGTCCACACACAGTCATTTTGTTGCCCATGGGAACTGAAGGAAAACCTTCCCGTCCCAATCATTCTTTAGCACTGGAGCCTGGGGTGTATCCATATTTGTCACAGGGACTTTTCAGACCTGGCAGTCAACTCCGTATCTCTCATGAAGCTGAAAGACCTTGTGGCCGGAGTGTAGATTAACCAGAGGGCATTCCAGAGAACACAGCCCGTGGCAACACTTGGACAGCTTTTGATTGAATATTAAGTTAAAGTCAAGGACAAGACAATATTTGCTCAGCTGAGGACTCCTTACGCCCTCACACAAACAGATGACCTAGGTATTTGTGTACACGGTCAGCCAGTACGAATGATGGATTTAACTGGCATGCAGAGAACTGCAGGTTTTAGTCTGCAAGATCACTATAAAAAAAGAATGCTAAATAAAATATACACAAGGCTGTGCTTGGCACAAAGACTCTGGCACAGTTCCTGAGATCTGCCATCAGTGCATAAATACTGGTGGAATTCCCCAAGCAATACACTGAAAACAACCACACCCAGCAGATCCAGAATCCAAAACAGACACTTCTCAACAGAGTATAGGTTAGTTGCTGTAGATTTTCCGGGTTGTGTGGCCGTGGTCTTGGCATTGTAGGACCTGACGTTTCACCAGTAGCTGTGACTGGCATCCTCAGAGGTATAACACAGAAAGATGGAGTACTCTCTATGTCAAGTACAGGTTGCTTGCCAGCTTCCCTTATTTAAGGCCAAGATATCCCATGGAGTCTACAGTGCTGTACAGGAGAGTAGGGAAATAGTTATCCTGCCCTAACTGTATTTATTTTAGATATTTCTCACCAGTTGGGACCCAAAGCAGACTACAACCTTGTTCTTTCCTCCTCTATTTTATCCTCACAACAGTTCTGTGAGGTGGGTGAGGTTGAGAGAGCATGACTGGCTCAAGGTCACCCAATGAGCTTCCACGGCAGAGTGAGGATTTGAACCTGGATTTCCTGGATCACAGACCAGGATTCTAACCACTACACCCTTCTGCCTCTCAGTGACACTGGATGACCACACACTCCTGCTGTCTCAATTGACCAGACTCCCTATTTTCTGGTCTTCATCCCAGATAAATAATTGTCTGTTTTGTCCGATTTTCTGGGGAAATCCCTTGTTAAAATGCAAAGTATAAAACTGTCATTTTTTCCCCACTTCTCTCCCTAGAGTTTTCAAAAGTTCTGTCTCAGATTGGATTGAGGTGCAGATGCCTTGTATTGAATGTGATTGCCCTTTTAGTTTTTGGGTTGGGTTTACTGAGATGGAAAAAAAAATTAAGACCTGTAAACAGCAGACTACGCATCTGACAAAGCGGGCTGTAATCCACAAGAGGCTCATGCACCAGTGAAAACTTATTCATTTTGATTGAAGGGGGCCACAAAACGCCTGTTGATTTTTGCTGGGGTGGAGTGAAAACCAAAGAAAACAGCGATGGGACAGATCAGACTGGCTGTCTGCAAAACAGGCCCAGGCTAAACAAGGTGGCACAGAAAGCCAACCGAGAGATGGCCGATGGGAACAACCTGATGCTGCAAATCTTGCAGACGGCGGGCAGAAGTTGTGCTGTGTGACCCAGGAAACAAGCACTGCGGGGTGGGTTCATATAGGGGGAGGCGTCCCTTCAACTCTGCAGGCTGTGAAGAGCCTTCAGAGTAAGAACCAGCACCTGATTTATTTATTTATTTATTTATACCCCACCTTTCTGGGGTATAATGGGGACCCAAAGCGGCTTACATTGTTCTCCTCTCCTCCATTTTATCCTCACAATGACCCTGTGAGGTCGGTTAGGCTGAGAGGGTGTGACTGACCGAAGGTCATCCAGTGAGCTTCCACGGCATCAGTGGGGATTCGAACCTGGATCCTACTCTGACTCTTTAGCCACGATACCTCGCTGGCTTGAACTGAGCCTGGAAGGAGAGGGCATGGAGGGTTGCCAGCCTTCAGGTAGGGCCTGGAGGTCGCCCAGGATCACAAGTGATCTCCAGATGACAAGAGATCGGTTCTGCTGATGAAAATAGCTGCTTGGGAGGGTGGACAGTGTGGCGTCATGTCTCACTGGGGTCTCTCTCCTCTCCCCAAATCCCCCCCCCCCGGCTCCACTCCTGGAGCTGGCAACCCTAGATACATCTCTGCAATTCTGCAAAGGATGAAGAATTTAGGAGGCTGAAGTTGGTTCCTTATTCGCATCAGCCTCCTTAAGAATTTTACATAAATAGCAGTGAGCACAACAAAAGTTGCTTTGTTTACCACAGGGCTTATGTTTAAGCACTCTGTTTCCTGGAGGAATCTCTGAGGCCATTCTGGTTTTCCATTGTTTATAACCTTATGTTAAGTCTGCAGCTCTGAAAGTCCTTACATAGTCTGCAGTTTCTTTGAAGCCTGTGTTATCTAATCAGGTGGGCGGCCCTGGTGGTCTGGAAGCAACAGAATAAAGTTTGAGTCCAGCGGCACTTTTTAAGGCCAACAAAGTTTAATTCTGGGCATAAGCTTAGACCCAACAAAGTTTAATTCTGCATATAATCTTATACCCAACAAAGTTTAATTCTGGTTATAAGCTTTGTATTGTATTATTTTAACTGTTGTGTTTTTAATGCTGTATGTTCTATTCTGTATTTATGCTACCTGGAAGCCGCCCTGAGCCTGCTTTGCGGGGAGGGCGGGGTACAAATTTGACAATAAATAAATAAGCTTAGACCCAACAAAGTTTAATTCTGCATATAATCTTATACCCAACAAAGTTTAATTCTGGGCATAAGCTTCTACCCAGAATTTAATTTCGTTGGTCTTAACCATGCCACTGGACTCAAAACTTGTTATCTAATGGCTTTGAATGGAGTCGGGGCTATATTTCATCCTACCCTGCAGCTATGTCTTTGAAAACAGTTTGATGTGCAGCAAGTTACAGGCAAGAATGTTTATTTCCATGCTGGAAAAAGCTGCGTCTGTAAAAAGGCACTCCGGTAAGGCAGGCTGTGTTGTTCGGGTCAGTTGGCAACCACATTTCCTGTTCGCTTGGGAGCTGTAGACAGCGTGCGCATTGGATAACAGCAAAATAAACTCTTATCACAGGGGGTCTGCAAACTATAGCTCTAGAACTATAGCTTGGTACAGAAACAATTCCTTGGAGCTGTTTTGCTGTTAAGGTTGCAACCAACTTACGGTGATCCCATAGGGTTTTCCAGGCAAGAGACACTCAGAGGTGGTTTGCCACTGCCTGCCACTGCATAGTAAGCCCCTGGAGTTCCTTGGTGGTCTCCCATCCAAGTACTGACCAGGGCTGGCCCTGCTTAGCTTCCCATATTGGATGGGCTCTCCAGCTCAGGGCACAGAGACAATAGTAAAAGGCAAAGGTTCCCTTGCTCGAAAGCCAGTTGAATCCGACTCTAGGGTTGCGGTGCTCATCTCCGTTTCAAAGCCGAAGGAGACAGCGCTGTCTGAAGACGTTTCCATGGTCATGTGGCCGGCATGACTAAACGCCAAGGCGCACGGAACGCTGTTACCTTCCCACCGAAGTGGTACCTATTTATCTACTTGCAATTTCTTGCTTTCGAACTGCTAGGTTGGCAGGAGCTGGAACCAGAGACGGGAGCTCACTCTGTCATGTGGCACCCTCGGGTCTCGAACTGCTGAACTACTGACCTTCCACAGCCTGCAGTTCAGCATCTTAACCACCTGAGCCACTGCAGCTCCACAGAAACAATATGGCTCCTTAAAAGAAAAACACAAGCAAACCTTTGTTAGGGTGCATTGGAGGGGTAGGTGGGATGCAACTAGAATAGACAGTAAGAGAAGGCAAAGGTAGGCAAAGACTAAAGGGCTAAAGGGCTTCTTAGAGATGCTTTACAGAACAGGAAATGATGGAGGTGAACTGAATAGAAACCCAGCGCCGATTTATGCTTTATGTCAGCGCACTGAAACTGCTGGGCGGGGTGCCCTCGTGAACCTTTATGACTTACTGTGAGGTCTCTGACTTTGTGAATCATTTAGTACAGTGCAACTCTATTGCCCACATGGAAAAAGCCCTCTTGAATAATTCAGTCTTGCATAGTTTAATGTTTGCATTTTAAAAAAAATATTTACTTTATTTATACCCCACCTTTGTGCCCAGTGGGGATTCAAGGGGGCTTACATAGTCTTCCTCCTCTCCCCTGTTTCATCCTCACATTAGTAGACAGTACTGACCTTGAGGGACGGATGGTCTGCGTCAGCATAAGGCCACATCATGTGTACATATGTATGGATTATTAATCAACATGTCAGTTACCAGAGATATTCAGTTTTATATTTTGTTATATGTAAATAGGCTTTCTTATACTGGCTCTTTGGCCCTAGGGAGCCAAAAACAGAGCATAGAGGTCCAGGCCTTCCCCGACCTTGCCCCCTGGCACTCGGGTTAAGGATTTTTGCTGCCTGTGAACCAAGGCTAGCAGCCACTGATGGACCCTCCTCCATGAATCTGCCTTTTTTGAAAGCGATGGCCATCACAATATCCTCTGGGCAGTGAATTTCCCAATCTAATTAACGGCCAAGTGAATAAATGCCTTTTGTCTGTCCTGAATCTTGCATTCAACGGCATGGTCACAAAAGAGATTTAGAAACTTCCACGTTTCGGAAACTTCAAGGTTACTTTCAACAGCGCCACCTACTGGCCCTTTTCCATCTCAAATGCTCTGCTCCTTTCCGCTCGAGCGATCTCCCAAGCGTCCCAGCCTCCCAGGGCCATTTTCTTGGGCA
Source organism: Gekko gecko (assembly GCA_029375565.1). Taxonomy (NCBI): domain Eukaryota; kingdom Metazoa; phylum Chordata; class Lepidosauria; order Squamata; family Gekkonidae; genus Gekko; species Gekko gecko. Next base: position 133,375,634 of record JAPDNY010000008.1, on the reverse strand, counting down.
AATTATGGTGGCTGCAACAAACTTACAAAGCTTGAATAATAAACTTCTTTCAGCATTAAACGGTGAATCAGACAAAACACAGAGCAGCCACCCTGATTTCCAATTATCTGCTCAGTTCAGTGGAATAATGAAAAAGCATTTGGTAGATTCTGCATGTGAAACAAGTTGAAACCGCTTACAAAAGAAAAGGAAAATCATCCCAACCTCAGGCATGTCAGCTCAGAAGTAAGTCTCAGTGAATAACTTTGCAAGCAACTGCAATGTTTCAGATCGATTTATTTACTTTCATCCCGCCGTTCTGCCCAAAGTAGCGTATTTTCTCGCCTTCATTTTATCCTCACAACAACACTGTGAGGTAGCTTAGGTTGAAAGCATGTGTAGTCCCAAGTTCACCCTGCAAGCTTCCAAGGCAGAGCGAGGACTCAAATCGGGGCCTCCCAGATCTGAGGCTGGCAGTCTGGCCACTGTACCTCCTTGGCTCAGAGCTAATGAAGTTAATGAGAAGTCTTCAAATCCTGTGCAGATGAGCAAGAATGGCCCAGATATTTAACCTTATATATACTTCTCACAATGTAGTTCCTGTGGAGTTCAGAATGACTCATTGGTGGGTAAACCAGGTTTGCCCCGACCTGGATGGCCCAGGCTACCTGATCTCATCGGATCTCAGAAGCTCAGCATGGCTGGCCCTGGTTAGTATTTGGATGGGAGACCCGCCAGGGAAGTCCAGGGTCACGATACAGAGGCAGACAATGGCAAAAACCACCTCTGAATATCTCTTGCCTTGAAAATCCTACAAGGTCACCATAAGTCAGCTGTGGCCTGATGGCACTTTCCATCACCAAACCATGTTTGGGACAAACTACCATACTGTTGCCAACCTCCAGGCTACAAAGATCAGTTCCCTTGGAGAAAAGGGCTGCTTTGGAGGGTGGACTCTATGGCATTATACCCTACTGAGGTCCTGCACCTCCCCGAACCCTGCTCTCCCTAGGCTCCACCCCCAAATCTCCAGGAATTTCCCAACCGAGAGCGAGTAACTCGACACAGCTTGATTCACGGACCACCACAATGAGCCCCTTGCCCTGCACTTTCCCATGGCAGCATCAACTTGCATGTAAAAATATAAGAGGAGCCATGTTGGATCAGGCCAGTGGCCCATCCAGTCCAACACTCTGTGTTACACAGTGGCCAAACCCAGGTGCCATCAGGAGGTCCACCAGCGGGACCAGAACTCCAGAAGCCCTCCCAGTGTTGCCCCCCCCCCAAGCACCAAGAATACAGAGCATCACCTGCCCCAGACACAGAGTTCCATTTATATACATTGTGGTTAATAGCCACTGATGGACCTCTGCTCCATATGTTTATCCAATCCCCTCTTGAAGCTGTCTATGCTTGTAGCCGCCGCCACTTCTTGTGGCAGTGAATTCTATGTATTAATTATGCTTTGGGTGAAGAAGTGCTTTTATCTGTTCTAAGCTTATCGCTCATTAATCTCATTGACTGCCTATGAGTTGTGAAAAAGGGAGAAAAGTACTTGTCTGCCTTCTCTATCCCATGCATAATTCCATAAACCTCTACCATGTCACCCCTCAATCATCCTTTCTCCAAGCTAAAGAGCCCTAACCTCTTTCACCTTTCTTCACAGGGAAAGTGTTCCACCCCCTTAATCATTTTAGTTGCCCCTTTCTGCACCTTTTCCCATTGTTATCTTTTTTGAGGTGTGGTGACCAGAACTGTACACAGTATTCCAAATGAGGCTGCACCATTGATTTATACCAAGGCATTATGATACTGATTTGTTTTCAATCCCCTTCCTCATAATCCCCAACATAGTATTTGCCTCTTTTATTGCAGTCGCACACTGAGTCGACATTTTCAGCAAGTTATCTAACACAACTCCAAGATCTCTCTCTCCTCATCAGTTACTGCCAGTTTGGACCCCATCAATGTATATAGCTTTTTTGGCTCCAGTGTGCATTACTTTGCACCTGCTGACGTTGAACCTCATTTGCCACGTTGCCTATGTAGCCTATAAGGGCATGCAGCCTATAAAGGCACAGGAAAATTCTCATCCTTTGACATGAGGCCTTGCCACCTCTGTTACCCCCCTCTGCTCCAACACTTTCAGCAGTAGCTCAACAGCGAGGAAATTAATCTGGTGATTCTTTCCCCAGTAACTTTTATTTTGTTCCATGCTGGAAAGCTCTTTGGCTGCTGAAGTCCTGTGTGCCACCAGCGGTTCAGGAAAGTGGACTGGAGCCCGTGCCTTCAGTCTAGGAGGTGATGGCTGCAGTACATGCTGCCTTAACAAGGGCTTGCCAAAACTCACCTGCCGCTCAAGGCACAAGAGGAGGATCCCTAAGAAAAGGAGGCAGCCTTACCGTTAAGATGTTTAAAGGACCACCGGTCATCATGTCCTTGTGCTTTCAGAGCTCTCCCAATTCTAATATTCAGGTCTATTCCCTTCCTCCATCTAAGGCTGCTAACAACTGGGGGGGGGGGAGTGCCCAGCCCTCTTCACAGAAGCTTAATGGGATGTCATTTTCCCGGTGACGTTCTTTACCTCCATGCCGTGGGAAACTTCAGCTGTCCACTTCCATACATTAAGCCTCCACTGAAGAGTGGTGATGATAGACTTTTTTCTTTCAGGTCGTCGGCTGCCCTATTCCCATCTCTTTCCTTCCCACAGGAACCTTTCTTTCTTCAGGCAATGTTTCCTGGAGGGACTTTTTAATGAGGGACCATCAGCATCACCCAGTAAACAGAGCTCCTTTGAGCAGATATAATGCTGCAGGATCAAGGCTACGAGTTGGGTGGCGTTGGGAAGGGAGTTGTGATCTGTACCAGGCCCAAGAACCAAAAGTAGTCATCAAAGAACGGGAGGCAGATGTAGGACACGGAGGTCTGAAGCTATGTTGATAAGTGGCCGTGAGCTAGGGCTGTCATCTCTGGGTTGGGAAATACCTGGAGATCTGGGTAGTGGAGTCTGAGGAGGGTGGGGCTTGCAGAGGGGAGGGACTTCAATGGGGTATGGTGCCACAGAGTCCGCCTTCTTTTCTACAGATGAATGGATCTCTGCTGCCTGGAGATCAGTTGTAATAGCAGTTCTCCAGTGACTACCTGGAGGTTGGCAACCCAATTCCGAGCATGTGTCACTGTGTTTAATCTAACTCAGAGGGTTGTTGTGCGAATATCACACAATTGTGCCCTGGCCTACTAGAAAGAAAGGTGTGATGCAAGTGTGGACACAATCATGGAGTGAATGGTGCGTAGGCCCACATTCCATACTTTATGTAGCATTGCCCAAACCAAAAATTTTGGGAGTGTACAAGCGAAATCTCTCCATTGTTTCAATCAAGGAGGGGGCTGAAGGCTGGGTAGTAGTTTCTTCTGTGTTAAAATTGGAGGCAGGCCTCATGCTTATATTTCCCCAAAGGTTTGCTTCTAGAGCGTGCAAAGAATTATCCACCCTCCGAGGAAACATCACACGTTGATTGGGTTTATTTACATCATTTATAGTTTGCTTTCCTCACTGAAACTCAGTGTGGATTACCCAACTTCAGTCAATACGATGGACTGGATGGGACATCCAATGAACAGTGCGACAGGATTCAGATTGCAGAGATCTGAAAAAAAACATCAGCATACAAACATGACACATTAAGCGATGTGGAAATGCCAACTTTCATATTCTCAAAGCAAGAGCAACTAGGTTTTCTGTGTTGCTGTCCCCAGAACCTTTAGGACAACTTTAATTGTTTTGCCACCCAATTAAGCCTACATTCCATTTTAAGATTCTTCAGACTATAGATTACATGCTGTCATTGAAACACAGAGCTGTTTCGCAAGGGTCATCTAGTCCAGCCCCCTACACAGTGCAGGAAATGCAACTACCTTCCCCCCCTCCACTATCCCAATGACCTCCCCCTGCTCTGTGCCCAGAGGAAGGCAAAAAAACTCCCAGCATCCCTGGGCCAGTCTGTCCTCTGTCTCAAAACACTTTTTCTCTCCTTTCCTCATCTCTCTTTTTAAAGAGCAGATGGGGAAATCTGAAGAACACAAGAACTTCTGGTATCATGGTCTTAATTTTAAAAATATACACAACTGTTGCTTTTGGAGTCTCACTACGGACCATCAATGGCTACCTGTAACCCACACTCAAAGGAGAGGCAGTGTGGTATAGTGGTGTTGGATCATGACCTGGGAGAACTGGGTTCACGTCTCCTGTCTGCCATGAAGCTTGCTGGGTGACTTCGGGGCCAGTTACACTGTCTCAGCTTATAGGCTTGTTGGGAGGATAAAAATGAGGAAAAGCCATGCATGCTGGTCTGAGCTTCTTGTAGGAAGAGTAGGATAAAAATATACTAAATGAACAGAGAAGCTTCTCTGTCCTGTTTTTGCACGAGTTATTGTCCTAGCTAATTCAGCAGCATTCCTACACTGGGATTTGTTCAATGACACAATGCAGGTATGGGTCAGAATTATTCACTACTGATAACAAGGGAAGGTCGGAATAAGGAATCATGCAGAGACCAGCAGGCAGCCTCCTCTGTGGGTAGAAAGTTTGGGACCACAAGCATCAGTGGTGTAGAGGTTAAAGTATCGGACAAGGCTCTGGAAGCCCCTGGATGGACTTGGGGCCAGTCACCCTCTCTCTCAGCCTAATATGCCTCACAGAGTTCTCGAGAGAATCAAATGGATGTGAGTGGACTGATGTTGTAAGCCAAAAAAGCAGGGTTTAACCAAGTATTAATTTTGCATCGTTCACGCACAGCAGTTTTGCAGCTATTCCCAGATTTAATCTCATCCCCAATCCTCAGATTTTATCTTTTATACTCCATTGGGGGACTATTCTAGATTCGACTTTCTTTCCCATGGCATTTAACTTGATTTTTAAGGGGGAGGCTTGAGTTTCTCAAGTTTATCAGAAACTACCACCTACCTGTCTAGACACAGAAGGAAGCTGTAATGGTTTTATTTGAGGAGAAACTCTCAAGCACACTTCCTGCCACTTCCTGGCAAACTGGGAAAGCCCCCCCCCCCAGGCAGTAAATCGTTTGTCCTTCCCCCTGCATATGCAAATTCTTTTGGCAGGAAGAAAAGGAGGGACCATTGACAGTCAATGGATGCTTTTGCATATGGAGAGCTCTGGTGATTTGCAAATGGTTATTGCAAAGGTGCCGGATCTAAAATACCACTCAGGGAACAAAGTTGAGACCTAGGTGAGACCACCATCTGGTGGGAGGTAACAGGAACTCTGAGAAAGAGAATCTTGCATTTCATGCGGGATCAGAACCGGAGGAGTGACAAGTCTCCTAACAGATCCTCAACACTCAACTGGAATGCAAATGCCTAAAAATATAATCAGAATATTACAAACAAGATGTTGAACACATGAAGTTGCCTCATACTGAATCAGACCCTCTGTCCATTAAGGTCAGTGCTGTCCACCCAGACTGTCGGTGGCTTTCCAGGGTATCACACAGTGGTCTTTCCCATCACCTGCTACCAGGGATGCCAGCCTCCAGGTGGGACCTGGGAGTCCCTTGGAATTACAGCTCATCTCCAGACTACAGAGGTCAGTTCCCTTGAAGAAAGTGGATGCTTTGGAGGACGGACTCTATGGCATTGTACCTCACGGAGGTCCCTGTCCTCCCCAGGCTCCATCCCCAAATTTCCGGGGGTTTCTCAACCTGAATCCTGTAACCATCCTCCCCCATCCTCCGTCAGTAGCCTGGCAATGCTACTTAGTACCCAATCCTTTTAGCTGGAGATGCTAGGGATTGGACCTGGGACCTTCTGCATGCCAAGCAGATGCTCTGCCACTGAACTACAACCCATTTCGAGGTTATGACCCTAAGGAAAATAAATCATTTTTTAGAAAATAAACATGATCAAGTAAGACTGGAGACAAGCATATTTGCTCTTTTTTAAAATTTTACTTAATTTCACAACAGACTTGCTTCACGCCTGGAACTAAAGGGTGGGAGGGCCACACTAAGCCAACATGGTGAAAATGAAGTCTGTTAATATTTGCTTTGGGTTCTTGAAAATGTTTACAAGTACAGACAGAAAATGTAAAAGCACCGCAGTTCAATAGTGTGTTTCTCCAAGCATTTGGGCATCGAGGTACACCATCTTTTCTAGATTAAAGCCACAGTCACATTCGCCTTGTTTACAAAGTAAGTATTTTTGGGGTGCAAAGAATCAAGCATGCCTCCATCTCAAACCCAGGGGGGTGTTAACTCTGAAACAAGCCCTACTGGATTTAATGGAGCTGGCTCCTGTATGAGTATACCTAGGACTGAAGACTTCAAGCTTGATCCCGTGTACATTTACAGAGAAATAAGTCTCACTGGGTTAAAATGCAGCTTCCTCCCATGTAAGTGCACCTGGGATTGCAGCCCTGCTTAAGATAATAAAGGACAGATAGGCAGAAAAAGAATATTTTCATACATTCCAAGCCTGATCCAAACATACTGAAACTTACAGCCTAACTCTGGTTCTGTTTATTTGGAATTGGGCACCACTGATTTCAGTTGAATTTACTTCCAGGGAAGCATGTTTTAGGACTGCAGCCTTAAAAGAGGTCTCCATTGACAAAGACAGGAATGTTTGCACAGCACTCTATTTTAATTCTCTCACTGTGGGCTGCCAAAAAGACAAATAAGTGGGTTCTGGATCAAATCAAGCCTGAACTCCCCCTAGAAGATAAAACAACTGAACTGAGGCTATCATACTCGGGTCACGTTATGAGAAGAGTCCCTCAATCTGAAAGAAGTGTGCATGCCCACGAAAGCTCATACCTTGAATAAAAATTTGTGGTCTTAAAGGTGCCACGGGACACCAACTTTGTTCTGCTGGAAAAGACAACACTAGGAAAAGTTCAAGGCAGCAGTAAAGAGGAAGACCCTACATGAGATAGCCTGGAGGAAAGGCCGAGGGACCTGGGACTGTTCAGTCTGGAGGAGGTGGAGGGGGGACAGGATGGCTTTCTTGAAGTCTTTGAAGGGCTGTCACTGAGAGGAGGGCAGGGAGCTGTTCCTGTTGGCAGCAGAGGAGAGGACTTGCAACTCAATGGGTTTAAATTAAGGGTCGGAAGGTACCGGCTGGATCTTAGGAAAAACTTTTTTGCAGTCAGAGTTGTGCAACAGTGGAACTGGCTGCCTAGGAAGGCGGTGAGTTCCCCTCTCACTGGCAGTCTTGAAGCAGCGGCTGGACAAACCCTAGGCTGATCCTGCACTGAGCAGGGGGTTGTGGACTAGATGGCCTGAATGGCGCCTTCCGACTCTGTGATTCTATGGCTCAGTTTGCTAGACCTGAGCAAGGTTGTTAATAGGACCGTTTTGGAGGTCATTCATTCATAAGGTTGCCGTGAGTTGGAAGCAACTGGATGACACTTTAACACTCACACCCAAGATCCTTTATTTCCCATGGCTATTAGCACCCCATCCTGACCTGAATGGCCCAGGTGAGCCCAACCTCGTCAGATCTCAGAAGCTAAGCAAGGGTTGCCCTGCTTAGCACCTGGAAGGGAAGCACAGGGTCGTTATGCAGTGGCAGGCAGTGGCAACCTACCTCGGTCTGTCTCTCGCCTTGAAAACCCAGCATGGCTGCCACGAGTCAACTGCAATCCGACAACCCTTTAAATGCCCATTAGCACCTCTCTCACACCTTGCTCTGTATCCCCCAAGACTGTTTCAAAATCCCTGTTTTAACTAACTGGAACGTTTAAAAGCAAGTAGAAGAGCGACTGCCCCAATACCGCTCAGCTTTCAGTGGGTTAAGACGATATGCAAGTTACATTTGTTCTCATGATGTTTTCTAGTGCATGCTTCCAAGAGGAGGGCTGTCATGTCTTATAAATGCCGAAGTTGGATAGGCCCTGGGCTCCTGGTCCTGGCATGGCTGTTGGAGGAAAAGAGGGGGAAAAGGCTAATAGTGAGCTGAAGAGGGGTGGCAGAAGACCAGCAGAGAAGCTTCCTCCACCTTAAAAAAAGGTTAATGGAAATCTGAGCACACGGAGAGAGGCTCACCGTTTCTGCCTTCAGTCTCCTATTGATCCGGACTCTGCCTACAGAGAGGTATTACCGCACTAAATTTTTGAAGTGCTTTAACTTCTTCACAGACCTGGGATGTAAGCAACAGGCAGCCCTGGGGCCAGAATGGCTAGCATATAATTCACAGTTGGCCTACCACTCACCTGTGCTTTTGGCCGGTAATAAAGAACCACCTGTGCACCTGTTGGAAGGAGAACACGGCTGCATTCAAACACAAAACAGGAGCCACTGAAAAAGTAAAGAATCACTTCACGAGCTGGAAGAAAGCCAGTGACAACCATCTGTCGGAGGTGGTAGCCTAATTCTCACAGAGGTGACAAATGGGCTTGTTGTACAGTGGTTAGAATGTCAGACTAGCTTATTGTTCCAGGGTCTGATTAACACATTCGGTTTGACCATCAGTCTCCGGGTGGTAAGCACCACTAAGGGCACGTTCTATGCCGAGAGCTTTCATCAATTCACCCCAGAACTTGACAACGAATTGGGAACCCTGGTCGGAGACCACCTTTTTTGGAATCGAATGGAGCTTCACAATATTATGCATAAACAACTTAGCCAGGCGTTTGGCGGTAGGTAGTTGTTCAAGAGGGGGGAAAATGTGCCTGCTTAGAAAACATGTCTACCACCACCCAAACGACAGTCTTCCTCCCCCCACCCGCGGGTAGGTCGGTGATGAAATCCATAGAAATCACTTCCCACAGTCAGGTCAAAGTTGGAAGTGGTTGCAAAAGTCCTGGGGGTTTCCCTGGGCGGGGCTTACACATGAGGTAAGTGTGACAAGATTGCACACACAGGGAAATGTCCTTCTGCATGCCCGCCCACCAAAACTGCCATTGCAAAAGGTGTAACGTTTTGAGATAGCCAAGGTGACCTACTAGTTTCGATTCGTGGGCTACCTCCATCACCCTGCCCTGTAACGATCCTGGGATGAACAGGCGACGGTCCTTGTACCAGCAACCACCTTGCCGTTGTTCGAGACCCCCGTCCAAGTTAATTGTCGAGCGGTCAGATTCAGAAAAGTCAGAGGTAAATTCAGATTCCCAGCCCCGCCCTCCAGTGTCCCGTGCTGCTTTCGCCTGACTCCGCATCACGACCGCCCCTCCCAGTTGGGAGGGGGTGAACATTGAGTCTACCACTCCCTCCCGTTGACTGTCATGCTGGGGGAGGTGCAAGAGGGCATCAGCTAGGGAATTTGACTTCCCAGGAAAGTGGTACAGCGTGAACTGGAACTTAAGAGAAGAAATCTGTCCACCGCAGCTGTTTACGGGGAGTGCGAAGGACCTCGAGGTTTTTGTGATCAGTCCGTACCTCGAATGGTACTCATGCCCCCTCCAACCAATGTCTCCAGGTGGATAATGGCTCCAGCCTCCTTATCCCAAAGAGCCCAGTTTGAGTCCTCACTTTGCCCTAGAACATCAATGGGTAACCTTGGGCCAGTTACACCTATCCAAATCTACCTCACAGGGTTGTTGTGAGGTTAAAGCGGGTCTCCAGTCGGGAGATAAGTGGCATATAAAAATGAAACTCAATTGTTCCACTCATCTCCGGGGGGGGGGAGGACACATAACTGACTGCTCTTCCATACTGAAAACAATAATTCCTACACTTTGCCCTGGCCTGCAACTTCTGAAAATTTGCTTTTCATAGGGGGACATTCCAAGATGGAGGAGTCTCCCCGCCCACAACGGGGAGACTCCTCCATCTCCCTGCCCCACAACGGTCCAGTCAAGGCAGAATTAGGCTGAAGCAGATTCAAGTGTATCCCCCCCACACTGTTAATCTCCAGGGAGGAACTTGCTGTCAGGCCAGTTTCAAACATCTATAGGAGGTAAACAGACTCTGGACTGACTGACCACTTGTTGGTAATGGATGCACACCGATTAAAACAAAGGTTCAGGTGGGCAGCTGTGCTGGTCTGCAACAGAAGAACAAGATTCAAGTTCAGTAACAGCTTAAAGACCAACAAGATTTCCAGCATGTCAGCTTTGGTGTCTGACAAATGGAGCTTTGATTCCTGAAAGCTTATACACCCTGGAAATCTCGTCGTTCTTTTAAGGAGCTACTGGCTGAATCCTGCAATCAAGTGAAAACATTCTTTATGAAGGCGGAATGATCGATGCCCATGAACAGGGAAAGGAGGGGGGGGAGACACACATGTATCAAAGCAGACCTGCGCTTCCAAGCTATTAACATCCAGCCACCCCTTTCGATGAAAAGAAAAATACTTCTTTTTGAGAGCTGAGATCTACTCGAGGAGGTAGAGAACAGTCCACCAGAGGGCGCCCTGGTACTTGCTAGTTAACGGGATCCTCTCGCCAAGGATGCTGTTAACCGAACAGAGGTTTGCAAAAAAGCCCTTCTCGCATCCTTAAGCGGGAGAACCACTTCATGCAGATAAATTATGCTTCAACAGTGAAAAGAGTTTAAATTACGTATAAGAATACAAAACACGTCAAGTGAACACAAGAGATTCCGGTTAGATAAAAAAGACTAGAAAATTAGTCAAACTCTACTCCAGGAAACAGTCCAGAAGACCCACCTTTAACCTTAGCGCTGGGCTTTGAAGCAGCTCCATGGAAGATAAGGCTGGGCTTGTAGGACGACAAGTTGGTCCCGCCGTGTGTATAAGCGCATTCGCCAGCAGCCCCGGTTTGGAGGGAGGAGTCATAATGTGGCACACCCATTGATCTGGCAGATTAAAAGCCCAGCCTTAAATGCCAGGAGCCGTTTAAATTGCTGGCACAAAGGAGTACTGTTTTGGGGGCCTCACTTCAAAAGGGATGTGGGACAGGTGCAGAAGAGAGCGACAAAGAAGATGATCTGGGGCCTAGAGATCAAGCTTTACGAGGAAAAGAACTGCTTTATGTGCTCAAGTTCTTTTATGTAAGCCGCCCCGAGCCTGCTTGCTGGATTCAAGGGCAGCCTGGAGGAACAGCCTGGAGCAGCAGGTGAGACCTACTCTCAGGACTGATGCTTGGGGGGCAGGAGACGGGGCTGTTCCTCAGCATGCCAGGAGAGGCCCTCCTCCACTCTCTGCCATGAAGCTTCCTGCACTCTGGGCTTGATCTATCACTGCCGCAGCTATTCTTCCTCAGAAGCAGAGATGATGGGTAACTGGGCTAGCTGGCTGAGGATGCGACGCTGTGGATTCTGCATGAGAGCAGAATGGGCACGGGATCCTTATCACCACTTACAAGCCCTGTTCACAAGTTACACTGAATGCATATGTACAGTCTCTGTGCAGTGTAGTCTTGAGTTCTCTAGCTCACGACCACTCCATGTGCTGACTGAAGGTGCAGAGAGGGGCAGAGGGGACAGGTGCACGGGCTCCACTGCAATGTGTCTGCTCCCTCCCTGCAAAGGACACTGCTTTCTGAATGCTGGGAGGGAGCATATGCATGGACTCTTCCCTCCACACTTAGGATGGTGACCACATGGAGGGATGGCCACCACACTTATGGCCTACTCTCCCTCTCCATACGTTCAGTCAACTTGTGTCATCTTCTGGGCGTGGAACGGGGGTCACTGGGTGTGTGTGGGGGGGAGGTATTTGTGAATTTCCTGCATTGGGTAGGGTTGGATTACATGACCCTGGAAGTCCCTTCCAACTCTGTGATTCTCACCCAGAGAGGGCTCATCTGAATGGGCTTTGATTTTTCTCTGCTGCATATTGTGTAATTCCCATGTATCATTTGTTGCATGTATGGCTGAGCGTATGGCTGGAACTGCACATTTATCCAGGTACTGGTCCCTGGTCTCGTTTGTAAAATTAATGCACATTGGCTCTTTCTTACCATAAGAACATAAGAGAAGCCAATGTTGGATCAGGCCAATGGCCCATCCAGTCCAACACTCTGTCACACAGTGGCCAAAAATACCAGGTGCCATCAGGAGGTCCACCAGTGGGGCCAGGGCACCAGAAGCCCTCCCACTGCCCCCAAGCACCAAGAATACAGAGCGTCACTTGCCCCAGACCGAGAGTTCCTATCTATACCTTGTGACTAATAGCCACTGATGGACCTCTGCTCCATATGTTTATCCAATTATCCAATTATTCAATATTATGTTTATCTGATTATTCAGTATGCTGGATGCTCATGCATTCAGTGTTAACATGTGAATGAGGCTAGAGTCTGCTGCTTTCATTCACAATGAGGCCCATCCAGCTCACCGTAAGCACAGGCTGGCTTCACTAACCTGCCTCTTTTCGGCTGTCTCCTAGGAACACAGAAGGAAAACTAGCAAACACCTGGTCGGTATCAGAAGATTGCTGGTCAGCTGAATTCCACTTGCTGAACTGCAAAGCTATGCAAGCTGGTACCCAGAATGCTTTCCCCAATCTGAGCTATTGACAGTGGTTCTTAACAGACTGGATCAACGCTGAATATTCAGAATAAGACGATCACATGTTTGGAATGGCAAACAGTTGGTAGGTTAGCTGAAGCTGACAAAGGCTTTAGTGGATAAGCCCAGTTCCGAGCACACCCAGCCTGAAGAACCCGAAGCTCATCGGAGCTCAGAAGCTAAGCAGGGTCAGCCACGGTTAGTACTTGGATGGGAGACCGTCACAGAAGACCAGAGTTGCTCTGGAAAGCAAGGGCCAACAGCCTCTGCTCTTCTGTGACCTTGAAAACCCCAAAAGGGGCCGCTTGACAGTGCTGCTATTTTAAATGCACCCAGCGGGTGACTGGAGAGGTCACCTTGACTTGAACACAACTTGCTTCCTCCTAACCCGTCTGGGATCAGAAATGTACTGCGGCTTCCCCCACAAAACAGCGACAGAGAAGTCCAAGAGACTCGAGACAAGACGTAGTGGCACACCCTGACAGTGCAACTTAAATCTCACTTAAAAGAAAAAGAAAAAAAGAAGATGGCACAAGATTGTGTTAAAGGAGCTCATGGCATTTGGAGCCTGTTACAGTTTTGCTTTCGCCCGCAAGGCATTCTTCACAGGTTTTCGTGAAGCCATTTGACATAGCGGTCCCTGGTGCGGACTCCTACTGAAAAGTGGATCGGCCAAATGGTGAAGATCATGCAGCCGTGAAAGCAGTCCTCAACGTGGTCCAGGGTTATCTCTACCCCCGCGTCCTCCAGCCGTTTGGCGTACATGATCCCGTCGTCTCTCAGAATGTCAATCTCGCAAGTCAGGATGTATGTCTTCGGCTGGAGCCGGAGAACCTGTTTCTCAGCTAGCAATGGAGCGGCGCGAACGTCGAGTAGTGAAGGGATAGCCTGCAGGATTTCCACTTCCCCCACTGTGGGGGTTACAGGTCTGTAGGTCTTTCGGAGACGAGGACTGATGAGGGAAGTCCAATCCACGCGGTCCCTGAAAGAACTGGCCTGGCTCACGTCCAGCGAAGTGTGATTGTTGACTACCAGGGAGTGGGCAAACTCATAGTTCCCATTGAAATACTCTATCCAGAACTTCACCATGACAAAGCGGGGCAGGATGGGGGTGAACTTGTTCTGCTGATAGGAGGGAGTATTAAAATCAAATGCTTGAAGGACGGGGTAGACTAGAGCCTGCAGTTTAAATCTGCCGGTTTCGTTCTGATCTTGACTCATCTGTAGAAGAGAAAAATGACAATGGAAGGGGTCACAATCCAGACATGGGCTGCTTCTGACCCAAGAGAGAAAGCTTTCCCCTGCATGTCCTCTCCCATCCTATTTGGGTTCCCAGGCATAGCCTGGCTACTGCTGGGGGTTTGGGGGAAGGAGTACAAGGAAAGGGAACTTTGCTCAATGTGATAATGCAAATATCACCTCTGGGTGAAGTGACATTACTGCATTGGGCAGCACTCTAGGAATTCACTTAATCTCTATGGTAAATACCACAGAGATTGGGTTAATTCCTAGATCATCACCCAACATGGATATGTCACTCCTGAGTATTCACCTGGAAAGAGGGGGGCAGCATCGGGCAAAATTCTCTCCACCCCCAGTTTTGCTCCTGCTGCTGCTGCTGATGTACTCAGTGGCAGTGGAGGCCGGGGCCACAGGGACTGAAGGTTGCCCACCGTAGTGGACAACCTGGTACGCCAACATGCTATCCAAAAGGGGGCTGTGGTGAATTACAGTGAATTCCTCTCTACTACCTGGATAGCCCAGGCTATCTAGCTGGTGGTCTGGTATTCTGCTGACTGGCCTAGTGAAGACATGATAAGATTAATGGAAAACACAATATGGTAAACAGAGAAACCAAACGGCACTAGAATGGAGACACCGAATTAGAATACCCCAAAGCCAGCAGAGCCCTGACCCAGACAGCCCAGGCTGGCCCGATCTCGTCAGATCTCAGAAGCTAAGCAGGGTCGGCCCTGGTTTAATACTTGGATGGGAGACCGCCAAGGACGTCTAGGGTCGCTACACAGAGGCAGGCAATGGGAAACTACCTCTGAACGTCTCTTGCCTTGAAAACCCTTTGAGGGGTTGCCTTAATTGGGGCACAACTTGTCAGCACTTTCCACCACCAAAGCCAGTGTATAAAGCCTAGACAGCTCACGCCCAAAAAGCACAGAAGCGAAAGAGCTTCTTAATTCAGCAGGGAAGGAGGTCTCAAGAAATGCGCAGGTCTCCAGCACGGACCCAGGTTAGATCTCTCCCCTCCATACGACTCGCGGAAATGTCTGAAAAGCACAAGGGCCCAGGAGCACTGAAAAGACTAACAAAATTTGTGGCAGGGTAGGAGCTTCTGTGAGCCTGAAGAAGTGAGCAGCGACTCACGAAGGCTCCTTACCCCCTGCCACAAATTCCGTTAGTCTTTGAGGAGCTTCTGGGATCTTGCTCTTTTTGGCCGCTGTGGACAGACTGCCACGGCTCCCCATCTTGAGCTATCTCCGTGGAAATGGCTGAGCCTTCCTGGACAGGGTGGAGCAGGAGATCAGCTATTTATGACACTGACGAAAGAGAGCAGCTCTGCTCTAGAGATGGGATGTGCTCACAGCTGACCACATAAATCACAAAGAACCACTGGGGGATGGGGAAGAGCTCTGCTAGCATTTGCTTCGAAAGGGCTGCAGGGGCACACGGAAACTTTACAGGCTCCCCTGGGGAAAGCAACCCCAGAACAACTCAAAGATGTCTACGTTTTTAAATTTTAAAACACTCATGGACTGTTCAACGTCATGACTTCCTTCTAAAGAATTCTGGGAACTGCAGTCTGCAAAGGGAGCACTGAAACTCTAGCCCTGGCCAGCATTTTACGAAACCACCGTTCTCAGCTTAAGTCCACATCGATGTCCTCCGAGTGGCAAATGGCTTTTCTGCACCAGATTTCTGCTCTGTATTGGGTTTTGTTGCTTCTTAACAACATCAGTTTTGCCCAAGGGTACCATATGTAAAGGAGAGGGGGAAATGATGCAGTTAAGGAGCCGAGCTGGAGAGAAAACCTGGTGCGGAAATGCCGAGAGATACACATTGATTGCGCTGAGCATAACAAGCAGAAAGAGAGCGAGATTGTGACCTCTTGCTGCTATTGTGAAGTTCCATGTTTCAGTTCAGAGGTCAACTCATAATGATGCTTTAAAACCTAGGTAACAACAAAGAATGTATTGACCTGCAAGCATGATGAGAAGTCGTGTGACATCAGAGTCACATGCTAGGAGAAGGAGGGCCCACTGCTATGACTTCACCAAC
Source organism: Gekko gecko (assembly GCA_029375565.1). Classification (NCBI taxonomy): domain Eukaryota; kingdom Metazoa; phylum Chordata; class Lepidosauria; order Squamata; family Gekkonidae; genus Gekko; species Gekko gecko. The sequence goes on along the minus strand of JAPDNY010000008.1, from coordinate 133,359,939 downwards.
GGAAGGTTCCAGGCCACAAGCTGGTACAGAGCAATGGAGGGTGGGAGCACGGGGAGGCTGGGCTTGAACAACGGAAAGGAGAAAAGAAGTCAAGAATAGCTTTTGCAGGGAGGGTGGTCTGTGTGTCTCTGAAGGAGTCTTCTGTACCACCACAGCACCATTCTGCTGCTCTTCTCTTCTGCTGCTCAGATTAGAAGCCAGGTGCTCTTGTGGACCACACGTGAGCACCAGCAGCCAGTCATTCCGAGACGCGGCCCCAAAATGGCAGCTCTAGGGAGCCTCACAACCTAGGAGGTAGGGGTCTACAGGCCCCCCGAGGGTCCCAGCCTGAAGGCCCTGAGTTTAGCTGAGTTGAGGTCAAAATGACTGCATTGCTTAGGACAGAGGGACACGCACATATTCTTTCTGTAAGCAGGAAAAGAGCGGTCACCTCTTGGCACACGGCCGCTGCTAGGTTTCCTCCTGCGCTGTCACCAGAAATTGCGACTCTGCTGGGATCAACCGAATACTGAGCCAGGACCTCGGGGTGCATGAAGTGCCTCGTGGCACGGAGAACATCATTGAACTGCACCGGGAAATAGAAATCGGGCACGAGTCGGTACCTGCAAAGAGAAGAGCTGGTTCCATTATGGAGCAATAGAGAGGTCTAGATTCCACCTGCAACTCCCAGTGCGCAACATGGGAAGTTAGGGTTCCAGTTTTCATCATGCCTTTATACAATCCTTTCCTTGAGCGCCTTAGCTCAGTTATGAGTGAGCTGTGCTCCCCAAGACTCCTGTGGTTTCTCTGACATGTGTCAAGGGATTTTCAGTGTAATAATCGACGCCAGCAACCGAGTGTTCCCACCACTAGTATGAGAGTTCCTCTGCCACATGCTGCTCAGCCATAGGAGAGTGCTGGGCCCATTCTAGACTGTATTCTCAGTCTGCAAGGAGACAGAGCCAGTTTGGTGTAGTGGTTAAGTGCGCGGACTCTAATCTGGGAGAACTGGGTTTGATTCCCCGCTTCTCCGCTTGCAGCTGCTGGTGTGACCTTGGGCAAGCCATAGTTCTGACAAGAGCTTTCCTTGAAAAAGAGCAGTCTCTGTCAGAGCTCTCTCGGCCCCACCGACCTCACAGGGTGTCTCTTGTGGGGAGGGGAAGGGAAAGGAGCTCGTAAGCCGCTCTGAGACTCCCGAGTTAAGAGCAGGGTATAAATCCAACCTCCTCCTCTAGAAGAGTTGCCACCCTCCAGGGGTCACTTGAAGACCTCTTGCTGTTACAACTGATCTAAGGATGACCAAGATCGGTTCCCCTGTAGAAAATGGCTGCTCTAAAGGGCGGGCTCTCTAACATTTATACCTTGCAAAGATCCCTCCCCTCCCCAAACCCCACCCTTCCCAGGCTCCATCCTGAAAATCTCTAACTCACAGCTGGCAACCCTAAGTTCTGAAGGTCTGGAACTCTGTACATGGACTATGGCCTGGTTTACAGAAGGTAGTAGAATGGAATGTCCCTCTTAGGAATCCAAAAGAATAATTCCAGTTTTGAAGAGGTTAGAGGAAGAAGAAGAGGAACAGGAGGAAGAGGAGAAGTTGGTTTTATACCCTGCTCTTCACTACCTGAAGGGAGTCTCAGAGCGGCTTACAATCGCCTTCCCTTCCACTCCCTACAACAGACATCCTGTGAGAGAGCTCTGAGAGAACTGCTCTTGAGAGAACAGCTCTGAGAGAACTGTGGCTGGCCCAAAGTCACCCAGCTGGCTGCATGTGGAGGAGAGGGGAATCTAACCCAGTTCTCCAGATTAGAGTCCGCCGCTCTTAACCACGACACCAAACTAGGTCTCAAGCTTAATGCTAACAGAAAGCTAGCAGAGCAGGGAAGAAATGTCTACCTCTTTCCTGCTCTGCTAGTTTTCTGCTTGTGAGGTTTTTAAATGGAGGGGAACTTCCCAGAAATGCAAACCTCCATGATCATTCTCCCACAGTCAATCTTTTGTGATCTTTCTTACCACCCTCAGCTTTCTACAGCCTTATTCTTGTGCCGTTCTCCTGTCTAAATCGGGCCTCTGTCATGACCCAGAATCCTTTGCAACATGCTTGGGCTCCATGGCAGACAGCGGACGGGGAAAGAGTTTCCTCAGAAGTGGGACATCTGGAAATTGCTCTAACTTCACAGAGAGAAGGCCTTCTCCACAATATTTAAGAAAAGAGGGGAAGGATTACTCAATGTAACAACCTTGTACAGTATAGAGATTTATTTAAGGCATTTTAAAAGCTTCCCTTCTCACAACAGGACTCTTGCTATCGCGTTAAGTGAGCAGGATTCCCAGCCCTGTGGATTCCTCCTTGAGGAGAGCTAATGTAATCTTGACTCGCTGGTGCTTTGAAGGCTCCTTCTGCCTTGTAGTGCTTTTATGCTTTCCAGAAAAGTACAAGAACCCTTAAGTAGGTTCTGGAATGATCACTTAGAACAAGAAGGAAGCAAATCCCACAAAGTTATGCAAAAGTCTGATCTCATACATCAAACAACATTCCTGAGTAGAAGGGCTAGGCGATAGTGGATAGGTAAGGAATGTGGGGATTTTCAGCTCAGGAGGGGGGAAAACAACACTAAGGCCGGATAAAGCAGAAGTTCATAAAAGTGTGCACGGTGTGAAGGAAGCGGATACGATGAACTTTTTCTTCCCCTCTTTTTGTAATGCTAGAATTTGGGGTCACCTACAAAGTGGGTGGGCTGTAGACTCCCAAACCGACAAAACGGAGTCCTTCCTTACAAAACAATTTGTTAACTTGTGGAATTCCCTGTCACAAGTTGTAGCAGTGGAATCTATTGCAATGCCTCCTGCCTCAGAGGGTTTGGAAAGGAGATCAGATTGCTTAATGGAGGATAGGTTCATCAATTAGCCAAGACGGCGGAATGGAATCCCCCATGTTCAGAGGCAGTCTACCTCTCAATGCCAGTTGCTGAGGGGACGGGGTGGGGTGGGGGAGAGCAGGAGGAAGTCTGGCAGGAGAGATACTAGGAAGCAGCCCTTGGGAGGAGGCAGGAAGAATCCAGCAGTTAAACAACCCCTTTCTCTCTTTGTAGTCTCCTCACAGGGTTAGACAAGCTCGAAAGGGAAAGCAGCAAGCACAGGTGGTCACCGCTGGCACCTACTTAAAGTCACTTCTGCATATTGTTAACGATCTCCAACCCAGCCCAAACGAAGGATAACTTCTGAGTCATCGTGACATCCAGAAACCTGTAGCGGAACACTCCAGTCTACCAGGAGGGCGATCTTTAAAAGGTCTGTCATTCTGACACTGAACCACTAGATGGCATCAGTTGCATGATAAAGCTGGAAATGTCTTGGGCTCACAGCTGCATTCTCAACTGAGCTCCCGGAGACAAAGGGATGACCTTGGATTGTTGCTGCCTTAAGAATTTGCGGTGGATGCCGAAAAGGCACTCAGAATGATACTTCTTAACCACACAACCTGAGCTGCGTTCCAACATATGCGTCCATCACAGAATCACAGAGTTGGAAGGGGCCATGGAGGCCATCTAGCCCAACCCCCTGCTTGGTGCGGGATCAGCCTAGAGCATCCCTGAGAAGGGCTTGTCCAGCCGCTGCTTCAAGACTGCCAGTACTGAGGGGGAGCTCACCACCTCCCGAGGCAGCTGAGTCCACTACTGAACAAAACAAAAGTTTTTCCTAAGATCCAGCTGGTACCTTCCCGCCACTAATTTAAACCCATCCTGGCGAGTCCTCTCCTCTGCTGCCAACAGGAACAGCTCCCTGCCCTCCTCTCAGTGACCGCCCTTCAAAGACTTCAAGAGAGCAACCGTGTTCCACCCTCAACCTCCTCTTCTCCAGACTAAACATCCCCAAGCCCCTTGGCCTTTCCTCATTGGGCCTGGTCTCCTGCGGCCAGAGCTAAAATCTTGGTTTGAGAACCAGAATGCTACATGCCAAGGTCAGCAACTGCTCTCCAGGCTTCCCCTGTAGCCGCCACCGATTTCTTTCCCACCTTACAGAGTTTATGTAACCCCCGGAAGCATGGCACTCTGCAGAGGACCGAGGTCACAAAAGAAGCCACAGAAGCCTGGCCTCAAGTGTCCCTTGCTGCACAGCGCAACCCTAAGCAAAGTTACACCCTTCTAAAGCCCACTGACTGTTTGGGACTGTGCTGTACGGGTTCCAGTGGTACACCCCCCCCGGCTGCCAACTAGACGCCTGATTGGCAACGAGCCCAAGAGAGACTACTCTCCAGGACACGCCAGGGATCAGGAGGCAGAGACCAGGGCTGTATCATGCAGAGACGCAGCAGGCAGCTTCCTCTGCGGGTAGCTACTGGGGACTCTGAAGGCTTTTAGTCTCCCCCCCCCCCCACAATGCACTAGCGGTTCTCCACTCTTTGGAGAATAAATGACCTAGAAATGTCCAGCTTCTAAGCAATGGAGAGCAACTTGTTGATGAAGGGCTGCCCCCCATGGCGAGTGCTGCTTCTTCTCCCTCCAAGCGCTGTCTCCAGGACCCATGGCTGCTAGTCGTCAAGGAGCTTCCTGAAGCTGCCTACTTATAAAAGGTAGCCACTGAACAACAGTGCCATGTAGTGGACAAGAGTGGCATTGGCGACCCAAGTTAAATCCCCCCTTCTGCCATGGAGGCTCGCTGGGTGACCTTGGGCCTGTCACAAACTTCTCAGCCTGGCCTACCTCACAGGGCTGTTATCGCGAGGAAACAGAGGAGGGCAGAACGATGTTCTAAAAGCCGCTCTGAGTTCCAACTAGGGACGGGGAAGCGGGATATGAATAAATAAATGCAAATGCAACAGAAAGGGCGATGCTGCATCTGGCATTGGCTCCACATTTCCTCAACTGGGATGAAAAAGTGCAGCTCAAACCCACATTCAAATACCTCGGGGCAACGCCGTACTGACTGCAAAGTCATCCCTGAATGGCCATAAATCTATGCAGAAGGTACCATAAAACCCGATGAGCAAAGAAAATGAAAGTGGCATATAGTGTGGAGGGTACCGTAAAATCCGATAATCAAAGGAAGTGAAAGCGGCATGCAACGCGGAGGGGAATCTCTGTTCCAAGGTGGGTTCCGTAAAACAACAGAGGGAAAAGCCAATGCAGAATCAGTCAAAGACAGCACATGCCACAAGAACACGCATCAAAACCAGGGAGAAGTTGACAGGATGTAAGTTATGACCTCTCCTGCACAGAGGTACCAGCAGAACTGGGCAGAGGTGCTTGCTCAGGCAAGAGAGGAAGAAGCGAAAGAACCCCTGAAAGTGGTAAGAGCCTCTCTTCTGCGTGCTTTGTCGTCAAGTTTACAGTAAGAAGGACGGATCGATGGACGAGTCAGTAATGCCTTAACTGTTACCTGAGAAATACAACCACATAGGAAGATTTGCTGTCATCAGCTGCTCTCCCCAAACCCCCCACTTTTCAACCGTTTCTGGAAGCTCTCTGCAGACCCATGTTTAAAAATATTAATGTTCAAAAACAGTAACAAGATGTTGAGCTTGGGAGGGGAATGACCGAAATAAAAGGAGCGCAACGTGATCCTCGAAGGGACCAAACCCGGCAACTGCTTTCCCTCGTGGGATTTCTGCAAGGAGTGGATCATGCCTCATTACAGGCAGTTGTTTTTGTCAACGGGTCCCAGTGGGAACGCTGTGGAGCTACAACGGGGAAAGGGAAAGAGGCAAGATGAAGAGGAAGGAGAAGGCGAGGAATCAGGTGACTGGCTGGGGTGTTGTAGAAGAGGCATTTTATGCAGGATAGATTCAGATCCTCTTTTTACTTCCACTCATCCGTCATCATTACTTTGCTTCTATAAATTTTGCATGACAGTGCCATCTCACTGGTCTCAGCCGGACACGCAAAATGGATGAGTGGGCAGAGAAGAAAGCCCTGGCTCAGAGGTAGAGGTCAACTTGGCACGCAGAAGGCCTCTGGTTCAATCCCCAGCATCTTCAGTTGGGAAAAAAAACCAGGGGTCTGATTCATTACAGGCAGATTTATGTGCTCATGAGGCATAGTTAACAACACCATATAAAACTGTACTACTTGGCATATTTGTGGAATTTAAAAATGTAAGAACCTTAATTTTCCACAAGCGATACTGCAAATATTCCCAATTATCAAAATGAGATGGAGCTATTAACTGCTACACCCTCGGCCACCGTAGTTTTTTCCTCCACTTGAGAAGGGTCTGTGTCCTCCATTCCTACCCACTTCTACACTGCTTGGCTTGCATTTACACGTAATATGGGATTCCTGGCAGCCTGCAACCCCCTCTCCTTTAAAAAGCTTCCCCCTTTACTTTTCCCCAGCAGTGCTGTATCACTGCAACATGGCCAGGCACAGAAACTTTTTAAAAGGCCTTTACGGGGCTGGGGGGAAAAAGCGGGGGGAGTGTAGACCTTAGCTCTGTCCCCCCCATGTCCCCCCTATACCCCATGTCCCCCCCTTACACACCCTACAGAGGACTGCCCAGATAGATGCATACAGTTCTGGTCACCATATCTCAAAAAGGACATTGCAGAGCTGGAAAAAGTACAGAGGAGGGCGACCAAGATGATTAGGGGGCTGGAGGACAGGGAAAGGCTGAAGAGTCTGGGACTTTTCCGTTTAGAAAAGAGATGACTAAGGGAGGGACGTGATAAGAGGTTTATAAAATTATGCATGGGGGTGGAGAGAGTGGACAAAGGGAAACGCTTCTCCCTCTCCCAACTGCTAGGACTTGAGGGCAGCCAATGAAACTTATGGGCAGTAGGTTCAGGACAGACAAAAGGAAATACTGCTTTACACAGAAAGTGATTAAAATGTGGGATTTGTTGCCAGGGGATGTAGGGATGGCCACAGAAATAACCAGCTTAAAAGGGGGTTCGATAGATTCATGGAGGGTAAGTCTATCAGTGGCTACTAGCCATGGTGACTGAGGGGAACCTCCACATTCAGAGGTACTAATCCTCTGAATCTCAGGGCCAGGAAGAAACATGAGAGGAAGGCCTCTGCCTCTATGCCTTGTTATTAGCCCTCCAGAGGAACTGGTTAGCCACTGTGTGAGACAGGATGCTGGACTAGATGGGCCGCTGGTCTAGATCCAGCAGGGCTCTTCTTCTGTTCTTATGCTTCACCCACAGCTACCTTGCAGTCTCCTTGCACTTCTGATCTATTTATCTTCTCCAGAGTAAAAAGGGGGGGGGACAAAGCAGGAGCCAGAAGAGTTGTGCTCAGATGGGTCATGACACCATCTGGATGCTGCCTTTTTCTGCTGGGACTTCCTGCTCTCCATGCAGGGAAGCAAATCTCTTTGCAGAAGCAGCCCTAGGTAAGTATAACCATTAACCAACTTTGCAGCACGCACACATGCACACACGTGCACAGACACACACGTTTTAAAAGCACAACTCCCTAGCATCTGAAACGTACATCTTCTCATGGCTATTTATCTAAAAGCTACAACAGATTCCGTGACAGGAAAAACTATGTCTGCGAGATGGAACATTTCTGCAGATCTACAGACAAGACGCTGCCCTAACCTGGATAGCTCAGGCTAGCCCGATTTTGTCAGATCCTGGAAGCTAAGCAGGGTTGGCCCTGGTACGTAATTGGATGGGAGACCTCCAAGGAATACCAGGGTCATGACACAGAGGCAGGCAATGGTAGACCACCTCTGTTCATCTCTTGCCTTGAAAACCCCACGAGGGGGTCACCATAAGTCAGCTGTGACTTGACGGTACTTCCCACCACCACCATAGAAAGATGCTAGTGTTCTGGTCCAGCACACCGCACCACCCAGGCTGACACAGAAAACCACCTTACATCAATTGGTCCATCTGCCTCATTATTTCCTTCTAATTGGCAGCCACTCCACAGATCTCCCTGAGGTGCTTCCCCTCTGGTGCCTACCACTAGAGACCTGTTAGCTGGAGACCGAATCTGGAAACATGGGCATTGCAAGGCAGGTGCTCTACAATTGCATGTGCACTCTTAGACCTACAAAAGGTGAGTCCTGTCATCCACAGTTTTCAGGGCTATTTTTGGGCAGGAACACACAGGAACAGAGTTCTGGCTGGCTCCCGAGTTGGCCACGCCCAGCAGGACCTCATTAGCATAATAGGCCACACCCAACAGCAGAAACTCATTAGGACTGGCCACATTAGGGGTGTGTGGCCTAACATGCAAAGGAGTTCCTGCTTCAAAAAAAGCCCTGGGTTTTGATAACAAACAAGGTAAACAGAATTAGAAGCAAAAGGTGGGTGTGGCTGGATGACCGCACTTCTGGTAACATGGGGGTGTGGCCTAATATGCCAATGAGGTGTGCTATCAGAGGTGTGGCCTAATATGCTAATGAGTTCCTGCTGATGGGTGTGGCCTGCTATCCTAATGAGTTCCTGCTGGGCTTCTTCTACAAAACAAGCCCTGACAGTTTTAGAACTGGCAATCCAGAGGTCTGTGGGGTATGTATCTTTCTTCAGCAGCTTAAATACCATATGGGATCTATTTATTTCTTTACTTACTTCATTTGTACATTTTCATTTGTACCACTTTCTCCCCAAAGGGGACCCAAGGTGTCTTACATAATTTTCCTCTCCTCCATTTTATCCTCACAACAACCCTGTGAGGTAGGCTACGCTGAGAGAGTGTGCGACTTGCCACAGGTCACCCAGTGAGCATCCATGGCACTTGTGGGTCCTCGAATCTGGGTGTGACATCCTCCTTACTGGGGAGACTGTTTTTCCTTTAAAACACACTATGTTCACATAAACCTGGTAGATTACTGCTGCCACCAGGAATTAAAAATTCCAAATCCCTCTATTATGGTAGAATGACCCTTTTTCTGGGCACTTCAGAGGACTATGTGGCCCTGAGGAAGGACTGTTTTGACTGCTGGGATTTATTTATAAAAGAATAAAATAGGTTGCTGGGTATTTTGAACTGTTGTTGAAGAAAGGAACTTATAAATATAACAGATAAAGCTGGGCATCACACGCTGTCTCTCAAAACACCAAAACTCAACTCTGACATCCTTAGCCACTCAGGCTAAACTGTGCCTCTCTTAGCCACACAGGCTAAACTGTTTGTCTTATTCACACAGGATAGACTCAAACCGCTTATTCTGCCATACAGGCTAAAAACTCAAAACTCTCCGCACTCATCTCTCTCAAAGCCAGAATCTCCTCCCACTCTCTCAGTCATCAGCCAGTCACATCACACTCATCTCCCTCTCTCTCTCCTTACATTACCACAGTCAAACTAAACATTTAAAGAAACACATACCCCAAAACATGAAATCATTACACTTGGTTTCCAAGATACTAGTCCGATAGTCTTAACCACTACACACTGGCTCTCTTCTCCTCTGTGGCTCCCATTTATGGGAATGCTACCACGATACAGGTGATTCCTTTTCCCCACCACCTTAAAGACAATTGTAATGATTTCATGCTTTGGTGTGTGTGTTTCTTTAAATGTTTAGTTTGACTGCAGTACTGCAAGAAGAGTAATAGAGGGAGACAAGTGTCATGTGATTGGCTGATGACTGAGAGTGTGGGAGGAAAGGTGTCTATGAGGATTCTGTGTGTGAAGTTTGAAGAGAGAAGATAGTCTGTGTGACTATAGGAGTTTTTGAGTCTATTCTGTGTGAATGAGACAAAGAGTTCAGCCTGTGGCTATATTGATGAGAGAGAGAGAGAGAGAGAGAGAGAGAGAGAGAGAGAGAGAGAGAGAGAGAGAGAGAGAGAGAGAGTATCAGACTGAGTGTCAGAAGCCCTAACCTAGTCAGCCAAACACCATGCCTTGCGGTTCAAACAAGAATAGCGTTTATTATAGAGCTGCAATAGAAAGGTCACTGATGCAGGTACATTGTTCAGAATAACTTGGTTACAGAAAGCAGGCGGTTATACAGGGAAGGGGGTGAATGGGGACCCCCCCTTCTACCAATCAGAGAATAACATGCGACTGGGAATCGAAAGTTACTACGCTAATGAAGTTCCCAACGCCCCCATTATTCTCAGCAAAGCTGCAGCTTTGAAAGCGATAGGAAAGCTCGCAGCTTGACTCCTCAAGGTCAGAACGTCCAGTCTGCGAGAGATAGGGGTTACCAGAGCCACATTCCATTCTCACACCCTAGGCATAAATCAACACCCCTCGGATTCCAACCTCCCGCCTGTCACGCCACTAAGGCGCCCATAGCCATCCTCCCCTCCCCTCCATCCATCATGGCAGGGCTACCTGACATGCAGCCCCCTCGAAAATAACTCTACCCCTTCGGTTTGTGGGGGTACAACCTGTGAAACGCCCGGATAAGCCGGGGGGCCAGAACATTTTCCGCCCGCACCCATTCCCTCTGCTCCGGCCCAAAGTCAATCCATTCAACTAGATAAAACAAGCGATTGCGAGAGATCTTAGAGTCCAAGATTTGCGAAACTTCGTAGTGAGGTTCCCCCCCCACCAACAGCGGAGGCGGGGTTGGCCGTTGTGGTCTCCATTTGTTCTCCTCAGGTGCCCGGCGTAGAAGCCTTACATGAAAAACAGGATGAACAGACTTTAGAGATTTGGGCAAAGCAAGTTCAACAGTTACATTGTTTATCACTCTCACAATCTCAAAAGGTCCAACAAATTTCCAACCAAGCTTGCGACTCGGCTGAATGCGACGCAAGTGCTGTGTGGACAAATAAGCAAACTCCCCACACTTTGGAATCCAAGCAAGACTGCGTTTCTTGTCGGCTTGGACTTTATAAGCATTCTTAGCTTCCTCCAGAGTTTTGGCTAATGATGACCACGCCATTTGCAATTGTTTACACCAGTCCCCAGCATCTCCCGCCGGGAGGTCGGGAGAATTCAAAAACGGCAAAGGCGGGGCGTCATATCCATGTACAGCCTTAAATGGGGACATTCCTGTCGACGAGTGCTGAGTATTATTGTAACAAAACTCAGCTAGAGGCAAGAGAGAATGCCAATTGTCCTGTTGATAGTTTGAAAAGCAACGCAAATACTGCTCCAGAGTCTGATTTACACGTTCAGTTTGCCCATCGGATTCCGGATGGTATGCACTGCTGACCCCCCTCTCCACCCCAAGCAGTGACATTAGTTCACTCCAGAACCGTGAAACGAATTGAACCCCCCTATCCGAGATCACTTTAGCAGGTAAAGTGTGGAGCCTCACTACGTGTTGCAAGAACGCAGAGGCCAGTCTCTTGGCAGAGGGGACGGAGGCAAACGGAACAAAATGAGCCTGTTTGGTAAACAGGTCCACTATCACCCAGATGACAGTATTTCCCCCGCTAGGGGGTAAGTCCGTGATAAAGTCCATAGAGATCACTTCCCACGGTCGAGCCGGCGTGGGGAGGGGTTGCAGAGCTCCGGGGGGTTTACCGGGCCGCGGCTTACTCATCAAGCACGTTTGGCAAGCCGACGTGAAGAGTGAAATGTCTTTTCTTAGCCCGGGCCACCAAAATTGTCTTTGTAAGAGCTGGAGAGATTTTACACACCCCGTGTGTCCAGCAAGTTTCGACCCGTGTGCCCAGCTCATCACCTCCCCCCTGAGGGATCATGGGACAAACAGTTTGTCATTTTTAGTCCAGCAGCCATGTACATTTTGGGAGACCCCTTCTTCCCCCCCACCTCCTCCCTATCAGCGTCCGACATAGCTGTAGAGAATCTCGTCACCCAGTCATCGGTAGGAGGGTCTAGGGGCGGGGGGGAATGTTTGGCCTGCTTCCGAGTGGTTACTGCCCCTCCCAACTGGGAAGGCGTGAAGACTGAGTCATGAATCTCCTCCCTTTTGCTGTCGTGTTGAGGGAGGCGTGACAGTGCATCGGCCAGCGAGTTAGAGGTCCCTGGGAAATGGTGCAGTGTAAAATTGAACTTGGAGAAGAAATCAGCCCAACGCAGCTGTTTGGCGTTCAAGGAGCGGGGGGAGCGGAGAAGCTCAAGGTTTTTGTGGTCAGTCCAGACCTCGAAGGGAACCCGTGCCCCCTCTAGCCAATGGCGCCAGGTAGCCAACGCTAAACGGATCGATCCCGCTTCTTTTTCCCACACCGACCAATTCCGTTCAGTATCGTTAAATTTTCTGGAAACATAGGCAAGGGGGTGCAATTTCCCATCCTCTCCCTCTTGGAGGATCGCCCCTCCCATGGCTACGTCAGAAGCGTCAACTTGGACAATGAATTTCTTAAGTTCATTCGGGTGGGCTAACACGGGTTCCGACGTAAAAAGGGCTTTCAATTTGTCAAACGCCCTCTGGCACTCTGGTGACCACTCTAGTTTGGCCCCTGGTCGAGTGCATTCGGGTGGTTTCCCTTTTGTTTTCAACAGGTCAGTAAGGGGAAGAGCCACCTGGGCAAAGTTTGATAGGAACGATCTATAAAAGTTCGCGAATCCGAGGAACCCTTGGAGTTGTCTCCGTGTTTTGGGTGGCTCCCACCCCACCACATCTTTTATCTTATCAGGGTCCATTTCAATCCCCTTTTGGGATATGCGGTAGCCCAAAAAAGGGATCTCCGTCTTGTGAAATTCACACTTGGATAGTTTAGCAAACAGTTTATGCTTGTGTAACGTTTGTAACACTTCCCTCACCAGTTTTACATGAGATTTCAGGTCGGGGGAATACAAAAGAATGTCATCAAGGTAAACAAGGACCCCCTTGAACAAATACTTGTGGAGTACCTCATTAATCAAATTCATGAAGACCCCTGGGGCTCCCTGAAGCCCGAACGGCATGACCAAGTATTCAAATTGGCCCAGAGGGGTGTTGAACGCCGTTTTAAATTCATCCCCCTCCCGGACTCGGACTCTGAAATAGGCATCTCGGAGATCTAGCTTCGAGAAAATTTTCCCCCCAGCCACCGCAGCCAGCAAGTCTTTTATTAGGGGCATGGGGTAAACGTTTGTGTTGGACACTGCATTCAAGCCACGATAGTCAGTACACAGCCACAACCCCCCGTCCTTCTTTTTCCGGAAAAGCACGGGAGCTGCAAACGGGGAGGATGCTGGCCGTATAAAACCCCTGCTCAGGTTTTTGTCAATGAATTTCCTTAGCTCCACTTTTTCTGAGGGGCTCATAGAATATAACTTCCCTTTAGGTAGTTTTTGGTTAGGCAAAATTTCAGTCGCACAGTCTGAGTTCCTATGGGGGGGCAATTCGTCGGCTTCCTCCTCCCCAAAGACAGGGGCCAGGTCATGATACTCTGGAGGGATGCCTTCCAGTTCTGCTTCCGCCACCCCCACCATCACTAGGAGTTGCCCCCCGTCATGGGTCCCTATTCATTCTTCCATAAATGGGACTGGCATTTTTCGGAGATGAAGTTCACTTTCCCCTCCCCCCATAGAACGTGTGGGTCGTGATCAAAGAACCATGCGCTCCCGAGTACCAGGGGAAAGCGGGCAGACGGGGTAACCACGAAAGGCCTCTCTTCCCAGTGATGTCCAATCCCCACCCTCAAGGGCACAGTCTCGTATTTACAGGGTTCTTTCATGGTGGAGCCATCCATCTGAGTAAAAATCAAGGGGTCGTTTAGCTTAATAACTTTTGCCCCTAGTTCCGTCACTAGTGTGGGATTGATGAGGTCTCTCCCACACCCAGAGTCAATGAGAGCCCGTACTCTCACATGGGTCAATAGACCCGGGTCCATTAAAGTCACTGTGAGAAAGAAAAGAGAGGGGGGTTTGCTCACTGGGATTTGCGCCTGGGAGTCCGGGACCTGCTGTTCAGCGCTGTTTACAGCAGGTCCGTCTCGTTTCCCTGCGGCGCGGTCTCGCCATCCGACGAGTCGGATGCCTCGCTGAGCTGTTTGGCTTGCAGGGCTTTCGCCCCCCTCGGCTTTGCTACTGGCTTTGGCGTGGACGTGTCAAACTTCTTCTTGGCTCCCTTGGGCGCTCCTGACGAGGCGGGGGAGGTCGGGCAGTTCGCAGCGAAGTGGCCCCCTTCTCCGCATTTGAGGCAAAGACCTTGCTTCATTCGAAGTTCCCTCGTGCCATCCCTCGGTTTTGGATTCGGGGTAGGGGGTTTTCCCCTCGCTGCCGGCGCAGGGCCTCTGTTGACCATCGCTGCGGCATCATCTAGTTTGATGGTTTTCAGCCGGTTCTCCATCGTGATGGCGGCTTGTATCCATCCCGAGAGGGTGTCCGGGTCTTGGGTTTTGGTGACTTCTCGGCGGATCTCCGCGTTGAGTCCCAGCTTGTAGTATTCTACGAGGGTCCCATCTTGCACCCCTCGGATTTTAGCCGCACACCTACGGAACTCCGCCGTGTAATCTCTCACCGATCTCGCGCCTTGCTTGAGGGCTCGGATTGTTGCCTTTGCTGCTTTGTTAGAGTTCACGTCCTCGAATTGTTCTTTCATGGCCCACATAAAAGAATCGATTTCTCTCAGCTCACACCCATCAGCCTGGTGAAGTCCCACATACCAGTCAGCGGCCGCTCCCTTCAGGTGGGCTGCTATGACATCGACCATGCGCTCTTCGCGCTGGAATAGGTGGCCCCAAGTCTCGATAAACCTCTCGGCTCTCACGAGGAAGAATGGAAACTTCTCGGGGTCTCCGTCAAAATCTGCATCCAGGAGTTCCGCAGGTTTCGGTGGCAAAAACCCCCAAGGACGAGGGAGTGGCTGCCCCGGCGGCCCCTGCGGCCCTGGCCCCGCGGGTTGATCCGGAGGGCCGGCCGGCACGTTCTGCTGGCCCTGATCCGGCGCCGGGCGTTGATCCTGGGGAGCTTGGTCTGGTGGTTCCTCTCGCCTTTGTCACTCACGCTCCTCCCGGATGCCCTCCGTGATCATCTGTGGGATGCGGGCGAGGGATTCATCTAGGAAGCGCATCAGGCGGTCTTGGCTCGGTTCCCCACTCCACCTCCGCCTCACCACGGCACCTTCCAGGCTCTCGGAGTCTCGACCGGTTTCCTCCAGGGCTCCCGTCGTGATCAGCCTGCGGACCGATCTTTCGGGGTGGCCTCCCCCCACCGAAGCTCGCGGGGTTCCAAACCACGTCTCGTGGGTTTCAGCCAGGGGTTTCACCCAGTCTCGTCTACGTCCGACTCGGGTGGTCACCCCTCCATAGGCCGCCCCATATGGATCCCCGTAGGGCCCTCCAAAGTCGTACTCCGGACCCCATTGTCCCGGCATGTACGTGTCAGGGGTCTCTCTGGGTACGTCCTTCCCGGGAGGTTTCTTCTCCTTTTTCTTTTCTTCTTCAATCGGGAGAGTGTCTTCTTCACCGCTACTCATTTTGGAGTTGCGGGTTTCTGACCAGTCCCGAAAGTTGATGATGATTCTGAACAAACTGTCAGAAGCCCTAACCTAGTCAGCCAAACACCATGCCTTGCGGTTCAAACAAGAATAGCGTTTATTATAGAGCTGCAATAGAAAGGTCACTGATGCAGGTACATTGTTCAGAATAACTTGGTTACAGAAAGCAGGCGGTTATACAGGGAAGGGGGTGAATGGGGACCCCCCCTTCTACCAATCAGGGAATAACATGCGACTGGGAATCGAAAGTTACTACGCTAATGAAGTTCCCAACGCCCCCATTATTCTCAGCAAAGCTGCAGCTTTGAAAGCGATAGGAAAGCTCGCAGCTTGACTCCTCAAGGTCAGAACGTCCAGTCTGCGAGAGATAGGGGTTACCAGAGCCACATTCCATTCTCACACCCTAGGCATAAATCAACACCCCTCGGATTCCAACCTCCCGCCTGTCACGCCACTAAGGCGCCCATAGCCATCCTCCCCTCCCCTCCATCCATCATGGCAGGGCTACCTGACAACGCCTGTCAGAGTGGAGTTTTGGGAATTTGAGAGACAGTTTGTGACACCAAGCTTTACCAGTTATATTTACAAGTTCCTTTCATCAGCAACAGTTCAAAATAATCAGAAACCTATTTTGTTCTTTATTAAATAAAACATTTTTTGTTTAAACCTATCCCAGAAATCAGAATAGTCCTTCCTCAGGGCCACATAGTCCCAGACCCTAGGTCATTCTACCAAAAGAGAGAGATTTGGAATTTTTAATTCCTGGTGGCAGCAGAAATCTACTAAGTTTAGGTACACAGAAGGTGGTTTAAAGGTAAAACCGTCTCCCCAATAAGCGAGAACGTCACAACAATGTAGGCATGAACACATGTGTAAGCATTCCACTACTTTAAGTCATTCATATTTAGGAACACTACCATTGCGTACCTCCTAACCACAAAGCTGTTTGACAATGAAGGCAAAAATCAAAACTGACACCCCACTTACTTTCTCATTCTCACAATCTACTCACTCAATGGAGACGATCACAGCATCCAGAGACTTGGCCATTATCAAGCAGACATTGTTATAGAAGCTTCCTCCTGGAATTAGAAGAAGACCCACGGACAGTGAGTGAGAAAGAAGTCAGCATGTTTTAAAGACACATGATGCATATAGTCAGTGGTGGTGGTGGGGAGGCTCAAGAAGATGAAGAGTTAGTTTTTTTAATATCCTGTTTTTCTCTACCCTAAGGAGTCTCAAGCTTACAATCTCCTTCCCTTCCTCTCCCTGCAAAAGACATCCTGTGAAATAGGTGGGACTGAGAGAGCTATGAGGAAACTGTGACTGGCCAAAGGTCACCCACATGGCTTCATGTGGAGGAGTGGGGAATCAAACCTGTTCTCCAGATTAGAGTCCACTGCGCTTAACCACTGCACCATGCTCACTCTCAGCCATAAGAACACAAGAAGAGCCCTGCTGGATCAGACCAGTGGTCCATCTAAGCAAGCATTAGGTCTCACACACTGGCCTGCCAGTTTCTCTGGAGGTCCAATAACGAGGCATAAAGGCTGAGGCTTTCCCCAATGTTGCCTCCCAGCACTGGGATTCAGAGTTTTACTGCCTCTGAACATGGAGATTTCTTCCCTTTAATCACTATGGCTTGTACATATCCACCTTGAATCTGTCTAATCCCCTTTTAAAGCTGTCTAAGTCTGTGGCCATTACTATATCCTCTGGCTGTGGATTTCACATTTTAATCACTTGTTGGGTAAAGAAGCCCCTTCTCAGTCCCCAAATTCATGCCACAGCCCTCACATATATGAGGATCTAAATTTCAGCAGGGAAGTTCTGAGGCACATCTGCTTAACAGGACCTGCAGCCTACAGAAGTGACCCCATAAACAGTCTAACAAGAGATCCAGTTTGGTGTAGTGGTTAAGATCGTTGATTCTAATTTGGAAGAACCAGGTTTGATTCCCCGCTCCTCCCCATGCAGCTGCTGGTGTGACCTCAGGTCAGGCATGAGT
Organism: Gekko gecko; assembly: GCA_029375565.1. Classification (NCBI taxonomy): domain Eukaryota; kingdom Metazoa; phylum Chordata; class Lepidosauria; order Squamata; family Gekkonidae; genus Gekko; species Gekko gecko. The sequence continues at coordinate 133,342,706 of JAPDNY010000008.1, read as the reverse complement.
TCTCTCAGAGCTGTTCTCTCAAAAGCAGTCCTCGAAAGAGCTCTCTCAGCCCCACCTACATCACAGGGTGTCTGCTGTGGGGAGGGGAAGGGAAAGGAGATTGTAAATCACTCTGAGACTCCGAGTGAAGGGCGGGGTATAAATCCAATCTCTTCTTCTTCTACTTTCATCCTCAAAACAAAGGATGTCTGAGAAGATAAAATGGAGGGTGGGAGGTAAATGCTTCTATAAATCAGAGTAATCCCTCTGTTTAATATGTTAATGTATGTGTATGTTTGCAAAATCATTTACTGTAGTAATTCTGTAGAAAATTCTCTTCTATTATCGCTCACACACAATGAATACTGCGCAATGTAAACAATGGCTGATTTCCCACTACAGCTGCTTCAGTGTTGCGCCGCCCTTTCCCCGATACTACTGGTCAATTTCACACCCGAAGCCGCGGGGCTGCATTTTGACCCATGGCTTCGCCCCATTTCTCCCCCAGTTTCGTAATCCTGTTTTTTGAGGATCACGAAACTGCGGGGAAATCGGGCGAAGCCGCGGGTCAAATGCAGCCCCGCGGCTTCGAGTGTGAAATTGACCAGTAGTATCAGGGCAAAGGGCGGCGCAACACCGAGGCAGCTGTAGTGGGAAATCAGCCAAATTGTTTCACAATAAATGCTTTATCTGAGTGTGTAGCAATCACAATTCTTATCACTAGAAGGAAGAAGATACACACAGAGTGCATTCAGACAGCGTGCTGGGAGCGGTGTAAATTGCTCCAGTCCAATGCGGGTTTTTTTAACCCGGAGAATCGCGATCACACGGACCTCCTTGTTCCAGATCCCTGCGCAGCCACATCGCTCCCTGCCGGGAGCATGCATCAATGGTTTTTTTCCCTCTCAGCTTAAGCATGTGCACAGGCAGCCATCTTTAGAACTAAAATTTTCACGTGTGCGCAGAACAGCGATTTCCATACTTTCCTTTAAACTTTAAATGGACACTTTAAATGAAACTTTTACCCCTGAAACTGGCCTCCGTGAGATCCCGAACTCGTCTAAATGCTTAAACTAGGCATCATTCAAACTTTGCTTTTATTAACTTAGGAGCAGAGCTCTGCCCATGCGCATACTGCTGAGGCTTAAAAAAAATGGCTGACGAAAAGCGGAAGCCTGAGGCTTTCGCGGCAGCTTTCCAGAGGGGAGGGGGTTGAAACACCCGGAGGTGGCTCAACACTGGAGCGATCAGGTGACAGAAAAATGCAGCTCAAAATGGAGAATTGGGAAAATACCATTTGGGTAAGTGGTATCAAAAAACTCTGTTTTAAAGGGGTTTGATCTGGAAAGCGACGGCTGGGGATGGTGCACAGATGTTGGGTGTGTGAACGCAGATATAAAATCCATTAATGAAGCGTGCCGAAAGCGGTTCAAATGGCGTGTCTGAATGCCCCCATACAATTATAAACACATTGTAGAAAAAGTCAGGTCTCAGGCCGCTTTAGTACTGAGAAAGAGTTTACTTAACAAGGACAATAAAGCAGTAGATAATGGCAAGCATTGGGCCATGGACTTATACGTCTTTACCTATGCTTATTAGAAAAGAGGTCTATAGTTTATGGAAGCTGTTAGATGATATTTCTGGATGCGCTTCACCTCCCACTATTGGCTATTGTAAAACAAAAAGCATCAAAGATTATGTGGTACACTCGGATTTGAGGAAATCCAGGTCCCCCACTGGTCTGCTCCCTGGGCACCACCACTGTGGACATTGCAAAATTTGCCATATGGCCATCGAGGGGGAGACCATTATGACTATTAGACTATCTGCGTTCTCAACATGCTTAACTGCAAATTTAATTTATGTAATCTTATGTCCATGTCCACAGGTGTATGTGGGAAAAACCAAGCGTCCTATCAAAGTTTGAATGCTTGAACACATTTCCCACATTTTGTTCAAAACCATCACAGTTGTGATAATTTTCGTTATTCAGCTTTATTTTTTTGCTAATACTACTGTTAACATAAGGAAGGTGTTGCTGCAAGAAGAGGCTAGATGGATATACCAGTTGAATTCACTACTACCTCACGGGCTAAACTCAGAACTTGATCTTAGTTGTTTTCTATAATCATATCTGTATTATGTTAGTTATCAGTTCAGAACTTTGGCACAGAATGTAAATCTCCTCATGTCCGGTATTGTTCCCACAGAGTGGTTTTTGAAAATCACACCTTGTCACTTTAAACATGGTTATAACGTCCAGCCACAGCTGCTAAGGCTTGACACTGAGTATTTACTTTTAGGATAAAAATGGTTTTGATGTTTATATAGACCGTTAATATGTGAAAGTAATAATATAGATGGCATTTTACATTTGGGGGTTTATAAACAGAAAAAACCATACATGGATACACTAGCACTTTAAATGCTGTTTGCATAGGCAGACCGTGGCTGGTTGCAATTAGCAGTGGAGACTTTATGTTTGGCTTCTAGAATCCAGCTAATATACTGTAAAGAGCTTGGGTTCTGTTATTAGAGAGTCAACATGGAATATTTCCTTCAAAAGTTGATAAGTAGAAATGTGACAGTTTTGAGCGTAATGATTTATTATGATTTTAAGTTACATTTATAATTATATGTGTATCTTCTTCCTTCTAGTGATAAGAACTGTGATTGCTACACGCTCAGATAAAGCAATTATTGTGAACGAATTGTTTACATTGCGCAGCATTCGTTGTGTGTGAATGATAATAGAATAGAATTTTCTACAGAATTACTACAGTAAATGATTTTGCAAACATATCTTTATTGAATCTTTGTTATTTTTGTCACGGATGTTGTTTTTGGATTTCCCCAATCTCCAAGTGGGGCCTGGAGGTCTCTCACTATTGCAACTGATTTCCAAATAACATAAATTGGTTCTCCTGGGGAAAACGGCTGCTGGATGTTGGACTCTATAGCAGAGGTGTCAAACATAAGGCCCAGGGGCCACAGCCAGGGCTCTTATCCAGCTCGCAAGCAATTGGTTCAAGGGAGAGACCAGGAAGCTGCTCGGAGGAGGGAGTGGGTGGAGGCACTTTGATTGTGGCTTCAGCACAGTGGAGCAACCTTGTCTGCAGTAGTTAAGGGGGACCCCTTTGCACCAGTGGCAGCCTCACTGCTAAGTTGGGAGCCACTGCAGCTGCGTTCATGCCAGCACAGGGTACTAAGGTGAGGACACACACCTCTCTGCTTGACTTGCAGCTCCGGGGATATTGTCCCGGATGGCTATGGGGATCGGTGTTTGCACGTCAGGGGTGCAGACAATCCTCTGCTGGGGTCTGTTGGCCCATGGGAGGACATTCTTCGGTAGTTTCTTCCACACAGCAGGGGCCTAGTCCTGTCCCTGAGCGTGCAACTCAGAGGATGGGCCTCCCTCCCCCATTGACCACCCAGCGGTCTTCAGCTATAGGCACCTGTCATCTCATGGGGGGGCAGTGCTGTTTCCAGTTATGCTGATCTAGGTTGCCTGGGGCCTCTGCAACACGAGTGGCCTTGTGTGCACAGTGGCTCCACCACCCTGGTGATTTGGCAGTCTTCAGCCTGGGGTACCTGCTGCCGCATGGGGGTGGCGCAGCTTGCTGATGATCTCTGGCCTGACCCCTGGCATTGCCCCACCATGGATTTCCTGGTGGCCTTGGCTGGAGGCGGCTGCTGCTGCATGGACATCTCCAGCTTATCAATCTTTGCTTGGCCTGGGTCCCACTGTGCGCGTGGCCTCAGACCTGCACCACCACCCTCCTGCATCTGCTGGCAGGGGTGGTGATGGTTAGTTCAACTTGTCTTCCCAATCCCCTTCCATGATGGCTTGGGAGCAGGTGGGGAGCTCGCAACACCCAGCCACTTAGTGTTTTCACCCTAAGACCCGGGCTCACAGCATTAGCGGCAGGAGTGGGCTGGGGAAGGGGTGTGCCCCCTCCAGGCAGCACGGGAGCATCTGCCCAGGACTGCACCACTGGCTCTCCAGTATACCCACATGGGGTTTCCTCTACATACCCCACCTGCTGTCCTTTATAAAGTTTATATCTCTAGTACCTGGCACTAGGTTTTATGGCACACATGGCCTGGCCCAACAAAGTCACATTTATGTCAGATCCGGCCCTTGTAACAAATGAGTTCAACGCCTCTGCGTGGCATTGTGCACCCTGCTGAAGTCCCTCCCCTCTCCAGGCGCCACTCCCTAAATCTCCAGGTATTTTTGCCCCCAGGGCTGGCAATCCTAGACAGATACCACAAAACAGGAGCAAAAATAGAAGGTTTTTTTTCCCCAAAAAGAAAACAGCAAACACGTACTCGTACTGGACAAGGCCCAGCCTCCTCCGTGGACGTAGACCACACTGCGCCTGAGATTCTCCTCTGCCTTTGCAGGAGGTTCGTACACCCTGACCTCCACTCCATCAAACTGAGTATCTGTGATCTTCATCTGTTCCTGTTCCACATGCTGGAGGTTCAGCTTGTCAAAGGTACCAATGATGGAGTTCAGAATCCTCAAGTGATGACCCAGCCCCAGGTAATGAGCCAGGTTGCACTAGGAGAAGGAAAAGAGAGCAAGGGAAAGTATTTGAAAGAGGGAAGGAAAGAATCCCATGTAAACATTAGATCTGTTGTTAGAATATGCAATGCAGGGTGTTCCTCTAATTGTCAAGAGAAGTTACTAGGATAAATTATTTTATGACACATTATCATTTAATGTGTCATGTTAACACTTGTGCTTTGTTTCACTTCTGTTTTTTTAGACTTCTGGTTGGTTCTACATCCCAAATCCTATTTCATTGTGTATTGAATGTCATAAGAATGTAAGAAGAGCCCTGCTGGATCAGACCAGTGAGGGTCCCTCTAACCCAGCATCATGTCTCACACAGTGGCCAACCAGTTCCTCTGGACAGCCAACAACAGGGCAGAGAGGCCGAGGCCTACTCCTCACGTTGCCTCCTGGCCTTGGGATTCAGAGGATTGGCCCCTCGGCCACCATGGCTTGTAGCCTCTGATAGACTTATCCTCCATGAATCTCTCTAATCCCCTTTTAGAACTGTCTGTCTATTCCTGTGGCCATCCCTATAGCCTATGGCAGCGAATTCCATGTTTTAATCACTCTCTGTCCCAACCTATTGACTGTATTGACTGACTCTGAGTAATCCACATGGAGTTCCAGTGAGAAGGGTGGACTCTAAATAATGTAAATAAACAAATAAAAACAGAACCAGGGGAGGGAAAAAGTCTAGAAGCCAAGGCGAGTCTCTTTGCTGTATACGTTTTATTCGATGCTTCTTTACCATCAGAACAGATAACAAAGAAGGGGTTCATGGGTTAAACCCCCTCTGCACACAGCCCCAATCCGAGCCAGAGCTGCAGGCTCAAGCAATTTATTTTTTACTGAAGGAGGAAAATCTGTCATCTTAGTTGCATCTGTTTTGGTTTCAAGACTCACCACATAAGCTGAAAAACACCCCAGGGAAATGCATGCAATAACATAACTGCAACATAATTCCAAATATTACTTCTTTATCGATCACTTTTGCAACAGCCCTTCTTCGGAGAAGATCCGTGTGGCACGGATGGGTTTCCCTCTCACTTGTAGATTCAGATGGGTAGCTGTGTTGGTCTGAAGCAGCAGAGCCAAGTTTGAGTCCAGTGGCAACTTTAAAAGCTGGTTGGTGTCGTGGTTAAGTGCACAGACTCTAATCTGGGGAAACCGAGTCTGATTACCCATGCCTCCACTTGCAGCTGCTGGATGACCATGGGCAAGCCATAGTTCTCTCAGAGCAGTCCTTAAAGAGCCCTCTCTCAGCCCCACCTAACTCACAGGATGTCTGTTGTGGGGAGGGGAAGGGAAAGGAGTTTGTAAGTCGCTCTGAGACTTCGAGTGAAGGGTGGGGTACAAATCCAATCTCTTCTTCTTCTTAAGACCAACAAAGTTTTATTCAAGGTGTGAGCTTTCGTGTGCAAGCACACTCTGTGTGCAAGTGTGCAAATGAATCCAAGAAATGGGACCAAAATACCTCATTGGTCTCTCTTGGGAAGGACATAAAGCACTTTCTGAATGTCTTTTGGAAAATTCTACAGCAGCCGGCACAGAAATAACACAGGGACTCTTGAGAGATCGGAAGTGGGCACTGGGACGGCATGTTTCTTCTCCTTTCTGGCATGACTTTTCCCCTGCTGACCTTAGGCAACAACATGCGCTATAAACCAGGATTCCTGCTTAACTAGGGCTCTTCATCAGCTTGCAACTCTGCTTGGGGTAGATGCTAAAGAAATAACCTTGGCCTGAAGGGGAGGGGGTGGGGGAAAGTAGAGGGAGGTATTCACTCTTGGGAAGGAGCGCAGGATCTTATGACCCATCATTAACTGTGACTGTCTATGTCGCTGGATTCAGACATGTGGCTAAGCTACAGTTTGCCACTGCTTTGCACAAACATAGCTTGCTTCTGATGCCCTTATATTCCCCTCTCTTCTTGCATGGAGTTCAACTAAGGATTCCTAGGTTGAAACAAACATCAGTTCCTCGTGCCCCGGGCGTTTACATTCACATACGCCTGCATCGAACCAGAATGGTGGTGGAAAGTCCTGGTCAAGTTGCAGCCGCCTTATGATGACCCCATAGAGTTTTCAAGGCAAGAGACGTTCAGAGGTGGTCTGCCATCACCTGCCTCTGCGTAGCGACCCTGGGCTGACCCTGCTTAGCTTCTGAGACCTGATGAGATTGGGCCTGGGGCATCCAGACTGGGGCAACCAGAAAGGACTAGGACTTAAAACCATCTCCTGATGGCTGCTTTCCTTTTTTCTTGTAACATCCAGCATGAAGAAGAGCTCGGGAGAACCTGAAAGCTCACACAGAACAGATCATTTGGTTGGTAATGGAAGGCATTACCTGGAGTGCTTTCTGGTTTTCAGATGTCACTTTTTCAGCACTAAAGCTCCACCAATAGCAATTTGCAGGTGATAACACTGCAACCACAGCTGACCCCGCTTAGCTTCCAGGACCTGGCAGGATCAGGCTAGCCAGTTTGGTGTAGTGGTTAAGAGAGCAGACTCTGATCTAGGAGAACCGGGTTTGATTCAGCTGCTGCTGGTGTGACCTTGGGTCAATTACAAGTTCCCTCAGAGTGGTTGTCTCAAGAGCAGTCCTCGAGAGAGCTCTCTCAGCCCCACCTACCTCACAGGGTGTCTGTTGTGGGGAGGGGAAGGGAGAGGAGATTGTAAGCCGCTCTGAGTGAAGGGTGGGGTTTAAATCCAGTCTCTTCTCTCTAGCCGGGGCCAGCCAAGTCAGGGCCAAGGAGTTCTACAGACTCTGAAAGGCCACACATTGCTTTTTGATACATACTTTCCTGTAATGTTTTGGCTGGTCTTAATCAAAGAGGCATCACACTAGGGCTGATTTGATTTGATTACATTTCCATCCCCCCCCAACTCCTGTCTTTCCAATCTGTCTGCAGACCAGTGCAACTCCTTGCAACTTCAGCTGACTTCAATAGCACAGGCCAGCGTCAAAAAAGCATAGCTAAAAGGCCAACTGAATGACTGGCACCCTAGTCCACGGCCTGACGCTCCGCAGCTGGAATAGGCAGAATGCGCCACACTGAGAATTGCAGGGGAATGCAGCCCTTGAACTCAGCAAGAGTGCCCACGGGAGGGGGGATAGGAAGCAACACCAAGGGAAGGAAATGGAGAACAGGGCAGAGAACCTTTAGCAGAGATTTTGTAATGGATCACAGGCAGGGTGACTGAGCAGACACACAAACAAAACATTTTAAATTAATTAATTAATTAAATTGTTCACATCTATAGGCCCCCCTCCCCCAAAACGGGCTCAGTTACCCCCTTTAATGGCCATTAAACAGTTACCCCTTTAATAGGCACTGCAACTCAGTCCTAGTTACATTAAACCTACAAGCCTGTCTACAGAGTTTTTTCAGGTGGTCAGCCGTGTTGGTCTGAAGCAGTAGAACAAATTTAGAGTCCAGCAGCACCTTTAAGACCAACAGAGGTTTAGTCAAGGTATGAGCTTTTGCATGCACGCACACTTTTTCAAATACACTGGAATAGAAGGTAGAGTTCAAACTTACAAACTTTTAACAAAAAGTTTGCTTTGTTTGTTTGATTTCTAGCCCTCCCCCCCCCCGCACAGCAGGCTCAGGGTGGGCTACACAATGCGTATAAAACACAATAACTTAAAACATAATTAAGCATAATACCATGTGATGCATAATGCCTGATCTAGCCAATGGAATTCTCCTATTCCAGCCTAGGACAACTCACTCAAGACCCTGGGATCTCTTCGAATGTAGCTAGTTTCAGGTCACCCTCGATGGAATTGGGGTTAAATTTGTCAGAATGCTCCAGTTTGACCCTGAACACCAACCCGGCATCTCACCTGGAAATACTAATACAAGGCCACAGCAGAACCCAAGCAGAAGAGAATGTGGAAAAGGGACAGCGTGTAATGAACCAGAAATGCTACACACAGTGCTGTGCAAGTCCCAGTCAACATAGTAGGGCTGGCTTCTGTGTAGACAAGGCTCATTTCTCTATGGTAACCAATATGTGGTGATGCTCTCAAATAGCACAGGTCCTGTTCAGACACTGAACCAACCACATGCAAACCCCTTCATGGCCTTAGTCCCTCCTATCTGTGGGAGCACTTTTTCCCCTACGCTCTACCATGGTAGGTCTGCTCATCTGAGCAGGGCTTTCTGCAGATGCCAGCCTGCAAATGGGCAAAATCAACAACTGTCCATAGGTGTACCTTCGCCACTTAGAAAGGGGCCGTGGCTCAGTGGTAGAGCATCTGCTTGGCATGCAGAAGGTCCCAGGACCCATCCCTGGCATCTCCAGTTGAAAGGACCAGGAGTCAGGTGATGTGAAAGACCTTTCTCTGCCTGAGACCCCCGAGAGCCGCTGCCAGTCTGAATAAACACTTCTGACGTTGATGGACCAAGGGTCTGATTCAGTAAAAGGCAGCTCCATGTGTGTTCACTGTGGCCCCTGCCTTACGGAATGACCCTACTGAGGCAGTCAGGAAGGCTCCCGCTTCTGCAAACTATGCAAAACTGAATTATTCAAGAGGGCTTTTCTATGCCAGCATTGGCGTTGTACTGTACTAAATGATTCACAAAGTTACTTGGATAAATTATTAGGGACTGTGGGCCGTACTACTGTGTATAGCTCGATGCAAGCAGGATCCTGCTATGTAGTTTCACATAATTCCATGTGTCGTGTTAATTCTCATGTTTTGCTTCTAGTTGGTTTCAGATTTCTTAATCCCATTACATTGTTTATAGAATGTCCCAGCCTGTTGATTGTACCGACTCACTCTGTATAATCTGCCTTGAGTCCCTGAGGGAAAGATGGATTATAAATAACATAAATAAATAAATTTAACAGTCATACTGGCTGTTAACAGTATGTCAAAATCTTCAGCTCACTCCAATTAGAGTGACGTCGGAATGCAGGCACCTGGGCTAACCAGGGCGGAATTGCAGCTTAGGACCTTGTGCTGAATCCTCACCTGGACTGCCCTGTAACAATAATTTGCATTTGGATTTTGCTGTGTGGACTTGTCTTCCCAATGGCCAACTGAGATTGCTACGGCACAACATCCAGTGATGTGTGGACGCAGCCCCAGTGAGCCAGAAGTAAACTAACTGCAATTAGCCCAGGTCTCTGCATGTAGATGTCATGGCCAACTAACTCCGGTTAGAGACTTCTGTCTTCAGTCTCCATGTGCACGCGTGGGAGGGAGAGACACAAGCAGATTGATTAACCCAGGCTCATGCCCACCTGAGCCCGTGGTGTCTTTCTGAAATACCCACTCTAGACAGGTGTGTTACTTACCCAGGAAAATATTTTATTTCTTTTACAAAATTTATACCCCACCTTCCTGCCATCATCAAGGCCACCAAGGCAGCTACAGATCAAAAACACACATAGTTAAGAAAAACTAAAATGCTTTTGTATCTACCACTTTCAGAGAATTTAAAGTGTTTCACACGTATTACATTGGTGCAATCTTCACAACAGCCCTGTAAAGTAGGTCCACTATTATATCTACAGCTTAAACTGGAGGGGGAAGAACAGACCTAGAGCTCGGCTGCTAATCTCTCAAGCAGCTCGTGGCTCGCTTATGGCCTTCTGGCATGTTTATGGTAGAGGCAGGATTTGAACAAAGGAATTTTTCCAGTTTTACAGCTAGTTTGGTTGTGAGCAACTCTGATACACCACCAGAGATCCTCACCAGGCTGAACTCTGCCCTTCACTGTCACTTAGGGAGAAAGGGATGTCTGATCTATGTTTTACTGCAGTTTATTTGAACATGGTATTTACCCAATGTTTGGCCAAAACCCCATCTTTTGAAAGCACCTAAGGTCATGGAAATTCCATGTTCAAACAAACACAGATGTTCATCTCCATAGGGCCAGGCATGTTAAGATTTACAAGTAGCAAGAAATATCTGAACAGGCCTTGACTGGTAAACAAAAGATTCATTGTAATTTATTATTTTATTGTGTTTTGTGGTGAGTTTTTCCTTTGTAACTCTAAAGCCATGGGTGTTCCATTCCTTAGTCACCCTACGTGGAAAAGTAAGGGGGTTTCCCAGCATGCACTGCAATATGAACAGTCTACGGCAAGGGTGTCAAACATGTGGCCCGGAGGCCGGATCAGGCCCCCGCTGGGCTTCTATCAGGCCTGCAGTGTCTTCTGCTTCTTCTTCCAATTCTGCTGCTGTGTCTTTGTAGGTTTGCAGCTTACAGATACACACCTGAACAGCAGACTCAAGATTGCAACAGCACAGACATTTTGATGAAATAATTCAGAGCAAGAGGTGTCAGTTATCAGACACTGTTAAATAAACAAAGTATTGTAAGAGTGCTAATGTTTTAAGCATGTTTTTATTTTAAGTAAAAAAAACTTTGTGTTTGTGTCCTTTATAAAGTTGATATCTCCGCTGCCTGGCATTACATTTTATGGCACACGTGGCCCGGCCCAACAAGGTCTCATTAATGTCAGATCCGGCCCTCATAACAAATGGGTTCGACACCCCTAGTCAACGGCATCAGAGTCAACAGATCAAGTCCCTGCAAAGCGTTTGTGGGTGGCAACGCTAAACTGGCACTGGATCCAAGCAACCCTCGACTGCTTCAGTGCTTCACCCACCTCCACATAAAACCCAGGATCCTATTTAAAAGCCCAAAGGAACAGGAAGCTGAACTGGTTGGGCTCAAGTTTTATTCCAACGAGATTTCCTCACCTTTCTCCAGTACCTGAATAAAGGCAAGGAGAAGAGGAGATTGGATTTATACCCCGCCCTTCACTACCCAAAGGTGTCTCAGAGCGGCTTACAAACCCCTTTCCCTTCCCCTCCCCACCCCAACAGACACCCTGTGAGGTAGGTGGGGCTGAGAGAGCTCTGACAGAAACCACCCTTTTTCAAGAACAGCTCTTATCAGAACTATGGCTTCCCCAAGGTCATCCAGCCAGGTGCAATCGGAGGAGTGGGGAATCAAACCCGGTTCTCCCAGATTAGAGTCCACACACTTAACCACTACACCAAACTGGCTCCAAGAACCTCGAGTCCCTTCACGCCAACTTTGGAAAGGTTTAGAAAGCTTTCAGATCCTAGTTAGAAACCCTGGACCACTACGTCACTTAATCACCTTGGTGGCCTCCTGTGCAAGGATAGCAGCCACAGAAGCCTCCCTCTCCCCTTCAAGAGGGACAGTGTTGGCTGATGGGCTGGAAAGCTAGTTTGGTGTAGTGGTTAGGAGCATGGACTCTTTGTCTGGGAGAACCGGGTTTGATTCCCTGCTCATCCAGGTACAGCCACTGGTGTGACCTTGGGTCAGTCACAAGTTCTCTCAGCTGTTCTCTCAAGGGCAGTTTCTGTCGAGAGCTCTCTCAGCCCCACCTACCTCACAGGGTGTCTGTTGTGGGGAGGGGAAGGGAAAGGAGTTTGTAAGCCGCTCTGAGACTCCTTTGGGTAGTGAAGGGTGGGGTATAAATCCAATCTCTTCTTCTTCTGCTAGATCAAGATGGGTAGCTGTGTTGCCCTGACCTGGATAGCCCAAGCAAACCCATTTGCATCAGATCTCGGAAGCTAAGCAGGGCCAGCTCTGGCTAGTATTTGGACAGGATACCTCCAAGGAATACCAGGGCTGGGACGCAGAGGCAGATGATGGCGAGCCGCCTCTGAACGTCCCTTGCCTTCAAGCCCCACTAGGGGTTGCCAGATGTCAGCTTGACTTGATGGCAAAAAAAAAAGGGTATTTCTGTTAGTCTGATCGTAGTAGGTAGAAAAGAGCCGGAGTCCAGGAGCACTGGTGAGGAAACACCCTCTTGGCAGGTTAGCTAAGGCCGCCCACGGTTTTGGGATGCCTGCTTTTTGACTTGTAAAGTCTTAATACATATTTGCTACGGGTGACAAAAGTTCAAAAGAACGCATGTCAAAGTTAGAAGGCAGATAAAAGGAATCTGACAGGTTTGTTATCCCTCCTGGAAAACGTAACATCCCCTCAGGGTTTCAGCCATACCTACACCTGTTGAGATTAACCACACTCTTTTCAGACAAGTGCCTGGAAATCAGGAATGCCTCCAGAAGAACACGTTGTTTTTGCAAGATCTTCCACTTGCTAGACAGAGGGTGCAGTTCACCAGCTAACTGTCAGAGCCCATGTTTACTCACCAAGACATCCCACTACGCTGAATAGGCTCTGAGGAGCAAAGCACTGACTGGAAGAGCTTCAAGGTCAGCAGGCGGGAAAGTTGCCACGAGCCTAAGCCCTGCCAAGTTTGCCTCCACAAGCCTCCTTGGAACTATTTGAAACCAAACTCCCACTTCCCTTTAATTCATCATTTTCTTACACCTCGCTTCCCTCTGCAATGGAGACCCAAATGGCTTACAGCATTCTCCTCCCCTCCAGTTTATCCTCACAACAATCCTGTGAGGTAGGTTGGGTTGAGAGTGATGGGCCCAAAGTCACCCTGCAAGCTTTCATGGCAGAGAGGGGATTTCTACCAGAGTCTTTCAGATACTAGTTAAGACATCCTAACCACTGGCTCCTCAATAGGCCTCGCATGTGTAAACCTTCACTGAAAGTACAACTGTTACAAACACATGAGTGAGATGGCTTGGTATATATTTACAGTGTTGTGTAATGGTTAGAGTCCAGGATTAGGCCTAGGGCACACTGGGCTTAAATCCCCACTCAGTTATAAGAACATAAGAACAGCCCTGCTGGATCCCTCTAGTCCAGTGGTCTATCTAGTCCAGTCTCTTGTCTCACACAACAGCCAACTGGTTCCTCTGGAGGGCCAATAACAAGACATAGAGGCCAAGACCTTCCCCTGATGTTGCCTCCTGGCTCTGGGATTCAGAGGCTTCATGCCTCTGAACGTGGAGGGTCCCCTCAGTCACTATGGCCAGTAGCCACTGATAGACCTATCCTCCGTGAATCTATCTAATCTCCTGTTAAAGCTCTCCGTTCCCAAGGCCATCACTAGTTATAAAGTTCAGTGAGTGAACTGGGGCTAGTCACGCTCTTTTCACCTAACCTACCTTATGGGACTGTTAACAAGATAACATGGAGAGACAAATATGTATAACAAGAAGTGGGGACCCACGATACTCACGGTGGGGGAGTAGCAGGAGCTTCACATGGAGAAGGAGGAAGCGGCTGCAAGTGAGTCCAGCAGGCGGGTTTGCACAGGGAATGCTCTTTTTCTTTTGGGGGGGATTTAAGTATCCCTTTAGTTTTTTCTACATTTCAGATTTTTCTGCACACCTGAGTGCCCAAGTGTGCAGGAAAATCTCTTTGCCCTCTATGTTCCCAGATGTGCGGATTTAGATATCTGCACAGAGGGGACAACTTGGCTATTAGATATATAGATGAAAAATTGTTACAGGAAAGGTAGAACAAATATGTTCCAAGCAATCTGGAACATAAGAACATGCAGGATTTAGAATCTTCTCCACACAATGAAAAGGTTTCCTACAGCCACAGTTTTTATTAAACTGTTTCAACAAACCTACCAATTAATATTTGAAAGGTCTGATGATATGATAGATTTAGACATGTAAAGAAAATGTCTTGGTTTGGGGTATAAAGATGAAAAGCTTTTTGTGCAGTCTTGTAAGGTTAGAACTTCCAGGCTGAAAGGGTAGCAACTCAAACTCCCAAGGGAGAACAGATTGAGAAAAAAACAGTAGCAAGCTGTAAATATACTAAGAAATAGGTGAGACTTCAATAGCCTCATTTAAATGGAACATAAAGCCAGCTGATACTGTCCACAGGCAGGAGGGCTGGGAATTCAGCTTCAGAGCAACGTCTATTATTAGCAAGATTTGCAACACAGAAAGGGTACTTGGTACAGTAGCTGCCAAATCTCTTAAATTAATATTTTAGACACTGAAGCACAAAAGAACTTTCACTTATGAGACACAGTAACACCTGTTTCAAAAAGAAGCCAAATGCCCAGAAATGTTTAGTTGAAACCACAGGCTTGGATCCAGAGTGGTATTTCTGCAGGCAGACTTACTGCACTGGATCCAAGCCAATGTCTACCTTCCCAAAATAAAATATCGGCAACTCTACCCAGCTAGGACAAGCTATAATCGATGCACTTGTTTCTCAACAGCAATTTTGGGTACTTTGAAATCTGTGAGTACGAATTAACTCCCGGAAATCCATATGCCAGTATTCGTACTGTCATAAGAAACAGAAGTTAGTTTCTAACCAGGATTCTCAGTGCAAGGATGAGAGAGGGGAAAGGAAGAAGAAACAAAAGGGTGCATCTGGCAACACAGCTTGTGAGTTTTGTTGTGAGGTGCTCAACAAAGGTGTGCATCTGTGCACAGCTTGTGAGCTCCCAACAGCTTGCTGGATGCTGCAGGGTAGATAATCACAGTCCCTAGAAAACTTGAGAAAAGACTGCAAGATCTGCCCTAGGCTTAAAAAACACATTTTTATTTCATAGGATTTGTCTCTGTGATGCTTGGCTGATAGCTTCACTCTAGGACACAGTGAAACTCGGTGATACACCAGGGAGACTGGGTTGAAGGATATTTTCCATTACTCAGAAGTATCGTGCATTAAAGGTTGGCGACTTCTGCATTTGTTTAGTGCAACTGCAGCAAGGAGGAGGAAAACTTGATAAAAAAACCCCTGAAATTAGAGAGCTGTTGTAAAGTAACCAAATGCCAAGGCTACTGTAGTAAACCCTGACCGGATAGCCCCAGGCTCGCCTGATGTCACCAGGTCACAGAAGCCAATCTGGGTCAGCCCTGGTTAATATTTGGAAGGCAGACCTTGGGGTTGCTAAGCAGAGGCAGGCGATGGCAAGCCACCTCTGGATGTCGCTTGCCTGGAAAACCCTACAGGGTCATCGTAAGTCGGGTGCAACGTGGCTGGACTTTCCACCACCAGGACCGTAATGTACGTATTTATACCCAATGCAAATACAAATGTCAAACAACTGAATGAGGTTCGAGTCCAGTGGGCACCTTTAAGGCCAACAAAGTTTCATTCTGGGTATAAGCTTTCGTGTGCAGGCACCCTTCTTCAGATGGCGGGCAGCTGCCCACCTGAATAAAAAACTGAACTGCTTGAGGGTTTTATTTTGAACTCAAGGAGGAGACTGCCAACTGCCCCGGGGGGGGGGGAGACCCAGCCTGTCCCTATAGCAGAGGATTAAACCAGGTGATGTTATTTATCCTCAGGCCATGAAAAACTTCAGTTGTCCATTTTCACACATTAAGCCTCTATTATTAATTTTTTAATTTTAGTGAGTATTTTCTCTCTGTGTGTGCACGTGCACGCCTGGAAGTCATGGTGCGCGTGCCTGGAAGTCATGGTGACTCCTGGTGACCCCTAGTGGGGCTTGGACATTTCAGAGAGGTGGCTTTGATATTACGTGCCTCCACATCCTGGCCCTGGTATTTCTTGGAGGTCACCCTTCCAAGTACTTGCCAGGGTTGGCCCTGCATAGCTTCTGAGATCTGATGAGATCAGGCGTGCCTGAGGTATTGAGGTCAGGGCATTTCCCCCCAGGTCTGTTGGCAACCCTAATTGTAGCCAGTGGCTGTGCCACTATGAACATCTGGACTTCTATGTAAGGCTTAAGGGCATGTGGCAGTAGCAGTTATATTCACCTTCTTTCTTTGCTGCACATCAGTGGAAGAAGAGCTGTTTCAAATGTCCCCCCGACCCGGGTGTGTAGCAATAAGTAGAGGAAACCTAATTTGGCCAAGCAAGGAGAGGTTCATTTCTCATGACCAGGACAGGGATTTAAATGGTATATTTCAACAGTTATCAGCTCACACTTTGTTCTCCTTAGTGTTGCAATTCTAAAATAATAATAATAATGCAATGCAATGCAAAGGACAGGAGATATCTTGGAGGAAGCCCTCAAAGCATACTTTCCAGAATCTGTCATGCAATAAGAGTCAAATTGTTCTCTATTAACCGAGGGAATAGTTCATCACAGCGTGATGGTCAAGAAGCGCCTTAAACAGGGCTTTTTTAAAAAAAGGTGCCAGAACTCTCAAGAGGGAAATGTTGTTTTCATTTTCAGTCGGTATACTGAAAACTCATGAACTTTAAAACATTTTTAAAAGAATTTTGGCAAAGAGGTTCTGGAACTCCATTCTGGCGCGTTCCCCCAGAACAAAAGCCCTGAAGAAATCCCATGGCCATCTAGCACTGGCCTGTATGGGGCGTGATTTATAGAGCTGAATGCCATCTACAAGCCATTTACAGTGATCCACTGTGGACTTGATAAGCCTTCCGTTTAATTTCATTGTTCTCCAGGACAATTGTCTTCCAGGACAATGAAATTAAACGGAAGGCTTATCAAGTCCACAGTGGATCACTGTAAAACTGCATAAACGGGTGGAGGATGCGGCAGAACGCAGGCTCCTTTTTTTTTTTTTGCCTTGGGTCATGTGTAGTTTAATTAAGTTGCTACGCCTCAGTTAGGATCTCACTTCTCCAGCATTGTTCAACACAACCTCAACCACCAAAAATAAGACTACTGTGGTCACCACCACAGAGTTTCAGGTGGGTAGCCATGTTGGCCAGAAGCAGCAGAACGAAGTTTTATTCAAATTATGGGCTTTCGTGTGCAAGCATCCTTGTATCTGAGGAAGTGTGCTTGCACATGAAAGCTCATACTTTGAATAAACCTTGGTTGGTCTTGAATGTGCCACTAGACTCAAACTTTGTTCTACCACATGAGAGGTCAAAAGATAACACTAGCTATGACTCCCTGGAATGTAAACCACCTCATTAAAGACTTATCTTCAAATGAAGAACCCCAGTTTTTCCCGGAGACCTTCTTCAAATTACCCTGGACAAAGGGCGATGCCATTGGAATTCAGCCTGATGTACTCACTCAAACCCAGGCTGGTGTCTCCTGATCTCCGCTTCCAACCTTAGCCTTTAGTAAACATCTGGGCCAAGTTAAATTTTTTCATGCAGGAGAAGGCTCCAAAAGTTCAAATTCACATTTCCCCCCCTTTGTAACTATACTGGCAGCTAGTCACTAATTACAAAAAGGGGAAAGCATGGGGTTGTGCAACAGACTGTAGCAACTGCAGAGCAAAGGGGAAAATACAATGAGACATAAAGACACATTCTCTCTGGGGCTCACATTCAAGCCTTCTGAACTACTGAACTATGGGTTAAGCAGAAGACCTACACAGCACAGTTCTAAGAATCCATTCCTGGGAGTGCACCCCATTGGATGAATATGAGTAGGAATCTGAGTAGATCTGCCTGGGATTGCTCTCTGCTACCCCAATCGGTTTCCATCTTTTTGTGCTGTTTCTCTCTCAGCCTTCTTATGAAGTCATTTTACTTCAGCTGTCTCATACTGTCACACCTAGATTCCCCTCAGTTGAATATTTCCTTCTTTCACAGAGTTCCCACCTTCAAGTGCAGCAAGACTGCTTCCTTTCTACGGGTAGAAAGTTCCTTGTCTGAGGTATTATTGCCAGTGGTAGTGACTCCTTTTAGGAAAGCCTCACAGCCTAGTTGACCACTCCGTGTTAAGCAATGTATCGGTATCCTCTTGTGCTCACCTAGGCAGGCTGGACACTGGCTAGCAAAACCTGTTCCTTGACACTGCGATTACTTTTCAGGTCAACTGTTGGGCATTAGCAGATCACAAGTTAAATGAAGTTGTAATGTTTCTATACAGTGAGCTGTGGGGCGAGATATCATATCAGTGTCAGACTCAATAGCAAGTAGATCCAAGCATTCTTCAAGTAAAAAAAAGCTTTATTGGAATACAATGCTGTAACCCACAGTAATACGGTTATTGTCAGGAATGGTGGCACAAGCTGCTCAGGCATTATTATAGTATGATGCAAAAGCACGACTGGTAAATGAACTTTTAGCGCACGCGCGGGAAACTCCTGGCAGGAGATTACTTGATGATCGGGAGAACGAGTTGCCCCCACCCCTCGGTCTCACAGGACTGGAAAATTCCCTTAAACAAAGAATACTCCATAGCCTCCCCCAAGGCCACCGTGATAAGCCAGAACGGCTGAACCCATTCTCCCACGTTGCAGCTGGCAATGCTACGCAAGCGCACAAGCGAAAGACAAGATAGTAGACACAGCAGAGCACAATGAACTCTGTAAAAATAACCCAAGCCTCAAGTCTCTGACAATCAGCAAGTTTCCCTCCCCATCTTTTCCCCATAGTTTTTGAAGCTAAATACAGAATCAGAGCAATCTTTGTCAGATTACAGCAAAGAAAAGAAAGGGTAATTTCCTTCATGGACAAGCGTTATCATTCTCCTGTAAGCCTCTCTTCTTGGCCACACGATGATTTGAATTAACCTCCCAAAATCAACACAGAGAAAATTAAACATTTTTCTTCGAAGGTTGTAATTTTTTTTTACACAGATACTTGTGGGGCAAGGTGGCATTTAATCACCCATGGGAAATACATGGTCTTATCTCTACCTCCAGTGAAAATTCCCCCTAAAGTGTTTATGATCCTCCCTCATTGTAGAATTTTGCCTCAATAACCAGGAGTGAGGGGAGGAAAATGTGATCATGGTTGTAATAATTGGGAAGGAAGGTATTACCTCCCCCTATCTACCCACTACTTCCTGGCCACAACTGATCCAGGCTGCTTGGAGCCCCAGTAGAGGGCTTAATTTCTAGTCAGAGAACACCAACAAACAGGGTTTATGGACATCAACATCCCAAAAGACCAAGAGGGGGTAATCTTATTAACTTAATCACTTCACCAAACTGGCTAGTTGAGACCAGCACTTACAGGCAATATACTCCTAGCAGGGCAGGGATCAACAGCTTTCTTCCTCCACCCCAGACAATCTTCTTCTCCCTGCCAGTGCTAGGCTTCGCGTAAATACAACTCCAAGGTGACAGGCTTTGGGCCTGGGCTGCTGTTGAATGTGGATGAAATGGGGCTCCAAGCATCATTTCTGGAGGAGTCTCCAGCCAAAAAGCTCCCTTAAGCAGGTTGGGGCACCTGGCTGATGGCATGAGTAGCCCAGTACTTTTTTCCAGGCGGTCTGTCCCCTCCATTGTCAAACAGTGAATGCCCCAAGTCGTAATTCACTGGGGCCTAAAACAAAATGTTCCCTCTGTCTGAATCCCGGCCACAGCAATTTATCCTTGAACAAAGACAGATTAAGGTTGCAACCTTCCAACACAGACAAACCAGCTTATTGTTTCAGAGCGCATCAGTCAGAAGAATGAGCCAGTTTGGTGTAGTGGTTAGGAGCACGGACTCTAATCTGGGAGAACTGGGTTTGATTCCCCACTCCTCCACATGCAGCTGCTGGCGTGACCTTAGGTCAGTCACAACTTCTCTCAGAGCTGTTCTCTCAATAGCAGTTCTTGAAAGAGCTCTCTCAGCCCCACCTACCTCAGGATATCTGTTGTGGGGAAGGGAAGGGAAAGAGATTGTAGGCCACTCTGAGACTCCTTTGGGTAGTGAAGGGTGTGGTATAAATCCAGTCTCTTCTTCTTCTTTTAATTATGCAGACAAGACACTCCTGGGAATCTCAACCCCATCTCTTTGCTAGTTTGAATCAGCTGAGAGTCTTGGATTATCAGAAACCCTTTAGACAAGATATATAGTTTAAACTTGCATGCCTTGATCCTAGGGTAAGTTACCAGAGCAGTAAGTTAAGGCAAGAGGTCAATACAACACACAAATCGAGAGTCAAAGAACAGAAGGCGGAAGGCGGAGCCAGGAAGACGCAGGGAAGCGTGAAGGCGCAGGCGTGGCGGAGCCGAAACGGACAGAGCCGGAGCCGCGCTGACGTGCAAGCCATGCGCCGGATGGGCCTGCCAAGCCATAAGGAAGCCGACGGGAGAAGGCGAAAGACCGGGGCCAGACGCCGAGCCGAGCCGAATTACAACAACACTCCATGGGGTGCTGGTAGGGTAGTCCCTTCCCTGATTATATGTGGCCTTAGATAGGATACGACTGAGTAACCGTAAGTCGCTCCGAGACCCCTTCGGGGGTTCGAGCGGGATAGCAAGCAGAAGGTATAAATAAATAAATAAAACTGCCTATATAGAGTCAGACCATCAGTTTATTGAGGTCAGTCTTGTTGACTCTGACTTTCATAGGCTGCCCCAGACCTTTTACATTATTATGAGATCCCTTTAATTGGATATGATGGTGGTGGTGGAAAAGTACAATCAAGTCACAGCTGACTTATGGCGACCCCGTAGGGTTTCAAGGCAAGAGACATTCAGAGGTGGTTTGCCATTGCCTTCCTCTGTGTCACAACCTTGGTATTCCTTGATGGTCTCCCATCTAAGTGCTAAGTCAATCCTGCTTAGCTTCCGAGATCTGATGCGATCAGGCTAGCCTGGCCTATCCAGGTCAGGGCTTTAATGGATATGCCCAGGATCAAACCTGGACCTTCTGCACACCAAGCAGATACTCTACCACGGAATCACAGCCCCTCTGCATTTCAAGTTCACAAATGGATGCCCTTTAACATACAAGCCCTGCTTGTGCAATTCCTGGCAGTCTCAGGCTTCAGATAAAATGAAGAACTGGACTGACCTTTCATCTGACCCAATGAGCAATGCTAAGCATGCCAGCTCCCAGCTCAACTCACTTCCAACTTCCAGTATGCTCTGAACATATTACACACACACAATAAAGCTGTTACACAACAACAATAATTGATTTTGTCAAGGTTAGTCATTTCCCCTGCACTGACGGTAACTTTAAGTACAGCATTCTGAATATTCAAAGTAGTTTGCAACATTGTTGTAAAACCATCCTAAGCAGACAGATCCAGGTGGTCCAGATGTTTTGGTCGGAAGCAGTAGAACAAATTTAGAGTCCAGTGGCACCTTTAAGACCAACAAAGTCTTATTCAAGATATGAGCTTTCATGTGCATGCACACTTTTCCAAATACACTGGAATGGTAGGTAAGGGTCTAACTTATAGACAGGGGCTGAACAGCAAATTAACATGTACCATGATGAAGATGTGCAAAGACAAACTAAATAACAAGCTGACGTTATAAGGTGGACAGTTGTAAAGCAATAAATATGTCAAAATATCAGATAAATGTGTAAAGGTATCTTTTCTAATTGTGGGAAATCATAGAATCAGAATTGGAAGGGACCTCCAGGGTCATCTAGTCCGATCCCCTGCACAATGCAGGAAATTCACAAATACCTCCCCACACACCTGCAGAGAACCCCTGCTCCATGCCCAGAAGATGACAAAAAACTTCCAGGATCCCTGGCCAAAGTGGCTTGGAGAAAAATCGCTTCCTGACCCCAAAGTGGCAATCCGCATTTCCCTGGGCGTGTAAGAAAGGGCCACAAGAACTAAGCACTGAGGCAATCCTTCCTGCTCTCCCTCTCATGATCTGCCTAAGTTCACAGAATCAGCACTGCCGTCAGGTGGTCATCTAGCCTCTGTTTGAAAACCTCCAAAGAAGGAGAGCCCACCCACCACCTCCCGAGAAGGCTGTTTAGGATTGGATGGCTAGCTGTACAATAACATTGTGAGATAGACCAACATTATCCCTGTAGTGCAGATATGAGGAAAGAGTGGGGTTGGCCATGAGAACAGAGATTTGTTTGAGGTTATAAAGGGCTGGAGAATCAGATAAAGGGCCCACTGAAATCAATGACAATTATTCTTTGGTGTTGAGGAATCTTAGTTCAATGGATGCATTAAGACCCAGCTAAGTGCCTAGGGTCATGACCAGGAGATGCAAAATGCTCTGAAGTACCCCCAGGGGCCCTAGTATCTCTGGGAGGAATGCTCTTTCTCAGAAAAGGGAATAATGAACAGCTCAAATGGCAAGCTGAGCAGAGATGAATTTTCCTGCACCGAGACAACCATTAGCCCAACTGCCAGGAAGAGGCTAGGTGGATGGATATTCCAATAACATGAGCTGGGCAATAAACCAGAGAGACACGCGTCCTGGCTGGATTGGAAAAAGGAGGGCTGCATGTCCCACAAGGGGAGGCACTTCCTAAAAGCAGGATCGGGCAAAAGGAAGCTGGGACAGATTGCACAGAAAAGCAGGTTTTAAAATGCTGCTTGGGACAGAGAGTCATGGAACGTTGAGCATAAATGGTTGGCTGCTCTACTCACTCTGATTGGCCAGCATCAGCTGAGAGAGGAAATAAAACAGCTGATCTGGAAATAAAAGATTCATTCACCTTTTGAGTCACTTTTGGGTTTTGCCTGAAATCTAACCATCTGGATCAGTGGCCAGAGGGTTTGGCTTCTGAGGGAAGAGACTTCGTGAGTCAGTGATTTCTGCCAGGAAACTGTCAGAAAAGTACTTCTATAGAGAGAAGAATAAGGACCTCATTGTTCAATATATTAAAACTACTCTGAAGGAGAATTCAGATTCTCAGTCAAGAAAGCTACAACAGTGCTTTATACAGACATATAGTTCCGGAAGACGAATTTGGCAGGTTTCAGGAGTTAGAGAGAACTCCCAGAGTAATTTCTAGCCAGTAGGAAGGGGTTGGGAAGAGAACTTTGGTCTGTGATGAAGGGGAAGAGCTTAGACACCTCAAGAGTTACTGGAAAGCTATAATACTGGAAAGCTATAATAAAAGGGAAAACACCTAGATCTCTGAAGGGAGAAACCTAGAAGCACTAAGACAAAGCTATTCTCTAAGGAACTGTATTCAAGATTCTGTGTAACAGCTGAAATATATAATAAGCACTCTCTTTCATGTTCAAAAGCCTCAATTCTGTATATATGAGGAAGTTTTACCTCAGCATCCGCTATACCTTGAATCCTCATATTTATATACTCCCTGCCTGTTTATTAAAATCTTTATTCTGTTTTGAATGTTCACTTTGCCTTACATGCTATTTCATGAAGGTATTTTTTTGTGAGGGAAGATTTTTTTGGCCATCAAGTCACAGCTGACCAATGGTGACCCCATAGGGTTTTCAAGGCAAGAGATGTTCAGAGGTGGTTTGCCTGCCTGTGCCTGCCTCTGCATCATGACCCTGGTATTCCTTAGAGGTCTCCCAGGATCAGCCGTGCTTAGCTTCCGAGACTTGATGAGATCAGGCTAGCCTGTGCTACCCAGGTCAGGATGAGGGAGGGAACAGAGGAGTAAACCTCTATTTCCTAAGTTTTCCATCCCACTGAAGGGACGCCGAGGTAACTTCTGAGACTCATGACTCCCAGCACATCTACTTAAATGATATTATGCACTAGGGACAGGGAAGACCTCTTCCTAAAGTACTGGAAAGCCATTGCCTGTCAAAGTCAATAGTCTGAGGCTATACCAGGTAGCTTTCCATATTTGCAGTCTGCCCCTGAGAGATGAGATAATGTGATCCTAAAGGCTGTGCATCACAAGATTGCAGACAACCTAGATAATTTGGGGGTCAACGTGAGACTTTAAGCAGGGAATGGCTGACTTGCAGCTCAAACACTGCAGGTGGGAGCCAGCACAGTATAGCGATTAGGGTATCAGACCAGAATCTGGGAGAGCCAGGTTTGAATCCCCACTCTGACATGGAAGCTCATTGGGTGACCTCAGGCCAGTCAATCTGTCCCAGCCTAACCTACCTCACAGGGTTGTTGTGAGGATCAAATGGAGGAGGGGAGAACCATATACACCACTCCAGAGGAAGGACAGGATATGGACTAATTCCATTAACAAGAGTTCACTCTCAGACATGCACTTTAATTTCAACACATTGTCACTGGGAAAGGTATGTGTGGGGGAGAATATGACTGAGATTGCAACACTTAAGGTAGCAGAGGTTAATATCTCTACATCACCAATCAGAAGTGGAAAGCACTGTCAAGCTGGAGCAGACTGATGGCAATCCAATAGGGTTTTAAAGGCAAGAGATGAACAGAGGTGGTTTCCCACTGCCTGCCTCCGCATCACGACCCTGGACTTCCTTGGTAGTCTCCCATCAAAGTACTAACCAGGGCCGACCCTGCTTAGCAGCCAAGATCTGGCGAGATCAGGCTAGCCTAGGCTATGGAGAAGATGCCCCACCAGGGGTAAAAGCAGCCAGTTACTGGGGAGTTTTGATCAGGGAAGCTGCAGAGGGGAAGGGTAACTTCATTTCTCCAGTGTCTTAGCAAGCTGATTTTGGAGGCTAAAGTACATGTTGGGGAGCTCCAGGCACTGGGAGAAGGCTCCATCATTAGCAAAAGTTGAGTTGTAGGGATCACTTCACGGGTTCCTGGTCTCGTGTGAAGTTTTACCCCATTTCCACAAAAGCTTGGCTTCAAGTCCATTAAGGAAATCAACCTATCCTCCTAAATGCAAGAACATGAGTGTCAAAACTTGTATGGCACAACCATAGCCTGAAATAAAACAAACAGCCATAAAAAACAACCCTGTCTGTCTTCACTGGATAGATTTCATTGTTCCTTGGTGTCTTGCAAGTCTACAAACAGCTATTTCCAGGCCTGCTCTATAGCTCATGCAACACACACATTTTATAGGGAATCGTTCTCATTCATACTTCCAGACAGAAGCCAACTTTCATCCTGTACCCAGACAGGGTTCTCCACTGGCCCAGAGGAGAATGTTCTGTCTCTTTAACAAAGACTTCATACGTGGAAATGGACAACCTAAGCTTTTTATGGTATGGAGATAAATCACATCACCTGGTCAATAACACCCCTATTAGCGCTCTGTTAAAGGAATAGGACATCTATTTCTCCAGGCAGCGAGCAACCCTGCTCAAGATAATTTGTATTTCACTGTGGAATACTACAACCTCTTCACCAGTTTTCAAGGAGATTATGTACTGTCCTATGATAGCTGCCTGGAAGACCAACAATTGCATAATTTTTTTTGGGGGGGGGGGGAGAAAGAAAAGAAGTCTACCTCTTTTTATACACTGAGAAGTGTTCTAAAGTTCTCTCTGGGGCACTGGCTATGTCTGATGAGCCTCACCACCTACCCACTGGAACCATGGCCTCCTAAAACACACCCTTTTCGGCCACCCCATGGAAGCAGTGCAGAAAGCCAGCCTTCAGAAAGCTCAGTTGACGTGACTCATCTTCACATGAGGAAACCTCAAGGCTTCCTGGCACACAGTTTGAAAGCCACTGAAAAAAACTTGAATAGAAACAAATGTATATATTCAGAACACAGTTCCAGGTTTCAAGTTGGAATATCACTTACTCCCATAGGGTTACCAGCAGCCTGGAGACAAAAAAAAATAATTGCCCTTTCCCCTTAATAAAGGCTTAACTGGATGTTATTTACCAACTGATGCCAAACTTCAGCCACCCATTTCAACACATTATGCCTCTATTAAAGGAACAGGGCCTTTTCCTTCAGGCCTGTTGGCAAACCTAATCTCTCACCCAATCTCAAGATGCAGAATAAGTCTGAGGCTCTTCATAAACTTTTTTTGTTGCCTGACTGCATTTCAGCCTATAAACAAAAAAAGTGATTTTAACAAATAAATAGCCACACAACAGCTGGAGCAAACACCAGATTCACACCTGCCATGTAAAGCAGTTTACAGCCCTTCCCCCCACTACTGATATGTGCATGGGAAACAACAGAAAGGCAAGGGGCTCCAACCATCAGGTTTCTGATGTGGGAGGAAAACGGGCAATTTTGAATAGGTCTGCACCAGGCTCCTCAGTTGGGCCTGCAGCCACCGAGGAAGGCTGATTTAGGAATCGCATCTCAGCCTTCCTTCCTGCGCTTTGCAAGCCACCTGCGATTTCAGTTTAAGCCAGGCGACCTGAAATTTTGCTTTAAGAAAGGGAAATTTTGATTAAGATCTACGGAGGCTGTCTGCACGAATCAAAGTTCGCCAGCACCAGAATTCATTCTCCAAAAGATGCATGCGCATCTAGAACGACCACCGCCCCCAATCCGAAAAAAGATGACGATTAAAAAAATAATAAGATGCGCAGGCTGGAAGGCAGGCTTACACAAGGGTCGTTCACTGCACAGGGCAGCCTCGCTAACGGGCGGCGGCTTCTTTTCCGCAAGCCTCCTGCCCGGTAGAAAGACAGATCAGGGCGGGGCTACACTGCTTTGGTGCCGGGGTCAGGCGAGGGGAAGCCGGATTTGCCCCAAACACAAGGGCAGGTCTGCGATTTTTCAAGGGGTTTAATAGGACCCGCGGTTCCTCAGCCAGCTCGCGATACTTTGAAGAACGAAAACAGCCTCCCGTTTCCAAGGCAGCATCCCAGCCGGGGAAGCGCTAAATCAAACAGGACACTGAGGCGACTGCGAGGAGGAGCGAGACCGGCGCCTTTTGCGCTGCGCGCAAGCGAGGCGCTGCCGATCGCTTGTGCATGCCCACGAAAGCTCACACCTTGAATAAACCTTTGTTGTTCTTAAAGGTGCCACTGGACTCTAAATTTGTCCTTTCCCTTTTGTAAAGGCAGCGCGAGACATTCCCTGAATTTGTGCTCCGCCCGACTCACACCTTCTTGGCTGCTGCGCTACAGCGCTCGCCGGCAACCGAATTTTCCCTCTGCGCGCAAAGGGATCGCCAACCACTGCTCCGGCGCAGCAACCGCCCTCCAGGTGTGGATGCAGCCAAAACGGCCGGACATTTCCCGTTCCCCTCCCGGCTGGAATGATGGAAGGAGGAAAAAGAAAGGCGAGCAGCATCCGCAGCAGGGACCCATTTCCTTACCGTTTGCTGAGCCACCCTGAAAAGTGCATCCAGCAGCATGAGCCGCCAGGGCTCCGACACAGTGCTGGGCAAAGGCAGGTACACATAATAGGCGGTCAACGCGAACAGCCCGGCCAGCAGAACCACGGCAGACTTCATGATGCGCAGGCCCGTCGCCACCCGGCCGACCTCTGCCTTTCACCCCGCAGCGCCGTTTTTTAAAAGGAGGACTTTTTGCAGCAAAGCTTGCCCGCAGCCCCCATTCAGGGGTTTCATAACCTTCACAAGCCAATCAGCGGGGAGAGCGAAGAGGAAGTCCAGGCGCTTCCGTCCCCTTCAGCCTCCCTGTGTCCTTGCACTGGGTTTGCATTTCAGTCGCGATGCCAGCAGAGCCGTGCACAGAGACACCTAGCGGACGAGGTGGCGCAAGGCACCCAAAGACCTAGAAAACCTATTTACCAAAATCAATCATGGGATTGATCCCGGAATTAACTAATTAAATGGTGTGTATGTGTCTTCCTGCTCTTGACTTTGTCCCTAACAATTGCAATCTTGTGTTCTCATATAGTGAATTTAATACAGACTGGAGAGCCCAGTAGCACCTTTAAAAAGTGCCGGTATGTATTCCAACATAAACCTTCCTGGGTATCCCTTCAGTTCTCTGCACGGGGCAAACAGGTCAAACCCTACGCCAAAAGATAAACGGACACAAATCTGAGATCAAGAATCACAAAACTGAGAAACCTGGAGAACATTTCAACCTCCCAGGACACTCAACAGGGGACCTCACTGTTTTATTGCAAAGAATTTTCAGAAATAGACTAGAATGGGAGATTGCTGAATTACAAGTTATTACAACACTCAGGAGAACCGAACCCCCAGGGGCTTAATAGCCTTATCAGGTTCATATCTCACTATACATGCTAAGTCACTCAGTTCTCACATCTCTTTTATTATCTGCTACTTTGTTGCTATTTACAGGTCTTACCAACTGTTTAATCCAATCTTAGCTATACTTATCTCTCAGTTACTTATACATCTTGACTCCAATTAGCCCTTCCTGGCAACTAACTCCCCCCCCATCCTCTCTTTCTCTATATGTAATGGTTGGAGAATTCTGTTTCAATGTATCTGATGAAGTGTGCATGCACAGGAAAGCTTATACACAGAATTAGACTTGGTTGATCTTAGAGGTGGACTCATACTTTGTTCTGTGTATCCAAAGCAGTAAAAATTGTGTTTAGAGTGCATCAACAGAAAAGGCTCTGGGATGGCTGCTTTGGAAGGTGAACTCTATGGCATTATAATTTTTTAATTTTAATGATTTATTTTATTCACCCTCTAGTCTGCCTTTCTCACAGAGACTCAGGGCAGATTACACATAGTGAGTAAGGACAATCATCAAAATGGGACATTCAATAAACAGTGCATTCGGATTTTAGAAGTCTGGAACCACTGGAAAGAACTGACGCATGGCATAAGTATTCACATGACACATTAAGTGGTACAGAAATCACATAATAGGATCCTACTTACAACAGCCACAAAGACTGTGTCCCAACAAGTTACATGGTGCTGAGGTCCCTCCCCTCCTCAAAACCTGCCTTTCCCAGGCTCTGTCCCCAAATCTCCAGGAATTTCCTAACATGGAGTTGGCAACCCTAGACTGGGATGGGGAGAGGGCACAAGGAGAGGTCACTGTAAAACCAGAACCAATCAGAGCTTAATCAGTACTGTCACAGCGGGTGAGAACCACTCACAACAAGTGTTCCCTCTAAGCTGAGTTAGTGTGAGCTAGCTCACAGTTTTTTAGCTTCCGACTCACTCATTTTTGTCTTTGCTCAGGAAGGATGGCTCCAGAGCAAACTAATTTATGCAGTAGCCAAATCATTTGTTCACGACTTTAATGCTAGTTGCTCACAAAGTAGAATTTTTGCTCACAAGACTCCACAGCTTAGAGGGAGCATTGCTCACAACTATGATTATTTATTTTATTATTGTATTTATTAAATTTATATCCCGCCCTCCCCGCTTTCGGTGGGCTCAGGGCAACTAACAACATAGGTATAAATA
The DNA here is from genome assembly GCA_029375565.1 of Gekko gecko. NCBI lineage: Eukaryota > Metazoa > Chordata > Lepidosauria > Squamata > Gekkonidae > Gekko > Gekko gecko. The sequence goes on along the minus strand of JAPDNY010000008.1, from coordinate 133,313,501 downwards.
GAAACATTAAAACTCCAACATATATACTAAAACCAACATTCCAATTAAAATTGCAATATAAATTATAAATATACTGCACATAGCTATAAAACAAATGGTGACATACAGTCATCATTTGAATGGCCGCCTTCAGGCTCCTGCCAGGCTGTTTATCGTCTGGCTGCTGGTGGTGTTGATGTTAAGGCCAGGTTGGTGGTGGTATTGATATTAGGGCCAGGACCATGCTGTCAAGGTGGCACCCTGCTTGAAAGCCTGGCAGAAGAGCTCAATTTTACAGGTCCTACGGAACTGGGGATGGAGGGTGTTGGGTTGGGGAGGGTCCCCCACAGGTTATAAAGAGTCCACCCTCCAAAGCAGCCATTTTCCCTGGAAAAAAGATGTAATTTTAGAAGCTCTTGAAGCCCACCTGGAGGTTGGGAATCCTAAAGACAATGTTAAACTAATTCTGTTTTCCCAATGAATTCTTCCTTTGAAGTTCTTTAGAAGGAGAACCATCAAATTTATACCAGAAACCATTTGTCTTGAGAACTGTGCACTGCTTAGTGTTGCCAACCTCCAGGTGGAAGCCAAAAATGAGAGATCACGGGAGGAAGTGGAAATCCAAAAACAACACCCGTGACAAAAATAACAAAGAGTAAATAAAGATATGTTTGCAAAATCATTTACTGTAGTAATTCTGTAGAAAATTATCTTCTATTATTGTTCACACACAACGAATGCTGCACAATGTAAACAATTCGTTTCACAATAATTGCTTTATCTGAGCATGTAGCAATCACAATTCTTATCTCCAGAAGGAAGAAGATACGCATTCAATTATAAATATAGCTTAAAAATCATAATAAACCATTACACTCAAAACTGTCACTTACATTTCTACTTATCAACTCTTGAAGGAAACATTCCATGTTGATTCTCTAATAACAGAACCCAACGTCTTCACAAAGTATTAACTGGATTCTAGAAGCCAAACTGCTAATTGCTACCAGTCACAGTCTGCCTATGCAAACAGCATTTAAAGTGCTAGTGTATCCATGTATGTTTTTTTCTATTTATAAAAATTATTACTTTCACACATTAACAGTCTATATAAACATCAAAACCTTTTTTATCCTAACAGTAAATACTCAGTGTCAAGCCTTAGCAACTGTGGCTGGACATTATGACCATGTTTAAAGTGACAGGGTGTGATTTTCAAAAACCACTCGGTGGGAACAATACCAGATGTGAGGAGATTTACATTCTATGCCAAAGTTCTGAACTGAGAACTAACATAATACAGATATGATTATAGAAAACTACTAAGATCAAGTTCTGAGTTTAGCCCGTGAGGTAGTAGTGAATTCAACCAGTATGTCCATCTAGCTTCTTCTTGCAGCAACACTTTCCTTATATTAACAGTAGTATTAGCAACAAATAAAACTATAATGAATAATGAAAATATAATGAATAACGAAAAACTATAATGAATAACGAAAATCATCACAAGCACAAAATGCTCAGTTAAATCAGCATCTAAATTATTATTCCTAATGCGGGAAATGTGTTCAAGCACCCGAACTTTGATAGGACGCTCGGTTTTCCCCACATACACCCGTGAACATGGACATAAGATTACATAAATTAAATTTGAAGTTGAGCATGTTGAGAATGCTGATAATCTAATAAGTTTATGTCCTGGAATCGTAATGGTCTCCCCCTCAATGGCCCTATGGCAAATTTTGCAGCAGTGGTGCCCAGAGGGTAGACCAGTGGAGGACCTGGATTTCCTCAAATCTGAGCGTATCACATAATCTTTGATACTCTTTGTTTTACGATATCCAACAGTGGGAGGTAAAGCGCATCCAGGAATACCATCTACCAGCTTTCATAAACTAAAGACTGCTTTTTAAATAGGCTTAGATGGAATGTTTCCTTCAAGAGTTGATAAGTAGAAATGTAAGTGACAGTTTTGTAATGGTTCATTATGATTTTTTAAGTTATATTTATAATTGAATGTGTATCTTCTTCCTTCTAGTGATAAGAATTGTGATTGCTACACGCTCAGATAAAGCAATTATTGTGAAACATTGCACAGCATTCATTGTGTGTGAGCGATAATAGAAGAGAATTTCTACAGAATTACTACAGTAAATGATTTTGCAAACATATCTTTATTGACTCTTCGTTATTTTTGTCATGGATGTTGTTTCTGGATTTCAACCTCCAGATGGAGGCTGAAAGTCTCCCGGAATTACAACGGATCTCCAGACTACACAAATCACTTATTAATTATTTATTTCAAACATTTATTCCGCATCTCCTGGAGGATATGGCTGCTTTGGAAAGTGGAACATGTGGCATTACACCTACCAAGGTCCCTCCCCTCCCTCAGCCCAGGAGAGGGGAGAGGTCCCAGGCTCCACCCTCAGCTCTCCAAGTATTTCTGAAACTGGAGTTGGCAACCCTACCCTACCCTACCCAAGCCGGCCTTTCTCTCAACAGTTGAGAGTAACTGTCACCGACTCACAACGGATTAGTTTCTCTTTGACTGGTTCTTGCTTCATACTGGCTTCTCCTTCTAGTTTCTTCCCACATTCCCCTCCACCTTTTCCTGTTGCCTGAAGTATAAATATAGCTGCTTTGGATGGACATTACATGTATCTGAAGAACAGAGATCTGACTAACAAAAACTTACGTTGGAGGAAATTTTGTTAGTCCTTGAAGAGCTGCTGTGATGTTCAGTCTTGCATTCTGCTATCGTGGAACAAGACGGGAATCTTATTCCACTACAGCAGAATGCAAGACTGAACGTCACCTATATACAATTGGTTTGAAAGATGGATCTTTGAGCACTGATCCTGCTTTCAATTTTGGGAAACAGAAAAGGCAGGTTTTCACTATGTAAATATTGTGTGTGAGTTTTATTTCCATGTTTGAATGTGGAGTTTTATATGTATGTTGCTATGGTTTAAAATGCAGGCTGGTAGAGTAATAAAGAGGTGGGCTGGATGGTTGATTGAAGAGCACTATGTTTGGATGGTAACTGGACCCTAAGGGTCAGATGACTGGTTGGCTCTGACAAGCTTTGTGTGAGAGACAGTGAAGTGTGTGTGTCAGGTGGAAGAAAGTTGAGTGAGGTGCTGTAGAGTGTGAGAAAAATCTGTGTGCAGTGTGGAAGTTATGAGCCTAAGTGGCAAATGAGAAAAATAAGCCTTTGTGGTTAGGTCTATTGAAGGAACTTTGTAGAAACAAGAACTGTGCACCTGTGCACCATTACATTTATTTACCTATCTGAAATCATTACATTGATGACACTGTATTGAAACCATTACACTACAATACTTCTACATAAACTCTATTTATGTTTGAGAGAAAACAGGTGTTTTACTTAGATTAAGGATTTTTACCTCAGGGCCACCCCCTCGCACACTGACCGTTCTGTCATTCTACCCATTTACGTCCAACTAAAGAGCAATCCTAAGCAGGTCTACTCTGAATTCTACTAAGGTCTGTTCAATGGGGCTTACTTCCAGGAAAGTGTTCTTAGGATTGCCCTGTAATTCTAAGGCAAGAACTTTTGGTGGCAGTGAAAATAATTATGGAATGCTAAGGAAAACACAGAGGCAGCATTATACACATCCCTCAGAACTCTACAGGGAGGTACCTCTACAGAGGTACACATATAATGGGTCTCAGAGAAAGAGTAAACTGTTGCACAGGTTTGAGTATTCAAAAGCTTGTTAGAGCAGAGGCAATTTGGGATAAAAGAACAATGTTTATTTGCATGGGAAGTGAACGCACTTTCAATACCACTTAGAAAAAATTATTCAAAAGTACCTCTCTCCATCCTTAAAATACGTACCTTAAAATAATGCTTTGCATGTCCTTCTTGAGTGATCGTATCCTGACCCAACAACATCAACCGTACCATCAAGGGCCTATTGTGTACATCCTCCAACACAGCTGTCTTTAGCACTGCCAAAAGGCCCCCTCCTGCTGCTTTGCAAGCCCTTACAGAGTAGGCATTTGGGGCTGCTTTTTTGGAAAGGGTGCATACATAAAGAGCAATGTTGCCAACCTCCAGGTGGTGGCTGGAGATCTCCTGCTATTCCAACTGATCTCCAGGTGGCAGAGATCAGTTCACCTGGAGTAAATGGCCACTTTGGAAGGTAGACTCTATGGCATCATGCCCCTCTGAAGTCCTTCCCTTCCCCAGACCCCACCCTCCGCAGGCTCCAACCCCCAAATCTCCAGGTATTTCCCAACCGGGAGCTGGCAACCCTAATGAAAGGTAAGGGTGGCCATCCATTCATTTGTATGTACAGAGATTACTGAGTCTGCCCAATGAACTCAGATGTGGCAGGAAGTCACATCACATTACAGTCATGTGACAGGAATACGAGAAGCCAGTGTTTCTGCCTGTGCTATAATGGAATCTTTTTGACTACTGAGTGTCCTCACCTTGCCATTCTACTGTTTTTCTCAGGATGTATGGAAAGAGAGGCAGGAGGTATGCCACCTGGAGACAAATGTGGGCCCTTGGTCTGGAAACAATGAAGACTGTTCCTTTTAACATGATAGCTGCTGTCATGTGCCAGTTACATTGGGCAAACTCAATCATCTCTGTACAAATGAATGGATGGACATGAATTAGATATTAAACATGGAAACACTTAGAAACTAGTGGGGGAGTGTTTCATCTTGCCTTGACATTCAATAACAAAGGTTGTGATGCAGAAGAATTTATTTAAAAGGGAACTTTAATTGATAATGAATTATGAAGATGGCAGAAGTCCAACTAAGTGAGGCAAATATCAAAAGTCACTTACAGTGCAATCCTAATCCCTTCAATTTATTTTAATGTTATTTATTTACTTTATAATCTCCCTGAGACTCAAGACAGATTATGCAGTGTAGGTCAATGCAATTACAAGGCTGAAATATCTAATAAGCAATGTAATGGGAGCAAGGTTACAGCAGTATAAACTATTAGAGGTGAACTGAACTTGGAATTTGCCAGATTACAGCCTATTTCTCTTAGCCATTATTTTACATGTAGTCACAGATGAAGGGAAAATGGTGGGTATGACACATTTTCTTGAGTTTCAATAAATTGGGTTATAACAGTGCAGTTCCTATGTTCTGCCATGACAATTTCATTCATCCCAGCATGGCCTTGAGTTCAAACTGCTAGTCTTTGATAAGCCACACTGCCCCAGTCCCCCCCAGCTACACTATGGTACTAACCTAGCATCAAATAGCTAACAACCAGATCATGTGTATGTCACACCTTGAATCCTGAGGATTATATAAATGCTAGCAATAAATTCAAGTGCCTTAAGTACAAAGATCAAGCCTTCACAGCCCTCAAGTCTTGTAAAGAACGTAGGGTTGCCAGCCTCCAGAGTTCTCCCAGAATTACAACTGATCTTCACGCTAGCTGCAGAGATCAGTTTCCCATGAGGAAATGGCAGCTTTGGAGGATGGACTATGTGGCTTCATGTCCCTGATAATTTTCTTCCCTTCCTCCAGACCTTGCTCTCCATGGACACTGCCTCTAAACCTCCAGGAATTTCCTAAGACAGAGCTGGCAAACCTATGGAGGAGGGCTGTGGCTGTCTGATTAGGGCCACTAAAGTGCAGTAAACATAGAAGGAAAAAGAACTTTGGTGTAGTGGTTAAGTGTGCGGATTCTAATCTGGGTGAACCGGGTTTGATTCCCCACTCCTCCACTTGCAGCTGCTGGATGACCTTGGGCAAGCCATAGTTCTGTCAGAGCTGTTCTCTCAAGGACAGCTCTGGAAGAAACTCTCTCAGCCCCACCTACCTCACGAGGTGTCTGTTGTGGGGAGGGGAAGGGAAAGGAGTTTGTAAGCCACTCTGAGACTCCAAGTGAAGGGCGGGGTATAAATCTAATATCATCTTCTTCTTCCACTTGGGTGGGTGATTCTGATGCTTGGAAAGAAGGGACTGGGGAAAATTTGAAAACCCTACTGCAAGGTGAAAAGGGGCTGGAGAGGAAGGGATGACAAGAAAGGAAAGAAAGGACAGTTCATGAGTCATATTTCTTTCTTCCTAAGACTGTCTCCTATGGGAGGGAGGACATGGGGAAGGGTATAATAAGTGGATGAGAAGATGGCTCTACCTGTGCATGCGTCATAGGCCTAAGTCTTTTTCTGTTGGTTCATATGCAAAGTCATCTTCTCTGTCATATCCGGGGAGACCTTCTCCCCAAATCAGTTAATGTGTCTGCAGTGAATGCACTAGGTAGCCTTGATAAGCCGCTCTGTCCCAGCAACCCCCATGAGGCAAAGCTCTGCCCCTCCCCCTCAAGGGTTAATGTGAATAATAATGGGCTTGGTCCATCTTGCAGGTGTTAGTAATTAGTCTCTTGGCCTTATCATCTTCAAGGCCAGAGAGACCTTGCGGCCTGTTGGAGGGAGGGAGGAGAGTCCAGAGTGATGAGGTACTTTTCTAGAGGCTGCTCCTAAGAACATGTTCTGATTGGATGTCATCCTGATCTGATGTTGCTGGGCCAAAAACTATAACTAAGCTATAGGCCCTGATGAAAAAAGACTAGCTGAGATCCTGATGGACTAAAGGTCTAAACTATGACCTGCTTGTATTGCAGTTGCCAGCAACATAGACAACACCTGTGCTTTGGCCTTTAAGGTTTGTGCTGTCTAACACAAGCCCTGAGAGTGTTAAAACAGTTGAGCTAGTTTTTCTTATTTTCTTGCTGCATGATTTAGAGCAGTGTGTTGGCTGTATATTAAACCTTTCTACTGATTGGAATTGAAATGTTATAATTCTTTCTAAAATGAACCGTCTGGTTACTTGTGTGCAGCTGTCCTGAGGACCCACGGGGTTCAGGCCTTGAGCTCCTTGACACCCCCCAACGGCAACATGGGAGTTAGACTACTAGCCTAGCATCGAATGGCTAACAACCAGATCATGGGTATGACACATGTTGAATCCTGAGACGGTTATATAAATGCTAGCAATAAATTCAAGCGCCGTAATTACAAAGATCAAGCCTCCACAGCCCTCAAGTCTTTCAAAGAACAAAGCCCAAATTATTGTCAGAAACACGACAGGATGTTTTAATAATGTCATTTTGACTGACTTGCCTGTCAAGACACCACCTGAGAAGGAAGGAAATGGTTTGGAGTCCATGTTTATCAGTTTCATGAGGTAACAAAAATCAGCAGCAACCCATTTACTTTCTGCTTAGATACCTCTCCTCCATTTCCTTGTTAAGAAACATTTATGGGATCCTAGACCTCCCTCCTAGGCATGCTAGCCTCCAGGTGGGACCTGAAGATCCCCCCAGAATTACAGCTTATCTCCAGACTACAGAGAACTGTTCCCCTGGAGAAAATGGATGCTTTGGCGGGTGGACTTTATGGCATTGTTTGTACCCACTGAGTTCCATCTTCAATCTCCATTCTCAAATGGAGTTTCCCAACCTGGATCTGACAACCCTAACCCTCCATTCTCCACTAGTGGCCAGGGGGCACCTGGCAAACCTACTCTCTCCTCACCTTCAGCCAGTTCAGGGCATATCAGCAAGTTCCCCTGCCCCCTCTTCTCTTTGCAAGCCTGGAGAGAAAATAATCTTTTCTTCTGAACTCAAATCTCTGTTCCTATCATTTAAGCCAGAATTTGTCCCCAAATAGCACTTTCTACAGCTGCTTAAGTGCTCATCTGCTGTGACATGAAGTTCTGTCCTTTATCTTGAATGGACTTTTTGGATATGTGCTGTCTGGACATTTGCAGTGCAATTCTAAATAGATACAACAAGGTAAAAAAGACAGCAGAGTTATGCTAGATTTGGGCAAAACTAGCTTGCAGCTGTACAAAGATTACCACTTACCCTTGTTTGCTTGCATTGATTCTGTGCTGGAGAAGGCCTTTTCCTGGTTGCTTAAAGGCACTGCTGAACAAGCGATCTTAGAGGTCTCTAAATGGAGTCCTATTCAGAGCTACATCCTTCTAAGTGCATTGACTTTAATGGACTTAGAAGGTTGTTAACTGTTCAGGAATGCACCACAGCTGTGTTATTTGTTGATTCCAGGTGTGTTATCTGTAACAGGAAAATAAAACAGGAGCCCAGTGGCATCGCAGAGAACAGAATTTAATCTAGCATAAGATTTCATGAGCCAGAGCTCCCTTCATTAAATGCATGAAGTGTACGTCTATAAGGTTAATGCATTTATATTCACAACAGAAAGGCCAGGAGTTGGGGAAATGTTACAAAGAATGGCTAATCAGTTCACCCTATCTAACAACCATGGGTAGTGTCCCCACTCAGTCTGCATGAACTGACTACTCTTTTGATTAAATCTGAAAAATATTACAAAAATTGCCAGCAAGAATTTATCGTATAAAAGACAGATTGGGCCAAACTACTTTTTATAACGTCCCTATTGTGTTGATGTTGTAAAGTAACATGCAAAGCCTTTATCAGTAAAAAAAATCAGTAAATGCAAAAGTATTTCTTTCCAGCTCACAAAGTTTCAGTATAAGGGGAAAATGAAAAAGAAGGATTTTGAAAGGTTTAGTCATTTTTATGCCTCTACTTATGCAATGGAATACATCCGTGTTTCCTTTATGGCTTCCCATATCCTTCTTCTTTGTTTTAAGATTAATCATCCACAAACTCTATGGCTTCATCTATGTAGCAGAAGGACACATCCATAAGGCAGTGCTTGTTAATAATAGATGTTGGTGCTTTAGAGGGTTCAAAGCAATTATTCCCTTAAAAATGCATATTTTCCAAAGACGTTGAAAGGTGTTTGGCAGATGAAGCATGAGCTCCCAGCAGTCTAATTTTAGCTTTCATGCAACAACAAAGGAAACTTATTGGCAGCTGTTTAAGACTTTGGTCTTCCGCTGTTGGGCCTTGACCTTGAACAAAATGTGATTTCAGGATAGTAATACATAACACTGGTTTAGTAGTTTAGAAGAAGAAGAAGAGATTGGATTTCTACACCCCACCCTTCACTACCCAAAGGAGTCTCAGAGCAGCTTACAAACTCCTTCCCCTTCCCCTCCCCACAACAGACACCCTGTGAGGTAGGCGGAGCTGAGAGAGCTCTGACAGATACTGCTCTTTTTCAAGAACAGCTGTGCCAGAACTATGGCTTACCCAAGGTCATCCAGCAAGTGCAAGTGGAGGAGTGGGGAATCAAACCTGGTATTCAAGGCGATATAACAACCCTGTAAGGCAGGTTAATATTAATATTCCTATGCTGTGGAGGAATGATTGAGGCTGAGAGAAAAAAGTTTCAGCCTAGCCAGACTTCACACTTTCCATATGTGCAATTACAAGTAACTCCAGAGTTCTCCCAGAACTACAACTGATCTTCAGGCTGGCTGCAGAGATCAGTTTCCCAGGAGGAAATGGCAACTTCATGAGCCATTTCTTTCTTCCTAAGGCTGTCTTAAAAGGGATGGAGACATGGAGAAGGGTATAATAAGTAGATGAGAAGATGGATCTACTCATCAGCAGTGGCAGTATTTCATACACATTGGACTTGGGCTGTTGTTGACACTTTGGCACTAGGATTGATGAAGTTTGGCAGAGGAAGAGAGTTTGCCCACCCAGAGGCACTGCTGTCTTCCCATCCTTCTCCTCCATTTTCCCCACCATCCAGTCATAGTCCTGATTCAGCCTCAGCCACAAAGATGTTACAATTCTGTGAGGATCCAGATTTCAGATGTGTGTGTGAGAGACTCTATGGTGTTTGTAAAGTACTGGGTTTCGGGCCTCATGACTCGGACGACGACATAAGAGAAGACGCGTTTATTCGTACTTCACACAAGACAAAGAACACACAGTAACGGCCGGAGGCCAACTATATACAGTTAGGGGGGACGGCCCTATATTCCTATTGGCGGGTTTGAATCGCCCGCCAATGCTGCCATTGGTTCACTACTGGCGAGCTCAGGAACCTAGTCCCTATTGTTCTCAGAGAGCGAAGCTTGGCTGTATTTCGCCAGCTCTGCCTTCTGATCCCAGGACACAACAGTGTTGCTACCTTTTTTATTTTCTTTGCTGGAGATTCCAGGGGAAAACTGGGAGTTTAAAGCAAAAGAAAAGTCATGCATATTGTAGGTATGCTTGAAATGGACAATGGCTGCCAGTGGGGATATTCACTTCTGCAACTGATGTGAAGGTTCTGGCTCATTTAATGGAGATGGTATCTAGACTATAGTAAAATGGACTTTAGGAAGTACCAGTGTAGTTAAATTTAAACTCCTGACATATGGCTAAGCTTAATCCTTAGTAATGTGAAGGTCAAAGGTGTTTTTGGTAATATGGTGCCTAATACATGCTGCTAAGTATAAGCTTAGGTGCTTAAGCTTACATGAGAAAAGTCCAGTGCAAAGAGGTTGTGTTAGTTGATGAGTAAGATGTTATGTTATTTTAAAGTCTACCCTTTTAATTCTTCCTGTAACCTACTGGAATTATATTCTTTGGCTTACTTCTTTTTAAAATACAATAACATTTATATACAGACAATTAAAAAAAATGGAGATGGTACCTGGAGAGGCAAAAAAGTGAATAAGAAAAGCACATAATTAACACATGTTGTAGGGTTACCAACCTCTAGGTGGGGCCTGGAGTCACAACTGATCTATCAGTGATAGTTCCCCTGGATGGAATGGCAACTTTAGAGAACATACCATAGAGGCTAGGAGAAATGGAAGTCCAAGAGTAACACCAGATCCCCGCTAAGCTACTTCTCAAAACCTTGCCATCTTCAGGCACTGCCTCCAAATCTCTAAGAATTTCCCAAGCTAGAGTTGGCAAGCCTGCATACATAGTGACTTAAGTTCCAGCTCTGGAAGACCATAGCTTATTTGAAAACTATCATTTGTGAAGTGGAAGGTACACTTCCCAGAAATGACATGGGTGGCTGCTACCTTACTTTCTGCCTTACTTTCAGGCCTTTGTTGTTGTTATGTATTGGGCCTGAATCATTCCAGGTCTGTCACATCAGAGACTGGCTGAGCTTGAAGCACAAGAACAATAGCCTACCAGGACTCTGAAAGTAACCAATCAAGTAGCAATGTTATGTAAATAGCTTATCATTGTGAGTGGGGTGTGTTTGGGTGTGGCAATTACATGCTATTAAACAGAGCTGAGGCTCTGGAGTCTTGTCTTGTACTTGCTGAAATCACTAATAAAGCAGAGTTGATCACTACTAGTGGGGTCTGCTTATCCATGGAACCCACTATTTAACAGTTGTGAAGGAAGTCTTGAAAGGAGGAAGCCATCTAGGATTTCCATCTCATATAGCAAACACTAGCTACAAGGGCAGCAGTGAAGTGCTTTTAATACTTTGTGCGACTGTATGGTTGATTATTTCCCCTCTGTGTGGTATTCTTTGATATTATGGAAAATTCTACACATGTTCATACAACACTGTGTTACAGATCCCCCAGCTTCATAGCCACATAGCTATGTTCTATCTGCTAGCCTTACAACAAGGAAACTGCAGAACAAAAGCCATGTAATAGCATTGCATTTGATGAACATGCTTTTACTTATTTATAGCCTGCTTTTCTTTCCAGTTGGGACTCAAAGCTGTTTCTTCCCATCTTCATTCTCTCACAACAACCACTCTGTGAGGTAGGTCAGATTGGGAGTATGTGATGGGTCCAAAGTCACCCACAAGCTTCCATTGTGGAAGTGGGGATTCAAACCCATGTCTCCCGGGATCCTAATCTGATGCTCAAATCACTACACAATGCTAGTTGTCAACAACAACAACAGCAGCAGCATTTATTAAGACCAGCCAAAATAACACAAGGCATTGCGCAACCTTTCTAGGTTTCCAAAAGTCCTTATCAGGCTGGACATTTTAAAAAAGGGAGCAATTTTTTAGCCCATAATCTTAGGGCCTCTTTGTCTATATCCTAAATATTTTCACAATGGGCATAGGGTGTGTGGCTGGTGTGGCACCAAGTTGCAGTCTTGGTACGCTGGGAACAAGACGGGGGGGGAAGGAAGTTATCTAGTTGAAAACATAACAAACTGTCATTGATCAAATATCCCTCTGATGCCTAACGGAATACACAAGTCCCTTAAAGCAAAGGAAACAGTCCCTGTATTAACAACACTCGAGAGTAATTGAATTTTAATGCACAGGCAGCCCTAGAACAGGGAAAATGAGATTATTACTCAATTTAGTATATAGTTTATTTATTTTAGTTATTATCAGATTTATATCCTGCCCTCCCAGCCAGGGCCGGCTCAGGGCGGTTTACAAAAAGGGTAAAACACACAATAAACGATTTAAATAATCCTAAAACCATATAAAACATTCTAACATTAAAAGGTGCTAAACATTGATGATACTGATAAAGAAATTTTAAAGATTTTAAAAGACGGTGGCCAACCTTCAGTATACCATCCTAGTGGTCAGCCCGTGGATCTAACCTTATGCAGCTGGCACAGGCTGTTCTGATAACTTCAGGGGACAGGGTTCTCTATCAGGGCGGCTCCTCCTAATTGAAAACCTGGGGGGGAAGAGCTTCGTCTTGCAGGCCTTGCAGAACAGGGCCCTGATCCAGTTCTATTTCTGACAAATGAATGAGTATTGTTTCTGAGAATGACAATTATGTTCTTAGTCTCTCATTATTGTCATAGTACTGATATTTATTACAAATCAGGATTGTTTTAATTACCTCACAGCAGTTTAGCAGAGAGAACTTGAACTGCATATTCCTAGCAGGAAGTAAGAATGTCCCACAAAGTATATAGTCCTTGGGAGGCACTGCAACAGAACAAATATGAACATTTTATGATACCATGTATACACTCCCTGTAAACGCGGCTCATGCCACAATCAAGACACTGCCCAACTATATGCATGTGTACTCAAGGGGAACACAGAGATAATTTCCAATGGGCCTTCAAGTCTCTCCCAGTTTCCAATAGGCAATCCTGTCCCTCCTTTTAGTACATCCCATAAATCTGTGTCTGGTCTGGGTAGTATACTCAGGCTGCAGGTAAGGTTCATGTGAGTGAATGCTCCTCCATACAGAAATAAAGCTAACTCCCAATTAAATGTACCCAACATTGCAACAGACAGAAGTAATTCCTTCCAATTAAATGTACACGCAGCGTGTATAATCTCAGGTAAATCCAAATTCCGTGGGAATTTCTCCTTCAGTTCCATCGCACTCATTAAATTTTTCCTCAAAGCAAACATGCATGGGGTAGAGCTGCACCGGGGTAAGACTTAACTAGGAACTATTCCAAGCGCCAGGATGCTGGGGTTTTTTTAAGGACACGCCCCCTTTCAATTATTTGAAGCCGTCAGTCACAGATTTCTCACCCCCAAAGAATCTCGGGAAGCATAGTTTTTGTGAGAGCACCTTTGAAAGCAATTGCCCCTTCATAGAACTACACTTCCCAGAGTTCTTTGCGCAGAGGAGCCATGACAATGAACCGGTGAGGTTATGGAAATTCTTTTAAATTTGTCATATGCCGCTTAGACTCACTTAGGACTCGTCCTCTTCTTGCGAAGAGAGAAGAAGCGAGTAATAGTGAAGGGGCAGTAAACACTGCAGAGCAACACCCAGGTACTGTTCTCGTCACTCGCCGTTAAAACCGTTGGGAGGGGCGAAAAAATTACCCTCAGACGATCAGGTGACCTAAGGTCTTGAAAGGGGGGGAATAGAACTGAATGAACCGTGTGGAGTGGGGGCATCCATCCAGCAAACGGGAATACGACCAATAGGAGTCCGCTTTACAAGCGAGCGGCGCCCAACCAACGACAGTATGACAACCTATACGAAAAAGTAGTATGAGGAAAGGAGGCGGGAGCACCCTACCTTGATGCCGGTCTCAGAGAACTGTTGACCAATAGGATGTCGGCATTCGGAGCTGAATTTTTGCAACTCCTCCGGCCCCACCCCGTGGTGTGAGGCAGCCAATGAGCAGTGGGCTGGGCGGAGACGCTCGCTTTTTGAATTGGTGTGTCGGGGGTAATGGCGGCTTTCTTGTGAGTGGGTTGCGGTGGTGGAGGTAGGTGAGGGGACGTGGTTGGGGAGGCGAATAGAGGGCGTGAAGTGTTGGAGACTCGACTGTGAGAAAGGGCAGGCAAGTGGGGGGGTTGGGGGAGCAACAGGTGGAGGGAAGGGAATGGGGAGGAAGTGACGTAATTTAGGTATAGAATGCGCGCGGGGGGGTGGGACACCTGTCCTGGGCTGATTTTTAGGTCATTTCTGTTACTAAAGAGACTGTGGTTCCAGTGTCTTTGAACTGGAAGCCCCTTCTCCCTAATTCCTGGCACTGGGCATTCCTGTAGGTCACTCTGTGGCGAGGGAAGTGCCATCTGTATAGGGTTACCAAACTACCGGTAGCGCCTGGAGTTCTCCTGGAACTGCAGCTGATCTCCAGGCTTCAAATCAGCCCCCCTGGAGAAAATGGCAGTTTTGGAGGGTGGGTTCTATGACATCACATCCCTGCCGAACTCTATCCTCTCCTCAGACCCTGCCCTCCTCCATCACCATACCCAAGTTTCCAAAAATTTCCCATGCTGGAGTTGGCCAGCCCTCAGGTCCTGTTCAAGGTTGTGCCCTGATATTGATAACAAAGCTCTAGGGAAGGTTGCAGGGTGGTTAAGAAAGGTAGAAACTGCTTATGGCAACTTATTGGTTTTAATTTGGCTTTTAAAGAAGAGTTTATCTTAATGCTTTGGGAACTGCTGCTTGCCATAGGTTTTCCTATAGTATAGCATGACTATATATTTCGTAGGTAGAAAAGCAAGATTGGATTTGCTACTGAGTGCATGCTGTAGCTAGCTGCTTAGTATGATGCACATGTTTGTTATGTTTGCACCTTGCATTTTGGGCTGCATCCCTGGAACAGCTGAAGTGCACGTCTAACAATGTAAGATGTTCAGTGTCCTCAAGGATTGCTTTGCTGCATTAGATCAAAGGCCGATTCCATCTAGTCTTTGATCGCAGTTAGTTGGATGGTGACCAGAAACTTATAGGGAGGGCATGGTGGTGATAACTGCCTCTTGATTAGCCCCAGTATGTAAAACCAGCAATGGTTTGGAGCTGAGGGGACCAAAGTGAGGCACTGAGAACCCTTTTAGAAAGTTGGGATGTAAATATTTCAGTAAATGAAGTTCGTTGGCAATTCAAAGTGTTAAAAAGATATCCATTGATCCTGTTAGATGACTCCATGGATCTGCAAGGGGGTAGATAGCCATATTTGTCTGTAGTAGCAAAATAAAACAATTCTGTGGGTTTTGGCAGACTAACATTGCTTATTTCAGTATGAGATTTTGTGAGCACAGAAGTGAGTTGTGACTCTCAGAAACTCCTGCTGAAATAAATGTTGTAATCTTTAAGGTGCCACTGGACTTTAATTTGCTATGAATCTGTCCCATAACACTGTTGCCTTCTTGAGTATGAGGTAAAGGAACTGTGCCGTCACTCTGATACTTTTGTCTGTGGGAACTGCATTCTTTTGTAGGCTTTGCATTTGGGGGGAACTAGCAGCTTCTAGCCTTTATCAGTGAATCTGGAATGATATTGACATTTTCTTAATAACTTGCTAGTGGTTCAAAGGAAATAACATATTATAGCGTTTCTTTAAAATGCTGTTGTATGACTGGAAGCATTGGCATGTGGAGAGCAGGGATTATGAACTGAAACAGCTGTAGCACAGGGGCAGGGCTTCAGAGAGCTCATTTCCTTCATTTATACCCTGTTTTTACTGACAGAAATCAAAGCTACAACTGCCAATAATGTTGTAGTTGCCTAGCAATGGCCACAGAGGGCATTTCTTAAAGTTAAAAAGTTATGGTTTATTTTGATACAAGATCAACTTTGAAGAATCAGCAAATAATAAAACACAGCAATGTGACAAGCATAAAACAAAGAATAGAGATTAAGGGGGGGGGACAAGAAAAGTAAAACTCTCCTCCAACAGGCAGGCAAAGTAACTGGGTCTCAAGCTTGTAGGCAAAATTTGTGAGTCATCTCCTAGAAGAGTCTGCAAGGAGGAGAAAGACATAAAATTGTTCAGATCTTCCCAGTAGAGTTGATAGAACATTTCTTTCTTAAAGCTACAAGTGCTGCTTTTATTATTTTGGGTTTTTTAACCCTCGCACAGTGTTGTTGTTTTTTTAAAGATTTCAGATTTTCCTGCAAATCTTGTGCTTTTCTCAGGTTAGTAGAAAGATTTATCTTATCTGTCCATGGCCCCAGTCATGCACAGATGGGGCCTGTGTTGAGAATTACACATATTTATTTCTTCCTGCTAACTTTTTGCTGGCCAGCGGTCTGGGTTTCTAGTAGTGTAATGAACCACTTTCCTTGAACTTTTATTTTAAGAGATTGCAATAAGTGTTTTTGGCTTTAAACTTTTCCATGTGATAGTGGACAAGATACAGCAAAACTTAGTCCCAATTTCAGCACCTAGTTTGGCCTCCTTTTCCCCACAGTGCTGATCAAACCATTTGCAGCCAAAAGTTCCTTTTTTGTGTTAAGATATATGACGTCTGTTGTTCCCTTTTCGTGTTAAGATATGTAATGTCAGCTGTTCTCTTTTGAAATGAAGCTTCTGGGGGGCTGCCAAAGCTCTTGCAGCGAAAGCATTTAAGAGACCATTGAGCTTATTTCAGCATTATGTTGTCCATATTTTTTTAAAAAGTGGGATTGTAGTGCTCCAGTGAATTGTGCAGTGAGCAGGAGTGCACATTTAGGGTCTCTTGCCACTGAATGGAGGTCAGACCTTAGATGTACGTAGGCCAGCATTTTCATAAGAATCCTAGCAATCTGCTGGCCTTATGTGGTCTACCAGTGGACTGCAGCCTACCTCGTTAAACAGTGCTGTATGGAGCACCATATCCTATTTTCTTCATTTACTTTTGTTTTGGCTGCATCTGTAATTATAATAATTTTTTCCCCATTAATTCACAACCGACTTACGGTGACCTTGCAGGGTTTTCAGAGGTGGTTTGCCATTGCATGCCTCTGTTTAGCAACTCTGGACTTCCTTGGCAGTCTCCCATCCAAGTACTAACTAGGGCCGACCCTGCTTAGTTTCCGAGATCTGATGAGACTGGGCTAGCCTGGGTTATCCAGGTCGGAGCAAAGGCGTTGGTAGCTGTGCAGAAAAAGAAAACTTCTCGAGAACTGGAGATGCTCAATGGCTATATAATAAATATGAGGGGGGATTTAAATCAAATTAATCTAATTAATCCTTATTTCATGATGAATAACCCTTGGACTGTAATGTATCTTAAATAAAACATTATCTTTAGATAGGTTTTTTCCTCAAAAAGCATTTTATTTTAAAAATCCAATTTAAATTTAAAAATCTGATTTAAATTTAAAAATCTGATTTTTTGATTTTTTTAAAGAAAAGCATTGATTTTTATCCATCCTGAGCACCCATCCCCACATTATGAAGGCAGCCAAAAATGTCACACAGTGCTGGGGTGTGGCTGGACGGAGTTCCTGCCTCTTTCTGTCAGTCACCAGTCTCCTGTACGTGTGTTTCGTGGCTGCATGTGCAGAGCAGCTAACAACCAGTCCAGGGTTCATGGGTGGCTGAGGAAGTCTGATGAGAGAGGGGAATGAGAGAAGAAAAAACTGTAATACTGTCAGCTTGGATCAGGTAGAATTTGTGTTTCCACAGTGTAAGGTGAGGGAGATCCTGTCTCAGGTAGGCTATACGGGTCTCAGTCTTTTTTGTGTAAGCAGGCTAAATCAGTGAATGTTTGGAGAGAGGGGTTTGTGCTTACAGAGTAGTATTTCTTGAGGAATGGTTTGAAGAGGAAGCAGTAATGGTATGAATGTAGAAGGCGGAAAAGAAGGCTTTGACAGTGCCCATAAGGTAATAAGCTTTGGTGATGAATATGGGGCAAAGAGGAATGTGTAAGTTTTCCTTATCAAAAGGCCATACTGTATTTCAGTTATATTTAGTCAGGAGATTACGGATCTTTTCTGGCTTGCTGTAATTTCAGGCCTGTCCTGTGAGTTTCCTCCCTTCTAAGATGAACATTATCTGTGGTTTCTTTTGCAGGGGAATGTCTCTTTAATCATGGTGGACAACAGCACACTAATGTCTGAGACGGGGAGGAGTCTCTTGGTGGATTCTTCTATCCTTGACTCCAAAATTACAGAGAGTTCCAAGGAGAAAATATTCACTGCATCCACTTCAGATGGTGAAGGTAACAGGAAAGCAGCTGTGTTCTCACTTCAGATTGAGATGAGAGTTTAGACCATTGTTAAACTGTTGATGTGCTGCAATTGAAATGTGAGAGGCTGGCCTTGAAGAAGAAAACTTTGAAACAGTACCCCATCCCATCAACATCTCTTTGCAGATTCCTATGAAGATTTACAACATTCCTCAGTAAATTACTGCCAAATTGGAATTACCAACTTATTGTGTATTTATTTGAACTGATACTTTGTGATATGGGAATACCTCTAACTGATTTCTCAGTATTTGATGTTTGGTGTCAGCACTGTGAAATAAATCTCTATAGCAGTGTTTTTCAACCTTTTTTGTGCAAAGGCACACTTTTTTCATGAAAAAAATCACGAGGCACACCACCATTAGAAAATGTTAAAAAAAATTAACTCTGTGCCTATATTGACTATATATAAAGTAATTCTCTTGAATAGGAATCAAATAAACACAAAGAAATTATTTTATAATTACTTTATTATGAAATAATAATACTTTATTTTATAATTGTTCATATGTTACGGATGAAATTGGAATTTTTCCCACGGCACACCAGACAATATCTCACGGCACACTAGTGTGCCACGGCACAGTGGTTGAAAAACACTGCTCTATAGTGATGTAAATAGTTTTCCACATGCTACTCTGAACTAATATTTATTACCTAAAGTGCCTCAGTGCTGCACAAAAATAAGAGTGTAAGGTGGTAAACTGGCTTATAATTAGGGATGTGCGTTCGGTTTGTCCGAACCGAATGCACCCCCAAAAATGTCCCATTTGGGCCCCTTTCGGGCTTCTGAGAGCCGATTCAGATTCTCTGATCTGAATCAGCTTGTTGCCGAATTGCTGCCGAAATTCGGCTGCATTTTGGTCCCATTATATCCTATGGGCCATTGAAGTCAATGGCAAAAACATAGGGTATATTCTGGGGGCTGGAGGGGAGGGGTTTGAGGGAGAGGCTCCAAACTCACAGGGTAGCTGATGGAGCCTCTCACCGAGATACCTACAAGTTTCAAGAACATTGGACCAGGAAATGATGTTCCTGTTGGTCTTTTGGGGTTTTTGTGTGGTCCAATTGCTTTGAGACATGGGGGTGCATGTGGGGAGAGGCTCCTGAAGCTACCCTGAAAATTTGGAGCCTCTCCCTCAAATTCCCTCCCCCCCCCAGAGCCACTAACAGTACCATGAGAAAAAAAATAACTTTTTTTCTCACCATAGAGAACAATGGAGGGGATGGGGGCAACCTGTTTGGGGGCCCATAGATTTGGACCCGCAGTCCAATGTTCTTGAAACTTGGTAGGTACCTTGGGGAGTGGCTCCATCAGCTACCCTGTGAGTTTGGAGCCTCTCCCTCAAACCCCTTCCCCTCCAGCCCCCAGAATATACCCTATGTTTTTCCCATTGACTTCAATGGCCCATAGAGTATAATGGGGCTGAAATTGACATTGGGCTGGCCTAAAGACTCCCAAATCAGTTGGTACTGCCGAAACTGACATGCGGGAGCCTTTCTGCCCTCCGAAACTGATTGTGCCCCATTCGGCCGAATGGAATCGGGCCGAATTATTTTTTTTGCACACTCCTACTTATAATAAAGATATGATGGAAAAGCAAAGGGACTTATCTGCTCAAGAATGATGGCTAGTCTAAGTTGTGTTTGGTGGAGCTTTTCAGAAGCTTGTCTTGTGCTCCTCAGTGAGAAACTTGGTAGTAGCAGACTACCAGCTGCTACTGCTCTTGTATTGTCTTATACAGCCAATGGAGTGTGTTGGTCATATCCCAAGGTGTGCCCTTCACTTACTGCAGGGGGTCATTTTCAGCCAGCCTGGTTAGTGCCCCATGTGAACTGAACATGCACCCTGGGATTAACACCATCCTTCACTATAACAGGGCTTCTAGTGCAGATGAGCATAGCTTCACATGAGCACACAAAGCTGCCTTATATGTAATCAAAACCTTGGTCCACCAAAGTCAGTATTGTCTACTCAGACCAATAGCAGCTCTCCAGGGTCTCAGGCTGAGGTCTTTTACATCACCTTGTAACTGATCCTTTTAAAAGGAGATGCTGGCAGCTGAACCTGGGACCTTCTGTATGCCAAGCAGATGCTCCGCCAATGAGCCACAACCCCTCCATTTGCCTCCTAGAGGGTGTCCAACAACTCTACTATAATATGTACTTGAGGCTCTAGTATTTAGTTGACTGTAAGTCACTTCAGGGAGTACAGAAGTGTGTTTAACTCCTCTTAGGAGGCTATACCTTTACTGTTGATATTATATTGACATTTAATTGATTTGTGCCAAGATTTAAGAGGCCAGTACTATGTCTGAAGTATAGAACAGGCACATTCATTGAATGCCTCATTGTTTTGGTCGATGCGAAGATCTTAGGGTTTGAGAAATTCAAAAGAACATAGGTATTAATTGGATTAGGAGCATATCTTATTCCCAAATCTAACTACCAGCTGGTTAACACTGTTCCAAAGAGTCAGGTGTGAAATGTCCATCTTGATATGCTTGTATATTTGTAATAAGTTTATATAATTTTACTCATTAGCCCAGCCAAAATCGTTAATACTTAAACAACAAAACCCTTTTGATCTGTTCTTTAGCAATAGATCTTTGATATTACTCTATTCAGTTAAAAAAACCCCAACAAAACCTGCAAACTGGATCATTCTATTTATACTGAAAATCCCTTAATACTGTGCTAGCTAAATTCTTTCTAACCATCATAAAGTAGTATGCTGCTCAGTGTAATATTATTTAGCAGCTGGTAAATTGTGCAGTTTTTGTTCTATCATAAGTCTAAATGCCTGTGTCCTGTTTCTTTCTCCTCTGGTTGCAAATTCCTTTGTAATATGGAAGAACATTTGATGCAACAAACACATGATGAGTAAAACTGTATGAAGGAAGAATTAAGCCCATAAACTGGTATTTCATAGGCTCAACATATGTTATTAGCGAACATGTATGATTTCTTCTGATAAAGTTAGTGCATGCGGGTTCTGATAATTTTCTTTGCTTGCAGATTTGCTTGCTGCAGTTGCAAATATTTTAGAGTGAAAAAGTATACAAGGGGGCATAGATATAACTGAAGGAGGAGGAGAGGAACTGGGTGAAGGGTCAGTTAAATCCATATTTTGGTCAGTATTCATGACACCTTGGCAGAGG
The DNA here is from genome assembly GCA_029375565.1 of Gekko gecko. Taxonomy (NCBI): domain Eukaryota; kingdom Metazoa; phylum Chordata; class Lepidosauria; order Squamata; family Gekkonidae; genus Gekko; species Gekko gecko. Next base: position 133,292,119 of record JAPDNY010000008.1, on the reverse strand, counting down.
AGACAACATAGAAGGGGTTCCCGGAAAGGAGGAAGTTTCAGAACCACTGACCAAGACAACTGCTTATTTCTTCATTGATCTAAGTTGTCAGAACAGACGTTTGCCTGTGGAATGCACCCTGTCTTTCCTTGATTAAGTTTGGTAGTACATCAAAAATAAGAAATACTTGATGTCATTTCCTGAAGTAAGTGTAGTGTGTTGTACAGTAAGGCTGCTTGAATAATTTTATTCTGATTTCTCTTTCTTTTTTGGCCTTTCTGAAACTGTATGACATTGAGGATCTTGTTTCTGTTTTGATTTGGTGGGTTTCCTAGTTCCTGGAAAGGACAGTGGAAAGCTAGCCTCTGTGCTAACCATTTATATATGTGGTCATACAGCCAGATACTTTGCAATTCAAAGTGTTGTTGTTCCCCTTAGGGAGGAGCTTCTTTGAGTTGCTTAGTGATCCATATAGCCTAGCTCTATCCCTTGCCAGCCCTGACTTCTGCTCCTTCTGGGGCCCAGCTCCATTTCCATCACCATCACCTCTAAGTTCTGTTTTGGATTGCTACAGTGGCTTAAAATGCCATTTAAAGTCTGTTTCTTATGTCTTTGCGCCCGCGCACACACACGCACACATACACACTGCTTATACCGTTACTCAAACTGTTTTTTTTAAAGTCCTGTTTTTCTAGAAGCCTAGGAGTTCCCCCAAGATTTGCAAACACTATGCACTATAGCTGTGGATTTCCCATTGTGTGGATTTTTCTTATCCGTGTGAGGGCAAACCCTAGGTTATTAATTACAAGGCCAGAAAACACAATCTTGTCATAATTTTATACATGGGTTCCTGCACAAAGTTATTTGAAGAAGAGAAGAGATTGGATTTATACCCCGCCCTTCACTTGGAGTCTCAGAGCGGTTTACAAACTCCTTTCCCTTCCCCTCCCCACAACAGACATCCTATAAGGTAGGTTAGGGCTGAGAGAGTTCTTTCGAGGATTGCTCTTGAGAGAACAGCTCTGACAGAACTATGGCTTGCCCAAGGTCATCCAGCAGCTGCAAGCGGAGGAATGGGGAATCAAACCGGGTTCTCCCAGATTAGAGTCTGCACACTTAACCACTACACCAAACTGGCTATTTGAGCAATAGATTTCTTGGGGGTGCAAAAATCAAGTTGTTAGACGATTGCTCTGTGTATGCAATTGTATGCATATAGCTTTGTATGCTAATTCTTCCCTCCCTCTTCCCCAACAGAGGAAATGCCTCAGATTGAAACTAGGGTGATCGTAGTTCAAGAAGCTGCAAAGTGCAAAGAACTATTGGATGCTCTGGAGGTATGTGGACTGTACAGTTTGTGGCTATGATATAGTCTCTCATTTGGGCCTCTGGGCAATTTTAATCTCATACTGAAGTTCTCCTCTTCTGCAGACCATTAAGATAATGGAAGTTCCAGTTGTAAAGATAAAGGAAACTAGTCCTGGTAAATCGGAAGAAAAGCTAATTAAAAGTATTATGCATATGGTATGTTGGGCAGATGTGCATCTGTGGCTGCATGCAGCATGTAGCACTACACGGGCAGAAGTGGGGGAATGAACACAACTATGACTAACTATTTAAAGGAATGGAATGAGGGCACAATGAAGGGGACTGGCGCATAATGGAACTAGTTGAATAGAAACTCATAATTAGCCTTGGAACTGTTCTGGCACAGGATATGCAATGTTTGAGATTATTAAAGTGACGAGTCTCAGAATTACGTAGCAGAATTCAGAATTACTCTTGTTTAAAAGCCCTTGTTTCTTTATGGAGAAAGTGGTCATGTTTCTGTTGAACTAGCTTCACATGTTGCTTCTGCAAAAGAAATACGTAATTGCTCATAAGGTGTTGTAATCTGTTTGCTGTAATGAATTTGAGTACTCTGTGCCATGTGAGCAGAAAATGATTTTGGCATTAAAGTTTATTGCCTGAATAACAATTGAATTCTGTGCTGATGACTGAAGGAAATCAAAGTACCTTATCTAAAGGCGGAGTCAGTGGAAGAGTACAGGGATGCCGAGTCACCAGAGTTTGAGACCGTCTTCGTGATAGCGGACTTCCACGCTCCAATTTGCGATGACTTGTACAAGGCAGACTGCAGGGTTCTGGGGCCTCCCATAGTAATGCATTGTGCTAGAAAAGGCGAGGTAAGAATGCAACGCAAGACATGAACAGCTAGCTTCTGTGTTACGTATTTTTACACATATATTTGAATGCAGCTGGTGGTTTCTCCTGTACTTTTTTTAAAAAAGTATGTATTTAAACCTCTGTACTGTTTTTCTGATCTGAAGGCTGTTGAAACAGTATACAATGAACTTATTATGAGTAAAAATTGTAATGCGTGCTACAGTTGTAATAAAACCACCTTACAGCAGTAAATAGGTATAGCTCTTGTCTGAATGTGTTCCGTCATCAGGTGACTTGCATGGCGTTCAGAAGTGCCTGAGTAGATTTTTTTTTTTTGCCACATGTACAATTCCAGTGATTTCAATATAGTTACAGTGAGTGCTTTTGTTTTCCTTGTTGTCAACAGTCATCCCCATCCCTTACTGTCTCTACCTTGGTTTCCCTTCCCTTCCCCTTCCTATTTCCCTACTGCTGCTTGCTCCATTCCCCAGTTTGGTGAAGAGCCAGTTTGGTGTAGTGGTTAAGTGCGTGGACTCTAATCTGGGAGAACCGGGTTTGATTCCCCACTCCTCCACTTCCACCTGCTGGATGACTTTGGGCAAGCCATTGTTCTGGCACAGCTGTTCTTGAAAAAGAGCAGTTTCTGTCAGAGCTCTCTCAGCCTCACCTACCTCATAAGGTGTCTGTTGTGTGGACGGGAAGGGAAAGGAGTTTGTGAGCTGCTCTGAGACACCTTTGGGGGTAGTGAAGGGTGGGGTATAAATCCAATCTCTTCTTCTTCTCCTCCTCCTCCTCCTCCCTTCTCTGTTACTTTCACTCCCTTCCCCTGCACTGCTGCCTCATTTCACTGTTGATCAGCCTCTGCCCTAAAATTAGGTGCCATTTTGGGTTGTTATGGTAGCCCAAGATGCTCCCTGAACTGCATTTCTGCCCTGATATTTGCCTAAATGTAGGCACTGCTCTTTATTTTTTTTGTTAATCTCCCCCAGTTTTGATTCTTGTCGTCCCCCCCAAACCGGGGGCTTCCTCTAGGTTTGCAGAAACCTAGATCCTAGCCCTGGCTGAATGATCACCACAGGATTTGTCCATTTCTATCAGATATAAGGATGTCTAGAAGAATTCCCAAATTGTAAAGCAATCTTGTGCTAGTTAACTGTGATCCAGGAAAGTGGGAAGTATCAAAAATCGTTCTCAAATATTCAAGTACACCGGGGGGGATGACTTAGGTTTTCCTTCCTCTGTTTCATTAAAGTGTTTCAGGCAGGTGCTAGTGGAAGCTTCAAGCCTTTCCATACCCATCCAGTGTGTTTCTTAACTGAGCTACAAAAGAGAATGCTTCTTTGTCTGCCAGTAATTGGGTATACAGGAGGATAAATAAATGCCTTTGCTTTTAGGAGCCTTGTCCTTTCTTCCTCATACCTTAAAGAATAAGGTTTCCCCTAGACCCTTAAAGAATGTTCTGTGGCCATGCAGCCTTGTAAGTTATTTCAAAAAGTACTGGTGATAGACTTCCCTCGTAGCAGGGTACTGGAAAGATTATCACAGTAAGATCTTGTTTTTAAGTGTTCTTTCTCCCATCCCCCCTTCTGTAGTGTGTAACTTGTGTGTCACAAGCTTGAATTATTAGGGCTACCTTATGTACTTGTTTTCTCATAAACTCCATAGGTCGATTCCCACAGGCCATTGACTTAAAACATCACTCCAGTTGCATCCAGATAGAAAAACCATGATGGCAGGGCCAGCTGATGTGGTTCCTTCCCACATGAACTGTTCTTGGTGCCTTGAGACTGGGAACCTTACATGGGTGCAAACTGTCACTGGTTCTACCCACATGGCTCATGCCACTGAGGTGTTAACCAGGGCAGTCAGGAAAGAAGCTACTGGGAAGTGACTCTCTTGTAGCAGGTTATGGGTGAATTTGGGCTTATATTTCGATAAATAGTATTGAAAAGACCTCATGTTTTGCAAAGTGAACTTCATTTGTTTGATTGTTCAAGAAAGTCTTCAGTAATGAATTCAGTTGATCTAATGCAATTTCAGGCTCTGCCCTTTTCATGTCGTCCGCTGTACTGTGCCAGTATGCTGAATCTTGTGTTATGCTTCACTGGATTCCGAAAGAAAGAAGAATTGGTAGGATTGTCTTTCTTTTGCACACTTGACTTTGAATGGGCATTGTAACATATTACAGTACTGTGTAAAGAACTTGCACCTGGAGCCCTGTTCAGACTGCTTGGTAGCATTGTGTCTTACTGACTTCTGTAGCAGCACCATCTGAGCACTTAACTGTTCAGAGAGGCACTCTGGCCTGTTCTTCTGCTCAGCTTCACAGGTGTGTTAACTGAGGACAAGTTAGTGCAGAGTAGTACTTTTGAGTGTTAGATGTAAGGGGCAGGGGCTTAAATGTTTATTTAGCTATTTAATTTATCGGGGGGGGAGAAAATGTGACTCTCACAGAGCTATTGTGAGAATAAACAGTGCATATTCCGTGAACTTTCTTGATGGAAGAGGGAGGGTACTATTTTGTGTTATCTGCCTTTCTTGTTGAGGCTCAAGGCAGATTTTATAGGCTACAGCACAGTGCAATCGCACAGCATAAAACAACCAGAGAACAATGCAATAGGACTAGGATTACAGAACTATAGGACAATGTGATACTGTGAGATGCTGCTTAGTTTGATTTGAGGGATTATATGATAACCTCAACCTCTTCCCTTTCTCACAGGCAGGACTTTCCCTCCATTTTCCTTTCTGACTGAGCAGCCCATTTTATCTATTTTCTTATTTGAAGGTTTATGGCTGTCCCACTCTGTCACATTATTGTAGTCTGATGCTGGCTCAGCCCAGGAACTTGAGGGATGAGACTCAAAAGTAAACAAGATATTTTATTCGATGTAGTGGGGAAAAGGTCAGGTGAAAACAGGGGTAAAGTGTCTGAGGCGAATCAAATATAACTGAGGAAATTTATTATAATCATAAACTCTAATTCATATCTTTCCAGCACATGAGAGTTCTTAAGATTTTTACAAGGTCTTAGAGATGAGAGGCTTTTGTTTCAGAATTTCCTAAACTCTCCAGTATACTTTCTTGAGTTTAACTGACTCTTCAGGTTTCAGAAGGCAGGGATACACACTACCAAGCCTTTGAATTCCTTCTCTGAGTACATCAGGGATCACACAGCTTTCAACTGGGCAGGGAATCTCTTCTCTGACTAGACGGTATAACCCTTTTCCTGGCCTGAATGGGGGTCTTCACTGATCCACTCACTCTTTCTTGCCAGCCTTCCCAGTCCTCAATCAGTATGAAACTCTCCTCAGTCAGAGTTAAACTTTCCACAGTCAGGGCTAAACTCAAACTGAGTTCTCTTCAGCAGTCAGTCCCCAAGTCTTTCTGCCCAACAGATGCTAACCAATCAGATTCCTTTGAACAGCCTGTCACTCAAGGCTGTCTGGCATTGTGAGGCATTTACCCTTCACCGTCCGTTACATGTTTATACAGCAGTTATGAGCTTTTTAAGTGCAGTCCGTTACAGATGCCCACTAGGGCTATCAGACAAACCTTGCACCAGTTAAACTTCTGTGTGCACAAAATCACTTTGGTAGAGAACTGACATACAGCTGTGTGTATAGATGGTATTGCAACCTTCTCAATACAGTGAGGTCAAGTATCTTCAAGATCTGTATGGAAGGAAAGGTTAAGATGCAGTTTGATGGGCCCAACCACAAAACCTATCACAGGAGGCGGAGCCAGCCAGGCACATCAGGTGCCCTACTGGGCAAAGGCCTCACCCACTTTCTAAAAACACTTGGCAGGCACCAGGAAAGGTGTCAGCAGGCATCATGGCATCCATGGGTGCCACGTTGGGGACCTCACCTGCTCTTCTGGATCACACCAAAGTTTCAAGTGCATTAGCATAACTGCTTTGTAGCCTGCATGGTCCTGGAGGTTCTGTTCACTGTGAAGTCTCAATATTGTGGCAGTAGAGTGTTGCTGAATACAGGGCAGTCATGTAAAATGGGAGTGATCTTATATATGCATGCAAACCCAGAACAGAAATCCATGTGCCATAAACTATATGCTAATGTATCTTTGCCAATAATTTCATGTCATTTTTTCCCAAACTTTGTTCATAGGTTAAGATGGTGACTTTGGTTCATCACATGGGAGGGATTATTCGAAGGGATTTCAGTTCCAAAGTTACACATCTGGTGGCAAATTCTACGCAAGGAGACAAATTCAGAGTATGTGAATTTTGGTTCCTTTTCTGAGTCTTGGGTTAAGAGTCCTTTTATTTTTTTAAAATAAAAAAATAAAAAAACCCTTTCCGGGATTTAAGCTGCAAAGGGATATATTTCTGTGTGTATCGCATAAAAGTAAGCACTAGGTTTTCCAGCGCCGCTGTTGGATTTAATTGCAAAGGTAAATTTTGCTGTAACCCAGCGCATGACAATTGGCCTGCAAAAATGTATTTGTACATATGGGGTTGTTACAGTTGCATCTTTACGGCACTTCTGCAGTGAAAGTACATACCGAGCCTGATCCGGAGATCTGTGGATGTTGCTACTAGTCTTGCTCCCTTCTGAGCTTATTGGCACATGTGTCAGTTTCTTGTGTGTGTGTCTGTGGTAGAGGAATAAGACCGAGCACCCCCACCACACCTTTCTTGCTCCTGCAGATTACTTATCCAATGGCTGGAGGTTATCTGTGACATATAGGGTTTTCATTGTAGAAGAACAGTTTTGGTGACTCGAAACTGGTGCACACCTGCTTGAAGGCCTTGTCTTCAACAAGACTAATACGAGAAGCAGTTGCAATTCTGTACATTAAAAGTACACAGGAGGGAACTAAATCCCTATTTTAAGTCCATTGGTTTAGGTCATGTGAATTACTGTTTAGAGGGTTAGAACTGAGGTGGTGTGAATCAGGTGGGATAATTAGCCTACCTGAACACAGATTACAATTACCGCTGGGTGAATGGAGTTTATGTATTGTATTAGCTTGCTAAGATTCCAGCCCATGCAGCATTCCAAGAAGCCCTTTCATTGATCAAGTGGAAGGATGAGACCTGCAGTATTAATCTTATGCTGCTGTCAGAGATAGTGGATAAATATTATCCTGGCCCAAGATCTTGTCTTTATGCCTTCACTGAGTGTCCAGAAGTGACGACTGGGTTATTTGTAAAAAACAGTTTCTCTGGGAGAAGGAAAGTAAATTCTTGCATGAGGTATATTTTTGCCTCTAGCCCATTCCGTTACACAGAAAAATCATAATTTGTTTTGTGTATTAACTTAAAGGCTAGTGGATTCATTTTTTAAAAAAGAATTCTATTTTAAACCAGCTTTAATTTTTTTTTTAAGTAAAGGAACATTGAGTACGAGAAACATCTGATAAACCCTTGCTGGTGTTAAAAACAATCCATCTAGCCAAATACTGTTATCTTTGTATTCATTTTTAGGTAGCAGTGAGTCTGGGCACACCGATTATGAAAGCTGAGTGGATTTATAGATCTTGGGAGAGAAGAAACGAAATGTATGTATGCACTTCAGGCACAACCTTGTGCAGCATCGTTTTCTGTTTTGTTTTTATTTTGCCAGAGAGTGAACATAGCAGTGTAATGTGCGCACGTTGCAGGTGATGCCGCTAACACTCCCTCCCCTTGCTTTCTGATAGTGACTTCTGTGCGGCTGATGAGGAATTCAAGAATGAATTCAAAGTCCCCCCATTTCAGGACTGCATGTTAAGTTTCCTTGGCTTCTCCGACGAAGAGCAGAAGAGTATGGAAGAGATGACAGAAATGCAAGGTGAATCTTAAACTGTCGCAGCCACAGGAGCCAAATGCCAAGTGAAAGAAACAACTGTCCCGTGTCCTGTAAAAGTATGAATGTCCTTAACAGCAGCTGCAATGAAAACATCAGTGTAAAGAAATTTCCCTGAGGGGTGACAAATAGCCGCTAAGCTTTTGTGGTACTTTATGCTACAGGCTTCTGTAACGGTGGTTACAGTGAATGCCCTTGGGTCTTCATTGTATGTGTTGCAACCTTATTCTGGCAGCGAATGGCTTGTTCAGTAAGTTGGTGCCATCCCTCCCTGGATTTCGATAGCTTTGCTTCTGCTTTGCATTTAAGTACTTGACTTGAAAGGCTTTAAATACATTTACATTCTTGTTGTGCTGCACGAGATACCTCAACTCTTAAGCTATAGCATGCTTCTTAAATTGCAGTGATTCTAAAGGATTTAACAGCGTACATAAGTGATCTCCTTGTTGTATACCCCGGATCACATTCAGTTCCATTCCTAAATGATTTAGAAAATGCTCTTTGTGTTCTAACACCTTTGTGCAAATGTTAACGTTTCATTCAGTTGGCTTGTGTCAATTGTACCTCAGATGGCTGTGGGCTTTTGTTCACCAAACAAGCGCTTGGTACTCTTTCTGAAATGGGATTCTAATTGATATTGCCAAAGTAGGGTGTTGGTGTGCAGTAATTTTTGCAGGTCACACAGCTTTGTATTTCATGTAGTCATTAAAACTGGAGGCTGTACACAGAGGAACGTGTGTTTCCCTGTCAGTGAAGGGGGGGAGTCTAGGCCCCAGATTACTCCTCCCCCTTGCCCGTCAAGTGGTGCCATGCAAACATTAAGCCTCGTTCCCAAACTAGTAGAAAAAGAGGGTCATTGTTTCTGGTCCACAACTGAGGTACTTTGGTTTCCCACAGAGGTACCCCCCCTTTTTTTTCTGCTTGCCTCAAATAGGGCAAGGTCTATCAAAAGTCTTTATTATTTTTCTAAACACAAACATACATTCACAAACACTGACACACAGACACAGATGGGGGGAAATAACTCATAGTACATAGTTTCACTTTAAGCCTTATATACAAAGAGTTTTCTCAACGCAAGTAACTAAAAAGTCCATTTTCTTTGTTGGCTTCTATATTTCTTATAATTTTCTTGTTTTTCCAGTCTTTATTAATCATAGTATATTATTATAGCTATTGTACTAACTATAGAATCTTGACCACGTATTTTGAAATGTGGACTCTGTGTGTCCCTTTAACAATAAAGTCAGTTTATCCGCTTCTGTCACCTCCAAAAGCTTATTGAGAATTTCTTGTTTCGTTGGGACCTCCTGGACTTTCCAGTATTTAGCATATAGAATTCTAGCAGTCGTTGTTATATAGACAATAAGATAACGATCATCCTTTTTCCATAAATCAGGAACAATATTTAACAGTAATACTTTAGGAGGGAAAGGAACAGTACACTTTAATATTTTTTGCAAAATTTCATGTATCCAAGCTCAGAATTTTTTAACTTTTTCACAATGCTGCCAAGTAAGAGAAAATGACCCCACCTTATTTTGGCATTTTCAGCATTTGTTTGAACACTTACTATTATATTTAGCTAACTTTTCTAGGGTTACATACCACTTATAAGACATTTTATAAACATTTTCTTTATAAGAGACCACTTTCGTTATTTTTATGGGGAAATAACATAGGTCAATGTTATGTCCCAAGTTTTGCACCCATTCCCCTTTTTGATCCACAACTAGGCCTCTTCGGTCTTTCTATCCTCAAACCTAGAATTTTCTGTTTTACTTTTGCATCTCAAATTTCTTTCTTAACTGGAGCTTCACAGGTAAATTTCTGTGTAACAGGGAAGTTTTACCTTATAGACAAAGAATTTTGTCCTCAGCAATGGCCACCTCCTCCCAGCTGTCTGACCCAGAGTGCTCCTGTCCCCCTCAAGAGTAAATCACAACTGCTCATTCTCCAAAGACGTTGTCCAAAGACCCTCTGACCATTTTAGAGTTCTCAGAGCATTTTGTATAGATCTCAGTAACTTTGACAACAACCCTAGAAGATCATTACCTTCAAATCACAGAACAGGAGCTGCTTTTGAAAGGGAGTCTCTTGTTTAAAGCCAGCCTATTGTGTTTTATGGTGGCAGTGGAGTTTTTAAGGTGGCTTTACCCATCTATAAAGTACCGGCTTCTAGAGATGATTCCCCCCTTCTGCAAATCTTCATCTCCTTTGGTCACTGAGGTGCAGGTTCTCTCTGTACTTTCCCTTTTAAAGTAACTCGTACGATAACGTTGCAAATGCAGTGATCTTTCACTCTGTGTATCATCTTAAATGAGAGCTGAGAATTGCTGCTAGATTGTACCTGTTTCTGTGTGGGTTTTGTACTGCGGCTGTTTCAAGTGAGCTTGACACTGCTACAGTTCCGTAGATGAAAACTGACTGCAGAATTTAGAAAAGTAATGGGTTTTCTGTACTGGCCTTCTTTTCTGCAGGTGGACAGCATTTGCTTGTTGGTGATGAAAGATGCACCCATCTAATAGTGGAAGAAAATACAGTAAAAGACCTTCCATTTGAGCCGTCGCAGAGCCTTTATGTTGTAAAGCAGGAGGTCAGTTTCAGCACAATATCCTGAGTTCTTAAACATACACTGCAAGGGTATTATCTGAATAAATAGATCTGTCATTTAACCAATGGAAAATGTGGGCTATTTTTGGAGTAATTGTGGCCCATCATTCTATATGCTCCCAACAAATTACAGAATGTGTTCTCTCTCCCTCTAGTGGTTTTGGGGAAGCATTCAGATGGATGCCAGAGCTGGAGAATCTATGTACTTATTTGAAAAGGTGAGTTGGTGCTGATGGATTTGAAAACTTGGAAGTTCTTATGGCAGAATGTGGAAGCAGGCAGGAGTCTTAAATTCTGATTTTGCCTTTTTGAGATACACAACTGAGGCTTGAAATGGATGTCAAACCCACCATTTCTTGAAGTTGGAGTGTAATTCTCAATATGAAATGCTATTTCTGAGAGACAAAATTTAATGCTTTGCTCAGCTGTATCCAACCTCACTCCCCAGTGTGTGGCAAAGATGGAGTCTGTGGAGTATATACGATATAAATGTCTTGGGGCAGGCAAGCTTTTGCCTTGTCCACATCTCATGATCTTTGTCAGTGGGACACAGCAGGAAGGGGGGACGTAGCTCAGATCGGTTCAACTCATGGTTCTCCATATCTAAGCCATGCTCCTGCTTACAAGCTGTGACAAAACCAGAAGTTGTTGAAGCAGCAATGTTGTACCGCCGCATGTTGATTTGAATCCCAGAGATGGGAAACACAATTTTGATCTTCATATCTCACTACAGGCAGACAGTCCCGAGCTGAAAACGTCTGTCTCCCAACTTTCTCTGAGTACTCCGAATAGCAACAGGAAGAGGCGTCGCCTAAGAGAGACTCTTGCTCAGCTGACCAGAGAGACAGACATGTCTCCTTTCCCGCCTCGGAAGCGGCCCTCAGCTGAGCACTCGCTTTCCATGGGATCCCTGCTCGATATTTCGAACACTCCAGAAGCGAGTATAGCCAGTGGAGGTACCACTAAACCAGCTCTCTTTCTCTATATATATATTTTTTAAAATAATGCTAGCAAAAATAGTTTGCTGAATAGCTTTAACAACATAATTAACAGACTTCCCCCCTTTTTCAAACTATACAGGGAACAGGATAGAGTTGAGGAAAATGGATAATGCTAGGCACAAGCGCAGCTCTCATGGCACTAGACGTAGTTGGATGAGGAGGAGATCGTACAGACGTTCTAGTTGTATTCCTCTGGATAACATGCCTCCCAAACGTTGTGTAGATTCTGTAGAAAGCCTACAGCAAACCGTTGAGGCATCTTGCAGGAGACGTAAGCCATCTGGAAGCCTAGTTAATGGAGCGTCTCAAGGAAGGACAGTAATCAGCCTTCAGAAGGATGTTATTTCCCCTGAAATGAAAAGCAAAAACGTTCCTGTAAGGCTCAGTTCCATTCCAGTTTGGAGAGGCAGCATTGTTTCGTGTAAACGTCACCTAGGTAAAGAGGTACAGAGAGCATCAGAAGGTGGTCATGGGCCAACATACATGATGTTTGTAGACAGAAACAATCATTTAGATAATGTAGAAGTTAACCTGGAGAGCGGATCTTTCACCAAAGAGCCAGTGTCAAACTGCAAATGGGACTTGTTCACCCAACACGACTTGCAAAGCGAATCTTTCTCCTTCCATGAAATGGATATATGTAGAAGTGCTACCAATGAAAGTAAATCTGCTCCGGTTTCTGCAGTTGTTAGTGCTGAAGTGCAGCGCTGGAGGTGTAGGAGAAGCAGTCGGGAACAGGACGGTAAGGACAAGTTTAGTTTGAGGATGGAACGCCACCCACTGGGTGCCTTAAGAGGTTCTGATCCAACTTTTGATGCTAGTGCTGGTTACATTTGCATTGATGTACCAGTGGCAGGCAAGAGCTGGAGGCTGTTCAGAATCTTAGTTCATGGGGTACCTTAAATCTCACATAGTTTATCTTATCAAAATATTTTGCCCAGTTACATTTCCTAATGCCACTAATGTGATAGTAATGGTCATTTTAATCAAAAAAGTAGGTTGTGTATTAGGGGGGAAAGAGAAGACTTCATTGAACTGCAAGCTTTATGATGATATTGAAAAGCTGTTATGGATAATGGTTTTCTGGGGTGCTAACAATTTTATTTTTATGCAGCTCTGTAACTTAATTTTTTTTTCTGAAGTTTTTAAATTTTTAAAACATTATTTAGTTTGGTTCCTTTTTGCACTGTTAGTGGTATAGCCAAAGATCTTACAGTCCCGAGGAAGAGTAGATAGGAAAACATTTACAGGATATGAAGATTTCATTAAAAATGTCTACAGTTTTATAGAAGTATTTGGTCATGAAATAATATCCCAAATAAGGCTGGAGCTCATTCCATTGCTCTCAGTGGCTACTAAATTGCTAATTGCAGCAATTTGGAAAAAGATAAAAATAACTTGCAGCGGCTGGACAAACACTTGTCAGGGATGCTCTAGGCTGATCCTGCATTGAGAAGGGGTTGGGCTGGATCGCTTGCGTGGCCCCTTCCAACTCTGTGATTCTATGATTCTGGGATGCTAAGATTTGGGATCTCTAGCTGGAACAAAATCTCCTCTAGTAGAGATAAAATTATTCACTCATCCATGTAATGCAACTAATATCCCAAATAGTTGGCTCCTCTGAAATTCATTTTAATAATGAAAATGTCTTTAAACAGACAAATCTTTTGGAGTGGGTATATAGAGTCTGGATTTCCTGGTCAAAATGTAGCGTTTTTACACACTTGTTTCTCCACCCTTTTCAGACACTCCAAAGTTGTCATGTATGAAACCATCAAAAAACTCAACTCCTCTTCCTCCAAAGCAGTCTGCAAGATGGCAGGTTGCCAAGGAGCTGTACCAGACGGAGAGCAACTATGTCGATATCCTGACAACCATAATCCAGGTCAGTTGGTGCCAGCTGCGTTTTTCAGTGGCTGATAACAACGGTGCTGCTTTGCCGCAAAACCCGCACCTCCTCGCTTTCAAATGTGATCCTTCGAAAGGTTTGCAGTCTCCACTTCAGACTGGTGGTGGAACACCTGTCACCTGAGGGGTGACTTCATATTTTCATGGTAGGCATGTCAGGGCAAACCATTAGTGGCTGAGCCTTGTGCTCGTGCACCCCTTCTTCTCTTTCACCTCCCCTTTATGTCCTCCCTTTTGCTTGGCAAACCATAGTTTATCTGACTCAGCTGTAATGGTAACGATGGCTCACCAAGTAGTATTAGCCTGGAGGGTATGACGGGACAAGGTGGGGTTTGGGGGCTCAGAAACACTGTATCTGAAGTGATCTACTGCATGCTCGGGTAGACGAGGAGGGGGTAGCGTATGTCTGTGAAGATGCAATTGAAAAGCAAGTCATGTGACTCCTTTCACTGGAAATGGCAAATGCCATCAGGTCACGGTTGACTTACGGTGACTGCATAGGGTTTTCAAGGCAAGACATGAACAGAGGTGCTCTGCTGTTACTTGCCTCTGTGTGGCAACCCTGGACTTCCTTGGTGGTCTCTCATCTGAGTACTAACCAGGGCTGACCCTGCTTAGCTTCCGAGATTGGGCTACCCTGGGCCACCTAAGTCAGGGTGATAACTTTCATTAGGTTAAAAGTCATAAAGAAGTGAGCAGGTTCGTCAGAACTTTCCCTCAGGCTGCTGCTAAACAAACTGTATGAAAAACAGAAGCTGAGGTTCTTCCATCATGCCCTGTAGTCTGCAGTTGGTTATAGTTGAAGATGGGGTAAAGGTCAGTTGAATTGCAGTATTCCTAAATAAATGCATAGGACTATATGTAGGTCCCACTCTTCATTGGGGCTTGTGTACTTAGAACTTTGGCCTTAATTGGTTTGGACCATATTGGTCTTCTAGCTGCAAAAGTTAAAGACAAAAGAATGAAAATCTAAAAGCCAAAGGTAATATGGTTTGCTTAAAAGGCAGAGATCAGAATTAAAGGGAAATGTGTAATTTAATTTTAGGTGTGTGATAAGTACTGTCAAGTCACTTCTAACTTATGGTGACCCTACGAATTATTGAATTCCAAACGTCCTAAAGTTAACAGCCTCACTCAGATCTTACAAACTGAAGGCTTTGGCTTCCTTTATTGAGTCAATCCATCTCACGTTTGGTCTTTCTCTTTTTCCTGCTGCCTTCAACTTTTCCTAGTATTATTGCCTATTCCAGTGACTCTTTTCTTCTCATAATGTGACCAAAGTATGATAGTCTCAGTTTGGTCATTTTAGCTTCTAGGAAGGATTTGGGCTTGATTTGATCTAGAACCCACTTATTTGTCTTTTTGGCAGTCCATGGTACTTTAGGTGGCACGCTTTTGCTTGTGAAGACATGGGAGGCATGCAGAAGGCCTGCCCTAAGGAGCCATGGTTGACTATAGTTCCCTGGCACACATCTGGCAGAATTTTTGTTGGTAGAGACCACTCTTGTGAGCAATTCACTGTGGTTTATTTATATAGGGCTTGATCAGGTCTACCTCTGCTTAGTTCCATGTCGAAGCACTAGCCTGTAAATCTCATGGTTTTACATACAAGGCTTGCAGCTCTTTGTTCTTTAGCTATGATCAGAAACCAGCTTTCTCAGAGGTCCCCTTTGAGAAGAAACTGAAAGGCCATTGTTCTAACTTGTGTTCTCTCAAGTGGCTAGCTAGCAAACTCTGTTTTATCCATTTCTATTACTTCTGTTTCTTTTTGGGAGGAACAATAAGAAGCAAATATCCACATGTGCTTGAAGTATGGCTGTGTATAGGGAGGGGCAGTCACAGCATTGAGCAGCTTGGGACCCCTTGTTGACGGGCACCACTGTGCTTGCGACAAATGTGTGTGATTCATGAAAAGAAACCCGCCTTCCTTTCATTACAATTATGGGAAGTTCACTGTATTTAATTTATAGATTCAGGTGGGTAGCTGTGTTGGTCTGAAGCAGCAGAACAAAGTTCGAGTCCAGTGGCATCTTTTAAGACCAACTAAGTCTTATTCGAGATATAAGCTTTTGTGTGCATGCACACTTCTTCAGGTACATTGAAATAGAAGTTGCCAGTTCATACATATAGACAGAGGGTGAGCAGCAAACTAGCATAATAAAGGTGCTTGACTGATGCAGAGGACCAAACATCTTCATTATGCTGTATGCTGATCTGCTGCTCACTCTCTGCCTGTATGTATGGACTGGCAACTTCTGTTTCAAAATATCTGAAGAGGTGTGCATGTGCATGAAAGCTTATACCTTGGATAAAACTTTGTTGGTCTTAAAGGTGCCCCCCGGACTCCAACTTGGTATTTAATTTATGTAACTTGTTTGCTTTCCTCAACACCCCCCCCCCACCCCAAGGTCTTTCAGGTCCCGTTGGAAAAGGAAGGACAGCTCGGAGGCCCCATCCTGGCCCCAGAGGAAATTAAGACCATCTTTGGCAGCATTCCCGACATCCTTGATGTACACATCAAGATAAAGGTTTGACTTCAGACTTGTGCGGTACAAATAATCCCTCTCTGTGTCTCCCCCATGTGAGCTTCAGTTTGTTTGTGCCACTCTTAAAAAAAACTGAATACGTTGTAATGCTGCTGAATGCTGGAGTTAAGGACAGCGGGGGGTGGGGGGGAGTCAGAGCGCGAAACTACTTTCCTCTCTAGACTGCTTTGCCACTGGGGGTTAGGGAATTATTCGGACACCAGTCCCAGTGTTGTCACTTCCTACGATTTTTGCTTAAGCACTAATAGTATGAGGTTCTTTATCTTAAGCTTTAGGATTAAAGAGTTCAGCAAGGCTAGCCGTGCTTCTGTCTTCAGCAGTTTCAGATGGAGGACCATGTTAGTCTGTAGTAGCAGAGTCCAGAAGCCCCTAAGAGATAAACAGAGTTTTCCAGGTCACAAGCTTTTGGGAGCAATCCTAAGTAGGTCTACTCAGAAGTAAGTCCCATGTTACTCAGTAGCACTTTCTGTAAGGCCCCCCCCTATGTACCTTTGCAAAGGGGAGCAACTGACAGAAAATGCCCTTCATCTTTTACCCCTCAGTACCCTCTGTGTACGTGTCTGGCCTAGAAATGTATGCCGAACCAAGATGGAACAGAGCCGAACAAAATGGTTCCTAACAGTAAAGAACAAGTCTGAACTTCCCATGTTGGAGAGGTGGCTTTAGGGCATCTGTCAAATGGATAGTTTCCTCCCCATCCGAAACAAGGGAATGTTTCTCTACATAATGGAGCCCACAGGAAAGAAGATCTCCTCCAGAATCCAAGATATCCCGACACCTGGATCCTCCCTTCCTGATCAAATCACCCTAATCAATAGGCTATTCACACAACTGGGTAGTCTTTGTCTTCTCCTGAGAGCCCTACTCAGAGCCTCCCCTGCACATTGTTTTGGTCCCAGTTAATCCCTTCAGCACATTGCTTCAAGGGGCAGGCACATTAGCATGCCCTCAAGTCCCATTTTTTCCTATAACTAGGCAGCCACAGCTCCATGGCTGTGTGTCTGTCCTAGGTGCCTACTCACAGGTGACCCCCAAATTCGTTTGGGTTCCTTTCCATCTTCACAACCTCTTCTCTGTAGACTTCTGTACATCTGGAATGGTAATTAACCCCCAACAACTGCTCATCTCTGTATTTCCATTACTTGTGTGTATGTTGTAACATGTGCTTTATATCTGTAGGTCTGCATTTTAGTAAGATTTCTTCCTTTATTGAAAACAGCCATTTTGGTTAAGCCACTGCCTGGTTCATTTCCAAGAGTTTCTCCAAGGGAAAGATCCCTGTAAAGCATAGATGGAGAATCTCGCTAATTACCTCCCTCTTACAAGCTTTCCTTATCTCCTTGCTAATTCCCCGAATAAACAGGAGACAGCCTTTTGGGGGCAAGTATAGCATTTGAGGTAACCTTACTCCTAAGGAGGTGTCCTTAGGGTTAGCCGCTTTTGTGAGTCAAAGCCCACTTTGTCGGACACCAGCTTTCGCTCACAAAAGCTTATACCCTGGCAAACATTATTGATCTTCAGGGTGCTGCTGGGCTCTGATTTTGTTCTGTCTTCAATGTTCTTCCTAGAGAGTAAGCCGCCCCGAACGAGATATTATCACGTGCAGCACTAAGCATTAACATTTCAGGACCCTTGCCTCTTCTCCTTTGCCTGTGCTGCGCTTCTCCCCTGCACTCAACATACCAGCTGAAAGTAACTTGGAAGTGGAAAGTAGCAGGGCTCTAATTTGATTCTCCCTTATTAACGCATGGAGAATATGAGTGAGATGCCACTTCTCTGTTCTAGGAGGACCTTGAAGACCTTATGATAAACTGGACTGAGAGCAAAAGCATTGGGGATATCATTCTTAAATATGTAAGTTCTCATTTAGCTTCACCAAATGCCCTCTCTGATGGAGGCTTGAGTTAAAAGACCACAAGTATTCTCCTTAGCACGCATTAGAGAGCTCTTGGTTTTAGGCACTGGAAAGGAGCTTAATTTGCTTTATTTTAAAATGTGCTGGTCATGTTTATAGCATAAGGAAAAGGGTGTTTTTTTCATTTTAGTCTTGTACCTAGTTGTATTATATTAGGGGAGGGTCTGTGGCTGAGTGGTAGAGCGTCTGCTTGACATGCAGAAGGTCCCTGTTCAGTCCCTGACGTCTCCAGATCTGGCAGTGGGTGATGTGAAATACCTCTGGCTGAGACCCTGGAGAGCAGCTGTCAGTGTGAGCAGACAGTACTGAGTCTGATGGACCAAGGGTCCGATTCTGTATAAAGCGGCTTGGTATGCATTCCTGTGCGTTTGAAAGTCTATAGTGTGAGCCTGAAGGAATATGAAGCTCATAAAACTAAGCATGTGGTTGCAACCTTGGTTCAGCCACATCTTAGAAACATCAGGAATGAGGCTGTTATATATCACATCACATTTGTAACGCAAGACGCTGGCGTGGATCCGTCAGAGCAGTTAAATGAATGGAATGTTTTTTACCCCTAGAGCGTGACTTCCTTGCCTCCCTCTCACTCTAGGATGGCCAGCGTTTTGGTGGGAGGCACTTTGGGCTGCAGCGGGGGAGGGTGGAAGAAGGGAACTGAGAATGTCGTGCTCTGTGGGCAGAGATGTCCTGTTGGATCAAAGCCAGTATTCCTTTGATCATTTCTTTTAATCAAAGATTTCAAGAAGCCGGAGTCCTGCGAAGCTGCTGTTGTGAGGGAGGTGGGACAAGTGCAGTGTCCTCTCCCTTAGGTCATTGTAAGTGTGACCTGCTTGGGGGCTTGGGTGGCAGGTCACATTGTCCTTATGTCACGCACAGAACAGCTTTCAGCCCGTGCTGCTTTCATGCCCACCCTCATATTCAGTTCATAAATGCATAGGTGGCTTTTGACTCCTTGGCATGTTAGTGTGTATAGGGAAAAGTACCTACAATTTTACAGGAATACATCCACGAAGCTGCCTTATACTGAATCGGGCCATCAGTCCCTCAAGCCAGTATTGTCTGCTCAGATTAACAGTGGCTCTCCAGAGTCTCAGGCAGAAGTCTTTCCCATCATCTACTTACCTGACTCTTTTAACTGGAGATGCCAGGGGATTGAACCTGGCATCTTCCGCTTGCCAAGCAGGTGCTCTACCCACCAAGACACGGCCCCTCTGTGGCAAAGCATAGTGTATACATTTTAGAACTGTAAAGCGAGACGTGAACTGTCACTTGCCGAGAGACCCTATTTTATTTGCGTTGCCAACTAGCTCTCTTTTCTTCTGGCATCTCTCTGTGGCCAGAGCCATCAGGCTGGCTGTATTGTAGTGTCTTGCGGTGGCATTGTGCAATGGGCAGCAGTCCCTGCTAACACCAGCACTGTTCAGACATGGAAGTAAGAGAGCTTAATGTATAGTCTCTCCTATGATTTACCATTATTTTAGGGTATTTCTGTATATGATGGGTAACTTACCTGATATGAAGCATCAATAAATTTGCAAATAAAGGGCAAGGAGGCTATTCCTATATTTTCAACTTTACCCACGTGTGTGTTGCAAATGAAAACTCTGTACACTGTCTTTCAGTCCAAAGACTTGTTGAAAACATACCCCCCCTTTGTGAACTTTTTCGAAATGAGCAAGGAAACCATTACCAAGTGTGAAAAACAGAAGCCGCGGTTTCATGCTTTCCTCAAGGTAATATTTTTTTCTGTTTGCTGTTTTCTTTCCACCTCTGATGTGAGAATGAGTTTGGGTTTTGTGGGTTTTTTTTTTTTGTAATCTTCAGAACAGATGTCATTTTTGTGAGAGACTTAGCTTTGTAAATGGAGACAAGCGATCATGATTATAGGCACACAGAAAGCCCCAGGAGGTCAGAAATCTTGCTTTGTATGATAGGCAAGTTTGCAAATGGAAAAAACAAGAGATGAGACGGTTTTGATCAGGGGGTCCCTAGCCTCTTGGCCTCTTTAGAAGCAAGAAGCGCAGTCCGTGGGTGGGAGAAGAAAAATAAACACAGGCACACTCAAGGGAAAGGCCAATGGGATGGGAGAGCATGTACACACAGGAAGTGGATTGGGAATAGAAGAAGGGACCAGAGGAGGACATCCCCCCCACCCCCAATTCAGGCAGTGTCGGCTACTTTCCTGTTGGTTTGATTAGCTGTTCTGCTTACTCCAAGCTTAGCAGCCAGCCTCAGGCACTGTAGCATCCCTGCTCCAACTCAGCTGCCTCCGCAGCCTGGCTGCTTGGGGGGGCGCAAGGCAGTCTGTTCCAGGCTCCCACCTCCCCACCCACCCAGCTGATCTGCAACACCTGTTTACCTGACCCCTGGGTCCTTCTGTAGTGGGTAGCATGGAGGAAAGCATGAAGGCAGCCAATGATGTAGCCTGCCTTCACAGTGACCCCACCCATTTCCCTGATACCCCTGGTAGATGTCGGGTAGTACTGACAAGTTGAGAACTATAAGAGCATAAGAAGAGCCCTGCTGGATCAGATCAGTGGTCCATCTAGTCCAGCATCCTGCCCTGACCAGGATAGTCTAGGCTAGCCAGATCTCGTGAGATCTCGGAAGCTAAGCAGGGTTAGCCTTGGCTAGTATTTGGATGGGTGACCTCCAAGGAATACCAGGGTCATGATGCAGAGGTAGGCAATGGCAAATCACCTCTGTAACATCTCTTGCCTTAAAAAAACTAGTCTAGCTCGCCACCTAGTGATGCATAACCCTAAAAAAGCTAGAACTTCTGGCTGCCAGACAATCTTAAGATCTCCTGGTGATACTACACACAACGTCATACAATAATTAATTCCAGCATCTAGTCTCACATAGTGGCTAAGCAGTTCCTCTGAATGGCCAACAACAGGGCATAGAGGCCAAGTTTTTAGGCTGATGTTGGGATTCAGAGGTTTAGTGCCTCTGAACGTGGAGGTTCCCCTCAGTCACCATGGCTAGTAGCGGCTGATAGACCTATCCTCCATGAAATTATCTAATCATCTTTTAAAGCTGTCTATTCCTGTGGCCTTCACTATATCCTCTGGCAGTGAATTCCTTGGTTTAAATGCATCGATTCATTGTAAAATTTAACGAAGCAATTGAATTGATACTGCAGGACTTTGGCTGTCGATATCAATAATGGAGGTGGGTGGGAGAGGCTAATATTTGCAGTGGAGCAGGTACTTATAACCATTTGCCTACAGAGCTGTTGGTTTAGCCAACCCTGAGTTTTGGCTATATGCCTAAAGGTCATGATTGAACGCCATTATTGGCCTGTGTGGAGTCTTATTTTCAAAAAAGACCTCTGAAGGTGAGTGGTGTCTTTACGGAAACAGGTGTGTGTGTGTGGGGGGACACTTGATATCCCTAAGTAGTTAAGACAACTTGATGCTCTCATTTGAAACCTAGAATTGAATTAAGTCTAGATTCCTGGTACAGATAATGCCACTGTTCACTCTGTAGATAAATCAAGCTAAGCCGGAATGCGGACGCCAGAGTTTGGCGGAACTTCTCATCCGACCTGTACAGAGGCTGCCTAGTGTTGCTCTCCTCCTTAATGGTATGTCTGTGGCCTTATTTGTCAGGACTGTTAAATTATTTAAACTCACTAGCATCGTCGGAGGCAGTTAAACATGGCCAATGATGTTGCAAGTGTTTTGTAGAACTCTCTTGTATGCCTTTGTAGCTCACCAGAGATGTAATCGGGTATGTGTACTTAAAAAATGGTACAAGTATGGCACAGTTGCTTTTAAAGCTCAATATTGATTTGTTATTTCTATGTACAAATAAAAAAAAACCTCCACCCTTCGGTTAAATAATGTCCAAGGTGACTTGTGTAAAATCGCCAGAAGCAAAACCAAAATCATGAAGGTGAGAAGCTCATTGAAACCAATTAATATTTGCAGAAGAGCTTAGGTCTTCAGGTGGGGAAGGTGGTGCCAAAAGCTGGTGGGAACACTAAACTCTAATTCAGAAGAGCCTGCAATTTCTGCTTGTTTCTCCTGTCTCATTCTTTGGACATCTGTTGGTGTTCAAAATTAACATACTAATCCCCATTGTGGGCCCTATTTTATCCCAGCCACAACCCCAGAGAACAACTCAAAGATGCCTGACAGTATTACTTGTTCAGGTTTTTGTAACTCCACTTGTAAGGACTCTCTCTCACCCCTGAGGCAACCTCATAGAAACCTTGTCCTGTATAGGGATGGGCATGAACGGCATTTTTGCAGTTTGGTTGGTTTGCGAACCAGCCTGGTTCATATCGGTTCACGAGCCATTTAAAGTTTAAAACCCTGCTTTCTGCTTTTCATGAACTGCCATAAACCACATAAAAATTCCTGGAAGTTCATGGCAGTTCTTAAGTTCATGAACATCACTTCATGAACCACGAAGCAGCCAGAATGCATGATGAACTTTAGTTTGTCAGCTGGTTCATGCCCATCCCTAGTCCTGCATGCTCTTTCTGAACTTGGCGCATCCACAGTAGTACTTAGAAGGTGGTTATGGGGTGTAGTCACACAGGTGTTTCAGCAAAGCCTAAGGAAACTTCCTTCCACTGCCAGGAGAGTTAGGAATATTACTGTTCTTAAGAGCAAAAGTTTATTTTCTTTTTCTTTCTTTTTTTTTTTAAAAGTCATGTGTCAAAACTTTGTCTCATAGATCTCTGGATATTGGCAGGCTTCCTAACAGGAATCTGTGTCTAGTGTCAGGATGGAAAGTAACGCTATTTAATTCTTTCCTATTATTAGACCTTAAGAAACACACTGCAGAAGACAATCCAGACAAGGCAACACTAGAGAGAGCCATTGAGTCACTGAAAGAAGTGATGACGTAAGTAGCTGCAGTCGCTACTGCCCGGAAAAGAATGCTTTTTTATTTCTGACACACCTGGAAAGAATATGCGTTGCCTGCTCCCTGTGAACGGCGCTTTTCATAGTAGCTTGTGCCCTGTATACTGCCAGCTTGTTTCTGCAGGTAGCAGAACTCGCTGCCTGATTTTTCCAGAGCTATGGCAGTCCTGCTGCTGTGCCATAATAGCTAGCTACTGAGCCCGAGTACACAGAAGTCGGGGTTCCATACAGCCAGCTGGCCATGAAATGGCATTGATCTTAATTGGGACCTGATCATTCAGTTCCAGAAATGTGAAGCTCTTACCTCTGGCACTATTTCCCCTCTGAAAGCTTAGCTTGTAACGAGAAGTTCCTTTCTTCATGAACCTCCATGTCATAGTTTGCTTACTGTTGAAACCCTTTTCAGAAAGGGTGAGTTTAGGGGAGTCTCATCTGCTTTTATTCCGGTGCAAGAATGTTTCTAGCAGCCTAGATAGCCCCGACTAGTCTGATCTCATCAGAGCTCGGAAGCTAAGCGACGGTCATCCACGGTTAGTACTTGGATGGGAGACTGCTAAAGAAGAAGAAGAAGAAGAGTTTGGATTTATACCCCGCCCTTCACTGCCCAAAGGCGTCTCAGAGCGGCTTACAAACTCCTTTCCCTTCCCCTCCCCACAACAGACACCCTGTGAGGTAGGTGGGGCTGAGAGAACTTCTAACACAAACTGTCCTTGAGAGAACAGCTGCGCCAGAGCTTGTGACTGACCCAAGGTCACATCAGCAGGTGCAAGTGGAGGAGTGGGGAATCAAACCCGGTTCTCCCAGATAAGAGTCTGCACACTTAACCACTACACCAAACTGGCTCAGGGTTGCTACACAGAAGCAGGTCTGCTTGAGTGAATGAGGAATGGCCTGATCCATTAAAGGCTAGGCACTACTACCTGCTACCCTGCTGATTTGGTCCATAACGGAGGGATCTTTCAATACTTTATTGTGTTCAAAAATTGTCTGCATTCTTGGAGATTCTGCATGAAATGCTTGTGCCACAGAATAGTACAAGGGGTGGAGGCAGGCTTGATTCCCCACCCCTCCATGAGTTGAATGGAAAGTTCCTCTCTCTCACTGCAGCCCACTGAGCTCCACAAAATGTTGCTGTCGGGGACATTAGGGGGCCCTGAGGAGTGGGGCTTATTGATGGGAAAGGGGGGAATGGCAGAATCTGCCTGTCTCCTTCAGTTAGCAGAGAACTCAGTCTGGATCCAGCCCCTAGACTGTAGTAATTGGCTTTGCTTGCAAGCGTCTGGTGGATACTGAAGGCAGGGGCTGCCTGCTATATAACCTTCCAGCCTTTCCAGTGCAGGGAGGGCTCCAGAAGTATCTGTGTCGAAGCCGTGATGGGCCCATAAATTGGCTGCCAGAAGTAATGCAGCTAGAGTTCTGTAAATGGAAGACATGTCCATAAATTGTCTTCTTATTTCTTCCCTGCTGTATTGAATTTTTTGGTGCACTAATCAAGCTTTCATACATGTGGCATAATTCAAGGGCAGTGCCGGTGATTAGAGGGGCCTGTCTTAAACAAGACATGAGGAGTACTGTGGGGTAACTTTTTTTTCTTCTTGTGCCCAGTGTCGTATGTCAGCTGGGTCCATGTAAAACGTTAAGAGTCTTAATCAAGAATATAATAATTCCGAGTGAATAGCATTTGCTTTTGCTTACTGAAAAAAACCTGAGGTCCCGTAACTAAGTGCTAGTTTTTTTGGGCCCTTGTCAGTGTTCCCTCTAAGCTGAGTTACTGTGAGCTACTTCACAGTTTTTTAGCCTCCGGCTCACAGATTTCTGCCTTAGCTCAGGAAGGCTGGCTCCAGAGCAAACTAATTGATGCAGCAGCCAAATCGCTCGCTCACAACTTTAAGGCCAGTAGCTCACAAAGTAGAGCTTTGGTCACAAGACTCCACAGATTAGAGGGAACATTGGTCCTAGTATGGGAGCCAGAAGTTTTATCATCCTTTCCATAGTGCAGGAGTCCTTGACACGGTGCCTGCTGACACCTTTTCTGGTGCCCTCTGGGTGTTTTCAGGAAGCAGGTGGGGCCAGGGAGGGCCTTTGTTCAGCAAGGCTTCTGATTGTGTCTGTTGGAGGTGCGATTGGCTGTGCCGATTTTCTGAAATGTTGCTGCAGCAGCAGCTGCTGCCCACAGCACAGGAATTGCACGGTGTTCCTGAAGTTAAGCTGTGGCCATCATTGGGTGGCTGGCTCTGTCCCCTGCAGCTGACATTTGGTGGTAGCTGTTTTGTTGCCGCACCCACCAGGCCGTTGTCAGAATTCCAAACGCGCCCGCGGGCTCTAGAACAGTTGGAGACCCCTGCCACAGTGAATATAAATTTGACTGTTTATATGACCAAAAAACTGCAGTCAGCTTATTGTGCTTTTCTCTAGGCACATTAATGAAGATAAAAGGAAAACAGAAGCTCAGAGGCAGATTTTTGATGTTGTGTATGAAGTAGATGGCTGTCCGGTAAGTAATGGTACGGGAGGGGGGCTAAGAATGCATGGTGAAGAGGGTAATGGAGAAGCCTGTTGGATGATTTTGACCTTGGGAGCAATGTTCCCTCTATGCTGTGGAGTCTTGTGAGCAAGAATTCTACTTTGTGAGATGCTGGCATTAAAGTTGTGAGTGAGCGATTTGGCTACTGCATAAATGAGTTTGCTCTGGAGCCATCCTTCCTGAGCGAAGACAAAAATGTGTGAGCCGGAGGCTAAAAAACTGTGAGCTAGCTCACACTAACTCAGCTTAGAGGGAACAGTGCTTGGGAGTAGAGTCATCCAACTGCTAATAATGCCTGTCATCGAACCTTTAACTGCATTTGGTGTCTTTAGATTGGTGTGACCGTTAGTGAGAGGAGGGAGGAAGGGATACTCATGACTAGGGATGGGCATGAACCGCGTGACAAACCAAAATTTGTGCTGAATTCTGACCAGATTGGGGGTTGGGAGGTGACATTCTTAATGCATGTGGTCTCCAAAGAAATCTCCAAGGTTTAGGGCGTGGCTTGGGCCTGTTGGGAAATGAAACCCATCCAGAAACTCTGGCATGAAAATGCTAGACAACCTTGGCGATGGTGTTTCCCAGCCTTGGGAAAACATAAATAGGGACCCTCCAAAGCTTGGCAGGCACTGCTGCCTGCTAATAATAGAGTTTCCATTCGTCGCAATGGGACTCAGATCCTCCATATCAATGTAGGACGAGCACGTGTTCCCTTTGTCGGCGTTGTGGTTTTGGACAGAGACGGTGTCCTCACGTGAGAGAGCTTTTCTGCTGAGCGTGGTGGGGGTATTGCTTAGCTTAGCTAACTTGCTCAGTCAGGGGGCTTGGCTCTGCCCTGAGTTCCTCTGTGTTGCGATTCGACGTTTGCTTGCTACAAAGGTTGGAAAAATCAGAGTTGAATTCCTCTTTCACATAGTATACTCGTTTGGCGGGATTCTCCTGCTGTCTCTTTCCTTGATGGTTTCCTTCCCTTTGTCTTTTCCTTTTATTTCAGACCCCTCCCCCACTTTGGGTTGCAGTAAGACAAGGGATTGCTCTTCGTGTATTTTTTTTGGGGGGGGCCCTGCTTTTTTGGGGGGTGCCTTCAACTTGGTTCTCTGCCCTTTTATCCCTTCCTGCTTTTAGTTCTGGGGTGATCTGCGTTTGTCTTCACTGCCCACTGCTCCCCATTTGAAACCCCCCTACTGACCTGCTTCTCCTTGCTTGAGGGGGTGATCTGTGTTTGTCAGCCTGTCTCCCTGCACCAATCCTGCCTTGGGGGATTTGTTCTAAGGTGTTGGGGGGGGGGATTGGGCTGCATTCCAGAGCCATCCCTGGCTTTGTTTTGCTCAGATGGTGTTGGGGCACGTCACTTGGCTGAATAAGGACATCCCACTGGCAAGGAACGGGATGCTGCTGGCAGTGGGTTTGAGCCAGAGCTCCCCTTACAGTTTTGATCTGTTCTCTCAAAGATGGCCGGCTTCAGCTGCCTGTAAAAAAAAAAAAAAGGCAAGGCAGGAAGTGGGAACTAAACATCTGTGCAAGCCTTGTCCACAGAGGGAGGCTGGGCCCAGGGGGATGTAGCCGCCTGCATCTGTGCAGGCCTTGTCCGCAGAGGGAGGGTGACTCCTGCCCTGCACTACAATCCACTGCAGCCACCTACTGTGCGGGTAGCTCCCAAGCCAGGGTGGAGGGGGGTTGGCCGCACGTTCACCTGGTCATTGGAGAGAGGAGGGGCCCAGCCAGGCACACGTCCGTCTGCTACAGTGCTGGCAACCGTTCTCTCCTGCATGCTTCTGGGGGGAGAGGGGGTGTGGTGTCCTCTGCAAGTTTGATGCCTCCCCTCTTCCAGGTCACGTAGGGTCCGGCCTGTCTGTTCTATGTCCCGAACCGACACTTGACAACATTTTCCCAGAAAGCACTTCTGGGCACCTTCTTTGGCGGGGTGTAACTTGGCCAGGGGAGGGTCCATCACGTGTCTGATGCCTCTAGCTCACACACACTCCAGAACCCGCACCTGACATCTCCCCAAAAGCACTTTCCTGGGGGCACCTTGTTTGGGGGTTTGTAACTTGGAACCCCCCCATGTCCAGTCTTCATCAAATGTGGTGGGCAGGTAGAAGAGAATCAGCTGGAGATGCCCTGTGATTTTGGAGTCTCTAGGACTCCTGGGGGCTGCCCCACCACGTCCTGAACAGGTTTGGTTTGGCAGAACAGCTGGGCTTGGGTTCTGGACTGGGATTTCCCAGTTTGTGCCCATCCCTGCTCATGAGTGTAGTCTGGTGGTTTTCCATATTTAATGCATAAGAAAGGAACAGAACAACAAGAGGACTGACGTGAGTGTGGAATTGCTTGCATAGGCATACATTACAGCCATGTTTTCCCTTTCTGGTGCCACTTTTAGATTGTGAACTTTTCAGAATGGTGAATATTTGGTGTAAAAATCAGTGCTGTTACCTGCCTTGACCCCTTGGGATAGGGCTGGTCTATCTAATCAATCTTCAGGAACCCCATGAAATAGCTTGCCAGCATCTTAGTTCACCATGTGGAAGTGCCACTAGACCTAATGTATCTACTTGCATTAAACATTTCGGATTAGAAGTCCACTTTCTGTCTGTCATTTGTTTCTTGAGGATGCAGCAGCAACGTGAACTCTCTTTAATGAGCATCTCCCGTCCCCTTTAGGCTAATCTGTTATCATCTCACCGGAGTCTAATTCAGCGCCTGGAAACTGTGGCGCTAGGCGATGACCTCTGCGACAGAGGGGAGCAGGTCACTCTGTTCCTTTTCAATGACTGCCTGGAGGTAAGTCTGCAGACGGGCATTTGGCTGCACTGTTCCGGAACGGCTTCCAACCCGAAGGAGTAAATAAGAGTCCAGATACCTGGAGCTCCCGAGGACAAGCAGAGCACGCTCTATGTCTTGACAGCCAGCCTGGCGCCGCATAGTTCATTCAGTCAACTGGGAAGAAGCACTGGACACAAACTGTCACAGGGAACGCTTTATTTTCCTTCGACTTAATGGTTTGTAGTTCGATATTTAGGGATTAGCGGGAAAGATGGAACAACTTTCTGCCACTGTGTCTCGCTGCTAGCGAGGAAGGATTTGCTGAACGAGAAATGCTGTGACAGAAGCTGTAAGGAGGTCTTTTCAGTAATTCACTGCGCCGTGGCTCAGTGTTGGAGCATCTGCTTGGCGCGTAAAAGGTTGCAGGGTCAGTCCCCAGCATCTTCAGTTAAAAAGATCTGGCAGTAGGTGATGTAAAAGACCTGAGAGCCTGGAGAGCTGTTGCTAGTCACAGAATCATGGATGCATAGAGTTGGAAGGGACCTCCAGGGTCATCTAGTCCAACCCCCCGGCACAAGGCAGGAAATTCACAATTACCTCCCCCTCCACACCTACAGTGACCACTGTTCCACGCCCAGAAAATGACAAAAAAACCCCTCCAGGATTGCTTCCTGACCCCAAAGTGGCAATCAGCATTTCCCTGGGCGTGTAAGAAAGGGCCACAAGAACTAAGCACTGAGGCAACCCTTCCTGCCTTCCCTCTCCTGATCTGCCTAAGTTCACAGAATCCGCATTGCTGTCAGATGGCCATCTAGCCTCTGTTTGAAAACCTCCAAAGGAGGAGAGCCCACCCCCTCCTGAGGAAGCCTGCTCCACTGAGGAACCGCTCTAACTGTCAGGAAGTTCTTCCTAATGTTTAGCCGAAAACTCTTCTGATTTAATTTCAACCTGTTAGTACTGGTCCGACCTTCTGGGGCAACAGAAAACAACCCCGTACCACCCTCTATATGACGGCCTTTCAAGTACTTGAAGATGGCTATCATATCACCTCTCAGTCATCTCCTCTCCAGGCTGAACATACCCAGCTCCTTCAACCTTTGCTCATAGGACTTGGTCTCCAGACCCCTCGCCATCTTCGTTGCTCTCCTCTGGACATGTTCCAGCTTGTCTATATCCTTCTTATATTGTGGTGCCCACAACTGATTTTGATAGACTCTGGTCCAGTATAAAGCAGCTTCCTGTGTTTCCCTCTTGGCCAAGTTCTGTGTGAGGAATGCATCGCGTAGGAATTAAATAGGGCTTTAACTCCTCATAGTACCTGTAACTAAGCTTTGCATCTGTCTGTGGGCATGTCCGGGAGGTCCAGGTTCTGCAGTGAGAGACTGAGTTCTGTGGACTGAATAAATTAGGCCAACGGCAGAAATTTGTGTAACTTCCCTTCCAAGCCCAGGAAACAGTATTCAGTCCCTCAACTTGCTTTATTTAGTTTTTCCCTCTCCATGTATGTACCTTGAAGGCAGTTTACAGCAGCCTATAAAACAGTTATTTAGTGTAAAAACATAAACCAGCAGCCAGGTACCAAATGGAAAGAGTGGCACCTAAAACCCCATGTAAAGTTGAAACACTGTTTTTCTACTGCGCCCTATAGATGTGAAATAATATACATGGGAATATATGATGCTGACGTATTGATTATTTTACCATATTTTGATTTGTTATAACACTATTTTGCTATGATATTCTTTCATGTTTTATATTCTTTTATTATGTAACGTCCTTAAAAGGTGTTTAACAAATGATGTTTCATGCTTCTCACCTTTCCCTTTGTCCTATTTGGTGCAGTTTGGTGGAGTGGTTAAGTGCGCAGACTCTAATCTGGGAGAACTGGGTTTGATTCCCCACTCCTCCTCTTGCAGCTGCTGATGTGCAGCTGCTGATGTGCAGCTGCTGATGTGACCTTGGGTCAGTCACAAGCTCCGGCACAGCTGTTCCTGAAAGAGCAGTTTGTGTCAGAGCTCTCTCAGCCCCACCTACCTCACAGGGCATCTGTTCTGGGGAGGGGAAGGGAAAGGAGCTTGTAAGCCGCTCTGAGACTTGGAGTGAAGGGCGGGGTATAAATCCAATCTCCTCCTCCTCTTCTTCTTCTTAAATGGTAAAATAAAAATATTAAATAGACAAAATTGAAACACTGGAGGTGGGTCCAGCATGGAAGCAGAGAGAGAACGTGGGCCAGAAGCCTCGTTAAGCGGCAGCAGCAGAAAAGTTTCTGAGGTTCCCATCGGCAGTGTCCACATATCTTCTGAGCATATCTGTGCAGAGCCGTAAGGAATATAAATGTACCTCCTCCCCCCCAGCCCAGTTAAACGAAAGAGGAGACTCTCTGCAAGCTCAGTTTGACACCCAGTGCGACACTATGTGCTCCCCCCCCCCCACCGGGGTACGTGAGAATTGCAGAACAGACACGTTGCTGCCTGCAATCAAGAGACATGTTCCTCACCACGTGTAATGATGTGGTATTGTAGTTACAATCGGATGGCTGTGCAAAATGGTGTCCGTAGAGCTGCAGTTTTGGAGGCAGGTTAACTGCTATCTGTAAGCTGCCTTCCCCCAATTGGTGGTGTCCTCTCTTAACTCAACGGCTCCTGTCTCATCGACGTTGTGTGAAGTCTGCCCTCTCAGTTAATTCGGAGTTGTCTGAAGAGCTGCATTGCTGTTTTATTCTGGAAATGTGTTTTTCAGCTATCATTGCAAGTACCTTTGGCCAGTTTGGACAATTCTAAAGGGCTGAGATGTGTGAGAAGAAGTACCAATACCACTCTGCATCTGATTTCCCCCCCCACAACTTTGGAACCTTTTCCATAATGATACACAGGCACAGCCGCCTAACTTCTGTTGGGCTTTTATTCAGTTAAATGGACAGTGGATTGCAGCCTCAGTGAAGCAGGAGCCCGGTTATTGATGGGCTGGTTGGAGGATGCATTCTGTTGGGGTAACACTCTTTCCCTGCCCCCCGCCAAGTGCCATCACAGCTTCCTGCCTCCTGGAATTTTAGCCACTCAACTCTGTGTAATTGAGTACAGCGTGCCTTTCTTCCAAGTGTGAAAGGACAACTGCTTGGGTCTCTTCAGTTGCCTTCTTGTTTGCTATCTTTCTCAGCGGCCTCACAGTCCCTAATGTCCACTTGACACTGAGCAAAGCAAGAGAGGCTGGCTTAGATTGGTTTTTGCGTCTTTGGGCCAGACGCCTCTTAGTTATGTGAGCGTCACTCCTCCGCATCCGTCAGTTTCTTAGTGCTCTTTGCAGTCCTGGTTCTCTTTCAAGTATTTGAGATAGTGGCTCAGCGGCATATGTCGGGTTTATTTTTATTCAGTGTAGGTAAATAATATATTGGTACTGGGTTGGTCTCTCTCTCTCTCTCTTTTCTCCCTTCTCGTTTCGTACACATTTTTGTGCCATCTGAAGGGTCCGAGTAAATAGTGCAACCAGCAGTTGCTGTTGGAGTGCCGCTGAGCTAGGAGAAGAGAAACAAATCAGGTTTCTGAGCCCAGAGTCTTGTGTGGCTGAAGCTATAATGTTGTACACGTTCAGTATACAAGTCATATTATTACAGAGTATAAAACTCTCGCTTGTCAGTCTGCCCTAAATGGACATAACATACTTTGTTGTGGACTTGACGGGGAATGTTAAATACTTGAGCAGATGGGCCATGGAGCTTTTTAAGTGCCAGGATTATAAGAGTGTTGTTTGTGCATGCACACATTCATCGATCGTAGTTGTAGAACTTGGCTTCAAACAGTCTTAGTGTGAGAAGTCTGAAGAAGGTGGGCGTGAGGGACAGAGGACAGGTCTCTGCAGGCAAGGCCAGGTTTCACCAGACCTTATAATGCTCCTGTCTTGTATCCCGCTGACCATCTGACCTCATTGTCTGGGAATGGGGTGGGGGACAGTGGATCAGTCCCGAGTAGTTCTTCTGTGCTTTGCCAGGCAGGGAGATAAGGGGTGTGACCCTTCTTGAGATGAGGACCTGGCTCACATCTGCTGCCCTTCAACTTGGGGCTTTAGTACGTGGGCTGGTTTCCTGCAGAGCAGACGCACCTGCTGTGGTAATGGTAGTAAGGAGTGGGGCGGTCTGCTGCTTGCTGGAAGTTCTCTCTTCCCTAAGGCCATCTGCCTTTACTGGGTTGTCGTGGCCTTTTAGAGCCATCAGCTGGAAGGTGGGGTAGCAGTACCTAGCTTGCCTGGATGCAGTGTCTGTTCTGATCCTCGCCTCTTTTGTACTGAGTTGGAGGTGCCACTGTACCTATGGAGACCTCCAAGGATGTCCTGCCACGTTTGGCTTATTTTTTTCTGATCTTAATGGTGGGGAAGATCTGCTTGTCATCACGTCGCTTCATAAGATCACGTCCCGTCTCTAGTGGAGCTTCCGTGTTCCGTGCAGCTCCTTGCCCCTCCCCACGGCTAGCAGAAGCAACATGAGCTATGCCAGCTGCTTAAATGACAGTTGTTGTTTTTTTACATATTGTGGAACTTGGCAATTGTGTTGAAAAAGCTCCGATTCTGCAGCAGCTTTGTGTGCACGCAGCTGTGATTTGCAAATACTGCCGCTCTATTGGTTACTTCACTTGGCTTAGATGGGCTGGTGACTTCTGACTGAAGACAGACTTTGTAGGTGGCACAAGGCTCGATGGGAGGACTGGTTACTTGCTGAGGTGGCTGCCCTACTGCAGTTTTAGGGAGGCCTGCCCACATTCCGCATCTGCACAGTACTGGGCACCTGGCTCAGATATTCACCAAGAGGAGACCTGATGCTGGAGCCACTTGCTTCTTCTGCCCGTGGTCTAAGGAGCGGTATCTAGCACTACCAGTTTTTTAAGTGCAGTAAGCACTGGGAAAGCTTGTTTGCCTTTGGAGCTTGCAGGACCCGTATGCTGACTTGGTATGGCACAGTTACGTACATTCATAAGTGTATCTCCACAACTGCATGCTTGCTTGTGAGTTTCACTGGCATGAATGGAGCCAGTTTGGTGTAATGGTTAAGAGCGGCAGACTCTAATCTGGAGGAACTGGGTTTGATTCCCCACTCGTCCACATGAAGCCTGCTGGGTGACCTTGGGCCAGCCACAGTTCTTTCAGAGCTGTTCTCTCAAGAGCAGTTCTCTCAGAGCTCTCTCAGCCCCACTTACCTCACAGGGTGTCTGTTGTGGGGAGAGGAAGGGAAGGAGATTGGAAGCCACTTTGAGACTCCTTCAGGTAATGAAGAGGGCGAGGTATAAAAACCTACTCTTCTTCTTCTGAAATGAATGGGATTCAGTCCTCAATGCATCTACCCGGGAATAAAATGATGGTCGCTACTAGGAAATTGGTAGTACGATGCTCCTGTTTAAGGCATATATGGCACTGGAACATTTTGTTATGTACAAGGCAGAAGAGAGGAGGGCCGTGTGCTGGGATTCACCATGTGGTTTTCAAGAGAATATAAAAGCTGTGAATCCTTCTCATAAAAAATGGGGAACTTGGCATTTTAATGAGGAACATAAATCCATATGTTGCAATTGCTTAGGATTTTCAGAAGCAGCTGTCTGCTGCAGAGCTTCACTTCTGAAGGTCTGGGGAAATATTGGAGTTTGTATTTCATAACTTTTGTTTAATTTTCAAAACAGGTTGCCAGGAAGCGGCGCAAAGTCATCGGGGGCTTCAAGAGTCCTCACGGCCAGAACAGACCACCAGCCTCTCTCAAGCACGTTGTCCTCATGCCCCTGTCACAGATCAAGAAAGTCCTAGACATCCGAGAGACAGAAGGTCTGCAACATTTGGAGCAGAACTCCAACTTGGCATTGGTGGTGTGTGTGTGTGCATGAGCATGGGTATTTTGAGGAGTCATACATAGAGTGATGACTTCAAAACGCTGATATGTTTTGGCACGGCATGACACCGAGATCTCTTGCAGAAAGCTTTCATCCCCTGGTCAGGGAGCTGGAAGTAACCGTTAAAAGGAGTGTTCAGAGAAGACGGTCAAATGTCAGTTTTGAACCTGTGGGCTGGGGAGAACCACTCTCGATGCTTTTAGGGCAAGCAGCCCTTTCTCCACTGAGTGTTTCCGACATGTCTTGGTGGAATACCTTTTCTAAAAACAACACCCCATCTGAGGGCGTTGCTTGCTTTCAAGGTAACTGTTTTTTGTTCTTGGAGGCTCTTAAATGGCAGTCTAATTTTAAGCCCACGTTCCTATTCAAAATTCCCCAGTGTCCTTGCTGAACTTTCTCTGGATGGTGTTCGTTATAGGATGGTAGGCCCTGCTGAAAGTCTTGTGGTTTGCTCTGTGCATTGAGCATTGTGGCTCCAATATCCTAGCAGCCAGTTTTATACTAGAATTCTCTGGCTGCAGGTTAAGAAACTATTCCACATCGAAGTATTGCATTTCTATTTTCGTTCTGTTATTTAAAGTCCCTCTTTCTCTCTGAGACTCACTAGCCAGACCTTGATAAGAGGTTACGTGGGTGCAGGGCAAATCATTCCAGTATACAGATTAATTTTAATACCTGCAAACTAACAGTGTTTAGGTGATGTGTGATTGCAGTGCATGTTGTGTGTGGGGGGTGGAGGTGGTATTGTGTTTTTTTTAAAAAAGGTGTACTAATGAAGAGTGGTATTGCAATGGAAAATTGTTCTGAAGGCCTTGACCTCTGTAATCAGAGCCATTCCAAAGGCAGCTTGGCTCCTGCTTTTGCCTCATCTGCCATGGCTGAATGCAGGTGCTCACCTTCAATATCTGTGTTCTGTCTTCATGGCCTTGTAGCCTGCCGGTCTCGTGGGGTTCTGTACCTTGGTTCAGTTGATGCAGATTTATAATGGTTAAATAAAACATCCTGCATCTTCAGTACCGCTTCAGCAGCTGTGCCTTCCTTTGTGGGAGAGCGGTGTGCTGTATGTCTCAGAGGTGTGTGAATAATTCTAAAAGGGTGGTAAGTTTCCGCGAGCCCTGTCATGTTAGGCCTCAGACGTTGTGTGTCTGGGTTTTGCTCTATGGTTAGGCACTGCTCCATAGCTTAGACTTGATCCCATTGCCTCCCAAAAGGGTATCTAATAATTAGAGAAGGGTGACTAGACTGGCTGCGGAGGAGAGTCTAATTCTGTTGCCAGGTGGCTTGCGGACATGCCTCTTGCTGCAGCGGGAGGCCTCCTGCCAGGGCCCCTCGTTGCCCACGGCTGCTTCTGAGTGGTGGCAGGAGAATTTTTTTTCTTAACTACTGCCATTGTGTATGGCATGATGTCATTTCTGGAGAAAACCCGGAAGTGACCTCGCATAGTTATAGGAACCACTGGAAACTCTATTGTGTCACTCTTTCCAGTGATTCCTAGAGAGACATGATAGCACTTCCAGATTTCTCTGGATGTGATGTCATTCCCACCATGTGCCAGGCACAGCAACCCTACTTGCAGATTGTCAGATATTTGGACTTGTCGAGTCTGTGCCCTGGTTTTTGTGCGAATCTTGCCTTAGATTCCATCACCGGCAGCCCACGCCGCCCTCTCTGCAGTAGCACGAAAACAATTTGCTAGTTGACCGCAAGTTGTTAAATCTCTCAGAGCATTTTGGAGTTGTCGCTCGTTCTTTTGCAGACTGCCACAAAGCGTTCGCGTTGGTTGTGCGGCCTCCCACCGAGCAGACCAACCTGCTGTTCAGCTTCCAGATAACTACTGAGGAGCCCCCCAAGGAGGACTGGCTGAGGACGCTCTGCCGGCACGTGGCCAACACTATCTGCAAAGCCGATGCTGTAAGTCTGGGACGCTCAGGCGCAGCTTTCTCATCCGTATGTTATGGCGAAGAACAGGGCTCTTTTTGTAGAAAAAGCCCAGCAGGAACTCATTAGCATAATAGGCCATACCCAACAGCAGAAACTCATTAGCTTATTAGGCCACACCCCTGACAGCATGGCTCATTAGCATATTAGGCCACAACCCCATGTTGCCAGAAGTGTGGTCATCCAGCCACACCCACCTTTTGCTTCTTATTCTGTTTACCTTGCTTTGTTGTCAAAACCCAGGGCTTTTTTTGTAGCAGGACCTCCTTTGCATGTTAGGCCACACACCCCTAATGTCGCCAGTCCTAATGAGTTTCTGCTGTTGGGTGTGGTCTCTTATACTAATGTTCCTGCTGGGCATGGCCAACTTGGGAGCCAGCCGGAACTCCGTTCCTGTGCGTTCCTGCCCAAAAATAGCCCTGGCGAAGAAAGGCCTTTAGCAGGGTGCATGCGAGGAGGACTCAGGTGCTAGTACCAGAGAGTGGCAGGCAGAATGGGAAACGGGCCAGTGGCAAAACTTCACGATTGATAAAGTTTGTTAAGCCTTACCAACTTCCGCAGAACTTAAAATGCTCCAGGAAAACCCGTCGATTAGTTCTGCATATTCTCCCCACTCCCTGTTTATTATACAGGGGCAGCAGTGCTTTTCTTTTACACTGTGCCTGGAAGTGGCTGGTGTTAAAGGTGCAGACACATGTAAATATTGCTATGCAGACCGAACTGGCACGGTCGGGCATCCCAGTTCCAGGGCAGCCTGCGCATGTGCAGCTGGGTTTTTGAGGCTCATTTGAAAGAGAGGTAGGTTGTATTCAAAGACAGGAGTGGATATCTTCTTAAGGAATGGAACTCTTCCCCACCGCCCAGCCCCAGAAACCAGGAAGCCTTCAGGAGTGTTGCAGGGTGTGATGTTCAGTTCTGCAGTGAAAGGAGAGAATCAATGAAAATCCCTTTCTCAACGAATCAGTGAAAATCTTTTGTGCCTCCCCACAGTAGAAAGTTGCTTCTGCACGCAGAAAACAAGAGAGCCATGGCGTAGTAATTAGAATACCAGGCTACGATCTGGAAGACCCAGGTTCAAATCCCTACTCTCCCATGCAAGCCTGCTGGGTGACCTTGTCCCTGTCCCGTACTCTCAGTTGCACCGACCTCTCAAGCTGGTTCAGGTAGGTGGCCGTGTTGGTCTGAAGTTGGAGTCCAGGGGCACCTTTAAGACTGAGGAAAGTTAATTCTAGGTATAAGCTTTCGTGGGTGCGCACACTTCTTCAGATACAGACATCTGTGTGTGCTTGCACACAAAAGTTTATATCCAGAATTAACCTTCATTGGTCTTAAAGGTGCCACTGGACTCAAAACTTTGTTCTCCCAAGCTGGTGATTGTGAGGATATTATAAGCCGCTTTGGATTCCCCTTGGGAAGAAAAGCAAGGGCATAAATATCTAATTTTTAAAAAAATTAAAGAGCAAGTGCTAGGGACAGCTCAATGTTTTAATTAGAAGAAACGGCTAAATACTATTGTGCATGTCGAGCTCTTAGAGAAACATGACAACTTCCTACTGGGTGTTTGTTGCTGTGCTGGTTTCAGTCTCTGGGACAATGATTTACGGAGTTGCAGAATTCTAAATGCGTCTCAGTTCAGTGGGGCTGATTTCCAAGTATGCTGTCGCGTGCTCCAGCAAGATATTAATACAGCGAAAGGCAGCGTCTTCTCTATTTTTTATCATAGGCCACAGCTTTAATTGCACATACTGTTAAAAATATTTTTAAACTGCCTCTCCACCAAAGTGCTGGATGAGGGTCATAAAATCAAATCTTCCCTCATCCCCAATCTGTCAAACACTTAAAAAATATTTCAAAGTGGCAGTAAACAGTATACAGCAATAATTAAAGTAAGGCATAAATGCCCCCTTGGACTCTGATGCTTTTTGTGCGAAAGAGCTTGTTGGCAGCAGTGTTGGTGCAAAAAGCGAAATCCGAAACCAAAAACACAATCCGTGTAACACCTCTGTTTTCTGAGTTCATGAAGCTGATGTTAAATAAAAGGGGTGGAGAGGTGCAGATCTTAAGACCTGGTTGTGCCAGCTTCCTGTCCATAATGCTGAGCTGGTGTCATGTTGCACTCTGGCTTTCTCATAGCAAGAAATCACAAATCGTTGCTTTCTCCCTATCACAAAACAGCCAGCAATTGTCCCTGTTATCTCTGTAACACCAGGTGAGATCCACAGATCTGTCGTAGGTGGGAAGAAAAGGTATCGCTTGGTGGTTTTTCTTGCTTAAGGTAGTAGTCTTGCTTAATATCCATTTACCTTTCAGGGCCCAATGTGTGTGTGAAGTGCCATCAACCCGCAGCCGACTTACGGCAACCCCAGCAAGGGGTTTTCAAGGCAAATGATTAAGCAGAGGTGGTTCGCCATGGCCTTCCTCTGCAGAGTCCTCCTTGGTGGCAATGCTCCCTCTAAGTTGTGGAGTCTTGTGAGCACAAATTCTACTTTGTGAGTTGCTGGCATTAAAAGTTGTGAGCAAGCGACTTGGCTACTGCATAAATTAGTTTGCTCCGGAGCCATCCTTCCTGAGCTAAGACAAAAGTGTGTGAGTCAGAGGCTGAAAAACTGTGAGCTAGTTCACACTAGCTCAGCTTAGAAGGAACATTGCTTGGTGGTCTCCCTTCCAAGTACCAGCCCTGCTTGGCTTCTGAAGTCTGACGAGATCAGGCTGTACCATGCTGCCTTCCATCCCTTCAGGGCTCAATGCAGGCTTTGGAACAGTACATGTGTTTGCTGTTCTGACGAAGTCTTTTTTAAGAATGTAACTTGAGGTTTGTATTGAAATATCTAAGCGTCCTAATTCTGGTTGTGAACAGCATTGTAAAGAGGCTCTCAATTGATTTGCCCCCTTGTAAATGGAGATCCTAAACTTCCCCATCTTCTGACTCAACACTGCTCCCACTCCCTTTTCTAGAATGAAGGGAGCTTATTTTTTTAAACAGTTGTGCTCAGACACACGTGTCCCTCAGGGTGGCAGCAAAGGCCTTGGCTTTAGGGGGAATGCTTTCCGACTTGCTGTCTGAGCAGTTAAATGCTCTGAGGTGGTGATTTTGAAACTGCTGTCTTGTTATGCAGGTATAGGTAGCATGTGGTCTGATTTTTAATATATGCAATTTTCTCTCATACATAAGTAGGAAGCAGAGACATTGCACATGAAATTTGAGGATTTTAGTATACCCGAATCTTTGAAATGTGGATCTTAAGTTCAAGATTATTTGCTTTTGTCTGCAAGTTAATTCTTGATTTTTTTTCTTTGCAGGAAAATCTTATTTATGCTACTGATCCTGATTCTATTGAAGTAAACACAAAAGATATGGACAGTACATTGAGCAGGGCATCCCGGGCCATAAAGAAAACATCCAAAAGGGTGAGGATTCAATGATTGCATGACTCAACTTAAGAGCATAAGAGAACATAAGAGATGCTCTGTATTCTTGGTGCTTGAGGGACAACTGTGGAAGGGCTTATGGAGTTCTGGTACTGCTGATGGACCTCCTGATGGCACCTGGGTTTTGGCCACCGTGTGGCATAGAGTGTTGGACTGGATGGGCCATTGGCCTAATCCAGCATGGCTTCTTTTGCATTCTTATGTCTGAGGCAGTGAGGCTCTGTCTTCTTGGTGCTTGGGGGGGCCATAGTGGGAGGGCTTATGGAGTTCTGGCACCTGGGGATTGGCCACTATGTGATACAGAGTGTTGGACTGGATGGGCCATTGACCTGATCCAACATGGCTTCTCTTATGATCTTATGAGAAGCCATATTGGATCAAGCCATTGGCTCATCTAGTCCAACACTCTGTCACACAGTGGCCAAAACCCAGGTGCCGTCAGGAGGTCCATCAGCAGTGCCAGAACTCCAGAAACCCTCCCACAGTTGTCCCTCAAGCACCAAGAATACAGAGCATCACTGTCCCACTCATGGACCTCTGCTTCATCTGTTTATCCAGTCTCTCTTGAAGCTGTTATGACAACCTAGCCCACTTCTTTACCTCAGAAGCAAGATTTCCCCTCCATTTTTCCTTCCCTTTCTGACTGAGCAGCCCCTTCTATCTATTTTCATCTGTTCTGAAGATCTATGGGTGATTCATCCTGTCACATTATGATATTTTGCTGCTGGCTCAGCCCAGGAACTTGAGGGAAGGGACAAGATTACCCTCATAACTTAAACTTCTGAAATTACACACAAGAGGCTTTTTAAAGTTCAGAAAATAACAATGTTTTATTCATCGTAGAGGGGGGAAAGTCAGGTGAAATCAGTGTGAAATGTTTGAGGTAAATCAATATTGAACTCTGAGGTAAATCAGTATAGGCACAGATTACAGTTTCATATGTTTTAAGCAACTGAGAGTTTCTTAAACTTTTCACACAATCTCAGAATCTTCAAAATGAGAGGCTTTGTTTCAGTGTTTCCTAAACACTCCAGTATACTTCCTTAA
The DNA here is from genome assembly GCA_029375565.1 of Gekko gecko. Classification (NCBI taxonomy): domain Eukaryota; kingdom Metazoa; phylum Chordata; class Lepidosauria; order Squamata; family Gekkonidae; genus Gekko; species Gekko gecko. The sequence goes on along the minus strand of JAPDNY010000008.1, from coordinate 133,251,730 downwards.
CTGACTCTTCAGGTTTCAACAGATAGCCTCTAAACATACCAGACCAGGGATCACTCCACTCCTTAGAGCCATCTCCCTTTTAACTGGGTAGGGAATCTCTTCTCTCACTAGGAGATCTATCCCTTTTTCTGGGCCAAGTGGGGGTCTTCACTGATCTACCCACCCTTCCTTGCCAACTTTCCCAGTTCTTTGCCTCTGTTAAACTGCTCTCAGTCAGGGCTAAACACAAACCCCATCAAGCACCCAACTCTACTCTGTCAGGGGCCAGGGCTAGACTTAGACTGAATTCTCGATAAGTCTCGCTCTACTCAGCTGACACTAACCAATCAAATTCCTTTGAGCAACCTGTCACTTAAGGCTTTCTGGCTCTGTGAGGCATTAACTGTTCACAGTCCATTACCTGTTTACACAGCACTTATGATCTTTTAAAGGGCAGTCTGTCACAGCTGTCCATGCTTGTAGCCACCACCACTTCTTGCAGCAGTGAAAAAGTTACCTTTTTTAGGTACCAGGGCAAGATCCACACAAGCCCTTTGAGAGGAATATGTTTTTGGCCCTTCAACTCAATAAAAAGGATGCTTTGTGCATATTCCATGCTTCTGAAGAGAAAATGAGTATCCTAGTACAGCAAATTGTTCAGAATTCAAAGTGACATTTATGTCTGTCCATACATGTAATTTTGCATTTTGAACATTAAGCCTAACTTGCAGCTTGGGGCCAGCACACCTGAAGGACAAACGACTCCCAACCTACTGCCAGACCACTATCATCAGCTTTGGAGGGCCTGCTTCAGGTGCCCTCATCATTTGAGGCAAAACAGGTGGCAACCCTCCCAAAAGGGACTTTTCAGTCGTGGCACTAACACTATGGAGCAGGGAAGTTCATCTGTCCCTCTTTATGATTACCTTCCGTCAGCAGCTGAAGACTACTTTGGTTTGTCTGGCGTCCCATCCCTGGTTCTCCTTGACCCTTCCTCCTGTTCACGTGTTTGTGTGTTTGTGTTTTAAATGTTTTAATATTTTTATATGTGTTTTTAATCTTATTGTTCTTTACTGCTTTAATAACACGGAAAAGTGGCTTTAAAATGTTTAAAATTTGCAGGGAGCTTTCAGCTGTGGTATGCTGGTTTTTTCTCCCCTTTAAGGTTGTTTCATACTACTTCTGATAGGTGATTTTCATTTCTGCTGCTGGTGCAAGGAATACTTTAATTTCTTTGGTAAGCACATAACTCCATAGAAACTGCAGAGGAAAGAGAAATGCAGAGCTGGAACTGACATAGTGCAAACTGAGCTGGTTGCTGTGTTTCCATGGATAGGCACAGCAAATCACAGTTAAGGCTTTAGTTTGGAAACTTAAATCGAAAAGCAGCTCTCAAATGCTGCATGGGAATTAAACTCCAGGTTGTGAAGTACAGCCCAGTAGTTAAGTGGTAACCAGCTCAGTTTGAGTGTCTTCTCTGAAGTTTTAATTAATCTGTCTCTCGTCAACTTCTGCAGGTTACCCGAGCATTCTCTTTCTCCAAGACGCCCAAGAGAGCCCTTCGAAGAGCTCTGATGGCACACAGCAGCGTTGAAGGAAAGAGTTTCTGCACAACTAGTGAGAATTACTTAGGGGGACGCCAAGCCAGTATGTCGTCACTTGCCGTAAGTTGTCTCGTTTTTGGACAGATTCAGTATTGAAAGTCTGTGACATTAAATGTCCATTAATCAGCTGTATCAGCTCATCATGGAGTAGCTTGGGAACTAGCTGTCAGTGCTTCTGGCACGTCAAGAGAAGCCCCATGACATTCAGGATGGACGAGTAAACGATTCAGTAAATATGTCACAGTCCTAAATTGAAAGCACAGGGAGACAGTAGTTTCAGCAACTTAATATCATCAGCCTCTGTTGTATCAGGGAGATTGAAAATTAACTGGAATAAGCTCTAGATTCAGAACCGGTGGAAATGAAAACTTTACAAAGATCCAGTATCTCTGTATGGACCTTGCTTGGCATTGTTCTTCACTGTATCCTGGATAATGTAGTGTTGGAATAAGTGTGAGAGTCTTCAGGTTCAGCAGACCTAAAGAGGACAGTTTGCAGGCTACAAACAACAAACTCTGAGACTGAATGTAAGAACATAAGACGAGCCCCGTTGTGTCATACCCCTGGTCCAGTATCGTGTGTCACACAGTGGCCAACTATTTCCCCTGGAGCGCCAGTGAACAGGACACAGAAGCCAAATCCCTCCCCAGTGTTGCCACCTAGACCTGGTATTCTGGGGTTCACTTCCTCTGCATATGGAGGTTTTGTTTATACACTATGGCTAGTAGCCACTGATGGACCCTACCCTCCGTGAATCCCCCCAGTCCCCTTTAAAACCCATCAGTGCTCATGGCCATCGTTACATCCTCTAGTAGCAAATCCCACAATTTAATTACTTGTTGAGAAAGGACAACTTTATTTTGTCCATCCTGAATCTAATGTCCGTCAAATTCCAGAATGTGTGTCATGCTAATCTTTTTGAAGTTGGAACCCCTCTTTGGCTAGTGTCATCTTAACTGGAATAGTCTACAGTAGATACCAGCCAGAAGCAGAGCACGCCTGTGGTGGCCCTGTTGCAGAATGCAGTATCTTCAGTGTGGTAGAATCTGCCCTCTTGAGGCTGAGAGATCCACTTTTCAAGCGCTGAGCAGGGAAGGTCAGTAAGTTCAGCAATTTGAGACCTGAGTGGCCGCATGATGGAATGAGCTCCCATCTCTAGTTCCAGCTCCTGCCAGCCTAGCAGTTCGAAAGCAAGAAATTGCAAGCAGATAAATAGGTACCACTTCGGTTCCGTGCACCTTGGTGTTTAGTCACGCCAGCCACATGACCACAGAAACGTCTTTGGACAGCGCTTTGAAACGGAGATGAGCACTGCAGCCCTAGAGTCGGATTCGACTGGCTTTCAAGCAAGGGAACCTTTACCTTTACTTTAACTGTTTGTAAGTCTCAGTGTGTGCAGGATTTGGGGCTCTTTAGAATGCAGTAATCTCACAGAACTGCAGTAGTCATGACTTATTTTTTGGTACTTATGGCATTGCTCTGACTTTGTGGCAAGGAAGGCTTCCACGAGTTAAGAGCTAGGGACTAGGTTACCGCACTCCTGAAGCTGAACCACTGCCCCTGCCGCCCACTGGGCCACGGGAGAGCCAGTTTTCGAGGGCCTGCCTTTTGCGCCACTGCAGCTCTCCCACCCCATGGGAAGGACGCACAAAGGACCGGCATCACGTCAAGCAAGATCTCAGTGCCCTCTGTCTTAAATGTACACAAATAGGTCTCTTCACAATATCACTCGTTCAGCTGTCTGGGGTTTTATGAGGCTGAGGGAATCCCTTCTCTCCCTCCTGCTTGGGCCAAGTGTGACGACTGTTCTCTTGTTTTAATTCATCCTGTAGCCCACTGGTGTCAAACTTATTTGTTACAAGGGCCAGATCTGACATAAATGTCACTTTGTTGGGCCGGGCCATATGTGCTGTAAAACATAATGCCTGGCACCGGAGATAGAAGCTGTATAAAGGACAGCAGCTGGTGAGCTCCAAGTTGATGAGTTCTCACTGCAAGGCCCCCTGGAGTGTGAAGGGGGTGCAGAGGAAAACCCACATAGACGGACTGGAGAAGCAGCAGTGCAGTGCTGGGCAGATGCTCCCATAATGCTTGACTGCTGCAGGCAAGGTTGTTCTGCCGAGCTGAAGCCACAGTGGAGTGGCTCCGCCCACTCTCCCCCCAGCACGCCCTCCTTTGTACCAGTTGCTCGTGGGCCGCATGAGAGCCCTAAACAGGCCGATTCTGTCCCCCGAGCCTTACGTTTGACACCTCTGCTTTTGACCACTGTTATAAAAGTGGTTGTATGTTTTGCTGGCACTCTGTGTCCACCTCTTCAGGCCTCCTGTCATCACTCACAGTGCCGAGTGGATGGAGCCTGCCGTAGGACTGAATTTCCTTAGGCCACATGCGTAGGCTTTATCGGCCAGAGACACAAAAGGAACGTACTCTGCCTGAGGAAGAGAGGAGCTAGCCGTACAGTCGGCCTGTCTTCACACTAGAGAGGGAAGTCTGTTGGACACAGCCTGGCTTAGACCTGGGAGCTAAATTCACTCTTCTCTAGCTTTGTACTTTTATCAGGCGGCTCTGAACAAGTTGCCTGCTGCGTTGTCTCCTAAGTTCCCATTTTGGCAGAAATTGGGTAGGGATTTGTATCATTGGGCTGGGAACTGGTGCAGCATAGTGCCACGGGTTAAGCTGTGAGCCAGGAAGTCCCTGGTTCATTTCCTGCCCTTTGACTCCCTGGGTGGTCACTTGGGTGAGCCACGGTTTGCTTGACTTGAGACCCCGCCTGCAGCATCCATCCCTGTCACCATAATGTGGCTGGCTCCTCTCCCGGTGACACAAACAGCACAATGGGGCCAGCCACAGTGGGTTCCGTCGATGTGGCCAAAGCTCTAGATACATCAAACAATAAAACCTCTTCCCTATTTGGCCTCCCCAAAGGGAAGTGTGTGTCTCCCCCCCCTCCACCCCAGGGAGAAAAGACTGCATGTATGTTTTCTTCCTGCTGCTATGGGATCCTGCAGGAGTGAGAGAAGTGCGTGGGGCACAAGCCCTGCAGCTGGCTTTTTGGGGGGTGTTTTTTTTTTTTTAACCCAGTCTTTATTAGAAAATAGCAAATTTAGAGAAACTCCATTGAAAGAACACAAAGTAAAATACAAAGGCGATACAGGCAGAATATAAGCAGCCCCTGCAGCTGTTGGGAGCAAGCTACTTTCTTTGCTTTAGTATAAAGCAGATATTGAGATCTGGCACCCTGTGTCTGAGCCAGGAAAAGAAGAGGCTGTCCCATAAGAGCCAGCCTGAGCCCTAGGAAAACCCTCTGCTTTGCAAGCTCACCTGTGGCCGTGCGCATGCATGCTGGGAGGCACTTCCTTAACCCACGGCAGAGGGGAACTGGTCAAATGGGGAGCCAAATCGCTCCTCTGCTGGCTTCCGTAGCTCGGGCATTGAAAGCTAGATGGCTGTTTCAGAAGCCAAATAAGAGGAATGCTGCTTTCTCAGATTCTGCAGCTCTAGAATTTGGCCCCTTCTGAGGGCTGGTGAGGAGCCCCCAGCCCCTTTTGTGCTCTCCGACTCTTGGGCGGTTTTTTTAGAACTTTGGGTCTAGAGCAGGGGTGTCAAACATAAGGCCTGGGAGCTGGAGCCGGCCTGAACAGCGGGAAGGTGAGGCAAGGTCAACTCGTAGTTGGAAAGGATCCCTCTGTGGCTCTTGCTCTCGGCTTCATTCTCACTGAGGAACGTTTCCCGGCGCTTGGCTTGTCCTTAGTCCTCTTAGTCTGCTGCTCGTGGTTCTGACCTTGACCCTGGCTGAGGTCATAAATCTGGCCGTCCCTCATACGGTCACATCCTTACAGCTTGGTGGGCTCCATGCTGAGCCTGGAAAAGCTGAAGATCACTTTTTTAGTGGACGTATTCCAGCGTGGTTGCATCCCACAACTCAAACAGGGCACAAGTTTTCAAGGTGCTAGATTGAGAACTCCTTACGTGGACACTGTTCCAGCACTTCAGGATAACTAATATTTAATTTGCTACGATGTTTTATGAATGATTTTAATTGTATTTATGTATGTATCTTATGTAAGCCGCCCTGAGCCTGCTTTGGCGGGGAGGACGGGGTATAAATTGGATGAATGAATGAATGTCCAGGGTTCTTATGTGGCCTGCAAGCAACTAGTGCAAGGGAGGGAACAGGAGACTGCTTGGGGGGGGGGAGTGGGCGGAGCCACTCTGTGGCTTCAGCGGGGTGGGATAACCTTGCCTGCAACAGTCAAGCAGCGTGAGGAGCGTCTGGCCAATGCTGCACCGCTGGCTCTCCAGTCCACCCATGTGGGTTTTCCTTTGCACCTCCCTCCTCCCAGCCCATGCAGCCCTGCAGTGAGGATACACCAACTCAGAGCTTACCAGCTGCTGTCCTTTATACAGTTTCTGTCTCCACTACCTGGCATTATGTTTTATGGCACACACACCCTGGCCTGACAAAGTGACATTTATGTCAGATCCGGCCCTCGTAACAAATGAGTTCGTCACCTCTGGTCCTAGAGGGTCATGTTGTGTTTCCCTGCATTAGAAGCAGAACCCCGGAGTTCTGAAACTCAGCTTGGCATGTGGGGAAATTGCAACACCCCCCCCCCTTTTTTTTTGGTAGTGTGCTATACCTGTACCTCCGAAATTCAGCCTTACATTTTGGCTGCTGTGTGACAGAGTGTTGGACTAGATGGGCCATTGGCCTGATTCAACATTGGCTTCTCTTATGTTCTTATGTTCAGTCACATTTTCCTGAGAGACTGTGGTCAGGAAGCAAGCTAACAATAATCCACAGTGTGAGCTAAAGCCCCTTACGTGGTGCTTGTAATTTGTATTTACAGAATATATCCGTGAAGCTGTTTCGAGCCTTCAAAGCGGTGTCCAAACATTAAGTATCATTACTGAGTTTGGTGGGTGGATAAAAGCCACAGACTGTAACTGCATTCGACGCTCTGAATCTTGAGGTATTGATTCAGAGCTAGTTGCTGATACGAGCTGGATTTCCATCCGGCTGTGGTCTAGGCCAGTCTGTGCTTCACTCCTGTACCCCACTGTGCCGTTGGATTTGGCCAACCCACTTTGGCAAGCTGAAGATGTTTTATAACTGGTGTGTGTGCACACTGGCTATAAACCAGCTCTAAAGGCTGAAATGAAGTGTTGGTTATGTGCACCTAAGGATCTCTCCTTGGAGACGGAACTGCCTCGGTATTTGCTTTTCTCAACATAAATGCAACTGGCAGTTTCCAGCTGCACGGCCTTTTTGTTGAAAACGGACTCTTTTTTTCCGAAGGTGTGCATTACTTAAATACTGAATTGAGATGATTACAGTCTTCCTGTTACAGTAACATAATCTCTGAAAGAGTAAAATCTCATTCAAGCTGATTCTAAACATGTCAGGTGGAAGGGTTCAAGGGGTTACCCTTGGGAAGTGTGCGCTAGCCAGGTTCTTTGTTTGGCTGGCATAAATGAAGCTTGGAGAGAGTTGAGTTGCAAGAGCTTTAAATCTGGATCCGGTGCAACCTGTGGATTAATTCTTCACCTCGTGTCTTTAGATGACTCGCTGTTCTTCTACGTACAGCTTGAGTGGCTCGTTTAAGCGCATTGTTAGCGTGCACCGTTCCAACTCTGATGGGAGCTCCCAAAGCTCTAGGCCTCGACCTGTGATCTCTGCTTCCCTTGGGCTAGAAGGGCAGGCTGCTTCCAGCCCCGAACGCTTGGACAGCCACTCCTCGGGCAGGCCGTGCCCGATCATCACCACCAAGATCGACGAGTGTGGTGACCACCAGAGCGTTGCCTGAAGTGAGCTCAGTAACCTTCTGTTGGGCACTTTGGGGAAACACAGTGGCTTCGCTTCCATAGGGCACATGGTCTGTCCATTCCCCTTCAGGTGCATGGTTATTCTCGGTCTCTGTGCACGGTCTTCTTCCTCACACGCGGTTCGTAGTTCATTCTTAAGTTAAAACCTCCAAAGGAAGTTTAGAAAACTAGTTAAGGGCCAAAAGTTAAAAACATCAATAGGTATAGACCAAAGTACACATGTTTATTTCAGAAACACATAAAAACCTTGTAGGGGCCCAAATAAATTCTCATAAAATAATCAAAGTGACAAATGCACAAAAAGGGACAATATTTGACCTGACGTATTTCGGCCCACAAGAGCCTTCTTCGGAGGTCTAATAGTGCAGAATACAACATGCAACAAAAGTCCCTGTTACCCTTGTAAACAATTGATATAGTACCAAAAATGGAATGTTCCAATCTGGAATTGAATGATACGCACAAAGAATTGTATCTGGCCTTATGTCAGAAGCAACTGCATATACTGAAGGTAGTAATAGTACCAATATGTTCCTTCCAGTTCGGTTCCTAAGAGTACAAGTAAAATGGCCTTACCATGGCCAATGTGACATCAATATGCACCCTCTAAAGGGACTGCACAAGAGAGCCGAAAACAGCCGATTGGTGAGGAGGCTGCTCCCTACCAGCTCAGCTGTTTTGGGCTGTCTTCTGCAGTTTAAAGGGACTGCACAAGACAGGCCAAAACAGCTGAGTGGTGGGGAGCAAGCTGCTCCCCTGGTTAAATTAGTTGGGGGGGGGCTTTTTGCAAATCCCATTTAAAGGGATTGTGGTCCCTTTCAATGGGGTCTGCAGGGTCATGAACAATTCAGTTCACAAACAGATCTCCTGGTTCAGTTCGTGGTTCGGTTCACATATTGGCCACGGACTGAACTGCATTTTCCCAGTTTGTGCAAACCCTATTTAAAGGGACTGCGGTCCCTTTCAACGGGGTCTGCAGGGTCACGAACCAGTTCATGGTTTGGTTCACAGTTTGGCCACGAACTGAATTGCATTTTCCCAGTTTGTGCCCATCCCTAGCCCCAACTTCCTTGTCTTGTGTCTGGACTGTAGCAGAAAGATTGGTGTTGGTACCACAGGGGATGTAAATGAGAGGGTGACCTGCAGAACAATAATGTTTTTGGGGCAGTGTGGTGGTGGTGGTGGTTAGTTCTAATCTCAGTCATCTCTTTCATGAGCCAGAGGTACACTCCTCCGGTGGAAAGAGCATTGCCTTGCCATAAGACATTCTTCCAACTTGTTCTAGGGGAATGCTCTGAACTTGCTTCTGCTAAGTGGAACATTATGGTTTAATCTCAGTTGGCACATTACCAGAACTGGTTGTGGGTGATCAAAATGTAGGGAAACAAGCCTGGAAGCCTGTCAATATAAAAATTAACACTGGAGGGTTTTTAGCAGTTTAGGAGTTGAAGTTTGGGAGTTCTTTGACCTCCCAGCTAAAGGCAAAGTGGCAATTTGTATATAGGCTTGAAAATACTTCTGGGGCAGAATGACCTTGTGCCCTGGTTAAGCAGTGAGTGAGGTCTTGTTCCTCTTGAAGCTTGGCTGTGCTGTGGGACCTTTATGTTGGAAAACTGAGGGAGATGTTTATATCACAAGAACATGAAACTCACAGGGATAAAAGGCTTAGGTGGGAAGTTGCTAACCAGTGTTAAATGCAAATCATGTACCTCTTGGAAGAAGACTGGCTTAAAAGCATTATAATTTGGACAGCTTTCCAGAATCTCCAGAAGATTCACATTTGGACAGATTAAAAAATTTCTCTGAAATCGATCCAAATGTGTGAAACATACCAAAAAAATCTAAATTGGAAAAAAATGGGGCGGAACAAAAAAATTGTCCCTAAATTCTCTTTTTACAGTCCTGTCGAGAGGTATTTCTGCCTGCAGGATAAATGTTTTGTTAACACTTCTTGGTTTCTTTCAACAGGGCATTCACTCACCTTCCCTGGTCAACCTTCAATCAGCATTTGAAAAGAGAAGCCATACTTTAAGTCGATCAACAACTCACTTGATATGAAATGGGTGGGAGATGGAGCTGTGACTTAAAAATTGTGACTGACAGCCCTGGCCCCGACTGTTCAAGCGACCAGTTACTGACATGAATAGTGGTACTTAGTTAGCACTTAGTGGGCAGTTAGCAAGCTTTTTAGATAACACTAAGCTAGTCACCAAGAATTGTCTGATTTGTCCAGAAAACAAATGAGAGAACTGGAACTTGGTTATGGGTATTATAGATTCCTTTTGCACAGATTACCTTATTACATGATGGAAATATTTTGCTCAGTGTAAAATAAAGAGGCATAGGAACCATTTACTAAAGAAATAAAAATAAATAACTTTAGGAGTTGCTAACTGTTGCCTCTGCCGGCTGAGAAAAGTGAAGTTTGCTTTTGAAATGGGCTTTGTATATTATCAGTTGGATTCATTTAACTTAACTAATGCACGGAACAATGTTTAAAATGCTTCAGACTTCCAGTACTTGCACGAAGCCTGCTTTTATAGGCTGTTTAAGCAGGTTTGTACAAGCACGACTTTGCTTCTGGCATGGTGACACTGCATTGGTGGTGATGGTTTGATGGAAACGTGCAACGTTTTCACCTATATATGAATTGATCTCACCTCATTTAGCTGCTAGGAATAATTTTGTCCAACAAAATGGCGAAGCCCCCCAGGAAAAAACAATCACTGTAATTAATTGTATTTATAGTCCTTGAATGGAGACCAATTTTAAAAGTGATCTCCAAAACTTAGTGAAACACTTTTTTAATATATATACAGACCATTCATGCACAGATTTTGGTATGAAGATGTAGATCTGACTTCAATATCCTTCGCTGCTATTTTTTTATTCATAGGTTTTCATTTAAAAAGTCATCCCATTTTCCCTGTTCCTCTATTTTCTTTGTAATTTAAGGTTTCAGAACGTGTTATACACTCTAGAAATGAAGTTTCTGCATGTCATTAACTTTGTTTCTTGTTGCCTATATTTAGAGACGGGTAGGCGGCTGGGACTTTTGATTCTTTTAACTATACAAGCTACTTACTTGTATGTGTAAATTGTGCCACTTCTGTATTTTTTATATTCTGTATTGGCAGGAACTTTGTAAATAAACTGAACTGTTGACATTGCTCAGTTTGCTCTTTGACGGCATAACACCATGATTTCTTTTAAACCCCCCCCAAAACCCCAGAAATCACACTTTAAAATATTATGCATGTTCCATATCCTAGCAACACACAATCTATTCAGTTGCTGTTAAGGGGCGGGGGGTGGGGGGAGTTAGCCCATTAGGTTACAGTTTTGTTCCAGTGGGGAACTGGCAAAGGATGGGAGTGTTCACATGTAAATTTTAAAATGGGGGATGAGAACATCTCACTGTTGAATTGCTGCTGCTCTTTTCTACTTTTGATTAGTTACTCAACCAAATAGCTGTTTTTATTGGGAGACTCAAATATTGCTGAGACTTCCTAGCAGAATTCAGTAATTCTTATTTTGCTTGGGGGGCTTCTAGTGTCCTGGCCCCACTGATGGGCCTCCTGATGGCACCTGGTATTTTTGGCCACTGTGTGATAGAGTGTTGGACTAGATGGGCCATTGGCCTGATCCAACATTGGCTTCTCTTACGTTCTTATGAGGAGAAACGGAAGGACATCTGCCGGTCAGAAGATAAGACACAAAGATACAGATTTTTCTTGGCAAGGGAGCTCTTCCATGGTTTGTAAAAGGGGCAGTTCTCCAGTTATTGCCAGAGTAGTGAAAAATCTTTGTGTATGTGGCAGCTGCAAAGCCACCTACTGAAATAGGTTAAGCTACAGTGAAGTACTAGAACCAAAGAAGATGATGGCGTTGATAGACTTGGTCAACAGCATCTCTCTGAGGATGAGGAAGAATCAAAGGACAGATGGGAACTGTCCAGTTCCTGGTGACCATGGCAACTTTTATCCCCCCCCCCCCCGATTTCACAAGATCAACTCAGCCCAAACATTGTCATGCCTCATACGATTAGCAACAATTTGTGGGCGAGGTGGCTGGGAGAGGAAAAGATAGGGAAGCTTAATTGGAAGAAATCCGGTTCCATCGACAAGCCACAGAATGTCCAGAGATGTGAAGTTTAACATTCCTTTTCTTTTTTTAAAAAAAGGCCACAGTGGTTTGCCTACCCCGTGAGCATAATGAAGTCCAGTCTTCAAACTGTGGTTTTAAATGTAGGGAACTGTTTTGCAGGTGAGTGGCACATCACGCCTGCTCCCAGATCATCATCTACGTCGGCCCCGTAAGCAAATGTTCCAGTCAACTCAATTCTATTTACAGTTTGTGGTACTCTTTTGACTAGGTGTATATTCTCTCACTGCAAGCTATTAAAGTACTTGTGGATGCGGGTGATTCATCTCTGTTCCTTGCTGGAGAGAAGTGGGGGAGAGATTGGAACAGTAAGAGTGTGTTCCTCTATCTCAACAGGATGTGCCAGAGCGAAGATGACTGGCTGGCACTCCAGGCAGAGAGCTGGTTTAGTTCTCTGGGTTTCTAAAATATTTTGCTGGGTATGTTTTGAGACTTTTTGACATCTGAAAGTAGTAACAAACCCAAACTGTGTATAAAAGGTGTAGGTGATCTTTTTTTTTAAAGCAAGCACACTGGAATGCTTTTCCATGGAAATAAATTACCTCAAGTTTGAGGGGTTGTATTTAAAACAATAAGTCTGCCTTCCAGGTAGTTTGGTGTAGCGGTTAAGTGCGCAGACTCTAATCTGGGAGAACTGGGTTTGATTCCCCACTCCTCCACTTGCACCTGCTGATGTGACCTTGGGTTAGTCACAAGCCCTGGCACAGCTGTTCCTGAAAAAGAGCCGTTTCTGTCAGAGCTCTCTCAGCCTCACCTACCTCACAGGGTGTCTGTTGTGGGGAGGGGAAGGGAGAGGTGTTTGTAAGCTGCTCTGAGACTCCTTTGGGTATTGAAGGGCGGGGTATAAATCCAATCTCTTCTTCTTCCTCCCAGATAACTGGTTGATCTGCTTGGTGCAACTTCCTGGTTTTCCCAAGAGGGGGGAAAAAGGCCAAAAATGTAGCTATATTTTAAAAAACTGGCATAACATTCTTCGGTGCTGCTGCTCTCAGCATAAAGGTGCTTCTTGTTTTTTGCGGACAGTGCCCTTTTGAAGTAATGCAGGACGACCACTTGTTTGTGGCACCGATTTTTCAGGTTTTAATCCTGTGCTGCAGGAGCAGAGAGCTGCACTGCATGAACAGTGACTGTTCTGCCTCCTCTCCTGCTGCAGTTGTCAGTTCCCCTTAAAATTGTGCTCTCCTGGGTCAGGCACATCATGGGGGTCAAGCAGAGACAGTGGGATATACTGGTAGTCTTGGACTAGGATCCCTGAGACCCAGCTTCAAATCCCCACTTGTGCCAGGGAAGCTTGCAGGGTGATTTTGGACCAGTCGCACAGCGCTCAGCCTAATCTGCATCTCGGGGTTGCTTGTGAGGATAAAATGGAGGAGAGGAGAGGGATACAAGCTGCTCTGAGGTCCCCACTGGGTAGAAAGCTGGGGTACAAAGGACGTAAAAGTACGGGGCTGTAGGAGCAGGGGTTTGCTCTCCCCCTTCCTCTTGTGGTTTGAAGTGTCTATCACATGGGGAAAGGGAAGATGAGTACCCACACTTCCTTCTCCTAAGGCTATAAGTACAGAAAGATGTGGGGATGGGTTGCTCATTCTTCATCCCCATTTCCCAGCAGGTGCTTGCTTACCATGCAACTTGCATGACTCAACCAGGTCTGAATTCCCATTGTGGAAAAATTGGGAGGGGGGCAGATAAAAGTTGGGAAGGAGAGAAAGAAGCAGGGAAAGTGGAGGATATGGGGGCTGCCAGGAAGAGGGGAAGAGGAAGCAGTGTGAGAAAGGAATACCAGGGGGAAGTAAGGTGCCCCCGGCAAGTCCTTTCAGGTTTCCGACTGTGCCCTGTTCAGCTGGGTCCACAGGACTTGGTCAGGATTTTCAGGGGAGGGAAGGAAGGAAAGCTGAAGACAGGGGAATAGGTAAAGGGACATTGGCCTAATGGGTGGGGAGAGAAGGAAGCAGGAAAGGTGGAGAGGACTCTGGGTGAAGGAAGAGGAAGGAGAGAAGTTGGTTTTTATACCTTGCTTTTCTCTACCCTAAGGAGTCTCAGAGTGGCTGACAATCACCTTCCCTTCCTCTCCCCAACACAGGCACCTTGTGAGGCAGGTGGGGCTGAGAGAGTTCTGAGAGAACTGGGACTGGCCCAAGGTCCCCCAGCAGGCTTCATGTGGAGGAGTCAGGAATCCAACCTGGTTCTCCAGATGAGAGTCTGCCACTCTTCACCACTACCCCATACTGGGGGAATAGTGAGGGAGGGGAAATGCAATGCCTCTCCTCCACAAATCCTTGCAGGTCCCCCTCTTGTAATTATTATTTTCTGTTTGGTTCAGAATCCTGGGAGCTGTTGATGTGCTCTTTGTCTCTCCTCAGCCGAAGCACCTAGCTGTTGCTCTGCATTAACCTAGTTAGAGAGCCTTCTGGAGTGCAAAATAAATCATGTGACTCCTGGGTTTCCATTCCGGGCACCTGCTTAAAAAACGATGGTGCCTGTTTTGCCACTGCTGGTGCTGGCGGCGGGGGGGGGCGCTAACTACCTCTCAGCACCAGGATCTTTATAAACATGCCAGCTCCCTTTTCTCGTGGCCTAAAGAGGAAGTGATTTATTGACTGGATGGGATTGCAGGCGCCTGCAACGCTCTTTTTTTTGCTACACTGTGACGGCTAAAGATAATATTCCGCTCTACTTTCTGCAGTGGCCCAGCCTGGAGTGCATGTAAATATAAGCACAATTGATTTCTTTAAAGTGTGTGTTTCCCCCGCTGCCCCGCCAAATCCTCCCTGCTGTGATGGTTTGCACATTACGGTTGGAACGGCTGAGAAATCAGGGCTGGCTCCCTAATTAGACAGAGGTCTCCATTCGGAAGCTTTTTGCAAAGCTCTAATTATTAGCAATGTTGCTGTGGCTTAAACAGTTCCTAGTATAGGGTGTTTTGGACTGCCAGACTATTGTTGATCCCGCAGGCCTGTAGACATGCATGCCGATTCTCGATGTCCTGTCACACTTGACTGTGACCAAGCGTGCAAACAAAGTGGTGGAAAAGGGCACCCTCAACCCATGATCCTGCCTTCCACTAGCCCTGTTCACATGTTACAGTGAATCCTGCCATATGCACATATACATCTGCTTGTAAGAAAGAGCCAACAAGTGTTCACTTCACAAATGAAACCAGTGCCTGGGTAAATGTAGAGTTTCAATCGCACCTTCAGCTATTATGTGTATTGAACTTAATATAAGAATTACTCAAGGCATTAATAAAGGAAAATCACTTGTACCCTGTAACTTTTGAGCAGGGCTACAAAAGCGCACTGTTGGTCCACCAAAGCCAGTCTTTTTTACATAAGACAAGCCAATGTTGGATCAGGCCAATGGCCCATCCAGTCCAACACTCTGTCACACAGCAGCCAAAAATACCAGGTGCCATCAGGAGGTCCACCAGTGGGGCCAGGACACTAGAAGCCCTCCCACTGCTGCCCCCCCCAGCACCAAGAATACAGAGTATCCCTTGCCCCAGACTCCCTATCTATATCTCATGGCTAATAGCCACTGATGGACCTCTGCTCCATGTAGTTATCTAATTCCCTCTTGAAGCTGTCCATGCTTGTAGCCGCCACCACCTCCTGTGGCAGTGGATTCCAAGTGTTAATCAATGTTTGGGTGAAGAAGTACTTCCTTTTATCCATTCTAACCGGACCGCTCAGCAATTTCATTGAGTGCCCAGGAGTTCTTGTATTGTGAGAAAGGGGGAAAAGTACCTCTTTCTCTACCTGCTCTATCCCATGCATTATCTTATAAACCTCGATCATGTCACCTCTCAGTCGTTTCTCCAAGCTAAAGAGCCCCAAGCACCTCAACCTTTCCTCATAAGGAAAGTTCGCCAGCCTTTTATCATTCTAGTTGCCTTTTTCTGCATTTTTTCCAAAGCTATTTCCTTTTTAAGGTGTGGTGACCAGAACTGTACACAGTATTCCAAATGAGATCACACCATTGATTTATATAGGGACATTATATTATCTGTTTTCAATAATCCCCAGCATAGCATTGGCCTTTTTTATTGCAGTCGCACACTGTCTTGACATTTTCAGTGAGTTATCTACTACAACTCTTGTTCAGTCTCTGCCAGTTCGGACCCCATCAATGTGTATTTATAGTTAGGATTTTTGGCGCCAATGTGCATCACCTTACACTTGGCCACATTGAACCCTATTTGCCACGTAGACGCCCACTCACCCATTCTCAACAGATCCCTTTGGAGTGCCTCACACTCCTCCCTGGTTTTCACCACCCTGAACAACTTCGTGTCATCTGCAAATTTAGCCACTTCACGGCTTACTCCCAACTCCAAATCATTAATGAACAAGTTGAAAAGTATACCATCAATGTGTATTTATAGTTAGGATTTTTGGCGCCAATGTGCATCACCTTACACTTGGCCACATTGAACCCTATTTGCCATGTAGACGCCCACTCACCCATTCTCAACAGATCTCTTTGGAGTGCCTCACACTCCTCCCTGGTTTTCACCACCCTGAACAACTTCGTGTCATCTGCAAATTTAGCCACTTCACGGTTTACTCCCAACTCCAAATCATTAATGAACAAGTTGAAAAGTATACCATCAATGTGTATTTATAGTTAGGATTTTTGGCGCCAATGTGCATCACCTTACACTTGGCCACATTGAACCCTATTTGCCACGTAGATGCCCACTCACCCATTCTCAACAGATCCCTTTGGAGTGCCTCACAATCCTCCCTGGTTTTCACCACCCTGAACAACTTCGTGTCATCTGCAAATTTAGCCACTTCACGGCTTACTCCCAATTCCAAATCATTAATGAACAAATTTAAAAGCATTGGACCGAGTACTGATCCCTGTGGTACCCCACTGCTTACAACCTTCCACTGAGAAAATTGCCCAGTTATACTCACTCTCTGTTGCAGTGGCTCTCCAGAGTGTCAGTAGTGTTGCCAGTCTCCTGGCGGCACCTGGAGATCTCCAGCTGTTACAACTGATCTCCAGGCGACCTAGACCAGTTCCCCTAGAGAAAATGGCTGCTTTGTAGGGTGGACTTTATGGCATTATACCCTGCCCTTCACGAACTCTGCCTCTGAAATCTCCAGGGATTTCCCAACCCAGACCTGGCAACCCAAGGTCTTGGGCAAAGGCCTCTTACATCACCAGCTGCCTGAGCCTTTTAACTGGAGATGGTGAGGATAAGGCCATGCTTGCCCTAGGCAAAGCTTCCTCACATTAGGCTAGGATGTGTCTCTATTCTTTCTTCTGTTTTCTGAACAGTTGCCGTCTGCCCCTGTGAGAGAAAGAAGTACTTCTCTCCCTTTCTTACAGTACCAGAACTTGTGGGCATGCAATGAAATTGTTGAGCAGTCGGGTTAGAACAGATAAAAGGAAGTCCTTCTTCACCCAAAGAGTGATTAACACATGGAATTCACTGCCACAGGAGGTGGTGGCGGCTACAAGCATGGATGGCTTCAAGAGGGAATTGGATAAATAGATGGAGCAGAGGTCCATCAGTGGCTGTTAGCTACAAGGTATAGATAGGAAGAGTCTGGGGCAAGTGAGGCTCTGTATTCTTGGTGCTTGGGGGGTCAACAGTGGGAGGGCTTCTAGTGTCCTGGCCCCACTGGTGGACTTCCTGATGGAACTTAGCATTTTTGGCCACTGTGTGACAGAGTGTTGGACTGGATGGACCATTGGCCTGAGCCAACACTGGCTTCTCATTTGTTCTTATGAGGGGAAATTGAGCACTGAGCTGAATCTGCTTGCCCTCTCAGGCAGTGGGTGGCCTCAACCCCAGGGGGAGGCAATGTGCCCCCCCAGTCACTGAAAATGCTGAGAGCTTCTCTACACCCACATAGGGGCATTTTGCTGACAGAAACTCTCTCATTTAACTACCCACAACGCTTTCTTTCTGTGTTTCCTGCAAGGAGGTGACACACAATTCTTCCTCCATTTTATTCACACAACTCTCTGATGCTGGAGGTCAGGCAGTGTGAATGAGGGAGAAACAGACAGACCCACCCACTGAACGTCCCTTAGCGTGCTTTATGCCTGAATGGGAGTTTGAATCCAGGTGATACCAGCTCACACTGGAACTCTGAAATGGGCTCTTATGTATTATCTAGAAAATTTATATGCCACTTTCCCACATACCTTTCCAAGGGACCTCATGAAGTAAAAGCATTACAGTCAAATCATAAAAACAGCATCAACAGTAAGTCATGCGAACAAGCCAGAGTGGTAAAAACAGCATAAAACAACATTTTGCAGACTAAAACGATATTCATAAAACAGTACTCAGTCTAGAAGTAGCTCAAAAAAGATGGAACCCTGTCATAATGTCTTTGTACCTTTTGATATGTCCTCAGAGTATTATAATTTGTATTAATAAGTAGAGGCATCTTTTCTCTGTCTCTGGTTATGGGATTCTAATGTTCATAAGACACCTAGGCCATTTTAAATAGTATGTCCATTGGTGTATATATCATTTGTTTTAACGAATGTTCTTTTAAAGCCACTTTTGGCCAGAGATAGAGAGGTGCTGAATAGCGCATCAATGCCTCAGCACATCTCCCGCATGTACCAGTTTTCATATGGGTCTCATCAGCCATATCTCCACGAGGGACAATAAGCCCATTTTAACTTTCATCTACAGAGTGGGACAGTTCACCCACCAGGGCTTGATGCCGTCTCTGAATTTAATTTATTCCCCAACACTGGAACAATCCTAACAAGGACCAGAATGTTAAACGAACAATAGAAAGAAGAAAGTAATGTGTAGGCGTCCTTTGAGACGGTCGGCATCTACTATCTACAGAGGCCCTCTCTTGACGAGTGGGGAAAACCATGTTAGGTGGAAGGCTTCACAGAAATGGCTGCTAGTATTTAAAAAGTTACTCAAACTCGATCCACACTCGGAGCTCATTAAAAGTGGCCTTTCTGTTCGAAAGAATAAGGACGTCCCAAGGCAAAGCAGCCTCGGGTAATTGTAATTAAAGGTAATTAAAGCTATCGCACTATGCTCTGATATGGGTGAAATCTGTAATTTTTCTAAGATAAAATTGGGTCTCTCTGATCTGTGGAATTGAATGGAAACTGCAAAGGAAAGGGGGAATATGATTCCTTCATGGTTGGAAATGTGCCTCTGACAATGTTCACAAAATGGACCTGGGGTTTTTTTGGGGGGCTCTGATCTAGCAAGTGAAGATGCACAAAGCTGCCATCTACTGAGTTAGACCCTTGGTATATCCAGGTCGGTATTGTCTGCTCAGACTGGCAGCAACTCTCCAGGACTTTAAGTTGAGGTCTTTCACATCACTTACTGCCTGATCCTTTTAATTAGACTGAACCTGGGACCTTTGCATCCATAACAGATGCTCTGCTGCTGAGCCATGACCCCCCTCCAGCTGATGGCAGTTCGAAGAGTATTCATGATATTCTCCCCCCCCCAGCTTCTTCCTGTGATAGGCTGACTGCAGATGTCCAGGCCTGATGTTAGTCCACCACACATCTCCTAATTTGGACCCCGGTGACAGCAAAAATACCAGTATGCTGTTATTTTTTTATGAGTGATGTTGTGGATATAGTGTATCTGGATTTCAGTAAAGCATTTGACAAAGTTTCTCATGATATCCTTGAGGATAAGCTGGTTAAGTGTGGGCTGGATGGAGCAACTGTTGGATGGATTCATGGTTGGTTGAAAAATCGTACCCAATGAGTGCTCGTAAATGGCTCTGCAGATGTCCAGGCCTTACTTTGTTTACTTACATTTGTTCTCTATAGTGGGAAAACTTACTTTTTCCCCACTATAGAGAACAATGGGGGAATAGGGGCAACCTATTTGGGGGCCTATAGAATTGGACCCCCTGATCCAATGTTCTTGAAACTTGGTGGGTATCTTGTAGAGAGGCTCCATCAGCTACCCTGTGAGGTTGGAGCCTCTCCCTCAAACCCCTCCCCTCCAGCCCCAGAATATACCCTATGTTTTCACCATTGACTTCAATGGCCCATAGGATATAATGGAGCTGAAATTGACATGCGGCTGCCTGAAAGACTCTCGGGGACGCCGGCTGGGGGCGGGGCTTGGCTCCTGAGCTCCCCGAGCTGCGCTCCGGTGCGCTTCCCCCCCAAAAGACCCCTGAAGAAAGCTAATGCAATCTTAGGATGCATTAACAGAAGCATTGTGTCCAGATCCCGGGAGGTGGTAGTTCCACTCTATTCTGCTATGGTCAGGCCTCAACTGGAGTACTGTGTCAAGTTTTGGGCACCACATTTTAGGAAGGATGTTGACAAGCTTGAGTGTGTCCAGAAGAGGGCAACCAGGATGGTGAGAGGGTTGGAATCCAAGTCTTATGAGGAAAGGCTGAAAGAGTTGGGTATGTTTAGCCTGAGAAAGA
Source organism: Gekko gecko (assembly GCA_029375565.1). Lineage (NCBI taxonomy): Eukaryota > Metazoa > Chordata > Lepidosauria > Squamata > Gekkonidae > Gekko > Gekko gecko. The sequence continues at coordinate 133,231,752 of JAPDNY010000008.1, read as the reverse complement.
GAAGACTTAGAGGGGACATGATTGCAGTCTTTGAATATTTGAAGGGCTGTCATGTAGAAGATGGAGCAGATCTATTCTCTCTCGCTCCAGATTGCATGACTAGATCGAATGGGTGGAAATTACAAGGGAGTCGTTACCGGCTAGATATCAGGAGAAACTTCCTAACTGTACGAGTGGTTGAGCAGTGGAACAGACTGCCTCAGGAGGTGGTGGATGCTCCTTTGCTGGACATTTTGAAGCGAAGACTGGACGACCATCTTTCAGGTATGTTGTAGGTATGTAGGTATGTAAGGTTATCTTTCAGTTATGCTCCTGCAGAGTGCAGGGGGTTGTACTAGATGACCTGCAAGGTCCCTTCCAACTCTAACATTCTATGATTCTATGATGTGTTTATACCTGTTGCTCCATAATGCTAAGTTCTTTACAACTGTTTTACTTTGGGCCACAAGTTATGATACGGTTGCCTTGTGGTAATAATTCTAGTTAAATGTTGACTAGTTGCAACCAGCCCTAATCTGGATAGCCCAGGCTACCCAATCTTGTCTGATCTCGGAAGCTAAGCAAGGCCAGCCCCGGTCAATATTTGGTTGGGAGACCATTAATGAACATCAGGATCGCAACACGGAGGCACACAATGGCAAACCCACCTCTGAGTGGTTCTGGCCTCGAAAGCCCCATGGGGTTGCCATAAGTCAGCTGTGACTTGGCAGCAAAAAAAAAAAAGTTACAACCAAATTATGGTGACCCCTATGGGGTTTTCAGGGCAGGTGATAGGTAGAGGTGGTTGCCGTTGCCTGCATCTGCATAGCAACCCTGGTCTTCCTTGGTGGTCTCCTAGCCACGTACTAACCATGGTTAACCCTACTCAGCTTCCGTCCTCTGATGAGCTAGTCTGAGCTATTCAGGCTGCTTGCCAGACAGTGGGTGAGTTAAAAGTTTTGGTCCTGCATGCAGACTGGGCAAGTTTTTCCATGCCATCAATCTACCCAGAGAGAAGATGCACAGCAACGGCTTTCCATTGAGGTGCTACCTTTGTACTTATGAGTTGCCTTTCTACATCAGTTCCACCTTGTCTAGGATTCTCTTCCCAATAGCGTCCATCCGGGTGCCCCTGGGTGCTCCAAAGCAAGATGTGAAGTAATGCACATCTTCTGTTTTATCCCCAGTAACGGGTGTCCAGATGTATACTGAGTCTGTGTTTAGAGGATCCATTTAACTGTGAGAGACTTGCCGCTCTACAGATTTTTCCAAAGTGGAACTGACAATGCAATCCTAAGCAGAGTTACATCTCTCTAAGTCCACTGAAGTGAATGAGCTTAGAAGGGTGCAACTCTGTGTAGGGACTGAACTAGAAATTCATTAAGTTCAGCTTAGGTTGTAAGAAGAAGAAATGGTAGCGTGAGAATGGTAGGAAAATGTCTACCTAGGGCAATTTAAGAACATGAGAACATAAGAGAAGCCAATGTTGGATCAGGCCAACGGCCCATCTAGTCCAACACTCTGTCACACAGCGGCCAAAATATACCAGGTGCCATCAGGAGGTCCAGCAGTGGGGCCAGGGCACCAGAAGCCCTCCCACTGCTGCCCCCTCCAGCACCAAGGATAGAGTGCATCACCTGCCCCAGACTGAGAGTTCCCATCTATACCCTGTGGCTAATAGCCACTGGTGGACTTCTGCTCCATATGTTTATCTAATTCCCTCTTGAAACTGTCCATGCTTGCAGCTGCCACTACCTCCTGTGGCAGTGAATTCCATATGTTAATCACTCTTTGGGTGAAGAAGTACTTCCTTTTATCTGTTCTAACCCGACTGCTCAGCAATTTCATGGAGTGCCCACGAGTTCTTGAAATTTGAAATGGCCTCCATATAGTAAAAGGTAAAGGTAAAGGTTCCCTTGCTTGAAAGCCAGTCGAATCCGACTCTAGGGTTGCGGTGCTCAACTCCGTTTCAAAGCCGAAGAGCCAGCGCTGTCCGAAGACGTTTCCGTGGTCATGTGGCCAGCATGACTAAACACCAAGGTGCACGGAACGCTGTTACCTTCCCACCAAAGTGGTACCTATTTATCTACTTGCAATTTCTTGCTTTCGAACTGCTAGGTTGGCAGGAGCTGGAACTAGAGACAGGAGCTCACCCCGTCATGCGGCACCCGGGTCTCGAACTGCTGAACTGCTGACCTTCCACAGCCTGCAGTTCAGCGTCTTAACCACTTGAGCCACCGCAGCTCTGTAGTAGGTATATGTATAATGGACTGTCATGTCACAGCTGACTTATGGTGATGATATCAAGGGGCTTTCAAGGCAAGTGAGAAGCAGGGGTGGCTTTGCCATTGCCTTCCTCTGCAGAGTCTTCCTCGTGGTCCCCCTTCCAAGTGCGCCGCCCCTGCTTGGCTTCCAAGATCTGATGAGATCAGGCTGTACCACGTTGCCTTCCTTCCCAGTGTGTGTAATACATATGGGTTTTTCGTCCTCGTCTCTAAAAGTACTCACTTAACTTAGAGCACTTGTAAAAAATCACAGGGCCCTGGGTAACTGTGTAGCTCCACTAGCATTCCATGAATTCAAATGCCGGTTTAGTGTCTGCCTGGCACAAACCCCTGTCTGGGAGAGCGGTCTGCCTGTTCCAAAATAACACTGGAGAGCAGAGAGAAGACGGCAGGAATATTTATAATTATGACCCACCGTGTCCAGTTTTTCCATTGCATACAGGATCCAGACGACAAAGAAGCATATTGTCAAAGCGTTCGTCCATTGACTTTTTGTTGTGATCCTTGTCCATCCAGGACGGACCAACAACAAGAGTGCCACCCAGCGGAAATGCGGACTACTTACTACATCCAATTAAATCCAGAAAACTATGGCAGTCAAAGAGGGGGGGAAAGAAGATCCTGACATCTGAAAGTGCTCTAATATATCCAACAACGAGACAGCAGATGTACATCATCTTTATTTCAAAAAGGCCATGTACCTCTTTGTACCTGTCACAGACAAAGCAATGTGATGGTTTTAATGAGTACTAAAGGGTTGTCAGTGAAGAAATCCAGCAAAAGGCAGATTCCACGTGTCTTTATAAACTCTGAAGGCTGCGGATGAGGGTCGCAGATTCTCAGTGCCTGGCAAGATGATTGCGGAGCAACCGAGCACTCAGTGGAAAAGCTAACTGAGTGAAGAAATGGACCCTACAAGAGCTGGATTAGTATGGAAATGTCTTATGTCTGGGTCAAGAGAATGAAGCCACAACAGGCTGGTGATGATTTCGGACTCTCCATTCCCCAAACCGAGGGAGTGATCCATGTCCAGAGCAGTGGGCTTCTGGGCTCATACAGGAAATCGGCTGGTGAACCAATCAATGGAAACTAATATCTCCATGATGAATAAGACAGAGAACCAATATCACAGCATCAGCAGATGAGCTGGGGATGGATGAGCTTGGTTGTTCTGTCCCAGAGCTGCCTTGTAATTTACTGGTGGGAGGGAGAAGAGAGGCTACAATCTGGGGACTGAGATAGCTTTGCTGCTCTTCTGTGCTGCTGCAGTGAATATAAGAACATAAGCGAAGCCAATGTTAGGTCAGGCCAATGGCCCATCCAGTCCAACACTCTGTGTCACACAGTGGCCAAAAATACCAGGTGCCATCATGAGGTCCACCAGTGGGGCTAGGTCACTAGAAGCCCTCCCACTGTTGCCCTCCCCCAAGCACCAAGAATACAGGTCATCACTTGCCCCAGACTCTTCCTATCTATACCTTGTGACTACTAGCCACTGATGGACCTCTGCTCCATATGCTTATCCAATTCCCTCTTGAAGCCATCCATGCTTGTAGCTGCCACCACCTCCTGTGGCAGTGAATTCCATGTGTTAATCACTCTTTGGGTGAAGAAGGACTTCCTTTTATCCATTCTAACCTGACTGCTCAGCAGTTTCATTGCATGCCCACGAGCAAGAGCTGGAACTAGGTTGGCAGGAGCTGGAACTAGAGACGGGAGCTCACTCTGTCATGCAACACCTGGGTCTCGAACTGCTGAACTACTGACCTTCCACGGCCTGCAGTTCAGCGTCTTAACCACTTGAGCCACCGTAGCTCCTAACCACTTGGGTAAGTGGTATCAAAATACTCCGGTTTAAAGGGGGTTTGATCCGGAAAGTGGCTGGGGATGGTGTGCAGATGTTGAGCGTGTGAATGTGCACATAAAATCCATTCCTGAAGCATGCTGAAAGCGGACTAAATGACGTGTCTGAATGCACCCACTGTGTACCTAAACTTGGTAGCTGCCCCCAGGAATTAAAAATTCCAAATCTCTCTCTTTTGGTAGAATGACCTGGGGTCTGGGCACTTCAGAGGACTATGTGGCCCTGAGGAAGGACTATTCTGATTGCTGGGATAAGTTTAAAGTAAAATGATTTGTTTAATAAAGAACAAAATAGGTTTCTGGTTATTTTGAACTGTTGCTGATGAAAGGAACTTGTAAATATAACTAGCAAAGCTTGATGTCACAAACAGTCTCTCAAACTCCCAAAACTCCACTCTGACAGGTGTAGACACTCAGTCTAATCTCTCTGTCTGTCTGTCTGTCTCTCTCTCACATCTATATAGCCACACAGGCTAAACTCTTTGTTTTACTCAAACAAAATAGACTCAAAACTCATATTCACACAGACTAAACTGTTTGCCTTTTTCACACAGAATAGACTCAAAATCTCCTATAGTCACACAGACTATGCTCTCTCTCTAAACTTCACACACAGAATCACTTTCATAGACACCCCTCCTCCCACACTCTCAGTCATCAGCCAATCACATCACACTTGTCTCCCTCTATCACTCTTCTTATGGTACTGCAGTCAAACCAAACATTTAAAGAACCACACACATCAAGACATGAAATCATTACACAGGCACTCAAGGTGTAAGACCTATTCTAGTAACTTAAACTAGATCCTGGTGATCAAAGGCCTCTTTCCACAGGCCCTGGTTTGGAATAAAGTTGAGGTGGGCAAATTCTTTCAGCCTGAGGCCTGCCATCTGGTCCCCACTTGCTTTTGAGGGTCTTGAGTTGGACTCTGGATCTTCCTATTTCTAAGGCCAGCAAATAATGCTGGAGCTGGTAAGAGCTAGCAACCAACTTGGAGCCCTCCAAAATGAGCAGAGACCCATATTTGGTCATCTCTTTCATTCTGCTATTCTTGATGACAGCCTTCAATCCATAAGTTCTGAGGAAACCAGCTGCACCATTACTCCTGACCAACTGTGACACCAGAGGGCCAAATTAGAAGTTTCTGCTTGCTGGATGTGACCACTGGTCCTTTCAGAATTTGCCTGCCACTCTCCGTGTTCGAGTTGAGGCAATTTAAGTCAATGGCAAAACAGCATACAAATAACCTGGGTCAACAGTGGGCTGAAACTGGGCTGACCACTGAAGGGAGGTAATGTAATGCAGAATGGGGGGGGGGAATCTGGAATAAAAAGAAGGGTGAACTCGATTTGAGTGCAGAATGGGTGGGGGAAAAACTGGATTAAAAAGAAGGTTGAATTCTATTTCAGTGCAGAATTGCTTGGAGGACACTGTGGTGGACATGGATTAAAAAGAGAGTGCAGGAAGGGCCACTCTTTCCTCAACCTGGGCTATAATATGCCCACCTCTGGCACAGATACTGCATTAAATGTTCCCCTTTCAGCACTGATCACAGAACAGCGACACTCATGTGCTCTTGCTGTCCTTGGTAATGCAAAGTGCTGTTAAGTCACAGCTGACTTAACAGCAATCATGTATGGTTTTCAAGGCAAGAGATGTTCAGGAGGTGGCTCGCCATTGCCTGTCTCCATGTAGCAACCCCCGACTTCTTTGGTGGTCTCCCATCCAAATATTAACCAAGGCCAACCCTGCTTAGCTTCTGAGATCTGATGAGGCTGGGCTCGCCTGGGCCATCCAGGACAGGACTTTGCTATCCTTGGTATGATAGAAATTCTGATATCCTTGCAATGGTTCAGAATCAAACTTCATGTACTTTACAGAGCTCTAAGCTAGCGATGTGGAGGTCTGATGCTTGGAGAAATGTCTGTGCCTCTGATCTGAAATCCAGGCTGAGAGCAAGGCTTTCTGTAGCTTATACAAGTGGAACACAATGCCAAACTTCTTCTACCCATTGTGGCAGAGGCAGACTGGAAGTGTGCCGCTCAGCGCTAACCTTTTTAATATTCCGCAGGCTAATTGTCTCTCCATTCCTCCTTTTCCCCCCTCCCAGGTTAATGAGGTGGTTAAGAGGGGAGGAGAGGGAAGGCTTCCCAGTAGCATTGCCAAGCAAATGGAAAAGGTCAGGGTAATACATTCTATTATTATCTCTTGTAGACCGCACAAAGGTGTCCCAGATTTGGCATCTCCTCGTGATGGATTGTAACAAGAAAAAGGCTCACTGTTAAATCTGCTCTTTGTGACAGTCGTTGTTGTGTGTTTTTTTTTAAAAATGGGGATCTGGAAGAATGGAGCCCACCTTTTCTGGCCGGTTTGAAGATTAAGAGAAGGTTGTCGCTCGGACAGGGTTTGCCAGACGTGATTCCGAAGGACAGCAAAAGTGTCTTTTCATATTTCCAAACTCTTCTTTCGAGCGTAATTATTGCATGGCTCTATTTTCCTCCTTTCCCTCTTCTCTGCCTCATGTTGTCACCCTTAAGCAAATTGTTTAACTTCTCAGTAGGTTCTCACCTTCCCCACTATTGCTTTTTATAGAATTTAATCTTGCCATATGCTTGACTTCTGCAGTGTCTGAAGTGCAGCAGGCCAGGGATTTTCCGTGGGGGATCTTCTTTCTCTCTACCCAGACTATAAATGATTTCATCAGCAGAACCAAGCATTTCTATCAGGAAGATTTGACCATTGTTGTGAGACTGGTAAACACTTCTGGGGAAATAGGATGAATTCTCTGGTAGATCCTTTCAAGAATTGTCCCTCATATTTGGCATGGAGAACACCTTGGAAGGAGCTGTAGCTCTGTGGTTAGAACATATGCTTGGACACAGAAGGTCCCTGGTTCAATCTCTGCAACCTCTAGTGGAGGAATCTCAAGTAACAGGTCTTGAGTACTGGGTCCATGAAGTCTGAAGCTGTGTATTCTGACCCAACCAGATCTCAGGCAGTGAGAGATCTCCTAAGTGTGCTACTTTAGATCCTTTCACCAGAGATACCAAAGACTGAACTTGGGAACTTCTGCTTTCACAGCTTGTTTTCTGTCCCTATGCACACCACCATGCCCTGTTTGAGTGTGCCACAGCCAGTCATAATAGACAGTGTAGACCCTCATCTAGCCCTCCACAGTGTAGTGGACAGAGTATTGGACCACGAATGGAATGATGCCGGTCCAAATCACCATTCTGCTGTGAAGCCCCCTGGGTGACCTTGGACCAGATAGTCACATTCTCAGCATAATGTAGAGTGGTTGTGAGGTTTATATAGACAGCAAGGAACCGTGCTTATCAGCCTGAACTTCTTGGAAGAAAAGCGGGGGATAAAGCGGTGTGGCAGTTCATCCCACGCTTGATTCTCACAATGTGGATTCATACACGTGGCTAGGCTATTGCGATGCACTTTACACGAGGCCACCCTTAAAATTAACTTGGAAATGTCAATTAATTCTGTATACAGAGGCTTACTTTATGATTAAAAAAACTAGTCCATTGCATTGAACCTGTTTCAGAACACTTATACTGGCAGTGGATATATTTCCAGGTACAGTTGAAGGCTGCTGGTTTTAACCTTTAAAGCCCTTTGTGCCACTTGTCCCACACATCTAAAGAACTAGCTCTCCCTCACTGAACCTGGTCTCCAGCTTCCTTCTTCACACTGTACGGATAAACATATGGAGCAGAGGTCCATGAGTGGCTACTAGCCACAAGATATACATGGAACACTCTGTCTGGGGCGAGTGATGCTCTGTATTCTTATGTTCATATGTGTAACTTCTCACCATTTCCTTCCACAGAGAACTTTGCAGTGCAGTCACAAGAACACTTTCCTGGGAGTAAGTGTAGTGGCTAGAGTGCCTGATAAGGATCTGGGAGATCTAGATTCAAATCCCTGCTCGGCCATGTAAGCTTGCCAGGTGACCTTGGCCCAGTCACGCACTGGCAGCCTGCCTCACAGGGTTGTTGTGAGTACAAAACAGAAGGGAAACTGTTGTAAGCCACTTTGGGTCCTCATTGGGGAGAAAAGTGGGGTATAAATGAACTAACTAACTAATTAAAATTTTACTTGTGTAGGATTCTGAGCAGACCTGCTTAGGATTGGTCTTTGGCAACCCATTCCAAGGTTTTCTTAGTAGCCCGCCCCCCCGGTACCCTGGAGTGGGCCACCAGTAGATGCAACGAAGTATGACTCCTTACCCATGGTTTAGGAGAGCCTTTAAGGCAATCTTATTCCAGAGGGCTTTCTGTGGGTTTGTACAGATATTTTATATACAGGGAATATAGTTTAATCTGTTATTTACTGTTGTTGCTTAGATATTATGTGTTCTTCTGGCTTCATTCACTCATGCTTTGTGCATACGTCATCAGTTGCTTTGGGCCTACGTTTCTGGCCACGGGCCACAAGTTGCACAAGTCTAGAACAGGAGGCGATAATGGTGCGTGTTTTCCCTCGGCTGTTCTACCCTGTCCTTGAATGCATAGGCGTGATTCCTTTCAGCGCTTTGCTAAAGAGAATAGGATTTTTTTTCCTTTTTATACTGCTAATAAAAATGTTTATTCAGAACAGCTGGACCTGCTATCTCATGGGAGCAGTAGTTCCGCCTTGTGGTTAACTGCTAATAATAATTACCAAAATTACCAGGTCGGGACCATGACGTTATTCCATGCTAATTCTTGCTCAAGGGAGGCACTGAAGAAGAGCACCAAGCCCTGCTTTTCGATCCTGCACAGTCCCTCCATCTGTCCTGATACCACCCTGGTTAGCATTTGAGACACATAACTTTTGAGAGAGCTTTTTCCCCGCCTTCTTATCCAGTTGAAACATTTCGGAGTTTTCTGATTGCTTCGTATTCTGTCCTAACTTTGAATATGCCCGTGCTGTTTAAAAGGCTCAGTAAAATCCTGTTGCTCTCATGTCAGTCCAAAGATCTTGTTGTCATCCCTGTATGTTTGTATAGTGAGAGTCTTTAACAGACTCTTAGCTATTTCTGCAGACAGGCGAACTATTCACCACGCCAAAAATAGTTTTAAAATCATGGAACGTTAACTATGTGAGAAATTTAGAAACTAGGCTGGTAGTGCCAGATTACTGTCTTGTGTCTCCAGGGTACATGTGCAGTATCTTAATTATTTGTTTAGGGAATCTGCGCGCCCTTCTCCAGGCCTGCTCCAGGCAGCTGACAGTGAAAACAATGAAACAAAACCAATGAAAACAAGTCAATATGTTAATTCGTGCCCATCAAGTAATAATAGAACAAGCGAAGCCAGTAGAAATAAATAAGACCAGATCGATAAAAACCATGCCAATGAAAATAAGCCAAACCAATTCAGCAAAACTAGGGCACAGAAAGCACAAAATGGCTAAGAACAGCCCATAAAACAATTAAAAAGAAACCCCTTAGTTAAAAAAGCCTGGATGAAGAGAAATGTTCTGGCCTGGCATCTGAAGGAAAATAAGGCAGGAACCAGGTGAACTTCGGGGGGGGGATTCCACAGGTGAGGTGCCACTACCAAAAAAAAGACATCTCTAGTTGCTCCCTGCCTCACCTCTACAGTTGAGAGCACAGAAAACAAGGTTTCAGGAAAGAACATTAGATGGCAGGTGGGACAGTAAGGCAGTCCTTTGAACACCCCCAGCCTCAAGCCGTTTAGGACCCTATAGGTAAGAACCAGCACACTGAATTGTGCTAACTGGATGGCCAAGGTAGACCTTTCGACATGGGGGTGAAACAATTCTTGTATCCAGCCTGGGTGTGTGTGTGTTAGTCCTCCTGGCCCGAGGGTCAGGGAAAACGGGGGGGGGGCTTCTTTGGAGTCACGCCAATGTGCAGTGTTACTTCTGGCACTTAGCCAGAAGTGACATTGGGTGTTAATGCAATGCCGAAGAAACTGTCTCTATCCCCCAGAGTCTCCTGCTGTGTTGCCAGCTACAGCTTGAGACCCTAACCCAGCCACTGACAGTGACAACCCAGACTACCATGTTCTGGACCAACTGACATTTCCAAACAGTATTCAAAGGTAGTCCCATGTGGAGTGCAATACAGTAGTGTAACCTGGATGTGGTCAAAGCATGGATCGCGGGGTCCAGATAACTCAAGCAGGCATGTGTTGAGGTCTTAGAAGAAGCTGTCAAGTATGTGGGATGAGTAATGGCTCTGGGGATTCAGCCTGCCACCCTAAGAATGGGACCCCAAGGTTTCAGGGCCAAAGCCAAAGGCCTGGCAATCCTAGGGTACTGTGATGGACTGCACTTTAAAAGCAAGTTTTTGAGTGCATCTAAATCAGATAGCTGGGAGGTAAAGAATTAACTTTTCCCCTGGAACGGAGAGCTTGAATGACAGGCTGCTCCTCTTTTCTGACTGGTCGGCACCTGCTGAGAGAAATATATGATCAGCTCCGCCCCTCAGGCAGTGTGTCTGATAGGAAAAGTCAGACAGGTTCACTTGTTAAGTGAAAGAAAAAGACTCCTTGCCTTAACTGTGTTATATATCTATAACCTGAGGAGGAATTCAAATTAAGAATTCATAGGCTCAGTGTCAGCATAAGCTGCAGTCCATTTTACACAGACACTGGAGAACTGGGAGAGAGAATTTTTGGCAAGAGTGATAGTGTGTGGAAACTCCCTTTTAAACCAGAAAAGGAACAGGGTTAATTCTTCTGAGGAGAAGATTAATTCCAGTATCAAAGAGGGTTTAGCTCTGTCAAGGACTCTGGTCTGTTGTAAAGGGAAAATGCTTTTAGACATCTCAGGAAATAGAAATGAACTATAATTTAACAAAAGGAGTGAGTTAGGTTCACAAAGACAGTGACCAACTCCAGGAAATCTGAACTGCCATAGGAAACACTCTGAAGAAACATCGTTGCTGAAACTAATATACTAAGTAAAACACCTCTTACTGCTAAGAACTAAGAATATGTGAAAGTAAGTGTTAATAACATAATGTATCCTGTTTAAAGAATTAAATTCTGTACCTTATACAACTTTTACCTCAGCAATCCCCATCCTTGCCTGTTGAATAAACATGTTCTTTTGTTTTACTGTTTAATCCATCTCCAGTGCCATTTCAAAATGGAAATAAAAAGAGGGCTCCTGCTTTTCCACAGAAAGTTCTTTGAGCAGGGCTAAAAGCCAAATTATCTGTAGACAGGGTGGGATAGAAAGGTTTTTATTCATTTACATACTGCTAGGGGCTGCTCAGTCACAGCGGGGGACTAAAGAGAATTTTGGCAGGAAAATCTGCCTCAGAGTGGGGAAAGTGACAGGGGTCCATCATAGATGCCAATATGGATCATGCACTTGATTGGACTTCCCACTGTAAGGCAGGCCTAGAATAACTGAATGCTGTTATTAACCAGCAATTTATTCAAAGTGATGTGACATAGATAAGGCAGCATCTTTTCCTTGGATTAAAAATAAATGGAATACCAGAATATGCCCAGGCAGCCAACTGCTGGGACTTTTAAGAGGTTGCAAGGCAGGTTAATGATTAAAAGGTCTCTCAGTAATATGACTCTGTATTTTACCCACAGTAATTCTCAAAAAGACATTTTCGGTTGAGACTTTGGCAAGTCTCCAAGACTGGGGGTTATATGGCAGCCATTGAAAATACCTCTCTCTTTGTTTACATGATATTGTAGCCCGTGGGTACTCTTGGTCCATCTGAAAGAGCATGATGAGGGGAGGAGCTGGTGTGTATGCTAGGCTCATCAAGGACCCTCTGAATCAGTAGCAGAACCTCTCTTTGTGCTTGAGAGGCAACCAAGATTGCCAAATGTCCTGAATAAAAAGAAAGCCCTATCTAGGGCTGCCAAGTCTAGGCTGGAAAATTCCTGGAGATCTGGGGGTGGATCCTGGGGAGAGTGCAGTTTGGGGAGGGGCTATAATGCCATAGAGTCCTGACATCCATTTTTTCCAGGGGAATTGTAAAACTGGGAGATCTCCAGGCCCCAGCTGGAAGCTGGCAACACTACATCCTGGACAGTTTTTGTGTCTGAAACAATTCATAGAATCATAGAATGTTAGAGTTGGAAGGGATCTTGCAAGTCATCCAGTCCAACCCCCTGCAGGAGCATAGCCGAAAGATAGCCTGACATACCTACATACCTACAACACACCCGGAAGATGGTTTGATCTGAAGAAATCAGCAGATGATGGTTTACAGGGCATGAAGATAAACATGATTATTTGCTAATGGTTGCAGACCTACTGCTAAAGAGAGGACGAAATAAAAGGCTGATTCAAAAGTTGGCAGCTGTGAAGAACTGAAAATCAGAATGGATATCAGAACAATTTCAGCCTTTTCTATGTATTTTTAAAAACCCTGTTCTTAAAGGTATCTAATGCCAGGAGTAGCTAGCTCCAAAGTTAGAGAGCGTGCTTCTGATCTAGTGCTTTAAGAAAATAGGGAGCACTTAGAAAATAATCGTAATGATCCTCGCGAAATCATCCCCCCTATTTACCTTGCCTGCATTCATCAGAAAGGGATGCTAGTCAAAGTGTCACAAAATTCATTTGGAAAAAAAGCAGCAGCAAAAACTGCCACAATTACCTGGCCTCTATAGTGCAATAATACTTTGTAGTTCTGTCCCAGGAGTCCATACTAGCTCAAGGTAGCTTGGATTATGCAGAAAACCTTTGATCAATTTTTGATTCCATTACACAGTTTCTTTTGAGTCACAGTTGCATAAATCAAGCTGTTATCCTGCTGGTGGGCTCATGCGTTTTGCATGCATTTTGATTTAAGAGTTTATGAAGAAAAAAAATCTTACCGGGCTTTATGAGACAATATATTCTGTGAGTCCACGGCAAGAATGTCACAGGCATCTGAAGGGGAAAGTAGTTTGTGCTAGCCAAAGCATGAGCTCTGTCACAAGGCACTGAATGGTAGGATGCAAATGTCCTGTTGGCTTAAGGCACTGGGTTCTACTGAAGCTCATCAAGCATGAGAAGGTCAGTGATGGTGCATTAGCTTCTTTGAAAGACCATCACGGACCTCCCCCGCCAATCTGCAGCTGCAAGGAAACGTAAGGTGTGTGCAGGCAGGCTGTGATCTCCACTTATGTAGGCTGGCCATGAATCTAACAAGCTTGGCCCCAAATCTTCTCCAGTACCCAGGGATTCCATGGCAACTGCTCATCAGTAATTCAGCATGTGGTTGCCAGCCTCCAAATGCAGCCTGGAGGTTTCCTAGAATTACAACTGATCTCCTGACTACAGAGATCAGTTCCTCTGGAGAAAAAGGCTGCTTTGGATGGTGGATTCCATGGCATTATACCCAGCTGGGGTCCCAAGGCTCCACCCCCACAGGAATTTCCCAACATGGTGTTGTCAACACTACCTCAGTAAGAAACCAATGTGGGAAGGATTTCCTGAAAATATAACAGCAGCCACGGTCTATCCAGTCCATTACCCTGTTTCATGCACAGGGGTCAACCAGATATTCCCAGAAGGCCTATAGGCATGGATATGGAGGCCAAAGGTTTTTCCCTGATGTTGCTTCCCCAGCAGAGGTATCAGGAGGTTACTGCCTCGGAACATGGAGGTTCTTTCCCCCCACTGTGGTTAATAAATGTTGATGGACTCATCCTCCATGGATCTGAGTGACTGATGTTTACAAAATTATGCATGGGGTAGAGAAAGTAGAAGAAGTATTTTTCTCCCTTTCTTACAATACATGAACTTGTGGGCACTCAATGAAATTAATGAGCAGTAAGCTTAGAACAGATAAAGGAAGTACCCCTTCACCCAAAGAATAATTAACACATGGAATTCAACACTGTAAGAAGTGGTGGTGGCTACAAGCATAGACAGCTTCAAGAGGGGATTGGATAAACATATGGAGAAGAGGTCCATCAGTGGCTATTAGTCACAAGGTACAGATGGAACGCCGTGTCTGGCAGGCCCAAAACTACGGTGGGGCCTCCCAGGGCCTGGCTCCCCAACTTCCTGTCAAGGGCCCCCCAACTTCCTATTTACCTCAGCTGTATTTGTGCCAGGGACCGCATGCTGGAGTTCGGGACAACTGTTGGGGAAGGCTGAGACAAGCCAGTGCCCCTGAGCACATGCGGAGGGCAACGGATCGATCCAGGGCGACTAGCCAGCAAACTGAAGTGACCTGCCGCTCCCCTCCAAAGTGCCCCCCTTCCCTTGCCATTGGACACAAGATGCTCCTCTCTCCACCACAACAACCAGGAGTCTGCTGAGAACCGTGTGTGTGCCACGCCGAGTATCACGACCTTCTGCTATTTCGAGCGCCATCACCGCGCAAGCCTGTTTCAGCCCTTGGCCTCCTTGGGCCAGGGCAGCTGGCCCCTCCAGGGGAAGCCAGGAGGACCAGGACGCTTCCCATTGGTGCCCTTCTGGCGCCAGTCAGAGAGCTCCTTCTCCCCTGCGGGCGCTTTGCTTGCTCCATGGAGAAGCTCATTTGGGGGGGATTTTCAGAGAAAGAGGAGGGACCCCAGCCTAGCAGGGAAAGGCCAGCACCCCCTGGGAAATGAGCAGCCACACCCGATTCCCCATCCCCAGAGGCCAGACTTCCTGCCCCGTCTGCCCAAGGCCTTCTCCGGTTTGGCAGGGACCCTTTGCCAAACACCCGGCCCGACGGCTGGTCCTTTTGCGGTCCCAGTGCCCCCTCCCTATGCAGAGCTCCGTTGGGAAAGCTTTTCCATCCGGGAGGCACAGGAGGCAGGCCTTCAAACTCCAGTTGCTCGCCTTCCTTCCATCCTTCTGCCGCACAGCCGGCACCAGCCACAACCAGTGGGCTGACCTTCCCAGTACGGCATTCCAGTAGCTTCCAGGGACCCGTCTGCACTGCGAGAGGCTCCCGAAGGCGACGAGGGCATGAGCAAGTGGAGCGATGCATGGAGGAGCCCCGGGTTGGCTCCGCTCAGCACTCCTGGTATGTTCCCTCGATGCTCCCGCCTTCCCTTTCCTCCTTATCACCCCACTGCTGGCCCAGCCGGCCTTGCAAAGCCGGAGGTTGCCTCCTGCAACTTGGCGCCACTGACAATGACAGAGACAAACCGGGGGGGGGGTCCTGGCTGGCGGCGCCCCGACAGAGGGGGAGGATTAATTAAATAAAACAGTGCCCCCCAAGAAATCAAAATGGCCCCCAACTTAAAAATTCCTAGCTATGGTCCTGTGTCTGGGGCAGTTGATGCTCTGTATTCTAGGTGGTTGGGGGGCATCAGTGGGAGGCTTCTGGAGTTCTGACCCAACTGGTGGACCTCTTGATGGCACCTGGGTTTTGGCCACTGTATGACACAGAATGTTGGACTGGATGGGCCACTGGCCTTATCCAATATGGCTTCTCTTACGTTCTTACCCAACAATCCATGTATGGAAGATGGATGAGGTTTTCTCCCATTCCTTTCTGTTCCTGGTCATCATTACTCAATATATGATCATGCGTTGGCTTGACAACTGATAACATTGCGGCTGTCAAGTGTCTGCTGTGAAATGTTCTGTGCTTGAGGTAATGTGGAAGCTCTGTTTGTGGTGTCTGATCTTCAACGGCCATTTTTAAAATGCAAGCCAGCATCTGATAGTGTGTTTGCTGAGTTTTAAACGAGCCATTTTGTGAGGTCAGACGCTGTAAATTCCTCTCTAGCTCTCATTTGGGTAGGCCCATGATGGGGGTGGGGCAGTAGTAAGAGGACAAAATCACGGGGAGTTCTGTGAGACTCTGATCTGACAGCAGCTATAGATTCAGCAGCAAATTGTCAATATCCTCCCCAGATTGTTCTCTTCTTCCCACTTCCTTTGTGTACTTGCACAGTCAAAAGTGTTGCCAGCCTCCACGTGGGACCTGGAGATCTCCCAGAATTACAACTGATGTCCAAATGACAGAGATCAATTCCCCCTGGAGAAAATGGCTCCCTTGGAGGGTGGCGTCTATGGCATTATGCCCAACGGATGTCCCTCCATCTCCCAAACCCTGCCGTCTCCAGGCTCCACCCCCACATATCCAGGGATATCCCAACCCAGAGTTGGCAACCCTCACATGGAGTAGGCTTGCCAACTCTGGGTTGGGAAATACCTTGAGATTTTGGGAATGGAGCCTAGGGAGGGCAGGATTTGGGGAAGGGAGGGACCTCAGTGGGGTGCAATGCCACAGAGTCCACCCTCCAAAGGGGCCATTTTCTCCAGGGGGACTGACCTCTGTCATCTGGAGATCAATTGTAATACTGGAGAATCTCCCGGCTGCATCTGGAAGTGGGCAACCCTAAGAAAGATTTTCGGCAAGGTGGGATATAAATGGAAAATAATAAATAAATAATAAATAAGGAGTGGGGGAGTCAGGGAGGTCTTGACCTGTGTCTGCTTTAAATGCCTGCTGGATGGCAACACGGGCATCCTTGGACACCAAAGTCTGGGATCTGGCCTAATAGCTGCTAATAATTGGCCTAGGCTAGCCCGGTCTCCTCAGATCTCAGAAGCTAAGCAGAGTCTGCCCTGGTTAGTACTTGGACTGGAGACCACCAAGGAAGTCCAGGGTTGCTCTGCAGAGGCAGGCAAGGGCAAACCACCCTGTTTGTCTCTTGCCTTGAAAGCCTTATGGGGTTACCAGAACTAAGCTGTGACTCGATTGCACTTTCCACCACCGATCGATTAGCTGCAAGTCACATGATTTGTTTTCATTATAATGACCGGGATGGGTCAAGATGGAACAAAGAGAGGTGGAGAGAGAACCTTTGTTTGACTCTTGGTTGCCCTGCCCTATTCCTGCATCACTTCACTGGCATTAGAAAAATCATCACTGCACCCTGGGGAAACAGCCCACCCATATTCATGTGGCAGCAACACCAGACTTTAGACATGGATCTGATAGGCCAGTGGACAGGCCTCGCATCTAGAAAATTAAAACATGGTCTTATATAGACAGTTGGCCTACGTCACGCCTACAAAGCATGTGATCCACCAGGCCAACCACAGCCACCAGCCCCTGTCAGAACATTCAGTCAGCCTTCTGTTTTTGAGGCCTGCATGGAAAAGCAACTCAGAGGATTTTCAGGCACTGCGTTGGTCACAGCAAAGGTCTGGTGGGCTGTATTCAGCTTGTATCATGTTGTCCACAATAGAACAGCTAGATTCAAGTCCAGTAGCATCTCAGAGACCTACAGGATCTTTGGGGTATACGCTTGGTGAGCCAGCATGGTGTAGTTGTAGAAGAAGAAGAGGAAGAGGAGGAGGAGGAGGAGGAGGAGGAGAGATTGGATTTATACCCCGCCCTTTACTACCCAGAGGAGTCTCAGTGTGGCTTATAAACTCCTTTCCCTTCCCTCCTGACAACAGACACCCTGTGAGGTAGGTGGGGCTGACAGAGCTCTGACAGAAACTGCTCTTTTTCAAGGACAGCTCTTATCAGAACTTTGGCTTGCCCAAGGTCATCCAGCCAGGTGCAAGTGGAGGAGTGGGGAATCAAACCCGGTTCTCCCAGATTAGAGTTTGCACACTTAACCACTACACCAAACTAGTGGCAGACTCTAATCTGGAGAACCGGGTTTGATTATCCACTCCTCCACGTGAAGCCTGCTGGGTGACCTTGGGCCAGTCTCCGTTCTCTCAGAACTGTCTCAGCCCCACCCGCCTCACAAGATGCCTGTGGTGGGGAGAGGAAGGGAAGGAGATTGTAACCACTTTGAGACTCTGCAAGGTATAGAAAGGTGGGGTATAAAAATAAACTCTTCTTTTTCTTTTGACAGTTAAAGCTCCCTTCATCAGGGGCTCTCAAAAGCTTATACCCCCTCCCCGCAAAATCTTGTTGGTCTCTAAGGTGCTACCGGGCTCCAATTTAACTGTATCTAGTTTGATAAGCCACAAGCTGAGTAGGTCTGGTCTACAAGTTGGGAAGCAAAGGCCAAAGGGTAGTTGCTGTTCAATATTTTTTCTGTGCATGCGTGTTTGGCCTTTTTTTTTTAAAAATGAACTCTTCTATTTCATAATTCTTATAAGAATTCTTATGCCCATCTTCTGGGCATGGAGCAAGTATCACTGGGGGTGTGGGAGGGGAGGTATTTGTGAATTTCCTGCATTGGGCAGGGGGTTGGACTAGATGACCCTGGAGGTCCCTTCCATGATTCTAAGGTGTCTTCTCCCACAGAGTCTTCTCTGGACAAGACCCATTGATATGAACGGGAAGTCTTGCATGAGATCAACCATTGGTTGGATTGTGAATAAGGGATGGAGCAGCCGTCCAAATTCTCTGCCAGGTTTGAATAAACAAGGCCATTCTGCATAAGAAGCTAGTCAAGCATCCCATGAACGTTTATTCCTGTCAGACGAGACTAATGAAGAGCAGGAGCTCCTTGCTAAAGATGAGCTGTACGGAGGAGACACCTCATTAATCTGAAGGTGGGCCTTTGTTGTCCCACCTGTCAAACTCCTGCAATATTAATGTCCTCCTCTTGCCATCTCTGGCGCAGGGTGGGAGCCTCTTCCCCAGTAGGACTAGCAGGGCTGTTCGCTTTGAAGCCGCTTCATTTTCATTTTCTGCCTCCTTGCCGTTCTAAGTTTTTTGGTCTTTAAGAAACTATCTTCTAATTGGTATAGGAAGTCTTCTATAATTCCGACCTGCAGGCAAACATCAAAAGAATAGAGGCTGTCAGACAACGTTGCACCCACCTGGTTGCGTATACTCAATACCCTTTTTGTATGGATTCTATTCTTTCCCATCTGCAGTTGTTGAGTTTGTACAAAATAATAATTGAAAACTTAGAAACTCTACCTCAAGTTTATGTTTCACACCCATCCCGTGAACTGGACCTCTACCATTCCCATTTGACAGGTGGGGAACAGTCTGACCCACAATGCTCTGCTTAAGAGGTGTGCCTTTATCATGGAAAAAAATGAGGTAGATATGCAGACCTGAATGACCCTGACCTGGATGGGTCAGGCTAGTTTGGTCTTGTCAGATCCCGGAAGCTAAGCAGGGTTGGCCCTGGTTACTACTTGGATAGGAGACCACCAAGGGAGACTGGTGTTGCTACACAGAGGTAGGTGAGGGCAAACCAGCTCTGTTAGTCTCTTGCTTTGAAAACTCCATGGGGTTGCCATAAGTTGGCTGCAACTTGACAGCACTTTCTACCAGATATACAAAGCTCTAGATGCTCTAATATAGTCCTCTCCCAAGACACCCTTTATCTGGGACTGGTAAGGTAATGGTTTGCATCATTATTGTACCCAGGTAGCACTGCGGGAGAGAAGTCAGCCAGGATATTGTGAGAGAGGAGCTGAACCTGTTGCCCAAACTGCAACACAACCAATATTCAGCCTCAGGATTGTTTGGGGCCAGGCTTTCCCACTTCTTCTCAATGAGGTCATGGAGGGCAAGAGAGTGATGCCCAGGTTATTGTCCCTTTGCCATGTCCCTCCAGAAAGCTCTGGTGAAGAACTCTTTCATTTTAGGTTGGCTCTTGAACTATGGGCTGTTGTGTAAAGTGGAGATCTAATAGTGGAGGGTTGAAAGGGAGAGTTGTCTGTTTTGTTGTGAGGATTCTCTGGGCTCTTAAGAGTCAATTTTTGTACTGTTGCTCTGGTATGAATATTAGAGCCACAAGCATTTGAATGGGGAGGGACGATGGTGGGGAGAGTGTTGGGAGACGATTAGGAGGCATGGTTATATTCATCACAGTTCTATAAAGTCACAGCATTTGCTGCTGAAGATACAAACTTCTCTGTTGAAAAAAAGGAACAGTTCTAAAACAACTAAACAACCTCCATTTTGGGTGGGGGATTTGTAACTGTGTGACAATGATGACAGATCCATGTGGGATGGACAGAGGAACACTAAACAACACAGGAGCCAATGACAATGGATCCCAAAGAACCGATCAAGGCTGCGGCCTGGGAAGCAGAGTCAGTTAAGATTTGACAGTTGGGTTTTGACAGTTAGAAGATATGAAACAGATAGGACACAGTTTGGTGAAGGGGTTAGCTTAACGGGATAGTGGGTTAAGGACAATGTAGGGTTCAGATTCAGTTAATATTATTTTCCCTCAGTTTGTGTCATTTCAGGAAAGCTTTCATCTTGTTCACTTTTTTAAAAAGAAAAAGCCATCTTGTCTCTGTCAAATTACCTCACCCCTTAGTTATTAGCTACAGCCTTGGGAAGGTTTTATGTACAAGCCAAACTTCTATTCCTGAATGTTATTCCCACTAGAATCCCCATTCCCCAGTGGGGAAGGTGGAAACTGACAGTCCTATGGTTGGTATCTGGTGAGGTGAAGTTTTAAAAGGGACTTGCCCCAGGAAGCATCACAACATGGCTACAGATCCTCAATCCCATCACAGAGTTATGTTTCCAAGATATCCTTGGCTGGATAATGCAGAGTCTATTAAACAGTGGAAGGGGTTTAAAGCTGCAGGCCAGAGATGCCTTTAGGTTCCAGGCAAATTTGGATTGTGCAAATTGATGCCTGAATACATTCCTTGTGTAGTTTGAAAGGCAGCATCTTTTCGCCAGTATTTTTTTGGATCAGTACTGTAAGGGATATAAGGGCTTATGCCTTTATGTAATGTTGCCTTTAGTGGCTCTCTTCAGCCTTTTGAAGAGAAACGGCCAAGTGTGTGCCATCTGACAAATCATGCTGCAAGAGGCTCTGGGTGTGTGCATGCATGCATACATAGTGTTCTTTTTGCTCCCTCCGTGAGGATTCTGTTATTTCCCTGATGTGGGATAGACTGATGATAGTGCCTTCATTCAGCTTGCGCACATTGCCGCTGGGAATTTATCAAAATGCTGTCTTTAACTGGCATTGAAAAACAGCCACTTTAAAAGGAAGGCACGCCGGGAAAATTAATCTTGAGCAAGTTTTCCTGATAAGAAGAGAATGGCAAGAGAGCGAGCGCCGAAGCTTCTGGCGTTTGCAGGCTGAAAGGCAGTGCGGAGAGAAAAATGCGCATTCTACATTCCCATGGCAAGGACCATTTTTCTATTAAATCAAAATGAAGTTCTGAATAAATATATTTTTCCTGAGAAATATCGTTCACCAGAGGGTTCGCTAAAAGAATAAAGGATGCAAAATAATAATTCTTGCAGGCTCCATCCATCTTCTTTGAGAACAATCCAATAATTATTCCAAAAAAGTGGCATATTGAAATGTCTTCCCTCTGCCCCACCGCATCATGAAGAACTTTAAGATAATTTAAAAGAGCACCTCTGTCGTACAGATGTGAACTGAATCCAGGGGTCCCGTATGGATCTTATATATACATATCTGCATAGCTGCACACAGTTATAGTTTATATTTATTCAAAAGCACTGCTGTTCTCAGAAATGTAAATGGCCCAAATAAAGCGAGCACAGGATGACTGAGAATTTACAATTAATTAGATACTGTCACCTCATATCCTCAGTTTTTCCAATATATTGATAGAGGATCAATCTTCCTATTGGACTGCAAGCAGCTGCATTCTTTTTACATATATACATAATGCATCATTCTGACATCAACTTGATGGAGAACAATCCCGCTCTATCGCTATAACACCCTGGCACTGCAGTATATGGATCAATCTGAGCACAGTTTACCACTGCAACTGCTTAAAGGTAGGACTTGCACATTTGCAGCTCTCTGTGTGAAAATGGTTTAAAAACTGCATGCCATGGAAGCTATACCAGTTAGCAGTGGAATTATGCTCTGTCTGCTCCACTAGTGTGGTTTAAACACCTCCCGCACTCCAAGCTTTGGTAGTTCCGTGCCCACCATACTGGATGGAAGGCAGCAAGACAGCCAACGAGATATAGCGGTTAGTAACAGACTGGGATCGGGGAGACCCGAGTTTGAACACCCGCTCAGCCATAGAAGCTTGCTGGGTGACCCTAGGCCAGTCACTCTAATCTACTCCACAGGGGAGTGGCTATGAGAATGAAATGGAGGGGGGGGGGAGAACGATGTTGTAACCCACTTGTGGAGAAAAGTGGGGTATAAATATAAGTAAATATCTGTCTGCCTTTTTCATTGGGACTTGGTCCCGGCTGCACTTGAAGTGACTAGTGGGACTCCTACAGTTTTTAAAAATGAAACACAGATGCTGTTTGGAAGATTACAGGGAATGCCAACTGTTGTGTCCTGAGATCAGGAAGCAGAGCTGGCGAATGCAGCCAAGCTCCGCTCTCTGAGAACAATGGGGACTAGGCTCCTGAGCTCGCCAGTAGAGAACCAATGGCAGCATTGGCGGGCGATTCAAACCCGCCAATAGGAATGTGGGGGCGTCCCCCCCCTTACTGTATATAGTTGGCCTCCGGCCGTTACTGCATGTCTTTGTCTTGTGTGAAGTACGAATAAACGCGTCTTCTCTTATGTCGTCGTCTGAGTCATGAGGCCCGAAACCCAGTACTTTACACCAACCTCCAGGTTGGGCCTGGAGTTCTCTCAGAATTATAACCCACTTCCAGAGTACAGAGACCAGTTCCCCTGGAGAAAAGGGACAGCTCTGGAGGGTGGATTCTGTGGCATCACATCCTTCCTGAACTCTCCTTCCCCAAACTCTGCCCTCCGCAGGCTCCACCCCTAAATCTCCAGAAATACCCCAACCTGAAGTTGGCAACCCTAAAGCAGGAAGAATATCACCCCACCTTAAGGAGCCAGCTTCACAACAAGGCCAGGCCTGTCTAAGGTATCCTCTCACTCGTTCTGTGATTGCTGTTAATAGGGTTGCCAGCCTCCAGGGGGTGGCTGGAGATTTCCTGGGATAACAACTGATCAGAGATCAATTCACCTGGAGAGAATGGCTGCTTTGGAAGGTGGACTCTATGCTATTATACCCCATTGAAGCCTGTCCTCTCCCCAAACCCCACCCCTCCTCAGGCTCACCCCACATCTCCTAAGATTTCCCAACTCCAAGTTGGCAACCCTGGCATGGGAAGAACATGGTTGCTTAGGATCTCTCAATGCATAACTTGTATGGCATCTCAAAGGTGTGCTCCAGGTTAGACAATGGCTGCTTAGGCTGGGGGAAGGCTTCAAACCTTGCTCAGGGGAGCAGGAGAGGGTTGCCAAGTCCCCCCTGGCCACCAGTGGGGGCTGGGGGTGGAGTTGCCAGATCCAGGTTAGGAAACTCCTGGAGATTTGGGGGTGGAGCCTGGGGACGACAGGGACCTCAGAGGGGTACAATGGCACAGAGTCCCACCCCTCCAAAGGATCCACTTCTTTCAAAGGAATTGAGCCCTGTAGTCTGGAGATGAGCTGTAATTCTGGGGGACCACAGATCCCACCTGGAGGCTGCATACCTAAAGTGGGAGGATATAGGCCATTGTGGTTTGGACTCCTGAGTTGATTTATACATCTTGATAAAAGGCAACAGGGGGATACTTAAGAAACTGCCATCCCTTTGGGTTTTTTTTTTTTTTGGGGGGGGTTAGTAAAGGTAAAGGTTCCCTTGCTCGAAAGCCAGTTGAATCCAACTCTAGGGTTGCGGTGCTCATCTCCGTTTCAAAGCCGAAGAGCCAGCGCTGTCCGAAGACGTTTCCATGGTCATGTGGCCGGCATGACTAAACACCAAGGTGCACGGAACGCTGTTACCTTCCTACCGAAGTGGTACCTATTTATCTACTTGCAATTTCTGGCTTTCGAACTGCTAGGTTGGCAGGAGCTGGAACTAGAGACGGGAGCTCCCTCCGTCATGCAGCCACTCAGGTCTCGAACTGCTGAACTACTGACCTTCCACAGCCTGCAGTTCAGCGTCTTAACCACTTGAGCCATAAAGCTAGAATAGATTTAACAGTGGGTTAGATCCAGCCAGCTTTTTAACTCATTCTCACCCATTTCTCCTATGCACTACACACCTGTTTCACAAGGCTTTTGTATACGCAGGTCCCATGAGCCACACCATTGCCTTCTGGTAGTCAAAGCTGAAACACTGGTTGGATTCAAGCCCATGTGGTCCCATTATTATGCCGCACCAGGTTACAGCTACAGTATTTTCTATTTCTCCCTTGGCTATTAAAGAAAATGACTTTGGAATAATCCTCTGTTATGGCATGAGAAGAGTGGAAGGGGCTGTGGGCTGCAGAACTGATCGCTATGTCATCACCACAGGTGATGATGCTCCTGCCATAACATTGAAGCCAGTCAAACTATATTTCTGACATAACAATTAACATGCCCGCAGGCCGTCTGAGCATGCATTGAATTATCTCGTGAACGGAAGGGAAAACAAAACAACCAAGCAAAAACAAAACAGAACATCCTTGCTTTTGACAAGGCAGTAAGGGGTGGAAATGCTACCCCGAAACATCTGTTAGGTTAGTTATTGCATTCAGCAGTGTTTGTTCATGGATTTTTGCCTGCACTTTTTTGTTTTAAAAAGCAAACTGGAGCGTATTGTGGGTGAGGGAAGAATGTTGGCTCTTCTCTTTTGCCTTTTTACAGTTGCCAGTTCATCCAGCCTTCAGAAAGAAGAAAATCTATGATGGTGCATCTCCTTGGGAAATGCCAGCATTTTTTCCGGCTTTGTAGGAAAGCGTTTAAAGTGTAAGACCTGGATGTCAGGTTGAAGAGATGCAGCTGGCAGGTGGCAACCAAGGGGATATCAAAGAGCAGGTCTTCATAGCAGCTGCCAGGGCTCCTGTCACAGGGAAAGGATTGTTTCCGAGGAAAGTACTTCGAACTATAAAATAACAGGAAGTGCTCAGAGTACATGTTCTGTGTGGCTGCTCTCGCATTTAAATGTGCTTTTAGGGTGTGCTGGCACATGCAACATTAGAGCAGCAGAGACACATGGCCTGGAAGGATGCCCCATGTGGCATGATCGCATGTCCTGTGTACAGGTCAGCTCACACAGTAGGCACTTTTCATAAGTGGTCAATAGTTATGTGCGCCCTGTTTCTCCTGTCGGTATACAGTGGAGTCTTGTGTGCAACAAAGAAGAGGAAAGATCCTTTGGGGGGCAGCAAGGTCTAGCTAGACAATACTGTAGGGGGGCTTCTCCTTGTCTGTCCACAGAAGGTTATTTTAGAACAGGCTAGATCCAGAACCCCCTCTCAGCTAGCAAGGTTGCTAGGCTTCTCTCTTCTCTTTCCTCTTCTCTTTGTTAGTTCCACAGATAAAGCTTTTGTTATGCTCAATCAGTTCACAGCCCTGACTGCTGCAAAGGCAGTCTGCCAACATCTCCAAGTGGGGAGATTGCAGGGGCAGTGCTTAGCTGGGCTTGGGAGACTTAGGACATTTGCACAGTTAACTCGCTTTATTTACAAATGTACTGGTGGAGTACAGAGGCAGATCTGTTACCCCACATCAGATATCAGATATCAGATATCAGAGAGAGAGAGAGAGAGAGAGAGAGAGAGAGAGAGAGAGAGAGAGAGAGAGAGAGAGAGAGAGAGAGAGAGAGAGAGAGAGAGAGATATCCTACACCCTCTAAGTGCTTTGGCCAATTCAGAACAGTGTTTGTCTGCTTCTGTCTCTGGCTCTTGACACACAGAGACAGACATATCATCATTCCTTTGGATGGGGTTCCCTTCCTCTAAGCCTTGTTGGGTGCTTGGATGGAACCATTTCCTAACTTTTAAGGCCCACTGGAGGGATATCAACTTAGGGTTGCCAGCCCCCAGGTGGGAGCGAGGGAATCCCCTGATTTGGCGGGCTCCTTCCTGCTGCTGGCCAGCAGGGGGAAGCCCCGCCCCCAACAGCCACCACCCGGCGCAATGTCCCTGGCGTGATGACAAGACGCAAAAGTGACATCATCACGCTGGGGATGCCACATGGTGATGCTCTGGTATTTTGGGCAGAACTCTATGGTAACCATATTGTTTTGCTCCAAATACCAGAGCGTCACCGTGCAATGTCCCTGGCATGATGACATCACTTCTGTGTGATGTCATCACGCTGGGGACATTGCACACAGTGACGTCGTCTTGCCCCCTGCACTCCCCAGAGAGCTCCCTCCCACTCCTGCCGGCAAGCAAAGAGGACCTGGCAACCCTACACATATTTTAAGAAACACGACTATCCTTTTGCCATAGGACCTGGGTTCACCCTGGCATACCTCTTTAGGCCAAGCCCTAACACAGAGCCATTCACAAATTATAAGGCCGTAAATTACGAAGGGTGGAGTCTGGAGAGGGAAGGGAGTTCAGCAGGGATGTGATGCCGCAGCTGGGAACTGGTCCTCGCAGTCCGCGGGTCAGTTGTAATTTTGGAAGAACTCCAGGCCCCACCTGGAGGATGGCAACCTTATTGACTTACGACCATTTTAAACAGTTCTGCAACATTTTAAAGCATTTAAAAGCCCAAATTTCTTTTGTTTCGTAATTCCCTTCATAATATTTTGAAAATGTTAATTGTGCTTCTGTGGGTGTGTTCAGACGGATCTTTTGATCTGCCATAGGAACGACTCCCTTGCGGATCAAAAATGCATGACCAGACAGAAACATCTGGGAAATATTCCGGTCCCATAGGCATCCCGTTCTGCTGCGCCTCCAATCCTGATTTAAAAAGAAGCAGTTTCAATGTAGGGTTTTCGCTTACCCGCGCAACAACTGCAGACTTTCTTCCGTCTGGTCACTCCATTAGCGCGCGATGCTCCCGTCGGCTCGGTCTGACGTCAGACCGAGCCGACGGGGGCGCGATTTTTAAAAAATTGAAACCCCATGTGCGCTTTAACGAGGAAACGCATTCAGCGATAAGCGCTACGAGGAATGTAATATTCATGCTTATTTCTTTTAGGGACAAGATGTTACCGCGATGGGAGATGGAGGGGGGGAAGGACTGTTCTAACTTGCAAAATAGTCCCTCCATTGATCATGATGGCAATGGCAAGGGGGAGGACCGGGACTTTGCTGAAAACCCTCCGTGATCGCCTCAGTTCTCCAAGGAGGCGCAGCCTTGCCTATGCGAATGTACAAAACTTTTTTTTAAAAAATCCTCGGTGGATGCCGTGTAGACAAATCACGGTGGGAACAACGCGCAATGAGGCTATTTCATGGGGGGGGCGTCTGGTCGTGCTAGGCTGGATTAAAAAAATCGGGATAAAATTTTAGGAGGGCTCATGGTGCGATTGACTGGCCGTCTGAATGCAGCCTGTAAGTATATATTATAGATTTGGACTCCCTCTCTGAATGTCTTTGTAAGCTATTGTTTTGAGAAGACTAAGCCCATGGTCTCCTAGCTCCATCGAAGAGTGGATTTAAGGGGATGGAGACTTTGGGTTTCATTAACACTTCTGAACTCTCCCCACCCCCCCTGCATAATTTATGCATGAATTCGAAAGAGTGTGATTTCAGGGCTATTTGAGAAGCTGCAGAGAACTGTTAGGAATAGCACAAGGGTGGGGGAGAAGGGGCTGAACAATATCTAGGGTTTCTGTGGAAAGGGCAACTTTGGGAACTCATTACTGCTATTTGACGTCGGATGCATGTAAGGAAATTGGCTTTGCCTAGACAGGCTCTTCAGTGGGCCGAACATGCTGCGGGTGCAAAAGGCAAGGACTCGCAGGCCAAACGAGTAGCCCAGGCTTGCTTATTGGCTGGCAGCAGCACCTTGCTTGGCTTTCTGTCGGCTGAGAGGAACAGATGGCTCCTTCTGGAAAAGGCCTCAGGTAGTTTTTCTGGCAAGCGGGCCTACCTTCTGTGGCGAGGGCGTCACGTTCCCACAAAACATCTGCTGGGTGCCAGGTTCTAAGTGCTGTGGCAGCTTCAACAAGATATAAAAATTGAGATTTTTTATGGAATGAAATATGTAAACAGATAATAGGCTCAGTGCAGTTTATTCCTTGTGCTATTTAATTTGATATTAAATCCAATTCGTTTTACGTCGCCTATAAATTTTCCTCGGTGCTTTGGATTTTAGCCTTGACAGCTCATAACGGCACCGCAGACATTGTCAGTTTTGAGAAGCCAGAGGTTGATCTCCAGGGCTCGTGAGAAGCGCTCGATGCCAGGAAAGGGGGAGAGGGAAGAAGCTTGTGGCATAAATAAATTGGTCAGACATTACATCCCTGACACAAAGATCAGGAGGGAAATTCTAAACGTCGACGCGGCTATCTTTAGAATTAAGTTTCAGGTTTTCCAGGCTATTTTAAATTATGTTAGCTGCAGCCTCCAGGGAAGGCATGAAGTTAGTTTACATTTGCCATGAGTTTATAAGATTTGTGTGGCTGCCAGAAGCAGGGCTGGCTCATCCACAAAGCAAGATGAGGCAGGTGCCTGCTGGGGGCGGGGGGCTGCAATCTCTGTCCTTGCCCCTTCCTTCTAGCCATCTCTGATCCTGTCCGGGAGGAAGAGGATCCCCTTGTAGAGGTTGAGCATGGTTTAGGGGTTAGAGCACTGGGCTATGATCTGTTAGACCTTGGGTTGCCATCTCTGGGTTGGTAGATTCCTGGAGATTTGGTGGTAGAGCCTGGAATGAGTGAGGTTTGGGGAAGGGATGAACATCAGTGGGGTATGATGTCAAAGAGTCCACTCTTCAAAGTAGCCATTTCCTCTGGGGGAACTGATTTCCGTAGTCTGGAGATCAGTTGTGATTCCAGAACATCTCTAGGGCCTCCCCCCCCCCCGGAGGCTGGCAACCCTAATTAGACCCAGATTTGCAAAATCTGCCATGGAAGCTTGTTGGGTGTCCTTGGGCCAGTCACTCTCTTTCAGCCTGACCTCCCTCACAGGGCTGTTGTTGTGAGGATTAAATGGAAGAGGAGAGAACGATGTAAACTGCTGCTGTGGGACTCTACTGGGGAGAAAAGTGGGATATAAATATCTAAAACAAAAGATTATTAATTTCAATAGCCTGCACTCCCTTAAAAGGTAAAGGTTCCCTTGCTCGAAAGCCAGTCGAATCCGACTCTAGGGTTGCGGTGCTCATCTCCGTTTCAAAGCCGAAGAGCCAGCGCTGTCCAAAGACGTTTCCGTGGTCATGTGGCCGGCATGACTAAACACCAAGGCGCACGGAACGCTGTTACCTTCCCACCGAAGTGGTACCTATTTATCTACTTGCAATTTCTTGCTTTCGAACTGCTAGGTTGGCAGGAGCTGGAACTAGAGACGGGAGCTCACTCCGTCATGCAGCACTCTCGGGTCTTGAACTGCTGAACTACTGACCTTCCACAGCCTGCAGTTCAGCGTCTTAACCACTTGAGCCACCGCAGCTCCCTTAGGCTGCTCTAAAACCAACAGGGCAAGCCATGTATAGGGCCTCCCAAATGTGTGCAGAATTGCTTCTTCTTGTGAGAATTCAGCGATCATTCTGGCGGCCTTGGCACTGTCATGAGAATTCAGGATTCTCTGGAGGCCGTGCAAGGTTTGCTGCACAGATTTCAGAAGAACTCGGAGGAGCAAAGAGGCAAGAAGTGGGATGGGGTGGGATAACAGAAGCACCAGAAGGGCAATGCCAGAGGCGGCAAGGTGGGGCAGCGATCCCTCTAAGCTGAGTTAGTGTGAGCTAGCTCACAGTTTTTTTAGCCTCCAGCTCACGCCTTTTTGTCTTGGCTCAGGAAGGATGGCTCCAGAGCAAACTAATCGATACGGCAGCCAAATCGCTCGCTCACAACTTTAATGCCAGTTGCTCACAAAGTAGAGTTTTTGCTCACAAGACTCCACAACAGAGGGAGCGTTTGGCAGGTTCACGGAGGGTGACAGTGGCTTTAATGCACTATCTTCTGTCTTTGTAATCAACCCTTCATATTTGTGGATATGTCATGCCTTAGACCAGTGACACACACTTAATGGCTCAGGAACCACATGTGGCTCTTCTAGGCACTGCCCCCCAGTGTGGCACCTGCCCCATGTTCCAGGAAAGTGGTCGAGGCCATTGCCTGATAGGACTTGTGGTTGGCAAGTCTTTCTCACCTTGAAATAGCTTTCACTGAAGGGACAGGTGGACAGATAAGGTACGAGCCTCTCTGAGGTACAGGCCTCAGACTATTGGATCCTCCCCCCTTTCTCCACAGCATCCTCCCCTTTTCTCCACTGCCTCTGCACTCGAATCCCAATACCTGGGTAGCTGCCACAATAAGGTGGTCACAGAGAGTATAACTACCACCAGCACCACCACGGAAGTCATCCAGGAAAAGAGCAAGCTGGCTACAGTGCGGTGGTGGTGTTTTTACTCCCTTTTCTCCATGACCACCACCAGCTTGCTCACCTCCAAAAACTGTGGCAACCTGACTCTGTCTCCTGAGATTCTGTGCCTCATGCTGAGGAGAGAGCAACAAGGGTGTGGTCACACGGCAAGCTTACCACAGTTTGTTCCCGCTGTAGATTTGATAGGGAATATTTTTTTCGGGTTGGGATGACCACACATCCCTCCCTAAATCACTTGCATCATGCAGTGAGGCTCCGGGCACCGTTCAGATAGCCACACTGCTGCTTGGGTGGCATGGCTTTTTTTTTTTTTTTTAAATGGCTTTGTGCATATACACATGGCCGAATCACCAATCCCTCTGGGACTCGCCGTACTCCCTTGTTTTTGCAGGTTCCCCCCCCCAGCAAAAAAAATTAACTGGCGACGTACAACTGAGTGCTGGAGTCTATATGTGTGCTTGAACGTTTATACATTGAATTTATTCAGCGCAGGATTGCTCATGCGCACAACAACAGAAGTGTGTAAAAAAAACCCCTGGATGGAGCGTTGGACTAGGGTTGAATCCCCACTCTGACAGGGAGGCTGGCTGGGTGACCTTGAGACATTTGGACTCTCTCAGCTAAACCTACCTCATAGGGTTGTTGTAAGGATAAAATGGAGCTGGGGGGAATGCTGTTGTAAGCTTCTTTGGGTCCCTATTGGGGAGAAAAGAGGAGGAGGAGGAGGAGGAGAATTGGATTCATAACTTGCCCTTCACTTGGAGTCTCAGAGCAGCTTACAATTTCCTTCCCTTCCTCTCCCACAACAGACACCCTGTGAAGTAGGTGGGGCTGAGAGAGCTCTAAGAGAACAGCTCTTGAGAGAACAGCTCTGATAGAACTGTGACTGACCTAAGGTCACCCAGCTGGCTGCATGTGGAGGAGTGGGGAATCCTACCCAGCTCTCCAGATTATAATCCGCTGCTCTTAACCACTACACCAAACTGGCTCTCAATGTAAGTGCAATATAAATTTATCTAAATAAGGAGAAGCCAATGTCTTTTTACATTATCAGCACCTGCAACTGAGGTTTAGGCCTCTACAGAGTGGTCAGTCTGACCTTCCCTCCCTTTGTCTCCAAAGGCAATGGACAGAGTAGTGGTAGAATGTACTATTTAGACATATTCACTTTTAAGGACTTGTTAAGAAATTTGAAAGTTTTTTTACATGCATGCGAAAATCAGATCAGACTTTGGACCGAATTAAGAATGCGGCTTGGTGACTTGAAACAGTCTTTGATAAGGGATAGAGTTGTCTGTGTTATCAGAGATAATGTCCTTGGGGAACAGCTGCTGCATGTGGGAGATTTCTCCCTAAACAAAGCTGTTCCAATTTGCAGGGTCTCAGTGAATGTGAAGGCATAAGCCCAAGATCTGAATTTGGCGGGAAGCGTTTATGGTGAAACGACCCTGCAGGCCCTCGTTTTGACCTGCTTGCCCACACCACAGTGTTGCCCATGCCCTTAAGCTAAAGCAGCAGAGTACAAGACGGTCATCTTCAAAAGCAGAAATTCTTTCCTCCTAAGCAATTGCTAGAGGGGAAAATGGAAAACAGACAAACATGGAAAAACTGTGCAGTGCAGCATGTTGCTAAACTGTGCAAGGCACTTGGAAAAAGTTTGATTTTACCATGGGAAGCATAATCATTTTGCTAGATGCTGCCAGAGCAGAGCACAAAAAAAATCAAGTGCACATTGTTGAAGATAGCCTGATCAAGCGTTTTGTGTTGAAGCAGGAAAAACAGGTGACTAGTGAATGGATTTTGCCAATGCAGGTGAATGACAGAGTCGTCCTGTTTAAACTGCATCCTGGGGCTCAAGTTCCTGTCTTAACAGGGTTATAAAAATATATCCAAGGCCACAGCAAAAATCAGCAAAAATCAAAGCTGATGATGACTCTGGAATAAACGTCCCAGCATTGGGAAGCTGTGTTACGCGCATCAGGTGCAAAAAATACTGTGCATAAGGTTGTGAAAAACTAACCGTGCAACCCTAAACAGAGTTACAGCCTTCTAAACCCATCAGCTTCAGTGGATTCAGAAGGACTTGGACTGCCCTGCAAATACAGTTAAGTAATGCTCCACCTCACCTCCCAGATTCTGTCATTGATAAGATGAGGAAATTAGCTTTTAAAAATATGGGATGAATCATCCTGAATTTCAATGATGACAGGTAGTGTTTCAATAAATGGGAATAATTTGCTAAATAGTTTCAGAATTAATTAATAAAGAACTGACGGTCTATCCAGTTTGTTATCTGTACAATTCTGTTGGTATTGTGAAATCCTAGGACTGCCCGCTTCCTATGGGGAGGGTAAGAAGTTCAGCAGGGATTTGACACCATAGAGTCCACCTCTGAAGCTGCCATTTCCTCTAGTGGAACTCATCTCTGTAGTCTGGGTATCCATCGTCTGGGTATCTCTACACCCCACCTGGAGGTTGGCAAACCCTATGCAATCCACCTTGAGTCTGGGTGAGAAAAGCAGACTTTAAATGAAGTAAATTTGGTGTAGTGGTTAAGAACGTGAGCTCTAATCTGGGGGAACCAGGTTTCCTTCACATGCAGCTGCTGGTGTGACCTTGGGTCAGTCATGACTCTCCCAGAGCTGTTATCTCAAGGGCAGTTCCTGAAAGAGCTCTCTCAGCCCCACCTACCTCACAGGATGTCTCACAGGGAGGGAAAGGGAAAGGGATTGTAAGCCGCTCTGAGACTCCTTCAGGTAGCGAAGGGCGGGGTATAAATCCGATCTCTTCTTCTCCTTAAATAAAATTTTAGTTTTCTTTTTTTAAAAAAATCAACACTTAAGAATTTAAACAGGAATAACTATGCAGTGGCCTTCTTGGCTTCATCCGGCATCTTACAATATTTGACAGCAGTCAAATAATAACCAGGTGGCAGTGCAATCCAAACAGGTCTATTCAATGGGTGTTACTTCCAGAAAATTGTTCTTAGGACCAGTGTTCCCTCTAAGCTGAGTTAGTGTGAGCTAGCTCACAGGTTTTTAGCCTCCAGCTCACAGATTTTGGTCTTCGCTCAGGAAGGATGGCTCCAGAGCAAACTAATTTATGCAGCTTGCTCACGACTTTAATGCCAGCAGCTCACAAAGCAGAATTTTTCCTCACAAGACTCCACAGCTTAGAGGGAGCATTGTTTAGGACTGCAGGTAGGGTTGCCAAAATCTAGTTGTGGCCTGGAGTTCTCCTGAAACTATAACAGATCTCCAGAATACAGAGATCTGTTTTCCTGGAGAAGATGGCTTGCTTTGAAGGGAAGACTATATGGCATGATACTCCTCTGAAGTCCCTCCCCTCCGCAAACCCGGCTGTGTCCCTAGGCTCCACCCCCAGATCTCTTGGAATTTCCCAGCCCTTAGCTGGCAATTCTAGGCTGTACTGCAATGGCTCTGCAATTGACAGGCATGACTGGTTAACTGAGTAGAGTTGGGCAACTGGAAGGGTATTTGGGGAAAGTCTGTTGATTGCTTGTTGTGCTAAGAGCTCTCGCCTCTGATGTTGCACTGCAAAGGGTGAGAGGCCCTGAATGTAACCTGCAAACTGGCTCCTACCTTTGGGTCTTGATGTTTCCTTAATTGCCTATGAAGTCTTTTCTCATTTCTGGGCTATCAAGGCATATATTCTGTCAAAGGGCTGTGGCTAAAGCGTATTTATTTTCAATTTTTGCATTTTCACCCTTGCTGTCCCTTAATCTTTGACGCAAAAGCTGCCTCCTTCTGCTTTCAGCGTAACACCAAAGGAACCGCGAAGCACATTTCATCCTCTCATGCACATTAGGGAAAGATGAAAAGTATAATTCGCTCTGTAAATGGCTAGATGGAGGACAAGTCAATTATTCGACATTATATGTTAATTCCAAATTGACTACAGCAAAAGGAGATGGCCCGTGGTTCATTTATCCACAAAAAGAGGCGAGCAGCACATATTTAACAAAAAATGCTATTATATTAGTCTGCAATAATGTGAGGAAATTACAAACAGTTAAATATTTTCTCTGCATTTATTAAGCACTGTCTGGTGGCAACGCAGTCTCTTTCCACAAGGTAAGTGGATTAATTTGAGGACAATGAACTGTGGGATTGCTTCTCAATCAAGAGCGATGGCTTTTAAGACCCAACTTTCAAGGGGATGTTTTTACTTGTTTTTTAAAATTCCTTCACTAAGCTACATTAAATGGGAAGCGTGTCTAACTCTGCCATGAGATATAAGAAACAACACAACCGACGAGCATTTACCATGTTACCATACTTCAGAAAATCACTTTTATTTTTTGTATTCTCGTCGTAACAAGCTTCTATTGGGGACATAAGTGGAGAGTTTGGAAGACTCAATAAATTTCAACATGTAAGCCATATTCTCAAAAGTCCATCTCTGATTATATGACTTCTTGTGTTATGGTCATTTTGGTTGATTTATTTATTCATAAATAATTGTGTAAACCTTTTTCTAGGTCTGCTGATTCAATGTCTTGGATTTTTATACTATACTATTTTTTATACTATACACTTTGGTGTAGTGGTTCAGTGGGTGGACTCTAATCTGGGAGAACCGGGTTTGATTCCCCTCTCCTCCACTTGCACCTGCTGATGTGACCTTGGGTCAGTCACAAGCTCTGGCACAGCTGTTCTCTCAAGGACAGTTTCTGTCAGAAGTTCTCTCAGCCCCACCTACCTCACAGGGCGTCTGTTGTGGGGAGGGGAAGGGAAAAGAGTTTGTAAGCCGCTCTGAGACGCCTTTGGGCAGTGAAGGGTGGGGTATAAGTCCAAACTCTTCTTCTTCTCTTCTTTGTCTTGGATTTTTAATCCAATCTGCAATCCAAACCAGGCCTGTTGCTTGATAGTATATTTTTACATTTGGAACTGGTAATCCTCCTCTTCCCCCCACCCCCCATCTTGTAGTATTTTAAAACTTATTCTTGGTTTTCTGCCATTCCAAATGAATTTATTTGTCTGTCTTATCAACTTCAAGGTTAAAGAAGATTATCAGCATGGAAGGTAGAGTTTTAAGAAATATGACTGTCTGAATAGCTGATTACAAAACAAAAAGATCATCTATTATGATGGATATACAAGTTATTACTTCAGATAGAAACAGAAGATGAACAAGTGAAAAGATATATGATTAAATGGATGCAGAATTTCAGAGAGCAGATACCAATGCATCAATGGGAATGGTTATGGGAAAAAGAAATTAAGTTTATAGCCAGCCAGGTGTTAAGAGAAAACTGGTATAAAATGTTCTTTAGATGGTATATCACTCCCAAGGATATTGAGAAAGAAGACGAAAATTACAAAGGAAAATGCTGGAAATGCCAAGATATAGATGGAATGTTTTACTAAATGTAGTGGACGTGTAAAAAAGGCAAAAAGATATTGGAAGGAAATACATGGAAAAATGCAGAACTTATTAAAATTTAAATTCCCTATGGAAGCTAAGAACATACTATTGGGAATATTGCCCAACAAATTACCAAAAGTTTTGGAAGAGATATTCAAATATATGATGACAACGGCTTGAATCATCCATGCAGCAAAATGGAAATCAAACATCTGCCCAAGCTTAGAAGAATGGAAAAATAAACTTGCCCATTATGCAGTAATGGCAAAATTATAAACCTATTTGAGAAACAGATCAATTTCAAAATTTGAAGAGAGATGGTTTATTATGCAAGCAGGAGACAAATTTAGAATGAGAGTAGTTTAAAAAGTGTATATAACTGTATTGCTATGCATAGGCTGCAGTCACATGTGCCAGATAATGCGGGGGGGAGGCGAGGCTATTTGCATTGTCACAATTTGACCTGCCACTACGCAATCAGACGCGACGGTGGTGAACTGGTTTTTTTTCATCAGCGAGTGTTTCTGGCATGCTTCAACGAGAGAGCACAGAGGGAATAGGAGCGCGCTGGAACAATCACATGGGAACCTTCATCTGCGGGCTGTCGCAAACCCCTTTGATAGTGTACTTTCGCTGGTAGTTTTTAACTGTGCTGCTTCGGCGGTAAGAAACAGGTTGGGGATGGGTGCAGGATGCATGCCAGATGTTCCCCTGTGATTGTGCTGGTAAAATCTGCCCGACATTCATGACTATCCCACGGCTATTTCTCCTTGTGATCGGAGCCATAAAAAAATAAATGTATTATAATGCAGAAATAGAATGAGAACAATTTTTGAATGTAAATGTATGAGGAAGTGAATTTTGAACAAAAATATCTTTAAGTTTTATATTATATATGAGATATATAATAGACTTTCCTGTAAACTTTGGAAATTAATAATACAGTTGCAATTAATAATATAGTTGCAAAATAGATTAGTTATTAAATTTGAAACTCAAAATGTTTGAAATAAGGACCATTGTATTCTACAGAAAATGTCTTAAAACTATAATGAAAGGGATGTTGGGGAGAAATATTTACTTTTTCTGCTCTATATATCCTGTAACATATAATCCCATATATATAATTTGTCATATAATCCCTTCTATATTATACTTTGCTTTTCAAAAATAAATAAATAAATCTACGTATCTATATATCAATATCTATATAAAGAAACAGCACAACCTTTGTTTGGAATGGAGAAAGAGATGCCCATTCCTGACCTGAGCTATCTCCACTGAAGCATCTTGTAAAGGGCGTACACAGTTGGCTGGTTGGTAAAGAAGGGAAAGGCACATAGAAAAGAATGTCAGCAAACACAGTGTTGTTTTTTTTAAGGGCCCAGTCAAAGCCTCATCACAGATTTAAAGTGATCTAACAGTCATACCAGGAGGAAAGGTGGCATGGTACATAAGGTCCCCTCTTTGCTGTTTTTAAATAAACTGGCCTGGGTTGAGTCTCTACAGACAGGGTTAACTCAACAGATGAGGCTAAAGTTGTGGATGAGTCCAAATTATGTTGCATGCTGTTAAAAGACTGACTCCTCTCAATATGCAGTAATGGTTTGTCACAACTGAACACAGTGAAGGGAAGCCATTTTTTGTTGTTTAGCTGGCAAAACACTAATTTGCTAAATGAACTGTCCCACTGTCTCTTATGGAGTCCCATGGAGAGCCATCTGTTCCCTATCCGTACATCTATTTATCAACTCCCGTGTCTTTCTGTGGACATGGAAGGTGACACACTGGGGAGCTGGGCAGCATAAGAGAAGGTCTCTCTCTATCAAAGGTAGAGTTAGTTGGGCATTGTGAAGAAATTAGTGAGGAGGAAAACACCCCCTCAACTCACACACACCTACAGCAGGCCAAGAATTTTATACATTTACAAGTGGCAAACCCACAAAGATTTCCCCACTATTTCCTCTTTCCATTTCCTGAAAGCCCCCATAGCCCCTCTCCTTTTCCTGTTTCCTTCTCTCCTTCCCACACACTGTCCAACCTACCTTATCTGCCCTTCTGTATTCTGCTTTCCCTCCTTCCCTCCCCCGGCAGCCTCTGCTTGGGAAAACTGTGTCCCAGTTGCACAGTGCTGACCAATGGGCCAGGCCCAGTTATGCAGTGGGGACGGAGGGCACCCACTTTCCCCTGATCCCTTTCCCCATACTATTTCCTCTTTCCCTCTCTCTGACAACCCCCATGTCCTCACCATTCCTTGCTTTCTTCTGGACTTCTTACCCACCAAGCAATCTGCTGCCCCATTCAGCTATTGTTTATTACTTATTTACTTCATTTATACCCCACCTTTCTCCCCAATGGGCATTCAAAATGACTTAGTTTTCATCTCCTCCATTTTATCCTCATAACAGCCCTGTGAGGTAGATTATGTTGAGAAAGTGTGACTGTCCCAAGGTCACCCAGTGAGCTTCCACAGAAAAGAAGTGTTTTGAACCTGGGTCTCATAGATCCTACTCTAAAACTCTAACCACTACACCACACTGGCTTTTATGGGGTGGCTGCTGTTGAACTGTAGCAAGTAGCCAAGGCTGGGGTGTCATGTAACTCACTGCTGGGCCCTGTCCCAGTAAAGGTCAAAACAACCCTAGAAAGAACCCTGCCCCCTCCCCTTAACTAACAGAAACCAAGGCTTCAAGGCTGGCAGTACTGTTGCTGTTGCCCAGTACAGAGGATATTTGTTAAAGCTACAGGGACTGCTTCTGTCATTTTGGAGATTTTAAAGTCCCCAGTGTAATATCTTTTTAGATATCAGTTTTTTCTGCAAACCTGGGGCATTTTTCAGGTTTGTAGAAAAATCTATCTTGTCTGTTTGCAGATCCAAACTCCAGATTTAAATATCCACAGATTTGGCAATGTTGAGTATTAGATATATCGATTACATTCTTGCTTGAAGGAGCTTGGGATAGTGTATTGTTCTAATTTCTCCTCTTTTATTCTCTAAAAAGCCCTGTGAGATAGTTTAGGCTGAGTGACCCTGACTGACCCAGTGTAATTCAGTAGGACCTATGGCTGAACAGGGATTTGAACCCAGGTCTCCTATACTTTACTGTGACCACTACACAATACTGGCTCTATGCTGCAAGGATTGGTGACAGACACTTCCTTCAAGTTGCTGTAGAATGTTCTAGGCAGTGATTCATAATGCTTTGTCACTGAGACTGCAGGGGCAGGAACTTTGGATGACTGAGAGAATACCAACAGCCTGCCAATGGTTTCCTGTCAGCCTGACTGGCTCAGGAGCTTAGACTGGCTAGCCAGGCTGGGTCAACTTCAGCTCCCCAAATCAGGAATTTTGGCCTCATCGTGAGCTTTCTCTGAGATCAGCTCTGTGTTCAATTTGTTTAGAGAGAGAGGATCAAAGAGAGCTCCACTCAACTTTCTGGCCAAATTCACTGTGAAGGCTGGATTGCTTTGGTATGAGGGGGGATGCAGCCTGCTGTTCTCTGTCCCCTGAACTAAATGCAAGTTGTTGCATTGCTTTGGGGTCACAGAAGCTCTCCCTTTCCCTATGAAACCATTGCATGGGCAACAGAGTGCAACTCTTCCTTGTTGGTGGAAAGTGCTGTCACATTGCAGCGTCTTATGGTGACCCCATAGGGTTTTCAAGGAACGAGATGACCAGAGGTGGTTTGCCATTGCCTGCCTCTGCACCGCCACCCTGGTGGGTATTTCTGGTGGTCTCTCATCCAAGTATAAGCCAGGGCTGACCCCGCTTAGTTTCTGAGATCTGATGAATTGGCCTAACCTGGGCCCTCCAGGTCAGGGTGACTCGTCCTTACTAGCAGGGCTATTTTTGGGCAGGAACGCACAGGAATGGAGTTCTGGCTGGCTCCCGAGTTGGCCATGCCCAGCAGGAGCTCATTAGCATAATAGGCAACACCCAACAGCAGAAACTCCTTAGGACTGGCTACATTAGGGGTCTGTGGCCTAACATGCAAAGGAGTTCCTGCTCCAAAAAATAGCCCTGAGTTTTGACAACAAACAAGGTAAACAGAATAAGAAGCAAAAGGTGGGTGTGGCTGGATGACCACACTTCTGGTAACATGGGGGTGTGGCCTAATATGCTAATAAGCTGTGCTGTCAGAGGTTTGGCCTAATATGCTAATGAGTTCCTGCTGGGCTTTTTCTACAAAAAAAGCCCTGCTTACTAGTAAGAATAAATGAACATATGAACACCTATGCTGTATTAGGCCAATGGCCCATCGAGTCAGGCATCCTATTCCACACAGTGACCAATTAGAGGCACCTAGAAGGCCTAAAAGCAGGGTTCGGGGGCCAAATTCTCCCCGCTGTAGTTGCCCCCACCAGCACTAAACCTTTAGTTTAAACTATATAAATCCTCACGTTCTTTAGACTTTCTTCAAGGAAAGGTGCTCAATCCTCTTGGTCACTTTGGCTGCATTTTTCTGCACCCCCCCCCCCGATCTTTTTGACATACGGCTACTAGTAATGCACACAAGTATTCCAAATGTGGCCACGCTATTGATCTGCATTAGGGAATAATGATACCAGCTGGTGGTTTTGTGGCAGTAACAGTTTTCAATCTCTTTAACAGCGCTTAGCACAGCATCGGCTCCTTTCACCACTGCTGCACATTAATGGTACGATCCTACAGCGGTCTACTCAGAATTCTACACAGGTCTGTTCAATGGAGTTTACTCCCAGGAAAGTACACTTAGGACAGCACTGTTAAGTCAGTTTTTCATGGAACTATCCAGCACAACCTCAAGATATTTCCCAATAATGCACTACCAGTTCAGGTGCCATCAGCATATATTTAAAGTGAGGATTGTTTTCTCTCCAAGCTGTGTCGCTTTACATTTACACTGAACCTTATTTGCTGTGTTGCTGGCCAGTCAGCCACTTTGGAGAGATTCCTTTGGAGCCTTTCACAATCCATTTTTGTCCTCGCCTCCTCTCTGGTGGCTGGGGCCAGGGGAAGAAGCCATCTGGGTTTTCAGTGACTGCAGAAATCAAGCCACACTGAACATGGCAGGAGCTGGCTTCTAGGAGGTCTGGTTATATTCAACCCAGTTTGCAACTTGAATGCACAATTACTGCTTGATGGTAATGATGAATTGATGTAGAAGAGAAAATTGCATCTTAATGCTTACAGCCTTTTAGTGGAGCAACAAGGGGATTGGATAAACATTGCAGGTCTCTCCCCCCCTTCCAACATTCAGTGTTGCGCTACTCGAACATGCTTCAGAGGGCACTCTTTAGCTCTGAATCCATCCATTCCATGTACTAGAGCTGGCTTTGTTCTCCCGATTCAAGAACTATTGAGCCAAAAGGGCGGGGAAGAGGTGAGTCAGGCTCAAAAAAGAGGTGAGTCAGGCTCAACCACCTGACCTTGTGCCCATTCAGTCAATGAAGAGGGGATAAACCCACCCCCACACTGAAGCAGAATGTGATTTCGTTGGAAGACACGGCTTCACAACTGCAACCAAAGTCATTTTTCCACTGAAGAGGAGTGGTGTCAGCATAGCTTCAGTGAACCACTAACCTCAGCAGCAGGTAACGTTCTCCTTTCCTGCAAAATTTGTTTAGTTTCCTTTTAGCATCACTCTAGCTAGCCAGGGACAATGCTGCTTAATTTCTAAGGCTGGGCATGCCTGGACCATCCGGAAATCAGAAACCACTAAAGAGAAGGCCATGCCTCTGATGTTCATCCATCTCATATCTGACAGTGAAAGCTCACAGCGCAGGGTCTCTGAAGACAACCTCCACCTTCAGCTGGCTGGCTTGTAGTTACCCTCTTCCTCTTTAGATGTTTTATCATACCCTCCCTGCTTGAAATTGTTCTTTTTGGAAAAAACACACTAATGGGGCTTAATAATTATTGCAAATTGATCACCGCTAGGGCCTGGATGACAGCATGTCCACCCCTTCCCTTTTCTGAATTAGTTATTAGAGCTAAACACCATGATGAGTGCCAGTGCAGTGCTGTGTGGCACACAACATTCACTGTAAGGCTCTCTTCACACAGCCACAAGCTGGACCCCATCCCAGCTTACACACCTGCCCTCACTGCTTTTGACAGAGGTGAGCTGGAACTGGCTGGATATTCAATCCCTTTGTCTTTTCAAGGGTTCAGTAAGAAAGGATTTAGATGGCATGCGTGACGTGAGTCGGGTAGCTCTGACCCAACTGGCAGTTGCACAAAATACTGGGGAACTAACATCCAGGGCCAAATTCAACTAGGGAGTGTGGAACAGGGAAAGGAGGGGCTGCAGGCTTCCCTCTAGCGGTTTTCCTGAGCTCAAAGAATTGAGTGGGGCTGCTTAGCCTGCTGTGGGGTGCCAGTTACTGCAGTGGGGCAAACATGTCCTCCCCAAGACCATTTCAGCTTGGGAAAATGGCGCGGGAGAGAAGCCTGAAGCCCCTCCTCCTCTGTGCCATGCTCCTCAGCCGAATCAGATCCCAGAACACTTGAACCTTAGATCCCTGATATTACATGTGACTGCAAGTTGGGTTACAGGACCACTGACCCAATTCGTGTAACATGTATCTTGTAGTCTGGCCCTTAAGTGTGGGATGGTAAACAATTAAGGTCTGGTCACCTCCGGTTTCCCATCATCGCTTTCAACTAAGATGCATGGATATGAGAAAAACATCCCTCTGATTCCAGGAAATCAGAAAATACAACACATAAACACAGTAAAGAAGCGTCTGATACGACCGTATTAGCTTCCTGGGAGATGCGGCACGAACTTTTTAAAAGTAAATAATAAAACAAAATGTCGACTACGGGAAGAGTCCTGCATAAACCGGAAAAGATGAGAGGTGGGACTTCCGGTCCGGGTAGCCCCCCCCCAGAGCTTGCTGTCAATCAACAGGAAACTGAGATTCTGCGCCCTCTGCTGGAGCAAATGCAGAAAATTAATGAAACTTTGCTTAAAGTGGAAAGTGTCTTCATCAGTCGACAGGAATTGATATTGAAAACATCAAGGAAGATGGCGGAAATGGAACAGAAAGCGTTGATTTTAAGTTCTCAGGGCGTAAAAGAAGAAGAGAAAGAGGATCTCGGATTTAGTTTGACGAATGTATTGGCACCCCTGACTGGCAGTGAAGCGAAAGATTTAAAAGAAGAGGTGGATATGGCTCCCAAAGCCAACTCCGCTTTTATAAAAGAAATTACTCTGCCAGTAGAAGGGGAGGTCGAGCAAAGCAAACAAGATATCAGAGATCTAACTCTTTGCAAAGTGGTTATGGCGCCCGGGAAATTTGAAGCCCAGAAAAGAAAGAAGAAAGACTACATCCTTGAAATGCAAAGACTTCTGAAGAGACACGCCAGCGTGAGGGAAGACGCAGCACTCAAAATCATGAGAAGCAGCGAGGAAGACAGCAGCCCAGGGGAAGGAGGTGAAGGAGAGGAAGTCATCAAGGTTAAAAAGGACTTAGTCCATAACTGGAAGAGCTTTAAAAAGAAGACACCTTGAGGACTGTTTATGTCGCATCTGTAAGGAGCTGTTTAACTACTAACCCCAATGGACTTTACTAACTGTATTAACAGAGTGTTTCTGGACGTTGCAAAGTTAAAAAGAAGACCTTCTAACCATGATGGATGCCGAAAAACGGTATTAATTACTAACTAAAACTAACCCATTTTAACAGAGAAAACTTCACTCCATCTTTTTTTCTTTCTCCATCTGTCTACCCCTTCATTTTCTGATAAAAAGAATAAAATTCTCTCCTTTTTAGGAGAGTTTTACAAAAAAAAAAACACAGTAAAGAAGCGTCTGGAGGAGTCTGAAGTCCTTGGGTGTGGAGCAGTTTTCATCTGCAAAAGCAAATACCCCCCGCCCCCGAAACGGTTAATTCTGGATTTTTCAAATGTATGAAATCCTTTATCTTCTTCCACCTTTTTTTTTTAAAACTTGCAACTGTTTTTACATCTCCATGTTTTGTGTTCGCTTTTTTATGTTTGAAGCAGA
The DNA here is from genome assembly GCA_029375565.1 of Gekko gecko. NCBI lineage: Eukaryota > Metazoa > Chordata > Lepidosauria > Squamata > Gekkonidae > Gekko > Gekko gecko. Next base: position 133,188,181 of record JAPDNY010000008.1, on the reverse strand, counting down.
GCCTCGTGATTAAATAGCATATGTCATATGATTAAAAAAGCCAATCAATCCCGTGCATCCAATCTGCATAAAATTGCATAGGAATAAAACAATAGTTTCTGAAGAAGCAAGGACTTTCTGTTTTGAGCTGATGCACTCAAGCATAAAAGCAGGAACCTATCAGAAGGTGCATTTGCTTCCGGAACCAAGAATGCCTCTTCCAAGAAAAATCCTTAGATTTCACCCATGGATTTCTAAACATGTTACGCTAAAACCAATTAACATTTCTTTTTAAAAAAACCTGCTGCCAGATTAATTGGAGCCTACATTTTTCATTGATCAAAATATTTTTAATTGATTAATCAGAAATCCCACGGGCACTGCAAAACACAGGCAGGTTGAGATGTGATTGTAAATCAACCTTCCTGCAAGACAATTAATCAATTTGGAAGCCCAATGCAAGCACATTTTAAACAACCTGTTTTTGACATGTACCCACCAGCAGTGGGAGAGAGGAAAGGGGGGCTGAAAAGTGCTTTTCAATGGCATGCATGAATTTAGTCTAAAACGAGGCAGCTATGCACTAAATAAATAGATATGTTTTGGTCCGCTTAATGACTTTGGACCCAACATACATCTGTAGTTTGGCTATGCCTCATACTGTTCATCATCACCAGAGCCTCATTTAGCACTTTGGAGTGCCAAAACCAATTTCAGCTGTGCCTTGAGCTAGCCAGCTTTAAAAACAAAACAAGACGCGATGCAAATAATTAAAAATAAAAGGTTGCTCATACTATTCAATCCTGTGTATCCTTCTGACACAAGCATATTCTTTGACATGTAATCTTATGCCTTTTAGCTAATAACATTCCTATTTAAATAGTTCATATTTAAATGATCTTACAGGTTATGGCAGCCGTTGCTCATACTGATGGTGAGCTGGCTGCTATCAGTGGAGTTCATTGTGTGGAGATGATTAGGTGAGAGGTGATGACATATGTGGAATTCTGCGCATGCGCTGGCCTTTAGTGTGACCCTGTGAATGCTTGAAGAGTGTGATAAATGATGACTGTTTATAGAGTTTTGTGCATGCACTTGCCTCCGGGATTCCTGTTCAGAGGATGGGGACACCATGGTGGTAGGTCTCATGGAGGACAAAACCATGAAAGACCCTGACATGCTGGGGCCCTCTAACCCCCTGGTGCTGTCAGGGAACTTGCACCCAGCTTTGGCTATCAGTCCAGAAACCCAATAGGCTCAGCTGTTAGCAGTCAGACCCCTCCTGCCGCAGAAGGGCAGCTTAGTACTTAGAGAAAGAGACATAAGCACCCTTTAGATAATATCACCCCCCCAAACCATAAATATAAGACGCTGCCTGGCCCAAAAGGACACGAAATGGAGGCCAGCCAGAGAAAAGCATGGGAAAATATTTTGGAAGGTGAGTCAGAGTGGCTGACTAAGAACCCTCTCCTTGCCCCAGAGAGATGCATAATTTAGGAACAATACATCTCCCAAGAAACTACTGACTAATCATTGAGCAGCCTCCCTTCCCTCTTATCCATTTACCCTAATTATGCAACACTTAACACTATTCACCAAACCTGGTAGCTTTTCCCATCCAGTACTTAATGGGTCATCAAGAACCATTAGCACCTATAGTCCACCAACTCGTCAAGCCTCTCTCATACCATTGTCCAACTCCAAAAAACCAATCAAGTTACTGTTTTTGGGGCAAACACATCAGCATAGCCCCAGGGAGCATTTTCCCCTATAGTTGTAGCACTCTGTGCCATAGCAGTGTGTGTGTGTTCTTGGCACCAAACCTCACACCCCCACTTGCATGTGGGCCTTCTCCTTTTCTCCATGAAATGCCAGTCATTTCACTGCTGCCTCCACGGATCTCACTCTTCAAGATTGGTAACTATAGCCTTCCCCGAAATTGCTTCCTCTCATCTCCTCCCTGATTTCCTCTTAGCTAGCTTGTGTGTTTCCCATGTGTTCGTATGTGCATTTTGCCCTTTTATTCCTATTTCAATAAAACCCTTTCTACTTGAACATCTGACTGGTTTATTTCGAGAGTTCTCTAAGGGAAAGATCCTCATAAACATTGATGGAGAATCCCAGTAATCCTCTCTCGCTCAGTCTCCTTTAAAGTTAATTCCCCCAGCTAATTAGGAGACTGCCTAGTTGGGTTACACAGGAGCAGGAGTCACCACCAGAACCTGAGATTATCGAGGGATCCATGAAGGACAGTGGCCAAATGGTAATGACCCTGCAGTCACCCCTAGGACCCCAAGAGCAGAGAAGACAGAAAGCCCAGGCAGATGCACAGCTTAGACGGTGGACTGCACAATTAGCTTCCCAAGGCTTGTTTGCTGACCACGAGGCATCTGGAGCATACCATGCAGTGGCTACCATGCCTCAGAGGGCCATATAAGTGTTCTCAAACTATATTTCTATTGGAGTTGCTTCACAATGAACCAGACCATTTTAATCTATTTAGCAGTGACTCTCTGACAGACCGAGGCCCTGTTGGCTGAGATTTTCTTCACTGGATATGTCAGGGACTGATCCTGGCATCTTCTGTATATAAAACATATGATCTGCGACTGAACCAACACCTCCTTCTGCTTCCTTGAACTGAACAAAAGAACTGTATCTGAAGTTTTAGAACTGCAGAAAGTAAAGTGCTTAAAGTGTTGAGATGAACTTCACTTCGCCCTATCAGGGCTTCACTATTTCCACACTTCCTCCCTCGACCTGTGCTTTTCCCCTTAATGTCATTCAGTTAATTTGTGCGTGGGATTTTCACTGTCACTTCTGGCCAGCGGTTTTGCTGCTTCAGAGAGGGGTTGTCAGCTACAGGGTTTACAAAGCTAATTTTTCTCTCTCTCTCCCAAAATACCAGAACTTGAGGGCATCCAATGAAACTGATGAGCAGAAGGTTCAGGATGGACAAAAAAGGAAATACTACTTTGCACAGAGAGTGATTAGAATGTGGAATTTGCTACCAGAGGAAGTAGTGATGGCCACAGGAATAAACAACTTTAAAAGTAGATAAGACAGATTCATGGAGGGTAAGTCTATCAATGGTTACTAGCCATGGTGACTGAGGGGAACCACCACATTCAGAGGCACTAATCCTCTGAATCTCAGAGCCAGGAGCCACATCAGGGGAAGGCCTCGGCCTCTATGCCCTGCTGTTGACCAGTCTAGAGGAACTGACTGGCCTCCATGTGAGACAGAATGCTGGACTAGATGGACCACTGGTCTGATCCAGCAGGGCTCTTCTTATGTTCTTATATTTCTTTTTCTTTTTTTAATTATTTCCCAAAACTACAAGAAAATAAGGAAGGGGAACTATAAACTACAGGAGAAAGTAAAGATAACCACTAAAAACCCAAGAAGTGGTGGTCATATAATGGTTACAATATAAAGCTTTAAATGATAAAAAAGAGTAATTTGTTACACTAAAAATAATCATAAAACCCGCTTATATACTTCAAGTCCAGATAATCTGACTTAGTAAAGAACAATTCCAAAGAACATTTAAGTATAAAAAGAAAAATAGACTTCAGAGTGCGTTGGCAACTCATTTGCCCCTTAGAATCATAGAATGTTAGAGTTGGAAAGGACCTTGCAGGTCATCTAGTCCAACCCGCTGCACTCTGCAGGAGCACAGATGAAAGATAGCCCTACATACCTACAACATACCCAAAAGATGGTCGTCTAGCCTCCGCTTGAAAACGTCCAAGGAAGGAGCATCCACCACCTCCCGAGGCAGACTGTTCCACTGCTCAACCACTCTTACAGTTAGGAAGTTTCTCCTGATATCTAGTCGGTAACGACTCCCTCGTAATTTCCACCCATTAGATCTAGTCTTGCAATCTGGAGCCAGAGAGAATACATCTGCTCCATCTTTTACATGACAGCCCTTCAGATATTTGAAGACTGCAATCATGTCCCCTCTAAGTCTTCTCTTTCCCAGGCTAAACATACCCAACTCTTTCAGCCTTTCCTCATAAGACTTGGATTCCAACCCTCTCACCATCCTGGTTGCCCTCTTCTGGACACGCTCGAGCTTGTCAACATTCTTCCTAAAGTGTGGCGCCCAAAACTGGACACAGTACTCCAGGTGAGGCTCTTCTTTTCCTTCTTTCCCTGAATCGATATCATTCCTTGGGGGCAGCCACCCTACATTCTGAGTCTGAGTCTTCTCCAGTAGGTGCTCCATCATTACTTCCCTTGCTGCTCTCCTCCTCATCTTCTTCTCCTGTTGGTCCAAGTTTTTGCTGCAGGAACTACCGTGCTTTCGTAACAGAGTCAATCTTTTCCCTCTTTTCATTAAATGTGAAGAGTATGCCTTCAGGCACAATCCATTTGTAGGTTGTGTTTTTCTTTTGTAGAAACAAAGCCTCTTATTTCAAAGGGAATGTCTTTCAAAATTCTTATCTCCTTGCCATCAATTTTAAAGACAATTCCATTTGTTGCCTTTAATATCTGGTCCCTCACATGTCTTCTGGAGAATCTAACCACCACCTCCCTGGGCAGATTATTTTTCTTTATATATTCGGAATATGATCTATAGATCACATCCATCTCACTTTGAAGAACATCCGCTTTCAAATCTACGACCGGTCCCAAAGCATCGCTCATAGTCTGCTTAAGATTCTCCCCTTTATTCTCAGGAACTCCTTGAAATCTCAGAATAAAGCTTGATTCTTCCATTTGAAGATGCAAAAGCTGGGCTTCATCAGAGTTTCTCTTCTTTTTCATCTCCTGCGTTTTCTTATTAAGCTTTTTAGTACTGGCATTCACTTCCTTAAGGTTCTCCGCATGTTGCTCTGTTTTTTTTCATAGTCTCATTTAACTGGAGTTGCTGTGCAGCAAAATTTTGATTAAGTGTCATCATTTGCTCCAGCAGGGGTCGCAAAGCATCTGTTAGCATCTTAGAGAAGTCTATGATTATGTCCGGTCTCATGACCGCACTCGCTGGGCTAGCACTTCCTGAAGGAGGCTTAGGTTTTGTTTGCTTATCTTTCGCCGTCTTTCTCAGCGACATCTTTGAGGATGTTTACGTTTAAAGAAAATTACCAAAAGCCTCTGGAGTCTACATACCGCTTGTAAGTCTCTTGGAAAGTCCTTACTAAAGTTTCATTCTGTTTCAAATCTGTCCCCCCTCATGCTTTAAGCCCATTTTTGTTATCTTGGGGAGGTTCCTGCCCCCCCTCACTTGCTTTAGGGGGAACTTTCAGCCAAAGTCTCTGGTGCTTGTTTCAACCAGCACACACTTTCAATGTAGATCTAGTAGATCTTGCCATGAGTCGTGTAGTACACTCGACCTCCACTCGTCCCGGTGTGCATCTCTGAGTCCAGTACTGGAACACAGCGGCGAGACCGTCGGGACATGGAACTGCCTCAATCCACCGGTGGCGTGCCAGTGGAGAGGCAATTCTTAGCACTCCATGGCTAGGGACCCATCACACGGGTCCCTGGGGGACACGTAGAGTCGCACCCCCTCCCCATCCACTGGATCATGTCCTCGGGAGCTCCCGAGAGACGTGTCAGCCATTAGATTGCCAAACTGGAAGCTCATGTTCTTATATTTCTTCATTCTCTGCCAAGAAAATCAATTCAAAGGGTCCGAAGGGGATGAGGAGAGCAGGAGAATCCCATGGGGTAAATGACAGGGGTAACAGGACATCTGGAGGCTGGCTGCACCACCCTCCCATTCCAAGAGCACCCAAGGTTTACCAGACCCAAATAATTTCTGCTCTCTTTCCCCCTCTATACCTCAAATAAAAGCCCTAATCTCCATAGCCCAGGCTAGTCTGACCTTGTCAGATCTTGGAAGCCAGGGTCTGCCCTCCTTAGTACTTGGATGGGAGACTTCTGAGGAATACCAGGGTCATGACGTGGAGGCAGGCAATGGCAAACCACCTCTGAGCGTCTCTTGCCTTGAAAATCCCACTGGGGTTGCTGTAAGTCAACTATGACTTGATGGCAACAACAACAACATCAACATTTTTTAAAAGAGCCAAATTAAGATTAAACTCATTTTAAAACTATCAGTTTAATCCCGCTGGGAAAAAATGTGCAGGTTCATCGTTTGGATCCTCAGCTGCTATGTTTCGCTACCAGAGACTTTTTATGGTTGCCTGAGAATGCAAAAATCACCAATAGAGCGGAATGTGGCAGGGATTCTGTCAGCCCCTTTTTAACTGTTTGGAAAATAGGCCTTGCAGCCGTTATTCTGCTGCTTCAGAGGAAAGCGCTGAATGCGTTTCATTAGGCACAACAGCTGTTTCTCTTGCGACAGCCAAACTTCACTGGTGGGGACAGCAGTATAAGCACTCTTCATTTAACACTAATTGCACAGGCTTAAATTGTGGTTATTTTCCAACATGTGTAAATTAACTCGATAGCAATAAAGACAAAAGAGGGAACCTGGATTTGGGGATGGTGGGAAATTTTTAGGAACAGGTGGCAGAGAGCTGCATGCTCAAGCATGCGCATGATGTCAGAGTCCACTGGACGCCATTTGACCATCTATTGGACCATCTAACATGTATTGAAGTCTGAACCAAATTAAAATGTGCAGACAAAGCAGTGGGTGGGGGGAGACACCATTTCTTTTGCATTGCTGCTCCATATTTTAAGAAAAACTCAAAAACATACAAACCCCTTGCGAATGGAGAGCTTGTTCTTGGGTGTCCATGACAATGATGAGCAGTAGAAATGGGGAGAGCAGGGTTGCCAGTCTCCAGGTAGGGCCTGGAATTCTCCCAGAATTACAACTGATCTCCAGACTGGAGAAATCAGATCTCCTGGAGAAAACGGACACTGCAGAGGGTAGACTCCATGGTTTCATGCCCCTGCTGAATTCCCTCCCCTAACTTCACCCTTCCCAGGCTCTGTCTCCAAATCCCCACAAATTCCTCAATCATTTTGCAGCACTGGATACGGCCCAGCGGCAGGCTGGAAGGAAACAGCAACCCCAGGGAAAAATCTCCCCCCCCATGCTCTCATGGGCACTCCCCCCTCAAAGGTAAGTAGGTGGGAGGGAGGGAGGGAGAAAGAGAGAGGCTACCATAATAGCCTCATGGAGCTTGGCTGGGCATTTCCTTCACTGTGTGGGGCTTGGCTGTAGGCCTCTTTCCCTGACTAGTGTGGGGCTCAGCCAGGCTGCTTTGCCTCCTTCCATGCAGTAAGTGGGGCTTGGCTGGGCTGGGTGCCTCCTCCTCTGCCTCATGTGGGGCTCAGGCCACCAGCCTGAAATGGCTGCAACCCCACTTCATGGGGCCGGGGTGACCCCCGTACAAGGGATACACCCTGTTCACTGGCCCACTGGGACTTTTCCCAGTGCACTTAACATAAGAACATAAGAGAAGCCAATGTTGGATCAGGCCAATGGCCCATCCAGGCCATCACTCTGTGTCACATAGTGGCCAAAAATACCAGGTGCCATCAGGAGGTCCAGCAGTGGGGCCAGGACACTAGAAGCCCTCCCACTGTTGACCACCAAGAAGCACCAAGAATACAGAGCATCCCTTGCCCCAGAGTCTCTATCTATACCTTGTGATTAATAGCCACTGATGGCCCTCTGCTCCATATGTTTATCTAATTCCCTCTTGAAGCTGTCCCTGCTTGTAGCCGCCACCACCTCCTGTGGCAGCGAATTCCATGTGTTAATCACCCTTTGGGTGAAGAAGTACTTCCTTTTATCCATTCTAACCCGACCACTCAGCAATTTCGAGCGCCCACAAGTTCTTGTATTTTGAGAAAGGGAGAAAAGTACCTATTTCTCTACCTGTTCTATCCCATGCATAATCTTATAAACCTCGATCATGTCACCCCTCAGCTGTCGTTTCTCCAAGCTAAAGAGCCCCAAGTGTTTTAATGTTTCTTTATAGGGAGAATTTTCCAACTCTTTTATCATTCTAGTTGCCCTCTTCTGCACCTTTTCCCAAAGCTATAATATCCTTTTTAAGGTGTGGTGACCAGAACTGCACACAGTACTCCAAACAAGGTCACACCACTGATTTATATAGGGGCATTATGATATTGGCTGATCTGTTTTCACTTAATGGCCAATCCACCCCTTATAGGGCTCTTTGGGTTCCAGTGAAGGAAGGGCAATATATAGTATCTATGGTTTGTCTGGCTGTGATTTTTATCTTCTCTGGTGACCAGGTGGGGAAGGAAAAGCCTTTCTTCGGAGGTAGCTGCTGCTACAAAGCAAAGAGATGTCTGCACGGGCATATCAGGCCCTAACCAGTCTGGTTCAGGGAGGACCGGGTACGCTGCCCTGAGCTCCTTGGCAGAAGGGCAGGATGAAAATGCCCTATACAGACAGACAGGGCTAAAGTGGAGGCCTGGAAATTGTTGCTGCTCTTTAGAGGGAAGCTCACATAGATTTGGAACAATCTGGTCACTAAGATTCAGCAGAGAGAACTTTGGTACAGGTTCTGCTTCTTTGAATAATAGAAGCTGTTGTGTTTATTTTATTACTTCAAATTCATACCCCGCCCTCCCCGCAAGCAGGCTCAGGGCGGCTTACAGTAGTTTCTACCAAGACCATAAAAACATACAAAAATTAGAACATTAGAACACTGGACAGTAAACATTAAATATTACACATTACAACAATAAAAGTGCTTGTAGCAATCAGTACCAAGATGGCATACTGTACAATTATTTCTGATTCAGTATAGATTTCATAGTCTTCGGCACTGCGCGGTGGTCGGGCACAATCACCAGGCCGGGCCAACCCACAATCAGGGCTATTGGTGGTAGTGGAGTGGTGGCTCCTACTAAAAAGCCTGGTGGAAGAGCTCCATCTTGCAGGCTCTGCGGAACCGTAAAAGATCCCGAATCAGCCTAAGATGGTAAAAGGCTGACCTAGCAGTGGCTGCTACCTGGGCCTCCATTGTTAAGGAGGCATCCAGGAGCACTCCCAGACTCCTAACCTCCGATGCTGGCACCAATGGTGTCCCACCGAAGGCTGGACCCCCCCCCGACTCAGGCACAGGACCTCCGTCTTCACTGGGTTCAGCTTCAGCTGGCTCAGTCTTAGCCAACCAGCCATGGCTTGCAGCGCCTGGTCAAGATCTTCCGGTCTGGAGTCCGACTGGCCGCCCAACCTCAGATAGAGTTTACTGATGACACTCTAGCCCATACCTCTGGGCAATCTGGGCAAGAGGGTGCATATAGATGTTAAATAACATTGGGGACAGCATTGCCCCTTGAGGCACACCGCCTTTCAGTGGGTGTCTCCTGGACTGCTGTTCCCCTAGTGCCACCCTTTGTCTCTGACCCTGGAGAAAGGAAGCAAGCCATTGCAAGGCAAGCCCCTGAATCCCCGTGTCGGTGAGGCGGTGGGTCAGCAACTGATGGTTGACTGTATCGAACACGGCTGACAGATCTAACAGCAACAGTACTGCAGAACTGCACCGATCCAGATGCCTCCGGAGGTCGTACAACTTTCACAGAGACAGGATGTAGTGGTTATGAGAGATTTCAACTATCCAGATATTTGCTGGAAATCTAACTCTGCTACACATGGGCCATCCCGCAGATTCTTGAATAGTCTTGCGGACAACTTCATCTCTCAGAAGATGGGAGATGAAGCCTTAAGCTTTCCTCCAGCCTCAGGAGCTTTCCATGGATGAAAGCAGCTCTTCCTCTGGTGGAAAAACTGCTTCCATTGGAGGGAGGCTATTTAGGCGGGAGGAAGTGCTCAGATTTTGCTGACTGAAGTTCGGGCACAAGCCACTAGTTTTCTATGTTCAGGGCAGCCCCATAGCTAGAAATTTTGGGTTGGTGGGGCATGGGGAAATGTTGTGGGGCATAAGGGGAGGGGGGAGGAGAGGGGTAGCAGCTGTTGTGAGGCGTGCCTCACATTGGAGGGGGCGGAGCCACGAAATGCCCCATCATAGCTACGGGCCTGATTCAGGGTGTTTTTATGGGGAGGCATTCAGATAAGCAATCTTTTCATTTTAGTCTGAAGAGGAAAAGCAGTACAGTCATAAGAGGGTTATACAATATTTCTTCCTGTACACTTGAATTCATACTAACAAGGGGAAACATACAGCAGTTTACTTCCACTCTAATACTGTTCCATTTCTACATTCACAGTCTTCCTGCTTCCACAGAGACCTGCTTGGTTAGTGTCAGAGACCCTTCTCAATTTGTTTTCACCTTTGGAAGTGAAATGGGTGATCATAAAAGATGGTGTTTTTTTCCTTTGGTGGCATCTTGTCTATGGAAGCCCTCCCTGCATCCATTCACTTGGTATCTAGTCTTTTGTGTTAAGTTCTGAGAGCCGGCATGGTGTAGTTGTTAAGACTGCTGAACTAGGATCTGGGAGACCCAGGTTCAAGTCCTGCTTCTGCCACTGAAGCCCACTGGGTGAGCTTGGGCTAGTCATTCTCACTCTAACCTACCTCACAGGATGATTGTTGTGAGGGAATAATAATATTGTAAACTGCTTTGGTACCCCGTAGGGGAGCAAGGCAGAGTGTAAATATCTAAAGTATTTAAAATTCATGGATGTGATGCTGGAAATTCCCAAGCATCCCGCCCCCCCCGGAGCAGGTACGTGGGATGCTGATTTGGATCTGGGCTATAGCACTGGGCAAGGAATTGTAAGCCTTGAGACATTTTCCTTGCTCTTTTCTCAACCCATGGGTCTGGTACTTGCCCTGATGGTGGCATAAACATTCAGGTCCTAGGATAACCTGAGCGAAATATACCCAGCAGCATTCCACATACGTGCTTAATGTTAGCATTTAATGATGACACTCTCTTGGGGGACAAAAAGATATCACACCTTTACATCTCAAGTGGAATTAATCGTATCGTGCACTGAAGTAGCCTCAAGGCACCTAATTCTACTGGCAGACACAAGCGCTCTAGCAAATTGCAGCCACGGAGCTTGTGTGTTTGTATTAATCATTGAGCAGAAAGATTCTGAAGGGCACCGGATTTTGTTAATTTGTATTTACCAGGAGGCTACTGATTGCATTAATGACACGCCACATATTGGGCTTATTATACCCAAAGAGTTCTCTCATCGATTCTGTGGGGAGACCAAACAATGGGAACGCTGGAAAAAGCTTCCATTTGCATTATTTATCTCTCAGGATGAAACATGGAGGAAAGGGCAGCAGCTTGCTCCTTTGTGGGCCCCCAGGACAAGTAACAGCAACAACAAAAAAAATGAATTATTTGCATAGGAAGGAATCCTGTATGAACCTCACGAGCCAGCGGTCAACAAAACAATACATGGTTATTTTATTATCTTATTCAGAATTGTGTGCTGCAGGTGCGTTCAGAGGACTCCACTGGTGAATACTCACTCAAAAAAAAAAAATGGCCAAATCCCTATGCATTTCTCCCATAGCATCTATTCTAATTAACTTAAGACATCTGGGTCTCTTTGGCTGAACTTTTAAAATGCTGCTTTAAAAAAAAAATTATCAGGCTCTTTAGGCTGAGAGCTCTTTTTTTAAAGAAAATGGCATACACATATTTATAACGGGGAGCTATTTGTTTAAATATGCTCAAGACCTAATAATGCTTTGGAGAAGAGGCAGTCTCACTGAGAGCGTGGTGTCTGCCTGAGGAGAATTCCCCACAGAGTGCTCAGAAGAACTCCATCCCCCTCCCCCCGCAAACATAGGTTCACGTGGCAACAGCTCAGTGAGGCCATTGTGAGGAACGGAGCTTTTGTGTCACTCTCATATCCGCCTCCAACGCAGGGCTGCCATTTGCCCTCAGGGTTCCAAGCCCCACCACAGCTCTTCACTCCAGTAGGAGCAAAAATGGTGGGCAGGAAGCAATATTGTGCAGCATCGCTTCTGGTTGTGCCTGGAAATGGCATCCCAGTGCTCTAGGAATGTCCCAAATCTCTATGATTTTACCACGGAGATGGAAGAATTCCTAGAGTACCATGATGCCAATTCCAAGTCCTGGTCAGGAAGTGATGCTGCGATATCACAAAATGTTGCTTCCCAAGTCTGCACCTCCCCCACCCTTTTGATGGTTTCCAGCGCTTGGCTGACAACAGTACTCCAACACCCTGCAAATTATTTATGGTCAGAGGAAAGAGAGAAAGAAGACTGTTGTGCTCTCCTCTGGGAACCTTCAGTGGTACAACTACAATGGGAGCATTTTATATTATTCTTTTCAGTTCACTGAAGATCTTTATATAAGTCAACTCACTCATTCTTTCATCTTTCCTATAAGGCAGAATAGTGTTTTTGTTTCCACGTTACAAGTGGGCAGAGAAAGATGGGCCACTGAATCTCAGAGACTAGTGGACTAGTAGATCCTTAATCTTAAAGACCAGGAGCCTAACTACATGTTACATTTCACTTGTCCCCATGGGAACTTTTAGTCAACTCCAAGTTCTTGCTTGGACCTCAGCTCTCCAGCACATGCGGCCCTGGCTCAGACTGGGACAAGGGACATGGGCACAGAGGACTCCTGCCGACATCCGTGCCATTTTCCTAAAATGGCCCCTGGGGACACAATTCAACCCACCCCCAGGGCTTTTCTGGACTGAGAAAATTATGCAGGGGGAAGGCAGAAGCCCCAAACTGGGTCCCTCCTGAGTTTGAGAACTGAGTTCCTGGAGAAGAATTTGCAGCTGATATCTGACTGAAAAATCCCTGTGGGCAGCAAGTGTAAAATGCAATGTGTAGATAGGCCCTTTGTGTTTCTGGGGTAATGGTATCTGGACAATGGATCTTGCTGTCCAATCCCATACCAGACACTTTATTATACTGTCCTGAAACAGGTTTCAAAACCAACTGGAAGGAAGGGAACCCAGCAACTTCACTGTTGAATTGATAGATCTGAAAAATGCCATTCCCCGCCCCATGCAGATTATAAATTTAGCCTTACACTGTTTCCAACCCTTGCTGCATGATAGCACCAATTCTCCTGTACCCCTTTTGCCTGGGGCCAGATGTGAGGTGGGTGAATCTTCAACCCATTTGGCCATTTGGCAAAGGAGTTGTGTGGCATGGCTTGGTCCCTTTCAAAGTCTGCTCTGGAATGTGCAATAAGGCACTGTGAAATATTCTCCAACCACAGTATGTGCTGATGCACAGGTTTGTAAACAGACAGTATTACAGTATTTTTTAAAACTCTTCGCATTACTCTGCAATGGACTCTCCCACTGATGAGAACAGAAGAAGAGTCTTACTGGATCAGATCAAAGGTTCATCCAAGCGACCAGCCAGCTTACCTTTGACGAGCTCACAAACAGGGCATAAAAGCAACAGCCACCCCTGGCTTGTCTCCAGTGTATGACGCTCAGAAGTATCCTGCCTCTGAACCTGGAAGTTCCATTTAGCATTCAGGCTTCATTGCTATGGAGACAATGGGTATGTCTCTGCTGCATATTTTTTAATGGTAGTTGCAATAACAACTGAAGGCTGAATGTAAGAACACAAGAGAAGCCAATGTTGGATCAGGCCAATGGCCCATCTTGTCCAACACTCTGTCACACAGTGGCCAAAAATACCAGGTGCCATCAGGAGGTCCAGCAGTGGGGCCAGGACCACTAGAAGCCCTCCCACTGTTGCCTCCCCCAAGCACCAAGAATACAGGGCATCCCTTGCCCCAGACTGAGAATCCCTATCTATACCTTGTGGCTAATAGCCACTGATGGACCCCTACTCCATATGCTTATCCAATTCCCTCTTGAAGCCATCTATGCTTGTAGCCACTACCACCTCCTGTGGCAGTGAATTCCATGTGTTAATCACTCTTTGGGTGAAGAAGTACTTCCTTTTATGGATGAGACAAAGATCATGTTCTATGTATAAATGCCAATGGCAGGCTTGTGTAGCCTCAGTTTGCATCAGGGCTGTGCAGGGCAGGGAGAAACATTTAACCCCAATCAAAACCAGGCTCCATGTTATGTTGTTAGGAGTTTAAAGGAGAAAGAAATGTATTTAGAGACATGCATATTGTTGCTTGTAATGAAGCAGGGAGCCTAGTTTCAAATGGAAAAACTGGTGGAGGCTAAAGGGTAACCCCCCCCCCCCCGCTGTCTGCCCTGCCCAGTCCCAAGGCAAATTGAGGCTACATGATCCTGCAGTTTGTATTTTATGGTCAGAGGAGACATCTCTGTCTTAGATAATGCATGATATAGATGCCTTCCTCGGTATCGTTGACAGGGGAACCCAAAATAGAAATTATCCGTTATGCATAAAACAGTGCTGCACTTACCTGTAACCATTGTTCATCTACTTGTCTCTATGCAGGCACACATGGGCACTGCACAGACACAGGCCAGCCACCAGAAGGTGTTTTTTTTTAGTTAACTTAGCAACAGAGTCAGAGGGACCCCTCCCCATCCGAACCTCTGAGGCTGTTCCCTGCCTAAGTTCCTGGAGAAGGAGGGGCCTCCTTCCCCTCAGTTCTCAAAAGCCGCCACTATGAGCCAAGCAAAGATGTTTCCCTTCTTTTTCTTTTTTAAAAGTTGCAGTGGGGTAGGAAGGAAGGATGTGTGCCTGCACAGAGGCAATTAGAGAAACAACAGTTACAGGTAAGTGTGACACTGTTTTCATCGTCATTGTTCTGTGCAGTCCCACATGGGAGGTTAACAAGCTGACTTACCAGGAGGTGGGGTGAGCGACTCACTGAAAAATGGAATGCAACACTGCTGTCCCCACTGATGTCTCTCTTCTTGTACTGATGTCCACAGAGTAGTGTCTAACGAAAATGTCTGCAGATCACCACATTGCTGCCCTACAAGTGTCCACCAGTGGGATGCCTCTCCGAAAGGCAGCAGACACAGCTTGAGCCCTTGTCGAGTGTGCCCTTATTTGCAAGGGGCAATTAATCGATGCCAGATCACAAGTCTTCCTGATCGTCAACACAATCCATCTATATAACATCTGCAGGGATGCTGCTTTCCCGTTTGAGGGGCCAGAGAAGCATACAAATAACTGCGGCACTTTCCTAAATGCACTTGTTCTTTTAAAATAAAACAATAGGGCACATTTAAGGTCTAAAGTGTGCAACCTCCTTTCAGCTGCAGATGATGGGTTGGGAAAAGGGTAGGAAGAGAAATATCTTAACCTAGATGAAATTTGGAAACTGCCTGGGGGAGAAGTTGAACGTTGGGTCTTAGCACCACCCTTTGGTCATGAAATTTTATGAATGGGTAGTCAGCCCTAAGACCTGATAACTCCCCTACCATCCTGGCCAAATTGATGGCTACTAGGAAAGCCATGGTAAAAGACATACAGTCCAGGGAACAGGTGGCTAAGGGTTCAAATGGCAGTTGCATTAAATAAGTCAGCACCAAAGATAGGGACCATTGAGGGATAATGGGTGCTCTCAGAGGGTAAAGATTATTAAGCCCTTTGAGGAACTTCTTTGACATATCTTGTGAGAAAATGGATTTCCCATTAACTGGTACAAGAAAGGCAGAGAGTGCTGCTAAATGCACTTTTATTGAAGATACCGATAGGCCCGATTTTTAAAGAGATAGTAAATACTCTAACACCAGTGGTAATGGGCAATCAAAGGGAGAAACACTTTTATCTTTTACCCAAGAGGAAAAGCATTTCCACTTGTGGTAATAGGAGAGTCTGGTTGACAGTCTGCGGGCATTAAGAAGCACTAATTTTACTGACTCTGAACTGACTCAAGCTGTCAGCTGTAATGTTTCCACCTCTGGGTGAGAAACACCTTGCACAGACAGAAGGTCCAAAGCTAGAGGTAGGCGGGCAAATACACCCTTTGACTTGAGTGATATGGCTTGAAACCAAATCTGCCTCAGCCAAAAAGGGGCAATACAATGGTCTTTGATTAACTTGGCTACTACTCTTTCCAACAGAGGTAGTGCAGGGAAGGCATAGAACAAGGTTCAGATCCAAGTTGGCTGAAATGCATCCCCTATGGAGAGCGGGTCTAGGCCGGCTCGAGAACAGAAAAGAGGGACCTTGGTGTTGATCCTTGTGGCAAATAAGTCCACTGTCAGGAATCCCCATAGAGTAAAAATAGGGGAAATGTACTCCTGCTGTATGAACCACTCGCGTGTGGGTTCCCCCAATCTCCTGAGTAGGTCTGCTGTAACATTCTCCGAACCAGCAATATGAATTGCCTGTAGGGAGCTCTGATTCACAATTGCCCATTCCCAAATGGCAGTGACTTTGTGGCATAGCAGGAGGGAGGATGTTCCTCCCCTGCTTGTTGATGTAGAACATGGCCGTAGTATTGTCTGTTTGTATCTGCAGCAGTTTCTCCCATAGAAGATCTGCAAAAGAGTTAAGGGCAAAATGGATAGCTCTCAGTTCCAAAATGTTAATATGTAGGTCTATGTCAGTTTCAGACCAAGTATGCCACATGCATCACAATGATCCCCCCAACCTGAAAGAGAGGCATCAGTCATTATAGTGATCTATAGAGAACAGACCCCAAAGAACAGAACAGTGATCTGTAGAGAACAGAACCAGGCAGTAAATTGGCTTTACTGGTCCACCATTGTAAGGACCTTAGCACTATCCTAAGGATTGAAAAATGCCAGGTCTGGAGGTGACTAGCCTGACTGAACTGTCTGATGAACCAGTTTTGTAAAGGTCTCATTGTATGTCTAGCAAATGCGACTACAAATGTGGTGGAAGCCTTTAAGCCCAATACTCTTTGGATGTCAATAGCCCTCTGAAATCTGCTAGCTATAAAATGGCCAGCTAGAGCCCTAATTAACATGGTAACATGGTCTCTTGGTAAGAAGGTGTGTGCTACAGTTGAATCCAAACAGGCTCCAATAAAGGATGCTTGCTAGGAGGGAATTAGCCTGAACTTTTTTGAATTCAGTCTTAACCCTAGTTTGCCACACACCTCTAGGGCAAAAGACACCTGTATGTGTAGTGTCACCTCTGAAGGGGCTGTAAACAACCAATCATCAAGATAAGGGAAAAACAGAACATCCTTGTGATCTCAAACGTGCTACTGCTACTGCCGTACATTTTGTGAAAACTTGAGGTGCAGTGGCCAAACCAAAGGGGAGAACCTTGTATTCATAAGGAGCTCCCTGGGATTTGAATCTGAGGTATCTCCTGGGCTCGGGGTGTATGGAAACATGGAAATATGTGTCTTGGAGGTCCAAGACTGCAAACCAATTTCCTGGGTTGAGCAACTGTGTAATCAAGGCCAGGGAGACCATTCTAAATTTAGGTACCCTTAGAAAGATATTGAGACCTTGTAAACCCAAAATGGGGCCTATGCCTCCCCATCTGTTTTATCGATTAAGAAAAACCTTGAATAATAACCCAATGTAGAATCTTCTGCAGGTACAACCTGAGCTGCACCTCTTTCTAATGGGGCCTTAATTTCTAAATGTAACTCCAGGAAAACATTATCAACGGCCAGTTCAAGAACCATTAACCGTGGCAACTCTGTGAACTGAAGGTGATAACCATGTTGAACAAGACCCTAAACCCAGGAGTCTGAGGTAACAATATGCCATTCTGGCAGAAAAGTGGACAGATTGTCCCCCTTGAGATGGGGCCCATCTGCAATAGTCAGAAAGACAGTTTATGGGTCTGCAATGGTTCCTTAAGAGTTTGCTGACCGGGCCCAGGTCTGGATCTCGAATGTGACCTCTGTTGAGCCTGCTGGGGTGGGCGGGCAGACCCTCTTTGTTGAAGATACTTGCATGCAGAATGTTGGTATGAGCAGTGAAAGGCCCAGTAAGGCTGATGAAACCTTTGCTGGAACCTTGCTCTATATAGGATGAGGTCTGCATGTGTGTAATGCCGAAAGAGTGTGCTGTCTGACGGTTCTTTTTGATTTTTGATTTGTTGAAGAAATTCATCCATTTTGTAGAGAAGAGGGATGTTCCTTTGAAAGGCAAGTCCTCTACACATGCATGGGTCTCAGGTGGGAGAGCAGTCGATCTAAGCTATGCATGTCTCCTGAGGATTATGGAGGAGGCTGTAGTGCACACAGACGCATCAGCTACGTGTCTGCCGGCATTCAGTGCTACTTAAGACAGTCTGAGTGCTTCAGTCTGGATCACTTTTGCTAAGGATTTCTTGTAATCTTCTCCCATAAGAACAGCTGGTAGGCTGCCATGATGGCCTGGTGATTTGCAATTCTCAAGCTTAAGGAAGAAGAGGAAGCAGCTTTTTGACTTAAAGCGCCTGTCTTGCTGCCCTCCTTTGTCTGCTGGTGCAGAATGTGTGTCCACTCCTTGTTTGGCCTGATGGTGCAGGCTGTGTACACACGCAGGGACATCCTTCTTTTTGTACTCTGGACATGTTTTCCACTTTGTGTGAGGAGGTGGGAATGGATGAATGCCATCTTCAAGATTCCTTCTAGGAAAGGGAAGGCAACAGTTCCTGGTGTATCCGGGTAAAGTCTGTCTTTGGGTTTGGCGTCTATTGCAGTCACCTGAACGTCTAATGATTGTGCCATGCACATCATCTGTTCCAAATAGAGGCACAAATCTTCAGTAGGTGATATGGAGTCTTGGTCTCCAACCGCATCATCTGGGGATGGTTCTGAAGCCAAGCCAAAACTAGCCACGGAACCACAGTTCTCCTCCTCGGAACCATAAGTTGCTGGAATGTAGTGCGGCTCCCAATATGAAGGTGTCTGTGGTCTTTCTATTACTCGGACCGAATAATTTCCCGGTTCCATCCTAGGTTCTGGCAGCTCTTGCCACTCATTATAACCATGTAGAGGGCAGCAACTGCCTCAACGGCTCCAATTGGAAGGGGCCCCTCTGTTGCTAAGCTAACTAATAAAATCTTCCAGTGGCTGGCCTATGTGTGCACAAAAGAACAATGATGAACTAGTGGTCTGGATCCAGCCAGCTTCTTTGCTTAGTCTTACCCAGTACCCATCCTTATTCCAGTCCTTGTCTCCTATGATTTTTGTCTACACAGATCCCATGACACTGCAATGTATCCCTTCTGGTGGTCAATGGGGTAGTCCCTCTTTCCTTTTTCACTACCATGAAAACTTGCTGGATCCAATCAGACATCTTTTTTTCTTTTGTGAGAAACATTGTGTCTTTGCCGCTTTGTACCCTGCATCACCTGATCTTTGTGGTGCGGGCTTACATCATTTATATGAAACCATTCCTAGCCAGTCTTGCTGAAAAAAGTTGTAGGCATATGTTCATAAATAATTTTGAACATCTTGCCTCGATCACCTTGAAGGTTTGCATGGACAGTGATAGGCTAACTCCATGAAAGTATACCTGTGCAAGCAACAAACAACTTGTTCTAGGTTAGCAAGGCAGATATGGATTTTTTTTCTGAGGAGGAATTTCAGGATAGCAAAATGACCAATGTTTTCAACATCTCCAGAACAGATATCATTCTAAGACCTGTATTTCCTGGCAAGTGCAATATCTGCCAAGTCTTCAGTGACAACCTTTTTTTTTTTTTTTTTTACCTTTTGAATTTTATTCCAGACACGTTCTTTATCACTTTTTCTTCCTTCGAGGGTGTCCATAGCATCTGCCATTAGCGACTGCAGCTGTGGCACCAAGATAAAAATTATCGGAATGGAATTCACACAGAAATAACTTCTCTAAATACACAGATTAAAACCTAATTAAAAAATCATTTGTACGCTGATGATTTTATTACTCATCTTTCGCACAATAAGCACCACCACCGCCGTTATATTTTTTTGTGTGTGTGCGCATCTCACCCATATTTGCCTTGCATTATTGTGGAACATACAATGCCCCCAAATAAGGAAAATTCAGCTGAAGTTTTGGACTTTAGAATATGGGTTTTGCAGTGCAACTCAGAGCGGAGTTACAGTCTTTTAAATCCTCTGAAGCCAATGGGCTTAGATGGATGTAACTGTGTTTAGAATTGCACTGCTTGTGCAGGACAATCTTGTTTTGTGAAATGCAGGGTTGTGAGAATTACATATATACAGAATTTTGTACACACATGAAATATATATGCTGTCTGATACCAAGCCAGACCTTGTTCCATTTCATTTCGTGTCGTCTGCTCTGCCTGGCATCAATTTTGCAGGTTCTCAGGGAAAGGGAGATTTCCCCCAACTATTTCAGGTTCTTTAACTGGACTGAGCCTGGGACGTGCTCTTCCTCACTGTGCCACATCCCCTGCCGATGCATGAACCACTCAAAGTTAAACATGCTTCAGACCCATTGATTTCTGTAGGGGATTTGAGCACATTTGGAGGAGGGGCCATGGCTCAGGGGTAGAGCATGTGCGTGGCATGCAGAAGGTCCCAGGTTCAGTCCCCAGCATCCCCAGTTTTTTTAAAAAACACCAGGAAATAGGTGATGTGGAAGACCTCAGCCTGAGACCCTGGAGGGCTGCTGCCAGTCTGTGCAGACAATACTGTGATGGACCAAAGGTTTGATTCAGTATAAGGCAGCTTCATATGGTCACATTCCTCTCATTGAAATTAACAGGCCACAAAGTGCTCATCTTTCACTGGGTTGTGCCCATCTTTATAATGAATTATAACCTGCCTCTCAACCCCATGAGGTCTTCAAGGTGGTTCACAGCCGCCATAAAACAATTTAAAGCATATGCCCCAGCTGAACCTGGGGGCATAGCCACATGGACGCAGCATCCTACTTTTCCAGCCTTCGCAATGACATAATTTAAATGTCAGGGTTAGCAGGCAGGGAATAGTCTAAGGAAGATTAGCTTATTCATCACTGAATATATTCAGCCTGGGCTTCTGATTCTGCCAAGTTCTCTAAAGAAAGACAGCAAGCATTGCAAGCACTCCAGAGGTTCACTGGAAATCTACCCTTGAGAAGGTCACTGTGTTTTCCAGAAGGTAAATTTTGCAGCTGGGAGATCTAGTTTTAAGTAATGTTTTCACAGCATGTGCTTAAGCTGTGATGTATGACTTGGGCTGCCACCCGTCCCAGAGGAAAACCCTGGCCGCTGTTCATTTGCATACAGTAATTAATTCAAATGCTTGCAAATTTAAATTTACTCACTCTTTTAGCTTGCAGCAGAGCACTGGGTTATGTTTTGTGTCATGAGAGCCAGGGCATTTACCCATAAGTGCGCCGGGGATACCCTTTTTGTTCAAGACTCCTCTGACACTACTGAGGTCATGGTAAGAACAAGCACAGCCTTTTCTTTGGGTAGCCTTTCCCTGAGAACCAGCCGCTTATGAAGCTACCACATGTCAACATTTGAACTCAGGGTGGGATCCTGAATCTAGGGGTTCTATAGGACTATGGAAATACTACGCAGCTCCCATTTTCTAGCCCCATTTGAAAAGTGATATTTGGGTGGCAACACCAGACTCAGGTGGGGTTGGGGTAGGGTTGCCAGGCCTGGGTTGGAAAATACCTGGAGACTTTAGGGGTGGATCCAAGAGAAGGTGGGGTTTGGGGAGGGGAGGGGCCTCAGCATGGTACAATGCCAGAGAGCCCACCCTTCAGAGCAGCCATTTTCTCCAAGGGAGCTGATCTCTGTCAGCTGGAGATCAGTTGTAAAAGTGGGAAGCCTCCAGGGCCCACCTGGAGGCTGGCAACCCTAGGTTGGGGGGGTGTCTCTGTAGCCCCACATCTGCATTTGGTTTGCATTGGCTGCCACCCGAAAGGTTGGGTTTAGTTCGAAACACAAGTG
Organism: Gekko gecko; assembly: GCA_029375565.1. Taxonomy (NCBI): domain Eukaryota; kingdom Metazoa; phylum Chordata; class Lepidosauria; order Squamata; family Gekkonidae; genus Gekko; species Gekko gecko. Next base: position 133,166,582 of record JAPDNY010000008.1, on the reverse strand, counting down.
AAGTTCAGACCTCTCCACAGCAGCTGCTTTGACATGTCATTACCGTGAGCTCAGCTGGTCTCACCTATTAGATCCCGCTTTGTTGCTGGAAGATGCAGTTGCAAGAAATGGATTTATGTTCTACATTTAGTGTGTGAATTGGCTCCCTACCTAGACTCTGCCGAGCTGGCCGTGCTGATTGAGGACTCCATAACCTGAAGACTGGACTCTACTGTTCTAACGGTCGGTACGGAACACAACTGCTGGTTTGCTAACTACAACTAAGAGGTTCAATCACATTGCCTCTGTTTTGTGTAATTTACTTTGGCTGTCTATTTGCTTCGAGGTCTGGTTCAAGGTACTGTTCTTCCTGATAAAAGCCCTGCCTGGGATCCAGATCCCTGAAGGACCACCTCTCCCGGTACGAGCCCATTCACCAACTTGGGTCTTCCCAGTGTTTTCTCCCTACAGGAAATCTATTAGATTTGCAAGCAGCTCAAGCATGTTCTCTCTCAGCCACAGCCCCTTGGAAGTGTCGCCCAGAAAAGGTCAGAAGGATTCCTGCGCTGGCACAGTTCCAGAGGAACTGCAAAGCCGTCTTATTTAAGGAGGCTTTGGGAAGTGGTTTTTGCATTAGAAACAGTGTTGTACGTGGGACACGGGAGAACGGGAGTCGGTCAGGGAGCAACAGCGCCAAGGCAAAGTCATTCTATGCTGGGCCCAAATTTTGGCAGAATTTGGCCTTCGCTTCTGATGCCTTCAGGGCAGGGGGGGGCCAACTCTTAATTCTGCCATGACTATAACCCCACCCCCACCCGGACTTTCAGCAACATCGCTCATTTCCAGTTTGAAAGCATTGAAGAAACTCTGAGCGAACAAACATCACGTTATTCCTTTGGCTTCAGTGGGAATCCTGTACGGTAAATGGATTGAAGGGTGGATGTTTTGAGTATAACTACGCCTATGGATATTTTCTGGCAGGGAAGGTGGCAAGCCGATCTTGTCTGATCTCAGAACCTAAGCAGGGCTGGCGCTTGGAAGGGAGAGCACCACGGAAGACTCTGCAGAGGAAGGCAATGGCAAACCACCTCTGCTTCTCACTTGCCTTGGAAGCCCCTTGCTGGGGTTGCCAAAAGTCAGCTGTGACTTCATGGCCCTTTATACATGCACTCATGGAAGTTTTCTATGCATGATCTGTGACCAGCATTAACTCAACTTTGCTAAACTGTTGCACCCAAATTTTCAAAGTGATGCTAATTTCTCTCCCCCAAATCCCCAAGCCAGGAGAAACAACAACATTTTGCTCGCCACAAGAAAGGATACAAAAATACAACCAAAAGAAAATTCCTTACCAGTTCAGCATCCTGCTGGCTGATATCCTGGAGATAGGGAATGGTTGCGAGCTCAGCCATGGCTTGATTAATCACTTGGGACTGCTCCTTGAAGCGCTGCAAGCGGCCGAGGAGGCTGGCGTGCTGCAGTTTTTCTATCATGCCCGAACACGCACAGAAAGTCTCCTGGGTTTGGAACGGAAAGCAAACAGGTTAGGCAAATGCCATGGGATGGTGCTAGAGTTGCCATCAATGCTCCCTCTAAGACTGGAGCACAAAATCCTAAATATAAATATGAGTTGATGGGGTCCAAACTGGCAGAGACTGACCAAGAGAGAGATCTTGAAGTCATAGTGGATAACTCAATGAAAGTGTCTAGATAGTGTGCAACTGCAATAAAAAAGGCCAACGCTATGCTGGGGATTATTAGGAAGGGAACTGAAAACAAATCAGCCAATATCATGATGCCCCTGTATAAATCCATGGTGCGACCTCATTTGGAGTACTGTGTACAGTTCTGGTCACCACACCTCAAAAAGGATATTATAGCTTTGGAAAAAGTGCAGAGAAGGGCAACTAGAATGATAAAAGGGTTGGAACACTTTCCCTATGAAGAAAGGTTAAAGCGCTTGGGGCTCTTTAGCTTGGAGAAACGACGGCTGAGGGGCGACATGATCGAGGTTTATAAGATTATGCATGGGATAGAGCAGGTAGAGAAAGAAGTACTTTTCTCCCTTTCTCACAATACAAGAACTCGTGGGCACTCCATGAAATTGCTGAGCAGTCAGGTTAGAATGGATAAAAGGACGTACTTCTTCACCCAAAGAGTGATTAACACATGGAATTCACTGCCACAGGAGGTGGTGGTGGCTACAAGCATGGGCAGCTTCAAGAGGGAATTAGATAAGTACATGGAGCAGAGGTCCATCCGTGGCTATTAGCCACAAGATATAGATAGGAACTCTCAGTCTGGGGCAAGTGATACACCGTATTCTTGGTGCTTGGGGGGGGGGGCAGCAGCGGGAAGGCTTCTAGTGTCCTGGCCCCACTGGTGGACCTCCTGATGGCACCTGGTATTTTTGGCCACTGTGTGACAGAGTGTTGGACTAGATGGGTCATTGGCCTGATCCAACACTGGCTTCTCCTATGTTCTTATGTGGAGTCTTGTGAGGAAAAATTCTGTTTTGTGAGCTCCTGGCATTAAAGTTGTGAGCGAACGATTTGGCTGCTGCGTAAATTAGTTTGCTCTGGAGTCGTCCTCCCTGAGCTAAGACAAAAAACATGTGAGCTGGAGGCTAAAAAACTGTGAGCTAGCTCACACTTACTCAGCTTCGAGGGAACATTGGTTGCCATCCTCCAGGTGGTGGGTGGAGATCTCCTGGGATTACAGCTGATTTCCAGGGGACAGAGATCAGTCCCCCCCTGGAGAAAATGGCTGCTTTGGAAGGTGGACTCAATAACGTTATACCCCATTGAAGTCCTTCCCCTTCCCAAGCCTCACTCTCCCTGGGCTCCACCCCCCAAACCTCCAGGTATTTCCCAACCTGGAGCTGGCAACTCTAAATGGTGCCCACCTTTCCCCCCTCCCTGAGAGCTGAAATTGCACCTTATCGTCCCATGTTTGCACTTCTAATACCAGGCCCAGGAAACTCTATGATAATGCTGCTGTCATAGAGGACGTCCTTTAATCATTCCTTCTAGCATGAGCAGCAACAATAAAAAAAGGCACAGCGTTCAAAGCAGATACGCAAGTGTGAGGAGATAGCTAAGAAGAATGTAATTTTTCTTCCTGCTGTCGAAGTTTTCCATAATCCTCTTTTTAAAAAAATGCTTTGGCCGTTTCAGTGAAATGTTAGGGATGGGGGGAGAAAAAATCCCTGTAATACATAAATCTCTACAACGGGTTCGCAGTCAACGTGAATCCGTAGCACTGAACAGTAACCTTGATATGCCGGCAAGCTGTGGGATTTGAACCTGCAAAACGTATAGGGACAGGCTTAAAGTGAGCAACTGTGACTCTGATGATGTTCACGGGTCTGGTTGCCTGCCTCAGATGAGATCTCTTGCTTACGTGTTCAGCTAGCCAAAAAATGGCAGCTCCTGAACTCGGCTTGGCTTCTCGTTTGTTCGCCCTTTCAAAGGAATTTGTCGGCGGCTGAAGTGAGAAGAAAGAGCGGCAGGGCTTTCCGGCAGGTGTAGAGCTCCTCCGCCCGCTTCTTTCATCCCAGGTTAAGTAGCCGGGTAAACAAAATTGGTTGTTTTTTTGTGTGTGGCACTGTTATACTTGGGAAGCGGAGTCCAGAAGAAAATACAAGGACCCATGGTTGACCCAAGACAGTCAGTCAGGAAGCAAGGTGCCCTAACGTCTGGAATCTTCTTGTTTGTGTACCTAAGGATGACCCTGAAATAACTACTGGTAGATCAAGCAGCTCAATGGGGGGGGGGGAAGGAAGGAGAAGAGCCATGTGGGTTTACGGCTTGCTTTAATACTCTGGCACTCTTATCAGGAAAGAATCTGTCTCTGAGACCTGCCGCCGGCTTTAGTATCTAGCATAACACAAGTATGTCAGAATTCTGGGACGGTAACTTGGGTTTTTCCTCATTGATCTTCTTCTCTGTTTCACACTCTTGACTTTTTCTGTTTCACAGAATCCTGGAGACAGGTACTCTCTTATTTTTTTAAATTTTGTGCCGTGCCTAGCAGTATCAGGAACCATCACCGTTATCACCGCCACCATCATCATCGTTATTAGTATTATTATTTAGTAGCAGTAGCAGTGGAGGAAAGCTGGCAGGGTATAGCCCAATCTCATCGGATCTCAGAAGCTAAGCAGGGAAGGGAGGCGACCAAACCTTAGCTTTGTACCTGGGGCAACAATATAACCTTTTACAATTCCGCAGGGCCTGCAAGACGGAGCTCTTCCACCAGGCATTTGATTAAGGAGCCGCATTATATAGCGAGGAGTGTCCCCATGCCCTGGTTCTACCTTCTTCTATCTCCAGCTGCGCCCTGGTGTACCATCGCTATCTCCAGCCTGTGCCCAATGCACAATAAGTGAGAGAAATAAGCTGGTGTGGAAGCTATTGGAATTATACCGGCGTCTAATACTATAAAGATCCTTTGCTCTTGTTTTACTTGGCTATGTTCCAGCACTTTTGGGTGTATCTTAAATTATTTTATGTTATTTGTTTATATGTTAGCGACAGGTTTTAAATTGTGGTGTATTTTAAGAAATATCATGTAAGATTAGAAGTAATTGTAACAGAATAAGAGAGACATTAATGGGGTTGGAGCAGTGCGGGAAGCCTTGTTTGGGGGGGGAGAAGGGAAATTAGAAAAATGGATATGTAGGTAGGTTTAAACTGTATGAACATGTGAAATATCCAATAATAAACTGTATTTACTAAAAAAAAAAAAAGAAATATCATGTAAGCCACCCTGAGTCCATCTCGGCGGGGAGGGTGGGATACAAATCGAATAAACAAACAAGCAAGCAAGCAAGCAAGCATTGCGCCCCCTACACTTTCATAGTAGTTATTTTAGTAAAAAGGGAAATACATAAATAACAAGAGTAACAACAATACAACGTTTACTTTCGTCATGATCAATGCTCCCTCTAAGCTGTGGAGTCCTGTGAGCGAAAATTCTACTTTGTGAGCTACCGGCATTAAAGTTGTGAGCAGTTGATTTTGGCTACTGCATAAATTTGTTTGCTCTGGAGCCATCCTTCCTGAGCTAAGGGGAAAATGTGTGAGCCGGAGGGCAAAAAAACTGTGGGCTAGCTCACACTAACTCAGCTTAGAGGGAACACCCCTCAGCTTTGTGCCGCACTTGCTTCGCTCTTGTTACAGCTCTGGGAGACCAACAAGGAAGACTCTGCAGGGGAAAGCAATGGCCAGCCACCTCTGCCTCTCACTTGCCTTGAAAGCCCCTCGCTGGGGACACCATAAGTCTGCTGTGACTTAACAGCACTTGACAAACACACAGTAGTAATAATAGCACAATATAATATGACGTACCTGTGTCAAGGTTTGACATCAGCCTGGTGGAAAGGGGAAGGAGGAATTGGAGATTCTTCACCATTGTTAAATGCATATTAACTCTTTGTTCCACAACTCGTGGTGACTAACTGTTAGCCGGATTGCATGTTATTATGAATAATAATGAGGGGAATATGATTGTTTATCAATAGGCAATCGGCTGCGAGAGCGAACACCTGTGTATACAGAGGTCAGCCCCACCGGGAGGTGTCAGTAACAGACCAGGAGACTTTGCAAGGTTGAAAAATAAAGTCTTTTACTGAAGTTCTTCACAAGCAAACAATACACAGGCTCACACACAATTACTCAAGTCTAGGAAATACAGAGAGAGGCAAAGCACATTTGCATTAGCAGGTAAATCGTTGGTGGGCAATACCTACCGGTCCCGTCGTGTAGAGCGTTCCTCAGGAAAAATGGAAGGGAAAGAAGCTAAGAAAATTGGGGACCACGCGGCCTGGCCAGCAGGTAACACGTGGGAACTCAGCCTGCAGACCAGAGTTTAAAGATGAAGGCAGGGGTTGGGGATAGCAAGCTGGACATAAGAGGGTCAAAGGTTCGATAGGGCTCGAAGAGCAGAGAGAGAGAGAGCCGGTGGTCAGGCATCTCCTTATAAGCAGGAGGGTGGGGGGCTGGTCCCAGCCTCTGGTTCCACCTCCTGGTTAGTCCATCCCTGAAAATACCCTATTGGTTGGAAGGTGTAGGGGAGGTGTACCTGAGGGGTGGTCAATACTGAGAGCTAGAAACTTACTCTTGTCTGACACCTGGTAGCAGCTAGGATGAGTCACCAGGCCGATTCCATTGTCTTCTTGATGGCATTAGCCAGGCTGCTGATGGCCATCAATTAGTTACCAAGCAACAGTGAATAGTCTCTGCCAGGGCTACGTGAGGTCTTGCAGGTGAGGGGGGAGGGAAATAGGCTGCCTGCCTGATTTAGAAGGAACTCTTAATGGCGGTTTTGGAGTTCCTAGTCCTTGTATTTCATCAAGGCATGGTGCTGTGTTTAGTGCATACTGGGTCTGCTCCATTCTCCTTCATGAGGAACAGGCTGATAACCTATGCTGGGCACTGGAGCTGCTGGGGAGGTCAGGAGAACGTCTCTTGCCTGGGTGCAGTCTCTTCTGGCATCTTGGTGGGGTTACCATGTGGTTCAGTCCCTTAAGTATACGCTGGCACAGTTTATTATTTTATTACAATTCATAAAGAGGCTCAAAAGCCTTGCAGGGCAACATAACCCAAGTTTGACACTGCAAGAATATCTTTTGAAAGACTTTTTTTTTAAAAAAAGGGTTTCTCAAAATAGTGCCGTACGCAAACAGTGCGCTGCTAAGCCAAATTACCCTCATCCATTGAAATCAATGGGCTTAGAAGAGCGTAACTTTGCTTAGGATTGCACTCTTGGTAATGAAGGGCCCCAGTCACACTGGGGGAAAAGGCGTGGCTGAAGTGCAGCTTTTTAGAGCCGCATCAAAAGAGAAGTGCGGAGGCGGGATCAGACAGATCCCCCGAGCTGCCACACAGTTGCTCCCCAGCATGATCAGATGCCGGGGGGAAAGCCACGGACAGGAGAATGAGGTGAGCCTGCTGCGCATGCGTGGGCATGCGCACTTCAACAGGGCCTCGGAAGCTGCATGGAGACAGACGTGGCGGTGATCAGACGCCCGCCCGTGCTGCGCGTCAACCGGTTGGTAGCACTGTTTTGGTGCTACCTTTTTGATGCGCGGTTTTGCCGGGAAGGGACAGATCGAGGACGGGTGCACTCCACTTCCCAGATATTGCGGTATGATCGCACCTGCTTGATGTGCCCCCGATCCGTCCCTCTCGCATGGCAAATCCTTTCGTGTGACCAGGGCCAAGGAGTGGCACTGCTGGATCAGACCAAATGTGATGACCAAGCATGAGTGTCGTATTTCTGAAGACTCCCTTGCAGAAAAAGTTCTTTGTGTGTAGTTAAGGTGGAGGGCCATACAGATCCTTTCTTTCCAATGCACTCATTTACTAAATGCAGGGAACTTGTACAGAGTTGGTACCGGATTTGGCTATTGCTCAACAGTATGGCAGCATTTACCTCACACTCGCCAATGAATTAGCTGCTGACACGGCTCCTAACATAATTAAAACAAGGAATACGTCCATAACAATGAAAAAAGACCAATACATTCAAAATACAATAATATAATTGGCAGCAGCATGAAAAGATCTAAAAAGACAAACTAGGGTTTCCAACCTCCAGGTGGTGGCTGGAGATCTCCTGCTATTACAACTGATCTCCAGGCAACAGAGAACAGTTGAATTGGAGAAAATGGCTGCTTTGGAAGGTGGACTTTATGGCATTATAACCCATTAAAGTCCCTCCCCTCTCCAAACCCCACTTTCCTCAGCCCCCCCCAAATCTCCAGGTATTCCTAACCCAGAGTTGGCAACCCTAAGACTAACTCTTTCAATGGATTCAGAACAGCAGAACTACAACATTATCGTCAAGGGGGAAGATGGAATAAAAGAAATGCCCAAGGAAAAGAATACTGCCTTTATCCCATGCTGGAAGCGAAGGGCAGTGAGGAGGAAGATCCGCAGTCATGATGCCACAACAGAAAAGGCCCCGTCCCTAGCGGCCACACAAAACAGGCCCTCTCAGGTGCTGGCAGGCTTATAAAGGGAGCAGGTGGTGTTTTAATATAAGCCTACAGTGCTGCCAGAAAGTAAAGGAAGAAATCACCTCAAGTCTAATTCTTATCTTTAAGAAGAAGGGATTATAGCAGGTTGAACGCTGTCAGGGGTTGTGTTTCAGTGGCAGTGAAAAAAATGCAGAAAGAGAGTGTAAATAACTGCTTCTGGCAGCAATAAGAGCCCACAGGGATGTGAAACGCCATGATGAGAATTACCTGAGCTACGGTGGAGTTCAAGAGGCTACTAAGCTGCGGTAAAGAAAATAATAAAGTGGCCATGGATGAAGTTAAAACCGCCTCATCCTGGTACAGTGAAGGTTAAGTAAATAGCAAACTTAAATGGAGGCTTTAGGCAGAAGGAATTGGATGATTTAGCGGAGGCAAGAACTCAGCACCAGATAAATGGGGACGAGAGGTAAGCAACAAACTCAGTGTAAGGTGTCTGCAGATGAACTTTTGAGGGGATGGAAATGAATGAACAACTCATTGGCAGGCCAAACAAGCTCCGGGCCCCTCTACTTTGTACGAAGGCAAAAAAATGAAAAAGTGGCGCAGGACTTTCAATGACGAATCGATGACGGAAATTAAAAAAACAAAACAAAACCTTGGCCTGCACTTGTAGACTACGAACGGCTGGAAATAATTGCCTCTGAAGTCGGCGGGCTGTAAGTGGTTTGTTTCTTTCAAAGAGAAGCTTATAAAAAGGAAAAGCCAACAATTTCTCCCTACATTTAGAACCTCTGTCGTGCGTTTGCCACACTGATCCGTACACTCGGCAAGGATTGTCAGAATATTGTGAAGCGGGTCCTTGCCGCTCTGAGGAGGCAAGGTGAGAAAAACCAAACTAAGTGTAGATGCCCATCACAGTGACTGACACTTGAGTGTTACTGATGATGCTTGGGGAAGCATTCCTTCGGGGAATGTGCTGGCGTGGGAAAGAACTTCTTAACTACATCCATACCAGGTACCTATAATAACAAGAGGACGTGCCTGTCTGTCTGCCCATCAGTCTATGACAAGCATAACTAACTCATCAGAAAATAAAGCTAAGCACCTCAAAAATGGCCACCCCTTTAGAATGATCGCGGAAGGTGCAATGCCAGAAATGAAGGGAATTGGAACATCCTCCCCTCCCCCAGCTATTAGCAATAGAAACAGTTTCCCTGTGGCTGGCACAGCTTATCAGAAAAAAAAGGCAGGTGTCTGAAAACTGGCCACCAACCTCAGGATGAGAACAGGAGTTGCAGTGCCAAAAATGAAGGGAATGGGAACATCGTGGCCCAGATTATCTCTTGCTGGTTGACTTGTAGGATGGTCACATGATCGGAGCCTAACCTACCTTACAGGGTTGTTATTGTGAGAATAAAAGGAGGAGAAAAGGATAACATAATATAAGCCACTTTGGGTCCACACTGCGGAGAAAGGCAGGGTATAAATAGATTTAATCTATGATAACAAAAAGATATGTCTGTCTTGATTTGCAAAACCCTTGGTTTGCATACAGACAACTTTATGTAGGACACTCAAAACTAGGAGGTGGAAGAAAACTATATATGTTAGCTTCTTACAGTAGGTTGCCACCCTCCAGGTGGAACCTGGAGATCTCCTGGAATTACTACTGATCCCCAGACCACAGAGATCTGTGCCCCTGGAAAAACAGTTACTTTGGGTGGTGGGCTCTGTGGCATTAAAACCTGCTGAGGTCTCTTCTCTTCTCTTCTCTTCTCTTCTCTTCTCTTCTCTTCTCTTCTCTTCTCTTCTCTTCTCTTCTCTTCTCTTCTCTTCTCTTCTCTTCTCTTCTCTTCTCTTCTCTTCTCTTCTCTTCTCTTCTCTTCTCTTCCCTTCTCTTCCCTTCCCTTCCCTTCCCTTCCCAAACCAAACCAAACCAAACCAAACCAAACCAAACCAAACCAAACCAAACCAAACCAAACCAAACCAAACCAAACCAAACCAAACCCCCTCAGTGCTCCACTCCACAAATATTCAAGAATTTCCCAGTCCAGAGCTGGCCACCCTATAATCAATTTAGGATGTTATGATGGACCCCTGACTCTTCCCTACTCCCAGGCCGATCCCCCCCCTCAGATTTTAGTTCCCCTCCATGACTTAGCCACCCTTCAGTTGCATGTATTTCTTCTTTCTTTTATAAGTTTTAACCTTTATGTTTACCTAACTGTGTTTAGGATTGCACTGTAGCTCTCCTACTGAAATTAGCCTTATAAAGGGCTTTACTTTGAATGGAAAGTTTTCATTGTTTTATGTCTTTAAATTAATGAGAATGTTGCTTGACAGGACAATCTTATGTACATTTCCCAGAGAATAAGGTCCATTGAATACAGTCCATTTTATTTCTGAATAAATCTGCACAGGATCCTAACCAGAGTTACACCCTTCTCATCCCATTCATGTCAACAGACCTAGAAGACTGTAACTCTGCTTAGGACTGTAGTGTTGGGGTGTTAATTAATCCTCTCTTCTTTTTTGTCCTGAAATGCTTCCATCAGTGTCTTTCAAACAAGGAAGGGACAACCCCCCTAGCAAAGTATTTTAGATCTTACAAAAAATAATTGCATCTTTTCAACTGGAGTGTATTTTCCCTCCATAAAACCCTCATCTTTTTAAACCCCAAAGAAATTCAGAGAGCTAATAGCAGGTAACTTGGAGGAAAAGTGTCCTGTAAAGCACATTCTTCCGTGGAATGAGCACTAAGGCAGTTTGTGTGAGATAAGTAATAGCGGCACGTATAATTCAAATAAAAATTGTACTACTATTGCAGCAAACAGAAGTGTCCAATTTCATCAGTGTCTAGACAGAAATGACAGAGTAGTCCTTGTCCTGTAATGTCAGCTCTAGATTCCTTTATAATCCAGTTTTGGGGTCAAGGGTGCTGTCTTCTCATGATCGCTATACAAAGATGTTTACCAGAAAGGATGCAAGCTTTCCCTCAATATCTGCTCTGTTCCTTTCTTGTGGACTAGATTGGCAGAGGTTCTGCTCAAATCAATGATAAGTAGTAGTTTTATTTGTGACTGCCTCCTCTGTTCATACAACTGATATGATTTCCTTGTTAAGCTCTGCTTGAACAATCCCTCTCCCCCTTAAAAACATTGACTGAGGGGCAAATAGTTACTGTAGGCTGAAAGGTAAGTTCTAAAATTAATCTTTTGCTGACTTCTGAGGAAAAGCTTCCTCCATCCCAGTGATTACTTTATGAAGAATATGTTGGGAATGGCATTTTAAAAAATTAGTTTCCATACAAATGGAAGAGCCAGCATGGTGCAGTGGCAGACTCTAATCTGGAGAACCAGGTGCAATTCCGCTCCTCCACATGAAGCCCACCAGGTGACCTTGGGCCAGTCACAGTTCTCTCAGAACTCTCTCAGCCCCACCTGCCTCACAAGGTGGTGGGGAGAGGAAGGGAAGGTGATTGTAAGCTGCGTTGAGACTCCTTAGAGTAGGGAAAAGCAGAGTATAAAAACCTATTATTCTTCAGATTTCTATTTTTAAGGTCAAGTAAAAGTTGAAGTTCTAAAAACAAAACCCGCTCTGCAAAAAGCACTGAGAGGAATTGAGAAAATGGCTGTGCCTAAATGGGAAGTTACTTCAGAAGCTCCTTTATGTGTGAAGGGCAGAATTTTAATATTCTGGAGTGAGGGATTATATACTATACCTAGCTGCGGAATAGTTCTTCGGTCCTCGTGAAACGAACTCCCTGGCTCCCTAGGCACATCTGCCCTGGAGGTCTTTCTCTGCTGAAAGGAGAGTCTGAGGGGAAACTCCCTAGAAATCTTTCTGAGAAGGAAGAGGAGGCCAGACTTTGAATCAGTAAAGCCGCTTCTGGTCTTATATGTGAAGACTGAATGGACCCATTTTCATGGATGATAGGTTTTTTTTTTTTTTTAAATGCTGATTAGCAATGATACCTTAATGGAACAGTAACTAGTAAGGTTGCCAGCTCCAGGTTGGGAAGCACCTGGAGATTTGGGGATTGGAACCTGAGGGGGGGGCAGGGTTGGGGGAGGGACTTAAATGGGGTATAATACCATAGAGTCCACCTTCCAAAGCAGGCATTTTCTTTGGGTGAGCAGAGACCTATCACCTGGGTATCAGTTGTAATAGTGGGAGATCTTTTATTGTTTACAGGGAAAAGCACACCGTGAAACAGACTCCGACACTTACAGTTAATTTGGTGCCTCTAATGAAATCCATTGTTGGCAAGATTCTCTTCCCAATGGTCTCCAGGTGTCTCCCCGCCTCTTCTTTTGTAAGAGGACTGAAAGGAGCTTTGTGTTCTAAAGAGATTAAAAACAAAGAGAGAGTCACAGCTGATTTTTTTAAAAAAAATAAAGGTCTAACATATAACTTTGGTATAAGTATCTAAAACATAAATAACAAAAATTACTTACAATCTACGGCAAATAGCACCATTCATTCCCCCCCTCCACCGTCCCATGTATTTCAATGTATTTCAATTCACCAAAAGAAGTCCTCTGATTTACATAGTAAAAATGGACAGCAATCAAGATGTCCTAGAACATTCTAATTTTAAAATTTGCTCTGCAGTGTATTTTCTCTTTGGTTCCTTGAACAAGATATTCCTCGAACTGTGCAAGCCCCACCCAGTGGACAGGCATCAGGGCAAAGATAGTAATGTATAACCCAACCTTTTCCCTCACTGCTCTTATCTTCCCTGGTCCGCATTGGCCATGGGAGAATTAGCGCTCCTCTCAGGGAGTGTGTCACCTAGTTCTATTCCAGAGTTAATGCAAGATGTTAGTATTGAAAACACTAGTGTTCTAACACATAAGCTTTAGATCAAAGAGGGAAAGTTTAACATGAGTGGAAGTTGATTGGGAAGAAGAAGAAGAAGAAGAAGAAGAAGAAGAAGAAGAGATTGGAAATTATACCCCGCCCTTCACTCCCCAAGGGAGTCTCAGAGTGGCTCACAAACTCCTTTCTTTTCCCCTCCCCACAACAGACATCCTGTGAGGTAGGCGGGGCTGAGAGAGCTCTGACAGGAACTGCTCTTTTTTCAAGAACAGCTCTGCCAGAACTATGGCTGGCCTAAGGTCATCCAGCAGGTGCAAGTGGAGGAGTGGGGGAATCAAATCTGGTTTTCCCAGATTAGAGTCTACACACTTAACCACTACACCAAACTGTACTCCCTCTTCCTTATATTCTACCAACTACCTACCAACGTGTTTTTGGAGGTGGAGGTGGAGGTGGAGACCAGAGAGGGTGGGGTTTGGGGAAGGGAGGGGTAGGGTTGCCAGATCTGGGTTGGGAAATACCTGGAGATTGGGGGAGGGGAGCCCGGAGAGGGCAGGGTTTGGGGAGGGGAGGGATCTCAGTAGGGTATGATGCCATAGAGTCCAAACTCCAAAACATTCATTTTCTTCAGGGGAACTGATCTTGGTAGTCTGGGGATCAATTGTAATAAGGTGAGATCTCCAGGTGCCACTTGGAGGTTGGCAACCCTAGGCCTCAGCAAGGCACCCTCCAAAGCAGCCATTTTCTCTAGGTGAACTGATCTCTGCAGTCTAGAGATCAGCTGTGATCCTGGGAGATCTCCAAGCTCCATGCTGAAGCTGGCAACCCTAGCTGATGTTGTGCAAGGAGCTGAGGAGCAGGGTTGCCAGCTTAGGAGGAGGAGGAGGAGAGGAGATTGGATTTATACTCTGCCCTTCACTCCCCAAGGGAGTCTCAGAGGGGCTCACAAACTCCTTTCCCTTCCCCTCCCCACAACAGACACCTTGTGAGGTAGGCGGGGCTGAGAGAGCTCTGACAGGAAATGCTGTTTTTCAAGGACAGCTCTTGTCAGAACTATGGCTTGCCCAAGTTCATCCAGCAGGTGCAAGTGGAGGAGTGGGGAATCAAACCCGGTTCTCTCAGATTAGAGTCCACACACTTAACCACCACACCGAACTGGCTCTCTTTAGGAAGCAACAGGAGGGAGGAAAAAACAAGCCACCCAGTTACCTGAAAATGCAGGCAGCTTCCTGCAAGACATCTTTTCTAGGAACTTCCCGACTTCTTTGTTTTTGAAACCTAGTGTCAGCAGATACGACTGGGGAGAAGGGCAAGACCAGTCTGCAGTTTGTGGCAAACTGTGAAGTCCGTGGGGATCTGAAATACACAAAGGAGAATGCCTTTCGTCATTACGGAGGGCTTATGGCGTTCATTTAAATGGGATGGAAAATGCCTCCCTGCCAGCTGACTGCGTAGGCCAACCTACCACAGCACAGCTCTTCCACTGAAATCACTGCAATGTAGAGATGCTAATTAATTTACTGACAATTTGTTGGTCCTTCCACGATACTACACATCTGAAGTGGGCACTCACTCTGATAATCACCCTGTAATCTGTTGTCTGAGGAAGCACACTTCATCCTGGTTTAGCTCTTCTACTGAAATGACTGGGATACAAAGCCAACCTAAGAAGGTTTGAAAAGCCCATCTGGCCTAGCATCCTGTTTCACACAGTGGCCAACCGGAAAGCCAACAAACTGGGCGCAGAGGCTAAGGCTAATACTTCTTCACCCAAAGAGTGATTAACATATGGAATTCACTGCCACAGGAGGTGGTGGCAGCTACAAGCATGGACAGTTTCAAGAGGGAATTAGATAAACATATGGAGCAGAAGTCCATCAGTGGGTATTAGCCACAGGGTATAGATGGGAACTCTCAGTCTGGGGCAGGTGATGCACTCTATTCTTGGTGCTGGAGGGGGCAGCAGTGGGAGGGCTTCTAGTGTCCTGGCCCCACTGCTGGACCTCCTGGTGGCACCTGGTATATTTTGGCCGCTGTGTGACAGAGTGTTGGACTAGATGGGCCATTGGCCTGATCCAACATTGGCTTCTCTTATGTTCTTATGTTCTTAAGGCCTTCCCCTGATATTGCCTCCTGGCTCACTGGTATTCCAAGGCTCACTGCCTTTGAATGTGGAGGTTCCCCTTGGTCACCGTTGCTAGTAGTCATTGATGGATCTATACTGCATGAATCTGCCTAACCCCCTATTAAAGCTATCTCTGCTTAGGGTTGACATTTCCCTACTATGGCAGGATGCTTCTTGCCTGCAACCTCCCCCCGACACCCACTGCTGCTCAATAGGCCAGTGTGGGGGGGGGAGATGAAAAAAGCCAGTGTCTCAGTTGTGCAAAATGACAGTTCCAGGGTGAACCAATAAATGACATCATAGCACCCTAGCTGAGAGCCAGGACGATACCATAGTTAAGAGCAGCAGACTCTGATCTGGAGAACCAGGTCTGATTCCTTACTCCCCCACTTGAAGCCAGCTGG
This sequence comes from Gekko gecko, assembly GCA_029375565.1. Lineage (NCBI taxonomy): Eukaryota > Metazoa > Chordata > Lepidosauria > Squamata > Gekkonidae > Gekko > Gekko gecko. The sequence continues at coordinate 133,151,269 of JAPDNY010000008.1, read as the reverse complement.
GTGACCTTGGGTCAGTCACACTTCTCTTAGCCCAAACAACAAACCTAGCTCCCTAGAGAAAGAGCTAGAGTTTCAGGCTACCAGATAATCTTTGGATCTCCTGGCTATACTACACCCACTGCAATGTGATAATTAATTAATGAGCCACTCCAGGATTCAGTAGACTCTATAGAGCCAGTTTGGTGTAGTGTTTAAGTGCGCGGACTCTAATCTGGGAGAACCGGGTTTGATTCTCCACTCCTCCATTTGCACCTGGCTGGATGACCTTGGGCAAGCCATAGTTCTGATAAGAGCTGTCCTTGAAAAAGAGCAGTTTCTGTCAGAGCTCTCTCAGCCTCGCCTACCTCACAGGGTGTCTGTTGTGGGGAGGGGAAGGGAAAGGAGTTTGTAAGCCGCTCTGAGACACCTTTGGGCAGTGAAGGGCAGGACACAAATCCAATCTCTTCTTCTTCCTCCTTCTATAGTAAAACCACAGAGTTTTCACTGAATCATGGAGTGGTGTGATGTTTGTCAGGTTTGTCCAGGTTTGTCAGGAAATGACCTCATGCTGCTCAGTTGATGGTACCCTCCCATGTCCTCACTCCCTAGTCTCCCATTGGGTACCAGTTGCTGGCTGGCAACCCTAGCTCATGGCCATTACTACTGCCACTGGCAGTGAATTCCACAATTTAATTACCCACCGAGTAAAGAAGTTCTTCCTCTTGTCCATTCTGAATCTACTGCCGACCCACTCGATTGGATCCCCCTGTGTTCTGGCATTATAGTGCTTAACTTTAAATGGACCATTCTCTTGTGTTTGTCAATGTCACCGTTATTACCTGTATATATGTATTCCACATAATCTGGGTGCTTTTTGGTAAAAGCTTCTTTCAACTTGTCTATTTTTTCAGCCTTGACTTGGGTTGCAAATGGCGTGTACATCACTGAAAAAGATTCTGCTCTTGTGATGGCTTCTTCAATCATGGCCTGAAAAAAAAAAGATGCAGACTGTGCTGTTTAAGAGTGAGGTGCCACTAAAAAGAGAGTGGGGGGGGAGAGAAAAGAAAAGAGGGAAATGAAAAATAATTACCTTCAGGGATGATATTTCCCTCTTAATAATTGCACAGTCATGCAAAGATAACATATTTTGAGTCTGAATATTAATTAGAGGAAAATTCAAATTAGTTCCAGAGTGCATTGCCTATCTCACTCTCAGAAAATCAATTTAAATGTAGAAAAAGAACATTTGTAAACAGTTTTCACAGCGGCAGGTCCATGCCTTTAGTGGGAAGGGGGGAAAAAAGAGGCATTAGATAAATTGTTCCAAAGATAATAAAAAATGAATTTTATTTTCTCTGAAGGTCATATCTACAACTGCTAGAGATTTTTTTTTTGTTCAAAGCCTGGAATGTTGATTTAAATTTAGGTTGCTGTTTCAAATGAGGATTACCCAGAAAGCCAGGAAAGCAAGGGCGGGCAGTGTCTTGCAGCGTTCCTTAGCTACTTTTTTGCTTTTCGAAAAAGGTTCAGGGATATTTTATTTTGACTGTGTGCCTCTGCTTTCTAACCAGAAATTGGTTCCAAGGATGCTAGCATAATAGCTAAAAGCCATTAAAGATCAACAATATCAAATCTTAACATCTCGAATCCACAAACATAAAATAGGAAAAGAAAAGAAACCTTTAGAACAAGGGTTCCCCAATCTTTTTTGAACCTGCAGGCACCTTGGGAATTCTGACACAGGGTGGTGGGTGCAACCTAGGGTTGCCAGCCTTCAGGTGGGGCCTGGAGATCTCCAGCTGATAGAGATCAGCTCCCCTGGAGAAAATGGCTGCTTTGAAGGGTGGACTCTATGGCATTGGACCATGCTGAGGCCCCTCCCCTCCCCTCCCCAAACCCCACCCTCTCCTGGATCCACCCCCAAAGTCTCCAGGTATTTTCCAACCCAGACCTGGCAACCATAGCACACCCACAAAACGGTTGCCGTGGGAGGCGGAGCCATACACACACACCCAGAGCAAGTCCATGTGCAGGTGCTACCAAAGCAACATCATTTTAATCTGCACAGGCAATCAGATCTCCAATGACCTATGAGAAACTATGCTGGAAAGAGCCCCAGCTGGCTCTGCCCACTTTCTGAAAACACTTGGCAGGCACCACATAAGGTTGAGGACCCCCATCTTAGAAAGCTAGAAATGTTCAAAAACTAGTCTTTGAAATGCAAGGAAGCTTGAAGCAACGATAAAACCTAACCAGGTGGAGACACAGATATGGCTCTTAAAAAATCAGAAACTATCCTATGATGAGACCAAGTCTGGTGTGGTGGTGAAGAGTTTCAAACTAAGATCCAGGAGATCCAGATGTGAAGCCCCCCTTTGGCCAGCTTGCTGTGTGACCCAGAGCCAGTCACACACTCTCAGCTTAACCTACCACACAGGGTTGCTGTGAGAATACAGCGGAGGATAGAAGACCAATGTAAGCCAATTTGGTGGGTCTCCACTGGGGAGAAAAATGCTTCATAAATGAAGTATTTTTTTTAAAAAAATTATTTCCCTTAAGCTGTTTAAAAGCATCATCCAGTGCTGTAGTTCGACTGGACAATGTTCCCATCAAATTGTCAAACAGCCTGAGGGCTGGATGAAAACATCCTGATTGCGGTGAGGCTCCAAACTGGCATGGGACAATGGCACAGAACCCTCCCCCCACACCTTTTCAAATACCAAAACAGCTGCAGTGTATATATGTATGTGCATGTGTGGGCCCCTGCAGTGAAGTACCAGGGGAGGGGAGCTCTGCGCCATGATCCCATACTGGATCAGGCCCTCACAGCATTTTAAAATCATGGTAAAATGGTGACACAGAACTCATGGTGGCCTCAGGTTTGCTGTCACATGGTGTTATCAAGATCCAGGTAGTGGCTGATCTCCTGGGATTACAACAGATCTCCAGGTGACAGAGATCAGTTCCCCTGGAGAAAATGGCCAGTTTGGAAGGTGGACTCTGTGGCACTGAAGTTTATCTCTTCCCCAAGCCCCACCCTCCTCAGGCTCCACCCCCAAAATCTCTAGGTACTTCCCAACCCGAAGCTGGCAGTAATGTTATGCCATCACTATATATATAATTTTTATTTTCTCCTGCTGGCTCCTGGAAAATCATGTCTAGTTGGGCTCTGAGCTGGACTTTTCTCACTTGCTCAAGGGCTGAATGCCTGACTGGGGGGTGGCCTGCCAGGCACTGAGGTAAAAGTGTTACAGGGTTGTTGTACACAATACCCCCTGTGTGTTGATTATATCCAGATTGATATAACATTGAGAAATCATCTATCTATGTCGGACTGCCACACAACGAGTTGGGTTTTCATTTTACACATGCAACGTGTTATCCAACGGCACGAGAATTAGAGAGGTGTTTAACCTTGTGGCAAGTTCAGCGCAGATAGCCTTTAGCGGAGACAAGCCGACACAGATAAAAGAGGAAGGCAAAGATTTTCCCTCTCGAACGACTACCTGAAAAATCTCAGTGTGGAACTGAGAAATTACCGCTAGCCGTTTTGCTGGCAGGCTGAACAGACAGTACTTCAGCTCTCAAGGTCACTCCTCGGTGATGTAAAATTGCTCAAGAAATTATGTGTAAATCTGAGTAATGTTTCCAAAAGCCGAGACAATTGTCTCTGCTCGGCTGGAATGGAAGGGCTGAGGTAATTCAGTATTTGTCTTCTCTTTCATAATGGACATAAACAGGTACTTTGCCACGCATTATACCACTTCACTTTTGGTAGAACGCTGCCTGTGATGAAAACAGTGATTTGATCTGTTTGCCCTTACGCAATACATCCTGGAAATGAAATGCACTGCGTACCCAACCAGAGGCAAAATACCTGCCCTTTCTAAACATTTCACAGTGGAAGTGACAAGGGAGAAAAACACAAAGGAGCTTTATGGCTAAAGAATATGGAAGAACTCTTTTTTCTCAAAAGGCAAGGAGATATATATGTCCCCCATGTACAACAAGGGCCTCCCTTTCACATAAAAGAATGGAGGACTGTATCCTTCATGGGCAATAGTTCCCCAGGAGCTGATTCCATTTTAACACCAGTCTTCTGGACTTTCTGAGGCATGAATCTCAGAATTGTGAACTGTCAGTTACCACCCACAAACATCCCCACAGATGGATGCACCTGCATTTCGGTTGCAGAGGCAGCTCCTGATCTGAAATATCCCGGCAGCACAGGATGGCTACTTGGTAGGAATTCCCACTTTAGCTTAGAAAGCCCAGCAAATGAGGGGTGGGACACCAAGAGAGATTTTGATGGTTGGATTGGAGAGTTAATGTTGTAAAGCTCAGGTTGCCATACGCCTGTTGGCACTCCAGCAGCCAGCAGAAGAATTTTAATTTTTTTTTTAATGGCATAATGTTACTTCCAGGAAAAACCTTGAAGTGCTGTGACATCTCCCTAGGAATTGCTGGAGAAGCTGTGATAAAACCATAGGATTTTCTGTGATTTCTAGGGAGGACTAATGTATCTTCAGAGGAAAACCCAAAAGTTACATCAGTCCTTTCTAGGAGCTGCAAAAAGCTCTATGGTTTTACCACAGAGTAGCCAGGTTGCACCACAGAGTTTCTGGCAATTCCTAGAGTGATGTGATGTCACTTCTAAGCTTCCCAGGAAGGGACATTATGCCCTCACCCCCCCACTCCCAAAGCTTGCTGATACCCTGGTCTACTGCTGGTTGCCAGGCTGGGCCTGACTGCCCTACTGGAGATTAATCTCACCCTGTAGTACACACCACTAGAGTCAGCAGCTAATATTCTCCTGGGTTCCCTGGCAGGTGGAAACAGCTTCCCCTCTCTTCTCCACCCAACACAGCAGGTGGCAGCCCAGTAATGAATTCAAACCTCCTTGTGGGGGTTTCATGAAATCTTTCTTTTTGCATTCTCTTCACTTCTTCTGTATGGCTGGTTCCTGGCCCCACTGCTGCTAGTCTCAGTGCTCCTCCCCCAAATTCTCTCTTTTCAGGTTTAACTTCAAATGCTAATGCTACCATCAATGCCACCTTGTAGGGAAGAAGTGAAAGAAATGGTGCCAAGCTGCAGCAGGGTTTAGGATTGCCAACAGCTGTGAGTAGAGGTGAAATTTTCACCCATATCTGCAGGGCACCCCACCCCGCCCCAATTGTCAAAAGGCTGTCACTTCACAGCCTATGAGCAAGGTAGTGAAGTTGGGGTGGGAAACTTTGTAGTTTGGGGGACGCTGCTGGATCTTGGCCTATGTTTGGATGCTCAGGTCTCCTCTTTTGTCAGCTTTGATTGATGAGCCACCTAGGATTGTTCCTCAAAAAGTGTGATCTGGCCACTGAGATCTGTGCTGTGATCACATCCCAGAAAACTTATTATAATGCCTTTGACGTGGGGCTGCCTTTGAGAGCTGCCCAGCCTACAGACAGATAGGTTTCCATGCTGTTGTTTTCATTGGCACTGTTGCCCGATAAAAGGATTGGAACGAGATCCTCCATGCCGTGGGTAAAAATATCCACAATGATCTCTCCAGTATAGCCAGAGTTGGAGGGCTGAGTGGATTGTGGCTGAAACTGCTCATACCCTCTTCTTTGTGGCTGTACTCATCTTTGAGGTGACCTCTGGTTCAACAATTCCTTGATCCCGGGTTGGATCCGCATGTGCAGGTGCCTGTAGCGGCACAGAGCTTTTGCTAGCGCTTGCATGCATGACTCACTTTTAGTTTAACCAGACTTGACTCCAAGGGGGGAAACAAATCATGCCAACATAGCCTTGATAACACCCACAGTCTGAGCAATGTGCAAACAGTGATTGGCTTGGAGGGCATTGTCAATAAAAAGGTCACCGAAAGGGAGAAACACAATATATGAGATGCTGGAAAATATCACCGGCAAGAGGGTATGAGATTTTTTTTTAACACCCGCCCCCCCTTTTCCCAATACTGGTCCTGTATGTTATTGCTGTCTGGTTTATCACCCTCCTGGATCTTTTGTGTATGTGTGCTGAAGGTTGCGTGGACCTCGAATCTTGAGTCCGTAAAAATTTCAGGCTCAGAATAAGGGGAGTTTAATGGTAAAGTGGTGTTCCACGAGGTGTGCTATCCACGCCGAGTGATTTAAAATCGTGCTTCTCCTGGCAAAATCTTTTCGACAGATAGTTCATAATCTTCACAGTGGATCATCTGTAGGAGGGGATGTTGGCTTTGCTGATGGCTGCTGCAAAACATAAGTCTCTTTGCTCTGCCTGCCAGACCTCCGAGAATTCCAGCATCCTTCATCTTCATAAATCAAGCTTCTAGCCCTCATGAATGCATGGCTGTGGATAGCATCTTCTAGAGGCCCCGAGTCTAGTGGAGATCTGAAGCCATAATTCTTCCGTGAGCTATGAACAGAAGTACCTTTTAGAAAGTGCGGGGGAAGGGCAGCTAGCCGAGGTGTGTGGGGGGGAAACAATCTTCCCTTCATGCTTCAAACAACATGTAATAATTTCTCAGGAGACATGACTTTCTGGTTATGGTGAAGTGTAAGAATGGATATTGGTTATATAATAGAAAGCTCTTAAAATGCAGTTTCTTAGCAACGTAATTTTCAATGAATTAATGGGCTGTCCTTGGAATCACACTCCCCCCCTCCCCGTCTAACTCTTTCCATCTTGCAACCTGGAACGGAATGGAAACAGGAAGAACTTCTCCACTGTGTACCTTCTCTCTGTGGATTTCTCATCTTACCCTTCCCCTTTCGTTGCTATGCAAGTTTCCTGCCAAAATATCTGTGGGCAGATTTTGACTAAAAAATACATCTTGGCCACAGACCAGGTCAGCAATTTAAGACCAGAGTGTTTTCCTGCAACAGTTTTACATGAAGCACCTGATTATTCAGAGGTGTCAGCAGGTTGTATAAAGTACAAGATTACTCTGATCATTGAAGAAAACAAGGGGGATTCCAGCTCCACAGATGTGGAACCTGCAGGTATATCCTCTTTGTCCAACCATGCTTATTCTGAGCCCTGGACAGGAGAGGCCTGTGATGAACTGACTTCCAAAAGCAGGATGCTTAGTGCATCAGATTCAGAGAGCTGGGAGATTAGGGGTTAATGCCCCACTGTAAAGCACAGTTTGACTGACAGGCTGCTGCCTGCATGCAACCCCTTCTCTCTGATTGGTCAGCACCAACTGAGGAGAGCTTTATAAAGTTTTGTCAGTATTGTCAGAGAGAGAAAGTCATCATTTGGACTATGGTTTAGCAGTTGGCAGTCAGGAGGAGTGTGTGTGTTAATCTGAGAGAAATAGAAAAGTTCACTTGGGAAGGGACACAACTCCTTGCCCTTACTGTGTACTAACGAATTTGAGGAAAAGTTCAGAAATCAGAACTTAAAGTCTAAGTGTCAGCCTCTAGCTGAATTCCATTTATGCATGGTCCCCAGAACTGGGGTTTAGGTTTGACAGAAGAGAATGGACAGTAGGTTGAAAACTGCTTGTCTAGCCAAACAGAAAAGGATTACGACTCCTAAAAAGAGGAGGATATTTCTTACTTTGGAGGGTTCAACTTAGAAGTGACCTCTGCTTTATGTGAAAAGGGAAACAGTCTTAGACTCCTCAAGAGTAAAAAAGGGAAAGTTATAATCCCACAAGCGTAGTATTTATATACAGGAAGAAAGTACTAACTTCCAGGAAACTAAGATAGTTTTATGAAACTTTATTAAGAAAGAAATCTCTAAGGCAAACAGACCTCTCACAGTTAAGAACTGAGTCTCTAAGAATATAAGTTTCAACTATACTCTGTTGCCTGCTCAAATCAGGGGAACTCCCGCCTGGACCGGGGGTCTGGCAACCCTAGAGGGAGCTTTCCAGGAGTGGGGGGAGCAGGGTGATGTCACCACAAATGATATCCCCGACATGATAATGTCATGTGATGCTCTGGTATTTTGGGTAAAACTCTATGGTTACCATATGGACATTGCGCCAGGTGGTGCCTGTTGGGGGCGGTGCTTCCCCCACCGGCCAGCTGACTGGCAGCAGGCAGGAGCCCACTAAATCAGGGGATTCCCCACTTCCACCTGGGGGCTGGCAATCCTAGATTAGACAGGTGGTAACCCAGGAGAGGGCCTTCTTGGTCATGACACCAAAAGTCTGGAACTCTTTCCACAGGGAGACTTATCTATCCCCTTCTGTTTCCATCTTCTGCTAGCAGGTGAAGAGTTTTTGTTTCATTTGGCATTCCCACAGTGATTCCTCCTTCCTGCCCTATGTTTTAATTGTTGTTTTAATGTTTTTTGTATGTGTATTTTAGCTCTGGTTTTAATTATTTTAATCATGTGTTTTTGTCGGGCTTAATTGTTTTTAAGATGTGCTTTTATTATGTACAATCTTAATGTGTTCACTGGGGCAGAAAAGCAGGTAAAATGTTGTAAAATAAAAAATAATTCTTTGGGGTAAAGTGTTGGCATCTGAAAGGTCAGCAAACTCCAGATTCACGGCTTATCAGATTCTACCAGCCTCCTGACCCTGCTTAATGTCCGAGATCTGATGAGATTGGGCTGGCCTGCGCTATCCATGTCAGGGCTCCTCTTCTTCTTGCTACACAATAAACCTGAGGAAATCCAAGAAACCGCAGAGGGCTGGTGAGAAGGAAGGGTGGGGACAAAGGCTTTTGTTCCTCTCAATCATTCAGAATCTTACAAGTTTGCCTCAGTAAACTGGAGGCTTGAAGGACACTGATAATTGGGGGGGGAGGATGGAATTGAGTATTTTGCTGTCATGAATGCTAGGAAGATGTCAAAGAAGTGGCTGAGGTACAGCATTTCCCAAGAAAGAAGGCCAACAAATCATGTGGGGGCCCTCCCTAAGGGGCTGAGACACCTTCCCGAGGAGCGTGCTGAGCAGTATGGCAGGATTCCCTGAGGAACAATGGATTTTTTAAAAGAACCATTGCAGATTAAATGAGGAAAAGAGGGCTCTATAAAAATGTCAGATATAGTTCCTAGCAATAGTGAACACAGTCAGTCCTGAAGAATGTATATGCAGCAAGCTCTGAGAAGGTGACTTTTCAGTACACAACTGGTCCAGAGCCTGGAGCCTAGTGCTTTCGGACAAGAAATGGGTAGATATACCCTAAGGTGCTCAGGTGGAGAGTTGAGATGTCCCTTTGTCTAGGAGCAGCTGCAGGGAAAGCTAGTTAAAGCGTCAAACTAGATTTGGGGAGACCTGGATTTGGATCCTCAGCCAGTGCATAGTACACTTTTCTAGGGTATGTTCCTAGGTCAGGCTAACAGCAGTCCATCGGAGGTGGTCCACAGCACACAGAGAGGAGGGCATTAAGCTTTCTCATCCCATTGGGGAAACATAATGTACAAGAGAGAGAAGAGAAGGGATTGGATTTATACCCCACCCATCACTACCTGAAGGAGTCTCAGAGCAGTTTACAATCTCTTTTCCCTTCCCCTCCCCACAACAGATGCCCTGTGAAGTAGATGGGGCTGAGAGAGCCATCTCAAGAACTGCTCTTGAGAGAACAGCTCTGAGAGAACTTGTGACTGACCCAAGGTCACTCAGCTAGCTGCATATGGAGGAGTGGGGAATCAAACCCAGTTCTCCCAGATTAGAGTCCATGCTCCTAACTACTACACCAAACTGGCTCTCCTGATAGGCTACTTGGTACATTTTCCCAATGGGGCAAACAGTGTCTCCCTGAGATTGTTTCAGGTCAGGAAAATGGTGTGGGAGGAGGAAGCTTAAGCCCCTCTCCTCTTCCAAACCAAATCAAGCTCACATGTGCCTGGGAAGCATGGAAATCCCAGGCCAACGTGCCTGGGCAAAGTGTATCAGTCATAAAATTTACTGGGTGACTTTGGGCCAGTCATGCTTTCTCAGCATGGCCGTCATGGGATCCAAGCTGGTATCTCTGACTATCCCATACGCCTCTGATGCGGACGCCACCCATTCAGGAAACAGTTAAGTTTAGTGCACTATTCTAGAGTGCTTACTACATTTACTTTTTTGTGTTACCTGACAGAAGTCTTCAGTTATGTCAGCTTACTGATTAAGATATCACAATGTACATCTGTAATTAAAGGGTTGGGGTTCCTGGTGATAGCATGTGACTTCCAGGACCCTAGCACTTCTCTCTTTGAAACTTAACCATTACTCTTAATTCAGAATTCCATATAAAATGCAATATGAAATCAGTATGGTATAGAAGATGGGAGCTGGGACAGAGACTTGGGTTAAAATCCCTGCTCAGCCATAGACAACTTTGGAACAGTCGCTATCCTTGGCTTAACCAACCCTACGAGGACTGTAGTGAAGGCACATGCAGAAACCATATGCACACTGTTCTGTACTAGTTTTAGGAAGTCCAGGGACTAGGTCGGGGCTGGCGTCAGCATATACTGAGGTGGGGCAGCGGCCAGGGCCCAGAGCTCCTGGTGGGGCCGCTACTGCTTATCCCCACGCACACACCTCCCCTGCCACCTGTCTGCATGCCCTTCCCCATCCATTTGCTTGAAGTGCTCTGCCACCCATGCTCCCAGCTGCCCCGAGTTATTGGGAAAGGGCTTGTGGTCCAGAGAGGCAATGCTCTCCCAGCTGCACGCACCAGCCAGTGCAGTTAGGGAAAGAGGGTGCAGGTGGTGCAAGCCACTTGGCATGGGCAGTGGTGGGGCTTATGAGTGGGAGAAGTTGGGGGCACACTGGTGGGAGGGGTGGAAAAGCATGGTGTGGGGGGGCTGGTGGTGGGCAGACAGGAGCATTGTCTCTTGGCACTGTCTACCTTGGCCTGCTCAAAACCTGGAACCAGCCTTGGCCTGGACTCTGGTTCCTATACCAGAGCTTGGACTTTACAATACCCTCTCACATGGACATACATATGAAGCTGTCTTATACTGAATCTAACCCTTGTTCTATCAGGGCAAGTATTGTCTATTCTGACAGGTGGCAGTTCTCCAGGGCCTCAGGTCTTTCACATCACCTACTACTTGTTCTTTTTAATACTGGGATTGAACCTGATACCTTCTGCATGCCGACCAGATGCTCTACCACTGAGCAATATTCCCACCCCAAAGGTCATATGAAGAATATACTGTTCTGATCTCCTTAGGCTATTTTTATTTCCCAGAGGTTTTTTTTAAAAAAGAAGAATGGCACAAGGCCTTTTGTTTCTCTCCCGTTCTGTTATAGTTATTCAATGAATAAAACATACAGTGTACAGTAACGGACAACATCTTGCTTATCAGCTTTGTTAAACCTCTATTAATGTAGGTCACGTCATATATCAGCTTATTATTTAAGTTCTAAAATGTGTTTAGTAACTTAAGACGCTGGAAATCTTTTTTGGTACATGGTGTAGTTATTGGAAAACTGGTGTTGCAGAGCTGCCAAAAATATATCTCTGTATTTCGCTGGGCTCTTAAAGGCAAAACCGCAAAGGCTTAAGAGATTTATTTTAGAGTTCAGGAAGTGTTAAATACTACACCAAACGGTCAATTTATCATTTTGCAAGAAAGAGGATCCAGACTTAGTGTCACTCTAAATTCAGGAAGGGAGAGATACGAGCAGGGAGGGTTGCGGAGTCCCTAAATTGATCAGTGACTGCCTGGATGTGCCTGATGCGCATGAACATCCACATGGGCTTTGGTGCAATGATGGGCAAGAAGCAGCCACCAGTTCACACTTCAAAGTTTGGAAAGAGTTGCCCGTGCACTGTTGTCCCTGACTGTAGTTGGAAGAGCGCCAGTATCTTTCAGAAAAGTCTGGTAATCATCAGACAAACATGGGAGAGTGGAGGCCAGGGATCCCGAAAGCCATTATAAAAGAGTAAATTGCGTATCTACAGCAGCCAGCCAAAGGCGATGCTGGCAAGGGCAGAAGGCCAGACTCCTCGTGTTCATACCAAGCATTAAGGATGAGTTGATAGGGCTCTTTTATGTTCCTCTGTGATCTGGTCGGTTGCCATTGTTATGGGCTTTGCCTCATTTTCACGGGTGGGGCTGATGATTGTTTTCTTTGACACCCCTTGCATTCAATTGCTGAGTAAGTAACACTTATAAGAAAAAAATTCAAAAACAAAGGTTTGTTTCTCATAAGCAAATGCAAAATTGACGTGGGCATGTTCAAGGGCAGCCGTCAAGGTCATACAATCTGGACTAATCTCTCCCAGGCACATTTATTTAGAAGAAGAAGAGATTGGATTTATACCCCGCCCTTCACTTGGAGTCCCAGAGTGGCTTACAATCTCCTTCCCCTCCCCACAACAGACACCCTGCGGAGTTAGGTGGGGCTGAGAGAACTCTGACAGAAACTGCTCTTTTTCAAGAACAGCTCTTGTCAGAACTATGGATTGTCCAAGGTCACATCAGCAGCTGCAAGTGGAGGAGTGGGGAATCAAACCCGGTTCTCCCAGATTAGAGTCCGCGCACTTAACCACTACACCAAACTGGTTACTTCATTTATACCCTGCCTTTCTCCCTAGAGTTGCTTAACACTGTTCTCCTCTCTGCCATTTTAACCTCATTACAACCTGCTGTGGTAGGTTAAGCTAAGAGTATGGGACTGGCACAAGGTCACCCGGCATGCTTCCACTGCAGAGTGGGGATTTGAACCTGGGCCTCCCAGATATTAGTCTGACACTCTAACCTTTACACCACAATGGCATATGAAATCCAGAGGCTTTATACTGTCTCCAGATACAGAGGCCATTGTTGCGTACTCTTGTCCCCCGCAGTGTCCAATGAGGGCTCTATGTAGCTTGAACATACATAGGCCATGACCGCTTTAGATCCATTCCTGAGATGGGCCCACTCAAGCAACGTGACTGGAGGATACCACATGACTGAGAGGGAGGAGGACTTGGCTGGTCCAAAGAAGATGTAGCCACTTCGTGACTTATGAACTATCTTCAATTGCCATGTGTGTGTGCACTGAAACCAGCAAGGGTTTGGGAAATGGAAAATTCACTTTACCTTTTTGTGGTATTTAGGTATTTTATTATATTATGGTCCACGACCATGTCCAGTTAAAAAACAAGCATTATTCAGGTATTCAAATATACAAGTTAAAAAACTCCAGTTAATATCTCTTTGTGCAACTTTACAGGAAGTTGCTCCAAGAGAGTATATCTTCCAGTTCTCAGCCTTATTCTCTACAGTGCAGCCCAGAAGGTTGGGACTAGACAAGGGGTAACATGAGAATGCTATGGCGTTTTGCCAAGCAAGTCCTTGTAAATTCTGCTTTGTATCTTCCGGATCATAGTTAACCCAAAACATTTCATTATAGGTTACCAATGGTGATTCAGGCCAGTTTTTAAAATCTAAGACTAAATCAGGAAAGATCTAGGGTTGCCAACTTCTAGGTCAAACAGAATTACAACTGATCTCCAGAATACAGAGACCAGTTCCACTAGAGAAATGGCGGCTTTGGAAGATGGACTATCTGGCATTATGCCCCACAGAGGTCCCAAATCCCAGCCTCCCCAGAGCTGGCAACCTTATGGAAGACACACAAATACACCTCTACTGCAGGGTCTGGGTTTAAAGAGAAACCTTGGCTTGGGTCAAATATTACATGAAGCCAAGGTTTAATTAAACTACCTATGGTTAGTGTGAATGTCCAGATGTAGACTCCTCTATGTATGGTTAGTTAAGGTTGATAAAAACAAATCTGAAACCACGGTTTGAAGTTGGGCTGTGATCACACACATTCAATAATCTACTTTCAATCCACCTTCCAAATGGATTTTTACTGTGTGAACTGGCAAAATCCAGTTTGAAAGTGCATTGAAAGTGGATTGGAAGTGGATTATTTAGTGTGCGTGATCGCAGCCTTAGTTTATTAACGAAAGTTAGTTTTGACTATGTTTCTACGTCACATATGAATGCAGATACCTTGGTTTAGTCCTGGCTTGTTCCCCAGACTAGGAGGCAACAATGGCCATAGAAAGGGCCCTGCCTCCACATGAAGGAGGACAGAAGGAGGTGGAGGACCCATAGCTGCCCCCCGACCAAGGGAGGGGAAGGGAAGGAGCAGGCGCTCCACAGTTTCCACCTGGCTCTCACCCACCCTTGTTGCACATGGTAGGGGCCACTAGTCCACGGCTACTGCAGCTGCTGCCCAGCTGCTTTGTACGGCTCCTGCAAGCCAGGGACTACCAGCTCACAGGAGCTCCTACACACATCATTAGGAGCTTCCCTGTAGTTGAGGCACCTCTGGTCAGGGGGAGCCCCCCAGGCCAACAGCCCACTGGGACTCTTCCCAGTGACCTTAATGGCCAATCTACCCCTGTTCTTGGGTGTCACCTTCACCACTAGGCAGGCCAAGATATAAGATGGGGCTCTGCAGGGGCAGTGGAGGCAAGTGAGAAAGTGACAAAACCAGTGTTGGTTGTGGCACATCAGGATATGAATGATGCAAACCCTGGTTTCACCAACTGAGTGTAGTTAAAACAAACAGTGATTTCACATCTTATGAACTTTTGTGTGGTTTGAATTTGATCAGAAAGAGGGGAGAGAGAGAGAGAGAAATGACTAGAGTTGACCAAGGTGGCTAGCAGGTTCCATGCTGGGAGGCCAACAAAGTTGTGCTGTTGCTACGCGGTAGTGATGCTGCTTTAGAGCAAACATTGCCATCTTGTGTGAACGTGTGCTTCTCACCTGTTCTACCTGTCCATAACTAACTAACTAACTAACTAACTAACTAACTAACTAACTAACTAACAGATTCAGATGGGTAGCCATGTTGGTCTGAAGCAGTAGAACAAAGTCTGAGTCCAGTAGCACCTTTAAGACCAACAAAGTTTAATTCTGAGTATAAACTTTCATGTGCATGCAAATGAAAATTTATGGCCAGATTAAACTTTGTTGCTCTTAAAGATGCCACTGGACACAAACTTTGTTCTAACAAACAAACAAACAAAACACCTTTTCAATACAATTGTGGGGGGGGAGACAACAGCTCAGCCTTTGCATACTGAATATCCCAGGTCTAGTATCTGATATCTCCTGTTATAAAAATCACAGGCACCCGGTCTGGGAAAGACCGTCTTTCTGCTGCTGCTAGTTGCTGCACATAAAAACAGGCCAGCTAGACAGTATTTTGATCTCATATGAGATGGCTGTTTGTTTCTGAACCCAGAGAAATCAGCCTGGCCATGAAAAAGCGCAAATGCATGCTGATGTAAAGTGGCAAGGCATTGTGGGAAACTATGCTATGTGGGCCCAGCTGGAAACTATGATGACATGATCAGCAAAACTTGCTATTTGTTGGGTGGGGGGAGGAAGTCAGATAGACGATTGTTGAGTTTTAACATGTTCCATGTGCTTCTGTAGGGCGTCCAAATTAGCCGCAAGTAGTCTTTGATCAACGTAGCCGCTTCAGTCCCTTAAAAAAAATAAGTTCAAGGTTTTGGTTGGCAGGTGAACAGGGGTATAATTTCGGTACCTGAGGAACAGAATTTAATGGGAGCATGTGCCTGTCTAGCAGGATTTTCCTTCTCTTGCTAGCAGAAGCATGCCGCCGAGCCGGCCCGCAGTCATGATCCTCATCAATTTCACACTGCTGCCAGTGCTTCGCAAAGAGGGCTGCTGCTTAAACACACACCTCCTTCCCTCCCCAAGGACAAAAAGGATTAGACACTTTCTGAACACAAGCTTTTAAACAACCTGGCCTCAGAAAGAGATAGGTGAAAAATAGTCGGACAAAGCCCGTGGCTTAGTACCTTTCTGCGTCGGCCACCTGAAGGTAATGGCTTTGGACTGAGGGACGTTATCTCGTACCTGACGGTGTTGTGTCCTGGGATCAGAAGGCAGAGCTGGCGAAATACAGCCAAGCTTCGCTCTCTGAGAACAATAGGGACTAGGTTCCTGAACTCGCCAGTAGAGAACCAATGGCAGCATTGGCGGGCGATTCAAACCCGCCAATAGGAATATGGGGCCGTCCCCCCCCTAACTGTATATAGTTGGCCTCCGGCCGTTACTGGTTGTTCTTGTCTTGTGTGAAGTACGAATAAACGCGTCTTCTCTTATGTCGTCGTCCGAGTCATGAGGCCCGAAACCCAGTACTTTACAGTGGCGACGAGGATGGGATTTCAACGCTTTCCGTGACTCCATGAGCGACGAAAAGGACACCGCCGAGCATCGCATCGCTGACCCCAAGAGCAGCACCGCACCGCTCGCCCCGGCGCACGCCTTCCCAGACAGAGCCATGGCCGCCTCTCATGTAACACTCGAGCGCTTCGATCCGTCGCAGTCAGAAACCTGGGACTCAGATACCGAAGAGGTCTTTGCCCTCAGACCCCAACACCGCCGGCCGGCGCCGTTCCAGCAGGCCAACAGGGAGCCAGCCAAGCCTTCCGGCAACCGGACCGTCTGTGCCAGCTGCGGGGAAGGCCACGGAAGGAAATCCTGCAAGTTCCGGGATGCTGTCTGTCACGGGTGCGGGAAGCAGGGACACCTCGCATGGGTCTGCCGGTCCAAGGGCCCCCGGAATTCGAGATCGACGGTCCCACCACACCGCGCACCGTCCACCGCCTACGAGACGACGGAAGAGGTCACCGAGCTGTACCATCTCACCGATCAACCGCTACAGGTACTTCGCCTCCCCAACCCCAATCTCTCCTCCGCCCCGAAGATCCAAGTAACCGTGCGGATCGAGGGGTCCCCCTGTTGCATGGAAGTGGACTCGGGGTCGGTGGCATCCATCATTTCCCTGGACACTTTAAAAAGTCTTTGCCCGTCAGGGGGACCCCCGCTACGCCCATCGCCACTAAGCTTGGTGGACTTTCAAAGGAACCCTGTCCCCATCCGGGGAGTCGGCACTTTCCGAGTGCAATACCGGGACTTTGAGGGGAACTTGGACTTGGTGGTGGTGGAGGGAAATCTCGTGAGTCTCCTGGGGCGGGCGTGGTCCGAGGCCCTAGGCATCACGATTGGGGGAGTGAATAAGTGCGGGATGCGTAACTGGGGGGCGGTGTGCAAGGAATTCCCCGAGGTCTTTGATGGGAAACTGGGGTGTTATAAAGGGCCCCTGGTGTCGCTCCACTTAGACCCCACAGTGACGCCCATCCGACGGCGCTTCCGCACCGTGCCCCTGGCCCTCCGCCCTAAAATAGAGGCCGAACTGGACCGGTTAGTGGCCCAGGGAGTCCTAGAGCCCGTCCCGAACGCTCGATGGGAGACCCCGATTGTGACACCCGTTAAGCCGAACGGGGAAATCCGCATCTGCGCGGATTATAAGTGCACCATTAACCAGGCACTTCAGGCGCATGCATACCTCGTACCCGTGGTCAGCCACGTCTTAGCCACACTGGCGGGGGCGCACATATTTGGAAAGCTGGATCTCGCGCAGGCGTACCAGCAACTCCCGGTGGATGAGGCCACTGCCGAAGCGCAAACCATAGTGACCCACCGGGGGGCCTTCAGGGTGAAGCGGCTGCAGTTCGGGGTCAGTGTGGCCCCAGGGATCTTCCAAAATCTCATGGACGATTTATTAAAAGGGATCCCTGGAGTGACGCTGTTCTTCGACGACGTCCTCATCGCCGCGACCACCCCTGAAAGCTTCGCCGCCCGCCTCCGAACTGTACTGGGACGCTTCCAAGCCGCGGGGCTGAAAGTGAAGCGGGAAAAGTGCCTCCTCGGGGTGCCGGAGGTGGAGTTCTTGGGGTACCGGGTTGACGCAACAGGCCTGCATCCGGCGAGGGACAAGGTGAAGGCCATCGTGGAGGCCCCCGCCCCGAAGTCCAAGGCGGAGCTCCAGGTGTTCTTAGGCCTCCTGAACTTTTACCACGCCTTTCTCCCACACAAAGCCGCCGTGGCCGAACCCCTGCACAGGCTGCTGGATAAGGCGACACCTTGGGCATGGGGAGCGAGGGAGGAGGCGGCGTTTCGGGGGGTTAAAGTACTTTTGATTTCTAACACTGTACTCGCCCACTTTGATGAAAAGCTCCCGGTAATCCTTGCATGCAATGCATCGCCATATGGGGTTGGGGCGGTCTTGGCCCACAAGGTACCAGATGGGAGGGAAGTCCCAGTGGCTTACTACTCCCGCACGCTGTCCCCCGCGGAGCGGAACTATGCGCAAATCGACCGGGAGGGCTTGGCACTGGTGGCGGGGGTTAAAAAGTTTCACAACTTTGTGTACGGGTGGCCCTTCATGCTCGTAACCGATCATAAGCCGCTCCTGGGACTGTTCGCGGCGGACAAACAAACGCCGCAGGTACTGTCGCCCCGGGTGTTGCGCTGGTCCTTGTTTTTAGCGGGCTACCAGTACCGGTTGGAGCATCGGCCGGGCAAGGCGCTGGGTCATGCCGATGCCTTGAGCCGCCTGCCGCTGCCGCAAACAGGGGAAGATCCGGCCCCAGCTCCCGCAGTATTGTTAATGGAGGAGCTGCCCAAACCCCCCCTTCAGGCTGCAGACGTGGCCGCCTGCACGTCCCGAGATCCCATTCTCTCCCGGGTCCTAAACTGGGTGGTGAGGGGATGGCCAGCGGAACAGACAGGGCCAGAGTTCACGGCATACAAAGCCAGGAGGGAAGAGCTATCCGCCTTGAAGGGGTGCTTACTATGGGGGGACAGGGTGGTCATTCCGGGGCCCATGAGACAAGGGGTTCTAGAAACGCTGCACGAGGCCCACCCTGGCATTGTACGAATGAAAGCTCTGGCAAGGAGCTACGTGTGGTGGCCCGGGATGGACGCAGAAATTGAAACCTGGGTCCGAGGGTGCACACGGTGTCAGGAAGTCCGCCCCAATCCCCCGAGAGTGCCAACCCAAAGCTGGGAGTCTACCCACAAGCCGTGGTCATGCCTACATGTAGATTTTGCCGGGCCATTTCAGGGGCTCCAGTTCATGGTGACAGTAGACTCCTACTCGAAGTGGGTGGAAATAAGCCCAGTGTCTACCACCTCTGCCAAAGCGGCAATAAGGGCCCTGCGGAAAATATTCGCTACGCATGGGTTGCCAGACACAATCGTGTCGGACAATGGGGCAGCGTTCACATCTGCTGAGTTTCAAGCGTTCCTCGCAAGGAACCTAATCAGGCACATACGATCAGCGCCCTTCCACCCGGCAACAAATGGACAGGCGGAGAGAACGGTACGCACCGCCAAAGAAGCCCTGAGCCGCATAACGGAGGGGGATTGGGAGTTCCGGCTGGCCCGCTTCCTCCTAACACACCGCACCACCCCAAACCCCATCTCCGGGCATTGCCCCGCAGAACTATTGATGGGCCACCGCCCCACGACTTTGTTAGACAGGCTCCACCCGGACCGAGCCCCAGAGGGAAAGCTGGTCGAAACCCGGGTGTCAGGAGCCCTAACTCAGTCAGCCAAACACCATGCCTTGCGGTTCAAACAAGAATAGCGTTTATTATAAAGCTGCAATAGAAAGGTTACTGGAACAGATACATTGTTCAGAATAACTTGGTTACACAAAGCAGGCGGTTATACAGGGAAGGGGGTGAATGGGGACCCCCCCTTCTACCAATCAGGGAATAACATGCGAATGGGAATCGAAAGTTACTACGCTAATGAAGTTCCCACTGCCCCCATTAGTCTCAGCAAAGCTGCAGCTTTGAAAGCGATAGGAAAGCTCGCAGCTTGACTCCTCAAGGTCAGAACGTCCAGTCTACCAGAGATAGGGGTTGCCAGAGCCACATTCCATTCTCACACACCAGGCATAAATCAACACCCCTACGATCCCAACCTCCCGCCCGTCACGCCACCATGGCGCCCATAGCCATCCTCCCTCCCCTCCATCCATCATGGCAGGACTACCTGACATGCAGCCCCCTCAAAAATAAATCTACCCCTTTGGCTTGTGGGGGTACAGCTTGTGAAAAGCACGGATAAGCCGGGGGCCAGAACATTTTCCGCCCGTACCCATTCCCTCTGTTCCGGCCCAAAGTCAATCCATTCTACTAGATAAAACAAGCGATTGCGAGAGATCTTAGAGTCCAAGATGTGCGCCACTTCGTAGTGAGGTTCCCCCCCCACCAACAGCGGAGGCGGGGTGGGTCGTTTCGGTCTCCATTTGTTCTCCTCAGGTGCCCGGCGTAGAAGCCTTACATGAAAAACAGGATGAACAGACTTTAGAGATTTAGGCAGGGCAAGTTCTACAGTCACATTGTTAATAACTCTCACAATCTCAAAAGGTCCAACAAATTTCCAACCAAGCTTGCGACTCGGTTGAATGTTACGCAAGTTCTGTGTGGACAAATAGGCAAACTCCCCACACTTAGGAACCCAAGACAGATTGCGTTTCTTGTCTGCCTGGGTTTTATAGGCGTTCTTAGCCTCTTCCAGAGTATTGGCTAAAGATGACCACGCCATTTGCAATTGTTTGCACCAGTCTCCAGCATCTCCCGCCGGGAGGTCGGGAGAACTCAAAAATGGCAAAGGCGGGGCGTCATATCCATGCACTGCCTTGAATGGGGACATCCCCGTCGACGAGTGCTGAGTATTGTTGTAACAGAACTCAGCTAAAGGCAAGAGAGAGTGCCAATTGTCCTGCTGAAAGTTCGTGAAACACCTTAAATATTGTTCCAGAGTTTGATTCACACGTTCAGTCTGCCCATCGGATTCCGGATGGTATGCACTGCTGACCCCCCTCTCCACCCCAAGCAGTGACATTAATTCACTCCAGAAACGTGAAACAAATTGAACTCCCCTATCCGAGATCACTTTCGCAGGCAAAGTGTGGAGCCTCACAACGTGTTGCAAGAACGCTGAGGCTAGTTTCTTGGCAGAGGGGACGGAGGCAAACGGAACGAAATGAGCTTGCTTAGTAAACAGATCCACTATCACCCAGATGACCGTATGCCCCCCGCTAGGGCGTAAGTCTGTAATAAAGTCCATAGAGATCACTTCCCATGGACGAGCCGGCGTGGGGAGGGGTTGCAGTGCTCCTGGGGGTTTACCGGGTCTAGGCTTACTCATCAAGCACGTTTGGCAAGCCGACGTGAATAATGAAATGTCTTTTCGTAGCCCGGGCCACCAAAATTGTCTTTGCAGGAGCTGGAGAGATTTCACAAACCCCGTGTGCCCAGCCAGTTTCGATCCATGCGCCCAGCCCATCATCTCTCCCCTCAGGGAACGAGGGACAAACAGTTTGTTATTTTTAGTCCAGCAGCCATGCGCATCTGGAGAGACTCCCTCCTCCCCCTTCACCTCCTCCCTATCAGCGTCAGACATAGCTGTAGAGAATTTCGTCACCCAGTCATCGGTAGGAGGAGTTGGGGACGAGGGGGAACGTTTGGCTTGCTTCCGGGTGGTCACTGCCCCTCCCAACTGGGAAGGCGTGAAGACCGAATCATGAATCTCCTCCCTTTTGCTGTCGTGTTGAGGGAGGCGTGACAGTGCATCGGCCAGCGAGTTAGATGTCCCCGGGAAGTGGTGCAGTGTAAAATTGAACTTGGAGAAGAAATCAGCCCAACACAGCTGTTTGGCGTTCAAGGAACGGGGGGAGCGGAGAAGCTCGAGGTTTTTGTGATCAGTCCAGACCTCGAAAGGAACTCGCGCCCCCTCTAGTCAATGGCGCCAGGTAGCCAACGCTAAGCGGATCGATCCCGCTTCTTTTTCCCACACCGACCAATTCCGTTCAGTATCGTTAAATTTTCTGGAAACATAGGCAAGGGGGTGCAATTTACCATCCTCTCCCTCTTGGAGGATCGCCCCTCCCATAGCAACGTCAGAAGCGTCTACTTGTACAATGAATTTTTTAAGTTCATTCGGGTGAGCTAGCACAGGCTCCGATGTAAAAAGGGCTTTCAGTTTGTCAAACGCCCTTTGGCACTCTGGAGACCAGTCTAGTTTGGCCCCGGGTCGAGTGTGTTCGGGTGACTTCCCTTTCGTTTTCAACAGATCAGTTAGGGGGAGAGCCACCTGAAACTTCCTCCCAGGGGAACCTGTCTACTTCCGGAATTACGGGGCGGGGCCTCAGTGGTTGGCCGGGCGCATCCTAAAACCCACCGGGCCAGTGTCATACGAGGTCCTAGCAGATGGGGACAGGGTCCTCCGTAAACACGTGGACCAGCTCCGGAGGCGGCAAGACCCCGACACAGGGATCCAGGCCCCATTACCGGGAAACGCCACGGCCGCCCCAGCATCCGATCGGCTGCAGGCACCGCCAGCAGAGCCAGCGCCTGAAAGACCACGGAGTCCGGAGGGGGTCCCAGAGACAGCTGAACCGCCGCCGCCACTGCCACCGCCGTTACAGCCGCCACTGTCACCACCACAGCTACTACCGGAGATCCAAGCTCCTGGTGCGGGAGGACCACCCGATGGGGGCCCCGCCAGTCCGGTACCGGCCCCCCGACGATC
Organism: Gekko gecko; assembly: GCA_029375565.1. NCBI lineage: Eukaryota > Metazoa > Chordata > Lepidosauria > Squamata > Gekkonidae > Gekko > Gekko gecko. Next base: position 133,128,976 of record JAPDNY010000008.1, on the reverse strand, counting down.
ACTAAGGGAACGGAGGTCACCGGCATACTTAAAAGACTACGTCACCTGATAGGAGACGAACTATGGGGGGAGGGGTGTTGTGTCCTGGGATCAGAAGGCAGAGCTGGCGAAATACAGCCAAGCTTCGCTCTCTGAGAACAATAGGGACTAGGTTCCTGAGCTCGCCAGTAGAGAACCAATGGCAGCATTGGCGGGCGATTCAAACCCGCCAATAGGAATATGGGGCTGTCCTCCCCCTAACTGTATATAGTTGGCCTCCGGCCATTACTGGTTGTTCTTGTCTTGTGTGAAGTACGAATAAACGCGTCTTCTCTTATGTCGTCGTCCGAGTCATGAGGCCCGAAACCCAGTACTTTACAGACGGTATATCTGTTCCTTGAAAGTAACTGAGTTGGCTCGAAAATGATCTTCAAACTGGGGTCTGCAAAGGAGCTGCACTGCTTTGAATAGACTGTGAAGCATACACCAAGGGTGGGAGAAATAAGGCCCAAGGCTGCTTTGGTTCTTTAGGAAAATTCTGTATGGCTTGTGGCAGGCACCCCCAACATGGTACCTGTGGCCACCTGGTGACACCTTTCCTGGCATCCACCAAATGTTTTCAGAACAGGGGTGGGGCTTCTGCCCAGCAAGGCTTCTGAATGGCTGGTGGAGATTTGGTTGGCTGTGCAGTAACTGTCACCACAACACAAGGATCTTCACTGTGTGGCTGAAGGTAAGCCACAGCAGCCATTTCATGGTGGGCTCCGCCTCCTGCAGCAGCAACCATTTTGTGGCAGTTGCTTTGTGGCTGGGCCCATCACGTTGCGTCAGAATTCTAAAGGGGTCCACAGGATCAAAAGAAGTCCCCAACCTGCTTGGCTTATGGGTTCCTGTTCAGGACCTAAGAAACTAGTCCTCATAGAAGGCAATGATCTGCTGGATCAAGCGATGACAAAAATACTGGAATGCCGGAAACAAGAAGGCAAGTTTGTAAATGGCCACTTGCCCAGCCACCCTTAGTGAGCAAATATTATCATCTCCAGGCGTCCTGGAAGGGAAGTTTATGCAAAATGGAAATTGTCTATTTATTGTTTTTATTTTTGGCATGGACACATTTGAAATGAAAAAGTATCTGTGGGCAGGCAGACAAGTAGAAATGTTTGTGAGGCTGTAACTATTTGTCGACTTCTTTGCTAGATCGCAAGAAGGAATGTATTAAGGAAGCAGGAACTGATTTTGCTTTGTAGCCTTCACGATTTTGAGCGGGCTCGTTCTATGAGCTGAGGCAGTCGTGGCTGACTGAAGGTTTCTATGGCCCCTTGGGCATCAGGGGTCCATGGGCCCCTCCATCGCTGGTCTCCCCCAGGCACGTTTACCTTCCCCTCCCTCACTGCAATTTCCTTTATTTTCTCCAGCTGCAGCTATGCTGGAAGGAGTGGAGCATGCATTTCTGTTATCCCCACTGGTACCAGAAGGTCTAAACAGATTGCAAAGGAGTCACTGCTCCCCTCCTTTCAGCACACCTTCTGCATTGAAATGACACTTTGCTCAGGCATCTATGAAAACATTTACCGCTTTGCAAGGCAAATGTTGAATCTGCACCTTATGAATGATCAGAGATTGCCCTAAAACCACCTTTGCAGGTTGCAAACTACTTTCCCCACAAATTAGTTTTCAAACTGTCAAGTGGAAAGGATATCAATTCATATGTTGACAATGTTAGCCAGGAGAAGAAAGAACATTTTTTGGGGGACCCAGTAAGTGCACTAAACAACGAAGGTTGCATAGATCTTCTAGGAGCTGGCTAGTAATTTTTGACTACGTAAAGAGTGAAAGAGATGTGAAATGGTGTGGTATAGTGGCCCAATCTCATCAGCTTCTGGAAGCTAAGCAAGGTCGGCACATGGATAGGAGATCAGTTAGGAAGACTCTGCAGAAGAAAGCAATGGCAAACTATTTCTGCTTTTCACTTGCCTTGAAAGCCCCATGTCGGGGTCACCATAAGTCATTTGTGACTTGATAGCACACATGTGTGGGAGGGGTCAGAAGTGCTGTAAAGGAGAATCTTGGTCCACTGGAGGGATGCACTAACTTGTACGAGTTCAGCTTGTGTTGTATTCACCAGTCATGAGTGTCCCCCAGACTAATTGATTAATTGGATCGAGCATTTGCCAAGCCATTCATCTGAGTTTGCTGGGTGGCTGCACATCTAGGACAACATCATGCATACTCACATTACTGGCTTTCACACGTGCATACCGTGTTACACATGAATGTTTTGCAAAGGAGCGTGGAGCTGTATTTTCCCCATGGCTGTTGTCACACTGAGGACTTTCTTCCCATTTGGGGATTCTGTTTCTGTGGTGGACTCCTCCTCCCGCCAGGCAAATAAGTGATTGTAATTAGTGTTAAAAGAAATAAGAATTCATACTGTTATCAGTAATTACGTACATAATGCTGCAGTTTTGTTAATTAACCTATACACATTCATGGCCCTCTTGTTGTGTTATATAACCTCCAGTTGGGGGGCCTGGGGATCTCCAGACTACAGCAATAAATTCCCCTGGAGAAAATGGCTGCTTTAGATGGTGGACTGTATGGCATGGTATCCCCCTGAGGTCCTTCCCCTCTCATACTCCACCCTCCAATATCCAGATATTTCCCAACCCAGAGCTGGCAACCCTAGCCCTATCCAGCATCCTCAGTCAGGGGCAGGATCTCTTTTGGGCTATGGAGCCTTGGCAGGTGCCCAGCAGTGCTTTTGAGATTGGTTCATGTCTGTGCCTACAGAAAAACAAAAGTAACTGTCACCAGAAAGGTCTTTTCCCTCTGGCCAAAAATGTAATATGATCAGTCGGGCAAAAAAGCAGAATCGAGACAAATTCAGCATGGGAAGGGAAGGAACCCCCCCCCCCAGTAATTAACCGGCCAGCCAGCTTGTTGAGCCATGTGATGGATTCTCTATCAGAGAAATCAGAGAGACTGCGTGTGATGGGGAGGATGGCGGGTGGGGAGAGAGACTGAAAATATGCTTTAACGCAACCCAGCCACATTAGGCTTTGTGAAGGAATTGCTCGTGAAATGATATGCCCCCGTGCATTATGTAGGAGGTCAAAGTAGATAATCATACCTCCTGGCTGTAAAATATTTCAATCCGTAAGAATTTACGATCTGCCCAAGGCAAACTGATGGTGCCGCACCCGGAACAACAGCTGAAAAGACGGGAAGCCTGGAGGGGAAGGGAGTGAGGATGGCTAGAGGGTTTTAATTAGGCGTGCTGAGAGAACCTCGTGGTGAACATGCTCATCAGGCAAATGTACCTTGGGCCGCTTCCCTCAGTCACACACGAGGTGAGCTCCTGACAGGACTGCCTCAATGTTTCCTGACAAAACTTTGTCACAAGCACACTCCCAGCGCTGCACCTGTGCGGAAGCTGCTCGATTGCTGGCGTTGCCCACTTAAAAAACAAAAGTGCCTCATATACCAGAAATGACGCAGTATCTCCTAGGGTCAAGGCAGGGCTGGTGTCAGCTAGGGCCCAAGGTCCTCCTCCTGCTCACCCACATGCTTTCCCCCCCTCTGTGCTCCCAGCTGAAAGTATTGCCCAGTGCCACCAGGGAAGGGGTACAGGTAATGCACAGTGATGGCAGTGCTCCTGGCAGCCAGGGAGGGGGCACTTCCAGTTTCATGCACTGCCCTGCACTCTCAGGGAAAGGGCTGCTGGAGGTGCAGACGGCTGTGAGCACAGGGGTTAGGTGGGGAGCACTGGGCCGTGAGAGAGGGGGGCAGGAGGGGAGGCAGAAGCAGGGGGCCTGGTGGTGGGCACAGCAGGGGAGGGAGCCCGGGAGGGGTGGGGAGTGTCTGCCCAGGGTCCCCCGAATCCTGGGACTGGTCCTGGGTCACATAGTCATGGAGGGGCAAAGCTAAGCAGGTCTAGTCAGAAGTGACTCTCATTTTATTCAGTGGGCAATACTTCCAGGAAACTGTTCTAAGGACTGCAGCCTAAACTGACCAACTTGTATTAAAGAAAATGGAATCACTTGCCATTGGTTCACTCTTTGCACCTACACAGTCAGCGGCATCTCTTTGAGCAATGATCACAAGAGCTGATGGCAAGGTTAGCAAAGCTCAAGAGAACACTAAATAGTAAGTCTCAGCTCAAAAATCTCAGACTGATCTCTTTTGTTTTTCATTTTGCTGTATGTCCTTTATAGAATATGAGGTGGTGGCAGTGGCAGATGATGGGTGAGATGGTCTTCTTCATGCAAGAAAATGGTGCTAGTCTACAGTGGCTTCCAATTTGCTTCCGGACTCAATTCAAGTTGCTGGTATCGATCTTTAAAGCCTTGTATGGCCTGGGTCCAACATACCTTAAGGACTGCCTCCTCCCATATGAACCTATCCATACACTCTGGTCATCTTTGGAGGCCCTGTTGTGGATGCCCCCGCCATCTGAAGCTAGATAGGCAGCGACCAGAGAAACACTTTCTTGGGTATGATACCAAGTTCATCTGAGAGAGTCATCTGTCTAGTGGCTAAAGACTTTTTTGCTTCATCTGGCATCCCCCCAATAGCAGTTACTGGCCCTCCTTATCTAGTGTTTTTTTTAAAAAATGGAATTATTTTATAATTTTAACTGCATTTTCAATTGCTTGAATGTTCTAATGTTTTTTTTATGTCGCTACCTTGTGGATCCTGATAGAGCAGACAGGTGCCATAAAGATGTTTTAAAAAAATAATAAAAAAAAATGTGCAAATGGACACACCTGAATTTATTCAACTTGCCAAACAATCATGCAACTCACAAGCAGGAAGTGTTCCAAACTGAGCATCCCTAGTTTCAAAAGAGTTTTAAAGAAGAAGAGGAAGAAGGAAGACCTGGAGGGCTCAATTAAATTATATGTCAGCCACAGCCAAATTGTTTCGTTTTCCACTCTGCTACGGCTGACCCAGACGCTGCCTTGTCTTAGGGCTTCTGAATACATTCCGTGGAGAGAAACCTGTTTTGCCATTCAAAGCAACCTTTATACGGTGCTACATCAATAAGGACTGCTAACTGATATGAGGGGAAAAGACCCCGGATTGTTCCCATGCCTTGAACAGCAGCAAAGCTTTACTTGGCATGCATGGGGATAAGCCTTATCACTTACTGATGTCTGGAGATCACGTTGCTTTTAACAGTGCAGAAGCAGAAGTCCGCTAAAAAAGAAAAGGATTCATCCCTACAGCTAATCCTGGATCCTTAGGTGTGCGTGATACAGATATCTATAAACACAACTTTGTCTCCTCTTGCGCATGCTATACACTGAAAATATCTTTGGTGTACATCAAAAAAACCCTGTTATGGATGGTCTGGCCCTTCCTTTTATTGGGAGATTTGGTTAATATAACAGAGTTTTCCCCTGTCACGGAAGCGTGATACTGAGTGCAGTAAATAAATTCCCCAAGAAGTATATTGCAAAAAAAAGGTACACTTGCATTTATTCAAGGAGATCTAGTTCACATTCAGACTGCAGTCAAAAGAAGAGAAAGAAGCCGAATCCCCTATCACAAATGGCCAGTTTGCCTGGCATCATGTGGGTGGGAATGTGAGGGCACTGCATCTACAGGAGAGACCTGCAGAGACATGCCCCTCCATGGAAGGCCACGTAGAGAGAGTGAGGAGGGGCCAGAGGGCAGCTCCCGGGTTAAGACGAAGAGAGGCATCTCGTTCAAGGAGACGACACCTACACACACTTAGAGTGATGCAATGCCCCCCAATGTCCAGGCACGCTGAGTCGCTCACTCCAACACCTTTAACAGTTTTAGACTTGAGACACAGTATTCATGTACGGTGTTTGTGACATGGTGGCCCATACGGCTTGACATAGGGCAAAATGGCAGCAGAGTGGGCAACTGGACTGGCTGAATGGGCAGAGCACAGAGGGGGAGTGGCCCCCATTGTATGGTTCATATTGCCTATGGTTAGTGGATCAACAAGGCTGCACCCACCTCACCTTTGATTTTCAGAGCAATGGCTGGTGAAGTCAAATGGGAAGCATATCTAGGGAACTGGCAGCCGTGGTTAATAAATGGATTCATTATCACTGAAGACTACATACTAAACTATATGCCACATGTAATATGCCAGTATTAAATGGAAAGGAAAGGTAGATCTGGGTATCATCTGCATACTGGTGGTGACACCGCAGCCAATACCTCCTGATGACCTTTCCTGGTGGCTTCATATAGATAATAAATAGCATAGGGGATAAGATCAAATCCTGTGGAACCCCAGAGGTCAATGTCCATGGGGCAGAGCAGGAATCCCCCAAGAGTACTTTCTGAGACTGTCCCTTCGTCTCAGTGCTGAGAGGTGACTCAGTGGGATGCTATGGTCAACATGATCGAAGGCTAATGAGAGATCCAGTGGAACTAGTAGGGCCACAATTCCCTCTGTCTAATTCTTGACAGAGGTCATCAGCCAAGGCGACCCAAGCAGCCTCTGTTCCAAATCCCCACCTGAAGCCAGGTTGAAATGGGTGCAAGAAAATATGCTACAGAAAAACTTCAAGACTGCATTATTCGTCTGAATGCCTACAGCACAGCAAACAAGCAGGCTCTAGAATATGATTTATTGTCCCCCCCCCTTTTTTAAAAAGTGCCCTACAGCAAGGCTATCCCCTCTCCAGCGAGGTTGAGAGCCTGCCATCCATTACACACGAACAAGATTGCACTAGTGATGCTTCATCGGGACTAGCACAAATGTCACATTAAGAAAGTGTTTTTAAAATCATCTTTTTTTAAAAAAAAGAATTATGCCCAATATCTCCTGCTTTCAGGTGTCTGGTAATATTCTTTTTTTTTTTTTTGCAGGAACTAGCAATACTCGTGTTGCAGAACTTCCCCCCCATTCAGAAGCAGTCCAGAATATTAAACTGTTTCCATTATTACTCAGTGGCACTGTTTGCCAAAGTGGCTGTTTCTTCCAGAGTAGTTCATCTGCATGGGTAATCCGGGCTCATCAAGGATCATGCTGGGAAACACAGAGCTGGAAGGGATCCTAAGGGTCATCTAGTCCAACCCCCTACACAATGCAGGAAATTCACAGCTACCCCTCCCCCACGCCTCCAGTGACCCCCTGCTCTATGCCTTGAGGAAGGAAATAACCCTCCAAGATATGTGGTCCAATCTGACCTGGAGGAAAATTCCTTCCTGATTTCAAAGCAGGAAGAGGATGATATCATGTTGGTTTGTGAGAACTAGTACAGTGCAGTGGTTATTGGCTTTTGTGAGAAGAACAAAACAGAGAAGGGGAGAACCAAGTATGCCACCCTGAGCTCATTGGAGGAAGGGCGGGATGAAAACGTGACAGAAAGATACATACGACCAATCAGATATGCTCCTCATGATAAATGTGGGCAATTCGGAGCAATATAAACAAATATTGTTTTGTTTATATAAAGAGGAGGTGGTTTCGCACTGTCAAAAACATCAGCTGAGTACCGTTGGCTCAGCTTCATTCAAAAGTTTGTGCGAGATTTTTCTCTGTTAGAAAAATATGAAGGCAAACATACTGATCTTCATCACCCCAAATCCCCCGTATTGACCTTCCTCATCTGCTGTTAATATCAGTGTGTTTTTTAAAAGAATCCTGTGGGAGGCAGATGGCTGAAATAAAGGTGCGTGGGATTAGTGACTGTTGCTTTGGTGACAGCGGCACCTATGCATGCAAATTGGCGAGGAGTTATTTTTGGCAGCCTCCAAAGTTTGAGACAGAATGTTCGTACACCGAATTGGACTCTGAAATACTGCTTGTTTGGGATGGAGCGGTCGGTCTCCAGGCAGGACTGGGTACATTTTTATATGGCTACGTGAATGTGCCATGTTATCGACACCACCAGAACAACTGTAGATTAACACGGATTTAGTAGTGTTGCCAGCATTAGAGGGCAGGGCTGCCCGAGAGCCACCGTGGGCCCCCAGACAAGGATCCCATCTGCCCCCCCCATGACCCTGATCCAAACCAAGTATCATAACAGAACAAACAAATCACTTGGCTTGCTGTCACCATGTATCTACAGTAATAGAAGAATTGGCCTGTCTGTCCATGTTTTCTTATTTATTTATTTATTTATTTAATTTACACTCCTCCTTTCTTTCCGTTGAGGACCCAAAGTGGCTTAGATCATTCTCCTCTCCTCCATTTTATCCTCACAACAACCTTGTGAGGTAAGTTAGGCTGAGAGTATGTGACTGGCCCAAGGTCACCCAGCAAGCTTCCATGGCACGAGTAGGGATTTGAACCTGGGTCTCCCAGATCCTAGACCGACACTGTAACCACTACACCTTGCTGGCATCAGAAGAGGATCAAGAGGATTGTGGGAGTTCCAGGGTCAAAACTGAAAGGCATTGGGGAGATCCGAGCCCGGATGAGACCAACCACCACCACGCCATGCTATTTGCAAGGGAAGCGAAGGGTCTCTGTGGCAGGCAAAACTCAGAAAATAACGCTACATGTTTGAGAACTGGCCACGGATCCCAGAATGATCATTGTGTGGCTTTACCAACAACTATGTATTATGATGGATCCAGAGACTGAAATGTCTACTTAGGAATAAATGAGAATCCCTGAAGTCCACTGAAAGTGGCAAATAGTTATGGAGAGGGGGGAGAATTCTCCTTATATGTCTTGGCCCTGATCCAGCCAAAGACAGTCAGGACTAATGCTGCAGTTCTCAGCATTGGGAGGAGCAGCGAACACACCAGAAGATAGAGATAGAATTCAACGAGATCTGAACACGATAGAAAAGTGGGTGGATGGGAACAAGATGCAATTTAACAAGGAAAAGTGCCGAGTTCTACATCTGGGTAACAAAAATGAGGAACATGCATACTGGATGGGGTAGCAGTGTGTGTGAACAAGATCTTGGGGTAAGGGTGGACCAAAAGTTAAATATGAGCAGCCAGTGTGACGCACTGACAAAAAAGGCTAATGCAATCTTGGGGTGTATCAAGAGATGCATGATATCCAGATCACAAGATGTCATAGTCCCGCTGTACACTGCATTGGTCAGGCCGCATCTGGAATACTGTGTGCAGTTCTGGAGGCCTTACTTCAAAAAGGATGTGGACAGAATGGAGCACGTGCAGAGAAGAGCAACAAGGATGATGGGGGCCTGTAAACCAAGCCCTATGAGGAAAAATTGAGGGACCTGGGAATGTTTAGTCTGGAGGTTGAGGGGGACATGATGGCTCTCTTGAAGTATCTGAAGGGCTGTCACTGAGAGGATGGCAGGGAGCTGTTCCTGTTGGCAGCACAGGAGAGGACTCGGAATAATGGGTTTAAATTAAGGGCAGGAGGGTACCAGCTGGATCTTAGGAAAAACTTTATTACAGTAAGAGTTGTGCGACAGCAGAATCAGCTGCCTCGGGAGATGGTGAGCTCCCCCTCTCTGGCAGTCTTTAAGCAGCGGCTGGACAAACACTTGTCAGGGATGCTCTAGGCTGATCCTGCATCGAGCAGGAGGTTGGACTAGATGGCCTGCATGGACCCTTCCAAATCTGTGGTTCTAGGATTCTCAGCATTGCTTAGTTCTTAGAGAATATTCATAAAATTGGTCTGCAAGCCCCATTAAATGTGTATATTTGCTTCTTACATCTCAACAACAGGGGGACCCGCAGGTCTCACGCAGGAGAATCCCAATTCCCTCCCATTACTGAGCCTGGGTGGCTCCACCCCTCTTTGAGCTTGGCTGCAGTAGCACCAGTGGCTGAGAGCTGCTCCAAGCCCAGAGCAGCTCCTGGCATCTGCTGTGGCAGTGGCTGGGCCCAGAGTTGCTCCCAGCATCCTCTGCTGCCATGGCTGGGATTGAGCTGCTCCTGGAGTCTGGAGCCACAGCGGCTGGACCTGGAGCTTCTCCTGATGTCCACTTTAATCTATGGGTCACCCCTTGGACATGTCAAGAAGAAGAAGAGGAGAAGGTGGTTGGATCTATATCCCGCCCTTCACTACTTGAAGGAGTCTCAGAGTAGCTTACAATCTCCTTTCCCTTCCCCTCCCCACAGCAGACACCCTGTGAGGTAGGTGGGGCTAAGAAAGCTCTTTCAAGAACTGCTCAGGAGAGAACAGCTCTGAGAGGACTTGTGACTGACCCAAGGCCACACCAGCAGCTGCATGTGGAGGTGTGGGGAATCAAACCCTGTTCACCCAGATTAGAGTCCACCTTCTTAACCACTGTACCAAACTGGCTCTCAGTAAAATGAAGGGTAACAGTCATCCTAGGACAACTGATAAGTTGCTTTGTGAGCCTAAGCCATCCCTGAATGTGAACCTTGAACTGGATGAGCTTGCTCCCCAAGAACAATAGCTGGCCAGGATCCTGGAATTGACTTATAGATGAGCAGCGTAATGTAAACAGCCTATCCCTGGGAGTGGGTGTGTATGGGGTGTGGTGTTTGCATGCTTTATAAGCAGGGCTCAAACCCTGCTGGGTGTCCTTGTTGTGTTCCTGAAATCACTAAATAAACTAGAGCTGTTCACTGCAATGTGTCCAGAACCCAGTTTTTAACATACGGTAAATGGGTTCTAAGCATTTGTCCCCAAACATTTTTTCTTCTTCCAAACATGACTGTTTAGCAGACTAGATGCATTTGACAACTTCAGATCAGGGCTTGCCTCATGAGCCTCTGCCACACAATCCTCTGAAACGTACTGCCCTGTTGGAAGGGGATGCCTCCCAGGCAGGAAGCAATTGCTTGCAGGGTTGTTTTTGGCTGCACCAAACGCCAAACATCTCATGGGTCTCTTTTCTCTCCTTGTATCCTGTCCTCTTGAACGGTTGTTCTCTTGCTCTGAGCATCAAGGTGCTGAGACATATGACCTCCCTCATTCCCAGAAGGTGGCCATCCTCTTGCGAGCAGCACTAAGGAGAGCCAGGATGTTAAATGGGTGGGCAAGTGGGCGTGTTAAGTGCCGTCAAGGTGTTTCTGACTTATGGTGACCCTATGAGTTAAAGTCCTTCAAAATGTCCTGTCATTAGCAGCCATTCTCAGGTCTTGCAAACTGAGGGTCCTGGTTTCCTTTGTTGAGTATATCCATCTCGCGTTTTTCTGCTGCCATTGACTTCTCCTAGCATGACTGTCTTTTCCAATGACTCTTGTCTTCTCATAATGTTATCAAAGCATGATAGCACTTTAGTCATTCTAGCTTGTAGGGAGAGTTCAGACTTGAATTGGTCTAGAACCCACTTATTTGTGTTGGTTTTTTTGGTGGTCCACAGGATCTGTAAAACTCTCTTCTTCTTCTTCTTTTTTTGGCCCCCCGTAGGGGATTTTTTAAATTTGCATTTTCTAAAAACTACGACAGAATTAGGGAGGGGAATCTACAAACTATGGGAGAAAGAAAGAAAGAAAAACCCACGAAAACCCCAAGAGTTGGAGGTCTTATACCGCTTATAAAAGTATTAGGTTTACAATATAAAAATTGCTTTTCTTGACATTGAGAGTAGTCAATCATCCTCATCCACAATTATGTTAACAAACCATCAGATCCTACTATATAAGGGGCATTCCAGGAGAATCGTTAACTAACTTAAACACAAATTCCAGAGAACAGTGGCATCTAATTTTACAATTGTTCTTCCCTCCTTCATTTAAAGCAAATTAGGGATTAAATTTCCCTCAGTAGGTGTAACACAGTCAATTTCTCTTCCCACGCTGTAATCTTCTTTCTTCTTACACACATTCCCTGTGGCATTGTCTTGCTGTAACTGGAACTGGTCATCTCACAACAAAGTCCCTTTTTCTTTTTCAAGGACTGTTGTCTGCTTGAATTCTTGCCTTCAGTCTTAGAGATCATTCCATTAGTTGCTTATACAAGCCAAACTTACAGAGAGTCTATCCGCCCTTTTGCCCGTCAGACTTATTTCGGATATATCCATGGCATACCTATTCATTTTCAGCTTCGCTTAACATCTGCGTACAGGCCCCACCACTTAAGCCTACTCATTAGACTCTCCTCTTAAATATTGGAAGTCCCTGTGATTAAAGGCTAGCTGCTTTTCCAATATAAACATAGTCCCTTGAAAATAACAGCCAATATATAGCAAAGTTCATGTGAGGTACCTCATTTTTGCCAGCAGATGTTTAGCATCCAGCCCGAAAGAGTCTATGATTACTTCTGGTCACATGGGCCAGTTCCTCTTCCACTTCCTGAAGAAAGCTTGAATCATGCCTGCTGCTTCTACTGCATCGCCAATCGCCATTTTATGTTTACCTTTTATAGAATTTGCTAAAGTCCTGAAAACTTGCCCAGCCGCTTATTTGGCTCCTGGTGTCTCTCTAATACAGTCTATTACTGCTTAGAACTGCGTCCCCACTACAAAGGCTTTTATTTAATCGCTTATCTGTTCTTTCTGGGGGAAAGTCCCCTCCCCCCCTCATTTTTAGTAAATGGGGATTCACTCGTTCTCTGGTGTTCTCGCTTTAACAGACTCACTCTTCAAAGTCGGATCACTCGGATCTCGCCAGGTAACGATTTAAAAGCTATAACTCCAAGCACTTGTTTCGGTGTGCGTAGCTTAGTCCCATTTGGGAACACAGCGCAGAGACCTTCGGGGCAAAGGGAAGCCCCAATCTGCCGGCAATGTGCCAGCAGAGGGGCGACCCTCAGTGCCCCATGGCAAGGGACCCATCGCACAGGTCCCAGGGGGGCATGGACAATCGCACCCCCTCTCATTGCGCTGATCCATGGATTGCCCCCCAGGAGCTCCCTGGGGATATGGCCGCCATCAGCCCGCCAAAACCGGAAGTCCCGTAAAACTCTCTTCTAATACCATATTTCAAAGGAATCAACTTTCTTTCTGTCAGCTTTCTTCACTGTCCAGCCTTCTCTCCCGTACATAGTAATGGGGAATACTATGGCATGAATTAACTTGATCTTTGTTGAGAGTGACATATCCTTACATTTAAGGATCTTTTCTAGCTTCTTTATGGCTGCTCTCAGTCTCAACCTCCTTCTGATTTCTGGGGTGCAGTCTCCCCTTCAGTTGATGGTGGAACCAAGGAATAGAAAATCTCGAACAATTTCAGTTTCTTTTCTTTATTTTGTCCTGTTCAATTAACACATGATTTAAATTTCCTTTGATTTATTCGATCTGGTGGAACAGATCTCTTGTTCTTATTGTTCTCTTCTATTTCTTTACATTGGTTATTAAATACGTCTCTTTGTCTGTATGTGTGAGTCACTGGAATGCTGCATTTAGGCTTTTGATTCTGTTTCTGACACATTCCGTCAACACATTTTACTTTTGCTTCTCATCTATCTTTAGCAATTTTAAGAATTTCATCTGTCATCTATAGAGACTTTTCTTTTGGCTACAGGAATAGTCTTTGCACATTCTTCCTTGATAATATCTCTGGTTTCGATTCATAGTTCTTTTGGTTTACATTCATTTGAACTTAGTGATGCAAATATGTTATTTTACATGGTCTTTAAATTCTTCAGAAATATTGCTTAGATTGCATTTTGGCACTATGACTATTTTGGTGTTTGTCTTCAGCTTTGTTCTGATTTTTGATATTAAGAGCAGGGGTTGGACTAGATGGCCTGTATGGCCACTTCCAACTCTGTGATTCTTCAGTTCTATGAATCCATTATCTGTACCACAATCGGCTCCTGGTCTGGTTTTAACAGAGAGTATAGAGCTTCTCCATCTTCTGCTTATGATTATGTAATCTATTTGATTTCCATTTTGGCCGTTCGGTGATGTCCACATATACAATTGTCTGTTTGGTTGCCTGAAACTTGTGTTTGCAATGGACAAATTGTTGTCTTCACAGAATTCTATGAGTAGCTGTCCTGCTTTGTTTCATGCTCCTAGCCCAAATCTTCCAACACTGTTTGATTCTGATTTGTTTCCTACTTTTGAGGGCAAGTACCCCAGTATAATTTCCCTTTGGGGAAGACAAAGGTATTCCCCCCCAAATCATACTGGCAAGTGAGGAGGAGGCAATAGAGCCATTTTTGTTTCTCGTATTAATATTGTCACTGGTTTCATTTTGACCCTTTTTCAATACCTCCTACAATTCTTTCCTTTCCTTTATGTCATGTTTATACCATTTGTAGGCCTTTTACACACACATCCTTTTTATGCTGTTCATATACAAGGAATACAGAAATAACATTGAAAGATGCTTTAGTTTTAACAGGGAAAATTTGGCATGGGGAAAGCAAAAGCAGCATGGAAACAAAGGCTTTTAGGCTCGCAATGGAGAACACAAATCAAAAGGGGATGTTTGAGCTGAACCAAACAGCTTTCAAAATTGGGTCTCTGCCCTACTGATAAGCGATGTTCTTTTTTCTCTCTCCACCTCCCCTGTAGTTCTGTGGTCCGACTCACCAGCTTCAGTAACCTCTAGGCCTACTGCTCTGCATCATTTAAACACCATCCTTTAATCAGTTGAAACCTGACCTCTTCAGACAGTTTATTCTTATTGGTCTGAAAGATCATGAAAGCAACTGAAAGTACCACATTTACTCAAAAGGAAGCCATCTTGGATGCAAGGACCCCCCACCCATGTTATACTCACACACAGGGATGTCAGCCTCCAGGTGAGACCTGGGCATTCCTTGGCATTATAGCTCACCTCCAGACTACAGAGATTTCCCCCTGGAGACAACAGATGCTTTGGAGGAAGTACTCTGTGACACTGCACCCTACTGAGTTCCCTGTCCTCCCCAGGCTCCACCCCCAAATCTCCAGGAGTTTCCCAATCTGGATCTGGCAACCCTACTCCCCCATCCTCTGTCGGTGGCCAGGGCAGACCTGGCAAAAACCCCCCCCCACAAATACCATCAAACATAACTGTAACTTATATATTAATGTAAAATGACTCCCTCTTCGTTTATGACATACGTGGGGGAAAAAAACCTAGTCTTGCCTTTGAGAAAATACAGTATGGGTGTCCCATCCCCATTACAAAACCTGCTTATGGAAGGTCTGTGAGCCACAGGAGAGAAATGTCTGCGTGTAACACTTGGGATGATAACAGTGTCAAAGATGAAATTTTATAGCAGTCTGTAAAATTGAAGTATGAGCCAAGGGTTAACAATCTTGAATTTTACTCTTAAAATTAGTCTTGGAAAAAACCTACTTCATTATAAATACGTTACCGCTACATAATGGCCTCCTGATTGATAAGCCCCAGAGCTGCCTTAGCTGGCAGTCCTTTAAGCACCAATCCTTCATTTTGGGTTCTAACAGTGAGACGGGCTCCTCCTTCCTAGCTGGGCCATCAATTCTTACCTGCCAATAGAGTTTGATGAGCTTGCTGGTATGCTGCTCAGTTCCTCCTGCCAGCCAGTAGACGTAGTCAGCAACCATGGTGCTCCTAGGAATAAGAACAGAATGCGCAAGTGAAATGGACTGAGGAGGAGAGGGAAGGCAAATAAAAGTATAAGGATGTGACGCCCACAACGTAAAAACAAGACTACTGTACTAAACTGGGCAGCTCCAGTTCTGCATGAGCACAATTTGATGCATTGCCCTGACCTGGATGGCCCAGGCTAGCTCAGTCTCGTCAGATCTCAGAAGCTAAGCAGAGTCGGCCCTGGTTAGCATTTGGATGGGAGACCACCAAGAAATGGGAGAGCAGCTGCAGCAGCAGGCAATAGCAAACCACCTCTGACTGTCTCTTTGCCTCGCAAACCCTATAAGGTTGCCATAGGTGGGCTGCGGCTTGATGGCACTTTCCAGTTTGGTGTAGTGGTTAAGTGCACGGACTCTAATCTGGGAGAACCGGGTTTTATTCCCCACTCCTCCACCTGCACCTGCTGATGTGACCTTGGGTCACTCACAAGCTCTGGCACAGCTGTTCCTGAAAGAGCAGTTTGTGCTAGAGTTCTCTCAGCCCCACCTACCTCACAGGGTGTCTGTTGTGGGGAGGGGAAGGGAAAGGAGTTTGTAAGCTGCTCTGGGACTCCAAGTGAAGGGTGGGGTATAAATCCAATCTCTTCTCTTCTCTTCCACCACCACAATGTTTCACTTCAAACTACGCAAACACACACACCCCGCGCCCCACAGTTCAGAGAAAAAGCAGATTCTGGAGGGAAAAGCGGCTGAATCAAAGAAAATTGCTGTCTGCCCAATCAGCTGCTTGGGTGTCTTGCTCCACCAATCAACACTCTTCTCTGAAAGGCATCCTTAGTTGCTGACCATGGACTATGGGCATACTTGCAAATGCAGCGGTGGATATCAACAAATATATACCCCCCATATATATATAGTTGTGGATATACATAATTATCATCCGCAGAGCTCATAACATCCATCTGAAATATCCAGGGAGCTGTTTTATTAGGGAACAGAATTGCAGGGGAGAAAACGACCTGCAAGGTTTTTTTCTCCTCCTCTCCTTCCTGGACTTGATAGGTTTTTCTATTTTTATTGTGTGCAAATATTTAATGGTCGCTCAAAAATGTTTTATTCTGGCTCGCTTTAAAGTATTTATGGACTTCCACGGATTATATACAGTCGAAATTTCTTCCCGGACAGCAGCGGAATGCATGATATAGTATATAGCTGGTGTCGGGGAATATCTCAGTCTGTGGCAAAGTCAAACATAGTTCACCTTTGATTAAATTATGCTTATCGTTATAGGGTGAGAGTGGGAGAGGAGGCAGCCTACTTGGTAACTAATTGAATATGCTGTAGTACCCAGAGTGTTTGTAACAACCACATTTCTCCGGTTAGACTGGGGAGGATATTAAAAACTATCGTACAATGGATATTAATGCAGACTTTAACAGACTTCAGGAAATCAGTTAGTTTTTTATAGCTGCTCCCTCCAACACCCCTCCTGATTTCCTTCCCTCTGGAGATTCCAAATCCAATTAAATGCAACTAGATGTAATTCCAAATTGTCACTTTAGTCAATTAAACATATAATAATTGTGTGCGCCTAATTACTAGCACAAAAGTTTGTTTATTGATGTGCCCCTATCAGTGTTTGCTTACCCCCTCGCCCCCCCTTCCTTTCCCATTCCCGCCGATATATTTATTGCTCTTTGACATTACTGTAAATTGAATTTGGAATTCTGTCCCCAGTTACGTGTGTTATAAAAAGCCTAATCCCAGGCCAGTAGTAATGCCATTTTAGAACATGTTTTTGCAGGCGGCATTATGTTCTTAATGAGATAGGGCCGAATGAAAATAAAGGAAACCGAGGATTTACATAACAAACATTTCTGAGTCCTCTTTAGTGGGGTGAGGGAAAAGCACCATGATATTCTATGTTAGTCGCAGCAAGAAAAAAATAAATCTTCTCTTTCTTTTTTTAATTTTTAATTTTTTCAAAATTGCAACCCCTAGACAGAAAAGAAATAGAAAATATAACAAAATACAACAATAATAATGGCAGACCCACAGGTAAACACCTGTAAAATGTTTCCAAATATCTAAAAATAAATCCATACGCAATTGTGGTCTATATGCCACATGTTCAAATGCTGATAAGGTTGTAAGGTCTTCAATCCATTGGATTACTGGAGGTGGGCGTTTATCTCTCCGGTGTTGTAACATAAGTCTTTTAGCAACACCAAGGACACAGAGGTTCCATTTTCTTTGACTATCAATTAGCCTCCAGGAGACAGGCAAATGGTTTAAAAGAATATCAGCATCCTCAAAGATCAATGAATATTCTCACACAAAACTGATACAAGTAATTACATCTTCCCCAAAAGGCTGAACAACTGGGTAGTCCCAAAGCATATGTTCAAGAGATGCATCTTGTATAATGCCAGTCATGTGCAGATGCCTGCAGCTCTTGGACTTCACCAGAAGGGCAACAATAGGTGGGGGCTTTGGGCTCCCCAGACTGAGTGCCAAAAACATTTCCCAGTTCTCAAGCATACTGCTGGCAAAAGTCTCAGCGACTCTGATGAAACCAAGATCACTTTTGAAGGAAGCATATGGAATGAAAAGGGATGGGCTATAGTTTTTCCTGCCACAAACATTACAAACACTAGACAAAAGCATACAACATAGGAGCTTCCATGAACTGTGCACTCTTACAATCTCTCTATATAATAATTGTGTTTTGGAGTGGTACTCTCCAGAACATTCCATGCACTCCCAAATCAGTTGGCTCCCTGATGTGTCATTCAGAAGGACTCCCTATCTACTGGCTGCATTGCTTGAGTCCCGCTCACAGAAGCAGCATGCACCAAAATTCACCTCAGAAGAGAACTTCACCTCAGGTGAGAGGACAGAGACTCCAGCCCTTACGCTTCCCAGTGACTCTGGCCTGCTGCTTTGTGCTGTTGCTTCTCCTGGCCTGGCCTCAGCCTGCACTGAAGCCGGTGGCTACTGCCACTCCATGCTGCTGCCTGTCCTGGCCCCTTCAGAGCCCCGATGACTCCCGAAAGTAAGTAGTCAGCTTTCCTCATAGCTGTCAAGGAGGTCGCTAGAAGAGACTCCCCCCCCCAAGTTGTTCCCACTTGCCTGGCAGGGAGCGGATGGCTAAGAGGGTCTTCTTGCTGCTGGGCTCGCAGCCAACAATGGGGGCCACCACGATGGGCCTACGTCCATGGACAAAACAGCCACTTCCTAGCTCCTACAGGGGCGGGAATGGGGGAGGGGGATTGAGGACCTGCCAGCCTGCCACAACAAACTCTCCCAGCCCCAGGGACAGGGAAGGCAGTGGTGCATCAGTGGGAGGATGCCGGCCTCTAACGCTCTCCCGCGGGCCCTGCCTCTTGGCCCTCTTTGTTGTCTGCAGCTGAGGGAAGTTTTGTATATAGGAAATGAGGTTTATTTGCATGGACTGTTTTGAGGGCTTTATGGACCACTGTATCATGTCGCTGAACTGTGTGTGTATGAGACAGGGAGAGACAGAGAGAGAGCACACATGGATTTCCTTGCAAAAGCTGTATAAGTTTAGAAGTAGAACCTTACTGTCCATCATTGTCATTGCTGATTATTCAAAAGAGAGATACAAATTCTAAGGACTACACATGCATATAAGAGGGCATATTTTAGCACTTGCTCCAAAGCATATTGCCAAAAGTCATGCTTAAAAAGAAACTGGTTTATCTAGAAATTACTTACTTAATTAATTATACATTAATAAATTACTGAAATAAAATAAATTAAAAATAAATTAATAAGTTACTGAATTTGTGAATTATGGAAGCAATGGGACAAACATGGACAGCTTCAAGAGGGAATTGGATAAACATATGGAGCAGTGGTCCATCAGTGGCTATTAGCCACAAGGTATAGATAGGAACTCTCAGTTTGGGGCAGGTGATGCACTCTATTCTTGGTGCTGGAGGGGGCAGCAGTGGGAAGGCTTCTAGTGTCCTGGCCCCACTGCTGGACCTCCTGGTGGCACCTGGTATTTTTGGCCACTGTGTGACAGAGGGGGCCATTGGCCTGATCCAACATTGGCTTCTCTTATGTTCTTATGACCCATATAATTTCATTTGGCATATCTGTAGTCTGCATTTCTCATGGAGACTTGAAGCAGGACAGGGAGAAAGAATCATGCATTACAGGACATTTAATGAGCAGTGCCATAGGACCAGGAGTACAAAACTGAGCAACAGAAACCAAACTGTGAATATACAGTATAAGATATGCACCCATGCAAATGAGCAATGCGATAGGACAAGGAGTAAAAAAATTATTAACAGTGTGAAAACAAACTTCTCAGGCTGAATGTGGGCAATGCTGAATGTGAGATTAAACTACTCTACGGAGCCCCGAGTGCTGTGTTCTCTGGCTGACATTTTGTAACCTTGGACACGAGCTATTTTTTTTGACATAGGGTATGTGCGACTTTACTTCCACATTTGTACCTTTCTATGCATTCGTTACATGTCACATCTTTCTAGAGCTCATTGTATTGCTTTCGCAACAGGCTTTACTGCTAGTATTAACAAAACGGTTAATGCTTCTGTTCTGTGTTTGGAGTTCCCCAGAATTGCTTCCCTCCATCCAAATGCCTGTGGTATACTTTAGTTCCTACGTGAAGTTGGTGTCATGGATCCAACCATCCTACACCCACAGATTTTTATCAGCACTGTCAAGAAATATTTATTGGGGTCTTCAGATCTGACACATTTAACTCATCTTGTAGGGAAGTTGTAGGGACGTAGGCCAAGTTGTAGGGAAGTCGATCCGTTAATGGCTTGCCATTGGCCAAGTGAAACCACTCAGGGTGTCATATGCTGGCGGCTTCATTCCCTATCTTTCCTGTTGGCACTAAAAGCCGAAGTCTTTCATCAGTTCGACTGATCAGGCACTATTTTAAAAGAATGCTAGATGTACGTCACCATTGCTTTGCTACAGATGCCATTGGATACTTCAAAAGCAGCTGGAGTTTTCATTTCATTTTGCAAACCTATCATCATCTCCTTTCCCCAATGTTCATTGTGGAAGGAAGGCCGTGCTTTTGGCACTGCCAAATGGCTCTCTCATTGGCCAACCGAAACTAGTTGCAGTGGTGGAAGCCAGGCGGTTTGTTCCCCCATCTCTGCTGTTGACAAGGTTGGCTGATGTCTCTCATCTGTCTGAATGATCTGCAAAAATTACACACATTTTCCTCTCTCGTTCTGCCCTTTGGATAATGAAGACAGCATGCTCCCAATGCTCAGAAAGGAACTATGCACGATAGGGGGGAAATGGGTTGCTGCATCTGAAAGTGGTATTGTGTCGAGTTCCTTCTTCTCCGTCTGTACATTTCTCTGCTCCCTGCTAGTAGCAGCCGATGATGTGGAGAGGCAGGTGGACAAATGCACAAGGGAATGACATCAGGACACAAAGTAAGCAGGAGCACACATTATGAGAGGAGAGGGAGAATTCTACTTGGGGTTGCTGTTCTGGAGGCAGAGCCTTGTTTCCTGTCACTTCCAGTTCTACCTTGCCTGGGGCTTCTAGTCTGAAAGGATGGATAACAGGACTGGGTCCATGCAAGTCACTCAGGTCACAATTTAGTGGAGTCGAGAGAGACCGTTGCTATGTAAGTGGGACTCTGAACTGCCTCTGAAATGACTTGCCTGAGATCACAGCAGAAATTTCTCAGCTTCACGTTTGTCAGGGACAACACGTGCCTTGGCTCTAGGCTCTCTCCATTTTTCTAACAGGGATTCTCTGCAGAGCAGTCACTTGGAGGATGTGCATGGAAAGGATAACGGGGTAGGGGCATCAGGCACAAAATACCCATTGAAATGAAAGGAAGCAGCAGAAGAGCACAGGAGTCTCTTAGGTTAAAGTGACCGCTGTGTGAGAGTATCCATTGGGTATATCTACACTAGTGACTTAAAGAGGTTCAATTCCAACAGGAATCCTAGGAAATTGTAGCTCTTGGAAGGAAGGGCTCAGCATCTTGAACAGAGTTCTCAGTGTCCTCTTGAAAGAGAGCTCCCAGGATTCTCAGGGCAAAAGTGGTATAAGCTGAGTAGTTATAGAATCATAGCATCACAGAGCTGGAAGGGGCCATACAGGCCATTTAGTCCACTTGTAATTTGATGAACTCTCCTCAAGAGTCCCCAGACCCACTTCTTGTGAGGGTCTTATTAAGCCCCCTACGGCTCATTTGCCTATTGAGGCTGTAGCTGCTGTGGTGATGCTTCGTTGTTCCAGTGTGATTCCCCTTCCTCTCCACCCCCAGCACCTTGAATGGTGTTTCAGCAGAGTCTGAAGCTCTAGGAATGGAAGTCCCAAGGCTCCCCGTGCCTCAACACTGTGGAAATGGTGTTTAGTGCTGGACAGTGGAAGGGAAGGGGGAGACAAGCAGGGGTGGAAGAGACCCTTCTGATCTACTGCTTGCCCATCCCTCCTGCAGTTCCACAGCCTCCACAAGTAATTGGGGTGGAGAGGTGAGGAGGGAAAGGACATGAGGAGAAAGAGGGAGGGAGGAAGAAGGGGACAGAGGAGAGCAGCAGTAGCAGTTCACGGTCTAGTTCGTTGCCTTTTTATTGAAGGTGAGCCCTGACCTGGATGGCCCAAGCCAGCCCAATCAGGTCCAGTCTCAGCAGCTAAGCAGGGTCAGCCCTGGGCAGTACTTGGATGGGAGGCCACTAATCAAGTCCAAGGTAGCTATGCAATGGCGAACCACCTCTGAACATCTCTTGTATTGCAAACCTCATGAGGGGCTGTCATAAGTCAGCCGCAACTTGACAGCACTTTCCACCACCAGCCTCATTATGAGCGACTGAGGTGTATATTCCAAGCCTAGAGAATACAAACTCCAGTAGCCCTGTCTCCTGGTCTTAGTTGTACAGTTTTGTGTAGAGCCAGTTTGGCGTAGCGGTTAAGTGTATGGACTCTAATCTGGGAGAACCAGGTTTGATTCCTCACTCCTCCACTTGCAGCTGCTGGATGGCCTTGGGCAAGCCATAGTTCTGACAAGAGCTGTCCTTGAAAAGGCAGTTCTTGAAAGAGCTCTCTCAGCCCCACCTACCTCACAGGGTGTCTGTTGTGGGGAGGAGAAGGGAAAGGACTTTGTAAGCCGCTCTGAGACTCCGAGTGAAGGGCAGGATATAGAACCAATCTCCTTGTTATGTATTGAGCCTGAACTGTACTTGCAAAAGGACTTAGCTTGAGATGCATAACAATAGCTTGCTAGGATCCTAGATTGGACCAGTAGGGAGACAGGGATCCTAGAGTAAACCAATTGGGAAACAATGTAGCATAAATAGCCTATTGTTGGTGTGTGTGTGTGTGTTGGGTGTGACCTTTTTCAGGCATAAATACCCGACTTCGGACAGGGATTTTCAGTCTTCTTTCTCCTTGCTGAAATCACTAATAAACCATGAGCCGATCACTATACGCATCTGAACCCAGTATATTTCACTCCTCCTCCTCCTCCTCTTCATGTCATTATCCTGATTCTCTGTTCTATGGCTAATCTGTTCCTGAGAAAAGGTCTCCATTGACCCAGCATTCCTAGCCCACAGAGTGGACAACTCGTAACAACGCCGAAAGAGGACATGTTCACAAACTCTAGAATGGCTTCTGAGCACATGGCGCCAAGGAAAAGAGAATCTCAGGAAGAAGCTGTGAAGAGGCAGTGCTTCAGGGATAGGTTCAGCCTTAAAGAGCCTCTTCAAAGTCATACATTTAAAGGACTTGGTCCCAGTGCAGGGTTGCCAGTCTCCAGGTGGGGCCTGGAGCCCTGCTGGAATTACAACTAATCTCTGGGCTGAAGAGATCAGTTCTCCTGGTGCCAATGGCTTCTTTGGAGGGTGGATGCTACAGCACTACACCCCTCTGAGGTCCCTCTCCTTCCCAAACCCTGCTCTCTCCAGGCTCCCCCCACAAATCTCCAGGAACTTCCCAAACTGGAGTTGGCAAACCTATTATGGGGCAGGCAATTATACAATGTAAGGAGAATGACCTCAGGAAGCAAAATCATAGTCGGAGATGATGGGATCTGGATCTTATTTGTGGCATCTGGCCACTGGGTGGAGTAAAACGACAGGAAATCACAACTGGATGACAGAGCAGCAGGTCCTTCACTTTGTTTTCTTTAGCTCTCCTGCAGACATTTATGGGATATATACTCTTAGAGTCAAAAGAGCCAGTTTGGTGTAGTGTGCAGATTCTAATCTGGGAGAACTGGGTTTGATTCCCCAGTCCTCCACTTGCAGCTGCTGGATGACCTTGGGCAAGCCACGGTTCTGACAAGAGCTGTCCTTGAAAAGGCAGGTCTTGAAAGAGCTCTCTCAGCCCCACCTACCTCACAGGGTGTCTGTTGTGGGGAGGGGAAGGGAAAGGAGTTTGTAAGCTGCTCTGAGACTCCAAGTGAAGGGTGGGGTATAAATCCAATCTCCTCCTCCTCCTCCTCCTTTCTCAGAAGGGCTGCTGCTGATTTGCCTTTGGTGAAAATCTGTGTCATGAAAACAAGCCAAGAGGCATCAGAACTGTAACAACCAGAGCCGCAAAAGCTAAAACTGTCTTGCATCTGATGAAGGGGCTGAAGCCCACGAAAGCATATACCACAATAAGATGCCAAGAGCCTCTTTGTTGTTTTCACTGCACCAGACCATAATATGGCTACTTTTCTAGGAGTCAACTAAAACAGTGTATGTTTAGGGGCCAGAACAACTTTACCAAACACAACAAGAATTTGTGTTGATAATTGTTGATATGAACATGTAATTGTAAACCCCAACTATGAAGTTTTAGGGTCTGCTTCACAGAAGCATTTACGGATGAGATGAGAAGACTCCAGGTGACTGAAGTAGCTATCAGCAGACTGCATGGCATGGTCTATGGCCGCCTGTGTCCCGGAAGCCTCTAGGAAGGATTCTGCATGGCACTGCCTGCGGAAATGGCTCAGAAACGGCTACAGGCTGTCTGCCTCTTGGTTAATTCTGCCACGGCACAGCTGCACCAACTGCCTGCCTACCATTTTTTACACTCATTCCAAAAATGCTGGTGATGAACTTTGGAGTCCATAAGGACCTTCTGCCAGAAGAAGCAGAAGCAGCAGCAGCAGCAGAAGCAGAAGAAGAGTTGGATTCATACCCCGCCCTTCACTCGGAGTCTCAGAATGGCTTACAATCTCATTCCCTTCCTCTCCCCACAACAGACATCCTGTGAGGTTAGGTGGGGCTGAGAGAGGACTGAGAGAACTAGTCTTGAGAGAACAGCTCTGAGAGAACTGACTGGCCCAAGGTCACCCAGCTGGCTGCATGTAGAGGAGTGGGCAATCAAACCCGGTTCTCCCAGATCAGAGCCTGCCGCTCTTAAACCACTACACCAAACTGGCTCTCTTTGAACCCCCCATCCCTCGGATCTGCAGATGCGGCACTGTTTCCTGTGGTCTGTGCTCATGAAACAAAATCTGCCTCTTCTTCCCCTGTGGCATCCTTTTTACAGAACAGCCTCTTGAGGGATTCCTGCCATTCCACCTAAACAGTATGGCTTTTGTCATATGGCTAAAAAAATTATTCACAGAAGCACTTAAAGTTTGCAGCAGGAGTGCTGTTTTGTCATATTTTGTAATTACTAACATTATTGTGTTGTTTTCAAACTGCTGCCTCGTTTTGTTTTGTTTTGTTTCATTACCCATGCCTCTGCAGTTTTTGTATGCTGCACTGGGTGGTTTCTAAAAGCAGCCAATATATTTTCATGTGTAAATGGCAACTTTTTAAAGTAAAAAGTGCTCCTACACATGTGCGCATAGAGGATGCAAATAATTTCAAGCTTTGGAAAGACATTTAAACATATAATGGTTAGCCAGCATATTGTAGCAGTTAAGAATGGCGGACTCTGTATGGAAACTGAACACAAAATGAAAGGGAAAATGTATAACTTTGATTCTTATTGAAAATGAAGTTACGTTAGATTAAGTTAGATTTTTGTATACAAAACATAAGTTACCTGGTTTATTGATTGTTATAAGTTTAAACTTGATTACTTTTATTGTTTTTTGTTATTGGCAATAGCAGTGTTGGAAGCCTATTAGGGGGGGAAGGGATATAATCTATAACTTGAATTGGAAATTATGTTTAAAAATGTTGAATATATTCCAATAAAAATCTTGTTTTTTAAAAAAAGAATGGCGGACTCTGATCTGGAGAACCAGGTTTGATTCCCCACTCCTTTATATGAAGCCTGCTGGGGGACCTTGGGCCAGTCACAGTTCACGGTCCTCTCAGAACTCTCTCAGCCCCACCTACCTCACAAGGTGCCTGTTGTGGGGAGAGGAAGGGAATGTGATTGTAAGCCACTCTGAGACTCCTTAAGGTACAGGAAAGCAAGGTATAAAAATCTTCTCTTCTTCTAAGTGTTGCCAACCTCCAGGTAGGGCCTAGAGTACTCCCAGAATTGCAAGTGACCTCCAGACTACAGAGATCAGCTCCCTTGGTAGGAAATCGCACCTTCAGAGGGAACTCAGCTCCTGGAGATTCCCAAACTGGACCTGGCTAACCCTACCCCCCTGTAGGTTTGCCAGCTCCTGGTTGGAAAAATACCTGAAGATTTTGGGGGTGGAGCCTGAAGAGGGTGGGCTTTGGGGAGGGGAGGGACTTCAACGGGGTATAATGCCACGGAGTCCACAGCAGCCATTTTCTCCAGAGAATTGATCTCTGTCACCTAGAGAGCAGATGCAACAGCGGGTGATTTCCAGTCACCACTTGGAGGTTGGCAAGCCTGCCTCTTATAGGGCCACCTGGAAGTTGTATTGCACACATTTCTTATAAGCTGCAGCTGGGTCTCTGTGTGTGTGTGTGGGGGGGTGGCTCTTAATGGAGGGGAGGCGTCAACAGGAATAAAATCTGAATCCTCGTGGACTGGACGACGAATGTTAATTTCCTCACGGAAACTACCGCGGTAGCCCAGAACCCTCATCAATACCTCCCATCCCCCCGCCCACCTTACACTTCCCCGTGACTTAATGCAGTAGTCGTATATTTCTGGCTGTCTCGAACGCTCTTTGCAACCTGCCGGCTTTGAGCCTTTATCATATAAAAAGAAGCCATCGAGAAGCAGCACGAGGCGGTCGCACAAGGGCCTGGGCATGCTGTTTCAGTAATGCGCGTATTCCCAGGTGACTTGGGCAGTGTGGGGCTCAGAAGGATAAATAAATCTCCTGCCGGCATTAGAACATTAACTGCCAGGCCAGAGCCTCCTCATTATTATTATTTTTGTGTGTGGTACAGTGGCTGCCATTAAAATAGAAACCCATCTCAGAGTAATGTCGCAATGTTTCTGTTCCAAAAGTGCCCTGTCGTGGCAAGAGAAATACAGCGCAAGACCAACCTCCACCACCAACACTACTGGGGGAAAAAGGCTCCTTTAAAAACAACAATCATTGTGCTGTGCGTCTCCTGCCCCAAAGTGAGGCTTAAGAAGAAAACGTGAAGGAAAAGAGCAACTAGAGACTTTTTTTTTTTAGAAAAATCAGGCATTTGAGAGGAAATAAGGGCTGCCTTTTGGGGGCTCCTGAGCCAAGCAAGGCACTTTACACAAAAATCCATGCAGATCGGCGACTCCTGCTGTTTCCCTGTGTTCCCAGTTGGTTGAAACAGGTTGCCGATTGCACAGAAAGAGATTGGCTTGGCTGTTGTTGATTTTTTAAATGAAACTTGGCCAGTTTCCAGAAAAGGAGAAAGCTTTTTAATAAAAACAACAACAACAACACAAACAACAGTGGTAGACCACAGGTGAATAAACAGGTAGCTTTTGTTTTAGGCTCTCCTTAGGGATCCACAAAAACA
Source organism: Gekko gecko (assembly GCA_029375565.1). Taxonomy (NCBI): domain Eukaryota; kingdom Metazoa; phylum Chordata; class Lepidosauria; order Squamata; family Gekkonidae; genus Gekko; species Gekko gecko. The sequence continues at coordinate 133,101,786 of JAPDNY010000008.1, read as the reverse complement.
TAGGATCGTGCTAATGGACATGGCAAAAAAAAAACCCCCACGCCCTGCCACCACCTTGAAAAACAACCCCCAACCCCCCAAAACCCTGGGTTCCCCCTCCAACACACACACAAAAATCACCAGATCTGCTCTGCCCCTCCCCAGATGCCAGGATCCCCCCCCCATTTTATTATAATATTATATGCCAGGATTTTTTAATTTCACATAAGCCATGACCATTCAGAATCCTCTGAAGTATGCAGTGAAGGATAGCATCCTTTCTTTAGGATTCATTCCTTGCTCTGCAGAGCAGCTTGTCTGTCATTCCCAAGCAGTGTTCCCTCTAAGCTGAGTTAGTGTGAGCTAGCTCACAGTTTTTTAGCCTCCAACTCACAGATTTTTGTCTTAGCTCAGGAAGGATGGCTCTAGAGCAAACTACTTTATGCAGTAGCCAAATCACTTGCTCAGAAGTTTAATGCCAGTAGCTCACAAAGTAGAATTTTTGCTCACAAGACTCCACAGCTTAGAGGGAACATTGAAGCCATCTCTCTTTCGAGTATTGTTCTGGTTTGTTTATTTATACCCTGCTTTTCTCCCCAATGGGGACCCAAAGCAGATTGCAGCATAGTCCTTCCCTCTTCCATTTGATCTGCGCAATGAGAATTCTGCGAGGTAGCTTAGAGAACGTGACGGGGCCCAAGGTCACCCCGTGAGCTTCCATAGCAGAGTGGAGGGTCAAAACCAGCTCTCCCAGATCTTAGCCCCAACAGGCTAGCCACTAGAGCACGCGGGCTCTCTGCATCAGATCAAATCCGTTTCGCTTTAGTAACTGTACCATACACCTTGTTAGCCAAATTACCTTATTTTATTAATAAATGTGGTGGATTATGACTATTAAAAGGCAAAAGGGCATTCATTATAGGATCATAACCTGTGTTTACGGGAGTTAGAGTTCCCAGGACCCAGGGATAGATGCTGAGGCTAGATTGCTAAAGCAGTGATTTCTTTACTGAAGGTTCTTCAAACATACACACAAAAATCAAGCATTCAAACATACACTACAGAGTGAGGAACACAGATTTGAAAGTACAGAGATGTTTGCATAAGCAGGAAAAGATCATTGGTTGGGAGATACTTTACCTGCCCGGCGAAACGTTTGGATCACACAATGAAAAATCACATAATAAAGGAAAAGGGATTGTGAGTCGACCAGCAACACATGTGGGATGGATTCCAAACCGGTCAGGAATGGAACCAAGAAGGTAGGGTGGGGGTAGGAGAGGCAAAAGCAAGAGAGAGAGCAAAGGCGCAAAGCTCTCCTTATAGACCTGAAAACGTGACCTGAGGCAGGGGCTCCTTTGGTTACCTGATCCCCAAAAGATATTAAGAAAACTTAAACTAAGAATGGGGCCGAAAAGGGATTAATGGTTGGGCAATGATGAGTTTAATGTTCAGCTGGGAGTGACACCTTTGGGGGAAGGGGGTGAGACAAAGGAGAGAGAGAAGAGCACCAATTATGTTGTGGGGTCGGTGCTTTGGATTAATGACAGCGACATCATCTTGATGGGTGACAGGAAAGCTTGATGGCTGGCTATTGTTGTCATTGGGCACATCCTTTTGTCTTAGGCTGGAGAGGAATGTGTGTTCCTCCTGGTTGTGTTAATGAGGGAGATGGGAGTTTCTTATGGCTTCTGTACAGGAACATCTTGTCCTTTTTACAGAGCATGGCTTCCTTCTGTGATCTGCTGCTGTTTCTGTGTGTGTGGCAGTCAGGGCTGCTGGTCTGTATCCTCGTGCTGGAGTTGCTGCAGGGGTGCACAGGCAAGAGGCTTCTGTAGGCCTGAGGGCCACATCTGGTTTGGCGTGCTTCTTAGGTGCAAGGCTCCCCTTGGCCATAGCACATTCCATAGTCCAGTATAAGGGCACTTCTTTGGGGAACACAGCTCTGTCCATTGCCCCAACACACTCTTTTCACAGTTCAGCAAAGCAATCATATTTAAGAGTCTTTGATAACGCCACCTGAAGTAGCTGCATGGCAACCACCTTCTGGGCTATTTCTTGCACACACACCCATGGTACCACTGAGCCAAGTGGGAGTTGATTTCCCATGATGGTAGGGATGCCAGCCTCCAGGTGGGGACTGGGGATCCCCCAGAATTACAGCTCATCTCCGGACTATTGAGATCAGTTTCCCTGGAGAAAATGGATGCTTTGGAAGGTGGCCTCTATGGCATTGTACCCCACTGAGGTCCCTGTCCTCCCCAGGCTCCACCCCCAGATCTCCAGGAGATTCCCAACTTGGAGCTGGAAACCCTGGCCAGTGGCCAAGGAGGACTTGCCAACCGTGTATGATGGTGTCACCTGTGATTCCAACGTGTGTGAAAATTTCAACAATGCAGATAAAGTCAATCAGGCAGGACTTTCTCGCTCAAATAGCATCCTGCTAAGAAGGGAGAGTTGGGTGAGAGAGAAGCATAGAACTGGCCCTGCCCACTTGTTGCACTACTTGAAATAGCACCAAGACACATGGGGTCATCATCACAGATACACGGTATAGCCCTTTTAGGTATTTTTAGTTGCCCCTTTCTGCACTTTTTCCAATGCTATAATATCCTTTTTGAGTTCTGGTCACTACACCTCAAAAAGGATATTATAGTATTGGAAAAAGTGCAGAAAAGGGCAACTAAAGTGATAAAAGGGTTGGAGCACTTTCCCTATGAAGAAAGGTTAAAACGCTTGGGGCTCTTTAGCTTGGAGAAATGACGGCTGAGGGGTGACATGATCAAGGCTTATAAGATTATGCATGGGATAGAGCAGGTTGAGAAAGAAGTACTTTTCTCCCTTTCTCACAATACAAGAACTCGTGGGCACTCCATGAAATTGCCGAGAAGTCAGGTTAGAACAGATAAAAGGAAGTACTTCTTCATCCAAAGAGTGATTAACCCATGGAATTCACTACCACAAAAGGTGGTGGTGGCTACAAGCATGGACGGCTTCAAGAGGGAATTGGATAAGCATATGGAGCAGAAGTCCATCAGTGGCTATTAGCCACAAGGTATAGATAGGAACCATCAGGCTGGGGCAAGTGATGCTCTGTATTCTTGGTGCTTGGGGGTGGGGGGACAGTGGGAGGGCTTCTAGTGTCCTGGCCCCAATGCTGGACCCCCTGATGGCACCTGGTATTTTTGGCCACTGTGTGACAGAGTGTTGGACTGGATGGGCCTTTGGCCTGATCCAACATTGGCTTCTCTTATGTTCTTATGTGTCGCTCTTTCTCTGTGTGTGTGTAGGGGGTACTTCTGTACTTAAGCACAACAACATCCAGTCTTTTATTTGTCTCTGTCATACAGTTCTGTTCTTTGATGTTAGCTATGGGCATATATCCAGGTTATCTCAGCAGACCCCTACCTGTACTTACAGGGAAAATTCCCAGTGGGACTTGGATGGCCTTTCTTCTCCTGACACCTGTATAAATTAAGATTGCTAGGCCCCTCCTGGGAACCAGTGAGGGATGGAGGGGGGGACTTACCAGGAGCAGGAGGGAGGCCAGGCTAACATGCAGCGATGTGCCTACATCACTGCTCACATGACCCAGAAGTGACATCATCACATTGGAGCAATGCTCTGGTATTTGGGCAAAAACTCTATGGTAAATTTGGCTTTTGCCATAGAATTTTTGCCCAAATACCAGAACATTGCCCTGACATCCCCAATGTGATGACCTCACTTCCAGGCCATGTGGGCAGCAACATGGAGAGATTGCTGCATGTCAGATGGGCCTCCCTCTTTTTCATGGTAAGTTGCCCCCACCGGCCAGCTGATTGGTGGTGAGGTGGTGGGGCCTCGTGATGGGGGACCTCCGCCTCAACCAGGGAGGGGGGTCTGGCAAGCTTAATATAAATGAGAAGTTTTCAATAATGTGAGCATCCATCAATCTGAAACGATACATCCTAGACACCAGAGCTAGGGCTCCTGTCATACTGTCATTCAGTGGGGGTGGACAATTTGAGGAGCAGCTGGGATTAATTTTACGATGGCAAAACTGATTGCGACATTAGGTCAAAAGTGTGTGACTAGCAGGGGTTGAAATTTCGTCTTGGCTGCAATCTCAGTTGCCGTCTCCTCTGAGGAAATAAATTGTGCTAATAGCCATAACATATTGTTTAGTTTTGTCAAAAGATTAATTAGTAACTGAACCAAGCTCCAAAACTTGGCCCAGCTCTGTTTGACTCAACTGTTGTTTCTGTGCTAAAAAAAGGAAGAAAATCCTGGACCCATTGGAAATCTAACAACTCTTGCATAGAAGTAGCAGCTGGCACACCGATATCATTGTACTGGTGTCAAATTAAATAATAGGCAGGGTGGACTTTCCAGGGGGCTTCAGTACATCCTAATGCAGCTTTATTAGATCTCATTTGCAATGGACTCCTTTTGGAACAGATCCCTGGGGACAATGGAAGATGGAGCTACTGACTTATGGCAACCCCATGGGGTTTCCAAGGCAAGAGATGTTCAGAGATGGCTAGCTCAGGTCTTGCAAACTGAGGACCATGGTCTCCTTGATTGAGTCAATCCATCTCATGTTGGGTCTTCCTCCTTTCCTGCTGCCTTCAGCTTCTCCTAGCATTATTGTTTTTTCCAGTCATTCTTGTTTTCTCATAATGTAACCAAAGTACAATAACCTCATATGGCAGACCCCTACTTCTTCTCTAGGAGGCAGATTTTCCTCTTAGTCGTGTATTTGAATTATAGAATTATAACTTTCTGTGAGTCCCACCATGTGATAGAGTCGTTATATGGCTTTTGCCCACGCTAGAGATTTATTGCAGCTAAGCAGGAGCCCTCTTTTTTGTTCGTCTTGGAGATTTCTTTCAGCAACAGTGTGTCTTAATAAAGTTTCATAAAACTTTCCTAGTTTCCTGGAAGTTAGTATTTTCTTTCTGTATACTTCCCTTGTGGGATTATAACTTTCCCTTTTTGACTCATGAGGAGTCCAAGACCATTTCCGTTTTCACTTTTCCCTTCTGAGTTGAACCCTCTGAATAACTGGATAAGAAACATCCTCCCCTTTCTATGAGCCGTAATCCTTTTCTGTTTGGCTAGACCAGCAGTTTTCAACCTACTGTCCATTCTCTTCTGTCAAACCTAAACCCCAGTTCTGGGGACCATGAATTAATGGAATTCAGCTAGGGCTGACACTTAGACTTTAATTTCTGATTTCTGAACTTTTCCTCAAATGTGTTAGTACACTGTAAAGAAGAGACTGGCTTGTGTGTAAAACAGTAACACTGAAGAACTGAATGAGGGCAGGAGGGGGAGGACCGACTTCGCAAGTCATTGCAGGAACTGCCCGGTCCTTAGCTTCGCAAGAGCTGCACAGCTGAGATATCTTAATTAACAGCCAGACTGGACAGAGAGAGGGGTAGTGTCTTAACAGGTCCTTCCGAGGACAAAAGCCAAAAAGATAGGGGAAGGAAAGGTGGTCTGGCTCAATATAAGGCTGTATACATAGGGGGAGGAGAAAAAGATATATTTAAAAGGTGAGTCTGCTTTCTCTAGAATTGCAGAGGATCTCTTTCAGATCAGGAACAAATATCAAGATATGGAAAATTCCTGGAGGTTTAGGAGCAATACATGGGGATGGTGAAGTTTCGTTGTGTTGGGGAAGGGAGGGAGCTCAGTGGGGACTTCAATTCCTCCTAGACTGTGTGGTATACCATAGAGTCTGCCCTCTGAAGCTGCCATTTCCTCCTGGGGAACTAAGTGCTGCAGTCTGGAGAGCAATTCTTGCCCTTACCTCCAAAGGACTGCCTGAGTATTTTTAAAATTAAATATGATGCATGAATCCATGCTTTCATTCCTTTAAAAAGGCTTACACTAAGGATTTTGGCAGGGGGCGGGAGAAAAGATATCTTGGCAACATTGTGGGCATCAGCCAATCAGCGCTGGATAGAGTGAGCGTCTGCTATAAACTTGTGGAACCATTTTTCCCCCTCTCTCAGAACTCAACTGCAAAGAAAAGGTATGTTCAGTCTGAATACAGAGCGGCCTGATTACTCTAAAAATGTTACATCTCTCTTCAATCTACCTTCACATATCCTGGCTGCTGGTGAGCAGGACTAAAAATTCTCACAGATATAATGATAGCTAATTCAGGGAGCACACTGTTCTTCTGATCAGCAGATGACGGCATCATGATTATTTAAAAAAATCACTCCAATGGCAACTAAACCTCTGCGAGTTTTAAATAGAGGAGAAATTTGAAGCTTCATTTTTCTGTAAGTTATCAGTTTGCACTCTGTTTACTCAAGAACAATGCTCCTATTTCTGAAGATAGCATAAGAACATAAGAAAAGCCTTACTGGTCAAACCAAAGGTTAGACTACTAGCCTAAGCACTCCATCTTCAGGGTGTGTGTATGTTAAATGACTCTATGAATTAATGTCCTCCAAAACATCCTATTGTTAACAGCCTTGCTCAAGTCTTGCAAACTGTGGGCTGTAGTTTGCTTTCTTGAGTCAATCCATCTCATGTAGGGTCTTCTTCTTTTGCTACTGCCTTCAACTTTCTTCTGCATTATTGTCTTTTCCAGTGAGTCTTGTCTTCCCACAATGTGACCAAAGCACAAGAGCCTCAGTGGTAAATTTTGCTTCTAGGGAGAGTTCAGGCCAGGCCCGTAGCCTGCGTGGGGCCCTAGGGCCGCCCCCCCGCGGGTTTTGTGCCCCCCCATCCTCTGCTCCCCCCCTCCCTTCTGCCTCCGGTGCTCCGCTCCTCCACCCCTCCCAGCACTCATAGGGGGGGGGAGAGGCGGGGCGGCATGTCGGCCAGCGGGGAATCTCCCCCGCCGCCACCGCCGCCACCCCTCTAAGCGCCCGTCGGGGCGCTCTTGACTTGAAGCTGGGGGGCGGGAGGAGAGGCGGGGAGAGTCCCCGCTGGCCAGAGGTGGGGGGGAGGAGAGGCAGGGCCGGGGCGGCATGGCGTCCAGTGGGGACTCTCCCCACCGCCACCGCCGCCGCGCCTCTAAGCGCCCATCAGGGCGCTCTTGAAGCTGGGGGGTGGGAGGAGAGGCGGGGAGAGTCCCTGCTGGCCGGAGGGGGGGAAGGAGAGGCGGGGCGGCATGGCGTCCAGTGGGGACTCTCCCCGCCGCCGCCCCTCTAAGTGCCCGTCGGGGCGCTCTTGAAGCTGGGGGGTGGGAGGAGAGGCAGGGAGAGTCCCCGCTGGCCGGAGGTGGGGGGAGGAGAGGTGGGGCCGGGGCGGCATGGCATCCAGTGGGGACTCTCCCCGCCGCCCCCACTGCCGCCGCCCCTCTAAGCGCCCGTAGGTGCGCTCCTGAAGCTGGGGGGGGAGAGGCAGGGCGGCAGGGCAGCGAGCGGGGACTTTCCCCGCCACCACCGCCGCCTTCTCCCGCCCCCATCCCCAGTCTTTGCAGGGCAGCTCTGGCCCCTGCAAAGCCTTCTTCTCCCCCCTTCCACAGCGTAGAGGGAACATTAGTGGTGGGCCCCCTGAAAAAAACATGGGCCCCCTGAGCAAAAAGTTGTTAGCTACGGGCCTGGTTCAGGCTTGATTTGATCTAGAACCCACTTAGTTGTCTTTCTGGCAGTCCACAGTATCCATAAAACTCTTATCCGACACCAGATTTCAAATGAATCAACTAGGTATAGATAGAACACTATGTCTGGGGCAATTATGTTCTATATTCTTGGTGCTTGGTGGGCAACAGTGGGAGGACTTCTGGAGTTCAGGCCCTGCTGGTGGACTTCCTGATGGCACCTGGGTTTTGGCCACTGTGTGACATGGAATGTTGGACTGGATGAGCCATTGGCCTGATCCAACATGGCTTCTCCTAAGTTCTTATATTCTTGTTAAGATTTTGATGGACTCTGTTTCTGTGGTTTGAAATAGCTCCATTGAAATCCCCTCTACTCCTGGTGGTTTGTTTCCTCCAGTTGTGCAGTGTTCACTCAGCTTTCTAAAAGTATAAGTTCTTCTTCAAAAGATTCTGCTTTGAAAGAATCTATCATCCTTTCACCTCTTCTGTATAGTTCTTCAGTGTATTGTTCCCATTTTTTCTTCATTTTGTCCTATTCCATTAATGTATTTCCACGTTGATCCATGCTTTAAATTTCCCTTTGATTTCTTGGATCTTGTGGAAAAAATCTCTTGTTCTTGCTCTTTTGTCATTCTCTTTTTTTCTTTACACTGGTTATTATAATAGTTTTCTTTGCTTCTATGTGCCAGTTGCTGGAATGCTGCATTTAGACTTCTGATTCTTTTTCTGTAACCTTTTACTTTTGTTTCTAGTCTACTGTTAGCAATTTTAAGAGTTTCATCAGTCATCCATCAAGGCTTTTCATTTCTTTTGGCTACAGGAATAGTCTTTGTGCATTCTTCCTTGATAATATTTCTGGTTTCAAGTCATACTAGGAGCAAAATATTCTTGGGAAATCTCATAAACAAGATGTAATGATGGGAGCTATGCCCCATTATTTGTACCCAGCATCTGGGGATCCCCGATATATCTATGTATGTGCTATCAAGTCAACTGACTTATAGTGACAACAGCAACAGGCTTCCAAGGCAAGGTTTGCTATTGCCTTCCTCTGCAGTATCTCCCATACAAGTGCTGACCAAGTTAAGCTTCTGAGTTCTGACAAGATTGGGCTATACCACATCATTACACATCTCAGATAGACTGTCCTTGAATGTGAAGATCCTTTTCTAGTGGACTTAGCTTACAGCCACTGATAATTCTTTTTTTCATCTACTGTCCATTCTGTGGTAATGCTTTTCCTGAAACTGCAGTGGCATTATGGGCTATATCACTAGGAAAAAAGAATATAAGCATATTCTTTCAATGTCATGTCCAAGGCCTATCTACACCAGCATTCTATTTCCAATAATGGTATCATGGGATGTGCTTTGGCTTGGTTTAAATAAGTCCTTACAGATCAGACTTAGAGAGTTGGGGGATCAGTTGTCATCAGTGTGAAATTTGTCCTAGGGCGGTTCCACAAGGCTCAACCCTATCTCACCTGCTGTTCAATCTCTACATACAGCCATCTGGAGAAATCATTCGTGGTTTTGGAGCTGGTTGTCATTGATATGCTGACAACACCCAGGTCTGTATTTCTTTATCCAAAAAGCCTGGTGATGCAGCACAGGTCTTGACTCTGGTCTGGCCTGCTGCTCTGGTTAAATGGCTAAGAGTGAATAAGTTGAAACTGAATTCTGACAAGATGGACGTAATGCTGGTCAAGAAGGCCAAGAGCTTCAAGGACATTGTGCTTCCTGCTTTTGATGGAGTTCATCTGACCCTCACTGACTCAATTAAAGCCTAAGGATTATACTGGACCCAGCATTAGTGATGGAGAAGCAAGTTTCAGGTGCTTTCTTCCATTTTTATTTAACCTTGTAGATGGCTTCCTCACTTTACATGGCAGATCTGGCCACATGGATCCATACTGTGGTGACTTCAAGACTAAACTACTGTAATATGCTCCACAGGGGTCTGCCCTTGAAGACCTGAAGCACTGGTGAGCAATGAGCTGGGAGGCCTGACATCCCCACATTTGGGTGGGAAACTCTGGTTTTTCCCAGTCCTGCCCACACAGCAGCCATTTCCCCTGCCCCTATAGCGGCAGCCATTTCTTTCCCCTGACACTTGGGGGCTTTTTGGTGTAGTGATTAAGAGCGCGGACTCTAATCTGGGAGAACTGGGTGTGATTCCTCACTGCTCCACATGCAGCTGCTGGCATGACCTCAGGTCAGGCATGAGTTCTCTCAGAGCTGTTCTCTCAAGAGCAGTTCTTGAAAGAGCTCTCTCAGCCCCAGCTATCTCACAGGGTGTCTGTTGTGGGAAAGGAAAGGAGACTGTAAGCCGCTCTGAGACTCTGATTGAAGGATGGGGTATAAATCCAATCTCTTCTTCTGCTTTAAATTTGCAATTAAATATTGTTTTATTCTCACAACAATATAAAAATCTATCCGTTCCTTTGAATTCCAAGCTTTCATTTAAAAATAAAAGTAAGTCTCTAGTCTTCTCTGTTATAGAGAAATAAGGGAAAAGGCATATCTCCACCACAAAAGAGGCTAGAAACCTACTTAAACAAAAAGAAATCTGGAAATTCAGAGAACTTGGTGCATATATTGTTATTCAGTTTCTAATTTAACAACAACAACAACAACTGGAAAAGCTCTGGTGGCATGCCAGGGGTGTGGGGCAGGGAAAATACATAGAATACTGATTTCTTTTGCATTGTAATGGCAACTGCAGCAGCAACAGGAAAGCTACACAAGCTTGTGGGCAACACTTTTCTGTCTTTCTCTGTCTCTGAAGAAAACTTTGAAAAGCAACTATTCATAAGAACCACTGATGTTAGGGGAGCCATTTTCTGACCTGGTCATTCTTTCCCACAGTCTCTTTTGTAACTTGAAAAAGGCCCACATTTGTCAAGGAGCGGGTTTCATTCCAATTGCTCAGCCACTTTGAAAACTGTCAACACCCTAGGCCTAAAGAGAAATGGGTCTTTGTCATGCTGCTGGGGAGGATTTCTGTAGAGCAGGCAGCACAACTGAAACGGCCAATTATTTGACTGTGCACATGTGGGAATATCTGAATGATGTGCCTGTTTAAAAATATTTCTTGAACACAAAGGAGGGAATGGACACTGAGAAGGTATTGCCCACAAAGACAGCACATCTGAAAATTTATGAGGGTCTCCGCTTGTATATCTAAGAACAGACCTTGACTCTTAATTTCAAAGGCAGATATTTCTGGACACCACCAGTGTCGGTTCATTAAAGATTTATAGTAGTCACATTAACCTTAACATTCCCTCTTTATGGGCATGTTATTCCTGCCATAATTCTAGTGTAACTCCCTATTTCAGTTCCCTCACAAGCTTTGGCTGGGACTCTATCTCACTTGGAAACAGTCATTAACTTTTCTGTCAGGCTCCGAGCCCCTCTACTAATTCTTCATCCCTCTCTCTCGCCATCGGCCAAACAAACCCAAATGAGAAACTCCCTCACAGCCTTTTTTGACATCTTCAAAAGCCATGTCCTGGGATTCATTTCAGTCTCCTGTCTCTCAGGTGACCTGCACTGTATCTGAGAGTACCACAAGAACACAGAGAGGAGCCCTGCTGAATCAGACCAACAGCCCATCTAGTACAACATGCCATTTCCCACAGTTTCCTGTCAGACACTGCTAGGATTCCCATGGCATGAAGGCATGAAGGCAAAAGCCATTCCCCATAGTTTGTTCTCCTGCATCTAGCTTTCAAGGATATACTGCTTCTGAGCATAGAGGTTCCACTTCGCTATTATGGCAATAATAATTGTCGATAGACTGAATACCTCATTTGTTTATCCAATCCCCTATCAAATCTCCGTGGTCATTAACACAATTTGTGATGGCAAATACCATAAGTTAATTACATGCAGTGTGAAGAAGTACTTTTTAAAATCTGTCCTGAATCTGCTGATCAATACATGGGATGACCTCAAGTTCTAATACCGTAAGAGCAGGAGAAAAACGATTCACCATATCTACTTTCTCTGCATAGTTTATAATTTCATACACCTATTACCATGCCCTCTCTCTGCCTACCTCACAGAGAAAATGCTCCAATTGCTTCATAACTGGGTTTTCCTTTGGTGCATCTTTTTAAATGCCAGGATGGTATTTGAGACTGAGTCATCAGAACGCTACACTCTTTTTCAAATGCGGCCACACCATAAATTCATAGCTAGACTGGGCTGCTGCATCCTACAGTAGTTCTGCTGATGCAAGAGGAAGGAGGGGAAACCTTTCTTGATTCGTCACCTCACTGCTGCTCCTTAGCCCATGTGGTTCTGACTCTGTGAGGGACCTGTGACTCCTGGCAATGCCTTTTCAAGGATAAAAGCCCAGGATACAGGATCATTTATTTTCAATCCTTTACCTAATTCTCCTTATCATGAAATTTGCCCATTGCGTAGCTGCTTCGGCCTGACTTCTTCACTGAACTATCCACCCCACTCTCTTTCCTGGTTAGTCACAGGCAGCCTGCAGCCTACAAGTTGCATATATGAAGCTAGGATTCCCCCCACCCTTGTTTTTGCCCCCACAGAGCGTCACTTGACACATGGATTTGCTCTCATTTGCCATTTCACTGCCCTTTCTCTCTACATCCTGCTTCGGGTTTCACCATCCTGAATCATGTGGTGTCCCTCATTAACTTGGCTGTCTCACCGTTCGCCCCTGAAAGAGCATTCATGGACACATGAAACAGCATCAAACCAGTCGTGATCTCTACGGACCCTGGTTCCCTGGACCCAACTCAGATCCCTGCAGCCACACTCCACACGGAGTGTTCTGTGCATGCAGAGCAGCAGCAAGGGGGTGTTTCCATGTGGGAAAATGACTTGGGGGGGAGGGGGAGAGGAGCTCCTCTCCTTCCCACAATGTTATTCTAGTACCATTTGGGCTATCCTTTATTTTTAAAAAGCCACCCCCCACAGCCACTCTGTAGGGTTTAGCTCTTCAACTGCATCGCTTAACAGTGCAGTCCTGAGCAGAGTTAATGCCCTTTTAAGCCAATTGGTGTCAATCAATTTAAAAAGAGTGTAACTTTGCTTAGGACTGCACTGTTGGTTTCTGCTGGCGGCAACAAGTGAAATGGGGAAACCACCAGGCATTAATTTGTGCTGTGGAGTAGGAAGGAGCTGTCCAATTAATCTGAAACCTACCTTGCTGCTTCAGAATACCTCTCCAAGCATCGGAACACAGCAGCTTGGCGAAGATGGTTTCGGAAATAGGCAGGGTTCAGGATAATGCTCCTTGGGAAACAGCAAACAAATATGCAAGTCAAAGCTCAAAATGAAATACCGCCAGAAGATCATTGGACAAGCATTTCTGGATAGCATGCAGCCTGTATGCATACAGGTGCTTGGGGGGCAACAGTGGGAGGGCTTCTGGAGTTCTGCCCCCCACTGGTAGATCTCCTGATAGCACCTGGGTTTTGGCCACTGTGTGACACAGAGTGTTGGACTGGCTGGGCCACTGGCCTGATCTAGCATGGCTTCTATTATGTTCTTATACTCTGTAATAGTGGCTCTGAGAAGATAGTATTTTTTCCAATACCCAACAATGAATTATCACATCTTCCCTCTTGACAGCTGACAGACGAACAGACATTATTAACTATCCATTAAAGTTGTGTCATAAACGTAGTTTAATTCATAGTATTGCCTGATATGAAAGTGGCAGTTAAAGCCTTTGTGAACACATGTATACTGCATTTAGTGAGAATATAAAATCAGCAAGACCCTGCATAGGCTTGTAATAATGCCTATGCCTTTTGTTATCTGTCATGTGCAGTTTTGAGTTGTGATAATATGCACACATTATACATGCAGAAATCAACGAGATAAAAGCCGTAGGCCAAAGGAATTGTTCCAGTTGCGCAACTGCAGTCTTTTATTTTTGTTCCATTAACATATCTGATAATGCTATCTTGATAAGCAGTTTGAATTTCTTCTGGGCAAACGAGGCTGCCTTATACTGGGTCTGACGACTAGTCTACCAAGGTCATTTCTCTGACCAGCAGCTCTCCAGGGACTCAGGCTGAGGTCTTTCGCACCACATTCAATCTGACCATTTTAACTGGAGATGGTGGGGATTGAACCTGGGAAGCTTCTGCATGCAAAACAGTTGCTCCGCCACTGAGCCCTGGGCCCATCCCACCCCTCTGAAATGCAGTACACTAAAGATCTTGTACCAGATTGAGGCAGGGGAGAAATTTCAGCCAGGTCCCAGAATTAACACCTGTTTTGCTGGGTTTTTTTTAAGGGTACAGTGTAGAAAATAATCTATGAAAGAACCTGTGGAAGACTGAAGAAGGATTCATTATGATCATAATATTCAAATTTAAATATTATTTCCTTACTTTTTGTGTAAAATACAATGCGACATGCATAATAAAGCCATAATTAAAATGTTATCAGGAATGCACAACACTAAGATCCCGGCAAACACATCAAATCAACACTCCAGTGATGGGATCAGAACCTCTTACAGAACAGAACAGAATAACCAGCAACCAATAAAACCAAAAACAAACAGAAACAGAAACAAACAACACCCCAATACAAAAAAACCCCACAGCATCTCTGAATAATAAAGGCCACCCAAACTCAGAATGAATAAACAGAACCAAAAGGTGCAGAAATAACGACAAACCATTGTCGGAAGCTCCATGAACAAACTGGGGGGTGGTTGGGCTCGCATACCTCTTCCTTCCTTCCTTCCTTCCTTCCTTCCTTCCTTCCTTCCTTCCTTCCTTCCTTCCTTCCTTCCTTCCTTCCTTCCTTCCTTCCTTCCTCTATCCCTGGCCAGCTAGATTTCTGCTTTTGTGGGAAACCATAGTTTGTCCTAATGCCTGAACTCCATGCGGTGGCTTGCATTCTTTCCTGCTTGCCAGAATTTCAAACTGAGTTTTAACCATGGTTTGTGTCATGATCCTAGGCCTCAAGCTCATTTATTTTCGATCCTTTACCTAATTCTCCTTATCATGAAATTTGCCCATTGCGTAGCTGCTTTGGCCTGACTTCTTCACTGAACTATCCACCCCAGTCTCTTTCCTGGTTAGTCACAGGCAATTTTGGACGGACTATTTGGTCCAACTGTGCAACAGTTTGGAATCCTGGTTTATAGGGGGGAAGAACAAACCGTCATTTGTGGTCCCCACAAAAGCAGCAAACTATTTCCTTGGAAGCAGAAATGCTTTTTTTTGTGTGTGTGGTGAGTGAAAAGGTGTGGGTTGTGGAGAGTCCAAAGACTGCTCAAACTTATTTACACAGAACACCCCCCCCCAAACCCTACGGTTATTGTGTTTGAATGTTCAAGCATACACACCAGTAATATTCTGGATTTTTTCCCCTGTGGAGTTGCAGCCAACAGGGTTTTCAAAACACAGGGTTTTCAAGATGAGGCATGTTCAGAGTTGGTTTCCCATTGCCTGCCGAGACTTCTCTGATGGTCTCCCATCTCTGGGGGTCTCCCATCCAAGTACTCACCAGGGCTGACCCTGCTTCAGCTTCTGAGCTCTGATGAGATGGAGCTAGTCTGGACCATCCAGGCATGTGCATTCTGGATATATGGAAGTTAAATACAGGACCTCTCCAACAGCTGCAACATGACAAGTCAGTAAACCAGCAAGGTTGGTAATTCCCTGCCCTTTTAAACCAGCTTGAATATTTGGTCTTTTTGTAGCAGGGACTTCTTTGCATATTAGGCGACACACCCGCTAATGTAGCCAATCCTCCAAGAGTAGCCCCCTGTAAGAAGAGCTCTGTAAGCTCTTGGGGGATTGGGTATATTAGGGATATGTTGCCTAATATGCAAAGGAGTTCCTGCTACAAAAAGAGCCCTGTAGAGATGCTATATTAACAAACTCACAGGCAGATAATGCGGCCACGCCACTTTTAGGTATTCTTTTTTTTTCTCTGTAGCTGCTGATCAGCTCTGCATCAATTCAGCACAGGCCGGACCATGGTGACCTACCCGCTCAGACAAGCCCTTAGCTTGTAACCAAAGACAAGATAAAGTGGTCCCAACGGCGTCCAAATGGTGTTGGCATTTTAAGCTGAGCTTGCTCAGAGTGTTAACACTTTAACAAACTGGGTGATCACTGAGACTGTCGCAAAAGATTTTTAAAGACGATTATTGCTTCTGCAAACTGGAGTGAACAGTTGATAATAGCTATATTGATTCCCCCCCCAAACACACCCAGGCTATTGGCTGTACCACAGCTGAGCAATAGCACTGGGGTAGGGGAGAAATCAATCATTTCCTAGTAGTTAGGCACACATTTTTTACTCTTAGGCTGCAATCCTAAACACACTTACCTGGGAGGAAGCCCCACTGAATAAATTGGGACTTTGTGCTGAGTAAAGATGTATAAGATGGCATCTACTAGAGCATGATGTGTTTTGATTAACATGTACACACATTCTCTCACACACACCAAGTTGTAGCAAATCTCACCAAATTAGTTCTCAGGTTTTTCCGTTTTCAATCTGAATCTCCCTAATCTTAAGATCTACTCTACCTTTTTCTATCTCAGAGTTCTGTTAAAAAAAACCAACACATGATATCCTGTTCCACTAATACCTTCGGGAAGTGTCTTGAAGTGCAGAGATCCGTAAACCACTTCTGATAGTTCCAGGTTTTATCCAAAGGATCACTTTACACTCGCCCTGACTAAATGTTGTCTATGGCAGAAAAGTCTTGGAAGTTTTGCTGGTACCAGAGCTTGCAACACACCCTGATGCCAACTTTGCTGCCGCATACACCCGGACAACACAATCACTGGACCTAACAACATCAACTCTGCCATCTCAGGCTTATTCACCTGCTCATCTTCTAACATTGTATTTGTCATCAATTGTCAACAGTTCTCTATATAGGACAAACAGGTCAAACCCTACACCAAAGGATAAATGGACACAGTTCTGACATCAAGAATCACAAAACTGAGAAACCTATAGAGGGACATTTCAAACTCCCAGGGCACTCCATGGGAGACCTCAGGGTAGCTGCTTTATTCCAAAGGAATTTCAGAAACAGACTGGAAGGGGAGATTGCTGAATTGCAAGTTATTGCAACACTCAGGATAATGGAACCTTCAAGGCTTAACAGAGATATTGGCCTCTTATCTCACTACACACGCTAAGTCATTCTTTTCTTACTTATAACCAGAAATTAAACTTTGTGGGTCTTGTAGAGGCCACTGGACTCAAACTTGATTCTCACATCTGTTGTTAACTTCATTATTATCTGTATGCCATCTGGTGCAAGTGTCCATGGGATGCTTTTGGCCCTGAAACAACTTACTTAACATAACCCACATTGGCTGTTTGAGGTAGGATTACTTTTTCGGACCTATTTCAGGAGCATACTGAATGCACATTTTTATATATGTGGGTTGGCTCTTTACTGAATTGTGACATCATCATTGATTTGTAGAAATGCTTTCCTTGACCAAGTAGAATTGGTCTCCTAATATCTCTCTTTCTGTAGCAAAGTATAGTGTTGTAAGAATGCATTTATGATGTCCTCAAAGTCAGGACTGTTCTTTCTGGCTTTCTAAAAGCACCAGTCACATGTGGCTTAGTCTCCAATCACTCCAATCACCTTTCCACAGTAGCACCTTTGACATCAGTTCAGGTGGGTAGCTGTGTTGGTCTGAAGCAGCAGAACAAAGTGAGTCCAGCGGCACCTTTAAGACCAACCAAGTTTTATTCAAAGTATAAGCTTTCATGTGTAAAGCACAGTTCTTCAGAAAAATTGGAACAAAATCTCAAGGGCTACTTACAGGGAAAAAGTTGGCGGTGGCAGCCATCAGGAGGGGCCACTAAGAACCAAACTGTATATTTGTTGTTGTTCAGTCGCACAGTCGAGTCCGACTCTTCGCGACCCCATGGACCAGTTTACGCCAGGCCCTCCTGTCTTCCGCTGTCCGCTGAAGTTTGCTCAATTTCATGTTTGTTGCATCGATGACACTGTCTAACCATCTCATCCTTTGGCGTCCCCTTCTTCTTTGACCTTCAATCTTTCCCAGCATCAGGGTCTTCTCCAGTGAACGCTCCCTTCTCATTTGGTGGCCAAAGTATTTGAGCTTCAGCTGCAGGATCTGGCCTTCCAGGGAACAATCAGGGTTGATTTCTTTTAGGATTGACTGATTTGATCTCCTTGCAGTCCAAGGGACTCTCAAGAGTCTTCTCCAGCACCATAGTTCAAAAGAATCTATTCTTCGGCGCTCAGACTTCCTTATAGTCCAACTCTCGCAGCCATACATTACTACGGGGAATATCATTGCTTTGACCATGCGGACTTTTGTTGGCAAGGTGATGTCTCTGCTTTTTATCATGCTGTTTAGGTTTGCCATCGCTTTCCTCCCAAGGAGCAGGCGTCTTTTAATTTCATGGCTGCAGTCACCATCTGCAGTGATCTGGGATCCTAGGAACATGAAGTCTGTCACTACTTCTACGACTTCCCCGTCTATTTGCCAAGGAGTGATGGGGCCAGATGCCATGATCTTAGTTTTTTTGATGTTGAGCTTCAAGCCCACTTTTGCACTCTCCTCTTTCACCCTGAGCAAGAGGCTCTTTAGGTCCTCTTCACTTTCTGCCATCAGAGTGGTATCGTCTGCATATCTGAGGTTATTGATCTTTTCCCCAGCAATCTTAACTCCAGCTTGTGATTCATCCAGGCCAGCATTTCGCATGATGTACTCGGCATATAAATTAAATAAGCAAGGTGACAATATACATCCTTGTCGTACTCCTTTTCCTATGCTAAACCAATCAGTTGTTCCATATCCGGTTCTAACTGTTGCTTCTTGACCCTTATACAGGTTTCTCAGGAGACAGGTGAGGTGGTCTGGTACTCCCATCTCTTTAAGAATCTGCCATAATTTATTGTGATCCACACAATCAAAGGCTTTAGCATAGTCAATGAAGCAGAAGTAGATGTTTTTCTGGTATTCTCTTGCTTTCTCCATAATCCAGCGAATGTTGGCAATTTGATCTCTAGTTCCTCTACCTCTTCGAAACCCAGCTTGTACTTCTGGCAGTTCTCTATCCACGTACTGTCGGAGCCTAGCTTGTAGGATTTTGAGCATGACCTTGCTAGCGTGTGAAATGAGTGCAATTGTGCGATAGTTTGAACATTCCTTGACGTTGCCCTTCTTTGGGATTGGAATGTAAACTGACCTTTTCCAATCCTGTGGCCACTGTTGTGTTTTCCAAATTTGTTGGCAAATTGAGTGCAGCACTTTAACAGCATCTTCTTTTAAGACTTTGAATAACTCAGCTGGGATACCATCACCTCCACTAGCTTTGTTGTTAGTAATGCTTTCTAAGGCCCATTTAACTTCGCTTTCCAGGATGTCTGGCTCGAGGTCAGTGATTATACCATCGTGGTTGTCAAGGACATCGAGGTCCTTCTTGTATAGTTCTTCTGTGTATTCTTGCCATCTTTTCCTAATCTCTTCTGCTTCTGTTAGGTCCCTACCGTTTTTGTCCTTTATCATGGCCAGCTTTGCATGGAACGTTCCCTTGATTTCTCCAATTTTCTTGAAGAGATCTCTAGTCCTTCCCAATCTATTGTTTTCCTCTATTACTCTGCATTGTTCATTCAGGAAAGCCTCCTTATCTCTCCTTGCTGTTCTCTGGAAATCTGCATTCAGTTGGGCAAATCTTTCCTTTTCCCCATTGCCTTTAGCTCAAACTGTATATGCAGAGCTGCAATTGGACCATTTGGCCAAGATCAATGGATGGCAGCAAATTAGAACATAAACGCAAGAATTAACAAGGAGATGTGAGAATGAGGCTAGAGTCCAGCGGCACCCCAAGACAAACCAAATCCTGTGTACATGTGAGAACAGAGACTCAGCATGTGCACACTTCTTTGCATACATCAAAACAGATTGCCTCAAATATTTCATGCAACTGGGGTGGTGGTGTTTAATTGCCACAAAGACCTGAATATAGCCAATATGCATAAGTAGCCGAGCAAAAAAATGTAGCTAAGATTGGAATAACACATGTAGCAGGACATATAAATAGCAGCATGTTGGCATACAGATAATAATGACCCTTTCTTACACATCCAGGGAAATGCTGATCGCCACTTTGGGGTAAGGAAGACATTTTTCTCCAGGCCAGTTTGGCTAGAGATCTTGGAGTTTTTCGGGGAGGTATGGGTGAATTTCCTGCATTGTGCAGGGGATTGGACTCGATGACCCTGGAGATCCCCACCAGCTTCATGATTCTATTATTCTATGAGTGAACAACAGATGTGAGAACAAAGTTTGAGTCCAGTGGCCTCTATAAGACCAAAAAACTGTAAGAACAGAATGAATTGGCTTGTGTGGTGTGATAAGCAGCCGATATCTCTGTCAAACCCTGGGGGTTCCATTGTCCTGAGTGCTGCAATAACTTGCAATTCCGCAATCTCCCATTCCAGTCTGTTCCTGAAATTCCTTCGACATGAAACAGCTACTTTGAGGTCCTCCGTGGAGTGCCCTGGGAGTCTGAAATGTTCTTCTACAGGTTCCTCTGTTTTGTGATTCTTGATGTCAGAATTGTGTCCATTTATCCTTTAGGGTTTGACCTGTTTGTCCTATATAGAGAACTGTTGACATTTGATGACAAATACAATGCTAGAAGATGAGCAGGTGAATAAGCCTGAGATGGCAGAGTTGATGTTGTTAGGTCCAGTGATTGTGTTGTCCGGGTGTATGCGGCAGCAAAGTTGGCATCAGGGTGTGTTGCAAGCTCTGGTACCAGTCTACATGCTTAAATTAGATGCTGTATTATTGAAGGTGACGAGTAGTTTGAGATTGGGGGGCTGTCTGTGCACTGGAAAAGGTTCCCCCCCTTTCCTTATTCAAATCTTCTGGGAGGAACTCCAAATAGAAGGTCATGTCTTCTTGCAGGGCACAGTCTCCAGAGCATGGTAGTATGTCAGTTGGGGTGGCTCAAAGATTGTTTGGCCCCAGTGTCTGCCTCTGTGACTGTCCTGGGGGCACCACCCTTTGGAGCAGCTGGCACAAGAACCACGCTTTGGCCCAGGATACAGTATATGTCCCCTCAAAGGGGAGAGTTCGCTGGACATGGGGGTGTATGAAGTGTGGGGGTCCAAACCTCGTTTTGGGTGCAGAGGGCACTCCCTTATTTAAATCTTCTTTGAAATACAGGCCTCTGGGAGACACTCCGAATAGACGCTCACGGCGCCAGAACCAGCGTTTGGACCGGGTATCACTGTATGTCATCTTGCAGGGGACAGTCTCCAGAGTGTGGAGATGTTTCAGTTGGGATGGTCCAAAGATTGTTTTGGGGTTCAGCTTGGCCCCAGTGTCTGCCTCAGTGATTGTCCTGGGGGCACCACAATTTGGAGCAGCTGGCACAAGAACTGCACTTTGGACCAGGACACAGCATATGTCCCCTCAAAGGGGAGAGTTCATTGAACGTGGGGGTGTATTAAATTTGGGGTCCAAATATTATTTTGGGGTTCAGAGCTTTCAATCTCTCCTCAGTGTTTTTGGATGAATTCATGAATAAGACACGAATAAGAAATGAATAAGGAACTGGGAATAAGGAACCAACTTCAGCCTCATCATCCATAGAGGGTGTCTGATTTTGGGAGGATGCTTTCTTTCTAAGTGTCTCCCACACAGCCTGGAGTGCTCTGAGGCCTCATTGGCCAGATGGTCCTAATTTAAAGGAAAACTGTTGCTCTCAAAAGTTTGGTTATACCTGCAACTGTCTCTTCTGCACACGTCTAAGACAGAAAGTTTGCTTTCCCATGTCCATGTGAAGAAACAGCCTGAGAAAGACTGAGCAATTCCTAAGGATTCCTGTTCCATCTCCCTCCTATCCTTTCACGTTGCTTCAACCATCCATTTCTATTCCAGTTGTTATTTTTTGTAAGCTTTCCCCTCAGTTTTTCCAGACATTCATGCAGATAGGACCCTCCCCCAAGAATAAACTTCTGAGCTCTAGCAAGTCTAACCATAAACTGTTCAACCAGTCTCTTTCTCCAAGATATTTAACGAAAAGGTATTTCAAGTAACTGGCACCATCTAGTTTAACTGCAGATAATCTTTCAGCTTGTTGGCCACCATTACATCAGGAAATCTTCACTTTCTCAGTTGTAATCTCCGAGGGTTTTTTTTTATTCCTTAGCCAGCTTCTGATTTGGTTGGGGGGAGGGAGGGAGAGAGGGCTGTTGAATCCCTAAATTCCAGGGTTCCTGTATAATACTTGCTTCTCCATGCAGCTTTCCAAAAAGCGCTACGTTCCTGGAGCTCTGATTAGAAATGTCCTGCCTAGTTAATCAGGAAAAGATCTGACTGCTTATTCTATTTTTTATTTTTTTAAATTAACCCCATTAAAGCTTGCTCAACTGCCTACACAAAAGCACACACGCCCGCCCGTCTATATTCTCCTCCTGAACTGCTTTACCAACCTGGGTGGGAGAGACACTGGCTGATTTCCCACTACAGTTGCCTCGGTGTTGCACTGCTGTTTGCCCCGATACTATTAGTCAATTTCACACCTGAAGCCGCCGGGCTGCATTTGACCCGCGGCTTCGCCCGATTTCCCCTGCAGTTTCGTGATCCTGTTTTTGAGGATCACGAAACTGCGGGGAAATCAGGCGAAGCCTCAAATGCAGCCCCACGGCTTCAGGTGTGAAATTGACCAATAGTGTCGGGGCAAACGGCGGCGCAACACCGAGGCAGCTGTAGTGGGAAATCAGCTTTAAATAGCTCCGAGAGAGAGGGAGGTATTAAGCTGGATTTGGTCCTTATGTGGCCTCTAATCTCAGGGAAATCTACCCTCAGGAAAAGCACTTTGCAAACCATCCAGAGGAAAAGACTTTGACCCATGATGGTTCCCCTCAAGTTGAGGGTTGAGGGTTCAGACTCCTTAAACAAGGAACTAAAATTTAAAGTTTTGTGCCATCTCCATCAGCTGATGGCCATCAGTTCCTTGTAAGGTCACAGGATAGAAGACCAAGGAGGACACATCTGGGGACTATCCAACAGTGTCAGGGTGCTGCCCACTCAAGCAGATTGACAAGGTCACAACAGTACACAAAAATAGCCTTGTACAAGAGAAGCCCAAAAATAACAACAGAAAGGGTTGTCACCTGTAGCTCCCCAGCTCAAACCAAGCCAATGCACCATCAGAGAACTACAGCCCACCCTGGACAACAATATTTCTCTCTTACAGGCCTTGGGTGGTGGATCTTTCCTTGCTTACAGACAGTCTTCTCAATTTAAAACTGCTTCTTATCAGCAACAACAGGACATCCAGCATGGACCAAAACCTAGGGACCAGACCCTGCAGCAAACCCAGATGTCCACGGCATTCAGAGAGCGACATACTTACGTTCCCTAGAGCCAGCAGACACCTTACAATTCGCATGATTCCAACCCTCAGTGCTAACTGAGAAGAAGTCAGGTGAACACATGGGCTTAAGTTGCCAAGCAACCCAATGGCCTGTGCCTCACTTTAACCATCTGCTGAGTCCTAAGGCTAATTCTGCAGCAGTAGGGGAACTACTTGCCAAGCTGCGCTGACAACAGGAGAGATAAATATGACATTAAGAAGTCTGTGATGGCCAGAGAACAAGCCAGACATTTATTAGGTGATGTAAACAGCCTACAGTGGGGCTCAGTGGTAAAGCGGGAAGAGAGGCCAAGGACACATTGAACGCATGAAGCTGCCTGATACTGAATCACACCATCCACCCATCAGTGTCAATATTCAGACTGGCAGCAGCTCTGCAAGATCTCAGGTAGAGGTCTCTCACATCACCTGCTGCTTGATCATTTTAACTGGAGATGCTGAGAACTGAAACTGAGAACTAGATGCTCTACCAACTGAGCCTGACCCTTCCCTGAATGGTGTGTTTGCGGGGGCGGTCCGGGGCAGGACAAGCTTGTGCTTCTATGCAAGAAAGCGGAAGCGTAGAGTAAACAAAAGTGGTACGAGAGTACTGGCAAATGGATAGGACTGGATAAGGCAACAAACAGAGGGAAGAGGGGCTGAAAGGAGGAGGAACAGAAATAGCTACCTGAGACCACTTCACCAGTCTTCCTCTACACGGCCGGATCATCAGAGGTATGATCAGAAGCTATAACAGAGAGTACTTTTTTGTTAGCAGTGCAGTGACTTTGGAATGCCCACCCAAGGGAGGTCCACTTGCCCCTTTCTTATCAACATATTAACGGCTGCGAAAAATTGTTCTTTTAAATAGGACTTGCAGAGCCTAAACTTCAGGGGCTGCTTGACTTTTTATTTACTATTCCTGTTGATTTCCAAATGTTAACCACCTTTGCTGTCGCTTATGAGCATCCCCCCCCCCGGTTGGTGCTCATTTCCCCCTGCTGTTATAAATCTGGTTGGTTGTTTATTTGGTTCTTTGTATTCTTTTAATCTTCATAAGCCATTCTGGAGATCCAGTATGGGACAGAAAGGCAGGGTAAGAATACGTCACTGAGGAAATAAAGTCCAGGAACGTCTGAAGCTACCTTATCCTGAATCAGAGCACAGGACCATCCAGGTCTAGTCTGACTGGCAATGGCTCTCCAAAGTTTCAGGTCATGATCTTTTAGATCGCCGGCTACCTGATCCTTTTAGCTGGAGAAGCTGGGAGCGGAGAATGGCTGCTAGTCAGAATAGGCAGTACTGTCCTTGATAGACCAATGATCAGACTCAGTATAAGTCAGCTTGATGCGTTCATCTGGGCCCTGTCACTTCTTCCATCATCAGGATGGATGCTGGCTATGCGGATGCAGTCCAGCCTTGGAGCACACCTCCTAAATGAGAAGCCCCAAGATTTTTTTCCCTAGGGGTACTCGTGCTGTACCCCCCCCCCCAAGTGAGGCCCCAATCGAAGGCTAAGAAAGCGTGATTATTCAATTAAGATTTGGAGAAAGAGCCTTGCTTTTGAGAAGGAAACAAGGAGGAAGACAGATAATGATGGGCATCATGCAAGGAGAGGTTGAAAATAAAAACTAACCACCAAGGAAGAGCAGATGGAGTGTCCATCTGGCTGTGTGGGAAATGGCCAGGAAGTGAACAGTCAGAACAAGTACATGTTGCAAAAGCTGCTAGTGCCTAAATCTAGGCCAGCTACGCAAAGAATGTCAAAAGCCCGAGAGGTGGAGAAAATGACTCCAGGGAAAGCTTAGTCAGAGCTGATTTACACACAAAAAATATGCATTGTGATTGCTCTCGTCTCCACATCTGTGCAAGCCCGCCCAGTAAAATAGTGACTTGCACAGAAGAGCTCGGGGGCCCATCTAATCCAGCAACTAGTTTCTGGCAGATTCTGGGAAGCCCAGAGGCAGGACCTGAAAGCAATGGCTCCCCTTTGTCGTCGACCTGAAAGTGCCATTTAGCTATTATGGCTAATAGCTATTGATGGACCTCTCCTTTGTGAATTTGCCTAATCCCCTTTCCAAGCTGTCTGAGCCAATGGCCATCACTGTATCTGGTGGCAGCAGATTCCATAAGTCAATTATGCATGGTGTGAAGAAGTATTTTCTTTTGTCTGTCCAGAATCCTCTGCCGATTGGTTTAATTGGATGTCCCCAAGTCCTGGTGTTATGAGAGCAGGAGAAAATTTTCTTCAATTATTCATAATTTTCTCTCTCCCCCCACCCACATGTAAGAATGCTCCAGATACTTTAGGTTTACTCGTAGGAGAGATGAAAGGCAATAACAGCACCCTAAACTGGAGCTGAATCTTGGAACTGAGGGATCTACCCTGGGTGTGCCCTAAAATATGAAACTGAATGTCAACCCTCCTAAGAATTGTCAGCCTCAAAAGTAAGACAATGCTCATCAATAGTTCAGTCATGCCTCAAAGAAAAAGCTTTAACAGGTTTGATTGACAGATCTGTTTGATAAAAAGGAGCTATGAATGCCATGTTGGCCAGGACTGAAGAGAAGGACACTCCTGGTTGAGGGAGGGTTGCCAAGTCCCCTCGTTGCTCTGGCAAGCCCCACCCCCAAGGGTGGCCACCCCTCTCCCTCCCCTCCTGCAAAGATTTAAAGGGCTTCAGCTGATTGTGGAGGAGCACGTGGCCCGCCGATCAGCTGGAGGGCCCTTTAAATCTTTCAGCAGGGAGGGAGAGAGAGTGTCGCTGGCCGCAGCTCCACTCACAGATTCACTGCTTGGGATTCAGACCTGTGCCGCCACCCCACTCACTGCTGGGAAATCAGCCCTGTGTGGCACGGCCCCCACCCCATTTGCAAAAAGACCCTTTAAAGGATCTTTTTGTGAGCAGAACTGTGGCTGGTGACAGCCCCTCTCCTTCCTCACTGAAAAATTTAAATGGCCCTCCAGCTGATCGGCAGGCCACGTACTCCCCACTGATTGGCTGAAGCCCCTTAAATCTCTGCAGGAGGGAAGGGAGACGGGTGGCCATGGGTGGCCGCTCTTGGGGGTGGGGCTTCCCTGCCGGCCACCTGGCTGGTGGAGCATTGGAACCCCCATAAGTGGGAGAAACCCCACCCAGACCTAGGGGCTGGCAACCCTAGGTGTGTAAGCAATTAGATCAGATCTTCTTCCAACTCCTCTCCGCCACTTAAAAATCCTTCCCCTCGTTCCTCCATCCCATGGCGCCATGGTCCAGCCACCCTAAAGAGCTCCTCCTCCATTTTCTATGCAGGAATCTAACTAGTGAAACCTTACCGCTCTTCCCCCTTCCTCACTGTATCTGAGAGATCCAAAGCAATTTGGAGGTCTTTGTAAGTTTTGATCTCATATTTTCTAAGCAGCTACTGCTGAAACCAGGAATGGGTCAGGAAATAAATTATGGATGTACCAGTTTGCTAAAAGCATAAACTTTGTTCCACTGAAAATCCTCCTCTATCTCAGAATGGCCTGTTGTTTCTTAAATGCTACTTAACCTTGTGAAAGGAGAAGTTGTGGCATCCCAGATTCTCCTTACAGAATGAAACTTGAACAGTTTCTTCACCCAAAGAGTGATTAATACATGGAATTCACTGCAACAGGAGGTGGTGGCGGCTACAAGCATGGACAGCTTCAAGAGGGAATTGGATAAGCATCTGGAGCAGAAGTCTATCAGTGGCTATTAGCCACAAGGTATAGATAGGAACTCTCAGTCTGGGTCAAGGGATGCACTGTATTCTTGATGTTTGGGGGGGGCAACAGTGGGAGGGCTTCTAGTGTCCTGGCCCCATTGGTGGACCTCCTGATGGCACCTGGTATTTTTGGCCACAGTGTGACAGAGTGTTGGACTAGATGGGCCATTGGCCTGATCCAACATTGGCTTCTCTTATGTTCTTATGTTCTTAACAGGCAGTGGATTAAAAAAAAACCCTCTACAGACTTCCAATGAGTTTACTGATGACAGCAACCATCCATCCATCCATCCATCCATCCATCCATCCATCCATCCATCCATCCATCCAGACTCTCAATGACCTGCTGTTACACTAAACACAGAGATTAGGAACATTAATTTTGCCATAAATGCATACGATTGTCGAACATACTATGTCTGAAGGTGTCGATCAGATGCAAGTTGATCACCTAGCCCTGACCTGGATAGCCCAGGCAAGCCCAATCCTTTCAGATTTCAGAAGCTAAGCAGGGCCAACCCTGGCAAGTATTTGGATGGGAGACCTCCAAAGAATACCAGGGTCCAGAGGCAGAGGCAAGCTATCAAACCACTTCTCTGAATGTCCTCCATGCCCCAGTAGGAGTCGCCAGAGGTCACCATGCCTTCCAGGCATGGGCACACGCACACCCACAAATGCAAAAATTCCAAGATGCAAGTCGATTACCTGACCTGTTCAGTTGTTGCTGAACAGCTGTGAATGCCTGCCAAAGTGGTTTGCATTGGGTTTTCACAAAACTACGTGTGCGCAAAGAAGCTGCTGATTCAAACTGATCGCCAGCCTTTAGTATCGCTGAGGACTACTTAGGATTTATCTAAACACAGCATTTACTTATGACTGATGTATAGGATTTCTGACTGATCTAATTGTCTACTTCAACAATTGCCTGCTGAGTGGAGCAGTTACGCAGCAAGGCTAAGGGGTGGCCATTGCCGCTCCACCCTGAGAGGGGAGGAGAACTTGAGTTGTGGTGGGGCTCTACGATAATTGATGGGGGCTCTGCCCCCAAAGCCCCACTGCTAGCTATGGCTCTGTTAGGAAGGAATACAGGAAAGCAGCCTGTCAGGCACTGACAAAATGACTTATGAACTATCAAGCCAATCCTTGAAAAGTCAGGTCCCTTTTAATGACTGGTGAAGAGGAATGCAAAGTGAACTGGTAGGTGTTCAAGTAACCCCAATATAGATACATGGGCACACACTCACCCACAGATTTTAATTAAGCAAAACATGCCAGTTAAACTTTGCATTGTGAATATTAGACTTGTCAGTGTGCAATGCCTTCCTTCAGCCGTTTGTAAATGGCTGCACTAAAGTAAACACAAAATAGATTTTCATTTATTTTTCATCTTCTCTGTAATCTAAAGACTGTCCTGTAAATGCTTCCAGTAAATCACTCGGTCAGTTTTTCCCTCAACCGAACAGTCTGTAAGTAATACAGTATATCAACCCATTTTTTGACGTTTTCATTTTTTTTCTCCTTGACATCCTCTCAAAAAACCTTCAAAATAATATGGTGTTGGCCCTATTATCTTTCCTTCAATTTACAAAAAAGGGCAGGGGATGTACCTAGGCATCAGCCCTCCGCAAGAAGAGCCATCAGTGCACATGAATAAAGAATGTTCGTATTAGACCATCATTCTCTTCGTATGGTCTTCTGTTCAGCTTCACTGGTCAACTCCAGGGAAACAGTTACAGCGAGAGCAAGGTGCTATATGAAAATGTATTCCTAAGAGTCTGTGGTCTCCTCCTCCCCCTGCCCAAAGTGGAGGTACAATCTTATTATGGTGCTTTCAGCCTGCAATGATTGAGTTGAGGCAAGAGGGCCAATATCCAGGTTCTTAGGCAAACAGCCAATGTAGCATAGTAGCCATAATCAATAGAGGAGGAGGAAGAAGAAGAAGAAGAAGAGGAGGAGGAAGAGGAGGAGGAGGAAGAAGAAGAGGAGGAGGAGGAGAAGGAGGAGATTGGATTTCTACCCTGACCTTCACTCAGAGTCTTGGAGCGGCTAACAATCTCCTTTCCTTCCTCACCCCACAACAGACACCCTGTGAGGTAGGTGGGGGTGAGAGAGCTCTTTCAAGAACTGCTCTTTCAAGAACAGCTCTGAAAGAACTGTGGCTGACCCAAGGTCACCCAGCAGCTGCATGTGGAGGAGCAGGGAATCAAACCCGGTTCTCCCAGATTAGAGTCCGCACATTTAACTACGACACCAAACTGGCTCTCTAGAGTATCAGATTGGAACCTGGGAGGCTTCTTGGACAAGTCACTGTCTCTCAGAGACAAACTAAATGTGATGGCGGCCACGGGTCCATGAGTCCACATGATGGATCTGTGACTGCCAACGTTATTTTGGAAGCAGCTGTTTTATAAAAATCGCTATGAGGATCTGATCTGGATCCAGCATGTGGTGCGGCAGCCCCTGGAACTTTTGCTTCCTCCCTGTGACTTTTCAGGGGCAGAAACATCTCCCCACACTCGTTTCAGCAGTTGAAAAGGTGGTGGTGGTGGTGGTGGTGGGGAGAGAACAGGAGCTCCTGGGGCTGCCACATGCCCGATCTGGACCAAGATCTTGTGGCAATTTTTAAAAAATGACAGCTGCTTCTTAAATGGTGTTGGTGGCCACAACATGGACTTGTAGCTACTCACCTCACAGTTTTATTGTGAGGATAACAATGGAGGAGGGGAAAGAATCAAGTGTGCCACTCTCAAGGAAGGGAAGGATAAAAAAAAAAGTCAAAATAAATAAAAATAAGGTCATTCCCCAACACCTTCTACTTGAGATCATTTAACTGGAGATGGAACCTGTGGGACCTTTTGCATGCAAAGCATCTGCTTGATCATGGAGCCCAATGCAATTAACTATGACTTCGTGATAGGAGTTATAAGCGAGAGTCAAAGTAAGGCAGCAGTTTGTTATGTATTCATCTAAGACCAAACATGCGGTCGGGCTCACATGTGGTCAAGCGAACGCATGGAGCTTTGACCCGGAGGAACAATAGACCTTAGGATCCTGAAATGGACCAATAAGAGCGCCCGGATCCAAGACGGGTCCTATGGGAGATGTTACACTGTAAATAGCCAATCATGGGGTGTGTGTGTTTGGGGTGTGGTTGTTTGGGGGATTTAAGCAGGGCTTTGTTCCTGCTACTTTGTCTTTTACTATTATTACCAAATAAACCATGAGCTGATTCACTCAACGCGTCTACGAACCCAGTATATTACAAGTTCAGTTCTCTGCTCCCGGTTTTGTTTTGCAGGATACATATTTGGATTTTGTCTTCTGCATTTACCATTTTTGACCTCTGGTGTCCTCAAAAAACATCTTACATCATAAAACAATGGAATATAACAACACTGAAAACCACAATTGTAAATTAATTACAAAGGAAGATCCTTTCCTAAATAACACCCAAACTCACAACACAGGGGGCCACTTCAAAAAGGGAGGCTGAGGCTACGGGTGCTACTAGTGGTTCCCATCGTTAGAATATTGGAGGGCCTCTTTTTACTCCCATTTCCCAAGGGTGTAATGGGCAGTGGCAAAAATGGTGATTGTATAAAAATGATGAAGGGGGCAGGATTAAGCAAGCAATCAGCCAATTGGAGACAAAATGTATTTTCCGCTATCGCCAGTCTTGTGTTCAGGATGCATCAGGTGACCTATTCTGAACTGCAAACAAACAGCTAAATCCGTCCGCCACCTCAGGATTTATTAGCTGTGGAAGGGAACAAGGAGATTGTTTTCCTTCCTTTCTTGCAAAATGAAGGGGGAACCTTGTTTCTGCGCTTCCAGTTGAGCCTGGGGAATTATTCCCAATGTGAGCAGACAGAGTTTGCTTTTCCTGCCTTGCTCATATAGTATATAACTGACTGATTTCCCTACTGAACAAGAACTAATTTCCCGACTACTCAAACCTTGCTAATGTCTTTATAACAGTTGTCATTTCTGGGAGGAGATGCATTGCCACTTTTGTGAAACCTGTTTGGCTTTGCTTTAATCTTTCCACTGCAGCTATAATTTCTATTCCGTTGGGGGCAAAAATAATAATAAAAAAGTACTCCCTGAGCCTTTCTGAGAACCATCCCTCTCCAATGCAGCAAGCTGGAGCACTCTTTCACCATGCCAACTGAATCAACGGGTATTTGTATTTGCTGTGGCATCGATAAGAATAATGTTGTACCTAGAGATGCTAAAGTAGTCCAACATGTTTCACTTCTGACACAGATGTTATAGTGCTGCTTGTGTGGGCAAGTATCCCCAGCCCTTCCAGTGTCTACCTGGTTTACTGTCCATCGGGAAAAATGAAGGAGGAGGGGGAGGAGGAGGAGATTGGATTTATACCCCGCCCTTCACGTTCCTAGGATCCCAGATCACTGCAGATGGTGACTGCAGCCATGAAATTAAAAGACGCCTGCTCCTTGGGAGGAAAACGATGGCAAACCTAGACAGCATGATAAAAAGCAGAGACATCACCTTGCTGACAAAAGTCCGCATGGTCAAAGCAATGGTATTCCCCGTAGTAATGTATGGCTGCGAGAGTTGGGCTATAAGGAAGGCCGAGCGCCAAAGAATAGATTCTTTTGAACTATGGTGCTGGAGAAGACTCTTGAGAGTCCCTTGGACTGCAAGGAGATCAAATCAGTGTCCTGGCCCCACTGGTGGACCTCCTGATGGCACCCGGTATTTCTGGCCACTGTGTGACAGAGTATTGGACTGGATGGGCCATTGGCCTGATCCAACATTGGCTTCTCTGATGTTCTTATGGCTGCTGCTGTAGGATGGAGTCAGGTTGGTAGCTAAGTTGGTCTGAAGCAGCAGAAGAAAGTTCAAGTCCAGTGGCACCTTTAAGACCAACAAAGTTGGAGCAAGAGGAACTTCCCTCCAGAGATGAAGTAATTTATAAGGTATTAGAGATAGCAGAAATGGATAAATTAAGTCTAATGCTTCAAGGACAGGATGATGGAATTTTTTATACAAGATGGGCTTGTTTATATGAATGGATTAATAAGACCTGGAAAAATTAGACTCAAAGCTATCGAATGAGATGTTTTGATTGGTGGATGTAAAGTGTGTGAAACTAATAAAGAAATTTGTTAAAAAAAAAAAAAAGACCAACAAAGTTGGAATAGAGGTGACACTGGACTTGAACTTTGTTTTGCTGCTGCTGCTGCTGCTGTGAGATACAGTCACAAAACTATAGCATAAGGATCTGTAAGCACACAGACCAGGATAACCAAGCTAGAAGGTGTTGTGACTGTTCCGAAAAGCCATAGCAGAACTGGTGATTCAGGGAAGGGGAGACTTATTCCAATGCAGCATGGAGTTTTGTGGGTCACCAATGTTAACTCTAACTTTTCCCCACTACTGAGTGCAGCAGTTCACATCCTAAGCAGAACATAGCTGCTGTAATCTTAAAATGGGCAATGGGCAGTGCAAGACCCCACACAGCTCCAGATTGCTGCTGAGTGGGGCTTCCTGTGTTAATGAATGGCCACTCATGTGTACAGCTTAGAGGAAACAGTGGGTCACATGCTACCTTTGGAAACTGGAGCATAAAATCAGTTCATTTCTAACATGGCCACGTTGCATCTTCGCCAGCAGATCTTATCTCCAGAGTTGATATTACAGAGCAGTGCAATAAGGGAGGGTTGGGGTTTTTTTCCCAGCCACCTTCAAAATGCTTTCCATAAATCTGGGGATCTGAGTTACAGTACAATACAAGAATCAATACTGCTTTGAAATGAACACATTCAAATCCCACCAGTATTGCGGAAGACCCAGACGCTTTAACAGCGATTTCACTTGAGCTGTACTTTAGCTGCTGTGTAATTTTTAGCAGCAGAAGGAAGATGTTAGTGGACCTGTTAATAAGAGGGATAATGTTACTTTTTCATCAGATTTAACAGGGAGGGTTGGCCTGGCCCTGTGAAGTGCACAGTGGGATGCTTTTGTCCTTCGTTCCAAGCTATTAATTTGCGACTTGAGCTTCTATTGATTGACCGGATTGAAACTCACAGCACTAATACTCAGATCAACAGGGAGCACCCTCCTTCTCGAATATGCTGTCCATTCATACGTATCATCAAGACATATAGGAAGGCATTATTTGTGGCTGGTTCAGATTTGGGGCCTTACCGTGTTCTGGAGACCTGCTGTAGCTCAGGATTGATTGTGAAGGTTTTATTCTTAATGTAGGTTTTTGATACCAAAGGTAAGTGCAACATCAGTCTTAGTTTAATCTTAGTGGCACAGGGTAGCTTTTTTACTTCAATAAGTTGGATTCCATGCGTTTGAGCAAAAGGCACTAAGGAGGACAGGTCTTTTCCTACCAGTGGCATACCAAGGGCGGGGCAGTTGGTATGGTCTGCCCAGGTGCAGGCCTGAAGGGGGTGTCCAGAAGCCATATCAATTTAAATGAGCCTGGAAACCTCCCCAGAAATCCCCATCTCTCAGCTGAAAATGCTAGACCAAGCCCCCCACCCCCATTGGTGCCTGGTTCATTTTTCATCTGTGGCACCAATGAGGAGGAGTGCAAAGCTGCTGACCACCGGTGGGAACAAAACAATAGAAAACACCATGTATAAACCTTAATCCCATGGGGAAAGTGACTATGGTCCCGATCAGACAGGTCTTTAGATCTGCCCCAGGCACTCGTGCCTGGCGGATCTAAAGGGAACGACCAGACAGCAACATCTGGGAAAGTTGCTGCTTCCGTGTTCAGCCCATTCAGCCCTGCCAGGGAGCCGTACTTTAAAGATACCAGTGGAAGTCTGGGTCTAATGCTTGCAGACAGGCCAATGGCGGACTTTCCCCCATC
Organism: Gekko gecko; assembly: GCA_029375565.1. NCBI lineage: Eukaryota > Metazoa > Chordata > Lepidosauria > Squamata > Gekkonidae > Gekko > Gekko gecko. Next base: position 133,068,275 of record JAPDNY010000008.1, on the reverse strand, counting down.
TGATTGTTTCAGCGCACAATCCTCCCATCGGGATGGTCTGATTCCAGACCACCCCGAATGGTGGCCATTTAAAAAAATTCTTAGCGATATGTGCATAAACGTGTAAACGCGCAACAGCCGCAGAGCTCTGCTCAAACGTTCCGGACAATTTCATGTTTCTGAATGCCCATGAAATTTATGAACTGCGTTAAATGAAATGATACCTAGAGGGGGGTACCACTGGTGGTGCTTTAACCATTCAATTTTGTGCATGCGTGGAAAAACAAGTACACATTGAGGCGCAGATGTGCATGCACAGACAGTATTTTTTTAAAAAAACCTGACTGCGTGGCTCCTTCAGGTGGATGCTGTCTAGACAATCCACTGTGGAATCTGTACGCAGTAAGGGGATTCATGGGGGAACTGTCTGGTCGTACAACACTGGATTAAGAAGATTGGGATCAAATTAGAACTGGGCCAATGGCGGGATTAGCTGCCCATCTGAATGCAGCCTATGTTTGGCTAAGAGAATGGAGATTGGTTCCAATGAATGATGTATACAATATATTGAGCAAGTCTTGAGAAAGAAGGCTGGAAACAGTTTGTCAACTGGGAAGTCATTGGATCGCTTGTCTGGCAGTGAGGATTATTTGTCCTACAGTGGTGGGACTATTGAATCGTTTCTTCTACAGCTGCAAGCTCTGAGATAAAATACTACTGTTGGATTACGTTGCACAGAAACTAGCTATTTAGATAAGAGAATATTTAGACTGTTTCCCTTATAATCTTTGTCACTTTGATTACACTATTGATTGTCTATATATGAATGTAAATACCTATAATATGATTATATTTATTTAATACATTACACACAATATTTATTAAATATTATTTGAATATGTTGTATGTTTATACACGGTGTTTTCTATTGTTTTGTACTCATTCCACCGTGACCCCTCCTTTTTGTTGTTGACTACTGGTGGGAGGCTGGGAGTTGGGGCCACTGCTGGTCCACGGCCTGTGGGGATGCCAGGCTGCACTCAAGCTGTTCTGGCCCCAGCTCAGCATGCTGCCATGCAGTTTTAAGGCACATGGTATGGGCAAGAGGGGGTTGCTGAGCCACTCTTAGCTCTGGCTGGTCATGGCCAGTGGGGTAATTTTGAGTGCTGTGTTGGCCAGACTGCTCCTGGGGCTACAGACCCACTGCTGCCCATCATTCATCAGAACCACTGGCATCTTAAAGTTGCCATTCACTTGCCTCATTGAAACCTGACAGATCACCCCAAGCCTTTCCTTCCAGGGTGTTATCTTGAAAGTAATAGCCGCTGCTCTCCAAATGCACCAGAAAAAAACAGGCTCCTCTTCCACCACCACCACCCCCTTTTCCCAGAAGCAGCCAGAAGGGCCTTCCAAGACCCCATGCTAACCTGAGAAGTAAGCCCCACTGTACTTAGCGGGGCTTAGGGAGCTGTCCTAAGGACATCTATTCAGAAGTAAGTGCCATTTTACTCAATGGGGCTTACTCCCTGCAAAGTGTTCTTAGGACTGCAGCCTCACTTCTGAATGAACAAGCAGAAGATCAGGCCCTACAACCTGGTTCTCCGGAGGCCCAGTTCAGGACAGAACTGATGCTGCTGCTCTAGAAAATATTTTCTCCGTTAATTGTATTGAATTCAACATGATGGATGTAGTCTGTTCTCTTGGTTCCTCTGGCAGCGATCCCAGGGACGCTGTTCAGTAAGCAAGTCCCACGTGACTTATACCTGTATAGACCTAAGGCTCGCCGCCCCTGAGTTTTATCTCCTATTGCCCCCCATGAAAATTCATGTCCTCAGAATTCTGATATTCGAATTCTATTGTTATGGAAATTCATATCAAAATATTTCTGGTACGCCAAACGAACGTCCATGTAGTGATTGAAAAGAAGGCATTTGTCTCTGCTCAGGGTTGTTTAGACCCCAGAAGGTTTCTGAGTAGATCTGCTTAGGATTGCCCTGTTAGTGGTACACGTTTCCATGTAAAGGTGCGCGGGAGCGGGCTGCGTGACAAAGCGGTCACATACACTAAATAATCTACTTTCAATGCACTTTCCAACTGGATTTTGCCAGGTCACACAATTTTGCCAGTAAAATCCAGTTGGAAAGTGCACTGAAAGTGGATTGGAAGTGGATTATTTAGTGTGTGTGACTGCAGCCTTAAGGGGCACAAGCCAACTGGGAGTTCTCCTGTGCCAGCCCCGTTAAAGAGCATTTCAACCCCTTCTGAATTATTTTGAATTGAACTGCCCGGAAGTGCATGTTGTGCCTTTAATAACAGCAGTGCACATACATACTGTTGGAGCACAGGATTCACAGGAGTCGTCACAGCAAATCAAAAAGATTAAAATCCTTTTTGTCCGGGGGGGTATGCATCTGCATCGGGCATAACTGACCAAGAAACCTGCAGTAGCAACACTGTTGTGTCCCATTTTAGCCAGACTTGGCTGCCAGTGGCGTTACCTCTGATGGATTTCACCATCCTTCTCAGCAGGCGTTCTTTAAAGGGCCAGCAGATTACAGGAAGTTCACCTAACCTAGCCCACCCTGCTGGGTCGTGAGGTAGGGGGAAGTTAGACAAGTTGGATCTCCATTCCTATCTGTCTCTGATGAAAGGAGCTTTTGACTTTTGGGAGCTTATTCCCTGAAACTCTTTTTGGTCTCTAAGGCGCATTTATGTCATGATTATTACTGAAAATAATTTTCTTGTGTAGAGGAAGGATGTGTGTGTTAAAAATGATCTGCTCCAGATGTCAAATATGCTAGGTAGGCCACTGTTTCCTACCTTCCCCTTCCTGCAGCTGCTGCCCCCCGCAAATATCTTAATGGACAAATGGTGGCAACCTCATTACACTTTCCTTGGAGTAAGCCCCAGTGAAGAGACATGAGCAGGATTCTGAGTAGACCTGTTTAGGATTGTTCTCTGAATACCATGTGTATAGGGGGCTGCTATGAGAACTGGGAACTGAGTGAAACAGTTCCTTCTCTGTTTTGTGCTAATGAAAGGTCTGCTGCACTGCACTGTCCTTCCGCTAGCAGCTGAACAGAAGAGAGAAGGGGTTTTTGCTTGACTCCCCATCCTTACTGCTGTCCTCCCTTGCCACTTGAGGCCCCCAAGGTCCCCTGTTGGAAGTTCTAGATGCGATGTCCCCTGTCTCAGACCTCCAGACTGAGGGGCAAGAGAGACTAGATAGCTAGACTGGCAAACTGACCTTTCTTCCTGTATCTACTCTTCTGCCACTGTCCTCTTTGAAGCGCAGATTGTGATCTCAGGGACCAATTTCCCTTTCCTGCTTCTCTCTCACTCTGGATGAAGATGTGCTCTCTGCCTACATGCACAAAGAGAGGAACATGCAGTCCTCTCTTGGCGCCACAAGGCAGATGGGCCTCTTGCCATCTGTCTCCATCCTTTAGCTAGTACGTTAGTAATCTATCAATCTCTGCTCTTTCCTATCCAAAGTGTACTTCTCAAATAAAGAGAGAAGGGTTTCTCTTCTAAACTTGCAATGTGGATCTGTGTAGCTTTGTAAGCTGAGTAACCTGGTAAAGTGATGTGGCTGCATTTGTAGCTCTATTTAAACACTCTGCTAACCAATGGTGACTGGATTAACCACACCAGTTAACCTCAATAGCCCCAGTATATGCTTTTAAAGTGTCTTAAAGATAAAGAAAAAGGCAGCAAAATTAAGCTCCAATTTGCTGGCTGGCTCCAGTGCATCATGTCCACTTGTGCCAGCGTTCTCGCACAAGCAGAAATGCAAGAAAAGACGCTGTAGCTGCTTGTGCAAAATCAAACCTATTGTATCCCCACTTGCATTCCTGCCTGTGCAACATCTTGTGCAACCAATTACTGGCACCACACTATATATTTATGGAAGAAAGTACTGTCTGTTTTACAGAATCTTGCACAAGTGGAACTGTGCTAAGTCCTTTTATACTTCTGTTTGCACATTGCTGGTTCCCAGCCAATGCTTCCACAATTTTAAAGATAATTTAATTCGAGGATGGCCTGGGATAAAATGGTAAACAGTGGAAGGGCAATATAGATTATTTTTTTTTTAATTCTCTTAGTATGAAGCCTGTAATAACTTCTCTGTAACTGAGCTCTTGGGTCAACGTGTATAGCCAGACTCAGCCCATCTGTCTTGCCATGTGCAGGGCTTAGGTGACATCTTCCAAAGATGATCCGAATGTCATTTCCCCTGATGTGTGGCTTTCCCCAGTTCAGCTTTCCTTAATTTCAATGGCTTTCCCTGTTACTAAGACACCACCATACTCTTTTACTAGAGAGGAGTTCTCTGTGCATTTTAAAGGAGGAAGGGAGAGGTAGAAAGGAGGAATGTTATGGAAAATGTGAGAATAATACAACCAGGCACAAATTGGTTTCATTAGAAAAGGTATAATTCTTCAAACTTTGATTTTCCTGGAGCGTAGGATAACAGTGGGTCTGTATTCTAAGCAAATGTCTGTGCTGACTACACCATTTTTCTTCGCGCTTTATGCACAGTAATGCCTTTGTTTTGGGGGGAAAACAGCCCGATGTAAGTTTTAGAGCAAATGGACTAAGTCTTCCTATAAAATGCGAATTGTAGGTCTCAACTTGTTTGGTTTTAGCCTTTCAACCTCAACTGATTTTCACCCTTCAAAACTGTCTACACTGCTCTTCTGTGGGGATTTTTAAACTGGTGGAAAAGCACTTGTCCTTTAAAAAACACATCTTTCCCCTTTAAACTGCTAACAATGAAGCAGAAATTTAGTTTCAAATAGCAAAACTGAGTAGAGGTTGAAGGGTTAAGAACATAAGAACATAAAAGAAACCAATGTTGGATCAGGCCAATGACCCATCTAGTCCAACACTCCATCACAGTGGCCAAAAATACCAGGTGCCACCAGAAGGTCCAGCAGTGGGACCAGGACACTAGAAGCCCTCACACTGTTGCCCCCCCATAGCACCAAGAATACAGAGCATCACTTGCCCCAGACTGAGAGTTCCTATCTATACCTTGTGGCTGATAGCCACTGATGGACCTCTGCTCCATATGTTTATCTAATTCACTCTTGAAGCCATCCATGCTCGTAGCTGCCACCACCTCCTGTGGCAGCAAATTCCATGTGTTAATCACTCTTTGGGTGAAGAAGTAATCCCTTTTATCTGTTCTAACCCGACTACTCAAGCAATTTCATTGAGTGCCCACAAGTTCTTGTATTCTGAGAAAGGGAGAAAAGTACTTCTTTCTCAACCTGCTCTATCCCATATATAATTTTATAAACCTCGATCATGTCACCCTTCAGCCATCCTTTCTCCAATGTAAAGAGCCCCAAGTGTTTTAACCTTTCTTCATAGAAATGCGTCTTTCTTTCTTGCATGGTTCCAAGGCAAATTGAGGCTTCATGAGCCTACAATTTGCATTTTATATGGAGACTGAGCTATGTGATCTTTGTTACATGTTTTTTGCTCTTGGAGGGTTATACCCAAGAAAGTTTGGCAGCTTCCCCATGCATTTCATTTAGAACTCTGTGGAAATTCTATTTTATCAAAGGCTATTTCAGACTTGTGAATAATTAAAAACAATCCAACCAATGTTAATCACTTTTAAATGACATTAATTTCAGTGACAGAAAATTCAGTTATCTTATTGAAATCACTAAGCAAATGTGCTTAAGTTTTGCAAAAAGCATTCCCACTATGTTTTAATTTAGTTTGTTATATATTATCATATGAACTGTAGTTCTGAATTAGGCTGAACATGTGGGTTCCTGAAGGTTTTAAGCAACCAATTTCTGTTTTAATCAATGCAGAGTTTTGAAAAGAATGAGGGTTCCTCACAGTGGGTTAAAGTTTAGCTTGACCACACTGTGTTTTGATTTGTGGTTGAAAGTTTGTTCTCTGTATTTAATGATAAATCTATCCATTAGTAGAATTAGTGGAATACTAATTCAGTGGAATACTATAGTCTCCTAATTTCCCTGACTGCAAACACTGCAATTTTTAATACAAATCTGATCAGCAAATGACTTTCCTCCCAAACAATGGGAACAGGCTGATTCAGATATATGCTTTGTACTGTAAATAGTGACCTTTATCAGTATAAATCTTCTTTCTTGTAATAGCTTTTTGTATAAAGTACAATTTTGTTTATTAAAATTACCATCTTCTTTCCTTAAAAAAAGTCTATGTGAAGAGAAATACCCTTTGGAGAATTTACTGCATGGTTTGTACTCTTGGATGCTTTTCATAATTGGTTTACAGAAGAAACAATTTTCTGGGTTTTCTTTTCTGGTATTTCTTTTCTTGATTTATGACACCTGCCTTTTTTTCTTGGATGATTTAAGTGACATAGCTATACAATTTATCTCTCTGTTGTGATTGAATGTGGGTCCTGACCTGTTCTGAGGGCATAAAGTAGGTGAAACATTTAAACATAGATATAAAATTCAAACATAAGGAATAAATATCATACTAGGGACAACTAAGGAAACTCTTATTGTACCTGCTCCAGGTGCAAGAAGGCCTGGCACTCACCATTAAGTTTTCATGTGGGATGAACAGTCTCATGGTGAACGTCTGCGTGTATAATGTCCTATGCTGTACTTTATTTTTTTACTTATGTGTTTTGCCTGCTATATGCTTATTGTTTGGTTAGTTCAAATATGTACATGCCAGTTTAGTGTAGCGGTTAAGTGTGCGGACTCTCATCTGGGAGAACCGGGTTTGATTCCCCCACTCCTCCACTTGCACCTGCTGGATGACCTTGGGTCAGTCATAAGTTCTTTCAGAACTGTTCTTGAAAGAGCAATTCTCGAAAGAGCTCTCTCACCCCACCTGCCTCATAGGGTGTCGGTTGTGGGGAGGGGAAGGGAAAGGAGTTTGTAAGTTGCTCTGAGACTCCAAGTGAAGGGCAGGGTATAAATCCAATTTCTTCTTCTTCTTCTTCTTCTTCTTCTTCTTCTTCTTCTTCTTCTTCTTCTTCTTCTTCTTCTTCTTCTTCTTCTTCTTCTTCTTCTTCTTCTTCTTCTTCTTCTTCTTCTTCTTCTTCTTCTTCTTCTTCTTCTGTGTGTCAGAGCAACCAGCCCGTCCAGTAATCAAGGTATTGTTAGGGTTGCTAGTCTGAGCCTGGGAGCATGTGGGAAGCTTGGGGGAGTGGGGGCATGGGGAGCTTGGAGTGGCAGGGGGCAGCAGTTACAATTATTAGGGCAACCTACCTATTATGGTTGAGTAGTGTCACACCATTGTTTTATAGTTCTTTGTGGGTTCCTATCCATTGTTGAATAGCACACAGTTTTCCAGATGCCACACCTTCATGCTCCAAACCACTCCACATTCCATAATTAACTAAGATAGAAAATGAAGGTATTGAACATGAGGCCATGGCTCAGAGATACAGCATCTGCTTCATGTGCAGAAGGTCCCAGGTTTAGTTTTTGCCACTTTCAATTAACAGTAAGTGGTGTGAAAAAACCCTCCCAGAGACCCTGGAGAGAATGTGCCTTCTAGTGTCCGTCTGTCCAGCAAGCGATGTGCACATAAAACCCTGCTTTGTCACATGCATTTATACATCTTCTACTTGTGACTGACTGAACTGTTGCCTGCACAGTGTGGTGGCACAGCAAGGCTAGAGAAGCAGAATTCAATCAGGCTGTGTATGAAGGCACATGTGGGAAAAGCTAATTGCACTCTACTGCACGGTTAGGAAGGAATATGGTGACGCAACCTGCTGAACAGCCATAAAAAGGTTGAGGAAAAGATGAGCACTCCACTGAAAAACTGTCTTGCTGTTTGCTGCCAGTGAATTTGATGTAAGCTGAACCAACACGGGTTCGAACACCCCAAATTGAACCTGGAACCTTAGGCGTGCAAACACGGGTCCTAACACTGAGCAATGGTCCCTGCCCAAATCCCACACGTTGCCTTTCAGGTTACGCACAGTTTTCTCCCGTTGTCACCTATCTCCTAGTCATGACCAAAGATTTCTTAGCAGCTTCATTGTCCCTAAATCTCTACAGTCTCCAGCATTGTGATTGTGATCAGCAGCGAAGCTATTGCTCATCTTTCTCATACTGTTGCTTCTCAATTCAATTTATAATACAGGCCATGAAATAAATCTGCGCTTCCTTTGCTTGTCTCATTACAAAGAGAAAGTCTGCAGGAGCAGATACATCCATCACTCTGATAGATGTATATGAATTTATACTATATTCATACATATTTGCCCCCCTCCTTCCCCCAGATTTATCTTCCAGTGGGCTGGTTCACATATGCATGAGCATCTTTTGATTTAGGGCTGTATTAATATATCAATATATCCCGCCTGCTTGCTTGGCCCACATAAAAAAAAACCCCATGTGGTAGGGGGCTTAACATGCAGATCGGGCATATCCAAATTCAGATCGATTCGGAGACTTTCTGTGAGAAACCAACTTCATGGTTTGTATGCCAGTGCACCTGATTGGACTGAACCCTTGTCTGGATGTTTGGTGAGGTGGAGGCACACCTGGTGGGAGGAGTGGGCAGATGCACTATCAGTCCTTGGAGCAAGTATATCGAGCCAGCGTGGTGAATGAAAGCCAGTGTGGTGTAGTGGTTAGAGTGCATGACTAGGGTCTGGGAGACCCCGGTTCGATTCCCCACGTGTGCTATGGAAGCTTGCTGGGTGATGTTGGGTCAATCACACACTCTCAGCTTAGCCGACCTCACAGGACTGTTGAGGATAAAACGGAGGACAGTAGAACGACATAAGCCACTTTGGGTTCCCCTTGGGAAGAAAGGCGGGGTATAAATGAACTAAAATACATATGGAAACGGGTTGTGTATATTATTCAACCCAGCCCCTACCTATTGCACACAGACAGCTAGATGTGTAAAGTAACTTAATCAAAAGGACTGCATTTGAGTTGATATGCAAACCCCATCTGCAGAATCTTTCAAAGTCCATTCTCACATGCAAGCCATCACCTGACGTCAGAACAATCAGATGATTAATACACCAAATGAAAAGCCAAAGTGTAGACTGTCAGCAATCACTAGGGAATGACGATAATGCCTTGTTCATCTGGTGAGTGTCTGAAAATAGACAGACCAGGAATACTGAATAACACCTAAGAACATAAGAAGAGCCCTGCTGGAACAGACCAATAGTCCATCTAGTACAGCATCCTGTCTCACACAGTGGCCAACCAGTTCTTGTGGATGGCTAACAGCAGTAATAAAGACCAAGGCCTTCCCCTGATGTTGCCCCTGGCATTGGTATTCAGAGGTTTGCTGCCTCTGAATGTGGAGGGTCCCCTCAGTCAACATGGTGAGTAGCCACCGATAGGCCTCTCCTCCATGAATCTTTCTAGGCCTGTGGTCATCACTACGTCCTCCGGCAGTGAATTCTGCATTTTAATGGGTAAAGTAGTATTTCCCCATCCTAAACCTACTGCCCATCAGTTCCATTGGATGTCCTCAAGTTCTAGTGTTTTGGGAGAGGAAGAAAAATGTCTCTCCACCCCACGCACAATTTTATAAACCTCTATCATGTCCCTCCCTTAGTCGTCTCGTTTCTAAATGGAAAAGTCCCAGACTCGTCAGTCTTTCCTCACAGGGAAAGTGCTCCAGCCCCCTAATCATCTTGGTTACCCTCCTCTGTACTTTTTCCAGTTCTGAAATGTCCTTTTTGAGTGATCATTGGAAATGGTATCCATTTTCTAATTTTGGACATACACCAAACATGTTCCAGGGGACATTAACAATCCCTTGTGATTGCATTTTGGACATTCAGTGTAATATATACTAATCCATGGAAAAAGTTCAAGTTCAAAAGTATCAGTTCAAATATTGAATGCAGATTTTATTATTTTATCTACTGTTTTTACTTTGTGAGCAGCCTCGAATAGGTCTTTAGAGAGGCAGCATATAATTTTTCTCAATAAATAGATACACTTTCAGCTTCAACAGAGTGACATGGATCATTCCTAAAAGAGATCTCCATAGGCAACCAATCCCATACCAAGCCTCAATCCGTCAGAAATGCAAATATAAAATTTAAATTGGCTTGAAGATGCCCATTTGTGTTACAAATATCTTTTCCTCTGAACATCTCTTTTATGCATCATGAACGATCAGATGCTCATATAAAAACACATGGGAATCCCAAAGGCAATTTTTAAGAACAACTAAAAAGAAGGGAAAGTGTGTCATCAAGTTACAACTGATTCATGGCAACTCCATGAAGTTCTACCTCATGGGGTTTTCAAGGCAAGACATAAGCAGAAGTGGTTTGGCATTGCCTTCCTCTGTGTTGCAACCCAAGGCTTCCTTGGTGGTCTCCCATCCATGTACTAATTAATTAATTATCATATGGCAATGTGTGTAGTACAGCCAGAAGATCAACAGATTATCTGGCAGCCAGAAGTTCTAGCTCTTTTAGCATTATGCACCACTAGGCAATGCTGTGGATATAGTGTATTTAGATTTCAGTAAAGCATTTGACAAAGTTTCTCATGATATCTTTGAGGATAAGCTGGCTAAGTGTGGCCTGGATGGAGCAACCATTGGATGGATTCATGGTTGGTTGAAAAATTGTACCCAATGAGCGCTCATAAATGGCTCTGCATCTACACGGAGGGAAGTCTCGAGTGGAGTGCCACAGGGCTTGGTCCTGGGCCCGGTGTTGTTCAGTGTTTTTATAAATGACCTGGAGGAAGACATAGAGGGGATGCTTATCAAATTTGCAGATGACACAAAGCTAGGTGGGATTGCTAATTCTGAAGAAGACAGAGTCAGGATTCAAAATGATCTAGATAGGCTGGAACAGTGGGCTGAGGCAAATAAAATGAAATTCAATAGAGATAAGTGCAAAGTCCTACACCTGGACACAAAAAATCAAAGGCACAGATATAAAATGGGAGGGACTTGGCTTGACAGCAGCACATGTGAGAGGGATCTAGGTGTTCTGGTTGATCACAAGCTCAACATGAGCCTGTAGTGCGATGTGGCTATGAAGAAAGCTAATGCAATCTTAGGATGCATTAACAGAAGCATTGTGTCCAGGTCACGGGAGGTGGTAGTTCTGCTCTATTCTGCTATGGTCAGGCCTCACCTGGAGTACTGTGTCCACTATTGGGCACCACACTTTAGGAAGGATGTTGACAAGCTCGAGCGTGTCCAGAAGAGGGCAACTAGGATGGTGAGAGGGTTGGAATCCAAGTCTCATGGGGAAAGGCTGAAAGAGTTGGGTATGTTTAGCCTGGGAAAAAGAAGGCTTAGAGGGGACATGATTGCAGTCTTCAAGTATCTGAAGGGCTGTCATGTAAAAGATACAGAAGATCTATTCTCTCTTGCTCCAGATTGCAAGACTACATCTAATGGGTGGTAATTACAAGGGAGTTGTTATCAGGAGAAGCTTCCTAACTGTAAGAGCGGTTGAGCAGTGGAACAGTCTGCCTCGGGAGGAGGTGGATGCTCCTTCCCTGGATGTTTTCAAGTGGAGGTTGGACGACCATCTTTTGGGTATGTTGTAGTATGTAGGGCTATCTTTTGGCTATGCTCCTGCAGAGTGCAGGGGGTTGGACTAGATGACCTGCAAGGTCCCTTCCAACTCTAACATTCTATGATTCTATGATAGGTGGCAAGCTAGACTTGTTTTTAAGACAGAAGACGTTTCAGAGGTGGCTTGCCATTGCTTGCCTCTGCATCATGCCACTGGTATTCCTTGGTGGTCACCCATCCAAGTACTAGCCAGGACGGACCCTGCTTAGCTTCCCCAGTCCGACGAGATTGGGCTAGCCTGTGCTATCCAGGTCAGGGTCATCCATTTACTTTTATTTATACACACACACACACACACACACACACACACACACACACAGAAAGGGGGAAAGGGGAAAGAAGGCAAAAGAGAAAAATACAGAAATATTTTAAAAATTCCAACTTAGCCTTCTGCATGCATATCTTCTCATTACAATTTCACAACCACTTCATCTATTGTTCTTATTATTCTTCACTTCATCTTATTTTCTTAATATTTAAGTTTGAATCAATCATAGAACGCCCTCCAGGGTCCTATAAATGCTTCTTCCATTTTTCCTTTTAATATATTTGTCAATTTGTCCATTTCGGCACATTCCATAATCTTCAATATCAATTCATGTAGCGTTGGGATCTTCAGTGTCCTCCGTGTCATTGCAAATAAAATTCTGGCAGCTGTTCTAACATGTCAAGGGTCATTCATTTACTGACCACGACTTGCCCAGCTTAGCTTCCAAGCTCTGATGAGAGAGGGCTAGTCCAGACTAGTAGGCTCCTGCGAGCACAGCTTAATTTTTCAAAAACATTTGGTTAGCCTCTGGAGTCAGCAGCTGCATGCAGAACTTCCTCCTCTGTAGCAGCTAGTAAATTGGCCTTGTGCTTCTTGGATTCCTCCTCAGTTCACAGCACTCCCCTCCAGCTCCTTTGGTTGAGCCCTGAGATGGTTCCTTACATCTGCCTGGTATTCCATCCCCCAATGACTGAGTGCTAGCACTGATTAACAAAAAACAACGGTGAGCTGAATTTCCCGCAAAATATTCACAAAGGAGACTTCGTCAAAGTGAAGTGGAGGCATGCTTTGGTCCTGATACACTGAAGCAGCCTTTAGGGGTGCAGATTAGAGCTAAGGAGATCTCGCCCAGTGGCAAAGTAAGAAAAAAGCATTATCTTAAAAGGAGATAGAATGAAACTCTCAGTAGTTGTTCTTTGTTCCTGAGGAAGGACCAGAAGTCTGAAACAATGGAAAAATTACCTGGGAAAAGTGTTGGGCTTTTTGGATATTCATCTTGTATATTTATTCTTTGGCTTCTGCATTTTCTTATGATGGATTATATGGATAGATTTATTCCAGACAATAGATGCATTTCACTTTGACCAAGTCTCCTTTGTGAATAATTTGCAGGAAATCCAGCTCATAGTTGTTAATCTTTGCTACTTTTTACTGTGTGCTGTAAAAAGCTGTGGTGGCTCAAGTGGTTAAGATGCTGAACTGCAAACCAGAAGGTCGGTAGTTCAGCAGTTTGAGACCCGAGTGCCGCATGACGGAGGGAGCTCCAGTCTCTGGTCCCAGCTCCTGCCAACCTAGCAATTCAAAAGCAAGAAATTGCAAGTAGATAAATAGGTACCACTTCAGTGGGAAGGTAACAGCGTTCCATGCACCTAGGTATCTAGTCATGCCGGCCACATGACCACGGAAATGTCTTTGGACAGCGCTGGCTCTTCGGCTTGGAAACAGAGATGAGCACCACATCCCTAGAGTCAGATTTGACTGGCTTTCGAGCAAGGGAAACCTTTACCTTACTGCATGCTGTACTGTTGTTGTTGAATGCTAACACTGCCATTTTGTTTTTGAAATGTTTCAAAATGTTTAAATGTTCTGAACGTTTTAAATATTGAGTTTTTATGGTTTTAACTTTATTTTATACTGTACTGAATTAAACTGCTGAGAAGCACCCTGAGCCCTGCGCAAATGGGGAAGGCTGTCAAAAAGTCTAATCTAATCAATAAATAATAATAAATACATAGAGAGGGAAAGACTGGAACCAGTGGTACCCTCTTGCTGAGGATCTGCTCCTGTTCCTTCCTGTTAAGAGCCAGCCTGAGTCCAGGGCCAGCCCAGGATATAGTGCTACCATTTTGTTGTTAATTGGTTTGTATATGTTTTCTTAGTTTGGTTGTAAGGCACTCTGGGTCTCTTCAGGAAGAAAGGCAGGGTAGAAATAAATAAATATATAAAAATACATGGCTGCCATTTTCTGTAGTAGTCACATGTTTTTGTAACCTACTCCTGCCCTATCTACAGAAATCTCTCAGGTACACACGGCTGCCATTTTCTGCAGTAGTTACGTGTTTTTGTAACACCTGTTTCTGCTCTATGTACAAAAGTCTCTTAGATACACATGGCTGCCATTTTCTGCAGAGGTCAAGAGTTTTTGTAACATCTACTTCTGCCGTGTGTAAAAAACCCCTCCCAGATATGATACAGAATAATAGAATAATAGAACAAAGCTGCGGAGTTATATTCCTACTACCCTGGGATCTTCTAACTGTTTTCAGGTAGGGCAAAGGGTGAACTATATTGCTTGTGTTGCCTCTCTAAAGGGCAGATTTAACCAAGGAGGCCAAAGTGCTACATTTGCCGATTTTAATCTGTTTTGGGATCAGACAAGGTACTCGACCTCTTCGACTAGGTTGAGCAACTAAAGGCCTAAGCATCACTGTGAGGTTTCGGAGGCTCTTTCTTGACTTCTCAAACCTCTGCTGCTTTGCCATCTGGTATAATTCAAAATCCTCTTCTGCAACAAAAGGGAAAGATCTAATTTCATAGTTAGCCATATGGGGTTATTACTGAGATCATCAACACTCCCTTTCAGATGCCATCATGCCTGGGACAAATGCACCAGTTAAAACTTAAGTACTGCACAACTCATTTTGATGTGCTTACTTTGGGTACTGCAAAGTAGATTTCCTTGACTTCTAGCATGCATCGGTATACCTGGAGTGACTTTTTAGCCTACACCAAGCTATCCTGTTGATGCTTATTCCATTCTATTTTTCTCTGTCTTCCTCCCACCAGTGAGTTCTGGGCTACATATAATGGCTTGGATCCTAAGCCTTGCCTCCATTTTGCAGCCCTCTGACTCTTGAGGTGGTGGTCCTCCACTGACCAGCCCTCATCTCCTACACTAGGCGCTTTTTGGTTTATCGGGGGGGGGAACTAATCTGGCATGAATGGAAGTGATATGAGGTGATATGATAACCATCTTCAACTACGTGAAGGGTTGTCATTATAGAGGATGGTGAGGAGTTGTTTTCTGTTGCTTCAGAAGGTTGGACCTAAACCAGTGGGTTGAAATTAAATCAAAAAAGTTTTCGGCTCCCTGACAGAGCAGTTCCTCAGTGGAACAGGCTTCCTTGGGAGGGGGTGGGCTCTCCTTCTTTGGAGGTCAGATGGCCATCTGACAGCAATGATGATTGTGTGAACTGAGGCAGATCGTGAGAGAGAGGGAAGGAAGGGATGAGTCATTGCTTGGCTCTCGTAGCCCTTTCTTAAACGCCCAGTGCCAATCACCACTTTGGGGTCACTGGGGGTACGGGGGAAGATAGTGGTGAATTTCCTGCATTGTGCAGGGGGTTGGACTAGATGACCCTGGAGGTCCCTTCCAACTCACTGGCGCTCTGTTGCTTCCTAATTCCAGGAGAACAGAGGGCTATTGTGTGAGTGTTCCTGCCAAACGGCATGAAATTCTGTCCTCCAAGGGAGCTGGCAGTCCTCAGTTGGCACCTCCTCATGGCCAACAGCATCTGCTTCCCCAGCAAGCAGGTGAGCAGGGCTAGTGACATCCAAGAAGTTCCTCCTTCTCCACAGGGGAAGGTAAAGATTCATCCACTCCAATTGTGGTTTGGCAGCTTATATGCAGCCTTGAGGGCTGGAAGCCGAGTCTGGCACCTGGAATGGCATGCCAGCTGCACTGTCTTTGCTGAATAAACTCTCTTTGCATCTGCTGCTTTTCTATAGAGACTTGTGCCCCGTAGACAACATGGTAAACTTGATTACTTCAGGGGGAAAACCACACAGACATAATTGCATTGTATTGTACTGTACTGGAAACTTTCTTTATGTTCAGACTTGTGGATTCTTGAGTCTGATGCAGTTGCTACTGTTGATTTACCACTCTGAAGAGTCAACCCAGGTGACCTTATTACTAGGACATTTTCCTTCTACCATGCGTCTTATTTGGATTTTGGACTGAGATTGGGATTCAGCCTCTGTTAGCAATGTATGTCTTGCCAAAAAAGGCTTTCTGTATGAATCTGAGAAAGATTCCAAAGTGAGTACATAATCCCAGTTCTTGTTATGGTTTACTGAATATAGTATTTATCATGCTGATTTTGTATATGTTTTAGAGAGTGACCATGTTGGTCTCCAGTAGAACAGTTAGATTTTAGTCCAGTAGCTGCTTAGAAAACAGCAAGATTTTGGAAGTATAAGCTTCTGAGAGCTCCCTGTCTGATGAAAGAAGTGTTGACTCTCGAAAGCTTAAACCCGCAAAATCTTGCTGCCTAAGGTTTTTACCTACAGATTTTATATTTATCACTTGCAATACATGTTCACATCCCCCCCCACCGTTCTTTTCTTGCTGTTATACTATCCGTGCTGTTTGAATACACAAAATGTAACCAGATTGATTTGAGCTCCTCATGAACTGCTGAACTGCTTGCCAAAAAAAAAAAAAAAAAGGCTTCCAGTTGGTAACTGGGAAGCAGAATGTTCATTGAACTGGTGGGTGTTCAAGCATCCCTATTCTGAATGCATAGTCTTAGGCTGTGGTCACACCGGCAAGGTAATCACATTTTGTTCCCGCTTTAATTAAATCGGGAACATTTTTCTTTGGGTTGGGCTGACTAGATGCAGCTGGCCCCTCTCTTCCACCACTGGCTCGCCTGCTGCGGCACCGAGTCCCTCCAGGCGATCCTGCCGGCCACAGGGCAGGCTTGGGCAGCTGCTGCTCCTGACACCACTGTGGGGGATGGTGCCACTGCTGCCACCATTGCCGCCATTGCCCCACAAAAAAAGGCTCAGCCCCACCATCTCTGTCATCCTCCTTGCCAGCCCCGTCCAGGCTGCCGGAGCCCCCGCCTCTCGTTCCCGCCTCCAGGGTGCTGTAAGCTCACAGTTCCAGAGGAAGGGGCTTCTGTGCTTCTTACAAGAAATTATTATTATCTTTAAACAGAGAAATGAACATAAAATGACATTTAATAGTGGATTTAGTAAGCGCATGTTTACTCAAGTGCTCCAACTGGAAGCTTTAAAAAAGAAAAAAATGCACAAAGAGCAGTTAGACGGCCCTAATCACAATCATTGTGAAAGATGGCTGTCCAGATGGGCAAAATCGTGCATTCAAAGCGCAAGTGCCAGGAAAATACTTGATTTTCCAGGGGGCAGGAAAAACTGGAACAATTGCGAGAGTAAGCCTGCTTCAGCACGGGAGATGGATTGACACATGTGAATATGAAACTTACACATGTGAGGGAACAGCGGCGAACCCTGATCAAAAGGACCATGTGACCGCAACCTTAGCTGGCTCAGGGCATTCGTCCATGTCTGCAGACCATAGCCCTCAGGAACACTGCTTTATCATTGTGCACCCCTCTAGTCCACTATTAATTAGGCGTGTTGTGCTATTCTGGTCCTTTACGCACTTGGATCTCATCCCTGGTTTTATCAGATTTCAACTTGTGACACAATTCCTTGAATTTATCCCTGGCTATAACAGCATCCGTTTATCCCAGGACAAGTGTTGGGCGAAACTGGGGCGACCTCAATGTAATGTGGAAAGAAAAAAAATACCCCAAGATAATTACAAGGGTGAACTTGAGTGTAGTGTAGAATGTAAGTTCGGGGACAGGGTTGAACCAGGTTTTAAGGTCTAGTGTAGAATCACCCTCTGAGGCGCCTACAAGGAATGAACCCAGCCTGATCAAGTTGGACAAATAGCACACATGGCTTGTGAAATGCACATGAGCAGTAAGGCATAATGCAAACAGAAAATCCGAGTTTGAATCTTGAACCCCAGTTGTTACCAAACCATTTATAACAAATGCAATGATGTAAAGTGAGAATCACTAGAAAGCAGAACTCTTACAAACAATGTTCACTCTAAGCTGTGGAGTCTTGTGAGCAAAAATTCTACTTTGTGAGCTACTGGCATTCAAGTTGTGAGCGAGTGATTTGGCTGCTGCATAAGTTAGTTTGCTCTGGAGCCATCCCTTCCTGAGCTGAGACAAGAATGTGTGAGCCGGAGGCTAAACATCTGTGAGCTAGCTTACACTAATTCAGCTTAGAAGGAACACTGCTTACAAAATGGATGGTTGAGAGCTATTTATAGTTTAAACGCTCAGTGTAATTTATTTATTCTTTTTTGGGGGAGAGGAAAAATACAGCTATTGATTATGCTTCAGATTCTGTCTGTGTTAATTGTATCCAGGCATATTTTCATATTAAAGTGCTGTATGTATGTGCTACCGCCGCTGACCTGCTTTTAGTAATGTGACAGGTGACGGGACAGCAGATTTATTCTGCATTATCCATTACAAATGGAATTCAATTATTGAGAATTTGGCTTTTTTTGCCCCCCCCCCGTTTCCCCCCTCCAATTATATCCTCTTAATAGGCAAGCAATTTGTAACTGCCTCACATTTGTCTTCGTTGTTAGTAGTTGATGATCCCACCCAAGTGTCACAGTACCAACTCCTAATGATTGACCGATTCACAAACTCATACTCATCACTTGATTGTCGCACTTAACTGCCTACAGTAATAAGTGTTTCATACTCTCTGTTATTAAAGCCTGCATCAGCTAAGAGCTGCTGTAAGACCCCAGGCAAAGATTCCCTCAAGGCCCTCTTTTATACCATGTAGACTCTGTCCAAACAGCATCTGTTATGTGCTGCCAAGTCACTTCCTTGAGTTATACCGACCCTATGAATTAATGACCTCCATAATGTCTGATGACTAATAGCCACACATAGGTCTTGCAAACTGAGGGCTGCGGCCACCTTGACTGAGTCAATCCCTCTCATGTTGGGTCTTCCTCTTTTCCTCCTGCCTCTAACTTTTCCTGTTACTATTGTCTTTTCCATTGACTCTTGTCTTCTCATGATGTGACCAAAGTACGATGGCCTCAGTTGTCATTTCAGCTTCTAGGGAGCATATGAAAGCATGTGAAAGCAAACAGCATCTGAAAGCAAATGACATAACTTGGTCATCATCATCTCAGCGGGCTCCCCTTCCACACCAGAACTGTTGTCTTCCTGTTCGTCCTCTGTCTGTCTTGGCAGCATGGAATCTCAGCTTCTGGGCATAAGCTGATTGCTTCATCTAAATTAGGAACCATGTATTTCAACTGTCTTTGTTCTTGCCCCTTTGGATCTCTGCTTCAGAGTGGGTGATGTACAGTGGCCTGGAGACTGAACTCGGAATTAGGAAGGTCCTGACTGGTTTGCTTGTTTATAGACCACCTTTCTCCTAAAATAGGATTCTGGCTTGAATCTTGTCTTTACTGTGAATTCAGTATTAGTGACTCACTGCATGGCCTTCAGGCAGGCTTCCTTCCCTCAGCCTCACCTCCTTGTATTGCTAAATGGGGATGATAATAAGATGCCCCTATCTTCTGCCCTGGCGGCCCAGGCTAGCCTGATCTCATCAGATCTTGGAAGCTAAGCAGGGTTAAGAACATAAGAGAAGCCAATGTTGGATCAGGCCAACGGCCCATCCAGTCCAACATTGTGTGTCACACAGTGGCCAAAAATACCAGGTGCCATCAGGAGATCCAGCAGTGGGGCCAGGACACTAGAAGCCCTCCCACTGTTGACCCCTCCAAGCACCAAAAATACAGAGCTTCACTTGCCCCAGAATCCCTATCTATACCTTGTGGCTAATAGCCACTGATGGACTTCTGTTCGATATGTTTATCTAATTCCCTCTTGAAACTGCCCATGATTGTAGCCGCCACCACCTCCTGTGGCAGTGAATTCCAAGTGTTAATCACTCTTTGGGTGAAGAAGTACTTCCTTTTATCCGTTCTAACCCGACCACTCAGAAACTTCATTGAGGGCCCACGAGTTCTTGTATTGTGAGAAAGGGAGAAAAGTGCCTCTTTCTTTACCTGCTCTATCCCATGCATAATCTTATAAACCTTGATCATGTCACTCCTCAGCCATCATTTCTCCAAGCTAAAGAGCTCCAAGCGCCTCAACCTTTCTTCATAGGGAAAGTATTCCAACCCTTTTATCATTCTAGTTGCCCTCTTCTGCACTTTTCCCTATAATATCCTTTTTAAAGTGTGATGACCAGAACTGTACACAGTACTCCAAAAGAGGTTGCATCATTGACTTATATAGGGGCATTATGATATTGGCTGGTTTCAATACCCTTCCTAATAATCCCCAGCATAGCATTGACCTTTTTTTTATTGCAGTCGCACACTGTCTCAACATTTTCAGTGAGTTATCTACTACGACCAAGATCTCTCTCTTGGTCAGTTTCTGCCAGTTTGGACCCCATCAACGTGTCTTTATATTTAGGATTTTTGACTCCAATGTGCATCATCTTGCATTTGGCCACATTGAATGTTGATGCCCACTCACCCATCCTCGACAGATCCCTGTGGAGTGCCTCCCAATCCTCCCTGGTTTTCACCACCCTGAACAACTTCATATCATCCGCAAATTTAGCCACTCCACTGCGTACTCTCAACTCCAAACCATTAATGAACAAGTTAAAAAGCATCGGACTGAGTACTGATCCCTGTGGTACCCCACTGCTTATCACCCTCCATTGAGAAAATTGCCCATTGATACTCACTCTCTGTTTCCTATTAATTAGCCAGTTTTTGATCCACAAAAGGACTTGTCCTTTTACCCCGTGATTTTTGAGCTTACTTAGGAGCCTTTGAGGAACTGTATCAAAAGCTTTCTGGAAGTCAAAGTAAACAATATCTATTGGGTTCCCCTTGTCCACATGTTTGCTCACCCTCTCAAAGAACACTAACAGGTTAGTGAAACAAGATCTTCCCTTACAGAACAGTTTTTGTTCATCAGTGTGCCTACTAATTCTTTCCTTAATAACAGTTTTCACCAATTTACCCGGTATCGAAGTCAGACTGACTGGCCTGTAATTTCCCGGATCTCCTCAGGAATCCTTTTTAAAGATGGGAGTGACATTAGCTGCCTTCCAGTCCTCAGGAATGGAGGGAGATTTTAATGAAAGATTACATATTTTTGTCAGGAGATCCACAAGTTCATATTTGAGTTCTCAGAACTCTCGGATGTATGCCATCCGGGCCTGGTGATTTATCAGTTTTTAAGCTGTCTGTCAGTTGTAGGACCTCCTCTCCTGTCATCTCAATCCGACTCAGGTTCGTACTTGGATGGGTGACCACCATGGAAGTCCAGGGTTGCTACGCACAGGCAGGCAATGGCAAATCACCTCTGTACATCTCTTGACTTAAAAACTATTTGGAGTTGCCATAAAATGGCACTTTCCACCACTATCTTCTGGGATTGTAATAAGAATTACAACATCACAATATGTCTGAAGCCCTGTGAACATTCTGTGTGAATGCCAAGCTGGTTCAGTGTAGTGGTTAGAGGGCTGGGCATATCCAGGTTCAAACCTCCACTCAGTGCTGAAGCTCCCTTGGGTGCCTTTGGGCCAGGCACTCTCTTTCTGCCTAACCCTGCCTCTCAGGAGGCTTGTTATGAGGATAAAATGGAGGGAAGAATCAGGTAGCCACCCGAAGAAGAGCCTCAGAGAAGACATGGTTCTATGCTCCCACGCTTGAGGGGGGAGGGGTTTAACATGGGAGGCTTTAAGCTTGGCCATGGTCGGTTCTCCATTTCACCATTAAGCAGGTACACACAGAGCAGGAAAGCTGCATTCACCAGCCTTCATTCTGGCGGTTTCTTACAGGGTCCTTGAAGGGAGTTACATTTACTCCCTTTCCCTGACCATCTTCACTTACTCCCTTCCCCATGCTCACATTAAGCCTTCCACGGAGCCAGGAAATGTGATACACTCCTGCCTACGACCGCCGAACGGCTCACCACAGTGCCCCTTAAATCTTCCCCTACTTTGGGCCCACCACATGGAGTGTCTGGGCAGCAGAGTCTTTGGGCACACCCTGCTCTCCACCCCCGCCAGCCTCATGGCACGCCTCCCCCACCCTGACTTAGCTGCTCCAGCCCCTAATAACCTGCCTCTTCCTAGCTGGTGTCCTTCCAGCCATACAAATGCTACGGACCTTGACTCTGCAGGAGTGCTGCTCCATGGGCCTCTTAAAGGCACCTCGCGCCACCACCCCACATGGAATAAAGAAATGACAAAATAGATATTACTATTTTCTGGGTGTGGAACAGCGGTCACAGGGTGTGTAGATGGGGGAAATATTTGTGAATTTCCTGCATTGTGTAAGGGGTTGGACTAGATGGCCCTGGAGGTCACTTCCAACTCTATGATTCTATGATCCTGTTGATGCCAACCACAATCTTATTGCTTAACCTCTAACTGCACCTCCGGCTAACTTCACACACGTTAACGATAAATTCTTTCTGGTCAGTCCTCTCATGAAACTTAGTTTTCTTCCAGATGTTCCTCCTTTCTTTGAGATGCAAACTCTTCCAACGCCTGCATGCCTGCATCACAGCTTTCCCTCTCGGCTAGGCTTGGCTACCTGCCGCTAAAAACATCCATTGCTTCTGGGTCTTGCAATATACAGCTACTCTCCCCTTATCTTCTTTCTCACCAAAACCTGCCACCTTCCCGTACATGTCACAGCTGGGTTTCGAGTTATTTATTACCTACTTAAAACATTTATGTCCCCCACCTTTCCATCATAACAGACCCTGGAGGCAGCGGGCAGCAAGTTCAAGACAACCTAGAATAAAAGCCCATCAAACCACCAACTAACACCTTCCTTAAGATTCTGCAGTACTCTCTGAGAGGCCTTGTTCTTTAGAAGCATTCGGATGCTCCGTCTCTGCAGCTCTCTGTGTCCAACACAGCGAGTCTTCCTTGGAATTACATTTTTCTTGGGCCGGTTGATCCATCCCAGTATCACGTGATGGTCTACTTCAAGGGAGGATGGTATAGTGGACTGTAATCTGGAGACGTGGGTTAGACTCTCCACTCCTGTTGGGTGACCTTGGGCCAGTCACAGTTCCTTCAGAACTCTTTCAGCCCCGCCTACCCCACAATCCTCCCTGTTATGGGGAGAGGAAGGAAAGGTGATTGTAAGCTGCTCTGAGACTCCTTAGGGCAGAGAAAAGTGGAGTATAAAAATGAGCTATTCTTCTTTGATCAGATATGTTAGAGGCAGTTTTAAGATTAAAGTATTTGATGTACTATATAACAGTCTGATCTCCACCAGTAATTCCTTCTTTCAGCTTGGCAAGCTAAGACTGGATGGAACCATTTCTGCCTTCTGAAAGAGAGAGAGATTCCTGTCCTCAAACCAGCTACAGATTCCACTTGATCTGGCTGCTGGATTCCTGAAATGTCTTTTTGTACAAGTTCAGTTTGTGCTCCCCTGCAACCCTGGTAGCCAAAGTCTAAGGCTTTGTCACTAGCTTTCCATTTTCCTTGAAATTCTGATTATCCATATCTTCCAGTCGTCTGCAAGGATAGTCAGGAGAATTTGACCTTGTTTTAAGAACAAGCCAAAAAAAGTTCCTTCATTCAAGCTATTCAAAAAGTGCTGGTGTTATTTTAGAAAAAGACAGAGAGAGGACTAGAGGACCAAAGGCTGCCTCTGTATCACTGATCTGAGATCAAGTTAGGCCCCCTAATGGTAGAATAGCACCAGTGGGGGGATCTGGAAGCTCAATCCATTACACCGTAAAGCCACTAAAACAGGAATGGCTCAAACTATGTGCTCTTATTCCTAAAATGGGCCATAGTGCTGGCATGTCACAGGCAATGAATCACACAATGAGGGTTGCCAATCTGCAGGTGGGGCCTGGAGATCTCATGGAATTATAACTGATCTTCAGACTGCAATGATCAGTTGCCCTGGAGAAAATGGCTGCTTTGGAAAATAGCATTATACTCTGTTGAGATCCCTTCCCTTCCCTCCCCCAACCCCGACCTCCTCAGGCTCCACCCCCAAATCTCTAGGGATTTCCCAGCCCGGAACTGGCAACCTTTCCATGAGCTGTAAGTACTCAAGAGAAGAGGGGGCTGAACAGACTGCACTCTTGGCCAGGGATGGGGAAATCCCTCCATCTGATGGGGACCTGCCTCAAGGCAAAGATATCATCTCCAGGTAGTCATCCTGAGGGAACTCTCCTCTGAGGAGCTGCTGCCTCAACAGCTGATCAGTGGCATCCTGGGGTGTCCCAACAGCAGGCGGAACAAGACCTCCACAGTGGCTGAGATGGCTCCTAACTGCTCACACGAGGCCAGAAGTGACAGGAATGTGTGTGTTAGGATTGCTGGCCATGCCTAGCAACTGGCAGGAGGATTGGTGGCAGGGACATGAAGGGGGCGTGGTGTCCCATGAACCTTTATTTCATTTCTGGGAAAAACCTAGAAGTGACAGAGGACAGCTCTAGGAAACTCTATAGTAAAACCATTGAGTTTTCAGTGTTTTCTAGAGCCTACCCTATGTCACTTCTGGCTTTCCCCCCAGAAGTGATGTAATGGTGCACACACTGCTGCTATTTATTTATTTTTCTCCTGCTGCCACTTGAAGCAGCAATGGGACCTCGGGGTGGGATATCACCCACCCCTACTGGGGGACTGGCAAGCCTAGTATGTGTGGCTTTCCATGCTGATTTCAAAGGGGCCTGGGAGGAGGGGTCATAAGGCGTACCTGCCTACCCACTTCAAGCAGTGCAGGAAGGGAGCTGGCAGCAGGATGAAGAGGAACAAGGTGATTGCAAACCTCCTCCCCTCTTCATCTGAAACCACTTTGGGCACTGGACTGAGGACACCAGGGGCCGAGCATGAGGGTTTTTTTTTTGGGGGGGGGGAATCCTGACGCACCCAATTTCTTCAGTTAGAGATGAGGCCAAATTTCCAAAAGCTGTCTGGTTCGGTCCAAATATCGCTCGTGAGAAATTTGCCTGTCTAGAAAATGCATCTGCTGCCTCTCTGGAGTCCTGCTTGATATGGAAAATGAACCTGTTTGTTTTTATTTTCATATCAGCTTCTGCTTTCTTGCACTTAATCGTTCCTGTTAAATCGAACACATTTCCAGCATTCACTTTCCATCAATTGGACTTTTCTGCTAAAAGAAGGTATGGGGGTAATTTCCACCAATTCCATCTTTTTGCTGTAGACTCCTGATTTGCCTTGCGTGCAGTTCCTGAGGAACCCCCCCCCCCGCAGCATTTTGGAGAGTCTACTGAGCTGTGGTAGGGTGGGGGAAGCAGGAGCATTCTGTTTCACTGAATAAAGTGCCTTAATCAAGCAGAAAATCTAGTGTGGATCCAACCCATTATGCACAAATGGCTTATAATTATACATGGTGCAAAATCAACATACCAGTGGCATTATTTACTCGACTGATACCCCACCGGCTTACTCTCTTCCATTTTATCCTCATTACAACCCTGTGAGGTAAGTTAGGTTGAGGGTGTGTGACTGGACATAGGTCATCTAGCAAACTTCCGGCAGACTGGGGATTTGACCCTGGGACTCCCAGATCCTACTCCAACACTGAGAGCCAGTGTGGTGTTGTGAATACAGTGGTGGACTAGGGCCCTGCTTTAACTATTGTGTGAATGATTTCTTATGTTATGTTTTAACTTCTAGTGTGGAATGTTTTAACTTTTACTGATGTTATCTGCTCTGAGCCCGCTTGCCAGGAGGGTGAAATATAAGCCAAAATTAATAATAATAAACAACCCTATGTTGAGCTACACCAGTCAAATGCTGTTGAAATCAGCACTGCACTCTGCACAGGATTGCAGAGGAATAGGTTTGCATAGGATTGCACTGTCAGTCACTTGTGATGCAGAGGTTTAATTGTCCCCACAGGAGGCGACTGAGTGCTGCATCACATGCTCTAAAAGTAAACCACTGGGGCTGCAAGAGTGAAAGGTGATTCCTGTTTTGGTTCAGAAAAGAAGCACAGAGCTACAGCGGTCATGAGCTTAGGAATCACTGCCCTAAACTAAGGCTGTAAGGGCACCTCCTCATTACAGTGGGTTTCTTAAATAATGCATTTTATTATGTTATAAATTGTACTAATGCATACTGCAAACTGTTTTTCCTTGTACGAGAGCTGCCACAAACACCTATGCAGCATAAGCAACATGATACATAACAAACATTATCCCAAATGCAGCTCGGCCAGCTACCAAAAAGCTAATAAAAAATGGCTTGAGTAATTTGTGCAATATATCCTGTCCCAGTAATTAAGGAACAATGATCAATTTAAGCAGCCATTTGTCTTTCAGAAAGCCCTTGGAGGAAGAAAGGAAATGGAATGAGTGTTAACCTCTGTTTCCAGCCTTATGTAAACACTTGGTTAGTCTGGGACTTCAACAGTTTTGCCAATAGTTGGTGACCAGAATATTAGCCGCTGTCAATAGAAATGGATGGTTACGATTTGGAGTCTCGACAGTACTTCAAAACAAAAACAACCCACCTCCCTGAAGAAATCTACACTCAATCATTTCCAGCACATTCAATATGAGGGAAAGATTTAAAGACGTACAGATATAGCTACTGCCTCTTTAATGGGAGCTCTTCTGCCTAGGCTTTTAGGCTAGGGGCAGGGGGAGGGGGAGGAGGCATGGTTTGGTGGAAGAGCATCTGCTTGGCTTGTACAAGGTCCAGGGTTCAATCCCTGGCAATCTCCAGCTAAAATGATCAGGTCATAAGTGATGTGATCAAGGTGTCTCCCCTGCCAGGTAAGTATGAAAATGGTACCAGAAAATCTGGGAACAATTTTTGATGGGTAGAATTATACATAATTTGTTTTTTGGGGACTTACATACAGTAGTCCCTTTATTTGAATATAACAAAATATGGGGACCAGTTTTAGAATTCCTATGTGCTGAGGATGCTGTTCCTACGATGCAAAACAGGTTAGAAGGTTGGCCATTGTGATGTTCGGTTCTGTAACAGATTGCTTATATTAATTTTTTAAAATAAATGCTTTTAAAATGTTTTAGACGTTAACATTACTCTCTTTTAGGGACCAGGCCAAAACCTTTCCTTTTAACTAGGTTTCTAACCAAAGGGGTTTTTTAAATCTTTTTAGCTCTCTTTAGTTCTTGCTTCTAGCCTGAGGACTGCTTTATGGATATTTTTCAGCAGCTCACTGGTTGTTTAATGCTGTTTTTGTGATCTTGGGTTGTATTTTTAACATTGTTAACTGATGTCATTTAAATAAATTAAATTAATCTTTTTTACAAAAGATGTCTGCCTGAGACCCTGGGGAATAGGATTGGCAGCCCCTGGGAGGCACCTGGAGATCTCCTGCTGTTACAGTTGATCTCCAGATGACCAAGACCAGTTCCCCTGGAGAAAATGGCTGCTTTGGAGGGTGGATTATTCTGTGGTATTATTCCCTGCTGAGGCCTCTCCCCTTCCCAAGTCTCACCCTCCCCAGGCTCCACCCCCCAAAATCTCCAGGTATTTCCCAACCCAGACCTGGCAGCCCTACTTAGGTAGCCACTGCTGGGCAGAGTACTGAACTTGATCAACCCAACGGTCTGTCTCTGTGTAAGGCACCCTCATGTACTCCTGAGTGCTCCTTTTCACTGATGTCCCTCATGCCCTCTACAGGTCCAGACAGTCTCTAACACTGCATGAGGGGCTGCAATAATGTCCGGGGGAAATCAGTTCCGGACGAGTGCATGAATGGAGACGCAGAGCTCTTTCGAGAATTTCCCATGAGAATTTCAGAATATTCAGAAGCCATTGTTCCCAGTGATGATAGAAAACGTCATATGAGGCTTTGAGTGGCTGTAACCTGGGAAGCTGCCACTTCAGATCTCTTCTCGGAATCAAGCTCATTGGGCGGCATCAGGCCAGCCACTCTCCCTTAGCCTCAAGTTCCTCGTTGCAATATTCCCAGGCAGCCTACTTTATAAGGCCGTTGTGATGATTACTGTGATGACGAATGTGTAGCGCTTCAAGCACCAAAAGAGCACTATAAATGTTAAATTAATGATATGTCAACACAGACTAGGGTTGCCAGGTCTCCCCGGCCACCAGTGGGGGATGGAGGTAGCATTGCCAAATCCAGGCTGGGAAACCCCTGGAGGTTTGGGGATGGAGCCTGGGGAGGACAGGGACTTCAGAGGGATACAATGCCACAGAGTCCACCCACCAAAGCATCCATTTTCTACAGGGGCCATGATCTCTGTAGCCTGGAGATGAGCTGTAATTCCGAGGGATCCCAAGGTCTCACCTGGAGGCCAGCACCCATAGCACAAACAGACCAATATAACTTCATAAAACCATCAAAACCATTATAGTAACGGTTGTTCAGAAACAGTTGTAACTTAGGGTTGGCTTGGGAAATTCTTGGAGGTTTGAGAGAAGAGCCTGGGGAGGATGGAGTTTGTGGGGGGGGGGGAAGGAGCTCAGCAAAGATGTGACGCCACAGAGTCCAGTCCACCCTCTGAAGCTGCCAACCTCCAGGGATCTCCTGGAGTTAAAACTGATATCCAGACTACAGAGATAAGTTCCCCTGGCAAAAACAGCTACTCCGGAGGGTGGAGTCCATAGCATTGCACCTCACTGAGTTTCCTCCCTTCCTCCTATCTTCAGGCTCTTATCCTCAAATCTCCAGGAATTCCCCAACCTGGAGTTGGGAAGCCGGAAGGAGGAGGTGGGCTGGTACAGAAGTCTTGGGATGGTTCCAAAAAAGCTCACGGGGAGGGCGGTTTTCAAGCCTAATAAATAATAATAATTTTGAAAAGCCCAACTTGTTACTAAGCCAGCTGCGTGGGGTGGGGGTTGACCAACACTTGTTTTAGGCTGAACCCCCCCCTTTTTGCACCTTCTCGCTCATTGATCTCAATTAGGTCTAAACACAAGGAAACTGGGAGCAAAGTTGCAGAGCTGAAGGTTAACCTCAGTACTTTGAAGTTAATCAGGCGACCAAGTGTAGATCTTTGTGTATTCATTTATAAATATGTGCTTCAAGCCTTTTCTTAGAAGACTGAATCAACATTTTTGTTTTTTTTTTTTACCTGTGCGAATGATTCAGGGCAAGCTCGGGCTTTCTCATCTTCAAGTAGCAGATTACAAGCTTTGTTTCAATAAAACTGGCAATACTTGAAATATCTTCCGGAGAGGCTTCAAAGGGCTTCCCTACAGCTGCACCCTTGCTGCAGAGCTGGCAAGAAACAGAAACAAGACACCCTTTACTAGTCTGAAGGTGCAAAGCTTTTCTACAGGTAAACGCCTTTTCCAGATGAGACATAGATGTGTAACCTTTTTAAATTATAAGAACCCATAACATTTGTAGACTTCAGAAATTCAACGCAGTTCACAGATACGTTGCAACTAGGGTTCAAGAGGGGCTTGAAGTGGAGTTGGCAACCAGTTTCGCCGGGGAACGTGGTTGCTTTGGAGTGCGGCCTGTATGGCATTTAGGGATGCCAGCTTCCAGGTGGGACCTGGGGATCCCACAGAATGACAGCTCATCTCGAGACTACCAAGATCAATTCCCCTGGAGAAAATGGCTGCTTTGGAAGGCGGACTGTATGCCATTGCACCCTAATAAGGCCCCTGTGCTCCTCAGGCTGCACCCACACATCTCCAGAAGCTTTGCAGCCTGGATCTGGTAACCCTACTTCCTCATCCCCCAGCAGTGGCCAGGGGTACCTGGCAACCTGGCCTAATGGCCCTGTATCCCACTGAGGGCCTCTGATCCCTGAATTCCACCCCCTCCTGGCTTCACTCCCAAACACCCCTGTAGCTAGGGATTTAGGGGGGGGGGCGCCAGCTAATTAAATCAAAAGCTCCAGGGCAAGGGGGGGTAATGCCCAGTGGCTGCAGCTTTTCTCCTCCTCCCCCTGCAACGGCATGCTTTCCCTGTGGAGCATCCAGCTCCCTCCCTCCCTGAGGAGCTCCAATGCCCCTTCCTGCGTTTGGTGCTGTGGCAGCCTGGCCTCCACCCTCAATACTCTCCTGGGGCTGGGAGAGGAGAGGTGCACAGTGGCTGGGCTCAGTGCTCCGGAGCACAGCTGGACATGCCCGGCCTGGGCCAGGGGAGGCGCCCACCTGCCTTGCCTTGCCCTGCTGCTGGCAGGTGGTGCGGGATGGAGGCTTCTCCCCCCCCCATTCTTTCTCGCTGCCTGCCTGGGCCACTCTGTCAGCCTAGCCTCGCTACTGCTGCTTGTGCTGCCGCTGCCTCTGAAGTCACCGCCCTCATTGTGAGGGGGCCGAGGGAGATGGGGAGTTGAGGGTTTGGGGAGCAGGGACCATAGAGAGCCCTAGGGGGCAGGCCCTGTGGGCCTAGGGTTGCCAGGTCTGGGTTGGAAAATACCTGGAGACTTTGGGGGTGGATCCAGAAGAGAGCGGGGTTTGGGGAGAGGAGGGGCCTCAGCATGGTACAATGCCATAGAGTCCACCCTTCAAAGCAGCCATTTTCTCCAGGGGAGCTGATCTCTGTCAGCTGGAGAGCAGTTGTAAAAGTGGGAGATCTCCAGGCCCCACCTGGAGCCTGGCAACCCTATGTGGGCCCCATGGTGGCTACAGGCCTACCCCCAAATCTCCAGGAAGTTCCCAACCCAGAGTTTCAGTGGCTCACAAGAAGAAAACTGGGGCCTTCAGAAAATGCAGTATTTTTTCCTACTGAAAACGGTCACTGAGTGCAAAAAACCCCCTGAATTCAGGCACACATTGATTTATCCCAAAGTGGACTCTTTGTTTACAAGTGAGCACAAGCAACATAAACAGTAGCTTTCTCTTATTTATTTTATGTCTTTGAATGTAAGAAAGTACTGGGAGTTAGAGCGGCATTTAGCTGCTGAAAACAGGAATGAATGAATGTTCCCTATTTGGTTTCTCTTTATGTTCCTTTATATTTTTGATTCTCCACTTTTCACCATTGGTTTCATAGATTTGTTTGCATTGTGTATGCACTTTGTATGGATTTTATATGCAATTTATATAGTATTTATATATGCCATTTATACGTATAATATACATATAACTCTGATTTATGGACACACAAATAGCATGGGAAACAGCTAAAAAAAAATTAGTTTGAGGGAATGGAAAATGGTGTGAATAGAAAGAATCACCAGTCTGAACAATGCCAAGGGAGAAGCAAAACCAAAATGAGGATTTTCAGATCTAAGCTGCAGAGATGAGATATTTAAAGTCACCCCTTCTTGAAGGACATCAGTTCTAGCTATTTTATTTTTATTTACTTCTCTTCTCAGAATTAGTTAGCTATTTACTCCTTTACCTTTACTAACAGAGTCCTTGCGAGTGAAGGCAGCATGGCATGGTCCCGATATTGTCAGATCTCATTAACAATGCTGTTTTCTCCACGCCGCCGACTACCTTTCTACAGATCACACCTAATCCCATCACACCTTCTATTGCCATTTGCCTGCTGATGTCATTTGCCATCTGAAATCCCTCCACTCTCCAAGATCTAAGGACAGATGGATCCACATTCTAGCTGTACCTGAAGAAGTGAGCAGTGACTCACGAAAGCTCCTGCCCTGCCACAAATTTTGTTAGTCTTTAAGGTGCTACGGGACTCTTGCTCTTTTCTACCTGTCGGCTCTCGGAAGCCAAGCAGGGTTGATACTTGGGTGGGAGGCCACCAAGGAAGACTCTCTGCAGAGGAAGGCCATGGTCAACCACCTCTGCTTCCCACTTGCCTTGAAAGCCCCTGGCTGGGGTTGCCATAAGTCTAAGCCAAGCAGGGTTGGCACTCGGATGGAAGACCACCAAGGAAGACTCTCTGCAGAGGAAGGCCATGGTCAACCACCTCTGCGTCTCACTTCCCTCGAAAGCCCCTTGCTGGGGTCGCCAAAAGTCGGCAGCAACTTGACAGCACTTTACACACAACACAGTCATTTCTCTGCCCACCCACCCCTCCCCCCTTCTCCCAAACACTTCTTTTCTAAAAGTAAATGTTGGCTCAGAAGAATCTCTACTTTCACAAGGGATGGTTAACGTCAGAAAGAAATATTCTGGACAAAGTCATGGATCAGCTTGCTTCAATAAGGTTATCTTGATAGATGCTGGAATGATTATCTAGATCTCACAGTGGTCCGGATTTCACTGGACCTGGATCCTACAGAGGATATGCAGGTGGAGGTTTCTCCACCATCCCCTTCTTCAGGCCTTCAGTGACACTTGAAAGGGCATTGCCAGGGTCAGGTCAGGGGGTTGCACAGAGGAGAGGAACTGAGCAAGACTGCCCTTTCTTTGGTCTTCCATCAGCAGAATGACTCCAGAATCCAACCTACTATAAGAGGCAGCCACTTATATCTTCTTCAAAGCCCCTGTTTCTATTTAAATGGGGCATGGTGGGTATCGGGCAGAAATCCAGGAGTCAATTGTGGAACTTCCTGCCACAAGATGAGGTGAGGGCTACCAACTTGAAAGGCTTTAAAAGGGGAGTAGACAACCTCACGTAGGATGGCTACTAGTTATAATGGGCATCTACTCCCTCCAGTATCGCAGGCAGTGTCTGTGTGTAAAGTGCCGTCAAGTCGCAGCTGACTTATGGTGACTCCAGCAAGGGGCTTTCCAAGCAAATGAGAAGCCGGGGTGGTTCACCATTGTGCTCTTCTGCAGAGTCTTCCTTGGTGGTCTCCCTTCCAAGTACCAACCCTGCTTAGCTTCCGAGATCTGATGAGATTGAGCTATATTACGCCACCTTCCCTTCCACCAGAGGCAGTGTGCCTCTGTATCTCATTTGCTAGGGAGCACAGCCAGGAGAATGTTGTTACAGCCATCTTGCTTGTGGGCTTCCTAACAGTGGCTGGTCGGCCACTGTTTGAACGGAATGCTGGACTTGATAGGTCTTTGGTCTGATCCAGCAGGGCTCTTCTGATGTTTCTAAGACATTCTGCTTACAAGCGAATGGGGACTTCGAGTAATCCCTCTTCTCTGACACTCTGCTAGATTTTTATGCAATGGATTCTCATTGCTGGTTCACTAAGAACTGGTACAAGATGGGCCTGCATATGTAAAGAGCCTGAATTGAGGAGGTAGTCACTGCTTTCTATAAGACATTAAATGGCATATTAGAGTGAGGGAAAATTAGGGAAAAAATCCTGGGACCATTTAGAATCATTTTCTCCCAGTGGCCAAACTGAGAGCTTTATTTGCATATCCCTTAGTCACTGAGAAGGGTCATGCCCCAAGAAATAAAAATCTCCAAATACTTTTTTACGATTCCTCCCCAATAATAATAGAGGAGATTCAGATTAAAATAGGCTGCCTTAATCCACCCATCACAAGAGCTGAGGAAGAATATAAGTACAGAAATAATAAAAAAGAGTCATTTCTGGTCTTAATTCTCAGTTAATGGAAGGAAATCCTTTTTTGTCTGCATAAAAAGTGGCCCGCAGAATGCTTAAAAAGGAAGAAATAGGCTTGTTTTCATATTTCACTCTTATTCTTCTTCCATGGAATTTAATATAGAATAATCACCTTATTACTGCCTGCTTTAAATGAGTTCTGAAATTCTAATGCAAGGCTAAGGTTCTCTCTTCGTTTATAAAGAGCAGTTTAAGCAGTTCTGCAGGAAGAGAGTAATTTTCTCGCTATATCATATCTCCTTTCTGTAAGCTCAGCGGTTGCAGCAGGAAGTGTTGCTAGAAGGAGGATGGCGGAGGGTGAGAGGTCCCCCCAAAGTCTCGCCAATCTGTGCAAAGAAGAGGCCACTTAATTCAGGACAACGGCTCCCCCCAATTGCTTACTTTCAGGAGTTGCTATAGAAGTCAGGAGTGCTTCATGGAGGTGGATCCAATCCAGCTAAAATTACTCAGAGCCACCTCTGAGTTACAAAATACCTGGAGATTTTGGGGATGGAGCCTGAGGAGAGCAGGGTTTGGGGCATAATGCCATAGAGTCCAGCTTCCAAAGTGGCCATTTTCTCCAGGTGAACTGATCTCTGTCACCTGGAAATCAGCTGTAATAGTGGGAGATCTCCAGCCACCACCTGGGGGTTGGTAACCCTGCTCAGAGCACATATTTCTGGGAGAAAAGCAGCTCAACTGTGAGCAGGTAAAGGTTAGTAGCCTTCCCCACCTCTGCCGCTACTTCACTGCAAACTATAAAGTGCAAAATGTATATCTTTACAAGATTTATACCCTAATCTGTCTAATAAAAAGAGTATTTAGGGAGAATTACAAAGGAAAATCTAAATAAGATGAAAATGTCCTCCCGATCTGAATGAGGGCAGGGAGCATGCTCCTCACTTTGAACTGGCTTTATGATGCTACCATGTAGCCAAATCCGCCTCCCCTGCACTGTGGTCCTGATTTGAGCCTCCCATGGCAGCTGTTTGCAAGAAAACTATGCTGAAGGGTCTGATCACAGATCTATCAGTGTCTCATCTGGTTTGGTTTTAATAAGCCATTAAAATTCTCAAGTGCAGAACCAGACCAGGGGAGTATGAAAAAGTCCCAGGGAGTGCTATTTGGCCTAGCCCTAGTCCATCACATTTGGCATGGTGACATCACTTCAAGATATTTGCTGGATGCGATATTGTGCCCATTCCAGTGGCAGTTCAAGCAACTCTTCAACACTGTGAACAACCTAAATGGGAGTAGGGAATTAGTGACCACATGTGTTCATGACTCACCGCCAATATCCACCCTCAAATAATATCATTTTGGAGGTCGACAGCGCTGCTTCCTTCACAATTGTTTGGAAGGCATTAATGAGGAACAAAGGAGTTTCTGCCAATCCTAATTAATATCTTTTTTATCACACATTTGAGCCGTGAAGGAGTCAGAGCCCCCCCTCCCCCAAACGGCTTAAAATAAATAGGGGTGGGGAGTAGAAAGCAGAGTCAGTATAACCACACCTTGGTTACTACCCTCTACTGATCTGTAGGGAGGTAAGCGGAAAGTGTTTTGCTTCATTATGACTTATAGGTAAAAAGAATAACAGGTGAGAGGTGGAATGAACCAGAATATTTTCCCTCTGCTACAGTTCCCTGAAGATCAGCCACCACTTGTCTTAGCTAAGAGCACGGGACGGGCAAGTTGAGAAGTCCTTAATTTAAAAAATCTCCCATCAGCCACAAACTAGGTAGCATTAGGCAAGCCACTATTCTTTCCCACCTCAAAACTTCTCACATAGCTCATCCTTGCTGAGTACAATATATGGAACGGTGGCTAACGTATCTAAGATGTTTTAAAGATTACTGAGGGCCAACTTGGGTATGATAGAATTATGAATTAGAACCTCTACAGAACCAGGGTAGGCAGCTGGGGCGGGGGTTTCAAAACACCATCTGAGCTGATAGGACAAGGGAACTGGACTCTCCCACTTCCTGTACTACCCCCTGTGAAACATCGTTTTTAAAGCCTTGTTTCTTCCTGTTGGGGTCTTGAGAGGCCATTTGGTGTGAGAGCCAGTTTGGTGTAGTGGTTAGGAGTGCGGACTCTAATCCAGGAGAACCGGATTTGATTCCCCATTCCTCCACATGCTGCTGGAGGACCTTGGACAAGCTACAGTTCTCTCAGAGCTGTTCCCTCAAGAGCAGATCTCTCAGAGCTCTCTCAACCCCACCTCACAGGGTGTCTGTTGTCGGGAGAGGAAGGGAAAGGAAGCTGCTCTGAGACACCAAGTGAAGGGTGGGATATAAATCCAATCTCCTCCTCCTCCTCCTCCTCCTTCTTCTTCTCCCCCAGCCTTTTCTAGAAGAAACATAACTTTACAAAGAAGTTTGGGAGGAAAGCCTTCTGCTCCCCTTCTTTCTACCTACCCAAGCAGTCTCTTAAATTCTCCCTCCCTGCTTTCCAGGGATTCCCAAGACCCAGGATGACTCATGCCAAGTTGCATCAGTTTCCTGTCTGAGACGGCATCCGTGAAGTGCCTAGAAGTGCTTGAAATATGCGATATAAATGCTTAATATTATTACCTTTTTACTTTATCCCACCCTTTCCAGGAGAAATGGTGGGCTGTATATGACATTCTTCAGTTTAAAATTCCCACATCATCTTGTTACAGGTAACGGCCATAAATCAGAGAGTTCATTGCTTGTAACTTTACTCTTGCTACCATACATATCCATTGAAGTGTCTCTATGGGGAAGACATAGTATATGTGACTAAGAGAAAGAATTATATTCTCACACCTCAGCGAGCACAAAGGTACTGTCATCAGGCTGGGTAATTTTTTTTGGGGGGTGCATAGTAATACTTTCCTACAGAATAGGTTCTGCTGTGACCTCTCTAAAATTTATAGGTTCTGGAGAACTGGGGACTCTCTCAGAGCTGGGAGCTTTTAGATGTTAAGAAAAAAGGAGTGATTTGGGATGTATACATTATAGCCTAACCACTGAATCCTTTTGAAAAATACAAAATGATGATGATGATGATAAATAATAACAATAGCAGCTTGCTGTGCTGGTAGGCTTGTGTGTTCCAGTGAAGGAGACGGCTATGCTATCACCAGCAGGGTCTCCTATGGTAGACAGGCCTCTGCTAAGTAGTCAAATTAAAAGCATTCAAACCCCTCATTGACTGCAGTGAGGAAATTGAATTCAAAGTCTGTACTTGCTCAGTTGTCACCCAGGTTAACACGGACCACATCAGAGACTGGTGTTCCTGGATCCTTTGTGAGAAATGGACTACAGGACACAGGCTTTTCTGTTGAGCAACGAGGGGAGAGGCCTGTTGTGCTACTGGAAACAGGACTTCTATGAAGCAACCAGAACAGGAACCTGATCGGCTATTGGAAAACCCACAACATCGGGGGGGGGGAATGGTCTTGAGAACAAAACAGAATCATCATGTAAAGTTATTCTGAATCAAGGCCTGAACAGCATGGGTATTTGAAATGAATGTTTGAAATATGGAAAGAAAAGTCTCCCGATTCTACCATCACTGAACAGCAACTAGCAGATCAATGCTATTTTATCATGGAAAACAACATTTTCACAGCAACAGAGCAAGATGAAATAAGGAACAACAGCCGCTCAAAGGAAGAACATGAAGCGCAAGGAATAAATGAAACCAACCAAGAAATAGGCCATAGAAATGAAGTTGCTCTTGAAAATCCACAAATTAAGAGGGAGATATTGACAAAACATCATTAGCTGACCTTTGTATGGGAAGAACTGAAGGCAAAAATCTTATTAACAGCATATTAACAGCAAAGCAGACAGACAAAGATTACCTGTGCTCAGAACAATATCAAAGAAAGAACTTGCAAGACTCATGTATAGTGCAGCAGTTGTAGTAACAAGAGAACTAGTAATGGACATTAAGGAAAAGGCAGTTAAGGATTTTAAGGCAAAAGCAAACTGGCAAATGAGACTGGGGAGAAAATCAATGAATGCCACTCAGACTTATGTGACTTAAAAGAATTAAAAGAAAGGAAACTCAAGAATGAAAGAAGAAAAGCAGAAGAATTATCAGTTAGATATAAAAACATTAGCCCAAGCTGCAGAAGAAGTTAAAGAATTGTTAGTTTTCCCTCTAAGCTGAGTTAGTGTGAGCTGGCTCACAGTTTTTTAGCCTGTGGCTCACACATTTTTGTCTCAGCTCAGGAAGGATGTCTCCAGAGCTAACTAATTTAGGCAATAGCCAAATTGCTCACTCACAACTTTAATGCCAGTAGCTCACAAAGTAGAATTTTTGCTCACAAGACTCCACAGCTTAGAGGGAGCACTGGACAATATCCAAGAAGATCAAGAGGTAAAACAATAGGATCCGGCAATACAGACAAAACTTCAAGTTCCAGACTAACCAATGACAGTTCTACAAATCACTAGAGGGAGATGAAAAAGTAGAAGTAAAACCAGACAAAGAAAATACAACAGCCTTCTGGAAAGAACTCTGGGAAGACTCAAAAGAATATAGTAAAAAAGACACCTGGATCACAGATGTGGAAAAAAAACTGAAATGAAAGCAAATGGAGGATCTTACAATAACCCTGGAAAGCTTGCAAAAACAATTGAAGAAACTGAAAAACTGGACAGGACCATGGATATTGGCTTAAAAAGTTGACAAGTCTTCATCCACGATTGGTGCAACAGCTTAATGATGTGCTCTGTTCCAAAGCAGTAGAAGACCAACATCATTTCCTTCTTTGATAGAGTGATGAGCTTACTGAATCGACGGAATTTTGTCTATGTTGTTTCCCTGGATTTCAGTAAAACTTTTGACAGGATTCTTCATGATGTTCTGATGGGTAAACTAGAGGACTGTGGACTGGACTCTAGGATGGTTAGGTGGATAAGGAACTGGCTGGAGAACCACACTCAAAGAGTTGTTGTCAATGGCATTTCATCTGAATGGAGGGAGGTGTCCAGTGGGATGTCACAGGGCTTGGTTCTGGGCCTGGTACTTTTCAATATTTTTATAAATGATCTGGATGAGGGTGTGGAGGGGCTACTCGTTAAATTTGCAGATGACACCAAATTAGGAGGAGTAGTAAAAACATCAGAAGATAGAGATAGAATTCAATGAGATCTGAACACATTGGAAAACTTTTTTCCCCACCATAGAGACCAATGGAGGGAATAGGGGCAACCTGTTTGGGGGCCCATAGAATTGGATCCCCTGGTCCAATGTTCTTGAAACTTGGTGGGTATCTTGGGGAGAGGCTCCATCCCTGTGAGTTTGGAGCCTCTCCCTCAAACCCCTCCCCTCCAGCCCCCAGAATATACCCTAAGTTTTCACCATTGACTTCAATGGCCCATAGGATATAATGGGGCCGAATTGCCGCAGAATTTCTTTCATTCCCTCCTTTCCTTCTCTCTTTTTCCTCTTTCCCTCCTTCTTCTCTTCTTTCTTCCTTTCCCACCTTCTTCTCTTCTCTTTTTACCTCCTTTCCCTGTTTCCCTCCTTCTTCCCTCTCTTTTTTCCCTTCCCTTTCCTTCTCTTTCTTTCCCTCTTTCCTTCCTTCTTTCCTTCTCTCTACTCTCTCTCTTTCCTCCTTCTGTGGCCCAACTCTCAGGAGAAGGAGTTTAAACTTTAAACCCCTTCTCTCTTAGCTCCCCCACCCAGACCAGCTGGGGAAGGGAAGGGGAGGCTTTTGAAGATGCCTCCCCCCCCTTTTGCTTCCCCTTCTGACATCACTTCCGGTGATGTCAGGGGGCATGGCATATGCTAATAGCCTAATAGCTCATTAGCATACCATATGCTAATGAGCTCCTGCAGCTGTTTTTCTACAAAAAGACCCCTGAGGGTAGAACAACATACTATGTAGTACTGTTCAGATATAAATCCTATTTTATTCAAAGGGATTCACCCCCAGGGAAGTGCTCTTAGAATCACACAGTAGGTATACGTCCATGATCCACTGAAAGGATGGTTTTTGTTCTTACAAAACTGAGCTCCTGGGCCTGCAGTTTGAAGAACTGGGTGGGGAGAGGAGATATTGAATCATTTCCCCCTCACTCCAATTCCCCACAGAAGGTTATGCAGTGTTCCTTCTAATTCCCGCCCCCCTACTGATTGGAGCAGTTCACCTCCTGAGCAGAATATAACTGCTGTAATCTGAGAATGGACGATGGGCAGTGCAAGACCCTGTGCGGCTCCAGACTGCTGCTGAACGGGGCTTCCTGTGTTAATGAGCAGCCACTCATGTGCACAGCTTAGAGGGAAAACTGGTTATCACTCCAAAGTGGCCTTTAGCCCCTACTGAAGTGGTGGGGAGTATGCCTGCCTGTATTGTTTCCCCAACTGGTGGTAAAAGGAAGTAGATGGGAGTGATTTTTTGCTGAGAATACGAGCCACAGGTTCAAAAGCCTTTTCTCCTGTGCCAGGCCCCTAACATTGCAGCCTCATCAGCCACATTTTATAAAAACAACCTCTCCTCCACCCCTTTAAAAAATCACAATGCTACACAATATGTAAATCTTCCTTAGCACGTCCAGTTGCAGCTCAAGGATGAGACAGGATACAATGCTTTCTTAAGACAAAGAGGGAAGCAGAATACTCATGTTCGTTGTAGCTAGTACGGCCAGCCTTCAGGTGGGGCCTGGAGATCTCCCACGATTATAACCCACCTCCAGTTGACAGAGGGCAATTCTGCATCTAGCATTTGCTCCATATTTTCTCATCTGGGAGGAAAAAGTGCAGCTCAAAACCACATTCAAACACCCCGGGGCAATGCCTTACTGACTGCAAAGTCACCCCTGATTGGCCATTAAATGGACATAAATCTATGCAGAAGGTAAAATAAAATCCGACAATCAAAGAACATGAAAGCGGCAGGGAGTTTGGAAGCTGCTATAAAACCCAATAATCAAAGGAAGTGATTATTGTGCAATACAGAGGGGAATTTCTGTTCCAATGTGTGTTTCATAAAACAACAGAGGGAAAAGCCAATGCAGAATCAGCCAGAGATCGGTTGCTGTGGAGGAAATGACTGCTTTGGATAGTGGACTCTGGCATGACACTCTGTGTACAACCATCTCCCTCCTTCCAGAATTTGTAACCATCGCTGGCTTTGTGAATGACAAAATACACCCCTTCCAAACCAGTGTTTGGAGCAGAATGATTTCAGGAAGTGCCTCATAAGGGAGGCTACTTCTGGGAATGCATCTCAGAATTTGGCAAGCCACCCGCTGCTGCTTATTGCTGTTATCCCCTGAGGCGTTCATCTAAGAAATACTGTAATGTACTAGATACAGAGCAATCTCTTAGACTAATAGTATTACATATAAGCTGTTCAACCTCGCTTTCCAGGCAAAACAACAGGAAACCAGTATGATAAGGGACTAGTTAACGACAACATGGTTTTAAATATATTGAGTTTTCTTTAAAAGGCAAAATAAGAACAAATTGGCTCTCTGTGCTATCGCTTTTCACCGCCCGATCTTTCTTGCTTCCTTATTCAATTCGATTTTTTAGTGACAACTTGGGATATATTTTCAGCTGAGCGAGCGGGAGTTCTCTCTCTCTCTCTCGCTTTTTTTTTTTTTATTAAAAAAACCCCCACCACCCTGCCTATATTGTTAATGAGCGTTGTGTAAATAACTTCCTCCTCAATGTCTTGAAATTTTCATTTCATGTTAATTCAATACTAAATCTGCATGCAGCTGTCATCCAAGTGGAGCTAAATTTACTAGCCTTTATGCGAACTGCTCTGCAATCGCTGTCATTGAGAGTTTTATTGTTCGGTGCGTTTTGAGGCCCTCCCAGTGAGGTAGGTAGGCATCTCATTGGCAAAAAAGCCAGGGAGATACAGTAACGTCTACACTCGGATCATAAAGCCATCCCTGGCACGGGTGGGGGGGAGCTGTGCTAAGTAGGCCTTTTGCTTATGCTGGAAACATGGGCTTTCTTTGAAAAATCGAGAGGCAGCTGTTGCTATGTCAGAGTCATTATCCTGAGAGCTATTTCAGAGAGTCTAAAACCGAATGCTGCAAGAAGCAAACGATGCCTGAAAGCAACCCAGTCGCAAGCTGTCCATTTGCAACTAGCAAAGGGCCTGTTTGCTCCTGTAGTGGAGTGCCAACTGAGGATATCCACGGAAGCCCTGTCGACAGGATCTGCAGCTCTGGCTTGTCACGATCATGGAAGCTGCAGCTGGGACTTTCATGAGTCAACATGTCTAAAACTATATTGCTCCATGCCACTAAACTACTTGCGTAAGAAGATGGAAGGGGTGGCGAGCTGGGGATTTGACCGTTTGGCATGAATACTACAGCACCTTTGCACGCCCCAAAGAGTCTCAAGTGGACTGGAGAAAGAGTGCAGACAGATGTCACACCTGTTTGGTGAGCCAGGTTGATGCAGTGGTTAAGAGCACGGACTGTAATCTGGGAGAACTGGGCTTGGTTCCCCACTTCTCCACAAGTCAGCCACAAGTTCTTTCAGAGCGGTTCTCTCAAGAGCAGTTATTGAAAGAGCTCTCTCAGCTCTCTTCTTCTTCGCTGATTTTCGAAAGCACCCTCACTGCATTCATGCAAATAATCGTACTGTAGCTAGCACTGGCTTTCAGGAGTTCAAAGCATGTCATGTGCACACTCCCATTTAGGTTGGGTCAATTTTGTGATCCCTTTATTATGGCTGGGGACTGAAGCCAAGAAAGAGTGACTAAGGCCACTTGGTAAGTTTCTGGCAGAGCTGAGAATCCAACCAGGGACTCCCTGATTCATAGTTCCCACATTCCCCCAGACCAGCTATTTGCCCCACTGTCGGGAAATATGCAGCTCTAGGGTTGCTAAAGGAATGGAGGGGGAGAGGCTTAATCCCTCACCTTCTACTACCATGGCCCTGATCTGAACTAGGGCAGGGTTTTGCTTGTTATTTTCCACTTAAACTGCTTGGGAGACTCATTCACAGATCTCCCAGTGTCTCATCTTGTGTGATCCTCAGCGAGTATACTATACTACACTGTGTGTGCATATATGTGAAGTGCCATCGAGTTGCAGCAGACGTATGGATGACCTCATAGGGTTTTCAAGGCAAGAGATGGCCTGAGGTGATTTGCCATTGCCTGCCTCTGCATAGTGACCCTGGTATTCCTTAGCGGTCTCCCATCCAAGTATTGATAAGGGCAAACCCTGCTTAGCTTCCAAGATTTGATGAGACTGGGTTAGCCTGGGCTATCCAGGTTAGGGTATACGACACTGTACTACATACTAAATACAGCTTTTTCTTTATAAGGATGAGTTCAGTTGGAACCCCCACCTCCCACTGCTGTAAGCTTGCTGTAGAACCCATCTGTAGTCAGCACTGACTGGCTAGCACCCAGAACGTAGACACCTCCCTGCCATCCTTATAGTAGTTTTGCAATTGTTTATTTAAAAAAAAAAAATAGGGGAAGGATGAATTGAAAAATAAATGGACATGACTCTACAAATTTAACTTTTTCTCTACTGGCATGCAGCCGGGGGAATCAAGACTCAGTATTCATCTTGATTGTATTGCAGGAAGCCAGGTGGAAGCCAACTTCCAGCATGGTAGAGAAACCAACTCTGGTTTTGTTTTTTTAAAATGTCAGTCTTCCCCCCTAAGTATGCATAGCATCGCTCCCTCGAAAACAGAATCCACCTTCAGCATCTGGGAGGGGGACAGGTGACCGCTCCAAACGAGTAAAGAAATAATGAAATAAAGTAATGAAATAAAGCACAGGGCACCTAGGGTGGATTCTAGGCAACTTGCCTCCAGGAGCTCCTATGCGTGGGCTGGGTGTGGCTAGGGCTGAAGAAGCTCTCTTCAAGATCAGCTTTCCAGGTTCCGAATGGCACTCTGCCTGCATCTGAGTTCCCCCATTGGTGTAATGTACAGAAGGCCACGAAGAAGAAAGTCACAGTGACACTTTTCCACTCACTGCCATTGCCCTCGGATACAATCTGCAGTGTTTCATGCTGGAAAGTGGCACACTGTGTGGTTCTTTCCCCCCAGCTGCTGTTAGGTGCACAACCAGCTCTCCTCCTCCACTACTTAAGCCGTGCCATAATATACACAGGCAACATGGGGAGCATTGTTCCAAATTGCTGCTGTCACTGCTCAGCAGCAGAAAGCTAGCAATCTCAAATGCATTATGAGCAAACAATCAAACAAAAAAAAAGGAAGAAAAACACCCCATCCTGAATAGAGCACAAAAACCTCAGTGCATCCTCCCCCCTACCTTTCATTGTCTCTCTCTCAAGAGCATCTCTCCCTGCTCCCCCCACCCATGCTGGTTTTATACTTATCTTGCCATTGTTCATCCTTTGACACTGTAAAATAACAAATGGCTCTAGTAACAGCTGTCACAATGTCCTGCCAGTGTGTCTCTGTGTGAATCACTAAATGGGAATAAAGTGCTTTAATAACACTCCCCCCTTCCTGTCCCCACAGATAAAGTTCCTCTCAAATCAGTCCATGAACTTTCCTGCTTAGCGAGTCTATTTCTCTGGTCCTCTTCAAAAACATGACCAATTTGACTAGAAGGACCTCCTCGTCCTGAAATGGACCACAAACAGGGCATGCTCACCATAATTGCTAGACAGATTCATGGAGGATAGGTCATAGAATCATAGAATGTTAGAGTTGGAAGGGACCTTGCAGGTCATCTAGTCCAGCCCCCTGCACTCTGCAGGAGCATAGCCAAAAGATAGCCCTACATACCTACAACATACCCAAAAGATGGTTGTCCAGCCTCCGCTTGAAAACATCCAGGGAAGGAGCATCCACCATCTCCTGAGGCAGACTGTTCCACTGCTCAACCACTCTTACAGTTAGGAAGTTTTTCCTGATATCTAGCTGGTAACGACTACCTCGTAATTTCCACCCATTAGATCTAGTCTTGCAATCCGGAGCAAGAGAGAATAGATCTGCTCCATCTTTTACATGATAGCCCTTCAAATTCTTGAAGACTGCAATCATGTCCCCTCTAAGTCTTCTCTTTCCCAGGCTAAACATACCCAACTCCTTCAGCCTTTCCTCATGAGACTTGGATTCAAACCCTCTCACCATCCTGGTTGCCCTCTTCTGGACATGCTCAAGCTTGTCAACATCCTACTTAAAGTGTGGTGCCCAAAACTGGACACAGTACTCCAGGTGAGGCCTGACCATAGCAGAATAGAGCGGAACTACCACCTCCCGTGATCTGGACACAATGCTTCTGTTAATGCATCCTAAGATTGCATTAGCTTTCTTCACAGCCACATCGCACTACAGGCTCATGTTGAGCTTGTGATCAACCAGAACACCTAGATCCCTTTCACATGTGCTGCTGTGAAGCCAAGTCCCTCCCATTCTATATCTGTGCCTTTGATTTTTTGTGTCCAGGTGTAGGACTTTGCACTTATCTCTATTGAATTTCATTTTATTTGCCTCAGCCCACTGTTCCAGCCTATCTAGATCATTTTGAATCCTGACTCTGTCTTCTTTAGAATTAACAATCCCACCCAGCTTTGTGTCATCTGCAGATTTGATAAGCATCCTCTCTTTGTCTTCCTCCAGGTCATTTACAAAAACACT
This sequence comes from Gekko gecko, assembly GCA_029375565.1. Lineage (NCBI taxonomy): Eukaryota > Metazoa > Chordata > Lepidosauria > Squamata > Gekkonidae > Gekko > Gekko gecko. The sequence goes on along the minus strand of JAPDNY010000008.1, from coordinate 133,023,647 downwards.
GAACAACACTGGGCCCAGGACCGAGCCCTGTGGCACTCCACTCGAGACTTCCCTCCACGTAGATGCAGAGCCATTTACGAGCACTCGTTGGGTACGATTTTTCAACCAACCACGAATCCGTCCAATGGTTGCTCTATCCAGACCACACTTAACCAGCTTATCCTCAAGGATATCATGAGAAACTTTGTCAAATGATTTACTGAAATCTAGATACACTATATCCACAGCATCGCCAGAGTCAACCATTTTAGTAACTCTGTCAAAAAAGGTCCATCAATGGCTACTAGCCATGGTGACTAAAGTGGGGTTGCCAGCTCCAGGTTGGGAAATACCTGGAGATTTGGGGGGTGGAGCCTGAGGAGAATGGGGTTTGGAGCGGAGAGGTACTTCAGCAGGATATAATGCCATAGAGTCTACCTTTCAAAGTGGCTATTTTATCCAGGTAAGCTGATCTCTGTTGCCTGGAGATCAGCTGTGATCTCAGGAGATCTCCAGGTACTACCCAGAGGTTGGCAACCATAGACTAAAGGAAAGCAACCATCTGAATCCTAGTGCTAGGAGGCATCATCAGAGGAAGGCCTTGACCTCTATGCCTGTATATTGGCCACCATGCGAAACAGGATGCTGGACTAGATGGACCACTGGTCTATTCCAGCAGGGTTCTTCTAATGCTCTTATTGCAGTGCCTTCCCAAAGTGGCTGTTGTGGCTTGGCAGGAGCTCTGCCTACAGCAAACTGCATTCTCCTCAAGGACATAACTTGACTATTTCTAGGGGGGGCGGGGAGGCAGTGGCAGATGTGAGGTATCATAACACCCATGCAGTCCCAAGTAAGGCATTTTTAAACTTAACCATTGTGTGTCCAAATGGACATCCGTCCTTAGCTTTTGGACAGCCAGTGGAGACATATTGGACACAAATTCAGATCGGAAGCTGCTGAGACACTAAAAATACAAAACTGCCATGAAACTGAGTAGGAGGAGTTATGGTAGATGAGCAGTCAAGTAAAAACCCTGCTGGATTAGACCAGTAGTCCATCTAATCCAGCATCCTGTCTCACACAGTCGCTAACCAATTACTCTAGAGGTCCATCAACAGGCACACAGGCTGAGGCCTTCTCCTGATGTTGCCTCCTGGCACTGGTATTCAGAGGTTTACTGCCCCTGAATTTGGAGAATTAGATATAACGATACCTTTATCTATTCAGCTATGTTCTGCTGTTCCTCCAAGGAACTCAGTGTACTCTGAGCTGAGAGAGAACAACTGGCCCAAGGTCTACCCCCGATGACATTCATAGCAGAGTGGGGCTGTGAAACCAGGTCTGCCTATTCTTATTCCAATCCTTCAACTGTGACACTGCTCTGAACATGGGCTTGGAAAACTGGTCACTAATGCCTTGGGTCATTACAAGTTCTTTATTAGTCTTTCAGATTTCAGACTGGACATGAAAATTCAATAACAACAATTTATTGGCCCTTAAAAATATTCACAGTTGCTCGGCGTTGCCTCTCCATCCAAGTCCCTATTAAAAAGATGTTTCTAGTCCAAGTTTTGCCTCAGACATGGACTTATTAGTTGGCTTCAGTAACGACAATGGCGATGTGGAACATATTTGCCTCAGAACAGGAGCTCTGGGGGCAGCAAATAGTTTTATGGCTGCTCCCTCTCAGCTCACTGTTTCCATCCTTCCCTGCTGTCTGTTCAGCAACCGACTGCCGCTCCCCTCCCCCTTGATTTCACCCACAAGACCCCAGAACAAGAGCAGAAGACTTGCTTCACTCTGATTTGGTTCCAGACATCATCACGAAGCCAAAGCTCATGGACAAAGCTCGTGAGGTGCCATTACCAAAAAGCCGGACCATTAAGCCAAGCCAGAGTCTAGGTTATGCTCTGTGGCCTTGAGTTGGCTTCATGACCATTCCATGTCACAAGCACAGTTGCTGATGAAAGTACAGCTGAAGCCAGATCAGTTCAGCTGAAGCCAAAATCCTCTCCCCCCAGGGTCTCATGGGTAAAAACAGAGCAAAACGAGCAGCCAGCAGCAGCTGTGATTGTTATCTGTACATTTTTATCCTACCTTTCCTCAGAGCAGCTTATATGGTTTCCCCATCCCAATTTTTCTCCTCACAACACTGCTGTGAAGGAGGACTGAGAGAGAGTGACCAGCCTAGAGTTGCCCGCTCTGGGTTGGGAAATGCATGGAGATATTGGGGATGGAGCCTGTAGAGGATGGGGCTTGGGGAAGGGAGGGACCTTAACAGGACATAAAGTCCACTCTCCAAAGCAGCCATTTTCTCCAGAGGAACGGATCTTGATTGTCTGGAGATTAACTGTAATAGCAGGAGGACTCCAGGTGCCACCTGGAGGTTGTCAACCCTAGGCTGGCCCCTGAGAGTGATGGCCTGCAATCATGCAGTGGGCTTCATGGCCAAGCAGGGACTTGTCTGCAGGGCTTGGAGCCTGCCAAAAACATCATCTGAGAGCAAGATTTCTATCAGTGGAATGTGACTTTCTCCTTCCTCTTACTGCAGCCCAAAATGCTCCCCCCTGAAAGGATGCTCCTGAGGGACAGCTCCCCCCCCCAACAGCATGAAGGCAAGGAGGTAACAGGGCAGGGGGTTGCTGTGGAGGGGGGGATAACTACTTTCCATCAGCAGAAACCCTGGTGGGATATAATCCCCTCAGGGCCAAACTAGATAAGATGGCATTCTCCTGACTGCCATGAGGATGCCATCACCATTTTACAGCAATGCTGCAGGGGCATGAGTGTGATCAAATCCACAGTGCAGTAGGCTGGGGTGCTCTTCTTCCCCTCCCCCATTCCTTATCAAGTGCGGAAATGGCTGCCCTTTGATACTTGAAAAGGCATGGGGGATCCACACACACACACACACACACACACACACACACACACACACACACACACACACACACGAGTACCATGTTGCAGTGCTGCAGGCCAGATCAGGACTGTGCTGTCATGGCATTTTTAAATGACTTTAAAATGGTGGCAGCATCATCATTTAGAATCACAGAGTTGGAAGGGACCTCCAGGGTCATCTAGTCCAACTCCTGCACAATGCAGGAAATTCACAAATACCTCCCCCTCCACACCTGCAGTGACCGCTGTTCCATGCCTGGAAGATGACAAAAAACCGCCAGGATCCCTAGCCAAACTGGCCTGGAGAAAAATTGCTTCCTGACCCCAAAGCGGCAATCAGCATTTCCCTGGGCCTCTAAGAAAGGGCCACAAGAACCAAGCATTGAGGCAACCCTTCCTGCCCTCCCCTCTCATGACTTGCCTAACTTTACAAAATCCGCATTGCTGTCAGATGTCCATCTAGTCTCAGTTTGAAAACATCCAAAGAAGGAGAGTAAACTATCTCCCGAGGAAGGCTGTTCCACTGAGGAACTGCTTTAACTATCAGGAAGTTCTTCCTAATGTTTAGCTGAAAACTCTTCTGATTTAATTTCAACCTGTTGTTTGTGGTCCAACCTTCTGGGGCTACAGAAAACAACTCCATACCATCCTTTAGATGACAGCCCTTCAAGTACTTGAAGATGGTTATCATATCACCTCTCAGTTGTCTCTTCAAGTGGTAGCTCAACATTGGTTGACAGCACTCCACCACTCTGATGATGCTGTTCCTAACAAGAATGACAAGGCATATTGCCTCATTCTCAGCCCTCCAGGGCAGCATTTGAGTTCATCCCTAGTAATCTGCCCTGCAGGGTTGTTGTAACAGTTTCTAAGATTAGGTATGTGAAATGTTTTGAAAAGAAGAATCTAACCAAGAGAAATAGTATTGTGTGTACACACACACACCCTCTTTTGTAATAATTTATACATTAAAATATGAAGGTAAATAAAGGAAAAAATACAGTTGGAAAAGCTAGTGAGATAGGGCAAGTTTTGAAAAACTAGGAGTATATTTGACATTGTCATACGTATTTGGTGACATTAGGGAGGTTTTATGGCCATCCGTGATGGGCTGAAAATGAATAAAAATGTAGAGTTGGCTTATTTGTTGGGCAAATGAGACATCTGTCTAGGCTATTGGAAAGTGCCAGTGGATCAGTTTCCAAGAATCACCACTTCTGTCGCAAGCATCGGTATGAGAGGGGAATGAGAGAGGAGAAGGGGGAAAGAGTGTGTGTTTAAAGATGGTAGCAACACAGTCCATGGAATTCAGACAGTAGGAAGGCAGAAAACTTGCAGGAAGAGTGCTATGTCTGGACATAAGGAGGCATGGCTGGACTTGTCTGGCAGGCCACCTAGATGGAGAGTGGGGAGGCATGTCTGGGCTTGTCTGGGCAGGCCACCTAGTTGGAGCTTGAAGCCCCAGATCAAAGTCAGGTGGGATCCTGGAACCTGCCTGTGGATTGGCTCCTGAGGGCAGGCAGCCAATCTGCAGGCTGGAGGCCACTTGAACTCACTACTTGCAGGGGGCTGGGAGTGGCTTAGGTGTATACAGTTAGGGCAGTTGCCCCATGTAAAGCATTCCTGTTGAGTTGCAATAAACTGCTACTTGCTGAAATCACTCTTCAAGGGCATGGTGCAGGCACCCCTGAGGTGCAGGCCAGAGTGACCAGTGCACAGGAAAACAGCTACAAATGTGTACAGCTGTACTACCCTGGTTGTGCTTCTCTGGATAAATTTATGAACCACTCAAAGAATACCCTGAGAGGAAGTACAGGCAGCATTCTTGTTCCCATGCTTTCTGAGTAGGGTTGCCATTCCCTTAATGGGGACGGGAGACCCCCTTCCCCCAGTTCCCATTGCCCACCGCTCCTCCACGTGGCAGCAGGAGAAATTTCTTTTAAAGGTGGGATTGTGTGCACTGCTGTCATTTCTGGTGAAACTCCAGAAGTGATGCAGAGTAGCTCCGTGAAACTCCAGAAACTCTATGTTAAAACAAGAGTTTCCAGCAATTCCTAGAGCTGTCCCATGTCATTCACAGGTTTTCACAGAAAATGGCCTTGCAGTGCATGTGGCACTGTGGTCCCCACACGTTTCCACTCCCAAACCTCCGGTTTCCAGGCACAAGCTGCTTGCACAACCTGCCAACCCTATTTTTGGGCTAGGAAAATATGAACTACTTACCTAAGATACACTAGACGGGGTCAGGGTTTAACACGTGGCATGCAGATACCACGCAACAACCCAGTATTTATTGTGTAGTATAATATTCATCCGGAACTGCCCTTGGTTTTAGTCAAAATCCCTTCCCTCTTTTGATAGTCCAGCAACAACTCCAGCAGCCAATCGCTGAAGCCTTTATATGAAGTGTAAATGACACCTCGTGGGGTAAGTTGGGAATTATTAATTAATTAGTGTTTTTCAGAGCAGCAGGGAAATATTTCTGAGCTTTGGAGAGACTATCAACGCAGTTAAAATAACCAAATGTACAGGGACACCAATTAGGCCTAATTATAAATCATCCAATCTGTTCTATGTATTTCTTTAAGGGGGAATTTTGGGTGCATCTGAGTACGTGGTTGCAAGGAATGAGAAAATGTTCTTTTGACACACACACCTGCTCAGACTCATACACACATATGGGGTGGGAAGAAGAAGAAGAGGAGAAGGAGAAGGAGGAGGAGATTGGATTTATACCCCGCTCTTCACAACTCGGAGTCTCAGAGTGGCTTACAAGCACCTTCCCCTCCTCTTCCCACAACAGACATCCTGTGAGGTTGGTGGGCCTGAGAGAGAGTTCTGAGAGAACTGTGACTGGCCCAAGGTCACCCACCTGGCTTTATGTGGAAGAGTGGGGAATCAAACCCGGTTCTCCAGCTTAGAGTCCACCACTCTTAACCACTACACGACAGCTGGTGCCACTTGTGAAGCCAGATAAATAGCAGCAGTCCATGCAAATGGTGAGAGCAGAGCAGGATTTCTGGAGGACAAATAACCACATTATTCTGCTATGCTAAGGGCGATGCATGCAAGTAAAATAATGAAAAGGGTAGATTCAAAATTCAGCTATAAAATGGCGGAGGGTGGGAGGGAGTTGATCGTTATCTACCAATCTGACTCCATTACACAACCGAACTAAGTTCTCTCAAATTAAGATTGCTGATTTCCCCCCCCAAACCTACTAGAGCAATAAAAGAGAATAAGTAGCAGTGAAGGAAGAGGAGGGAGGAAATCAATTCCTTGCTTTGCAGTCTAAAATATTGTGACAGTACCATGGTGATAATGCATGGGTTCACATTTCGTTTTTTAAAAATTAAATATTCGTTTAGGCGACTCGTGTTTAACTGTAACATACTAAATGTTACAGAGTCGTCCCCGTCATGGCACTTTTTCAAGTGGCAGAGTATCTTTAAGCCTGCTTTTGAAAAAGGCCAGTTGCCTTCTGACAGAGCATCTGCTTGGCATGTAGAAGGGCCCAGGTTCAGTCCCCGGCATCTCTAGTTAAAGGATCAGGTGGGTGATGATGTGAAGAGACCTTCGCCTGAGACCCTGGAGAGCCGCTGCTGGTCTGAGTAGACCATACTGACTTTGATGAACCAAGGGTCTGATTCGGTGTAAGGCAGCTGCACGTGTTCACGTGTTCCTACAGCAGGATGTTTTGCCTTGTTGCATTGTCCAGCAATAGTAGCGCTTTATAGCAGAATGCCTCTCACCAGAAGTACTGTTAAAGGGTTTAATACTGTAGCCTCAGTTGACAAGATGTTGCGCAAACACATGACCTTGCATTATACTGAATCAGCTCATTCTTCTGTCAAGGTCAGTGCTGTCTGTTATGACTGTCAGGAGCTCTCCAGGGTCTCAGGGAGAGGTCTTTCACACATCACCTACAATCTGATACAGTCTGAGAGCCAGTGTGGTGCAGTGGCTAAGAGTGGTGGACCCTCATCTGGAGAGCCAGGTTAGAGTTCCCACTCCTCCACATGAAGCCTGCTAGGGGACCTTGGGCCAGTCACAGTTCCCTCAGAGCTCTCTCAGCCCCACCTACCTCACAGGATGTCTGTTGTGGGGAAAGGAAGGGAAGGAGCTTGTACATCACTTTGAGACTCCTCAGGGTAGAGGAATTTGATATTTGAACCTGGTGTCAGGATTTAAGTATTCACATTTTTGAGGAAGGTGTGCGTGTGTGTGTGTGTGTGTGTATGTGTTTGTATGACTGACCAGTCCCTGATCTGCCTGGGGGAGAGAGCGAACCACATTTTTAAGTCATTGGCTAATGCTGTTGATTTTATTGTAATCTGTAATTAATTTATTATTGTATATTTTAACCTGTTGTATACTGCCCTGAGCCCTTCAGGGAAGAACCATCTATAAATTTAATAAATAACAATAATAAAAAATAATTTTAAAAAGTGGGGTATAAAAACCAACTCTTCTTCTCTTCTAATACTTATAACTGGAGATGCCAGGGATCGAACCTGGGATTTCTGACATGCAAAGTGGATGCTATATCATGGAGTCACAGCTGCTCCTCTATCCCTACGCCGTTAAGGGTTAAGGTTGCTGTACCCATTATCCTTCAAAATTCAAACTCACAATAGTAAGGAAATGCAAACTAAGCTGGCAAATACTGCACAACAATCATTGTGTATTACAAAACAACACAATGAACAATGATTGTCGCCATAGTGCCTGCTGGCTTGGCTTAGTTTGCATTTCCTAGCTTTTGTGTTATGTCTGAGTTTTCAAAAATAATTGGTAGCACAGTCTTCTTCTGTTAAGAAAAGGTTTGTTTGTCAATTATCTTCCCCTACTTTGAAAACTTTCTGTTATAGACAAAAGTACGTTTTGTTGCTAATTTTTAACAAAGCAGATGTTCTGCCACTGAATGATATCCCTTCCCTAACATTAAGAGTTAAGTTTGCTGATTGGCTACCTTATAAAAATCTTTTAAAATCTGAAGGGAAAAATTTTGTGTTAAAAGACAGATTTGATGTTGAATTTGAATATGATTGGTTGAAGTATAGACAGATTTATGATTTATTTAAGACCGATAAAAGAGAATATGGTTTTAGAGAAAAGAATATTGAAATTGAAACTGTATGGCTTGAGAAAGGAAAAAAAATGATTTCTAAACTGTATAAGGTTCTATTGAAATGGTATACTGAGGATGAAGTTGTAAAAGAGCAAATGATAAAATGGGCTGTAAATGTTAATACAGAGATATTAATGACATCTTGGGAATACTTGTGGAAAAAGTCAATGAAAATTTCAACTTGTGTAAATGTTAAAGAGAATTGTTATAAAATGATGTACAGATGGTATATGACGCCCAAAAAAATTGCTATCATAAATGAAAGTATGTCTAACAAATGTTGGAAATGTAAGAAACATGAAGGGTCTTTTTACCATATGTGGTGGACATGTGATAAAGCAGTAAAGTATTGGACAGAGATCCACAATGAGATACAAAAAATTTTGAATTGTACTTTTAAGAAAGACCCACAGATGTTATTGTTAGGTCTCAAAATGGAAGAAATAAATGTAGCCAAGAGAACACTATTATGGTACTTGACTACAGCAGCAAGACTGACTTTTGCTCAATGTTGGAAACAAGATAAAGTACCTGAAACATGGGAATGGATTAAAAAACGTTGTTTTTGGCGGAAATGGACAAGCTAACAAGAAAGTTGAACAACGAAGAAGATGAAACTTTTTTTAAAGATTGGAAAGACTTTCAAAAATATTTGTTGAAAAATTGGGACATTAAAAGTGGTTTGATTTGTTTTGACAGTTATTAAGAAGAAACGGAAGGAGAATTAGACTTTTGTATTGTTACCGTTAGTAAGAGAAAATAAGTTTAGAAGTAATTGTAATGAAATAAGAGAGATATTAATGGGGTTGGAGCAGTGCTGGAAGCCTGATGTGGGGGGAGAAAGGGAAAAAAGAAAAATGGGTATGTATTGGTATGTTTAAATTGTATGAACTTGTGATATATCCAATAATAAATTGTATTTACAAAAAAAAAAAAGAGTTAAGTTTGCTATACCCAGTATTCTCCAAGATTCAAACTCATCTGTCTTCAGCTTTTCAGAGCCAGGGGAAAGGCTGAAGGATAATATCCCCTCCACACACAAACACTAAGGACCAAACTAGACATAACACTGTCCACTTGGACTCCAACGCCATTTTAAACTGATTTAAAAATGCTGCACAGCCGAGCAATCTGAGGTCCTGCTGTTTCCCCTGACCTTTATCAAGCTCTGAAACAGATGCACCCCCATCCACCCCCAAAGCTGTTTCAGCGCTTGAGAAAGCGCACAGGGAGGGGATGGCAAGAGTAATGTGAAACGGGGCCTATCAACATCAGGCCCCAGCAGCATTTTTAAATCTGGTGGCAGTGTCCTCGTGGCAGCCTTGAGGACCTCATCACGTATAGTTTGGCCCTGAGAGAGAAACTTTCCTCTTCATTCTGCTACTGCTGTTCTCCTGGATTTCCTCTCTTATTACAGAAAACAGCTTCATTCTCCTGCATTTGAAGGGACAGGGTTAAATGTCCTGACTCTGACTACCTTAACAAAACAAAACATAAAAACAAAAACAAAAACTAGCCGATTCATTGCCTTATAGAAGGCTGATTCTGATAGGCTAACATGTTCTCCAGTTTGGTATAGTGGTTAGGAGCATGGACTCTAATCTGGGAGAACCGGGTTTGATTCCCCACTCTTCCACATGCAGCTGCTGGTGTGACCTTGGGTCAGTTACAAGTTCTTTCAGAGCTGTTCTCAAGAGAGCTCTCTCAGCCCCACCTATGCAGCTGCTGGTGTGACCTTGGGTCAGTTACAAGTTCTTTCAGAGCTGTTCTCAAGAGAGCTCTCTCAGACCCACCTACCTCACGGGGTGTCTGTTGTGGGGAGGGGAAAGCAAAAGAGATTGTAAGCTGCTCTGAGACTCCTTGGGGTAGTGAAGGGCGGGGTATAAATCCAATCTCTTCTCTCTCTTTTTTTCTTCCCCCCACTGTAACATTTTCTTGCCCCACTGAGCGGCAGTGAGAGCAGTGGGGCAGCAGGAGCTAAATGGAAGGGGGGGATGTGTGTCAATGCCATGACATCACTTCTGGGTGGATCCTAGAGCATCCTGCCTGTGTCCCTTTGGATTTGCACTGGAAGTGACATTGTGGCCGTGGGTTGGCAACCCTAGATGCTAAATAGTGGGGAAAGGCTTTACAGTAGAAAAGAGCAAGAGTCCGGTAGCACCTTAAAGACTAACACAATTTGTGGCAGGGTATGAGCTTTCAGGAGGCACTGCTCACTTCTTCAGATCTATCACTGCTCACTTCTTCAGATCTGTCTTCATATCTCGATCTTTCTAGAGACAGTCCAATAGCTCATTTGGGCCTTGGTAGTTGTTACGTTTCTCCATCCGAGAGAATCCCTGACTGCTCAATATTTTTATTCCTCTTCCTTCTCCTCAGAGAAACTTTCTCGGAGAAGGAAGAAAGGTTGGCAGGCCTGGTCTGTGGATTCTTATCAATCCAGGAGCCATAAGGATGGCTACCTATCCCTGCCCAGTAAAAAAGTAGATGGGCGTGGTTTAAAGGGACAGGACCTGTCTGTTTTTGCGGGGAGGGACTTGCTCGCTTGCAGTGCTGTGGTAAACAAAGACAAGTCAGAGACTGAGGGACTACATAGCTGGCACTCTGCCACCCCCTGGACATCTGTTACTTACAGTAAAGAGGCAGAGAGGGACTTCCGGTCGGGGAAAATGGCGAATTGACACACTTTGCGAGTTGTGCAGAGTGTACTGCGGCATCTGACGACAGCCTGGGCTCTATTTGGCCCAGCGCAGCACTCTCCAGGCGGGGGAGTGGCAAGCAAGCAGCGAAGCCTGAGGGGGGTTGAGATCGGTGTGGATAAGCTTCGGAGGAAGCTTGTTTACACTTTGATCTCCCTCCGTGAAGAGGGCAGTTGCAAATCAACTCTACAGATGCCAGCCGGGCTGAGAATTCAGCATAAATTCGCCATCTACCGATCTCTTCATCATCTGATTAACATCGTTTACGGAAGAAGCACCGCGAAACCCCGAAACTACAAGCAAGGTAACAAATATACGATTAAGTGCTTACCGGTTTAAAGAAGACTGTGATAAACGTACGGATAAGCGTTGAAACGCTTAAGGAACTATTCCGCTTGAATTAAAAGTAAAAAGAAAGCTTTCCGTTAGAGAAAAAGGCTGAAAAGAGACTTTGTTTTGCATTCCTGTGGTTATTCAAGTCTAAACGCTACGTAGTAGAAACGAAACTAACTGTGACTCTGTGATACAGGAAGTGGGCTAGAGTGGAGGTTTTCAGAGGCTGTTGTGTTTGAAGCGGATGGACATTTTATTATGTGACACCACCTTTACCGGAAGTTGGATTATAGAGACGGACAGGAGAACAGGAAGTTCGGAAGAAGCCTACTCTAGCCGGAAAATCATAGAGAAATTGCGCCCGACATTTTGGGGAGGACCAAAATTTAAAACGTTATTTTCAGGCCGAAAAAGTGTTTAAACAAGTTTTAAAGGTGGCGATTTGGCTTGAAGACTGCTAATATAAAGACTAACTAACATTGAAGTGGCCTCCAAGACGGATTTGCGAACAAGACCTAGAGCTGCTTCATCACCCAGCCCGAGAATGACTGCAAAGGAAAAAAAGAGTGGCAAGCAGCTATGGAGGCGATGGAAAAACGGATGACTGAAAATCTTGGAAAACAAATAGAATCACAGTTGCAACAACAATTGGAGCAAATAGAGCAAGTGCAAATTCAAGTACAGAAAAAAATATGGAAGAATTGAAGGAACTGGTACTTGCAGAAGTGTCAGGGATTAAGAAAGATACAGAAGAACTCAAAAAGGAAGTCAAAAGTCTGGTGACAAAATCTGAAGATATGGAACAAAGAGTTAAAAAAACCCTGTCAGAAAATGCAAGGCTGGAGACCATAATGGATTATAGGGCTACTCAGAATCATTTGAGATTGAGAGGGATAGAAGAAGAGGAGGATCAAGATTTACGGGCTCTAGTAATTAAGACATTGACAACTTACATAGGGGAAGACGAAGGAGATTTGGATGCAGACTTTGACTTGATTTACAGAGTAAACTCAGCCTATGCCAAAAGAAAGCAATTACCTAGAGATGTAATTGTTCAATTTGTGACAACAAAGATGAAGGAAGATGTTTTCAAGAAACAATTTACACAACCGTTGGAAATTAATGGAAAGAAAATAATAATTTTGAGGGAAATTCCGAGATCGATTCTACAAGACAGAAAGAAATTCAAGAAATTGACAGACAGATTAAAAGAAATGAATATCAGGTTCAGATGGGAGATTCCATATGGACTTACATTTATGTACAACTCGGTGAGATCAACTCTTAAAACAGAAGGAGACTTATATAGATTTAAAGCGAGCAATTTGGACGACTTTAAAGATATTTAATTCAACGCCATTATGGATTACAAATTTTTATCTTGGAACGTAAATGGACTAAATTCACCAGGTAAAAGAAGACTGGTGAATCATTGGCTGGAAAAACAAAAATGTAATATAATTTGTCTACAAGAAACACACATAAGAAAACAAGACGATAAGTATTTGACTAATAAAAAATTGGGAGAAGAATTTCATTCTTCAGCATTTAATAAGAAAAAAGGAACAGTGATTTATATTTCAAAAGATTTGGATCCTAAACAAATTTTTTCCGACAAAGAAGGGAGATATGTAGGCGTGGAAATCTTTATGGACAGAAAAAAGACATTGCTTGTTAATATATATGCACCCAATGGTGCAAAAGAGACTTTTTTTAATGATTTGGCTAAAGAGTTGGAGTGTTTGAACTATGACCAAATTGTCCTGGCGGGAGACTTTAATGGTACAGTGAACAACACATTGGATAGAAAGTCCAAAGCAAGTGCTGAAATGGCTGGAAAGTTACCAAAAAATTTTTTTCAATTGATGAAGCAAGAGAAATTAGAAGATGTTTGGAGGAAGTGGAATCCTAAGGTTAAGGACTATACGTTTTATTCGAATAGACATAATTCCTTTTCTCGAATTGACATGATTTGGATGTCAGAGGAGATGGCGCAAAAAACTTATAAAATACAAATTTTACCGAAAACTAATTCTGATCATAATCCCCTACTTTGGATATCTAAAGCAAAACCCAAACAGTTATTTTGGAGAATCAATGAAGATTTACTGGATCAAAAACAAATTAATGAAATTTTAAAAAAGGAAACGAAAAGTTTTTTTGAATTGAATTTGAATAAAGGAACGGATATACAAGTTGTATGGGATACATATAAAGCAGTAATGAGAGGTATGCTTATCTCTCTGAACTCCAAAGACAAAAAGCAAAAGATTCAGCAGCAGAAAGATCTTCATGAAAAAATTCGACAAAAAGAAAGGGAATTAAAAAAAAGACCAGGGAAGAAGAAGATTATTAAGGAAATCCACTTCTTGCAAGACCAGTTGAACGTTCTTTTAAACAGAGAATTATATTGGAATCTGAAAAAATTACAGCAAAAAGCATTTGAGGGTGCAAACAAACCAGGAAAGTTTTTAGCATGGCAATTGAAAAATAGAAAAGAAAGAAACTTTATATCTAAGATTGTTGAAGACGGAAAGGATGTGATGAATCTGAATGGTATAAAAAGAGCTTTTTTTAAATATTACGCCAAATTATTTCAAAAGAAAGGAATTGACCAACAGAGAATCAAGAAATATTTGGAGAAAATTGAAGTTCCAGAGCTGGGAAAACAAATTAAGGAATTACTAAATGGTTTAGTAACGAAAGAAGAAGTGACAATGGCGATAGAGGATGCAAAGTTGGGCAAAGCTCCAGGACCAGACGGCTTTACAGCAAAATTCTATAAGAAATTTAAAGAGGAGCTAACCCCTATTTTAGTACTTCTGTCGAATGAGATAAGACAGACTAAACGGATCCCAGATTCATGGAAAGAAGCAAACATTTCATTGATACCTAAAGAAGGTTTGGATTTGACTCAAGTAAAGAATTATAGGCCAATTTCGCTATTAAATAATGATTACAAACTATTTGCAAAAATACTTTCTGAGAGATTGAAAAAGTATTTGAAAGATACAATAGCGGAAGAACAAGCTGGATTTTTACCAAATAGACAAATCAGAGACAATTTGAGAGTGGTGATAGATGCAATTGAATATTATGACAAGCATCCTGAAAAAGAAGTAGGATTCCTCTTCTTAGATGCGGAAAAAGCTTTTGACAATTTAAATTGGGAATTTATGCTACAAGTTATTGAAAAAATGGATATTGGACAGTCTTTCTTAAACATGATTGTGGCAATATATTCAGAACAAAAAGCGGCTTTGAATATAAATAAAGAAAGGACGGACTTCTTCCGAGTCCAAAAGGGAACGCGTCAAGGTTGCCCATTATCTCCGTTGCTGTTTATTTGGATATTGGAAATATTATTGACAGCGATAAGGAAAGACAATAGTATTGAAGGACTTACAGTGAAAGGCTTTGCCTACAAGTACAGGGCATTTGCAGATGACGTAATGTTTATGATTCAAGACCCAATTGAGAAAATACCACAATTGATGGAAAAAATTGAAGAGTTTGGGTCAGTTGCGGGATTTTATGTTAATAAAAGCAAAACCAAAGTGATGTGTAAAAACATGACGAAACAAAGACAAACAGAATTGCAAGAGAAAATTCAATGTGAAGTGGTCACAAAGACTAAATATCTTGGAATTGAATTAACCATGAAAAATATTGATTTGTTTAAAAACAATTATGAAAAGGTGTGGCATAAGATTCAACAAGATATGAAGAAATGGGACACTTTGAATTTATCACTGATGGGAAGAATCGCAACTGTAAAAATGAATGTTTTACCACGTTTGATGTTTTTGTTTCAGACTATTCCAATATTAAAACAAAGGAAGGTATTGGATATGTGGCAGAAAGAACTATCTAAATTCGTATGGGCAGGAAGAAAGCCAAGGATTAAAATGAAAATTTTATGTGATTCAAAAGAGAGAGGAGGCTTACAACTACCGAATTTAAGACTGTATTATGATGCCGTCTGTTTAACATGGTTGCAACAGTGGATTAATTTGGACAATAAGAAGTTATTGGCCCTGGAAGGACATGATAACAAATTCGGATGGCATGCATATTTATGGTATGGAAAAGAAAAAGTGGATAAATTTTTTAAACACCACTTTGTAAGACAATCACTGTTCGAGACATGGACGAGATATAGAAAATTCTTCTCAGAAGAAAGACCACTTTGGATTGTACCAGCGGAAGTAATTAATCCATATTCAAGAAACCAAGGACTAGATTGGCTACCTTATAAAAATCTTTTAAAATCTGAAGGGAAAAATTTTGTGTTAAAAGATAGATTTGATGTTGAATTTGAATATGATTGGTTGAAGTATAGACAGATTTATGATCTATTTAAGACCGATAAAAGAGAACATGGTTTTAGAGCAAAGAACATTGAAATTGAAACTGTATGGCTTGAAAAAGATAAAAAATGATTTCTAAACTGTACAAGGTGTTATTGAAATGGTATACTGAGGATGAAGTTGTAAAGGAGCAAATGATAAAATGGGCTGTAAATGTTAATAATGAGATATTAATGACATCTTGGGAATATTTGTGGAAAAAATCAATGAAAATTTCAACGTGTGTAAATGTTAAAGAGAATTGTTATAAAATGATGTACAGATGGTATATGACGCCTAAAAAAATTGCTATTATAAATGAAAGTATGTCCAACAAATGTTGGAAATGTAAAAAACATGAGGGGTCTTTTTACCATATGTGGTGGACATGCGATAAGGCAGTAAAGTATTGGACAGAGATCCACAATGAGATACAAAAAATTTTGAAATGTACTTTTAAGAAAGACCCACAGATGTTATTGTTAGGTCTTAAAATGGAAGAAATAAATGTAGCCAAGAGAACACTGCTATGGTACTTGACTACAGCAGCAAGACTGACTTTTGCTCAATGTTGGAAACAAGATAAAGTACCTGAAACATGGGAATGGATTAAAAAGACGTTGTTTTTAGCAGAAATGGACAAATTAACAAGAAAATTAAACAACGAAGAAGATGAAACTTTTTTTGAAGACTGGAAAGACTTTCAAAAATACTTGTTGAAAAACTGGGACATTAAACGCGGCTTGATCTGCTTTGATAGTTATTAAGTGGAAAATGAAATAGAATTAGATTTCTGAATTGTTACCGTTTGCTAGAGAAAATAAGTTTAGGAATAATTGTAATAGAATAAGAGAGATATTAATGGGGTTGGAGTGGTGCGGGAAGTCTTGTTTGGGGGGGGAGAAGGGGAAATTAGAAAAAATGGGTATGTAGGTTGGTTGAAAATGTTTGAACATGTGATATATCCAATAATAAATTGTATTTACCAAAAAAAAAAAAAAAAGAGGCAGAGAGGAGGGGGCAGGACATTGCCTGCCGTGGAAAGACATTTTCCCCATACACTCTAATGGAGCTTCCTCCACTGCCCCTGTCTGGGGTCTAAATTAAGAAACAGCAACCCTACAAGTGCTCAGGACACTGGTTTATCTACAGATAGGGATCTCAGCTGGCCTGGAGAAAAATGTCCTCTTAACCGAAGTTTAATGTGTGGGAATTGGCAGTAGAAGCTTTACCTGGTGTGGAGGTAAGTAAGATCACCTAGTAAATGACATTCCAGTAAGCCTCTAGTTTTTTTTTTTTTAAAGCAGAATGTTTTTGTCCAGGCATTTGACAATCCTACCAACAGAAGCTTAGGGAAATGCATGCATCTGGAATCTTTGTTTGTGCATTGCGCGAGGCTGTGGATTGGGTGCCTGCGAGTTAACGTTTTGAGTTGGAGACATCCCTCCAAAGAGTTAAGCCCAAATGAAGGCTTCAATAAAAAAACAGAGTGACACTTATGTTTATTTCACAATCACATCGGCAGAGCCCATAATGACCATCTGTGGGTTATGGAATTAATCCAACTCATGAAAAGAGATCTCTATGGCCCTCTAGTGAATTAATCACACTTTATTTGAGATCTTCATTTCGCATCCCAAAGACGAACGCCATATTCGGCATGGTGCAGACGGCCATCCTGCTGGAGCTCTTTCTAGGCTTTAAAGTAACATACCAGCCATTAACATACTTCATTTGTTTGTTTAATGACCTGGAGGAGATTATTTTCAGGACAACAGAGTGTAAAATTTAATTCTGGAAGAGATTTATGGCACAAGGAAACCTTTCTAGAATTTGTATACCATCTTTATCAGTATAATTAATTGGCTGCCAAGAGATCCTTGCCCCCAACATCTTGCTAACCATTCCCAGTGCTGCTGCCAAGCCCAAATAAGGCCTCTTTAATTTCAACTGAAAAGAGTTTTCTGAGCAGCCTTGGGTGCACACTTGGCCTGTGGCAACCAGGGAGGGCAAATGCCTGACACTTGGGGCTGCCAGCCTCCAGGTGGAATTACAGCTGCTCTCCCAAAGCGACTTTGGAGGATGGACTGTGTGGCGTGATACCTTGCTGAGGGCCCTCCCCAAACCCTGCCCTCCCCAGTCCCCACCCACAAAACTCCAGGAATAACCCACTCGAGTCGGCAACCATAGTGGCGCTTCCTGTTTTAGCCTTCTAAGGTTGCGGTCACACGAGCCAGAAGAAAAGGGGGGGGGAAGCGAGGCTATTTCTTCTGGAGGAATTTGACCTGCAGTTGCATGAGCACACCTGCCTTTGAAGCTGTGGGCACAGTCTGTCAGTGTGCAACTGCGGGTGAGTCGGGTTTTTTGAGTGCCATCCCCCCCCCCCCGTGCGTTTAAACGAGGGATCGATGAATCACACCTTTGCACCAAGGGCTCCCTATGGAGTTTGCGATGATGCGCATACTGTGAAGGGGGGGGACAATGGCACGGAGTCAGGATAGCCTGATCAGACCATCCCGATGCCAGGAGAGCACACTGGAGTGATCAGACATGGGAAAGTCCATCTGTGGCCCATCACAATCCATTTACTACCAGGTTTTCCCTGGTGTCTTCTAATTCCACTTCTGCGGTGGAGCAGGATGGGTTGCTGACAGCTGCAGGCCACATCCCACATGTTGTTGTCTGATCGCGCCCTTTAGATCCACCCGGCATTTCTCACCTATGTCAGGTCTAATTGTGCCTGTCATCACAGCCTAAATGTGGCATCTTGTGTATCATTTCTGTTGACAAACACTGCCTCCCCCCCTCAATTTGCACACCAATGAAAATGCACAGCATTGGTGCCAGAAGTGTTGTTGTGAGAAATAGCCATGCCACAAGCAGCTCCCATGTGATCTCCCTACAAGAAACATTATGAAAACAGTTTTAAAATCAGCTACATGTGAGTGGCAGTCTTTTCTTTATGACAAGTCACAGCTGACTTATGGCGACCCCCTAGAGTTTTCAGTGCAAGAGATGTTCAAAGGTGTTTGCCATTGCCTGCCTCCACGTAGAGACCTTAAATTTCCTTGGTGGTCTCCCATCCAAGTACTAACCAGGACTGACCTAGCTTAGTTTCCAAGAACTGATAGGATTGGGCTAGCCTAAGACTACCCAGGTCTGGGCAAGTGGCAATCATACCACCCAGTACTTTTCAACCAGACCACAGGATTATTGTGCAGGCCAACCAAATTCTGCCTAAAAAGATTTGGTCAAAATTTAGGGTTCCGTAAATAAATAATAGGCTTCTGAGAAAAGTTGGGGCTTGGAGAAATCTGCATTGCTCATGGAATCAGCTGTGCTTTATCTAGAAACTGCTCTATTTTTATTGCAATCACCAAGGCAACAGAAATTATGTACACTTTGCACTATCATGCATGGGAACTATTGATTGTTTAGGCAGTTCTAAGACTACATAACCCATGATATAATACAAATGGGAGTGAAATATGGTGGCCTAAAACAGCAGAGGGCCAGTAAATCAAGTCACAAATTCTAATAAACTATACCTGGACAAACGGGTGCCTTATAAATATTTGTTCTTCTGATTAACCTGCAAGCATGTTTAAACGTTTTCTTTGCCACCATTAGGGGGCAACACTATACTTACAATCGTACACATTGCGGTAGACCTAGTGCTTGCGTCATATGTAGCCTAATACAATTCACAACCCATGTGTGGTGGTCAGTCAGCTATGGACTCTATGAACTTCCAGCTTTGCCTGCCTGAGACTACAAAATGGGGGTGGGGGGCGGGAGGGATTGTTAGGCCCCTGATCAGTTAGGTTGCCAGCCAGTGAGAGGCTTGTGGGAAGGGCTGGGCACCATCCTGGGAGAAAAATTAAAAAAGAAAAGCAAGGCCTCATCTACTTACAAGAAATTCTTACCATAGAGTTCCCGGCTATCCAGAAGTGACAAAGGGTAGCTCTAGGAATCACTGGAAACTTTGTGGTAAAACCAGAAGTTCTTGTTTTTCTTTTTGCATTTTTCTCCTGCTGTCACTAGAAACAGCAGGGGGCAACTGGGCCTGGGAGCAGGAAATTCTCTGCCCCCACGGGGCACTTGACAGCCTGCAGTGACCAACCACAACACGTTCAGTTGGTGAATCACAAGTTGTGAAACCTTAAGTTAGTTTCGTAGAGACTTAAATGTATTCATTGCCTGCTGGTGCCTTCTGTCATTTCTGTTCCCATGACAACATACTCCAAGAAAACTTTCCAAAGTAAAGCCTGAATTCAAACACATGAAGCAGCTTCATACTGAGTCAGATTACTGGTCTATCAAGTTCAATACTGTCTGCCTGACTGGCAGTGGCTCTCCAGGGTTTTAAGCAGAAGTTCATAACGTCACCTATTATGTATGCATGTGACGTCAAGTCGCAACCCATTTTTAGCAATGCCGAGAAAGGGTTTTCAAGGCATATGAAGCAGAAGCGATTTGCTATTGCCTTCCTCTGCAGAGCCTTCCTTGGTGATCTCCCAATCCAAGTACAAACCCTGTTTAGTGTCTGAGATTTGATGAGATTAGGCCATACCATACCATACCATACCATACCATACCATACCATACCATACCATACCATACCATACCATACCATACCATACCATACCATACCATACCATACCATGCCATACCATACCTCACCCATTACTCGATCCTTTTAAGTGGAAATGCTGAGGATTGACCCTGAGACTACTGGCATGCAAAGCTGATGCTTCATCACTAAATTCATCACTGGAGACCAAGCCCTGTGAGGAAAGGCTGAGGGATTTTGGAATATTCGGTCTGGAGAAGAGGAGGTTGAGGGGGGGGACATGATTGCTCTCTGTAAGTATTCGAAGGGCTGTCACTTAAGAGGAGGGCAGGGAGCTGTTCCTGCTGGCAGCAGAGGAGAGGACTCCCCATAATGGGTTGAAATTAAGGGCGGAAAGGTACTGGCTGGATATTAAAGTAAAGGTTCCCTTGCTCGAAAGCCAGTCGAATCCGACTCTAGGGTTGCGGTGCTCATCTCCGTTTCAAAGCCGAAGAGCCAGCGCTGTCCGAAGACGTTTCCGTGGTCATGTGGCCAGCATGACTAAACACCAAGGCGTATGGAACGCTGTTACCTTCCCACCAAAGTGGTACCTATTTATCGACTTGCAATTTCTTGCTTTCGAACTGCTAGGTTGGCAGGAGCTGGAACTAGAGACAGGAGCTCACTCCGTCTTGCGGCACCCGGGTCTTGAACTGCTGAACTACTGACCTTCCACAGTGTCTTAACCACTTGAGCCACCACAGCTCCACTGGATATTAGGAAAAGCTTTTTTACAGTAGGAGTTGTGCAACAGTGGCATCAGCTGCCTAGGGAGGTGGTGAGCTCCCTCTCAGTACTGGCAGTCTTGAAGCAGCGGCTGGACAAACATTTGTCAGGGATGCTCTAGGCTGATCCTGTATTGAGCAGGGGGTCCGACTAGATGGCCTGTATGGCCCCTTCCAACTCTATGATTTTATGATTCTATGAATTGCATGACTCAGAGGCCATGGCTAGGTACTACAGAGAGACA
The DNA here is from genome assembly GCA_029375565.1 of Gekko gecko. Taxonomy (NCBI): domain Eukaryota; kingdom Metazoa; phylum Chordata; class Lepidosauria; order Squamata; family Gekkonidae; genus Gekko; species Gekko gecko. Next base: position 133,002,673 of record JAPDNY010000008.1, on the reverse strand, counting down.
TACATACATATGCATGTTATATAACACCAAAAGGAATGAAATATTCTGGCATTAAATAACAGAAAGGCACTGCAATGGCGAAAGCACAAGCTCTAGCAGGAGCTGTGTTGCTTCCCTGGACGGAAGGCACTGTGCAGCAAGACCTGCTAAGCATACCTATGTTGGAACACGGGCTCCCTGTGGAGAGAAACCATGATTTTAACACAGAGTTCTGGTTTATTCTATAACAGAGATCCTTTGGCAGTAGGGTTGCCAGCTCTGGGTTAGGAAATCCCTGGAGATTTGGGGAGTAGAGTCTGGGGAAGGTGGGGTTTGGGGAAGGGATAAGCACCTGACCCCTAGGGTTGCCAGGCAGTGGGAGAGGGCAGTGTCCTGGGAGAAAACTTCAGCAGGGTATAACGCCATACAGTCCACTTTCCAAAGCAGCCATTTTCTCCAGGGGAGAAACTGACCTCTGTTGCTTGGAGATCTGTGGTAATCCCATTCCCAGGAGATCTCCCGCCACCACCTGGGGATTGGCAATCAATGGCAAGCTATAGAGGGGAATATCAAGCATCTCAGAGCCGTGCGAGTTTCCTGCTTAAGGACTGCAGTAGCCCGCTTACTCAAAAGAGAAGCAAACACCTCTCTCGGGTTTAGGTGCCGAGGAAATATTGCCTCTCGGGATAAATTACAGCAGCTAATTACATGTTGGTCTTCAGACGGAGAACACAGTTTGATAAACACACACACACACGTACACACACACACAAGTAGGCCATTTTCCAGTCTCTGGGGAGCACTGTATTACCCAGAATGACAAAATACACATTTTAAGCTGTTTCACACAGCAGAGATCCTATGCTAATGAGAATTAGCTGCAAGCAACTGTGCAAATCAAAGATGCATCTTTCAAGAGCGGAGTTTCTTAAAGTGGGACACCTGAGCACTGGGGTGGGAAGAAAGGAATATAAAACCAAAAAGGGGTGAGGATACGTGCATGGAAAAAACTGGCTCCCCTGCGGTAAACACCAGCTTGGTGCAAAGAATATGACTGCTTGGTTAAAGCTGCTATAAACTGTGAGATGCCCAGGTTCCTCTCTGAATTTTTGATGTCAGACAGAGGCCTGGAACCCCCAGAAGACTTTTGGGGGCTTGGCACGGGGAAAAGACATTGTGCAATACAGCAACATTTCTTCTGGGTGAAGACCTGACCGTGTCATCGCTGCATCATTCAATGTTCTAAGAATTTTTCTAATTTCTGTGGTAAATACTGTACTGACTGGAGGGACTTCCTGCAGCATCCCTCAACACAGTGACTTTCACTTGAAAGTTATGTTTCCGGATTGAACTCAGGGCTGGCTCCAGGTGTCTGGGTGACCTAGGCAGGACAGCTTGGGGCGCCCCCACTGGGGATGCCAACCTCCCGGTGGGACCTGGAGACCGGGGGCGGAGCGCTGGCTTTCCCGGGGCTCCGCGGCTGCGGGGTCCCCGGGAAAGCCAGGGAAGGGGGCGGGGGGTCTAGCCGCCGCCCCTCCCTCCCAGAGCTGGCTTTCCCGGGGCTCCGCGGCTGCGGGGTCCCCGGGAAAGCGGGAAGGGGGCAGGGGGTCTAGCCGCCACCGCTGCCCCCTCCCTCCCAGAGCCAGCTGCGGGGTCCCTGGGAAAGCGGGAAGGGGGTGGGGGGGGTCTAGCCGCCGCCGCCACCCCCTCCCTCCCAGAGCTGGCTGCAGGGTCCACGGGAAAGCGGGAAGGGGGCGGGGGGGTCTAGCCGCCACCACCGCCTCCTCCCTCCCAGCGCCGGGAAGGGGGCGGGGGTCTAGCGGTGGCGGCGACAGCGGGCGCCTGGTTAGGGGCGGCGGGGGGTGCTTTTGGGGGGGGGAGTGGGGCGCCATTTGGCACCCCTGAGGCCGGGGGCGCCCTAGGCGAGCGCCTAGTTCGCCCAATGGGCGATCCGGCCCTGATTGAACTGGACTATCCCAACCCCGTTTCCCCTTGCTGTTTAACTGAGCTCAGGTGGCAAAAGGGGAGCATGGCTGGGAGTTAGCCTGATTGTGGGTCCGGAGCTGTGGCTCAGTGGGAGAGTATCTGCTCTGCAGGGAGAAGGCCCCAAGTTCAATCTCCTGCATCGCCAGTTAAAAAGGACCAGCTCACTGGTGCTGTGACATACCTTTACCTGAGGACCCTGGAGAATTGCTGTCAATCTGAGTAGACCTTACCTTGATAGACCAATGGTCTCTATCAGGAAGCTTCATATGTTCATGTGTACTTGTGCTCTTTGGAGAGGAGGAGGAGATTGGATTTATACCCCGCCCCTCACTTGGCATCTCAGAGCAGCTCACAAACTCCTTTCCCTTCCCCTCCCCACAACAGACACCCTGTGAGGTAGGTGGAGCTGAGAGAGCTCTGACAGAAACTGCTCTTTTTCAAGAACACCTCAGACAGAACTATGGCTTGCCCAAGGTCATCCAGCAGCTGCAAGTGGAGGAGTGGGGAATCAAATCTGGTTCTCCCAGATTAGAGTCCGCGCACTTAACCACTACACCAAACAAATTCCAGGGCCCTCTACCCCCTCCTTGTATGTCACTTACTCCGAGCTGGTATGGAAAACAGGTGATATGGCAAACAGATAGGAAAAAGGGACAAAGTACTTCAGGTGTGCCCTCGGGTTGTCAGCTCCAGCATCAGAAAAGCCTGGAGATTTGGGGGAAGGGCGGCCTGGGGAGGGTGGCATTTAGGCAAGGAAGGGAGCTCAGTGCAGGTATGATGGCACAGAGCCCACCTTACAAAGCCGCCATTTCACCCAGGGGAGCTGACCTCTGTAGTCTGGAGATGAGCTGTAATTCCGGGAGAACGCCAGGCCCCACCTGGAAGTTGGTTACCCTTGGCTTAAGTCCCCCTAGAGCGAAAACAGAGCTGGCTTCAGAAGGAGAGGAGGTCACACAGCATCCTCTCTTCCCACTTGAACCCACTTGAACTCTTGCTGCAATTACACAGAGTGAGTCTAGTCTGAAAACTATTGCTTGTTTGTTTTTTAAAAATTGTAGACGCATTACAAGCACATTTTCCTTTCTCCCTTGCCTGCCTTGCACTTTAATCGATGATAAATAACTTGGGTCGATGTATAAAGCTGTCTTATACTGAATCAGGCCAGAGGTCCATCAAGGTCACTATTAGAGTTTCTAGATCCTCCCCTCCCCCCCGGCCACTGGCAGGGGATAGGAGGGGAGGGTTGCCAGATCCAGGCTTGGAAATTCCTGGAGATTTGGTGATGGAGCCTGGGGAGGACAGGGACCTCAGCAGGGTACAATGCCATTGTGTCCACCCTCCAAAGCATCCATTTTCTCTAGGGGAACTGATCTCTGCTGTCTGGAGATGAGCAGTAATTCCAAGAGAACCCCAGGTCCTACCTGGAGGCTGGCATCCCTAGTCAGCATTGGCTACTCAGACTGGCATCTCTGGTGGAGGACTTTCACATCACCTACTGCCTGATCCCTTTAAACTGGAGATGCTGGGGACTGAACCTCAGACCTTCTGCATGCCGAGCAGATGCTCTACCACTGAGCCATATCACTTCCCTTGTAACTTAAAGAACCTGTAGGACCAGCTAATTTTCCCTTATCCTGCTGCCCCAGGGCTATCAGAGGACTCTCAGCAGCTATTATTCTGTATGGCTTCTGGCACCTGAGCCTTAATCTTCTTCTCTTTTTTTGCATTTGTGTGTGTGCCCACGCCTGGAAGTCATGGTGACCTCTAGCAACTCCTACTGGGGCATGGAGGACATTCAGGGAAGTGGCTTGGTAGCCTGCCTCCGCTTCCCAGCCCTGGTATTCTCTGGAGGTCCCCCATCCAAATACATGCTCGGGTCGGCCTGCTTAGCTTCCGAGATCTGACAAGATGGGGCTTGCCTGGCCTATCCAGGTCAGGGCCACCTAAGCTCTAACCTTTGTGTTGCTCTTCAATATGGCAGCCTTTCAGAAATACGTGGGAACAACGGTGACAGAGGGGAGTCAGATTATGCTCAACCAGGCTGGTGTAGGCCCTAGCCTGCTTTTTGAGGGAGAGAGATGGCACGTATTTACAGTGTATGGCAACATTTTGTGGGCTGCTGTATGAAGAGGAATCTGGTCACGCAGCTGTAAAATGCCAAGTCCCCAGCAGCCTGGATGTGCTTTAAAAAGTGCTAGAAAAAACACAAGGGCTTTTCAAATGTCGCCTCCCTGTGGGATTAATTGTCAAACGCTGAAAATGTAGGCTAGATGTCAGAAGTAGCTTGTTCACATCCTACACACTTCAGCTGGCAGTCACTTAAACATTATGCAGTATTTACCATCTAGAAAAATCTGAGTGTTTTGAGTGCGTCAAAGGTCATCGGTTCTTATCCGCTAAGACCAGAACCAGACAGTATGAGAGACATGCGGCTGCAGCCGAAGGCAAGAATCCCATCCCTCTCCCTTTGTAACATTCAAAGAAATAAAATGTGTGAGTCCTCCTTCGTGAACTGCCCCTGAAGAGAAATGAGGAAATTTGGGGTATGATGGTGTCCCACACTTAGTCTCTCTAGGTGTTATTCGAATAAAGAGGCAAAAAGAAGCGTTGATTTTTGAATTCCTATACCACCTTTTTGCCCTTGCATTTAAAGCAGTGTACAATTCAAAATAAGTTGCCTACAATATAATACAGAAAAGGGACAGGAAGGGAAGAGTAAAAGAACACCACTCCAGCACCGATGATTAGATAACTTATATCTTGATAACCAGATGGAAGGGCTGTGGAAGAGTGGTGTCAAGAGACAGTTTGGGAAAAGAAGAGAAGGCTTTTATACCCCACTTTCCTCTACCTTAAGGAGTTTCAGAGTGGCTTACACTCTCCTTCCCTTCCTCTCCCCACCACAGGCACCTTGTGAGGCAGGTGGGGCTGAGAGAGCTCTGAGAGAACGGTGACTGGCCCAAGGTCCCTCAGCATGCTTCATGTGGAGGAGTGGGGGATCAAACCCGGTTCTCCAGATTAGAGTCCGCTGCTCTTAACCAATGTTCCCTCTAAACTATGGAGTCCTGTGAGCAAAAATTCTACTTTGTGAGCTACTGGCATTAAAGTTGTGAGCAGGTGATTTGGCTACTGCATAAATTTGTTTGCTCTGGAGCCATTCTTCCTGACCTAAGACAAAAATGTGTGAGCTGGAGGCTAAAAAACTGTGAGCTAGCTCACACTAACTCAGCTTAGATGGAACACTGCTCTTAACCACTTCCACCATGCTGGCTGGAAAGGTGACAAGAATAGCCAGATGGTAGTTGGTCTACAAGAGACCATTGGTGGGCGCTTCTCTCCCTCATGTCTCCCTCTGAGGCAGCCAGGCGAGATATAAAGTACATGATGGCGGCAGGGGACGACCAGACTCTAAAGCGATCCTGGGTATTTTATTTCTTGGAGCTGCGATGGTTCAAGTGGTTAAGACGCTGAACTGCAGGCTGTGGAAGGTCAGTAGTTCAGCAGTTTGAGACCTGAGTGGCCGCACGACGGAGTGAGCTCCCGTCTCTAGTTCCAGCTCCTGCCAACCTAGCAGTTCGAAAGCAAGAAATTGCAAGTAGATAAATAGGTACCACTTTGGTGGGAAGGTAACAGCGTTCCGTGCGCCTTGGTGTTTAGTCATGCCGGCCACATGACCACGGAAACGTCTTCGGACAGCGCTGGTTCTTTGGCTTGGAAACGGAGATGAGCACCGCAACCCTAGAGTCGGATTCGACTGGCTTTCGAGCAAGGGAACCTTTACCTTTACCCTTACCACAGGGAAATTCTTTCTTTGAACCCAAACAACTCACTTCTAATGCAAACTTTCATTCAACTCATATGAGGTTTGCCAGCTGCCCACCCCCAGAGAATGTTTGCCCACTGCTGGGCTCACCTGCCTGCTGCCCCTCATGATCACTGCAGGAGAAAGGGGGGCATGGAATGGCATCCGGCCCTGTAAGTGATATCATATTTGGAAGATGGTCTAGGAATCCCTCTAATTTCTATGGTGTTTACCATAGAGATCATGGTGGGGTTTCTAGGGGAGCTAGACACATCCCCACCTCAAAAAACTCCCAGGGGTTGCAGATGCTGGTACCCTAACATGTAATAATTATGGAGGTGCTTCCTTCAATGGGAACTACAATGGCCCTTTGTTTGGTGTGCCCTTTGCTGCAAATTTAACAAGCCAGTCGCAGATGATTAAGAGAGCTTGGTGTATCGCTGAGGCTGAATCGGCACACGAGCAAACAGTTTATCATAGCCTGTTCCCAGCAGTGGTAATCCAATTTCTGTTATTCTTCTTTCTTTTTTTTAAAATATATATATACAGAGAAAGTGGGGGAGAGCTGCTATACATCAATCTGATAAAGATGTTTAAATAATGGGTGCTTTTTTTGTGATTATGTCAGTTTTATAGCAGCGTTATAGAAACATGATAGGGAAGCCAAAATCTGATTACACTTAAATCCTGGCCCATTATGTGATTATTATGAGACACAGCACAGTAGGAGTTACATCGTTATGATAGAAGGGATTTCCAGTATAATTAGATCAGATTGGCAGCACCAAAGAAATCAGGGCATAACATTACAGTGGCTTTCCTGTAAATGCCAGTAGCCCTGACTTCCAGTCAACGCACACCTGATAGGTGTAAATTTTCGACTCCTGCTAAGGTCCCTTGAGAAGCCTCTGCTATTTCTCTCTCTTTCCTATTGAACTGGAGGATTCTGGGGCTTCTTTGGCTGCTGCAGGTCAGGCTCCGAGCTCAATTTTAAGGCATTGGTTTTGACTCTGAAAGCCTGGCACAGACTGGAAAGGCACTGGTTATCTCAGGAGGCACGTCTCTCTTCACGTTATGAGATCATCAAAACTGGCCTTGCTTGGTGAATGTTGTCCTCGAAAGGAACAAATCCTTCACATTACTGCTCCTAAGGTTCTAGAACACTCTATTGGATAACGACAGGACAGCCGCACATATTTATGAGCCCTTAGGCACTGGGCATTAGTGGGCCCACATCAGTTCCCTTTTGCCTCCCCGCCCATTTAATTTAATTTGATTTGATTTATATCCCGCCCTCACCACAGAGCAGGCTCAGGGCAGGTTCTATCACACCAAATCAACAATCAGATAAATATGCAAATAACAAAACCAACTAAAATATATCAAAATTAAAATGCAAATTATAATTTCCAGTACTCCTAACCAGAGCCTCAACAGATGAGGTCTACCACAGATTGGAGTTCCAGATGGTTACTCAGATCTGGGTCACTGGAGGGGACGCCCAATAAAGTGTGGACTCCCACCGCCTCAGCTAACAGCCTGACCAAAGAGCTCCGTCTTGCGGGCCCTGCGGAACTGTAAAAGGTCCCACGGGGCCCTGATCTCATATGGGAGCTCATTCTACCAGTTAGGGGCCAGGGATGAGAAAGGTCAAGTTAGCAGGAAAGAACAAACTGAAGCTTGAGGTGATGCTGGTTAGAAGGCTGATGCGGTGGAGGGATTAGACCCCCTGGTTTTGGATGGAACAGGCATTTGCAAAGTGGGTTAAGAACATGGGGAGTACCCATGGACCCTGCCTTTGCTGCTTGAAAAGTGGTGTGGTGGCCAAGAGTGCTTGCTATCAGCTCCATTTGGTTCACCAACTCTTCACTTTCTTAAACTCAGATGACCTGGCCACGTTAATCAGTTATTTTGTAAGATCATGGTTAGAATGCTGCAACATGTTGCACATGGGGCTGCCCTTGAAGATAACCCAGAAACTGCAAAGGCATCTGAATGCAGCAGTATGATAATTACTAGAGGCTAGCTTATGAAAACCTATCTCACCTACTTCAAACCAGCAGCATGGACTGTCAGTTCGGTTCCAAGTTCAGCTCAGGGACTTGTTATGAACTTTACCCATTGTGGCCTGGGACACCTATATCTGTGGGAATGTATGTACCCCTGCACCAGTTATGGTCCTCTAGTTGGCACCTTCTGCTTTTCCCCCCCAAGTAGGATTGCCCACCTGTCTGTCACCCATCAGGGCCTGGTTCCTTTTCCACAGTGGCTCTACTTTGTGGAACAGGCTCCCTGAGAAGGTAAGGAGGGCACTATCCTTAAATTTTTTTGGTGAGGCACTGTAAAACTTTTTTTTAATTATTGGCTAGGGTAGCGGTTCAGTCACAGTTTCCCAGTGTAAAGAGTAGCATGGCCCTGAGGGAAAACATATGGGCTGTGGCCCATATCATAAACCATTTGAACAATACCTTTTAAGTGCCACAACTTAACGCCATTAAGGGTCCAAACAGACTGATGCTAGGAAATAAACAGTTAGATCCTCCTCCCACTGTTTTATGAAATGCCGACATCAGGTGCCTAGGAGGCCTGATTTGGACTGAGGCTTCGTGGGCAGGGGGAGCGGACTTAACACTTCCCCCTATGTATTTTTCCCAATCAAAACCACACTCCTAGGGAGAAACTAGTTATGAAAAAGGGAAAGAAGACAGGATGAAGATAGCCTGCCCATCTTTTTTTCTTACTAGGACGGGACATGTGTGGAGGTGGTTTTGTCTGGAAAATTGAAGAAGGTGGAAGAGCTGAAACATAGCCCCAATTTAAATTGGGTCCTTGCAATATAAGCCAGTCATATAAACCACCCAGGGTAGGGAAGGCGGCATGGTATAGACTGATCTCATCAAATCTTGGAAGCTAAGCAGGGTCAGAACTAGGGTTGCCATCCTCCAGGTGGGGCCTGGAGAGCTCCCGCTTTTACAACTGATCTCCAGCTGACAGAGATCGGCTCTCCTGGAGGAAATGGCTGCTTTGAAGGGTAGACTCTATGGCATTGTACTATGCTGAGGCTCCCCAAACCCCGCCCTCTCCTGGATCCACCCCCAAAGTCTTCAGGTATTTTCCAACCCAGACCTGGCAACCCTAGTTGGAACTTGGAAGAGGGACCTGCTTCTCACTTGCCTTGAAAGCCCCTAGTTGGGGTCGCCATAAGTTGACTATGGCTTGACTGCACTTCACACACACACAAAACCACCCAGGAGTCTGTGGCCACCAAGAATGTTGTGTTACTTGCTCATCGCTGCTAGGCTGGGCTGGAAAATTCCAGGAGATTTGGGGGTGGAGCCTTGAGAGGGCAAGATTTGGGGACAGGATGACCTCAGCAGTGTCCACCCTTTTAAGGAGCCGTTTTCTCCAGGGGAAATGATTGCTATAGTCTGGAGATCGGTTGTAATTCAGGAGATCTCCAGGCCCTACCCGATGGCTGGCAACCTTAGTCTCAGCCACCCAACATTTTTAGTTTCCCCTGTTACTGAGCCTAACCTCCTGTCTCAGAGGTCCTGGTTGGCCACCATGTGAGGCAGGATGCTGGACTAGGTGGACTAGTCGTCTGATCCAGCAGGGCTCTTCTTACGTTCTTATGTTCTTACCTCTAGTGCTGTTTGGAACTGTCCTGCTGCCATGGCATACTTCTTTTGCCGGTAGCAGGTGCTGGCATCCTTTAAGGCCACCTGAAGCCACTTGTCCACCTGGGGCAGGATGTTCATGTCAGGCAACCTCAGGGAATCTGCGCTTAAAGCTTCTGGAAATTTTGGTTGTGCACTGGTGGTGGCTTGAGGCTGAAGAAATTCATAGGTGACATCCCCTTCATCGAAGTAGACCAGCTTCATTTCTACTTCCATGAGGCTTTTTAGAGGGATGTGGGAGAGAAGCAGTATGACGGCCTGGTTTTCTGGCTCCACCAGGCGTGCCTCTTTTCTCAGAGCTGGCCTTTCGTCACTCTCTGACTTTCGTTTAAGGCCCTGCCTGTCGAAATCATTGCTTTGCTTTTCCTTGACGTTCTTTCCTGCTTTTAGTTTCTCTATTACATTTTCCACAGCTGTTCCCCCAGAGGGGCTTTTAACCTCTTGCAAAGCTTCCGGAATATCATTCTGTCGGTGCGCCTTGGTAGCTGTCTCCTCAAGGCACTCTTTGTTCGTGATGTTCTCAAAACCTGTGTTGTTTGTGGACTCCATGACTCATAAACAAGGCCAGGCTCAAATTTCCTAGGAGAAAAAAGTTGGGAAAGTTTACACTTCTGGTGTGTATATGTATGTACATGTGTGTGTGAGAGAGATAAACAATGCAGAGCAAATATTTTATTCTGCTTGCCAACTGTTGGCTCCATTTGAAGTCAACAATCAGCTATAGTTAGCAAAATGCAGGGTACTTTTAAAAATGAGACTGCAGAAGAGACTGAAGAGTTATTTCCTCTTGTATATGTAGGAAAATAAGCACAGCTATTGTACAGTAAGTAGTGTGAAAAGTTCTTTTTTGTTCTAGTATTGACTCCTGTGTCTTACAGTAATGGCCTCCTCACTCCTGGCACTCACTAGGGTTTTCTTCTACATTTTTGAATCTTTTTTTTATTTTACTGTTTCTGATTTTCCAGGTTAGCAAATGCATGTGGTGGTATGGTTAAAGCATCAGAAGATGGAGACCCAGGTTCAAATCCAACCATGAAGTTTATGGAGTTTCAAGGAATACGGTGGATGCTTCTACACTGAGTTCTACCTCAAAAATATCTTTACTGAACAGCTTTAGTAAGTTATCTGTTAGCCTAACCTACCTTGCTGGATTGCCGTGAGAAATGTGTGAGACAACTCCTGATGTACAGCACCACAAGGTCCCGGTAAAAGCGGCAGGATATAAATGTAATTCGTGTATTTGAATCTTGAATGCTGAGGCTTATGCAAATTGTGTAAAATATAGCGTATACAAAGAGGTGAGAGAATAGTTCAGCCACTGCCACCACTAGTGTGGTATGATCTGAAGGCCCACGAAACATCAACCTTTCTGGAGCTTAGTGATTCCAAGTCTAATCAATGCTTTGGGGGAGGACCTCCTGTAAGCAGCCTTGAATTTCATGATGGAAGGAAGATGGGGAACAAACAAACAAAACTCTGAAGGTGGGCAAATGAAACAGCCATGGTATAGGCCTCTCCATCTTGACCACTTTGGCTGTAAAGTTACCAGGGCAATGCAGGAAGTGACCATACAAACTGGTTCCCGCTCACTAAGGTTATGTTAAAACAAATGTGCCGTTCACAGTCTTTAAGATGGGAAGAACAGTGCTGGTTATTGGGTCATAGAGTGGTTGAGCATGAAAGAGTATTCTGTATCTGGCCTCTCACAAAGAAGTCTGCACCACAAGGCCTCAATAGCATAACAGCAGCTTACCTATTCCACCATTTTGACCATAACCTTATACAGCGAGTGAGTACTCTATCGCCCCCTCTGGTGTACTGACAAGCTGCACTTGCAATATACTCTTATAAAGAGTGGCTGTCATGACATCTTGTAATAGTAAGTGCTAGAGAAGCCAATTATTCAGTCAGGCTAGGAGTGAGAGCAGTGGCCAGTGTCTCTCTGATGAGCCTTTGCTGCACACTGATGGACGGAGGAGGTGATATTGTTTTTTTAATTATTTTTTACATAAAACATTTCTAGGCCACCTTTCCACCCAAGTAGGGTTTCTTAGGTGGCGAACATCAAACATGAAAACATTTTGTATCCTTAGCTTGTGGGTTCTGTGGGGCAGAACTTGGAATGAATCTTGCAATAATTTAAAAGAAATAAAACATTTTTAGTTTTCACTTAGCATCAGATAACAAAAACATAGATCTTAGTAACGCAATAGAACAGTCCAGTCCAGTGTTCCCTCTAAGCTGAGTTAGTGTGGGCTCACAGTTTTTTTAGCCTCCGGCTCATCCATTTCTGTCTTAGCGCAGGAAGGAGGGCTCCAGAGCAACCTAATTTATGCAGTAGCCAAATCACCTGCTCACAACTTTAATGCCAGTAGCTCACGAAGCAGAATTTTTGCTCACAAAATGCCACAGCTTAGAGGGAACATTGGTCCAATCAATTAACTTTTCCCTCCTTCACAGCTTGTTGACCCCGAAATCCATCTCTTTCCTCTTGTTGGTGGCCCAGGCAGTCTCCAGCTGAACAGTCCATGCACCGGCTTCCAAGATGAAGGTCCCAAATGAACTCCCCATCAGATAACACAGCCCTGAAACAAGGTTTTAAAAGCCTACGATTAGGTTCAAGCTCCCCAGCAGGGCAGTCTTGCTTCCCTCCTTTGCTTTCCACAAGGTCTGCACCCTTCTGCGTCTAGAGGCCCCACCTCTTCCTGGCTCATTCCGTTCCTGGGGGGGGGGTTACAATTTCAACATTTCACCATTAAAAACTTTTAAAATAAAATATATTTACAACAACAGTACACATATAACAGACATAACACCAAAAATCTGCAAAGAGGCTAGTAACAGTTATTGGGGACATACCAAACAGAACGAAAACGTCTCCACCCATTGGAAAACAACAGTAGAGGGAGAGAGGTGAATCTCCCTAGGGAGAGGGCTCCAAAGTTTTGGTGCCACGACCGAGAAGGCGATTTCTTGGGTTGCCACACAACTAACTTCATATGGCAGATTTTTTTTTTTTGAGAAGATTTGCCAGGCACATTTCACGGCATCCCATTATTACTCGATACAGTGATAGGGACATTGTTGGTTCAGCCACAGTTGTGTAAAATTGGACTTTTTGGGGAGAAGGAGGGGCCACTTCTTTCTCTTCTTCCCATAAAATAACTGACTGGTACAAATAAATCCTGAAAAGATTATTTATAACGAACGCTACAAATCCTGATCATCCTGTTGGTGCAAACCTCCACAGAAAGAAATGTCTTAGTCCTTACCTAGAAATGGAACTAGGCCTAAGCAGGTTGGTCTTAATAAAATCACTGCCTTACCATCCCTGTATGAAGTTTTCCCAGTAATATGCAACTTATCCACTTGAATCATAATTGGGTTGCCAATTATGAGCATCATTGTTGAATGTTTTTTCTAAAATTGTGGGGCGGGGCAAGGAAGGAGGCAACCGGCTGAGCTTGTTGGGAGGTTAGGAAGGTGGCTCCAGACTAGGCCAAGTGCAGTCCAGGGCTGGTTCTTTCTCCCTCCCTCCCTCCTTCCCTCCCTTCTTTGGGGGGGGGAGAGCAGGACCCTTTTCAAGAGCCATTTTTTCCACCCAGTCCAGCCCTGACAATGGGTGTCCTTGAGGCATACCTGAAATTTTTGACCTTAGCAACTCCTGATCTAACTCAAGGATCTGTGGCATTTTTGTGTAAAGACATTCTAATTTTTAAGAGTTTGACCCAGGACCAACAATTAAGGACTGGTTCATTTATGTGTAACATCTTCTGGCCCTGACCTGGAGGGCCCAAGCAAGACTGATCTTGTCAGATCTCAGAAGCTAAGCAAGGTTGGCCCCAGTCAGGACTTGGATGGGAGACCACCAAGAAAGTCCCGGGTTGCTATGCAGAGCCCGTCAATGGCAAAGCACATGAGTTCATCTCTTGCCTTGAAACCCTACGGGTGCAGGGTTGATGCCACTTTCCACCATCACCATCTTCTGGGCATGTGCCACTTAACGCTGGGTGACTAGCAGATGCAAAATCCACATGCATGCTTATAATAGATTTCAGTGCAAACAGTGTAGGAATTTGGGGCAAAGGCGCTTGAAGTACAATACAACTAATATGAGCTAAGGAAGTTCATATATCAGGTCCCAAACACCGGGCATCATCTCTAAGCTTTTCCTGTGGGTTGATACAACATTTGTGTGTATTTTTTAAAATCACCATTCCCTCTCACCCTTCCCTTTCAATCTCTGTGCTTCACTGTTGAAATGTGAACTGCAAGTTCTTCCGGGCAGGGACGTATCTTATGTAAAGTGCCATGTACAGTGATTGTGATACTAAAACAAGCAGGCAAACTACAATGACAAACCTAGTTATAAGGGAGACATTGAATCACCCAGCTTCCATTCCCCACCTGAAATGGCAGTGTGGGAGGCAGATGCAATTGATTTTTCCCTTTTTTAATTCTTCAATTTCAATTAATTAGGAAAATTTTCCCCCACTGTAATTTCTGTAGCAGTATCTGTCATTAATACGGGCTCATTAAAACAGGAATAATTGCTGTCTTAACATTTCTGCATTATTATTTGGCAGTTGTTCACACCTCTTGCAAAACTGAAATGTGAATGTTGTTTGTATAGCCAGACAGTGTATGTAATAAGTGCCATGCATTATTGAAGTAATCTTTTACACCTACAGACAATGGGCATTGGGGTCCAATGAGTAGAAATGCGCTCTATTTCTCATAATGCCCATTCCTGTTGTAAAGTTGCTGCAGTTCCTCATAATACAAAAATACAAACTGTTCTGGGTTTTCCCAGTCACACTGTGCCGACTGATGTGGGAGCATACAGGGAGGAGGCATGCGGGAGCGTTCAGACTGCTGGCCTGGAGGCGTGGCTGTAAACGGCCTTTTCCTGGTAATTCAGCTATGTGCGCATGTGCGCTCATGCGCATAAGGGCGTCAGGGTGATTTGGGGAGGATTCCATTGCACCAGCACTGCATTGGGCGGTAGAGCGGAGCACATCCAATCATATCGCTGCTGCCTCTCCAGGGCAATCAAGTGCACGTTGCGTGGAAACACCCGGTGGATATTATTACCACGGATTGTTCCTGGCTTTTTGGGTTAGCGTTCACAGTTCCCGGAAGTGGAATGCAGCAGGATAAACGCGCTCTCCGGGATTTGCTACCACTTTTACCAGATATCTTTTAAACGCGGGAGCGAAGTGGTACACGACGGGTTGACTACAGGTGGGGAACGCCAGACAGATGTGCCTGTATGAACGCCCCTTTTAATCCGGTCGTGAAACGTTGCTGAAATGTGCCTATCTCAGGGCAAACTGCCAGTCTGAACTCAGCCAATGGGGCAATAAGGAGCAGACAATGTAACTGTCTCTCTTAACATGGAGCCAAGGGAAAGATGGAGCAATTATTTTCTCAAGCACAATTATTTTCCAAAAACACCCACTGGCTGATTCTGCATTGGCTTTTCCCTCCCACAGAAATTCTCCTCTGCATTGCATGCTGCTTTCACTTCTTTTGATCATTGGATTTTATGGTAGCCTCCATACTCCATGCCAATTTTGCTTTCTTTGATCATTGGGTTTTATGGTACCTTCTGCATAGATTTATGGCCGTTTGGGGTGACTTGCAGTCAGTATGGCGTTGCCTCAAGGTTTTTGAATATGGTTTTGAGCTGTACTTTTCCCTCCCACTTGAGAAAATGTGAAGCAAAAGCTAGATGCAGAATTGCCCATTGTTAGGGTTGCCAGGTCTGGATTGGAAAATACCTTTGGGGTGGATCCAGGAGAGGGTGGGGTTTGTGGAGGGGAGGGGCCTCAGTATGGTCCAATGCCAGAGATAATGTTATTGAAACAATTCCTTTTCTCTCTCCCCCCTTCCCTCCCTTTCAGATTCATAATGTACGTATTAGAACAGGGCTGAACATAAGGGGTGGTGACCAAGCATTGTTTCGACATGGTACATACTTCCCAGATTGACCTTGTGTGCTCTCCAGAGTGGCTTTAGTTGACATCCTGATCTCTGTTTGATTAGAATTAATTCATTTCTGTTAGTTTGGAATGACAGTTGTGGGGCGGCAAGAAGGATAAGGCAAAGCGAAGGTGCAAAAGCATTGCCGTCTGTTCTCATCACCCTTTTGTAATGGAAAAGTCCCAAATAAATGCGGACACACACACGCAATAAAATGGTATTGCTACGTTCCTCTCTTTTGCACCAATCTAATTTTACCTCGTCATGTGCTCCACTCCTGCAATAAAGGGCGGAAACCTCCTAAGGGAAAAAAGAGCCCTAATAAAGCAACCCCACACTTCAGGGTGTACTTCGTGCACTGGCCCAGTGCCTTTTCACTATTTCCTATTCAATAGCTTGTGTGGTTCTGTTTTCAGTACATTCTCTTATCACTAAAGAACAGGGTCGTATTGAAAGAGTACCTGCAGCTAAGTCACGCTGACACTTGTGATGGCCCTGTTGTAAAACTGGGCTATCAGGAGTGACCCTGTCACAGTCTTTTCTAATTTGACCTTTAAAAAATGTAGTTCCTTTTCTTAAAAAAAAAAAACCACTTTAAAAAACAGTATATAGAAAAAGCGCTTCATTTATCGGGGAAAATGTGGCATAGGCTTTCAGACTGTGCATGTAATTCAACAGAAATAATACCCAATACCATACTGTCCCAAGTGGTGGTGGTGAGGGGGTTTGGCCCAAGTTGCTTTCTTTTGTTTATCCTGCTTCCATTACTAATCAATTCAATTTTTTATCTTACAGCAGGAGAGGGAGAGGGCAGGGACAAGAAGGGAATGACATCATGCCATATGGTTTTACCAAAGAGTTTCCCCCCCCTGAATCCTAGAGAGTCATACCAACATCATGACAGCGAATTGATGTCGCTTCCAGACATTCGCTGGAAGTGATGTTGCATTGCACTGTTAGCATGGCCACTGCTTTTAAAAAAATCCCCCCAAGGGTCTTCACCAGACGGTTGGGCCACAGTCAGGGAAACCCTCCCTAGTTCCTACGTTTTGATGTTTTGGATCCAGTCATTCTTCTCCCATTCAGTCTTGGCCACATTCCTTACTATAGCCTCCATCCCACACAGCTTTTGCCCATGCAGGTTCCATGGTCACCAGCATGGCCTTTCTGTTGGCCAAAGTGGACATTCTCCTTTTTTAGTACAGGAGAGCTGGTTGGATCCAACCCGTTATCTCTTTATTTGCAACCTCCATGGTGTTAATTCTGTAACTTCTATCAGGTACACACAGCTAGTTGTTAGGAGCTAGATGCTTAATGAATAAGCCCCATGCATTCTTAAAAATGTCAAGAACCCTATAAAATCCCCAGTGTTAAAAACCTCCCATAGGTAAGGCATTCCATCATCTTGGAAACAGGCCAAACAGATGTTCTGTATGCAGTGTCCTAAATGTGGACGCACCTGGTTTCAGGACCAAACCAAATATGATGTCACTGCCATTTGAAAGACATTTTAAAATGCAACACGACACTCTTCCCCCCAATGCCTTTTCAAGTGTCAAAACAGCAACTATGTGCGCTGCCCTAACCTTATTGGAGGAAGACTGGGATACAAATAACCTGGACAGAATTAAGTGAATGGAAAAATCCGTGGTTTACTTGTAACCAAAAGGAACTTCTTTACCATACTGCTAAGCACTAGAATTAATAAGATGTATTTTGGTATCTCTGAATTTTTAACATCAGGAACATATAGTCAGAACAAGAACAGTTTCTTTCTGAGCTCAGGCGCTTTTACCCACTTCTAATGAACATCTATTCTTAAATAAATTATAACTTCCTTTGGTTGCTCCTTGCCCCCTTTAAGCATCCTGCCATGCTTGCAGTTAGAGTAGATAAAGGGGAAAATTTTCAGAATCATTTAAAGCAGGAGAGTGATGATCGTGATGTTGAAAAATCCTCCAGGGCATTTTTGTGTGTGGGTGGCACACAAAATTTGGGAAGATCACCCGCTGCCCCTGGTTACCTTAATCAGAAATCTTTTTGTTCTGAAAAGAAGCACTCTCTCAGACCTTAAATGAAATGGACTTATTTGGGAGTGAAAAATTCTTAGTTGGGGGGGGGATCAGTGTCCCAGGTGGGCTAGTTTCATAACTGGCTGCCTCCTAGCTGAAAAGTTCTCCCTGATCTTCTTTCCCTGTAATACAACACTTACAAAATCAATTTCTTTTGAAGGCATATATGTTGTTCACAGATGTACATATTGAACAGATGGTATGGGGGATGCTATGCTAAGCATAGCACGCAGCACGCAGAATTCCAGACCAACATCTGGCAAGATCGAAACAAAACAGAAGTCCCCAGACAAGGAGGAGTAGGAGTAGGAGTAGGAGGAGTTGGTTTTAAACCCCACCCTTCACTACCCAAAGGAGTCTCAGAGTGGCTTACAATCACCTTCCCTTCGTCTCCTCACAACAGACAGAGCCAGTTTGGTGTAGTGATTAAATGCACGGACTCTAATCTGGGAGAACTGGGTTTGATTCCCCTCTCCTCCACTTGCACCTGCTGATGTGACCTTGGGTCAGTCACAAGCTCTGGCACAGCTGTCCTTGAAAAAGAGCAGTTTTTGTCAGACGTTCTCTCAGCCCCACCTGCCTCACAGGGTGTCTTTTGTGGAGAGGGGAAGGGAAAGGGGTTTGTAAGCCGCTCTGAGACGCCTTTGGGCAGTGAAGGGCGGGGTATAAATCCAACCTCCTCCTCCTCCTCCTCTTCTTCTTTTTCTTCTTCTTCTGTGAGGTAGGTGAGGCTGAGAGAGCTCTGAGAGAGCTGTGACTGACCCAAGGTCATCCAGCTGGCTTCATGTACAGGAGTGGGGAATCAAACCCAGTTCTCTAGATTAGAGTCCGCTGCTCTTAACCACTACTCCAAGACTAACAACATCTATTCCAGCACGAGTCTCCGTGAGCCAGAGCTCATGTCTTCAGATGCCATGAAAAAAAATCATGTTCCATATTTTTATATGGAAATTATTAAAGTGGAGGGGTGGGGGGAGGGAGGAGTTTGGGGAAGGGATTGGTTTGGTCTGAATCCCATCATAAATCTTTCAGGCTGACCCTTTGGGAATTTTCCCTATTAAAATGTGGAACACGATTTCCTCTTCATAAAGATAATTTCAGAGGGTAGCCCTGCTGGCGTGAAGTAGAACAGCTAAATTCAACTCCAGTAGCACCTTAGAGACCAACAAGATTTTGGTGGTATGAGCTTTTGACAGTCAAAGCTCCCTTTGTCTCTCCACATCTGGGAGAGACTACAGTCTCTGATTGTTAGGCCTGTCTCTGGTAGAAGAGGAGGAGGAGGAGGAGGAGACTGGATTTATACTCTCTCAGAGCGTCTTACAAACTCCTTTCCCTTCCCCTCCCCACAACAGACACCCTGTGAGGTAGGTGGAGCTGAGAGAGCTCTTTCAAGGACTGCTCATTCAGAACAGTTCTAAAAGAACTATTGTTTGCCCAAGGTCATCCAACAGCTGCATTCGGAGGAGTGGGGAATCACAGCCAGTTCTCCCAGATTAGAGTCCACACACTTAACCACTACACCAAACTGGTTCTCAACTGGTAATGAGCAGATCTTGTACTGACTGCTGGGAAAGGGCAGGCTGATGTGGGTGGACTCCTGTGTGGGTGAGAGGATCCAACCTAGTGGCTAGTCAATGAAAGCCTCCTTGTACCCGCAAGCATTAAAGAGAATTCAAACCAACCACTGAAGCCATAACTAGTTTATACTTATGTGCCTCAGCAAGGCTTCTCCTTTGACTACCCGGAGACCTGAGCTGCTGATCTGTTCTTTGAAAGCAACCTGTAAATAAATAAATCTTTGTTATTGATATACAGCTCCTGTCTCAGCGATCTCCGTGTTATACTGGCTCACCACAAAACTTACCTCAGGGCATAAAACCCAAAGCCTTACTGCCTTAAGAACATCTGATAAGTGAAGGCAAGGTTTACAGTATAAAGCAAACCTAGTTCCCCAAAATTGTAGAAGGCTGGGTAGGTCCCCTCAGTTGGTATAAAAAGCCTGTCACAACAGGTAATTGCATCATGTCTGCCAGGATTTAATGCAGCCTGTCATGGGGCTATTTTGACTGGGGAAATGGCACAGAGGAAGAATTAAGCTCCTTCCTTCCTTCCTTCCTTCCTTCCTTCCTTCCTTCCTTCCTTCCTTCCTTCCTTCCTTCCTTCCTTCCTTCCTTCCTTCCTTCCTTCCTTCCTTCCAACGTTTGGTCCCTGGCATTAGTGGACTGCTTTTTGCAGCTAAATGACACATCTGGAGCTCGGAACATGGATCCCCAGCATCGCATCCAGTTTGGACATCAGTGTGTAGCACCAATGAAATGATCTCTAGAGAAAAATTACATGGTAAGCCTTACAGTAAGACCAATAAGTGGGTTCTAGATCAAATCAAGTCTGAACTCTCCCTAGAAACTAAAATGACCAAACTGAGGCTGTCATACATGATGACAAGACTCACTGGAAGAGACAATAATGCTACGCAAAGCTGAAGGTAGCAGGAAAAGAGGACGACCCAACAAGAGATGGACTGACTCCATAAAGGAAGCCACGGCCTTCAGTTTGCAAGATCTGGGCAAGGCTGTTAATGATCGGAAGCAACTTGATGGCACATAACAGGCCCTATAACAAATTATGCTTTATGCAGGGGCATCTTTGTATGAATATATGGAATTATCTTAGAAAGTACGAATATATGAAAATATCTTAGGCGCTTTCTTAGAAAGAGGTTCCAGCCATCGATTCATCTGTCCTAAATGTATTGGCTCTGACTGGCAGTGCTTCACTAAAGTCTCAAGCTAGGTTTTCCCCCAGTCCAGCTATCTGAGGTCATTTCACTGGAGATGGCAAGGACTGAGACCTTTTGCATGCAACGTTCATGTATTACCATTGAACTATAGCCCTTTTGAGCTTGCTGATAACAGAGGGAAGACAGACTGAATATGCAGAGAGCAGGAAAGGGCATCTGCAGAGCCGTGGTTCAAGCCCGGGATTACCTGGCTGACTCTCGGAAAGGAAAGCTGGGTGGGAAACAAAAGCCAATTCCTGTGATCAGAGGTTCATTCTTCAGAGAGGAAAAGCAATAGACAGGTCATATGTCACACCCCATAATCCTTCCACACTTCAGCCAGCAGAATTAAGCACTTTTCTGACAGGTTAGCTGCACAGAATGCCAGGGAGTTGTGCACAATGCAATTTATCTGGAAGCTTCCGCTCAGGTGATCCTTAAAGGTAGCATTGGGATTCTTCTGCTTGGCTTACACTGCCTAATAGGAATCTAAGTGATAACTGGTGGGAGGGCACCGAAGCGTTCATGCATGTAGAGAAATCAGATATCCCCCCTCCCCCAGAATTTCCCAGTGGCCTGAAGCAGAAGGGCAAAAATCCCTGAAACGTTCCAAATTCGTCTGCTGGCAAGCCAGCAAGGCGTAGCTCAAAGATCACCAGGACAAGAACAAGGCACTTTGTAAAACTCAGAAGCCAAGGTTCAGTCCCACCCTAGGAAGGCCAAGTAAAAGAAGCTGAGATGGGGCTACACAGAAAAGGGCAGGCTTGGATTTTAATGGCTGAAATGTCTTGATGGCAGGGAGTTGCCTTAGCCTGCCCACCACCACAGCAGTGTCTGTGAGCGTACCCTTTGACTGTTACCTTCTGTGGAAAATAGGAAAGGGATGCAGTTTGAGACATTGTTGTGGAAAGGGTGGATCTGCCCCCTGTCTTTGACAATCCTCTCCGTCTAGTCCTCACTGGTCCTTTCTGCACTTGGCTCTCACCCTGGTTTTATCAGAGTTCAACTCGGACACAATACCTTACATTTATCCCTGGTTATAACATCATCCATTTATCCCGGGACAAGTGTGGGGTGAAACCGGGGTGACCTCAATGTAATGTGGAAACAAAAAATACCCTGAGATAATTACAGGGGTGAACTCGAGTGTAGTGTAGAATGTAAAAATACCCCGAGATAATTACAGGGCTCATGCCTAGTATGGAATGTCAGTTTGGGGACAGGGTTGAGTCAGGATTTAAGGTCTAGTGCGGAAAGTACCACTGACAAATATCCCAGGCTGGGGCTCAAACCCTGTTTTACTTTGCAAGGGTTCTTAAAGCCCTGACAATACGTACATCTTCCAGGCCACTTTAAAGACAGAAAACAGTACGGAGAGGGTGAGAGTGAGTATTAGGATTGCCAGCTCTAGGTTGGGAAATTCCTGGAGATCTGGGGATGGACCCTGGGAAGGGTGGGGTTTGGGGAATGGAGAGACCCCAGCAGGGTATAATGCCATAGAGTTCACCCTCCAAAACAGCCATTTTCTCCAAGGGAACTGACCTCTGTAGTCTGGAGTAATTCTGGGGAATTCCCAGGCCCCACCTGGAGGTTGGCCACCCTCGGTCGCATACTGTTTGTTTGCTTTATTTGTACCCCATCTTTCTCACTGGGACTCAAGACAGATTACCAAATAAAATCAATATGGCACAAGACAATGAACAATGCACTAGGGCAAGGATTACTATAATCTGCTTCGATTCAGGTGGGTAGCTGCGTTGCTGATAGCCAGAGTGGTGTAGTGGGTAAGAGTGGTGGACTCTGATCTGGAGAACCGGGTTTGATTCCCCAGTCCTCCACATTCAACTGCTGGTGTGACCTTGGGTCAGTCACAGTTCTCTCAGAGCTGTTCCTTCATGAGCAGTCCTTGAAAGAGCTCCCTCAGCCCCACCTCTCCACAGGGTGTCTGTTGTGGGGAGAGGAAGGGAAGGTGATTGTAAGCTGCTCTGAGAGTCCTTTGGATAGTGAAAGGTGGGGTATAAAAGCCAACTCTTCTTCTTCTTCTTTTCTTCATCAAGATAGGCAGAGTATGTTTTCCTTCTCGAGTTTCTCTACCCTTCCAGAAACTGACCTTCCGTGTCCTTTAGCTTCTCTTCACTAGGTTCTCACAGTGGTCAACTCTAAAGCCAGCCAGTCTTCCACCACAGTATCCTCAACTGATTAGGAACTCCTCTTTTCCTATCCCGAAAATCTTTCCCATTCCCCCTCTGCATCTATTGGTCCTTTCTGGATAACTCCTATGTCTATTTCTTCCCTGGACTAGCCATGTGGAAGGAACACAGTTCTGGCCAAAAGTAACTTTAACTGGGTATTAGTTTAAATTAATACAACTGAACTCTAGAACTGTGTGAAAGTGAATGGTTTTCATTGGCTTGACTCAAATAAATTGCTGTATCTGTTGCCACTGAAGAGTTTAATCTCACTATTTTGTCCTGTTTTCATTTTGTTTCCCCCTTTTCTATTCTGTATCCTAGTTAGTTTGATGTTAGTTTCTAGTTATCTGATCTTCTTTCCTTTCTTGGGAGGTGCTGAGATAAATTGGAAGCTGTGTACTAAAAAAAATCCTAGCCCTAAAGATTGTTGAGGAGGAGGAGGAGCAGGGGAAGGAGAAGGAGGAGGAGTAGGGGAAGGAGGAGGAGGAGGAAGAGTAAGAGTTGGTTTTATACCCTGTTCTTCACTACCTGAAGGAGTCACGGAGTGGCTTACCATTGCCTTCCCTTCCTCTCCTCACAACAGACACCCTGTGAGGTAGGTGGGGCTGAGACAGTTCTGAGAGAACTGCTTTTGAGAGAACAGTTCTGAGAGAACTGTGACTGACCCAAGGTTACCCATGTAGTGGCTTCATGTAGCAGAGTGGGGAATCAAACCTGGTTCTTCAGATTAGAGTCCGCCACTCTTAACCACTACACCAAGCTAGTTCTCTCTTACTACACCAAGTTGGCTCTCCAAACTGGACAGATTACTCCTCCTTTGCCTGCCCTGACACAGGGTCCTATTTGGGGAACACCACTGGATATGGACTACACATGCCCCTGGTCTGATCCAGTAGGGCTGGTTTTAAGATTATGCTTCTGCTCATTGTGGCAACAAAAACCGTATTGTATCATCTTTTTTGGGGGGTGGGTGGGGGGAGATCACTCTGTCTCCAGTCACAGATGTTCACTTACGGATTCTTTCTCCTTAGCCCTTCCTTTCCTTTCATCTCCTGCAGACAGCTGGATGGATGCCAGCGCCGTACAGACTAATGCTTCCACTGTAGCCCATGATTTTGTAACCTTTAAGTTAGCACGCGGTAATACTTCATTTTATGACCTTCCCAAGAAAATTCCACAAGGCTCAAAGGGTACCGGGTGCTGTCACTGGAATTTCAATGCACGGCAAGGTGACCCGAACTTCTTGTGCCAGTTGAATGGAAACTACCACGGTTGCCTTTTTTTGGCATCCAAGCTGCCCTTCAGATTTTCCATAGAATAAATTTTCTGCTCAATATGTCCTCCTGTTTTAATTTGTACCTTCGTAGAGGCGGACAGAGGGTCTGCGCCAAATGGAGTGCCTTTTTTTAAACCCCATAATCTCATATTTAGCCTCAAATAATTGGCAATTGCCTGGCCCTTTAGATAAAACAGAAGGAAAATATTAATTAGGGCCACCACCTGATTAAATGAATTTTTAGCTTACGAGGCATCTGCTTTTTAGCCATCCCAGTGATCTTTTGAATTAGTATTATTTATGATTGCCACATGCATGATGCGTTTCAGAGGACCAGAAGACTGATACCTTGCCTAGAGGAACTCAGAACAGAAAACATATGATGGAAATATACTTCAGTTTTTCACCCTGATTTCCTAGTTTAAACATAACAAAGTCTGAGTCCAGCGGCACCTTTATCAGTTTTATTCAAGGTATAAGATTTCATGTGCGTGCACACAAAAGCTTATACCTTGAATAAAACTTTGTTGGTCTTAAAGATGCCACTGGACTCAAACTTTGCTCTGCTGCTTTGGACCAACATGGCTACCCATGAGAATCTAGTTTAAACATAGGTGGACTTAAAAAAAAAATGATGTGAGGAACATTAAAAATGTAAATACAGTCCTTCTCAGTCTAGTCCTCATTTTAAGTAATGTGAAGCTGCCTTATAGTGAGTCAGACTATTGGGCCACCAAGCATAGTAATACTCCGACTGGCAGCAGGGGCGGACTGGAAAGTTTAAATGGCCCAGGAACAAGCCCAGCCCAGCAGCTGCTGTGATGCTGCGTTCCAGCATTGCAGGGTCATTCAACTCTGAGCTAGTCAGCAATGCCAGCAATGGCCACCCACTCACTTATTGCCACGCAGGAGTGGGCAACAGGTTAGCTGACACGGATTGTTGTTTTTGTTGAAGAGACTGAGCTAGGTGACTCCTTGGCTTGCGTCCATCAAGAACTTTCCTGACAAGTCAAATGGCCAGTCCATCCCAACTGGATTTGGCAGTCATGCAAAGAAAGGCTTTTAATGCAGTTGCTACCTGAGGACTTTTAGCTAGAGGTACCAAGAAGTGAACCTGGAAGCTCTTGCATATGATGGATGTACTTTCCGAGTGAGGCACCTCTTTCAAGATACACCTCTTTCAAGATTGCTTCAAGATAATTTTTCCATGCTATAGCTGGGACCAAGATGACTCAAGATAGCCTGATCTCTTCAGATCTTGGAAGCTAAACAAGGTTGGCACTGATTAGTATTTGGATGGGAGACCACCAAAGAAGTCCAGAGTTGGTATATAGAGGCAAGCAATGCTCCCTCTAAGCTGTGGGGTCTTATGAGCAAAAAATTCTACCTTGTGAGAGTTATGTATTGTCGTTAATACTTACAGTTAGGTTGCCTAAGCTTCAGTCATAGCTCCATAGGGCCTGGTATCCTAAAATGCATGTTCTGATTGGCTACTTTGCACAGTGGGCCAATCAGAGCTTAGGGTTGGTTTTGGAGGGAGCAACAACCATTGGTCGTTATCTACAAGTTATGATTGGTGTTTAACATCCTAGGGGGCGTGGTTGCATAGGCCAAAAGAGTATAAATTGAGCTAGCTTCTGTGGTGTTGTTGTTGTTGATTTTTCTGGTTAATAAAGCTGAATCACTTGTTTGAGAGCTGCCTGAAGGCTGATATTTTATAGTGAGCTACTGGCATTAAAGTTGTGAGCAAGTGATTTGGCTACTGCATAAATTAGTTTGCTCTGGAGCCATCCTTCCTGAGCTAAGACAAAAATGTGTGAGCCAGAGGCTAAAAAACTGTGAGCTAGCTTACACTAACTCAGCTTAGAGGGAACACTGGAGGCAGGCAATGTGTCTCTCACCTTGAAAACCCTATAGGGTTGCCATAAGTCTGTTGTGATTTGATGGTACTTTTCCACCACCACCACAGCTGGGAAAGCCCTCGTGTCGAACCATTTTAAATCCTGAAGTCCGTCTCAGTCCAACCCCCCTTCTCCAAAAAACCTAAACCATGAAAATGAAAAATGAGTTGTTACACAAGAAAGTATCATACATCTTCATTCCTTAGTCCAAGAAAGCTCTGCTCTTCTAATTCAAGATGAGATTACGGGAAAGGATTTTATAATGTGATTGTTTCCCCCCCTCTCCTGTAAACAAGATGAAAATAAGTGGCAATATTTTAAAATTTGTTGGCATGTCTAAATTTGCCTGGGGGAAAGAAAGTTGCACTTTTGCTTCTGCCTGTAATTCTGTAAATATAAAAAACAGACCAGCAGGCTAAAGCTCGGATAATTAGATACGTTACATATTATTAAATTAGCTGAGGGGAAAATAAGGGAAGCTTATGCAGATAAAAATCAAAGCTCTTGGTAGGGGAGAAGGATTTATCTCCACAGGCATGGTGTTTGTAACTAGCACTCTTTCTCTTACTGTGGATGAAATATTAGCAGTGTGGGTCAGTGACTAAAGCTGGACCTGAAATTTCATATCTTTAACACATACTTTAGGGGAGAGGCTGTGTCTCAGAAACAGAGTACACGCAGTGGAAGTAGAACGCCTCAGTTTCCGTTCCTGGTGGGGTTGCCAACCCTGGCTTGAGAAATTCCTGGAGATTTGGGGATAGAGTCTTGGGGGGTGGGTAGAATGCGGGGAGAACTGGGACCTCAGTGAGGCACAGTGCCATAGAGTCCACCCTCCAGAGCAGCCATTTCCTCCAGGGCCCCTGATCTCTGCTGTCTGCGGATCAGTTGTAATTCCAGGAAGTCTCTAGGCCCCACCTGGAAGTTGGCAACCCTGTTTCCTAGTGTCTAGTGTTGCCAGCTGTGGGTTGGGAAATACCTGGAGAATTTGGGAGTAGAGCCTCGGGAGGGCAGAGTGCGGGGAGGAGAGGGACCTCAGCAGGATATGATGCCATAGAATCCATTCTCCAAAGAAGCCATTTTGCTCCAAGGGAACTGTTCTTGCTAGTCTGGAGATGAGTTTCCCCAGGCCCTTTCTTACATGCCCGGGGAAATGCTGATTGCCACTTTGGGGTTCAGAAGCAATTTCTCTCCAAGCCAGTTTGGCCAGGGATCCTGAAGGCTTTTTGTCATCTTCTAGGCATGGAACAGGGGTCACTGTGTGTGTGTGTGGGGGGGAGTTATTTATGAATTTCCTGCATTGTTCCTGCAGGGACTACATGAACCTGGAGGTCCCTTCCAACTCTTTGTTCTATGTTTCTATGAATTATACTAGCTGGAGATCCCCAGGTTCCCCCCGAATGTTGGCAATCCTACTGGTGTCTCTAATTAAAAAGCCCCATGAGTTGCTACCAGTCAGAATACACAATGCTGACCTTGATACATCAGTAGAATGACTCAGTGTAGGCGGTATCACGTGTATTATTTTGAACTTCAGTTTTCTTGTCTGTAAAATGGGGATAGGAGGGCCTTAAGTCATGATGTTGTCTACAGAAAGCAAACAACAGACTAAAATAATTGTGTATTGAAAAGAAGGGAGATGCATTTCTTTTAATTATGACATGATCCATTGTCTCCCAGGATACACCATATTCAAAAAGAAGATGACCCTGAACATAAGACAACCCCTTTTAAAATGTTATACGCACACAAAAAATAGACATTATTGTAATATATATAGAAATATAAGGCCATACCCTCCTTTTTGATGGCATACCTTTGGAAAAAACCTTGCATTTGACTAATATTCTATTTGATTACATGTAGAACCCACCTTCTGACCGCAGCCTATGTATTTTAAAAGCTTGTTGTAATGTGAAAAGCTGGCACAAAATGTCTCGTCTGCCTGTCTACTGCCATTTCGTTTTTAGAAAATATTTTTCTTGTTTTCTGTAAACCTAACATAAGTACAATGTTAAACAAGACCACAAGATAATAACTGAGTATGCTGGCCCCACTCTTTAAAATAACTAGGTAGGCTTGACCCACCTTGAATTCCTTCCCTGGGTATGCCAACCTGATGAATATGTTTTAGCCTACTAATTGGTTATATTAATCAACTAATGTCTTAAAAGGTTCCTGCCCCCTCAATTAATTGGGTAGATCACTTTTCAGAAAAGCAATGGTTTTCACAAAAATATGTATGAAAACTGCTATATTAGAATACAGGCATTCCTACTTTCCCCCTTCACATTGGAGGGAATGCCTCTTCTAAGATGATGCCTGCTGCAATTCATGCATGCGTCATCCTCTAGGGTTGCCAAGTTCCCCCTCGGGACAGGGCTTCTCCTGCTTCCAATAGGCCCCCCCTGCTACCACCCAGCTGGGCAGAAGGATAAAATGAGATGCCTGACTCACTGATGTCACTTCCAGCATGCCTGGAAGTGATGTCAATGTGTTCCCTGGGGACGCTCTAGCATTCAGCTAAAACTCTACCATAGAATTAACAATAAGAGTTCAACCACTGAGTTTTTGCCAGATGCTAGATTGTCCCTGGCAACACACTGACATCGTTTCTGGTTGTGCTGGAAGTGACATCAGTGTGTTGCCGTCTCCTGCTGGCTGCCAGCCACATGCTTGTAACCCAAGCTCAGGTTATGCTTTGTTCGACTTCGAAACGATCTGTTAGACATTCATATGTTAATTTATGCACAGCAAACTGATTAAGCTATCCATCTATTAAAACCCAAACAAGGAACCAACTGATATTTCTTCGGTCAGGGGAGAACTGTAAAACACTTTGTGTTAGAGACAAAGAAATATCTTTCAAATGCCCACTTGGGACATGGAAGCTCACTGGGGGACCTTGGGCCAGTCACACACTCTTAGCTAAACTGACCTCACAGGGTTGTTGTGAGGATAAAACAGAGGAGAGGAGAACAATGTAAGCCCCTTTGGGTCCCCATTGTGGAGAAAGGCAGGATGCAAATGAATTAAATGAATAAAATAAATCCTCAAAAGCGTCAGGACATCAGAACTGGGCAAATGGACCAGTGTAAGCTGCACTGTGTTATTGTGTTGACATTCTGCCCTCTCCCCCAATTTACAATTTCTGTGATCTTTCAGCAATATGCATGGGAGTGACTGTGATATCATCAGTATCATAACATTAATTAAAATCACGAGATTAGTAAGTCAAAAGGTTTCTTAATGCGTTGTTCTGCATGTACATCATATATAAACTCTGCTTTAAAGGTAAAGGTAAAGGTTTCCCTTGCTCGAAAGCCAGTCGAATCCGACTCTAGGCAGGGCCGGCTCCAGGTGTCTAGGCGCCCTAGGCAGGACAGCCTGGGGCGCCCCCCACTGGGGATGCCAACCTCCTGGTGGAACCTGGAGACCGGGGCGTCGGCGGGGCGCTGGCTTTCCTGGAGGCTCTGCAGCTGCGGGACCCCCAGGAAAGCCGGGAAGGGGGCGGGGGGTCCAGCCTCCGCCCCCTCCCTCCCGGCGCCGGCTTTTCTGCGGGCCCCGCGGCTGCAGGACCCCCAGAAAAGCCGGGAAGGGAGCGGGAGGGGGTCTAGCCTCCGCCCCCTCCCTCCTGGTGCTGGCTTTTCTGCAGGCCCCGCAGCTGCGGGACCCCCAGAAAAGCCGGGAAGGGGGCGGGGGGTCCAGCCTCCGCCCCCTCCCTCCCGGCGCCGGCTTTTCTGCGGGCCCTGCGGCTGTGGGACCCCCAGAAAAGCCGGGAAGGGGGCGGGGGGTCCAGCCTCCGCCCCCTCCCTCCCGGTGCCGGCTTTTCTGTGGGCCCCGCAGCTGCGGGACCCCCAGAAAAGCCGGGAAGGGGCGCGGGGAGGTCTAGCCTCCGCCCCCTCCCTCCCGGCGCCGGCTTTTCTGCGGGCCCCGCGGCTGCGGGACCCCCAGAAAAGCCGGGAAGGGGGCGGGGTGGTCCAGCCTCCGCCCCCTCCCTCCCGGCACCGGCTTTTCTGCGGGCCCCGCGGCTGCGGGACCCCCAGAAAAGCCGGGAAGGGGGACGGGGGGTCCAGCCTCCGCCCCCTCCCTCCCGGCGCCGGCTTTTCTGCGGGCCCCGCGGCTGCGGGCCCCCAGAAAAGCCGGGAAGGGGGCGGGGGGGTCTAGCCTCCGCCCCCTCCCTCCTGGCGCCGGCTTTTCTGTGGGCCCCGCTGGGGAAGGGGGCGGGGGTCTGGCGGCGCCGGCGGGCGCCGGGTTAGGACGGCGGGGGGGAGCAGTTTTTTGGGGGGGAGTGGGGCGCCATTTGGCGCCCCTCAGGCCGGGGCGCCCTAGGCAGGCGCCTAGTTCGCCCTATGGGCGGTCCGGCCCTGACTCTAGGATTGCGGTGCTCATCTCCGTTTCAAAGCCGAAGAGCCAGCGCTGTTCGAAGACGTTTCCGTGGTCATGTGGCAAGCATGACTAAACACCAAGGTGCACAGAATGCTGTTACCTTCCCACCGAAGTAGTATCTGTTTATCTACTTGGAATTTCTTGCTTTCGAACTGCTAGTTTGGCAGGACTCTGCTTTACAGATATATTAATTCATTTTATACTTTGCATTCCCCCCAGTGGTGATTTAAAGCAGATTGTATCATTCTCTTCTCCATTTTATCCTCAAAATGAAACTGAGAGTGACTGATCCAAGGTCACCCAGCAAGCTTGCCTTCCACAGCAGAGTCAGGATTTAAACTCGGATCTTCCAGATCCTGATACGACACTCTAACACTGTGCTGGCAAAGGATTGTCTAATTTGATAGGGATAAATTATGCATGCAAAGTCATACAAGGAACAATCCTAAACAGATTTGCCTGGAAGTACATCCCATTTTATTCAATGGGGCTGACTCGCAGGAAAGTGTCCTTAGGAGTGCCATAAACCAAAAAGTAATGAAAATATATTAAACCCCTGAAGCTTCCCCTCACTCAAGGAACCATGTGGTTCAACCAGCATTGAGATCATATTCTTGTTGGACTGCATGTGACTTGCTGGTATCACCAAGCGGCTAGACCTCATTAAGAAATAAAAAAGCAGCATGATCCAAGCTGTGGAGTCTTGTGAGCAAAAATTCTACTTTATGAGCTACTGGCATTAAAGTTGTGAGCAAGCGATTTGGCTGTTGTATAACTTAGTTTGCTCTAGAGCCATCCCTCCTGAACTAAGACAAAAATGTGCGAGCCGGAGGCTACAAAACTGTGAGCTAGCTCACACTAACTCAGCTTAGAGGGAACACTGGATGGGACCACTTATGAACAGACTGTGGAATATCTCTGTATACTCAGGGGACTCCCAAGGTATGCAGAAAAAAATGTTACATGAATTGAACATAAGAACATAAGAGAAGCCAATGTTGGATCAGGCCAATGGCCCATCCAGTCCAACACTCTGTGTCACACAGTGGCCAAAAATATCAGGTGCCATCAGAGGGTCCACCAGTGGAGCCAGGACACTAGAAGCCCTCCTACTGTTGACCCCCCCCAAGCACCAAGAATACAGAGCATCACTTGCCCCAGATTCCCTGTCTATATCTTGTGGTTAATAGCCACTGATGGACCTCTGCTCCATATGTTTATCTAATTCCCTCTTGAAGCCATCCATGCTTGTAGCCACCGCCACCCCCTCCTGTGGCAGTGAATTCCTTGTGTTAATCACTCTTTGGGTGAAGAAATACTTCCTTTTATCCATTCTAACCCAACCACTCAACAATTTCATTGAGTGCCCACAAGTTCTTGTATTGTGAGAAAGGGAGAAAAATACCTCTTTCTTTACCTGTTCTATCCCATGCATAATCTTGTAAGCCTCAATCATGTCACCCCTCAGCTGTCGTTCCTCCAAGCTAAAGAGCCCCAAGTGCTTTAACCTTTCTTCACAGGGAAAGTGTTCCAACCCTTTTATCATTCTAGCTGCCCTTTTCTGCACTTTTTCCAAAGCATCCTTTTTAAGGTGCGGTGACCAGAACTGTACACAGTATTCCAAATGAGGTCGTACCATCGATTTATACAGGGGCATTGTGATATTGGCTGATCTGTTTTCAATACCCTATCTAATAATCCCCAGCATAGTAAAGAAAATTATACACATACAAACACCAAAAATTAATGAGAACTGAATATGTCCCAAGAGACATGGGAGTGGTGGAGAGTCAGGAAAGGGGATTTAGTCCCCTTAAATCCCTGATACTTCATAGGATCCTGGAAGGAGAGGGCTTTTTGGGGGTGGATGGGAGAATGAGATTCCAAAGC
Organism: Gekko gecko; assembly: GCA_029375565.1. Lineage (NCBI taxonomy): Eukaryota > Metazoa > Chordata > Lepidosauria > Squamata > Gekkonidae > Gekko > Gekko gecko. The sequence continues at coordinate 132,970,748 of JAPDNY010000008.1, read as the reverse complement.
CTTCACATGGACCCCCACCTTGAACCTAACAATGAGTGAAAACCTGTGTGGTGTTTTCAGAGTTAACACTAATTCTATCAGACTGGCAAGAAGTAGCATATTCTCTCTGCCAGAGGATGAATTCACACAAGCAACAATTACTCACTGTGCTAGGAGCAACAGCTGCTGAGTTTCGGAGCCTCTCACACTTGCCTTGATGCTGGAACCGCAACTGGAAGGTTTCTTCGTTCATGTGCAGCTGAGCCAGGCAGAACTTCCGGGAGAGATTTGAATTTGAAATGGAACGTTCCAACCGCCGCCATCCACCCTCCTGGCACTCTGGCATGCATGAGAAAAGGCAGATTCAGATGGCCATAAAAATCTGGTTTTTACATGGGACTTGGGTAGTTTAAAGCTTCCGTTGTACAATATACTGCAAGATAGCCCTTTAATCTCCTCAAAGCAGTACACTTCAATAGGAGAGGGGGAAAACCTCTCCCCTATTATTTAATTTCTTTATTTAAAACGCAGTGACTACATTTCTGTATCGCTGCACAGTAAAGCTTTCAGTGCAGTTTGCGGTTTCTATCCTGCCTCCCCAGAAGTTCATTGTGGCTGACAGAACATCTCTTAAAAGCTAATAACAAGAAAGGTGAAACCAGTAAGTGAATACTAGAAACCACACAAAAAACCCTAAGCTACATCAAAACACCCCCAGTCACTAAGCACCCTTAGACACATCAGGAGCTCCTAAAGGAACCCTGAACTTTGCTACCCAGAATCCTCCTCAAATATGAGGGCTTTGTGCCATTTACTAAAGATAAAGAGCTATGTATAACTGAACCTCCTAAAGACAATTGTTCAAAACCTTGGGGCAATCACCAAAAAGGCCCTAATGCAGATGCCATTACTTCTCCTATCAATGGATATGGAAAAAGGTCCTTGGTAGGGTTGCAACTAGTGAAAGATCGGGGCATGGGGACTTACTTTTTCAGCATTGCGATGAGACCATGGCATAACTTCCAGTGCAAACCAGAAGTGATGTCATCACGCTGCAACAACACTGCAGTATTTGCCGCAACCATAGAGTTTTGGGCAGATGCTAGAATGTTGCCTGATGTGATATCACTTCCAGATCCTGTGAGAAGTGATGTCATGGAATTGACCTCACAGCAATAGCCCCACCCCCTTTCCCTGGCATTTTCCCCATGGCACCTAGCTGAGCAGCCACAGGCAGAACCAGTGTGGGGTGGGAAATTTGGTCTCCTGAGTCCTTAGGGATAATCTAAATGGCTTTAGAGGGCAACCATATCAGAGAAGACGCTTTCTAAAATACTATTAAGTAAATGGTTGTATTGTGAGATCAGCTCGATAGGGCGAGGGCTGCATTTATATCACTAAATATAGATTCATTGTCCCATAACTCATTTTATTCTCCTCCCTTCCAATAAACCTACCACACTGGATGGCTTAAAGATTTAGGTTTTTCACCTCACTTTTCCCAATTGATGCGTATGGGTGAAGTGAAAAATTCTAATTTGCATGAATGATGCAGAGAATGCTCTTAAATCACAGCAAAATGGAAGAGGGGGAAATCCTATGGTGAGGGCAGCGCGTGGAGTTTCTCTGTCATTCATCTCTCCTTCCTCTCTGTTATAAAACTTGCCCCTCCCATCATTGTTACACATTATTTTGACAGGTTTTATTTTTGTTGCTTTCCCTCAATGCCTGAATGGTGGCTGGTCTTTCTGTCTTTGTGACAGGTTTATAAAAGACCAATAGGCCTTGGCAGGTATTTAGGCTTTAATCTAGGCAGGCTCCTTCCCCATTTTTAAACAAATTACTTTTAATATTACCTAGGCATTAATGTTTAAGAGGGGATACTGTTCCTGTTCCATAACCGCTTTTCATAAATGTTTTAATACTCCCAAGCTTGAACTCCACTGAGGTCACTTCAAAGATTTCTAATAAATCTTTCTTTCTCTCACCAATGCATTGCCATGTGGCCTGCATGAGGGAAACAGAGCGTTGGTTCCTCTCAAACAAATCGAAAAGACGATTGCTTTTCCATTGGGAAGTACTAGGAGTGCATAATTCTTGGGAGGTGGGAAATTAAAGGGACATTGCCAAGACTAGTATTAGGTAGAGATGTGTGACTCCTTGAGAAATTCACCCTCCTCTTATTTAAGGTGGTTTTTGCTTGCCCTGAGAGTCATCAGATGTTTTATCTGAGGAAGAATTTCCAGATACACTTTGAATTTCCCTTTATCCCAAGAGAGAAATGTTGCTAGTCTTATCAAAACTTCCCAGACTTCACGAGGAGATACCAAGTAGGGTTTTCAGATCCAGGCTGGGAAATTCTTGTAGATTCGGGGGTGGTACCTGGCAGTGTTCCCTCTAAGATGAGTTAGTGTGAGCTAGCTCACAGGTTTTTAGACTCCGACTCACACATTTTTGTCGTAGCTCAGGAAGGATGGCTCCAGAGCAAACTAATTTATGCAGTAGCCAAATCACTTGCTCACAGCTTTAATGCCAGTAGCTCACAAAGTAGAATTTTTGCTCACAAGACTCCACGGCTTAGAGGGAGTGTTGGTGCCTGGGAAGAGTGGGGTTTGGTGAGGGGAGGGACCCCATTTTCTCAGGGGAACTGATCTCTGTTGTCTGGAAATTCCAGGAGATTCCCAGGCCCCACCTTGAGTTTGGCAACCCTACTTCCAAATTTACTTCAAGTTTATCTTTAGACAATGGCTTTATTCAGAAGTCATGAACAAATCACAGTTCCTTTGTGCCGTGAAGAGAGTTGACTATGCTGGACTGGGAAATTCCTGGAGATTTGGGGATGGAGCCTGGGGAGGGCTGAGTCTGGGGAGGGAAGGGACTTCAGTGGGGTACAGTGCCATGGTGCCCACCCTCCAAAGCAGCCATTTAATCCAGGGGAACTGATCTCTGTAGTCTGGAGAACAGCTGTAATTCTAAGGGATCCCCAGGTCCCACCTGGAGGCTGGCATCCCCATAATCCTCACAACAACACCCTGTTATATAGGATAAGGTGAGAGAGCATGACGGGCCAAGGTTAAACAGTCAAAGAAGGGACCTGAGCGTGGGCCTCCCAGGTCCTAATCCATTACTCCAACCACTACACCACACTGGCGCCACAAACTCCCTACTCTTCCAAACATACTTGGCAAATAAAAGGGGGCGAAATGCAGAATTGCTATGAACTTTTAGATGCCACGTTGGAAATTTTGTGCAGTTTTCAGAGGTGGTTGAAACAAGGGCAAAAATTATAGTGAGTTGTCCCCTGGAGATCTGACCCCTCCAATTTCGAAGACTCCTTCTCTGATTGCATTTCCTCCTCTGGGTCTAGTTTTGGCTGGATTGTGGCACGTTAATTTCCAGAGACAAAAAAATGGGCATTGCCTCCCAAAAAGTGTGGTGGGTGAAATGGTGTTCATGTAATCTGTATGTAATGTATAACGTAATACCAAGAATCTGTGAGTGGATGAGGAACGATTGCCACTAGAGGGAGATATCAGCATAGGCATCAGGATGGTAAGCACCATGCATACAGATCTTCCAGGCTCGCCAGGATTACATTCAGCCTTAGGCCAGGTTCACAGACGAAGGTCCATTTTTTCCCATCATTCCGTTCTTCAGTTGAATGGGTGAATTGACAGGACTGAAAAACACAGTGCTTAAGGTGACGTCGGATGATGTGAAAGTTCAGTTTGTGGCTATATGATATGAGGGCCCTGTCATACATGCTTTCTCCTGCGGGCATATGGGAACCGATTCACACAACCAGGTTGAGATGGGGCAAATGGGTTGCACAGAGGTAGATTTCATTTTTCCAGTCTTCTGCACAGGCGCATGGCCATTGTTTGTCAGAAACTATCACTCAGCCCAAATGGTTGGCAGAACTGGGCTTTCATTCTTCAGTGTGAGTGGAAGAGATTGAGGAATCAAAGATGTTTTTAGGTAAGACCTTTTACGTAAGCCTCCCTGAGCCTGCTTTGGTGAGAAGGGTGGGGTAAAAACTGAATAAATAAAATAAAATAAATAAAATAAGATGGATTCTGGATGGATGACTTTAAAAAATGGATGCAGTCTGGATGTTCTTTTTCCTTTGAGGCAGTCATACTGTTGCTTCACCATGTGCTCAAATTCTCTCAGCCTAAACTACCTCACAGGGCTAGTATGAAAGGGAAAATGTTTGTACACCAATCTGACTTCTCAGAGGAATGGTGGGGTATATAAGGATAACTTTCTTTTCCCCCAAAACATAATTTGAAGTCATTTTCAGGCTTAATTTAGCTGTGATTTCAATTGGCTCTTACAGAAATTTAAACCCGCTGAGTCCTGTCATAAATCGAACACTGTGACAGTAGCACTTTAAATGATCAAGCGCTGATCCCAGTTTTATTACACGTCCAAATAAGAGATATAAAGATAGAACAAATATGATCTACAGCTGAGAAAACACAGAAGAAGCCTGAATATTGTCAGTGTATTCAAAAAAATGAACCAATGTAATTCAATGTTCTATTTCTCGTTTCTTTCTCTCATACTGATATAATTAGATAATTTCACCGTTTTTGTACTTTCTACATACTTTCCAGACAATCATCGATAATAGGAATTTTCTTATCTTTCCAGTTAAGCCACAATACTGATGCTGCCTGCACTTCATTTATGATAAATTCAATATTATAGCTTTCTTTTAGGTTATTTGTAGGGCATGTTTCAAGATCATTAGACAACTCATATCCTGTGATATCTTTAATTACCTTAATTATCGCTGTCCAGTAACTTAACTCTTTATCCTTGAGCAAGCCCACCACTTCTGTATGAAATCTGCCAATAATACATAAGAATTCTCCTTTAGTGGTACATTTAATGATTTTGATGGGCCATTTGTGCCAAGTTCACTTCCACTCTGATAATGCACAGCCCAAATCCTTTCTTTGTTTTATTGGAAATGAGTGATCTTGTGAGATTACTTTATGAAATCTTGGCAACATTTTGGATTGCATAAGTTGCGTAGGTTATCCAAAATGGCTGCCAAGATCTTATAAGACCACCTGGAAGTTTCATTTTGAAACTTGATAGGTTTGGGGAGGGGAGAAGAGCAGGGCAAGCATGAAGGTCAAGAAGGAGAATCAGGCTAGGAAAGAAGGAAATAAATGGAGGGATGGAGGAGGGAGGGAAAGAAGCAAGGAAAGCAGGGAGGCTGCAGGGGGCCAAAGAGGCGGAGGGAATAAGGTTGCCAGGCTGACAGCTATGGTGGGAGACCTCCTGCTGGCAATCCTCCCCTCCCACAGTAGCAAGAGGGAAAAAAATCACCAGCAATTCTAAGAGACGTGTGATGTCACTTCCAGGTTTCCCCTGGAAGTTATGTCACAACATGTTGATGGTACTTCCTCATGTCCACACTCCCTCAGACTTCCACTGGTTGCCAGGGTGTGAAGACATGAACACATGAAGCTGCCTTATATTGAATCCAACCTTTGGTCCATCAAGATCAGTACTGTCTACTGAGACTGGGAGCAGCTCTCCAGAGGAGGAGGAGGAGGAGGAGGAGGAGGAGGAGGAAGAAGAAGAAGAAGAAGAAGAAGAAGAAGAAGAAGAAGAAGAAGAAGAAGAAGAGGAGGAGGAGGAGGAGGAGGAGGAGGAGGAGGAGGAGGAGGAGGAGGAGGAGGAGGAGATTGGATTTGTACCCCGCCCTTCAGTTGAAGTCTCAGAGCGGCTTACAAACTGCTTCCCCTTCCCCTTTCCACAACAGACATCCTTGTGAGGTAGGTGGGGCTGAGAGAACTCTAACACAAACTGCTCTTTCAAGAACAGCTGTGCTAGAGCTTGTGACTGGCTCAAAGTCACATCAGCAGCTGCAAGTGGAGAAGCGGGGAATCAAACCCGGTTCTCCCAGATTAGAGTCCGCACACTTAACCACTACACCAAACTGGTTCTTTCTCAAGCAGAGGTCCTTCACATTAAATACTGCCAGGGATTGATCCTGGGACCTTCTGTGCCTCTGGGGGAAGAAGAGATGAGAGGGAAAGCAGCAGATGAGGAGGAGGCGGGGAACTGACCGAGGGAGGGAGGTGAAAGGGCAGGAGACAAGGAAGGAAGAAGGGAAGGGAGAGCAGGGCCGGATCACCCATAGGGTGAACTAGGCGCCCGCCTAGGGTGCCCTGGCCTTAGGGGCGCCAAATGGTGCCCCACTCCCCCGAAAGTGCCCGCTGCCCTAACCGGGCACCAGCCGCCGCCAGACCCCCGCCCCCTTCCCGGCTTTCCTGGGGGCCCCGCAGCTGCGGAGCCCCCAGGAAAGCCGGCGCTGGGAGGAAGGGGCGGCAGCTAACCCCCGCCCCCTTCCCGGCTTTACTGGGGGTCCCGCAGCTCCGCCGCCGCCCCCTGGTCTCCAGGCTCCACCGGGAGGTTGGCATCCCCAGTGGGGGGTGCCCCAGGCTGTCCTGCCTAGGGCGCCCAGACACCTGGAGCCGGCCCTGAGGGAGAGTGGCCATAGAGGTTAATGATGGGGTGAAAGCAGAGGGGGAGTGACAAGTGGGGAAAGAAGCAGCAATCCTTACATCCCTGCAGCCCTAAATCCATCCTGGGCCCATTCTCATAGTTGCATTTTGGGGCCACGTAAGATGCCTGGAGTTCTAGCCACAGAACTCCAGAGCCACGTAGTTTCTCTGTGCCCAGGAAGGTGGTTAAGGTCATAAGGCTTTCAATCCCGGGTCCTGAAATGCAGGAGATATCCAATTGGCAAGCTGTTCAGCTGCCTGTCTGTGCGCCTTCCAAAAGTGCTGGCAGTAGCTATATCTTCAAACCTTGAATGTAGAGAAGACAGGTATCTGTAGAATTCTGGAACCCAGGAAACTGCCTGGCTTGTTTCCATGGCGGGGCCAGCAACGGGTTGCGGCATGACTCACTTCAACCCAAGCTGCAGCTTTTATGTGTCAAAACTCAGAACACTCTAGGGATCCTAGCAGGCTTCCCTGAGTTTGAAACAGAGCTTGAAATTGTGCTGAAAAGGTGGTTCTTGGAGAAAGGCATTTCAGCTGAATTAATTATCCTAGAATCAATCCATTGAGAAGCATCAGGCGATAACCTCCGCTGGTCTAATCGTCAATCATGCTTGCAGTTCAGGATATTACTCTGGACATATCGATAGAGCCATTATTTCTTCCCTAAATTTATGTACTTGTTATATTTTTGACCATCTTGACGTCAAAGATTTCTGGGGGGGGGGAAGACAGAGAGAGAGAGAGAGAGAGAGAGAGAGAGAGAGAGAGAGAGAGAGAGAGAGAGAGAGAGAGAGAGAGAGAGGGTCAAAGTCTCCAGCATTTTTGGCTCTTGCTGAGAAATCCCTTGTCAGTTCATTAAATGTCTTTTTGCCTGTACCTTCTCGTGAGAAGAAATCTGTTTGGAAAATTAGTAATGTTCAGTAATGTAGCTTTGTGAATTCCAGGTGGAACTATTATAAACATGTCTCTCACCTTAGACAAAGAAGGGGGGGGATTTGGGTTTTCCTGTCCTTTTTGCAGAAGAAATATAATAGCTGTCTCACAGTCGGATTTTTCTTTTCTTTTAGCCTAGATAAAAATGCTTACAGCTTATGACCAGTGTGCATGACCAAGTGAGGAATAGCCTGGTCAGTGCACTGAATAATCCTTGTATGGTCCTCTCTCTATGGTTGCACTCCCAGCATTCCATCCTAGATCCTATAATATCTCTAGAATAGGATAAAAGAACATAACAAGAGCCCTCCTGGATCACAAAGAGGTCTTTTGAGTCCAGCATCTTCCTTCGTGCCCCTGGAGGGCCACCAGACTGGGCATAGAGGCCAAGGCTTTCCCTTGACACTGTCTCCTATCACGGGCGTTGCTGCCTTTGATTATGGAGGTTCCCGTTAGTCCTCATGGTTACTAGCCATTGATTAACTCCCCCCCTTGAGTTGAGCACTCTGTACAGAAGCATTGATGGTTTGTTTTGCAATTTAAAATTAGTAGTATTTCAAGTAACTGTGCTGGTCCAGTTGGCGGGACTCAGCATGGTGGCGGGCCTGTTGGCACATGCTTGCAATTTACTGCCTCATTTGGATTGTATGATACAGGGCCATCATGGGCAGATTATGGCGAATTCAAAATACATATTGGCTTGGTTCAGATGTTGGGTTGTTAACTCCAATTTAGGAAATTGCTGGAGGTTTGGGGGTGTTGCCTGGGGCGGGTGAAGACTGAAGAAGGGAGGGAGCTTGGCAAGGATGTGGTGCCATAGAGTCCACCCTCTGGACCTGTCATTTCTTCCATAGGAACTGACCTCTGCAATCTGGAGATGAGCTATAATTCCAGGAAAACTCCAGGCTCCACCTGGAGGTTGGCAACCTTATCTGGGTGTCATAAAAACCCATGGTTTGATTAAACCATCTAGGGTCAATGTCATCATCTGAATGCAGGCCAACTCCAGCTATGGTTTGTTAGGGTATGGTCACACCGGATATGAAAGCAGGGTTTGAAATTGGTTTACTTTTAGGACGTGGTCACACTGGCGGCTTGGCGTGATATGGTGCTGCCTCTAATTTAACCAGTTTAAAGTGTTGCATATCAGCCACACAGAACACCCTGTGGTAAAGCATCCACATTATTGCAGTACCTCAGCCATGGAGCACACTACAAAAAAATTCCAAAATTCATGTGCGTGCATAATGTGCATGGACATGTGCACATAGGCTTGCTTTTTTTTTTTTAAAGCCACCTCCCTAGCAGCAGAATGGATCTGCAGGTTCAGACTGCCAAATCTGTTCTGGACACACTCCCCCACATTCAGATATCCAGCCATGCACAATGACTGTGTGGGGAACCGAAAAAACCACTTGTGATGTGGTGCCTTTTTAACCCGGCTCCAAATCATTCTATGATGGGATGAGTGTGGCTGGGGAACACCTGACAGATGTGGCTGTCTGACTGAGCCCATTTGATCCAGAGGGGAGGAGTGGCTGTGATGGGCCAAACTGTCCATGTGATCATGGCCTTAGTCTCAACCATGGTTTGATAAGGCGTACAAATCCTGCCTTATTCTCCAGTGCTGAGATGTCAGTCAGGTCTCTGTGGGGGAGATGCAGGAAAGAGAAAAGATGCTGAAACCAGCATTCGTCAAGCAAACAAGAATCTGAATGATTGTCTGGTTTAACAAACTAACCATAGTAAAAATAAACCAGGGGTTCATATTACGTTTTAGTGGGTACGTTTTGATTCAATTAACTGCTTATAACTTTGGTTTTATGGTTTTATAATATCTTAGATTTTACTCAATTTTATACCATTATTCATGACTTCACGGGGAGTATCCTTCAGGATTTTTATCTCTTCGTTCTTGATTTTTAGGAGTTTTACCTGTGTAGATTTCAGCACCAAATCTCTGGTAGAACATTTTGTAAATTTCATTCCCGGGAGTTTATTTTTCTTTATAAAGTCTGGATAAGTCCTATAAGCCCAGTCCATCTCCTTCAGTAATTCTTCTTGTTTGTAATCCATTAATGGGGCAAGAGCCTCTGCTATAACATCCTTTAGATCCTCATTCTTTTCTTCAGGGATCCCTTGGAAACATAGAACATACATGGATCTTTTCAGTTGGAGCTGTATTAGCTGTGTTTTATTGGAGGATCTTTCTTTTCCTGCTTCATCCGCTCTTTTGTTGATACTCTCAGTCTGTTTTTCCATCTTTTTTTAACGTCTTTTCAGTTGCTGAGGTTCTTTTATCCATTTGAGTCAATTGTGTTTGTACTTTATCCATTTTAACATTGAGGTTAGTCATCTGTTCCATTAGGGGGTGCAATGCATTCGCTAACAGTGTGGACATATCTACAGTTACTTCCTGGTTCTGGGAAGGGGTCAATGGTTGGTTATTTCCGGTCGATGTTTTTTTCTCCAGTGGCGCCTTCCACCCTCTCCCAGCCATAATATCAACAAGAAGTAATTTTCCAAAAACAAGATAAAAGTTTGTTGATTTTAATCCTCTTTATATTCTCATGCAGCTTCTGACTTTACTTAAATTCTCATGCGCTTTCTTTTGCTCAAAGTCCTTTATTTCCACCTTAAAACTGCCTTACTTTTAGTGTTTGGGAGGTGTCTTGAGTTTCCCTTGCACCCTTGTTTTTCACTTAGGCACTTCTAATTACTACCAAGATTCTTGTAGACGCTTTAAATCACCTGAGCATTGCTTGACTCATGCTTTGAAGCCTTGGAGATCTTTTAGAAGCATTTCAAAACTTTTGACTGTGTCTGTTTGTCTGGCAGTTGTCCCTGGGCGCCATGCTGGCTCTATGGTGACGGGACCTTTCGGGGAAGAAGGTGAGCCTCAATTCTTTGGTTGTCACCTTGGAAGAGGCTCTCCTCAGCTCCCCTGGGAGGGTCCGGAATGATCTCGGACCCTTCCCATCAGCCGAGTCTCGGCGCAACCCCATCAGAGCGAGACGGGGTGCAGCCAAACAGCGAAATGCTTAAACCGGAAAACTCCATTATTCATGTTTATAGTATTCCTCTCTGCTGTTATCTTTGGTTTGTAATGGTCTGTGGCTAAATACAATAAATTTTAATTTATTCATATTACATCTGAACTAGTTTATGTACTGTACAAGTGCAAGTGCAAAACTTGTGCAGTCCGGACAGTGTTGATCCTGCTGGCCCAAAAGCTTGGACTTTTATCTAAAATTTCTGTGTGCAGAATGTGACTTCCAGGTCCGTAGCCAATTTTTTTTTTAATTTGGAGGGGCCTTTAAATAAGTTTGGGGAACCCCCATACACACCCCCAAGCCTGGGAGCCCCCCATAGAAGCCCCCAGTCTCTTACACAAGCCAACAAGGGAGAGGCTTAGCAAAGGTTTGAGGGGCCCCCCACCACACAGCCTGAAACGGCACTCTCCACTTGGCTTGGCGAAAAGTCGGGAGGCCTGGGCGGTAAGTCAGGGGGCCTGGCCCCGAGATGCCCCCTGTAGCTACGTGTCTGGTGACTTCCCTGCCTCCATGTCCCACTGCATTCCCAAATGCACCCCAAAACAAGGCTTTGGGGGATGGGACAGCTTGGAGGGGAGCTGGACATCTGCCATGGGAAAGGGGAATCCACAATAATCACTACCATTTTCAAATTTAGAGTCCAGTGGCACCTTGAAGACCAACAAAGGTTTATTCAAGGTTTATACAAGGTATGAGCTTTCGTGTGAAAAAGTGTGTCTTGCATTCTTACCTTGAATAAACCTTTGTTGGTCTTAAAGGTGCCACTGGTCTCTAAATTTGTTCTACTGTTTCAGACCAACACGGCTGACTACCTGCACTAACGTTTCATCAGTGGAAATTTTGGGCCAAGTCACAGAATTGAACTACAGTTCCCAGTTGGCCAGGCGAGAATGCCCACAGTGTTTTTTGCAATCCAGTTTAGAACACCTGGAAGCCAGGCAAGTAAAGTAGAGGGCAATAGACAGTTTCATGGAAACTGAATGCGACTGTGTTTTGAAGAATCCAGCAGTAAAAGAAGACCAAAAAAAAAAAAAAACATACCCTGGTCACATAGACCTACTGTTCAAATTTAGAAATGGGTTGCTTTAAAGACGCATTGTATGCCCAAGCTGTTTTCCTCTGGGGCTTCCTGACAGTTTCAAAACTTTGAGAATCTATTTCAACAAAGTCATTCATTTGACCAGAACTCCCCAAAGACAACGGTCAGCCTCATTACACGGGTATTCCTCAGCCTCTCTGACTCACTGGTGTTCCTTTCTCTCCCTCAGGCATCAACACTCTCATGACTTCAAAAGAGCTTATTAATGGTTCAGCTTGATTCCACGCAGTGGTGGGATCTTGCTGAAAATGGGCATGTTCCTGAGATTGACAGGACTTATTTGTATACCGTGGCTGTTTGCAAGGGTCTTTTCTTGATCCACAGCTGAAAAAACAACAACATGGAAAGCATACTAATAAAAGAATCCACAGAAATATCATATAACCAAATATGACAAAAAGCACTGACACAGATTTAGAACTTCCAAAAATACCGATCACCAAATGTCTTCTGAAATTAGACTGTCATGCATTTCCCCACATAAAGCTAGTAGTGATGGTGTTGTGCACAGGCATCCATAAGCAGTCCTTTCTAAAAAAATAAAAATAAAAAATAGGAATTAGACAAAGCTCAGAACCATACTGGGGACATGAGAACCATCCAGAGGGAGGGCAGAGCTAGAATTATTTGCTGAAAGGATCTCAGCAGGTGCATGGGCTCATACAGGAAGTGATGGTCATTCAGAGATACAGGAGTGGATCCTTTGTAGCATTAGCAGAGCAGCAGACTTCCCCACCTCCCCTTCCTGCTGCAGCCATATACCCAATGAAGATATGCCCCCTCAGAAGCCAGTGAGGTTGGCTTTAGGGATGCCAAGCCTCCTGCTCTAGTGGGACACCTCCTGACATCCTGGTGCTTTGCCCTCTGCTGCCTCAGGCACTGGCAGGAGAACATAAGAAGATAGGAGAAGCCAATGTTGGATCAGGCCAATGGCCCATCCAGTCCAACACTCTGTCACACAGTGGCCAAAAATACCAGGTGCCACCAGGAGGTCCATTAGTGGGGCCAGGACACTAGAAGCTCTCCCACTGTTGCCCCCCTGCCAAGCACCAAGAATACAGAGCATCACTTGCCCCAGACCGAGAGTTCCTATCTATACCTTGTGGCTAATAGCCACTGATGGGGTGTGTTTGTGTGTGTGAAAATGGACTGCATGCTGCCATTGCACTGGTGTGCTGATGTCACTTCCAGTAAAACCCAGAAGTGACTTAGCGAATGCTCTAGAACTTACAAGTGCTCTATGATAAAGCCGTAGCGTTTTTATAAAGTCTAGAGCAACTAATGACAATTGCTTCCAGTTTTTACCAGAAGTGACAACAGCACACAGGTCTGCCACTGGCATACAAGGTCCCACCCCCCAATTTTTTCTAGGGGTTGGTGGCTGCAGCCTATCAACCCTAATTGAATCTTCCTTCAAGGGAGAAAGACCCTGTAGGCCGGAGTCACAGCTGCTAGGCAAGTTGTCTCTTAAAGTATAAAATCTTAATGTCTGAGAAAGCCTCAACAAACTCCACCTTCTCCTTTGAAGAACTATTGCAATACAGAAGAAGAAGAAGAAGAAGAAGAAGAAGAAGAAGAAGAAGAAGAAGAAGAAGAAGAAGAAGAAGAAGAAGAAGAAGAAGAAGAAGAAGAAGAAGAAGAAGAAGAAGAAGAGGAGGAGGAGGAGGAGGAGGAGGAGGAGGAGGAGGAGGAGGAGGAGGAGGAGGAGGAGGAGATTGGATTTATACCCCGCCCTTCACTACCCAAAGGTATCTCAGAGTAGCTTACAAACTCCTTTCCCTTCCCCTCCCCACAACAGACACCCTGTGAGGTAGGTGGGGCTGAGAGAGCTCTTGACAGAAACTGCTCTTTTTCAAGGACAGCTCTTATCAGAACTACGGCTTGCCCAAAGTCATCCAGCCAGGTGCAAGTGGAGGAGTGGGGAATCAAACCTGGTTCTCCCAGATTAGAGTCCGCACACTTAACCACTACACCAAACAGCTGAGATCCCCAAAACCAAACGGAGGCCAGGGGGAGGGAGAACTGCTGTTGCCCACAGCTGGAACTGTAGTGGTTTACCCAGTTTGCTGCAGCATCCTGGCCTGTTGGATGCGTTCTTTTACATAAATCATTTTGTAGGCTCTTCCACACCAATTCCCTGCCACAGTGAGGCGTGAAACTCTGACCTGACTTATATCCAAGTCGGGATGATTGGCATCAATGAGTATACAATTTGATCTGGAGTGAATATTCTCACTTCTTTGCAGTAACACCTGCAATGTGTTTACAAAAAGCGACCATTCCTTTCCCCCAAAAAAACCCTAAATACTATGGACAGAATGACAGGAGGTAGGAGCCAGAGGTACATGAAGGGAAGCAAAGAGATGCATTTGTTATGCAAATTCCTCTTTCTTCTTTTCCCACTGGCTTGGTTGTCTTAAGCTTTCTCAGATGCAATAATGTTAATACAAAATAAAGGTCAATAATAAAAGCAAATATCTTGCAAGGCCATGATTATCAAGAAGCCAGGCTTTCAACTTAACCTCTAGTGTTACAAATAAAGCTCTGGCATCTTCATCACCATTCTCCCAGTTTGGTGTAGTGGTTAGTGCACGGACTCTAATCTGGGAGAACCGGGTTTGATTCCCCACTCCTCCACTTGCACCTGTTGATGTTACCGTGGGTCAGTCACAAGCTCTGGCATAGCTGTTCTTGAAAAAGAGCAGTTTCTGTCAGAAGTTCTCTCGGCCCCACCTACTTCACAGGGTGTCTGTTGTGTGAAGGGAAAGGGAAGGGAGATTGTAAGCCGCTCTGAGATGCCTTTGGGCAGTGAAGGGCGGGGTATAAATCCAATTTCTTCTTCTTTTTCTTCTTCTTCTATCTGATCTTTCCCCCCTAAAAGTTCTGCCACCTAAATATGTTGAAATGAAAGTTGCAGGAGGACCTCTGAGCAGGTTCAACAATGATGAAGATGTGGGGGTGCAACCCCTTCAGAAACGGAAGGCTTTTGTGGCTTCTCCATCAGTCTTGTAAACACTCACTGTCCCTATTTATTAATCTAGCGATGTTCTGCCATATGTCCCTGATGAGTCACTGTCTCTTTTTTTGGCCTGTTCAAGAGATTTGGGAGATGGCTTTTAAGAAATTGATATGGGTTTCTACAGTGGCCTTTCCTCTGGTTTCAACATCCTCCCTTCGGGTGGGGGAGGAGGAGGAGAAGGAGAAGGAGAAGGAGAAGGAGAAGGAGAAGGAGAAGGAGAAGGAGAAGGAGGAGAAACCTCATCTCAGAGTGGTTTACAATCTCCTTCCCTTCCTCTCCCCACAATAGATACCCTGTGAGGAAGGTGGGGCTGAGAGAGCTCTGGGAGAGCTGACCCAAGGTCTCACCAGCAGCTGCATGTGGAGGAGTGGGGAATCGAACCCAGTACTCCAGATTAGAGTCCACCGCTCTTAAACACTACATCAAGCTGGCTCTCACACTGAAACCTGGCTGTGGGACTCCTGAGCTCACCATCATGAGAAGACACAGCCCCAGTAGTAGCAGGGCGGTTTGGGCAGTCTGTTACAGGGGGCTCAAAAGGTGTGGAGGCAGCAGGCAAACCTCAGTGAGGCAGCAATGGCTTCTGGGCCCAGGTGGGTTAAGGCAGGGCGGGGCTCTGGAGAGCAGGAGGTGGCTAAGGAGCAAAGAACAGAGAAGAGGAGGGTGGAGCTTGGCACAAGAACCAGGTGCAGAACTGGGGCTATAGAAAGGGGGGAAGTGGAACTGGGAGGAAGTGGTTAAAGGAAGAAGAAAAACAACAAGAGAAGATATTGGATTTATACTCCACCCTTCACTTGGAGTCTTAGAGCGGCTTACAAACTCCTTTCCCTTCCCCTCCCCACAACAGACACCCTGGGAGGTAGGTGGGGGCGGGGCTGAGAGACAGCACCACACTGCTTGAACATTGGGGTGGGATGGCACTGGCTGAGGACATCCACATCTCTTCCAATGACAGCCACCCTGGGACAGAAGAGATGAGAATGGCTGAACTGGACAGAGGTGAAAGGGGCTGTTTAAATCTCACTGGACTGGAGTAGAACTCCCTTGTGCGAAGACTACTGATGGTGGACTGGTAGTTCCTGACAGGAGGGGGAAGGAGGACCAAATGCCCACTGCTGCCTGTTTCAATGGTGCTGGCCCGGGTTGCCAACCTCCAGGTGGTGGCTGGAAATCTCCTGCTATTACAACTGATCTCCAGGAGACAGCGATAAATTCACCTGGAGAAAATGGCCATTTTGGAAGGTGGACTCTATGGCATTATACCCCACTGAAGTCTCTCCCCTCCCCAAATGTGGCTTTCCTCGGGTTCCACCCCTAAATCTTCCAACCCGGAGCTGACAACCCTAGTGTTGGCTCATTGCATTATGGTGCCTCAAGAGACTGTTTGGGTCACTTGCACAAAGTCTTGGCCCTGCATGTCATCCACCATAGGTATAACACCAATAGACATTGTTGGAGGAAGTGGAACGGTCTCCTGGTTGCTGATGCCACACAAAGGCATTCATACCTGGACAGGCTGTGCAGCCTTGCTGTGTTTTTCCTTTTTGGAACACCTAGAGGGGGGTGACCTGGATGGATCTGACCTGGACGGATCTCATCAGATCTCAGAAACTAAGCAGGGTTGGTCCTGGTTAGTATTTTGATGGGAGACCACCAAGTTGTCAGCTAACTGTCATGCCTACTGTATGATCTCATGTCTGCTAGCACGCTTGCGCTTTGCTCCGCTTTGTTTTGCTTCCAGGAACCGTGGGAGAATTCCTCTGCCAGCCTTGTTATCTGAAGACCTTGGGCAGGAAGGGTTTGCGTTCCCAGCTGCTGGGAATATTTCGGCCCTCATCTGTGAGGAACATTTCTCCTGCTCATGACGTAGAACCCTGCTGGGAGAGTTCCCGCGCGTGCGCTAAATTTTCATTTGCTTGGCTAGCTATGCAGCACAGTATATACATAGATAACGATGCTCACACTGGTATTCCTGACAATGAATCTGCTAAAATGGGCAACAGACTTGTATTCCAATAAAGCCTAACACTACTATACCTGAGTGTGCTTGGACTTGCTAGCTGTTGAACCTGACACAAGTCCAGGGATGCTACGCAGAGGCAATGACAAACTTGCCACTGTCTCTTGCCTTGAAAACCCTATGGGGTCGCCATATGCCTGTTGCAGTTTTTTTGATGGCACTTTCCCCCACCTGAGGGCAACAGTCCCAGCATCTTCAGCCACAGCTGATTCTCCCTCTTGGATTTCTTGTTGGGCTGATGGAAGCAGTTCAAGAAACGACTCAGAGGAAAGGCCACGTGCTCACAGAAACTTGGAACACTGGCTCAAACCCCACAGTAAACTGCTGCTAAGACAAGGGTGTGGTGGCTTTTCTGATGCCCATTCCGACTTGAGACCTCCAAGCTCCTTGTATCATCCCAGGAGCAGCATTCCAGGCTGCAGCATGAGCTGGAAGGTGAGAAAGTCCTGGTCTGCTGATGGAAATGCCTTCTACTGGCAGTGAACTACCTCAGGATCCTAGCCATGTACATTAGGATTATCACTGGATTCTAACTTTGGGGGGGGGGTTGTGTCTGTTTTTGGCAGTCTGAAGTCAGGTATTTTTGCTTGGGAAAGTAGGTCTCAGTAGGCCTTACCCTCTTAGGAGGGTTTCAAATGGTAGAGCACTTTGCAGGCTATACCAAAAGTGTCTCTGGGCACGACACCACGACAGGTCTTTCAACAATTTCAGCTCATTCTTAGAGTCTAAAATGTCCAGATATCTTCTTGGCTTATCTTTATCATAAATATTTGGTAGAGTAAATGCCTCTAAGGGAGCAATCAGTTTTGAGTTCCTTGTAAGGCCTGGACCCACAGTGGGGCATTTAGGGGCGGTGCCCCCTTACTCATGGCCCATAACCCACAACTCCACTGTGGGAGTTGGGCCAGCAAGTAAGGAAAGACCCTTCTCTTCTTCACCTGCCTGCCAACAGGATCTCCCCCCCTCCCCCACCACCCAAAATTTTCTGGCTACACTCCTGATCTCTGGTGAATCATTCCCTTCCAATGAGAACCAGTTTGGTGTAGTGGTTAAGAGCTCGGACTCTAATCTGGGAGAACTGGGCTTGATTCCCCACTCCTCCAAATGCAGCTGCTGGTGTGATCTTGGGTCAGTCACAAGTTCTCTCAGAACTGTTCTCTCAAGAGCAGTCCTTGAAAGAGCTCTCCCAGCCTACTTCACAGGATGTCTGTTGTGGGGAGGGGAAGGAGATTGTAAGCCTCTCTAGGACTCCGAGTGAAGGGTGGGATATAAATCCAATATCTTTGCTTCTTCTTCTTCTTCAGTGTAGCCAGTTTCATAGTATAAGGATAAAATGGGGGAAGGGAGAACAATGTACAACTCCCTCTCCCCCCCAGAAGAAAATGGGATAGAACTAAATAGACAGGCATTAAGCTGTACACTATGTATAAAGAAAAGGAGCACTCAACTATACACCAAAGTGTTTGATTAGAATAGTGGCTGCAATTTTGGAGAAGTTATGAAGAATTATTTCTGTTCTCCCTGCACGGAAGAAAAACACAGGCTCAATTCTCCTTTTAATTTTACTGGTTTCATGGAAATATGACTCCATTTACACCTGATTTATACCACTCTAAGATGGGAAACCGACCCATGATCTTTCTTGGCGTGCCTTTTAAGGAGACAAGGGAAATTTTGTTTACAGTCTCTTGTCAAATATAATAAGCATTTAGTAGAAAACTGAAAGTTAAACTACTTCACAAATGTTATAGTCTTAAGTAACTGAAACAATATCTCTGCACTCTTTAACTTTTATTTTTGAACATACTTGAATTCGAGAGTATAAAGCTCTGGAACATTAAACGTTCTTGGGCTGACTGAGATGTCCAGGTATGCTCAGGTTCTTACAAGAATTTCTTGCACAAAGATTAAAACATGAGGCTATTGTGGCAAACCACCATATGCTATTCAAAACCACATCAATTGAGGCCCAGGCATAGCTCAGGTTCTAACTCCACGCCTGAGAGGAGAAAATGGAGAGTATCAGTTTACTTCCCACAATTAGAAAAGATACCTTTACACATTTATCTGCTATTTTGTCATCTTTATTGCTTTACAACGGTTTACAACTGTTGACCTTATAACCTTAGCTTGTTATCTTTAGTTTGTCTTTGCACATCTTCACCATGTCACATGTTAATTTGCTGTTCAGCCCCTGTCTACAAGTTTGAACCTTACCCACCATTCCAGTGTATTTGAAAAAGTGCATGCCTATGAAAGCTCATACCTTGAATAAAAGGTGCTACTGGACTCTAAATTTGTTCTACTGCTTCAGACCAACATGGCTGACCACTTGGCTCTATCTTCAGGTTAGGAAAGGCACCACCGAATCTAAAAGGATGGCCTTGGCCCCTATGCCTGATTTTCTGGCCTTCTAGAACTGGTTGGCTGCTGTGTGAAACAGAATGCTTGAGTAGATGGACCACTGGTCTGACCCAGCAGGGCTCTTCTTCTATGCTACGGAACCATAGTCCCTCCCATGCTACACATTTTAATAGATGCAGTGAATGTCTACGTTTGGATCTGTTCCTTCCAATGAAATGAATGGGAAGGTCTTGGTACCTGGGGGATCTCATGCGCCTATTGGAGCTCTCTATGGGTTTTGAGTTATACTTCATTTTCCCATTTTTTCCCCCCTGTACAAATGCTTTCCTGAAAAGCTTACCTTAATTTTTTTCTAAAGACTGCCCCTCCTGGGAAAGAGCTGTATACAATAACTGCACAATTAGGCTCTAATATGAAGGTCCCAATCAAGGCAATGATTGCACAAGTAATCAAGTAATAAACAGAAGTAATCAAGCCTTTTACTTGCTCAGCAAAATATGAAGCAATGCCCTATGTAACATTAAGATACGTTTAGTGTTACATTTATTCCTCTTGTGTATGTGTGGCATATATACACTCTGTAGAATTTGACTTTTCATGATTCCCCCCGCCCCCTTTAAAATCAATGTTTCTGCTCCTTCCAACATTTCACGGATGAGAATGAGGACGTCCTTCTAACACTCAGTTCTCACCTTCACACTTAGACATTGCCGAAGGCTCTGCTTTCATTTACAGTGCAATCCTAAGAGTGTCTACTTGGAATCCTAAAGAGGTCTACTCAGGGGAGCTTACTCCCGAGAAAGCATTCTTAGGATTCTGCACAGACTCTGCACAGTCTGTTCTGTGCTGAATGAAAATCCAAAATGGTGGCTGTTCTTTCAGTTGGATATATAGCTGAAAACCAGAGTTGTCTTGAACTATCACTAAAAATTAGGGCCGCGATTGGATTTGGCAAGCTCACTGCTTCCATCTGAACATAAGAAGAGCTCTGATGGATCAGACTAGTGGCCCATCTAGTCCAGCATCTTGTCTCACACAGTGGCTGACTAGTTCCTCTGAAAGTCCAACAACAGGACACAGAGGCCAAGACCTTCTCTTGATGTTGCCTCCTGGCACAGGGATTCAGAGGTCTAGTGCCTCTGAATGTGGAGGTTCCCCTCAGTCACCATGGCTAGTAGCTGCTGATAGACCTATCCTCCATGAGCCTATCTAATCCCCTTTTAAAGCTTTTTATTCCTGTGGCCACCGCTACATTCTCTGGCTGCGAATTCAATATTTTAATCACTTTCTGTGTAATGAAGTATTTCCTTTTGTCCATCCTGAATCTACTGTCCCTCAGTTTCATCGGAAGTCCTAAAGCATTCCATTTAAAAATAATTTTGCTTCTTTCGCAGCAGATTAAACCCACAATTAAAACACACACACACTCACACACACTCACACACACACAAACTTTTGAGTGCAATTTTCAGATTCCACATGCTAAATATTTTCCTGTAAACATGTACATATTTTCCAACATTATTTGCATCAATACCTATTAGATATATATCTGTTATAAGTATAAATGACATTTGCTGTACACAATAAAAGAACTCGTGGGCACTCAATGAAATTGCTGAGCAGTTGGATTAGAACAGATAAAGGGAAGTACTTCTTCACCCAAAGAGTGATTAACACATGGGATTCACTGCCACAAGAGGGAATTGAAGGCGTGAGGACGCTCGGCGCAGGCACGGCGGAGCCTGAGGGATGGAGTCAGTGCCACGCCGCTGCGATCAGCATGACGAATGGGCCCACCAACTCCCGAGGAGCCTGAAGAGAGTAGAAGGAAGATACCGATCCGAAGCCGAGAAGCTGAACCGAGACGAGCTGGAGGCATGTCAAATCCCACCAGGTGCTGTTAGGTAGTCCCGCCCCTAATATGTTGTGCCCATAGATAGGGATGATACAAAGCTGTGTAAGCCGCTCAGAGGCTCATGGGAGGGGTTTGAGTGGGGTAGAAATTGAAAGATAAGATAAATAAATAAATTAGATAAACATATGGAGCAAAGGTCCATCAGTGGCTATTAGCCACAAGATATAGGTGGGAACTCTAGGTCTGGGGCCAGTGATGCTCTGTATTCTTGGTGCTTGGGGGGGCAACAGTGGGAGGGCTTCTAGTGTCCTGGCCCCACTACTGGACCTCCAGATGGCACCTGGTATTTTTGGCCACTGTGTGACAGAGTGTTGGACTGGATGGGCCAATGGGCCATTGGTCTGATCCAACATTGGCTTCTCTTATGTTCTTATGTCATATAAATTGCTTCAGGGCTGGGTTCAAGGTACTTTGCTACCACAAGCTGCAAGATCTAATTGTGGCCTACCGTGCTGCCACTAGTTGGGACCAGGAGGTGATGGCCACCACCTCCCATGCCACTGCTAGCTGGGAGTCAGCCACGCCTCTGCGACATATCAGTGTCATCCAAATTTCCTGCCCCAAGCAGCCACTTGGGTGGCTTA
The DNA here is from genome assembly GCA_029375565.1 of Gekko gecko. Taxonomy (NCBI): domain Eukaryota; kingdom Metazoa; phylum Chordata; class Lepidosauria; order Squamata; family Gekkonidae; genus Gekko; species Gekko gecko. The sequence continues at coordinate 132,949,249 of JAPDNY010000008.1, read as the reverse complement.
GCTGGAGAAGCGGTCCTGAATTCCATCAAGTTGCACCAAAAAAAAAAAACAAAATCAGCAAGAAAATGGGTAGATGGCAACCACTTGCAATGACAGCAAAACAAAAATGGGCATATTGGCCCATGCTTGTTAAAAGCATACCTCACCAGAAAAAGTGTCTGAATGGTGCTATAGCATAATGTGTGTGCATTTCCATGCATTTTCATTTATGTGTGCCAGAGATATGACACATCTACCCATTCGTACAGAGATCTAATTCCTAGAAACCATGGGGAGGGAGATGAACCAAAGGACGCATGGATCTATACTTGATGCCTTTAAAGGTATGCGTGTCCCAGATTATCCGTTTAATTCCACAACAGAAACTCAGGAAGGACAGAAATTACTAGTTTCATAAAATATTGGGAGTGGCATCATATTGAGAAGTATTTTAATAAATATCAGAAAAAATACTCCAGAGTGAAAACAATAATAATTCCCTTTTTAAACCACAAATTTTAAAGCCCCACCCATGCCTGAAGCAACAGAAGCCGCTAGAGAGGGAGAAGAGGCAGTGGGGTATCTAATGCCATAGAGCCCGCCTTCCAAAGCAGCCATTTTCTCCAGGGGAGCTGACCTCCGTAACCTGGAGACCAGTTGTAATTCCACGAGATCCCCATCCACTGCCTGGAGGTTGGCATCCCTCATGCACTGCCTTGCCAAGCGAGACAATAGGCCCTGTCAGTACCTTTAAGCAAGTGTAAACAGTGTTTTCTTCAGCCATTGATAAACCAGCCCTGAGCTATCTGAGGCTGTACAGAAGGGTTTTTAGTTCAAAAGGTGCAATCCACCAGCAAGCCTGAACCACAGTAGTACCTCTCCTTCGAGAAGGAGAGAGATGGTAGTCCAGTGGATGACCATCTGCTTTAAATACAGACAATCTCAGGTCTACGCCTCGGCATTCCCATTTATGAGGAACAGATCTGAGTCCAGTAGCACCTTAGAGGCCAACAAGATTTCGAGAGTCAAAGCTCTTGTGTGATATAATCTGACAAAGGAAGTTTCGACTCTCCTGACCTTGGTTGGTCTCTAAGGAGCTACTGGAGTCCAGCTCTTCTGGTGGTAGTAGTGGAAAGTCGCAACCAACTCAGGGCAACCCCTGGCGGGGTTTTCAAGGCAGGGGATGCTCAGAGGTGGTTTGACATTGCCTGCCTCGGCATCACGACCTGGGCTTCCTTGGTGGGTCTCCTATCCAAATACTAGCCAGGGCCAACCCTGCTTAGCTTCTGCAGCCTGACGAGATCGGGCTAGCTTGGGCTATCCAGGTGAGGGCCTAGTTCTTCTACCGCAGACCAACATGGCTACCCTCTGGAACTATCCTAAAGAATAAAGGGAGCAGGTGATGTGAAAGTAATCTAGCCAAGATCCTGAAGAGTCACTGCTAGCCAGAGCAGACAGCATGGACTTTGATGGACTTCATACAAGGCAGCTCCATAAGCTCAAGTTGAGTGAAGGCAGCTATCAGCCTAAACTTTTCCAAGCATTTTGCTGAAGAAGAAGAAGAAGAAGAAGAAGAAAAAGAAGAAGAGGAGGAGGAGGAGGAGATTGGATTTATATTCAAAAGTCAAATAATAATAATAATAATAATAATAATAATAATAATAATAATAATAATAATAATAATAATAATAATAATATTCCCCACCCTTCACTACCCGAAGGAGTCTCAGGGCGGCTTACAATCTCCTTTCCCTTCCCCTCCCCACAACAGACACCCTGTGAGGTAGGTGGGACAGAGAGAGCTCTTTCGAGAACTGCTCCTGAGAGAACAGCTCTGAAATGACTTGTAACTAACCCAAGGTCACACCAGCAGCTGCATGTGGAGGACCGAGGAAACAAACTATTACACCAGACTGGCTCTCATGACAGAAATGGAGAAGACACGTATGTTGGGTAGCAAGCTTGGTTTGTTTGTGTGTGTGTGTTTTTAAAAAAAAAACTGGCCTTGTTCCCAGACTTGTTAAGCAGCCTGTCATGGAAGTAATTAAGCTTTTCCTCTTCTCGCCATGCTAGGACAAGCTTCGCTGGTGTCATTTCTGCATGACAGGCTGCTGTCAATAGCACAGGGGCTGGGCCAGTAGAAGTTGGCAACCCAGACATTACACAAAGACATCCCCCCTTAAAAAAAAAAAACATACTATGCAAAAAGATTCTTCTAACAATGAATCAGGATGATCTTGGTATAATTTTCTCACTAAGAGACTGGCAGGAGTTTGGGAGGGTGTTAGGCCTACCCTGCATAAAATGTGCAGCAGGGAACAATCTAATCATTAAAAAAAAAAAGCCATCCAGATTCTTATGTGATGCTGTTAGCCGGGTAACTCTGCAGAGCCAGTGGAATTCAGAGGTGAGGAAAGGCATGCCTTCCAGCGATGGAACCGGGCCATAAATGCCATTAATCTAAATCTGCCATATTTCCATAGAGATCTGTAGCCGTGTAAATTCCTGTACAAGAAGACACTCGGAGAAAAAAGAAGTCATGCTAGAATAAGGACATTAAAAAAAAACCCTATGATGTTTTTATGGATGAGACCTGTTCATATATATTCACTCAGAGTTCACCAGATTTTATATAGTGACTCGGCTACTTCCTCTTCTTCTTCCCTGCATACTTCTTAGATGTCGTGAAAATGCACATTACATTTCCGGCATTATTAATGTGCGCTTGGAGTTCCATTAGATTTCCTGCTTAGCTCACCGTATGGTAAACTAGCATCTGGAAACGAAGCATATTCCAATATGGGCTGGTTAATAAAGACTCTGTGCTTGCTGTAAGGGCAAAGTACTTATGACAGAGGCAGAGACTGGCGGGGCCTTTAAATGTGGGTCTTCCCAACAACACGTAGAGCAGAATAGAGCAGAACAACACGTAGAGCAGGATGGGTCGCACGATTGGAAACGCAAAATGGGCACTCTGGCAAAAAACTGCTTGAACAGACAGAGAGGCCTAAATGGTAGAGCTAGAGAGTCACAATAGCTGAGCATGTTCATCAACATGGGAGTTTGATGCCTGGGAGAGTGGGAATATAAGAAGAAGAAAAAGAAGAGAAGAAGAGATGGGATTTATACCCTGCCCTTCACTACCTGAGGGAGTCTCAGAGCGGTTTACAAACTCCTTTCCCTTTGTAGCCTGTCTCTGGCCTCTGGGCCCTGATACTTTTTGGGAGGTCTCCCATCCACATACTTGCCAGGGTCGGCCCTGCTTAGCTTCTGAGATCTGACAAGGTCAGGCTTGCCTGGGCTATCCAGGTCAGGGCCCACCTCTGTTCATCTTATCACCGTGAAAACCCCATGAGGGGTCACCATAAGTTCGCTGTGACTTGATGCACTTTACACACACACACACACCATTAAGGAATCAAAATAACCAACATGGATGTGAGTGCTATCCGGTGTTTTGAACACTGTGTTATGTGTATGACAATCCACCTTCTGGGCAAAAACCATGTGGGTGTGCTCAGTACAATGAACTCCTGGTGCTTTGGGAATATGTTCCTGGAGCCCAACCTAGAAAAAATAAGAAAGGCAAACAGCAATGCAGTCAAGATCTCCATGGATACGGTAGAAAGGGCGCACTTCTGTGAAAACACAAAAAGTCTTGGGTCAGCACAGCATTGGACTAAGGAAGCAGGAAATAATATTTTAGAATGGACCCACCTCTCAGATGGTGCATTTATGTAACCTCATGCTCAGAATATACCTCTGGAGTAGGTGGTCGTGGGATTTCTGTAGTGAGAGAGTCGACATGGGAACATGGGAAAATGTTCAGCTGTGAACAGCAGCAGCAACAAACCCCCCCCCCCCCAATAAAAGGGCTGAAAGGGGAGGGAGAAAAAGCTTAGCTCCGCCATTTTGAAGGTGAGGTTTAGCTCCACCCCTTCCCTGGATTAGCTGTGGGAAAAACCTTCTAAATGTATAATCTGCCCACAGCCGTTCCACAATTTCCCCTTTGAGTCAGAACAAAAGGGATTTCCCCCCCCCTTTGGTCAAATCATAAAGGAAAAAGCCCTAGGGGCACATAGGTCATGCTCATAATGAACATGAGGTCATGTGGAGGCTCCCCACAAAACCAGGGGTATCTCACTAGCCCTATGAGGCAAAATCCTCATGTGGACATCTAACAGAAGTGAGAAAGGACAATATTTTAGAGCTAACAGTGAACCTGCAAATGAATAATTCACTTACAGATTATATCCATTCAAGTGTTGGTATAAGTACGCAGATGTGAAATTGCCGAACAAAAATACATGAGCTTTCAATAAAACGAACCCTCTTACCAATAGACTGGAAGGTAACCAACCTAAAACCAATTTTTAAAAAGGAATCCAACAATGACCTTGTAAATGACAGCCAAATTTCTTTCTCAGGTAAATTGGTGGAAAACATTAAAGACATACTTTTCTCAGACACACAGAAAAAAAAGCCTTGCTGATAAGTGCAGAGAATCTGTCCGGCAACTAGTATCTTTACGGTAGTATCTGGAAGGAAGGGGAAATTGACCGCCACTTGCTCGGGGGTACTGACAGCCTTCGTGTGATGCTTGTGGGTTTCTCAACAACATCTGGGTGGCCACTGCAGAAAATGTAGTGCTGGATTAGACAGACAAGAAGGTCATAGTTCACCTCAGGTGCCAAAAAATCTTGGATGGGTAATCATACTAAGTAAATATATACTTGAAGAAGAAGAAAAGATTGGATTTATACCCCGCCCTTCACTCGGAGTCTCAGAGCAGCTTGCAAACTCCTTTCCCTTCCCCTCCCCACAAAAGACAATCTGTGAGGTAGCTGGGGCTGAGAGAGCTGTTTCCAGAACTGCTCTTTCAAGGACAGCTCTGACAGAACTATGGCTTGCCCAAGGTCATCCAGCAGCTACAACTGGAAGAGTGGAGAATCAAACCCGGTTCTTCCAGATTAGAGTCCGCACACTTAACCACTACACCAAACTAGCACTCTTGAGGGTCACTGTACCCAAAAGGCTGGGAACTACTGCTGTAGAGAACTGTAGACTTTGAAATAAAGATTCAAGTCAGGGCCATTTCTAGATTTTGGGAGGTCACAAGCAAGATGCCCTACAGTGATTCCTCTCCAACTGAGAATATCACCTCACCCTCCTTCACTTCATTTTCCCCTATGCATGCACTATACTCACACATGCAGTCTGTGCCAGCTGGGCAAAAAAGAAAACTAGAGAGTAGAAACTCCACTCCCTCCATCTTCAGTCTCGGGGGTGAGATTTGATTTGATTTATTTGATTTTTATCCCACCCTCCCGGCCAAGGAGATACACCCAGTTGATAAACAGGGGAAGAAAGATCCTCTTTGACCACTCAAAAGGGCTATGCTGGGAATCAGAGGACCTACATGGACAGGAACCATTAAGGAGGAGAACTGGGTGTTATTGAACAGATGCCCAGTGATGCCGGATGACCCTCTGGAATGTTCTCTCATTTCCTGTTGGATGTGCCAGTCAGCTCTGGTTGGTGGTGGGCTTCCTGCCGGACAGAATATGCCCAACCATGCTGTTCCTTATATTAGCCTTGCTTCAAGCTTTGGGGTCTATTAACAAAACATGTGCTTGAACATGAGCCTTCCATCAAGCTTTGTTGGCCTGCTTGTACAACAGTTAGATTCAAGCTCAGTAGCACCTTGGAAATTAGCAAGATTTTCAGAGTATAAACTTTGGAGTCAAAGGACATTTGACAAAGGGAGCTTTGACTCTTGAAAGCTTATACCCCCGAAATGTTGTTGGTCTCTAAGGTGCTGGTGAATCCGACTCTAACCATCGGTACTGCAGTCCAACACGGCTGCCGTCTGAAACTAACAAAAACACGTTGCATTTTAAATGTCAGATCCAGGGTTTATAGGAACTGCAGGATTCGTTTCCTAGCTTCTGGCAACTCAAGATTTAAGAAAGTCAATTATCTGGAGGAAAGGATATTCGAATACTGAAACACATAAAAAAGGAAGCCGTCAGCTCTGGTCAGGCTGAGGACTTGGCAATAAAAAGGAGATGCGTAGCAAGCACAGCAGGCAACAAGTTTGCTAGATGCTCAGACCAGCAAGAAGGTCCGACCTGGAAATCTACTGCTGGTAAGTAGGTCTCGTAATGCTACTGCTGACAATCTAGATAAAATTCAGGGAGAGGCCATCACCTCTTATGGAAGGGAGAGTCATAGTAGGTTAAGAGCTGGGGAAGGCAGTGACCAAGTGAAGGAGGAGGAGGAGGAGGAGGAGGAGGAGATTGGATTTATTCCCCACCCTTCACTAACCGAAGGAGTCTCACAGCGGTTTACAATCCCTTTCCCTTCCCCTCCCCATAACAGACACCCTGTCAGGTAGGTGGGGCCGAGAGAACAGCTCTGCCCTTGAGAGAACAGCTCTGAAAGAATTTATGACTGACCCAAGGTCACACCAGCAGCTGCATGTGGAAGAGTGGGGAATCAAACCCGGATCTCCCAGATTAGAGTCCACGCTCTTACCCACTATACCAAACTGGCTCCCTCTAGGAGAAAGATGTTCCCCTTCCTCTGTCTCGTTAATGATACCCCTGCTGGACATCCCCATTACTGTCACATTATGAAGCACGTTACGTCATTCACCGTGCATCCTTCAGCCTTTTATAGTAAAGCCACTAATTGCTTGCCATTATGACGGGAAGGGCTCTCTGCACAAGGCTATTATCTCTTGAAGTTGGCACCCAAAGTATACAAAAAGAAAGTTTGGTATAATTAATATATTAAGAGTGAAAGACTAAATCACCAGGAGGAAATTGCAGGATGTGGGCGGTGCGCAGCCTCCAGTTGCCTAGCAATAATGCTTATGCACGGAGCAAGATTGATAGATATCACCCACTCAGATCGCTGGATTCCGACCTCCACCAGTCTTGTCACGTGGGAAAACTGGCAACCCCCCCCCTACAAAACCAGAAGCGAGTAAGAGAGAAAAAGAGAGCAGGTGGGGAAGAGAAGACCCATTGGGTGACCAAATCCCCAGCATTCCAATGCCCCAAAGACCACCTTCGAAACAATGAGACGTTAAATTATTTTACATCTCCTGCCTTCCCCGTGCGAGAGCCTGCATAAATAGAAACGTGTGTTTAAACATGTAATTCCTAGTCAAATCTCTCCGGGCTGTGCAACTTGAAGTAATAATATCCTAGAATTAAAACGGCAATTTAGTTTCATAATTTCAGTGACTCATATATTGCATTACTTCTAAGTAGGATGAATAGAAAATTCTCAGGTATTATACATAATTATGATGTGATTATAGTGTTCTTGATCACATATGCTAAGGTTAAGATGCACCTCCATTTTCTGCCCTCTTTTTTTATAGCACATCTTTATAGCCGCCCTCCCCCCCTGGAATATATAACCTCTTGCTCCCAACTCTCAGCTTGAACGATGTTCTTCCCTACAAAAAGTAATGTAATCCAAGGGCTGCTTTACACAGTACATTTTTAGGTATACTCCTAAGCTTTTAGATAAACACTCGAAAACCTAAAGTATGAATGTGGCAAACGCATGCTGTGTACAGATGTACTCGTCAGGGAGCCCAGACTGGCTGCAGCTCCCAGTTTGGTTTACTTTAAGCAGCAAATCCCACTGTTGGCAAATTGGAAAATCGGCCCAAAATTTCAGTTCTGGCCAAGGGAGGAACAAGCATATTTTCCTAGTTTGTGACAGCAATGAGCAAGTCTGATTTGGAACCCTTGGAAAACAGCATCAAACTACCCGCCGCCATGGTCCTTCGGGGTGGGGTGGGGAGGCTTCCGGGATAATATGTCTGGTATCTCAGCGGTTCCCTCCTATGGCAAGTGCGTTGGGCCGAACTACACAATATGTGTTTTGGCAGGTCAGGACCCAGGTACTCAGGCTCACTTTCTCTGCACCCGCCGAGCAGCAGCGGGGAATGTCATTTTAAAAATTGACGTAGGCCCAGTTTGGCTCGGAACTGCAGCACTGGGTAAGGAGGGGCTCCTGCCTCCCCCTTACTGAGCCTAAATTAACCCCAGCAGGGAGTTATTTGCATAGCTTTGGCGATGTGTGTGCACCGAACACTCCACTTTAGTGTTGCTAGCTCTGGGTCGGGAAATTCCTGGAGATTTCGGGGAGGGCCCTGAAGAGGCTGGGGTTTGGGGAGGGGAGGAACCTCAGTGGGGTACAATGCCACAGAGTCCATCTTTCAAAGCAGCCATTGCCTCAGGCCTGTAGCGACATTAGGGTATTTTGGGGCCCAGCCCCCCAACTTTCTAACAAGGCCCCCAACTTCCATCTGGCCCAGGTCTGCTGCCCCTTCCCCAAGTGCAGCTTGTGAAGTTTTTCTAGTAGTTGGGGGTAGGTGTTCAACATCACACCATCTTGCGGAAGGAAGCCTTTTGTCCCACTCTGCTCTTCCTGCGAGGCTAGGATGACGAACCCTCTAGCGCTCAGTGACGCTGAACATTACTTTCCCCTTTCCACAGAAGCTGAACCACCGCTGCTGCTGCCCCCACCCCAGCACAGCTTGCATCCCCGCCACCGCCAGGGCTTTTTTTGTAGCAGGAACTCCTTTGCATATTAGGCGACACACCCCCTAACATAGCCAATCCTCCAAGAGTTTACAGTAGCCCCTGCAAGAAGAGCTCTTTAAGCTCTTGGAGGATTGGCTACATTAGGGGTGTGTCACCTAATATGCAAAGGAGTTCCTGCTACAAAAAGAGCCCTGGCCACCGCTGCCCCTTCTCAAGTGTTGCAGCTGCAGGAAGCAGCACGAGGCAGCCAGGTGGGCGGGCCAGCAGGAAAGGTGGAGCCGGTGGCCTTTGACAGTGCAGGAACTTTCCATGGGGCCGAAGCAGTTGCACTGTGTGATCTGGGCCAGGGCGTCTCTACCTCTTCCTCTTCGGCCTCCTCCTGTGTTTGGCTGCCCAGCCGGAGTGCCAGCGGAGGCCAGCTCCAGGGCACGTTGGCGCTCACTCACCCACCCCCTTGCCCTGTGGCTGCTGGAGCCCATCAGCCTGCCGTGGGAGACCTCCATGGATGAGCGACTGCTGGCTCCTGCCTGCTCCAACTGGTGAGTGTGAGTTTTGAAAATTTTATTTTTTTTAATTTTTGTGATGTCAGTGCCCCCCAATTTATTTGAAGGCCCCCCAAATTACAAAATCCTGGCTATGGGCCTGCATTTCCTCCAGTGGAACTGACCACTGGAGATCAGATAAAATTCCAGGAGATCTCCAGGCCAAACTGGTGCTGCTCCCAAAGTGGATCCTGGGGAGGGCAGGGCTTGGGGAGGGGAAGGGCCTCAGCGGGGTACAATGCCATACAGCCCACCCTCCAAAGCAGCCATTTTATCCAGGGGAACTGATCTCGGTCATCCGGAGATCAATTGTAACAGCAGGAGTTCTCCAGGGGTTACCTGGAGGTTGGCAACCCCAACTGGGATACTTCAGAAAAAGGACCGAACATCCACTCAAAGGCAGCTAAAGGCAAGAGCACTGAAAATGCAAGGAAGAGAGTAGAACACCAACACCCACTTTTTAATAGAATTAGTTTAATTACTACAATGTTCTGAATAAACATTTTTTTTCACTACATTCCTGGTGGCACTGCTAGGTAATGACAAAGGATAAACTGACTTAGAAAGCTGGTATAAGCTGAGGCACTGAACATCAGAAGAAAGCCTCGTATTTCTTGTAATCCATTGCTAAGAAGCCTGTTAAGGAATCAAAATTTCCTTAATTAAAAACAGCACCGAAACATTAGCAAACCTAATAAAAAGGAACAAGCTGAGTGATATAAATTGAGCACAAGCTGCTGTAAGCCAGATGAACCCGTCCGAAAATGTCTCAGTATTCATCCGGCATATATTTAGCACCGGCGTAAGCAAGTTCTATTCTTTTTTAAAAAAACAACAAGAACTCTGCTCGGCTAACGTCTCCAGAATTCAAATTGTGGTGCACACCGTTCCAAAATTTCAATTTCAGTGGTGGATTAGCATAACGACCAAATTTCAGTCGGATTCTGAAGATCAAATTGGCCAGAGACAAGCTGAACCCACGCCCATTTGTGTGCAATGGCTCCATGCCCCACTGTGACTCAGCAAGTGAGCCAATCCCAGCTCAAGGGGTAACAGCCCATGACAAAATGGGCACAGTCAACGGAAGTTAGCTGCCAGTGGGAAAGCCTTTGAGCCTAGAGACCATGGCTGGAGTGGCGTTTCATGTCTGCTGCTTCTACAGCAAAGAAAAATTCCAACCATTTCTGTCATGCCAGTAGTGATGGATGGGTATGTATTTTGCTGTCAGTTTGGTGTAGTGGTTAAGTGCACGGACTCTAACCTGGGAGAACCGAATGTGATTCCCCACTCCTCCACTTGCAGCTGCTGGATGACCTTGGGCAAGTCATAGTTCTCTCAGAGCTGTTCTCTCAAGAGCCGTTCCTGAAAGAGCTCTCTCAGCCCCACCTACCTCACAGGGTGAGGAGACTGTAAGCCATTTTGAGACTCCGAGTGAAGGACGGGGTATTAATCCAATCTTCTCCTCCTCCTCCTTCTGATGCTTGAGCATGGTTGAGAAAAGCATTTTTTTAATGCAACCTATTTTCTTTGGTAAATTTCCTTTTTCCTCTCTCACAGTATTTCAAAGTAATTTTTACATTATATGCAATTTCTGAGCAGCCCGCATAGTCCGGATTAGCCTGAGTTTGTCAGAGCTTGAAAGCTAAGCAGGGATTGGCCATGGTTGGTACTTGGATGGGAGTTCACTAAGGAAGACGGGTTGATGTCCAGAGGAAGGCCATGTCGAACCGCCTCTGCTCATCTCTTGCCTGGAAAAACCCATGGTCTTGGCTGGGGCCACCGTGAGTTGGTTGCATACTCCCTCTAAGCTGTGGAGTCTTGTGAGCTAAAATCCTCCTTTGTGAGCTACTGGTATTAAAGTTGTGAGCGAGCGATTTGGCTGCTGCATAAATTAGTTTGCTCTGGAGCCATCCTTCCTGAGCTAAGGCAAAAATCTGTGAGCCGGAGACTAAAAAAACTGTGAGCTAGCTCATGCTAACTCAGCTTAGAGGGAAGACTGGTTGCAACTTGACAGCACATGATTATTATTATATTATGTCATCTCTGTGTGATATGCCATCTTGTACCATTTATCCGCAGTGGGCACAAGAGGAATCCATTTTAATGGCACTGGCCTGTGTCCAACCTAGGCTCCCCAACCTCCAGGGGGTGCCTGGAGACCTCCCGCTATTACAACTGATCTCCAGACAACCAAGATCAGTTCCCCTGGAGAAAATGGCGGCTTCGGAGGATGTAATGCATGGCGTTATACCATGCTGAGGCCCCTCCCCTCCCTAAGCCCTGCCATTCCCAGGCTCCACCTCCCAAATCTCCAGGTATTTCCCAAGCCAGAGCTGGCAAACCCAGTCATACCACTCCACTAAGCAAAGCTGGAAGCCTTTCTTCAGCTAAACTGGAGAAAGAGAGCAGCTACTGTCTCTATCTAAACTCTTTTATTATGCCGTATGCTAATTTGCTGCTCTTCATAGGTCTTGCCAGTTGCCTTAATCCAATCCTAGCTATATTTACTGCTCAGTTACTTATGCATCTTGACTCGAATTAGCCCTTCCTGGCAACGCCCTCCCTATCTTCTATCTATAGGTAAGGGTTGGTGACTTCTGCTTCAATGTATCTGAAGAAGTGTGCATACACACGAAAGCTTATACCTAGAATAAAACTTTGTTGGGCTTAAAGGTGCCACTGGACTCTGTTCTGCTGAATATTGTTAATGTGGCTGTGGAAAAGGGCAGCTGCAGTTTTCATCCTAGGTGTGGTGGTGGTGGTGGAAAGGGTCGTGAAGTTGCAGCTGATCTACGGTGACCTCGTTGGGTTTTCAAGGCAAGAGACATTCTGAGGTGGTTTGCCATCACCTGCCTTGTTGTTGTTGTTCCGTCGCACAGTCGAGCCCGACTCTTCGCAACCCCATGGACCACATCACGCCAGGCCCTTCTGTCCCCCAGAGTTTCCTCTACTTCATGTTCGTTGCATCTCACCTGCCTTAAAAAAAACCATAAAAGAAACTTCAGTTTTTGAACGAACCAGAGTTGTCATGACATTTCACTGGGATCCTTAAATTTCACAGGGAGCAAAAGCTCTCAAAGGCTGCAGTTTCAGACTCCGCACACATGCATTTTACCTATCCATCAGAAAAGGCAGATAATTAAGGCTGTAATTTAATGGGAAATTCTGGGGCAAATGGTGTTGGGAAGATTATTGATACTTTAATGAAGAATCAAGCTGTGGTAATGTTCCCAAATGGTAATCAGTAATGTGATGAACTGATTTCCCCCTCATTCCATCAAGCTAAAAAGAGACACCAAACGAAGAATCACTGACAGCGTAACTATAAATTACAGGCTACTCGCTGCGTATTGTTTTAGAATCCAGCATATTTCCTCACACCTGCACGGCCCTTAGAAACCACACCTGCCTGATGCTATATCATCTTTTCATTTGGCAGCTGTACATTTTAAAATATTTATTAGAGAGGAAATGTTATTGGGCAAAAAAAAAAAAATCCATGCCCACATAAAGGAAGAAAGGTTGGCTACATGATTATTCCAAATTTTGATGTTTAATTTTAGTTGTTCATTATTCATCCACAGAAGGTGAATGTGTAGAAGCACCAATTTCAAAATGGGCACCATCAATAACATGCAAACAGTGACTCACAAGTACTAAACATTGGAGTTCAAATTCATCAATATTTTCTAACTCTCAGCTTTGGTTTTCGCATCTTGACTTTTTTTTTTTTTTTTAAAAAATAAGTTTGCTAAGTGGTTCAGCCACAATGAACCAGTTTTGAAGTGGCCCAGATTACATCTCAGTCTGGTCAATATCGTACAAATAAGCAGGGAGCAAGGGTAAAGCCAGGTCTCCTCAGAAGTAAGTCTCATTTTATTCAGTGGGATTTGTTCTCAGGAAAGTGTTCTTAGGATTGCACTGTAAGGCATGCAATGTAGTTTCTCAAGCTCCCATTGCCTGCTGCCGCTCCAAGCAATGGCAGGGGGGAAATTGGGGGGAGAAAACCCACACAGGCATCACAAGTGTGATGATGTCACTTCCAGGAAAACTTGGAAGCAATAGCAGGAATCTGGCGATTCCTAGAGCTACCACTATCATTTACATTTTTTCCTTTGAAGGGAAGTCAACACACTCATGACACCAGCCCCCATACCATGTCCTCACCCCCAACCCTCCTACTGGCAGCCAGGCAACCCTAGTGGTTCCTCAGGTGAGTGGGGAAATATGGCAAACCCATTCTTCCCATTACCCATACAACTGGTGTATCATTGAAGCAGTCCAAGGATAAATATGATATCCGGGGGAAAAATATTCATTTTTAAACATGTTGGCTATGATTTAAAGGACCATGCAAGGGACTTTGTGTTGGAGGGAGTGACTCAGCATGCCTGAACACTGAGGGGAACTACATCACTCTAAGTGCTTACAGGTGTTATCTCCTTGAATGGGATGCCTCTCTTTGTCTGAACCTTAAGCTGGGAGCTGCCCTCTGACCCCTCTTCTCTCTCTCTCTCTGTCCTTTCACTCTCACTTCACATGGCCTTCCATGGAGACACGTCTTTGCAGGTCTCTCTTGTAGAGACAATGCCCTCACATTCCCACACACATGATGCCAGTCAAGCTGGCCATTTGAAACAGGGAAAGTACTCATTAGATTAGGCTTCTGTCTCGCCTTTCAACTACAACCTGAATGTGAACTGGATCTACTTAAATAAATGTAAGTTTACCTTGTTGGCAATATACTTCTTTGGAGATTTGTTACACCCAGTATCACACTTCTATGAATGGGCAAAGCTCTGCTATGTTAGCCACCTATCCCAATACTTTGGAGCACGTATCAGAACTTGTGACGTTCCATTGCCACCTCAAAATAGCTCTCTTGAGAATCCATGAGGAGCTGTTGTCAGCAGAGGAAATTGTGGAAGGGTACATTAGAACTGTGCAAGGGTACATTAGAAACCCTTTGGATTATGGGTTTACACATATAGAACTGATATTGCATTTTCAAGAAGGGTCAGCCACAGTAACCTGTGAAGCTGTGCAGGGATAGCAATTAGCAGCTTCCATTAGGAATGCTTAACCCCCATCAGGTCAGCTCATAGTTTATTCACTGGTTGCAAACAGGAAGCCATTTCCCCCCCCTCCATCACTTCAGCTGTTTATGAACACTTCAAAACCATTTGTCAGGTTACCTTTCAGGTATTCAAACAGTACCTTCCAATTCAGTGTGATAAATAAATCAGTCACCAAGAGATTATAAATAACAACTATATATATATATATATTAGAAGTCTTACTGTTTGGTATTCACAAGTCCATGGGTGCGTCAGACCATCCCAAACAGGCACCATTTTTTAATCGTGCACGGGAACGATCAGATGGGGGAAAGTCCGTGAATGACCCACTGGGAACCGAAAACTCTAGTTTTAAAGTACTACCTTTTTAGTACAGCTCCGAAGCGCGGCAAAATGGGATGCTCATGGAAGACAGACGTTTCCCAGATGTTGATGTCTGGACATTACATTTAAATCCATGAGGCACTCGTGCCTCGCGTGGATCTATAGAGCCATCTGATCGAACCCCATGTTACTAACATTATTTCGTGCATGTGAAAACAGCTTTATGTGAGGCATAATTCCTCCTTCAAGACATTTAATTACCTGACCACCCATGACCCAAAGTAGAACAATCTCTCCTACTGAGCACATGCAAAAGCCTCCACAAGGCAAAGAAATAAAACTCCACAACCACAGCTGTTCTGCCACTGCAAAGCTGCTTGATAGGCATTAGAGGCAGATGGTGGACTGGTGAACACAACAGAGGTTTAGCTCATAGATGATCACGTCTGTCAAACATGAGATGCTGGCCTGTCAAACATGCTTGCCATGAAGGCCACAGCTTTCCTAGATACCACTGAGCAACTCGTCCCAAACATTGTTTCTCTGGCCTCAGGATAAATATGTGACATAATCCCATCTCCTACATGCAATTTCATGCAATTTCATGAGTCATGAAAAAAATAGTTTTATTTTTTGGAAATGACATACATCACAGCATGGGCTGGGGCTTCCTAGACCTTGGATCTCAGTGAAGTTTCCCCTATGCTTGGGCAAGGATACAACCTCACCATTTAGGGGTACCAGACAGAGTGAGGGATCCCCTGATTTCACAGGCTCCTGTTCGCTGCTGGCTGGCCGGCTGGTGAAGGAAGCCCCACCCCCAGCTGCCACAACCTGGTGCGACATCCCCACTGTGATGACGTCACATGGAAATGATGTCATCACACCAGGGATGCCATGTGGCGATCCTCTGGTATTTTGCCCAAAATACCAGAGTGTCACCGCATGACAACCCTGGCTTGATGATGTCACTTCTGTGTGACATCGTCATGGTGTGGACGTCATGCATAGTGATGTCGCCTGGCCCCCCACTCCCAGAAAGCACCCCCACCCCCCTGGCGAGAGCACAGGACCTGGCAACCCTCTCACCACTGGTGTCTCTACAAAGGAGCAGAAGAAGAGGTGGCAGCACAGGCATGAACTTCTTCTGGACAAGGTGATCGACAACGGTGCCCCAGGTGTCTCATATTTAGGACTACCATATACAAAGGAAAGTGATATTTCTAATACAAGAATTCTGATAAATGCAGCATGTTCTGCTTACTTTTCCTTTTTCTATACAATTGCTAAAGGTCTAGGAGCTCTGAACTTGTGGACACCCAACCCACGGTCTGATACTCTGACTAGAGTTGCCAGTCCCCCAGTTCCTGTGTCCTGCCCAGAGCAGTGGCTGGAGAAAAACAATTTTTAAATGACCCAGATCAACAGTGTGACATCACTTTTAGGGAGACTGGAAGTGATATCACACCTCTCTAGGAATCTCCTGAAACCACAGAGTTTTTGGTGATTCCTGGAAAGGACTGCTATCCCTTCTGAGGGAAAAACAAAAGTGGCATCTGCCCTCTCAGGAATTTCCAGAAACTCTATGGTTTTACCATAGTATTTCTGGTGATTCCTAAAGAGGCGTGATGTCACTTCCAGGTTTCTGGCCCTGGCAACCCTACTCTTAATTTTTACCTTCAAAGGCCAAATCTACTAGTGCAGGTCTCCTTGAAATGACAAAGCAGAGATCTTGTGTTGCTCATTTCAGTGGGGCTTGTGGAGGAGCTGGTACCCAGTGTCAGCAAGCGCAACCATATTTGTTCAACTACCTTCCAAATAAAGGTCCTTTCCCTTGCAGAGCTGTATACAGCAAATTCCTGACATCAGAAATGCAGACAGATTTAGAACTGCAGCCCACATATTATCACTAGGCAACCTTACACAGAAGTTTAATCCTTCAATCACCTTCTTTGGGGGAAATAAATCATGAAGGGACTAAGACTCCACTGAAGAGCATGTTAATTTACTCAGTCTTTGATTTAAAAAAATCTAAATACGGTCTTTGCTGACTTGCTAAAGCAACAAACTAACAAGTGAGAAATTATACCTTATTCTAAAAATTCAGGATCATAGAGAAGGTCAGGCATTTTTCAAAGTACAAGGTGACATGCAGCTCTGGGCAGATGGCATCAACAGCACCCAACTCTCAGAACCCTTGAGGGTGGCGGTGCAGGGAGGCCAGTGATGGATCATGTCATCTTCTGACCTTTCTTGTTGATGTCCATGCCACAGTCTGCAGCAGAGGCTATGGGGAAGAAGTGTTCCCTTGCCTCCCCAGTATACCAGGATTTAGCTCAGAAATTCGATGTTTGCTAAAGTTGCCAGCTTCCAGGTGGGGCCTGGTAAATCCTCAGAACTGTTCTGAAGAAGAAGAAGAAGAAGAAGAAGAAGAAGAAGAAGAGGAGGAGGAGGAGGAGAAGAGGAGGAGGAGATTGGATTTATACCCTGCCCTTCACTACCCAAGGGAGTCTCAGAGTGGCTTACAAACTCCTTTCCCTTCCCCTCCCCACAACAGACACCCTGTGAGGTAGGTGGGGCTGAGAGAGCTCTTGACAGAAACTACTCTTTTTCAAGGACAGCTCTGACAGAACTACAGCTTGCCCAAGGTCATCCAGCAGGTGCAAGTGGAAGAGTGGGGAATCAAACCCGGTTCTCCCAGATTAGAGTCCGTGCACTTAACCACTACACCAAACTGACTATAGAGATCAGTTCCCCTGGAGAAAACGGCTGCTTTGGAGGGCTGGGCATTATGGCATTATACCATGTGTGAGGTCCCTCCCTTCCGCAAGCCCCACCCTCGGAAGTCTCTGCTCCCAAATTTTCAGGAATTTCCCAGTCTGGAGTTGGCAACCCTAGATGTTTCTACTTGTCAAGCTCTGGTGAGCAAAAAACAATCACATAGTAAAATTGTCCATGGGTCTATCACATTTGGGGACCACGGCATAGTTAAATAGTGCCCTCTGAGTATGTGTTGGAAAGGGCCACGGAGTCACTGGCGATCCCGTAGGGTTTT
This sequence comes from Gekko gecko, assembly GCA_029375565.1. Lineage (NCBI taxonomy): Eukaryota > Metazoa > Chordata > Lepidosauria > Squamata > Gekkonidae > Gekko > Gekko gecko. Next base: position 132,931,701 of record JAPDNY010000008.1, on the reverse strand, counting down.
CAGTGCAAGAGACAAACAGCAGTGGTTTGCCATTGCCTGCCTCTGCATAGCATTCCTGGTCTTCCCTGGTGGTTACCCATCCAAGGACTACCCGGGGTGACCCTGCTTAGCTTCCAAGATCTAATGAGGTTGGGCCAGCCTGGGCGGTATCGTGTCTTATTATGTTTGTAGTCATTGCTTTGTGGAAGGTGTGCAGCTTGTGATGAGAGGGAACCAAAGTCCTTGCGTTCGCACTAGTGCTTCCAGGACTTATCTCACTTTTAGCTGGGGCTCCTGGGTTCATCCTGGAGTCTTCTTCACACACCATAGAGTTTCAGCCAAAATGCCAGAATGGCGATGCATCAACGTGTCTAGCATGATGATGTCACTTCCGGGTGACATCATCACGCCAACCACATCGGTGTGGGAGAGGGATGTTTAGGGTGGGGCTTCCCCTGTCGACCAGCTGGCCGGCAGCGGATTGAAGCCCCCAAAATCGGGGGAGCCCCCACTCCGATTGGGGGTCTGGCAACCCTAGTTCACACATGTCTTCCTCTCATGCCTTCCCTCAAGTGTTCCACTGAAATTGCAAACTAGGAAGTCTTCAATAAATCACCAAAAGGTGTATGTGACATCCAGACTGGGTGTTTTAACAAACTCCACTTTCTTTGCCTGCTTCCAGACCAGGATTCGGGAATCAACTATTGTGTAGAATCCTGATTTATAAGAAAGAAAGAAACTACAATTTATTAAACTACCCACTTGGGAGTGAAAGGCTATGGCCTCCCTATCCCAAACTGTTTCGGTGGACAAAACAAATTGCAGTGCATGACTTCTGGGGTCTGTACTTTGTACAGTGGAGATGTTGGTGTGTTTTCCCCATTCCTTGTTGCTAGCTAATATCTTCATCACTGATACAAATCCTCCCATAGGTTCATTTTTTCTGCATTGGTTTGACTCAAAGCACATCTCCTGGGTAGCATTTGGCTAATCTATGTACTCTCAGGAAAACTGTAGCTGAACCTTTCCTGACCTCGCAGTTTGTAATCAAAGACTAGAATGCTGGCCAAGGAATCTAACTTTGCTAATATAATATTTTTTTAGAATATTAGTATTTTTATACCTAATCCCCCTCCTTAGTCTTCAGATTCAACACCATCCCTAATTAGGAATGTGGGGAAAAGTTCAAATTAGGAAAACATGAAAAATTTTGTATGCAAACTAGATCTAGGAGAATTTACTTGAGCATTATTTCCCCGAAAACTAATTTCACCTGTCCCCAGTTCTTGTGTGGGTATGTATAGAAGGGGATACTGGGAGGCTGCAATGCCAGCTGTGGTATCATTTCACTTCTGGTAAAAACCCTGCAAGTGACATAGGTAGCTCTAGGAACCACCAGAAAACTCTATGGCTTTACCTGGAAATACCCTATGGTACTTCCTTTTTTAAACAGAAGTGATGTCATACTGCAAGCAGCATTACAGGAGGTGTATTTTTCTCTTGCCACTGCTCTGAGCAGCAGTGGGTGAGGGGACATCCTAACCAGGAACTTGGCAGTCCTAACCATTTGCCAAGCAGAGGTTGCCCTTTGGGGTTCAACCAGGGCTATTTTGGGGCAGGAACGCACAGGAATGGAGTTCCAGCTGGCTCCCGAGTTGGCCACGCCCAGCAGGAACTCATTAGCATAACAGGCCACACCCAACAGCAGAACCTCATTAGGATTGGCTACATTAGGGGTATGTGGCCTCACATCCAAAGGAGTTCCTGCTACAAAAAAAGTCCTGGGTTTTGACAACAAACCAAGTAAACAGAATAAGAAGGCTGGATGACCACACTTCTGGTAACATGGGAGTGTGGCCTAATATGCTAATGAGTTTCTGCTGTTAGGTGTGGCCTATTATGCTAATAAGTTCCTGCTGGGCTTTTTCTACAAAAAAAGTCCTGGGTTCAACTATTAGTTATAATCATAGCTAACATTTAGGTTGGGAAAATGTGGGATCAAATGGCATTTAAAATCTCAGGGTGCAGTAAGGAGAAGATGCTGATTTGCAAGGGAAGCCCAAAGAAGTAATCAAGGTAATGCAACATTGTACCTTCCTGTACTTCAGCAACTTAAGGTTGCCAGCCTCCAGGTGGAGTCTGGAGATCTCCCAGAATTACAACTGTCGTCGAGACAACAGAGACCCCCTGGAAGAAAATGGCTGCTTTGGAGGGCAGAGTCCACGGCACTATACCCTGCTCCCCTCCCCATACCCCACATTCCCCAGGCTCCACCCCCAAACCCCCAGGAATTACCCAACCTGGAGTTGGCAACCGTACAGCAACTGCTCTACAGCACTTTGTCAGCAGTAATATTGTGAGTCTGCAGAAACAGACTGCTTGCTGTTTCAGCCGAGTGTATAAGAACATAAGAAGAGCCCTGCTGGATCAGACCAGTGCATAGCTAGCATGGAAACTCCCAGAAGCCAGCTGGGTGACCTTGGGGCAGCCACAGTTCTCTCAGAACTCTCTCAGCCCCACCTGCCTCACAAGGTGCCTGTTGTGGGGAGACGAAGGGAAGGCGGTTCTAAGCCGCTTTGAGACTCCTTAGGGTAGAGCAAAGTATAAAACCCAACTCTTCTTCTTATTCTGATTGGCAGGGAGTATTTTGACATGGAGGAAACAGAACAAAACCATATGACCTCTCTGGCAGAACTCTGGCTATGTAGATCCTTCTCCTACAATTTTCCTAATATGGAGCTGGGGATGGTTCCGGTCAAGAAATGCAAGCATCCTTGTGGCTTGTCAGGCAGTTATGAAATTGCTTCAAGAAAAATACCCAAGATGGTAGATTTTCAAGGTAACATAATTTATCATAAACTTGAAATGTAATAACGGTACAACTGCATGCCCACTATAATGGAGACAAAAGTGCCATGAACAGAGCAACCTCAGGGACTTGACGAAGATTTAGAAAGTCTACTGGGAATAGAGTCAAATCCTAGCAGCTGGTGCCCAGTAAAGAAAAAAGACAAAGTACAACATATTCACTTATAGACATACAGGGCTTCTTTATCCCTCGAATGGACCTCTTTGTGCCTGCTGTACTCTTTTGCTTTGGCCTTCAGAGAAATTAGCAGTCCCCTAGGGGTGCCAAACTCCAGATGGGACCTGGGGAACCCCTAGAATTACAGCTCATCTACAGACTACAGACATCAGTTCCCCTGGAGAAAATGGATGATTTGGAGGGTGGACTCGATGACACTGTTCCCCACTGAGGTTAGGGTTGCCTGGTCCTACTTTCACGCTGGCAGTGGGATTTGAGGGGGGTCCCTGCAGGGGGCGGGGACATTGAGCAGTGACGCTCTGCTTTTTGGGCAAAACTTTACGGTAACGGGCAAAACTTCAAACCACAGAGTTTTGCTCAAAAAGGAGAGTGTTGCCTTGCAACGCCCCACCATGATGATGTCACCTCTTTGTGATGTCATCGCATTGGAGTGGTCGCCATTCAGTGTCGCTGTTTGGAAGGCAGGGTTTCCCCCACTGGCCAGCTGGCCAGTGAATGAGAACCGTGACTGAGGTTCTTGTCCTCCCCAGGCTTCAACCCCAAATCTCCAGGAGTTTTCCAACCTGGATCTGGCAACCCTACCCCCCCATACCCCACTGGTAGCCAGGGGGGACCTGGCAACCCTACAGTCCCCTCAAATGAACCCCTGGGCCTTCTCTCTCGTCCTGCTGCTGGTAGACTTAGGCACACACCTTTAAATAATGTCTTAACTACAAATCACCCAACACCTTGAAACCCCTCTCTTTTGCAATAACAACTAAAAAGGGGGGAAATTTTTAATTTGTAACTTCTCCCTGTTTCTGGCCCACCGCCTACATAGAAAGAAATTAGCAGATCACTCTAAGCAAGCTCCCGTCTTTTCTCTCAGGCTGGTGGCCATACTGATTTGAGGAGATTGGTGTTGAAGACATACAGGAATAGGGCAGCAAGCTCCTGGTTGGGAAATTCCTGGAGATTTGGGGTGGTGGTGGAGCCTGGGGAGGGCAGGTTCCGAGGAGGCAAAGAACCTCAGCAGGGCATAATGCCATAGAGTCCACCCTCCAAAGTGGCCATTTCCCCCCTGGGAAATTGATCTCTAGTGTGGAGATGCATCTTAATTCTGGGACATCGCCAGGTCTCAGCTGGAGGATGGCAAATTTAGGAGCGACTTTACAATCTGTTCATGCTCTATAAACTTTTGCTCCTTGGGTACAAACTAACTGGAGCCATTTTCCAAACTTCTAAACTGCTTTTGTAGAAATAAAACAATATCTTAAAGGGAACGTAACATGGGTTATGGGACCACCTCAGGGCCTTATGGCTTCATCTTGTTGCATGTGTAGACCAGACCTTAGATATGCACAGAAGCATCATTGACCTGTAGTCGGAACACAAAGACAAGAACCGGTTTAGCTTTCACTTAGGATATTTGGAAGAGACAGTGAGTGGGCAATAGGCTCACCAACCTCCAGGTGGGGCCTGGAGAATGCCCAGAGCCATAACTGATCACAAGACTATATAGATCAGTTCCCTTGGAGAAAATGGCTGCTCTGGAGGGCGGACTCCATGGCATTAACCCACTGAGGTCTCTGTGATCTCCAAACCATGTCTTCACACACACCCAAATTTCCAGGAATTTCCCACCCAGAAATGGCATCCCCTACGGGCAGCAGGAGGAGAGAGACTATCATGGTTGCCTTCTTGTCATTCTGGCACCGTCTTCTGAAGAGACCAGCGGGACTGATGCATGTCAGAGCCTTTTGGGAGAAAGCCCTGGAGAAACACATATAAAGTACAGATCAACAGGGACTTTCTCTCATGAGCATGTTTCCAATTTGAGTGTGAGAGACAGAGAAACCAGGAGTGACAGGTGGAACAGCTGCTGAATTGAATTGTTCTCTCCCAACATGGCAGCTGTGATCATGTTCCAGTTTGCTCAACAGCAGTGCCGGCAAGGGGGGTGGGACGGGGAGGCGGCATGTACCATGCAGAATAAATCAGAACACTAACTTCCATTTGATGTAAAATGAGATCAACTGTAGGGAAAAGAATTGCTCAGTGGTTGCCGTTGTTGTTATTTTTCAGTGTGAGTGACAGCCTAGCGAAACTCCTGGTATGGATACTGTGGGAAGTCCTGTTTTTGAGATGGGGTGGGGAATCTGCATCCAAGGAAGTCACAAAGACATCTGTCAAATAGCTGCTGTGCTCAGGCTTGGGAGAAAAGCAAAGCGAGCCCCCTGTAGGTTTGGCGTTGGGCAGAAGGTTGTCAAGCCCCGTTTAATAAATAAAGTGCTCTGACAGGATGTGCATGGTAGACGCTTGTACGTCTTGTACACACGCACCAGTGCCCTGCACGTAGATCTCAACAAGGTGATACTCTTGCATCTGGATTGTACCTTTCCAGGCTGCAAGTGGGGACTGATATGACTGAATCATCCTGTTTATAAAATTTACTTTTGCATTTCTGGTAAAGGTTCTAGCCAAGCCTTCTCCCTCATATCTGGTTTTCTGTGTGCAGGGGATATTTGGAGGGGGGGTGTTGAAGGAGCTGGGTATGTTTAGCCTGGAAAGGAGATGGTCAAGAGGTGATATGATAGCCATCTTCAAGTATCTGAAGGTCTGTCATATAGAGGATGGAGTGGTTCTCAGTTGCCCTAGAAGGTTGGACCAGAACTAATGGGTTTAAATTAAATCAAAAGGGTTTTTAGCAAAACATTAGGAAGAACTTTCAGACAGAGCGGTTCCTCAGTGGAGCAGGCTTCCCCGAGAAGTGGTAGGCTCTCCTTCTTTTGAGCTTTTGTAGCAGTGGCTAGATGGAGTAGAGGTCCATCAGTTACTATGAGCCACAAGGTATAGATGGAACACTGTCTGAGGCAGTGATGCTCTGTGTTCTTGGTGCTAGGGGGGCAACAGTGGGAGGGCTTCTGGAGTTCTGGCCCTGCTGGCAGACTTCCTGATGGCACCTGGGTTTGGGCCACTGTGCGACACAGAGTGTTGGACTGGATGGGCCACTGGCCTGATCCAGCATGGCTTCTCTTGAGTTCTTATGATGGCCATATGACCCCAGTGCTGAAGAAGTGTGCATGCACACACACAAAAGCTTATACCCAGAATAAAACTTTGTTTGGTCTTAAAGGTGCCACTGGACTCAAACTCTATGCAACAGCAATGCTGATTGTGTGAACTTAAGCAGATCATGAGAGGGAGGGCAGGAAGGGATGAGCCAGTGCTCAGCTCTCATGGCCCTTTCTTACATGCCCAGGAAAATGCTGATCACCACTTTGGGGTCAGGAAGGAATTTTCCTCCAGGTGAGATTGGCCCAAAGGGTTTTTTTGCCTTCCTCTGGGCATAGAACAGGAACCACTGGGGGAGTGTGTGTGGGGGGAAAGTAGTTGTGGATTTTCTGCATTGTGCAGGGAGTTGGACTAGATAACCCTTGAGATCCCTTCCAGGTTTATGTTTCTATTTTCTGAGTCACAGGACTCAGTATTCAAGAATTCAGCGCTAACCTGCATAGCCTGGGCAAGCCCAATCTAACCAGATCTCAGAAGCTAAGTAGGGCTGACCCTGGCAAGTATGAGGATGGGAGACCTCCAAAGAATACCAGGGCCGGGGCACAGAGCCAGGCAATAGCAAGCCACCTCTCTGAGATGTCCAAGTCCCACTAGGGGTTGCCAGAAGTCAACCATGACTTCCAGGCGTGTGTATGCACACACACACACACAAACACAAGACTCACCAAAAAATCAAGAATTCAGTTATTCAGTTATGCGAGGCCACACTAGGGTTGCCAACTCCAGGTGGGGAAATATCTGGAGATTTTGGGGGTGGAGCCTGTGGGTATAGTGTCACTGAGTCCACCTCCCCAAGTGGCCATTTCCTCCGGGTGAACTGATCTCTGTCACCTGGAGATCAGTTGTAATCCTAGGAGATCTCCAGCCGCCATCTGGAGGTTGGCAACCCTAGGGCCACTCACAGGTTTTACATCTCACTGAGAACAAGAGGATGTCTACATGTTATAACATTTTCCTCCTCTGTGAGAAATGGGCTCTAGACAAAAGTGTGAAGGAAAATCACAGCCTTATGGCAAGGTTTCCGCTTTCTCCTTTTTTTTATTAAAGCCAGCTCTTCAGACGGCTGTGACATGCACACTAGACCCACTTAAACTGAGTGCCAGACACTTAAGTTTGAGGGGGAAATTCTTAGGTGCTTATTAAATCTTGGACATTCACTTTAACATACACAGAACACCCAGAAATTGTCCCCTTACAAGTGTCTGGCAAGCTATTTGGCCTTCTCTGCTACATTAAGATCCTTTCAAGTGGAAATACCAGAGAATGAATCTTGTAGTTATGGAAATATATCCAAGACTGTACCTGTACTAAATACAGAATTTGTGTTCTACCCCTTTCTTCAGATTAGTTGAACCATTTCTCTGGATCTTTTTCCAACTGGAAGGAGGGTTGGAGGCGGGGACCATAGAGTTTCTAGTGATTCCTAGAGCTATGCACTGTCACTTCTGGGTTTTCTCTGGAAGTGATGTCATCATGCCGGTATTGCAGCTGGGTTTTTAAAAATACTCCCCTCTGCTGCTGGAGAGGTAGTGGGCAACAAGAATGGAGGGTGAGGAATCCCCTGTCCTCACTGGGGGCTTGACAGCCCTATGTCACTGCAATACCCTGGATATGAGGATATACAGTCTTTGATTCAGGTAAGAGAACAGAACTTCATGGATAAGAGATTCAGGTAAGAAAATGGAACATTAAACACCCATTTCAAAGCAAGTGGATAAATTTGGGGTTCCTATCTGACAGAAGGCACTAAACTGTATATATTTATGGCTTACTTCCTGGTGGGGGAAATCAAGTCTGATCATGCGGTATTGACACTCGAGAAGGCATGAGTTCTCAACGAAATATCTGCAGACTGCAAAATCAGTAAAATGCTGGCCAAGGAGGAGAAAGACAATGCGATTTGATGCACAATTTGAAGGAGAAAATTGAACCTGTACTTCCACTCAATTGAGACGTTTAATCCTTGGAAATTGGCTCCTTCAAAAAAAACAAACACCCCGAAACCGTGTCATGCACTTCTGTGGCGGTCAATCAAAAGCACATATCGGCAGAAAAAAATCTATTTTCCTGTTCAAAATATGGGCCACTGAAAGGGAAAAGTCCAAGATCGCTGAGGTACCTGTCAACCCTCCCCCCCACAGATAAGAGACAAGTAATTCTCAGTAACCTTGGAAGAGAGAGAAGATGTTTGCGTCTAACTAATAAAGTTAGGCCCAGAGTAGTGTAGTTGACAGTGACACACAAAGTATAATTTGGCTGTAAACATCTCTTAGAGCAGTAAATGCTGTTATGCAATTCTTTGATGAGCAGGTGAGCCTGCTGTTGACCTTACCGCTCCAATATTTCTTCCTCTCCTCAGCCCTTCAGAGTGGCTGCTAACGGAGACAGTTCATTTGAAAAAGTAAGTTATATCTGTGTTTTCATTCAGTTGACATGAGCTATTTTCAGCAAGGGAGCCCGGAAGGGGGCCAAGAAAGTATTTTGGGGACATCTAAATCTATATTATGGCTGAGTTCAGACTGGCAGTTTGCTACGGTAGCCAGTCATAGCAAAAAAGCCTCGGAATAAACTTCTGGAAGATGTGGGGTGGAGCCGGGCAGGAGCGTTCAGACTGCTGCGGGTGGGGGCGTGCTGTATTTGGCGTTTCCCCATTAATTTGGCTGTGGGTGTATGGGTGTATGTGCATTTTGCCGATTGGGGGAGGACCCCGCAGCACCGGCACCGCATTGGGCAGTAGAGTGGAGCACGGCCAATCATACCGCTGCTGCCTTCTGCCCAACGTGGGTTGCTCCCGGCTTTTTGGCTGCGCGTTCAGACTTCCCAGAAGCGGAGAAACGTGCGACACACAGAGGCTTTCAGATTTGCTACCAGTTTTATGAGGTATCTTTTTAATCTGGCGGTGAAGCGCAACAGCATGGGTTGGCTATGGATGGGAGACGCCAGGCAGATGTGCCTGTGTGAACACCCAATTTACTCTGGGATTGAATTGTCCATGGCCCAGGTCCCTACTGGGGCAAATTGCCAGTCTGAACTCAGCCTATAATGTTCCTGTTGTCAGCAAGTGAGTGCACATCTGCACATCTGTTCCTGAGGTATTTGTAAGAAAAGTACACCAGAGGGATGCTTTTCAGGTAGGTAGCCATGTAGGTTTGTGAACCTCCAGGTGGTACCCGGAGATCTCCCGCTATTACAATTGAACTCCAGATGACCAATATCAGTTTCCCTGGAGAAGATGGCTACTTTAGAGGATAGATGCTATGGCATTATATCCTGCTGAGGTCTTCCCCCTCCCCCTCCCTGTCCTCCCCAGCCTCCATCATCAAAATCTCCAGGTATTTCCCAAACCAGAGCTGGCAACCTTATCCATGTTAGTCTGTAGAAGTGGAACAAAATTCAACTCCAGTCGCATCTTGAAGCCCTGACCTGGGTAGCCCAGGCAGGCTAGCTTTATCTCGTCAGATCTCGGAAGCTAAGCAGGGTCGGCCCTGACTAGTATTTGGATGGGAGACCTCCAAGGAATACCAGGGTCATGACGTGGAGGCAGGCGATGGCAAGCCACCGCTGAATGTTTCTTGCCTTGAAAACCCCATGGGGTTGCTGTAAGTCAGCTGTAACTTAACACCACTTTCCATATCAGCATCTTAAAGGCCAACAAAATTGCCCAGAGTATAAGCGTTCATGAGTCAAAGTTCACTTCATCAAATATAGGAGGGATGGACATGTTATAAGCTGTGTTTGGGCAACTGATGTTATTTTTTACCTGGGAGCCGGAGACACAAAAGCACCCCCTCTCCAAGGAAAAATCTCTTTCTTTATGGCTTCAGCAGCCAACAAACCTATGCCCTCCCCCGTCTCTTTCCACTCAGTTTGCATTTCTGAAAACTCAGGCTCCTGTTGGCAAGCTGGGCCACCATGTAGCATATTGCCGAATCATTGCCTGAAGAGACAACTGAGTGACATTGTGTGATCTGGAAAGCAAAGGTCACATTGTCCAGCGTGTGGACAACAAAAAAATGTCTTCCTGTTATGTGACAGAAGGATTTCAGATTTCTTTTCCAGGCGGTTTCACACTAAAAATTTCCCTTTCGGTTTGGCTTCTCCATTGTTTGAATCTAACTTGTGATTCTTTCTTTCTGAGGCTTTTCTTTTTTGCTTCCTCACAGTATTGCCCCCCAATAAATAAACATTTTAGAATTATTTTTTTATCTATAAATCAGTATTCTACAAACACAGCCCTATATAAAAGCAAAGGGCTGGCCCACACTGAAGAAATCCCTGCAAAGAGGCCAGCCACAGGTACCATAGCATTTTGGATTAGAATCATAGAATCGTAGAATGTTAGAATTGGAAGGAACCTTGCAGATCATCCAGTCCAACCCCCTGCACTCTGCAGGAGCATGGCCAAAAGATAGCCCTACATACCTATAACATACCCAAAAGATGGTCGTCCAGCCTCCTCTTGAAAACGTCCAGGGAAGGGGCATCCACCACCTCCCGAGGCAGTCTGTTCCACTGCTCAACCACTCTTACAGTTAGGAAGTTTCTCCTGATATCTAGCCGGTATCGACTCCCTCTTTGGGTAGTGGTGGAAAGTGCCATCAAGTCCGGCCAACCTATGGAGACCCTGCAGGGTTTTCAAGACAAGACATGATCAGAGGTGGTTACTATTGCCTGCCTCCGTGGAGTAGTCCTGGGCTTCCTTGGTGGTCTCCCATTCAAATAGAAGAAGAAGAAGAAGAAGAAGAAGAAGAAGAAGAAGAAGAAGAAGAAGAAGAAGAAGAAGAAGAAGAAGAAGAAGAAGAAGAAGAAGAAGAAGAAGAAGAAGAAGAAGAAGAAGAAGAAGAAGAAGAAGAAGAAGAAGAAGAAGAAGAAGAAGAAGAAGAAGAAGAAGAAGAAGAAGAAGAAGAAGAAGAAGAAGAAGAAGAAGAAGAAGAAGAAGAAGAAGAAGAAGAAGAAGAAGAAGAAGAAGAAGAAGAAGAAGAAGAAGAAGAAGAAGAAGAAGAAGAAGAAGAAGAAGAAGAAGAAGAAGAAGAAGAAGAAGAAGAAGAAGAAGAAGAAGAAGAAGAAGAAGAAGAAGAAGAAGAAGAAGAAGAAGAAGAAGAAGAAGAAGAAGAAGAAGAAGAAGAAGAAGAAGAAGAAGAAGAAGAAGAAGAAGAAGAAGAAGAAGAAGAAGAAGAAGAAGAAGAAGAAGAAGAAGAAGAAGAAGAAGAAGAAGAAGAAGAAGAAGAAGAAGAAGAAGAAGAAGAAGAAGAAGAAGAAGAAGAAGAAGAAGAAGAAGAAGAAGAAGAAGAAGAAGAAGAAGAAGAAGAAGAAGAAGAAGAAGAAGAAGAAGAAGAAGAAGAAGAAGAAGAAGAAGAAGAAGAAGAAGAAGAAGAAGAAGAAGAAGAAGAAGAAGAAGAAGAAGAAGAAGAAGAAGAAGAAGAAGAAGAAGAAGAAGAAGAAGAAGAAGAAGAAGAAGAAGAAGAAGAAGAAGAAGAAGAAGAAGAAGAAGAAGAAGAGGAGTTTGGATTTATACCCCGCCCTTCACTGCCCAAAGGCGTCTCAGAGCGGCTTACAAACTCCTTTCCCTTCCCCTCCCCACAACAGACACCCTGTGAGGTAGGTGGGGCTGAGAGAGCTCTGACACAAACTGTCCTTGAGAGAACAGCTGCGCCAGAGCTTGTGACTGACCCAAGGTCACATCAGCAGGTGCAAGTGGAGGAGTGGGGAATCAAACCCGGTTCTCCCAGATAAGAGTCCGCACACTTAACCACTACACCAAACTGGCTCTCTGGTCCAACCCTGCTTAGCTTCTGAGATCTGATGAGATGGGGCTAGCCTGCAAAAATGTGGTAGTGAGCAGGGAGAGGCGGCAGCCCCCAGAAATTAGCAGATGTACTGGAGCTGTGAAAGGCAAAATGGCAGGATTTGTGTCTGGGAGGATTGCCAACTCTGGGTTGGGAAATACCTTGAGATTTTGGGGGTAGAGCTTGGGGAAGGAGGGGTTTCTGAGGAGCAGGACCTCAGTGGGGTAGGATGCCATAGAGTCTACCCTTCAAAGCAGCCATTTTCTTCAGGGCAACTGATCTCTGTAGATCACCTGGAGATCAGTTTTGATTCTGGGAGATCACCAGGCCCCACCTATTTCAATTTATATCCCGCCTTGCCTGCATACTGTTAGCCAAATTGCTCTATTTTAAATATAGCAATTGGTTTATTATTATTATTATTATTGGATTCTCGCCTGTATATACAGAGAATGCTGCTAGTCTGTAATGGTTCCCAGTAAAAGACACAGAGTCCAGGTATAATTAATAAAATATTATTTTACTGAATATAATCCTTATTTATTCATTCACAAACACACAAACAGTATTCAAGCATTCACACACATAAAATAGAACTAAGAAAGCAGAGGGGATTGATGGCTTATGGAGAGGTGATACTACCTGTCAGATGTGCAGAAGTCCATGAAGAAGGATTGTGGCCTAAACCCAGAGGGTTCAGGGGTGGGCTGCCATTTTGGCTCATGGCAGAGACACACACGGTCTGAGGCCATGTGTCTGCTGGGATATACCCACTGTAAGACAATGCAGCCCAATGGGTGGCCCTGGGGGCTGGTCTCAGGTGAGAACAAAAGATTACCTGGGCCAATCTGGGGTCCCAGGGGTGTGTGATGTCAGTAGAGGCAGACCTTAGGTTTGACCAATGGGCTTCCAGAGAGGCAGGGTCTGGATTTAACAATAGAAGCCAGGTGTTGGGTGTCTAGTTGAATGGATTATAGGACTTGCTGGCCAGGTAAACAAAAGGTGGGAGACTTCCCTGATTGTCCCTGATTAGCATCAGGAAGGGTCGTTAACAATTTGAATGCTTGACTGGGTAATCCCTTCATGCACTGGCAGAGGAAAAGTCCTTTGTCTGCTGTATGGCCCTTAATCCGTGTATGTGACATGCAGCAGGTATGTAATGGAGTCCCTCAGAGTAAAAAAGACAGCTTTTTCCTTTCTCTATGGGCTTCTACCTTGGCATCCATTTTACAGCCTAGACAGACCATGTGGCAACAGCAAACAGTCCATAGCAAAGCCCCATAATGGCGTCAGGGCTAACATATCCCCCCTTGCAGACGTGGCAGCGTCAGATGACATCGTCTGCACATACACACTTCGATGGAGACTTCCCGGTATCTTGAGGGACAGAGGCAAGAAAGACAAAGAAACACAAAAGGCTGGGTAAGGTGCTGAAGAGTGCCAGGTGGCTTCTAAAGACTTACCTCTGGAACTCATTGTTATTCCATGAGCATAATCTCTGCTGGGTGGAGGGGAAGACTTGCTCTGAGGTCACCTTATGAAACCTGAATATGAAATCCCTTTTGCAGACCACTTGCAGCCCAACTCTGTGGTCAAGCTGAGAGTGCCTGGCTTTTGGGGACTTTGGTTCAGGTTAGAAAGTAGGGCACCCCTGTTTTGGGGCTACCCAAGAATAAAAGGCAGTGTCTCTGGTAACAATTCCCCCCTTGAAGCCGTCTTTAGGCGTGAGCCAAGATGGCTTCACTTCAAATGATGTTTTGCTGCCGTTGGAGTTCCATATGACCAGAAAAGAAAAGACAGCTGAACAAGGTTAGAGAAAGAATTTACAGGGGAAAGGCTCGGTGAGGGAGTCAGGCATACCGGCTATAAAAATATATCTCTGGGAACCAAAAGGAAAAATTTAAAAAAAAAAATGTTTTAAAGCCAAATTAAAATAAGGATGTGTGAGTGCCTCTGTGTATGTGTTTGCAGGGACCTTCTGCACATCTTCCAGAGAGACATGACTACTGTACATAATGCTACCTATAGCAAATCTAATGAAGGCTTCTAATTATTATAAAGCAACAAAAAGGAAATGCAAGACATCCTAATAATTCTAAAAACTTATAAGCTAAAAACATATCTAACTCAAATGTTATCAAAATTCCTAAACAATTAGACAAATACAGAAAACAAAAATTGGTGGGTTAAGCAAACTTAAAGCAGAAAGATAACTAAAAGCAATGCAAATGCTATGCTGGAAGAATTGAGAATGAATGTGTGTAAAAGCATGATTGCAAAACATTTAGAACATGTGAGCAACAACATGAAAATGACATGGACCAATGAATAAATACAGTCAGTGATACAAATCAATTTGAGCTTCAGTTGAACATTACAGATAAATGTGGGTAAGGGACATTGATCCATTTTTGAAACCACCCCCCCCTAGGTACCCAAGTTGCCAGAAGGCACAGGCAATCTGAGCCTTAGTGTCATGCTTTCAGGGACCAAAAAGCAATTCTTGGGTCCCAAAGTAATAACTGGGTGGGTGCCATGAGGTATTTGCAGCTGGTTGTGAGAGTTTCCTGCCCTTGAGGTGGCGTCCAATGTCCATGAGATGGTTTGCAAGCAATTTGCAGGTCAACAGTGGCTGGAGGACCAGAGAAGGCAGCTGGTAAATTGGCAGGTCCTTTGCTGAAACTGGAGCAAAGGCAAATTAGGAGGCGACTTGGGTGCGTAGCAAATAGGGAGCAATGGCTTTGGCAAGACCACGAGGTCTTGTAGGCTGAACAGGAATCTTGGAAAGTCTTTGATGCATATGCATAGCAAGAGTATTCTCCAGGTACAATTGGAAATAGCTGAACGTTCAGTTTTTATTATGGTGACCAGAGCAGAGTTCCAGGTGAAGATGTGCACAGTTTGGAGGCGCCAAGAAGTTATAAAAAAAATGGCCAAACAAAAGAACGTTTCAAAAAAAAAAGGAAGTTAGATTGCCATGGCTGTTGTAGAAAAAGTTGGGCCCCCCCAGGGAAAACTGCCGGCTTATGGTGGTGGGTCATACCCCAAAAACAAAGCTAACAAAAAGCTGGAAAGCAATAATTATTAACACACATATAAAACAAACAATTCCTAAAATAACGTATAAGGTGTGCCTTTACTATCAGGTATAAGACTTCAATTGCAGGTTCAGATTTTCAGTTCCTGCAGATATGAAAGAACTTGAGAGACAGATTAACAGGTTTGCATGGATAGAAAGATGCTCTAGCCATGCAGGGATAAAACTTAAATAGGAGAATAAACTTAGAGCATCAGGTACTGATTGTGTACCTCAAAGAGGAAGCCCTTAAACAAAATAAAGATGAAAGAATCAAGTAGCTAAATTACAGACAGGATTGAAAATCCAAGAGAAGAGAAGAGGCAGTAGCCCTTGATAATTCTGCATGATTTAAGAAGTCGGCCAAAGATCACACCACAAGAGAAGAGGAAAGAAAGAAAAAAGTTGTCTCTGGCACAGGCTTTGTGCCAGCAAATAGTTCTTCTGAGCATGTACAGAGTTTCTTTCCTTGCTAGTAGAAACTGGGCTGAAGGGGGCCTGGGCATATAGATTACTAGAACAAAATCAGAAGGGATGTGCTGCCAGACTTAAATCCTTTAAAATATTCTATGGTAGCTATATATAAACTGATATCAAAACTAAAGAAACGTTAGCCCTAAAGGTGGGGCTTTAAGAGAACAGCTAATTCCAAAACCAAAAGAGTATTTATAAAACCTTAAAGAGATGAAATAGTTCTAGATCACACAAATTTACCAAGAAATTTTAAAAAGAGATTCCCTTCTATAAGAATGGGAAGATAAGACAAAGCTTAAAATCGAGATGCTGTAATAAATTAATGGAACAGAAACAAATCTATTTTAAAATCTATTTTTAAATGTACCATTTTGAAAGTAAGGGATCTCTAATCATGAGAAATTCCAAGGAAGAGGATGCAAATAAATGTATTTTTAACTTTCTAAAGAAAGATTTCCATTAAAATTAAAAGGGAACAATATTACCATGTAAAAACAATTACAAAACGGACCTTTAAAAAAAACAAAAACTAAACTTTGGAATGGGGGGAAGGAAGATGACCTTCCTGTAATAGACAAGGAATTACAAATTCAAAAGGGAAGAAAAGATCAGTCTTCTCTATGCATTTTCATTCCCCATCTATGCTTTATAAAACCAAAGGAGAAAACATTTTTTTCTTTTCTGTGCTCCCCCCTAGTTCCTTTACAGAGGGAGATTTCTCTTAACAAAAGAAGGAGGTGCAATTGTTACCCTCCAGAAGGGCCATTAATCTAGCTAGGAGCCTTATCTTGTCCTCCTTTGGGTTTTCCCCTGGAAGGTGGCAAGTCAGCGGGTTCATTTGAATTTTAAATGGAGAGTGAGAGTCTTACATTTTCCTCTTCAATTTGAGACAGAAAAGTCAGAAGAAAATTAGTACATATTAATCATTAGTACCTTCCCTACATATTAATACCTTTAGTAGTAATTAGTTAGAAGGACAAATCTTGATCAGTAAATGCTCTCTCTCTCTCTCTTGAAGCTGTATTCCTACGCTGACAGTCACGGAGACAGAGTCTACCCTTCAAAGCAGCCATTTTCTTCAGGGCAACTGATCTCTGTAGATCACCTGGAGATCAGTTTTGATTCTGGGAGATCACCAGGCCCCACCTATTTCAATTTATATCCCGCCTTGCCTGCATACGCAGGATCAAGGCGGCATACATCAAGTTTTAAATACAATAAAATACATAAATACAATACTATAAATACAATACAATAAAATTCCATATACCCAACAATAAACATAAACATAAAGTGCAGTTAAGTAGGATGGCGGTTTCTGTGAGGTGGTCCAATGTAGCTCAACCGGCATCCAAGATTGCTCTTAATACTGGTAACATAAGAGCCATGATAACAGAATAGTAAAAAGCATACAGTATAGAAGCCCAGTATCCACCACTCTACAAATTCAACAGTGAAGACAGAGAACCAAAACAACTGTCAAAACCTCAAATGACTCTAAAAACAAATGCATCAGAGAACATTCACTCAGCCCTTAAACAAACCCCAGATGACCTTTCGATAGATTTCCGCTCGATTATCCCACCACAGTTAGAAAACTTGAGCACGGTGAAATCTCATGCATCCCCAAAGTTCCTTGGTCATGTGTTGATAAAATGGTCATCTGTACCCAGCCAGTTACTATAAGAGATCAAGTTATTTGTCAATCTGTCCAAGGGCTACAATAGGACTTACTGCCTCTGATAACAAGAAGAAGCTCCAATGGGCATCAGGCTAGCTGCAGCATTAGCAGCTGTTCGTAATATTTGGCTAACTGCCATTCAATCCTAAGCATGTTTACTCAGAAATAAGTCCCACTGAGTTCAGTGGCTCTTACTCTGAGGTCAGTGTGCACAGGATTACAGCCTAGTCTCTCCTCACCTCTCTTGTTGAGGATAGTCAGGAATGTGCAAAATCCGTCCTTATGCTTGAAGGAAGATCAAGCATATGAACACGGTGGATATTATGCATTGGGGGAGTGTTAGTTCCTTCCTCAAGGATAGAGGATACTGAGGACGGGTTTCGGTTGGGTTTCTTTAAAGGTTATGATGATCCCTGAATTGTAAATTTAAAATTGTAGGGATTATTGAATCAACCTTGGAGTCTGAACTGCTGTCAGTGGAGAACTCAGCATCTGGTTCCTGGTGCTGGCCATTTGTGATACACACACAGACACACCCGGCAGAATTAAATAGGCTTTCACCCTCAGATCTGGGTTGTCTAGCTTTTGAATAGCCATCAGGGGAATTCTTCTGGTAGAAGTCACAAAATTCTTTCTCACACACAAACACCTCCAGTTGGATAAGCAATACTCATGCCCTTAAGAACATAAGAAGAGCCATGCTGGATCACACCAAAGGTCCATCTAGTCCAGCATCCTGTTCACAAAATGGCCAACCAGCTACCTTTAGGAAGCCCACAAGCAGGATAACTGCAACAGCATACACCCACCCGTGCTCCTCAGCAAGAAGAAGAAGAAGAAGAAGAAGAAGAAGAAGAAGAAGAAGAAGAAGAAGAAGAAGAAGAAGAAGAAGAAGAAGAAGAGATTGGATTGGATTTATACCCCACCCTTCACTGCCCAAAAGCATCTCAGAGCGGCTTACAAACTCCTTTCCCTTCCCCTCCCCACAACAGACACCCTGTGAGGCAGGTGAGGCTGAAAGAACTTCTGACAGAAACTGTCCTTGAGAGAACAGCTGTGCCAGAGCTTGTGACTGACCCAAGGTCACATCAGCAGGTGCAAGGGGAGGAGTGGAGAATCAAACCCGGTTCTCCTAGATAAGAGTCCGCGCACTTAACCACTACACCAAACTGGCACCTGGATACAGATAAGCATACTACCTCTGGTACTGGAGGGAGTAGATAACAATTATAATTAGTAGCCACTGATAGTCCTGTGGCAGCGAGTTCCACATATTAACTATTCACTGTGTGAAGAAACCCTTCCTTTTGTCTGTCCTGAATCTCCCACCCTTGTGCTTCATTGGGTTGACATTTTTATTGAGCTATCCACAATCACCCCAAGACCTCTGTCTTGGTCTATCCCTGCCAGCTCAGATCCTCTCAGTGTATATGCGAAGTTGGGTTTATTTCCCCAATATGCATCGCTTCACACTTGCTCACATTCAGTCTCATTTGCCATTTCAATGCCCAGCCCCCCAGTTTGAAGAGATCCTTATGGAGCTTTTCACAATCCTTTTTGTCTTAACCATCTTAAATAATTTGGTGGCATCTGCAAACTTGGCCATCTCACTACTCATTCTTAACTCCTGGTCATTTATGAACAAGCCAAAAAGCACCTATCCCAAGACTATTCTCCAAGAGACCCTACTGCTCACATCCTTCCATTGCAAGAACTGACCATTTATTCCTATTCACGTTTCTCTGTTTTTAATGAGTTTCCAATCCATAACAGGACTTGTCCTCTTATCCCACAATTATGAAGTTTGCTCAGGAGACTTTAGGAAGAGATTTTGTCTAAAGTCTTGCAGAGATCCAAATAAATACCAGCTAATTTCTCCGCACATGTTTATTGACACTTTCAAAGAACTCTGAAAGGTTAGTGAGACAGGACTTATCTTTGCAGAAACTGTGCTGGTTTTTATTCAGCAGGGCTTGTCCTTCTATGTGTTTGACAATTTTATCTTCAGTAATGCTTCTCATCAATTTAGCTGTAGCAGATGTTAAGTTAACCAGCCTGTAATTTCCCAGATCCCCTCAGATCCTTTGCTAAAAATGAGAGTTATATTGACCACTCTCCAGTCCTCTGGTGCAGAGGATGTTTTTAGGAACATGTTGCATATCTTAGTTAGAAGATGAGCAATTTCACATCTGAGTTCTTTAAGAACTTTAGGATAGACACCATCTGGTCCTGGTGATTCGTTGGTTTGTAATTTGTTTATAAAGTCGAACTTCCTCCCTTGTGACCACTATTTGCCTAAGCTCTGTATCCTCCTCTCCTGAAAACATCCATTCAGGAACAGGTATTTGCCTTATATCTTCAGCAGTGAAGACAGATAAGAATTTAACTTCTCAGCAATCACATTATCCTCCTTTAGTACTCCTTTAATTCCATTGTCATCCAGTGGTCCAACTGCTTCCCTAGCCTGTTTCCTGCTCCTAACACATTTAAAGAATTCTTTATTGTTGGTCTTTATGCTTTTAGCAATATGTTCTTCACAATCCTTTTTTAACATCCCTGTCTGCTTGCATTTCCTTTGTGCAAATTTGTGTTGATTTTTGTTTGCCTCACTTGGGTAAACTTTCCAATGTCTGAAGGAGGGCTTTTTTACTCTAATAGCTTCCCTCACCCTGCTTGTTAGCCACGGTGGTGACCTCTTAAACTCTGAACTACCTTTCTTGACTTGTGGTATACATTCTACCTGAGCCTCTAGTATTGAGGTTTTCAGTAACCTTTAAGCCTTTTCAAGAGATATGACCCCCCTTGCCTGTTCCATTTCTTATCTTGGAGAAGTTTCCTCTTTTGAAGTAAAATGTGACTGTGCTGGAGTTCCTCGGCTCTTTTCCACAAAGGGACTCAAGGTTCTTGAGTCTTTCAGGGCTTACTTTTCTAACCCATGTTAATGTCTCTTGTTTCAGGCCTCCAAAGAAGGTGTAGAGTATTTGTTTGGCATACAGAAGGTCTCTGGTCATATGGATGAAGTGGGAGATGATGGGAAATACTTCTTTGTGAGACTCTACAGAAGCATTGTCAGTCAGAGTAGACAACAGTGAACTTGGTGAATCGATGACCTGACACAATGTAAGGTGGCCTCAGGTGCTCACAACATTAACTAAGACATTCCTAATGTAATTCCTTCCCTTCATGTGAAATGCGGGTTCGTTAATTAAGTCATCCCCTATGTATACAAATGCACACATGCAGCTATTTGATAACATCGAAATAAAAGCTAGAGTTGACTTTGCAGAAATCCATGCTTTGCACTCTTATTTGGCAGAAATCACTTAGCAGATGGGGAGATAAGCCAGGTTACTAACACATTCTGCTTTGTGGATCATCCCTGGCACTAGATTCATTGTGCTTGCAACAGAATGAATTTTAGTGTCTTCCAACGGTTAAGAGAAATAATGCCAGGAGGCTAAATGTTATGATGACTGTTATCACAAGACTTGATGTCATGGGATGGGTGCCCGTCACAGCCAATGAAAAGTAAAAGTGGCAAACAAGGTGTGTTATCTAAACAGGTCTATAGCCAAACAGTCATCATCAATATAACTGCTTCCATTTTTCTCCTCTAAAAAGGATTTCCAGTGGCAATTTTCTCAGCGCTGGCTCCAGAATTTGGGGAGCTTTTGTGCAAAGCGTTCACAGTGGGCCTTCTCAATCTGGAAGCAGCTGAGCATGCCGACTGAGGACCTTCTCATGCTGCCTCCAACTTTCGATGTTTCTCTTTGCAAAGTTGGAGAATAAGGGTAGTTTTGCTGCAACTGTAGACCATTAGTGGTCTCCCGTCAAGGTCCAACCTATCACTGCCACCTCATACTCAGGCCCTTCTGAGAGAGCATGCAATAGAACCAGGGGTCATTTTGTAGAAGAAAAGGTGCAGGAGCTCATTAAGAACATAAGAACATAAGAGAAGCCAATGTTGGATCAGGCCAATGGCCCATCTAGTCCAACACTCTGTCACACAGCGGCCAAAATATACCAGGTGCCATCAGGAGGTCCAGCAGTGGGGCCAGGGCACCAGAAGCCCTCCCACTGCTGCCCCCTCCAGCACCAAGAATACAGAGCATCACTTGCCCCAGACTGAGAGTTCCCATTTATACCCTGTGGCTAATAGCCACTGATGGACTTCTGCTCCATATGTTTATCTAATTCCCTCTTGAAACTGTCCATGCTTGCAGCTGCCACCACCTCCTGTGGCAGTGAATTCCATATGTTAATCACTCTTTGGGTGAAGAAGTATTTCCTTTTATCTGTTCTAACCCGACTGCTCAGCAATTTCATAGAGTGCCCACGAGTTCTTGTATTGTGAGAAAGGGAGAAAAGTACTTCTTTCTCAACCTGCTCAATCCCATTCATAATCTTATAAACCTCGATCATGTCACCTCTCAGCCGTCGTTTCTCCAAGCTAAAGAGCCCCAAGCATTTTAACCTTTCTTCATAGGGAAGGTGTTCCAACCCTTTTTAAGTTATTAGCATAACTTATTTGCATATGCTCCTAACCACTACCCAAATAGAGGGGAGGGCTAATAACCAGAAGTGTGTCAGAAGGCAACACCCACTGCTCAGGCTCCACTGGGCTGTTTTGGATTGCTAGCTATTGCGGGGGGGGGGGGACACATGCAGATCTGTCCTCACAGAGGAGGGAAAGCTTGTACCTGAATAAAATTTAGTCTTAAAGGTGCCACTGGACTCTTTTGGATTGCTAGCTATGGGGGGGAAATGCACAGAGGAGGGAGAGCTTGTAACTGAAGGCGGGTGGGAGGGCCCTCTGCAACTTACCTGGCTGCTTCTTGCTCCTTGTGGCCCAACTGTGGGCTGCTGGGAGCAGGGGACGGGGCTTGTTGCATCCTTGCTGCCAGAGCTCCTCTCCTGTGCGCTCCTGCAGGAAATGACCCCTGAATAGAACTCATTGGGACCTGTATCACTCAAGTCTTGCTCCATCTACGCTGGCTGCCAATTTGCTTCTGGGCCCAATTCAAGGTGATGGTATTGACTGTTATAGCCCTGTATGGCTTGGGGCCAGGATACTTGAATGACTGCCTCTTCCCATATGAACCTGCCTGAGCACTCCGGTCATCTTGAAAGGTGCTGCTTCGGGTAGCCCTGCCCATCCGAGGCAACCTGAGAAAGGGCCTTTATTGGTTGTGGCACTAAAACTCTGGAACTCCCTCCCCCCCTGAGAGAGTCATCTGTCTCCCTCTACCGTTGTCTTCTGCCACCCGGTGAAGCCTTTTCTTTGTTTGTTTGTTTGTTTGGCATTCCCTCACTGTTATTAGCCCTCTACTCTATTTGGGTAGTGGTTAGGAGCACAGACGCTAATCTGGGTTTGATTCCCCACTCCTCCACTTGCAGCTGCTGGTGTGACCTTGGGTCAGTTACAAGTTCTTTCAGAGCTGTTCTCTCAAGAGCAGTTCTCTCAGAGCTCTCTCAGCCCCACCTTATCTCACAGGGTGTCTGCTGTGTGGAGGGAAAGGGAAAGGAGATTGTAAGCCGCTCTGAGACTCCTTCCGGTAGTAAGGGGCGGGATATAAATCTCTTCTTCTTCTTCTTCTTCTTCTTCTTCTTCTTCTTCTTCTTCTTCTTCTTCTTCTTCTTCTTCTTCTTCTTCTTCTTCTTCTTCTTCTTCTTCTTCTTCTTCTTCTTCTTCTTCTTCTCCTTTAAAACAAACAAACAAAACATGAAGTGGCAGTGATAGTCACAAAGAAGTGTCTTCTTCTTTGCTGCCATTGTGCCAGATAACTTGTATCCAGTGAAAAAAATTAGGGTATTTCAACATTTGTTAACTTGTATGTTTGAGTTCAAAAACTCACAGGAATCAGCTGTAGTACTTTTGCACTTTTTTTTTTTGTTAATCAGATCTCTCAGATTTGTTCTAACATGGCTGCCAGTTGTGTAATAGATCAGGAAGCAGAGGTGTCTGGTGCACCATCTGGTCTTTTTATGGATAGTTTTGGCTTGGTTACCCGGATAGTCGTTGAGAGGATTCTGGGTATTGTGAAGACGTTGACAGGATTCTGGGTGTTGTGAAGGCCGCCAAATGTAGGCTTGATTCTTGCCCTTTCTGGGTGTTAAGGCTGGCAAGGAAGAGGTGAAAGAGCTACAGATTATTAACTGTTATCTGATAAGGTTCCCTCGCCCGCTATTCTATAGCCTTGATAAAGACCCCTACTTAGATAAGAAAGAAGAAGCTAATTACCATTCTGTCTCAAATCTGCCCTTCTTGTGTGAAGTAATTGAGAGCATAGGGGCAGAGCAATGCATGTGTCGACCCTTTTCAAGGGCCTGGCCATGGGATGAAGACAGCACTGGTCCCTCTGGTTGCCAGTCTCCTGGTGGGGCCTGGAGATCTCCTGGAATCACAACTGGTCTTCAGGTTTCGGAGGTCAATTCCCCTGGGAAAAATGGCTGCTGTGGAAGGCAGTGTTCCCTCTAAGCTAAGTTAGTGTGAGCTAGCTCACAGATTTTTAGCCTCTGGCTCACACATTTTTGTCTTAGCTAAGGAAGGAGAGCTCCAGAGCAAACTAATTTATGCAGCAGCCAAATCGCTCACTCACAACTTTAATGCCAGTAGCTCACAAAGTAGAATTTTTGCTCACAAGACTCCACAGCTTAGAGGGAGAATTGGGAGAAGGTGGATTCGATGGCATTATACCCTGCTCAGGTCCCTCCCTTCCCCAAACCCCTCCCTCCCCAGGCTCCACCCCCCCCCAAATTTCCAGGAATTTCCCAGCACACACCTGGCAACCCTATGTATGGATGAGAGTTACACTTCTTTATTACTGGATTTATCAGTGGCCTTCAACACAGTGAATGGAGCAATATACTGGTTAGCACATTTAGAGAATAAAGTTGGATTTAGAGGAGTTCCATTTGGAATGGTTCATATCTTTTTTTTTTCTTTACAGTGCAGTCCTAGGCAGAGTGGATTTAGTAGACTCCAGTGGATTTAGAAGAGTGTAACTCTGTTTAGAAGTACATAGTTGGGATAGTCCATGTGGTATTTCTCAGTGTTCTGTTTTAACACCAATGTTGTTCAACCTCCATGTGAAACTCTTAGGTGAGAACATTCACAGTTTTAGTGTTGGGTGTTATCCACATGCTGTATGTCTTTGTTTAAGCCACCAGAGACAGCTGTCTCTCTTGGGCTGTCCAATCTGTCAGCTATGGTCAAGCAGCCAAGAGCGAACAGACTGAAGCTGAATAAAGACAAGGTGGAGGTAATGTTGGTCAGTAAGGCTGGAGAATTCCTGGAGAATATTAATTTCTCTACATTTGATGGGGTTCTGTTGGCTTTATTAGACTCAATGAATTTATAAGCTATGTCAGATGAGAAATGAGTAACAGCAGCTAAAAATGCCTTCCTCCAGAATAGAACTTGGCTTTTTACCTGGACCTAGCTATTCTGGTCGCATTGATCTATGCCATAGTAAACGTGCTGCTGGACTACTGTAATATGTTTTACATGGGTCTGCCTTAAAAGACTTTAGCTGGTGCAAAACATGAACTGGTGTAGTGGTTAAGAGCGGTGGACTCTAATCTGGGAGAACCGGGTTTGATTCCCCGCTCCTCCACGTGCAGCTGCTGGTGTGACCTTGGGTCAGTCACAGTTGTCTCAGAGCTGTTCTCTCAAGAGCAGTTCTCTCAGAGCTCTCAGTCTCAGCCCCACCTACCTCACAGGGTGTCTGTTGTGGGGAGAGGAAGGGAAGGAGATTGTAAACTGTTCTAAGACTCTGAGTGAAGGGCAGAGTATAAATCCAATCTCCTCCTCCTCCTCTTCCTCCTCCTCCTCTTCCTCCTTCTCCTCTTCCTGGAACTAGCTTACCTACTGACTGGAGCTCACATAGAACATTTATTTTGAGAACTTTTCACTGGCTTCCTGCTATTTGAAAAAAGATACCATTTACTGATATTTGTTATTGTTTTAGTTTGGATTTTAAATAACAAGCAAAACCCACCTGTGCCAGGAGGCCATACAGACGAAGGCTTCGGACTCTGTGCCCTGTTGTTGGACCTCCAGAGCAACTGGTTGGCCACCGTGGGAGAC
Organism: Gekko gecko; assembly: GCA_029375565.1. Lineage (NCBI taxonomy): Eukaryota > Metazoa > Chordata > Lepidosauria > Squamata > Gekkonidae > Gekko > Gekko gecko. Next base: position 132,906,516 of record JAPDNY010000008.1, on the reverse strand, counting down.
GGGATGCTGGACTAGATGGACCACTGGTCTGATCCAAGAGGGCTCTTATGTTTTCTGCCCTGTTAGGACTGAGGTGGACTAAAAACACCATGAATAAATAAACACATAATTAGAATATGGGCAGGGCTTGGTGATCTCTGCCCTTGTCCATAGTCTGTATATTTTTGTGTCTGGCAAAACTTTTTAAAGTGGGTGGGGATGTTGCCCTCTAAGCTTCTCTCTGTCCACCCCTGCCTTTCCTATAGTTCAAGCCACTCTGCTCAAGGCTTCCTCTCTTTTCTTCAAGTGGAAACAACTTTAAAGTAATGGAAGATGACTCACACCACAATGACTCAAAATAATTTCAGTCAACTTCATTTTCCATACTTACCTTCTTTGATGCAGTGGTTTTAAATAGCCTTTTGATCTCAGACTGGAGAGAGGGTAACAGCCAGAAACCCAGGCCTGGATCTGACTTGGTTTCTCTTTACCACACCAAGGAGAGCTTTAGTATTCAGTGTGCTTCCCTAGTTTTGTATTCACCATGCCAGGGAGACCCATTGAACAGTAAGAGCTCCATAATACAGTCAACCCAGACCTCTCAATAGAGGTTGCATTCAAATGCATGCACTCTTTACAAGGTTCGTTGACTTCTCCGTTCAAGGATAAGGGACTTAAAACACTTAACTTTGGCTAGGGCATACTTTGTATTTATTTCTGGAATTCCTCTTCCCTGTTTCTAGCTCTCAGAGTTCTCATAATGGCATTACCCTGTGGAAATAATTGGAGGGGAAACCATTTCAGTTTGTTTCTTACTGGGAGTTTACAAGATTATGCATGGGATAGAGCAGGTAGAGAAAGAAGTGTTTTTCTCCCTTTCTCACAATACAAGAACTCGTGGGCACTCCATGAAATTGCTGAGCAGTCAGGTTAGAATAGATAAAAGGAAGTCCTTCTTCACCCAGAGAGTGGTTAACACTTGGAATTCACTGCCACAGAAGGGGGTGGTGGCTACAAGCATGGATGGCTTTAAGAGGGAATTAGATAAGCATATGGAGCAGAGGTCTATCAGTGGCTATTAGCCACGAAGTATAGATAGGAACCCTCAGGCTGCGGCAAGTGATGCACTATATTCTTGGTGCTGGGGGGGGCAAGAATGGGAGGACTTCTCGCATCCTGGCCCCACTGGTGGACCTCCTGATGGCACCTGGTATTTTTGGCCACTGTGACGGAGTGTTGGACTGGATGGGCCACTGGTCTGATCCAACACTGGTTTTTCTTATGTTCTTATGTTCATCTTGAATTGTGTTGTGAATGGTAAAAATATAATGCAGACTACAGGACAAACAAATGCATGTAATAATGCCCCAATAGTAGATCATTTTCAAAAAGCAACTTGAAGATGCTGTACTTTTGAGTAGAAGAGCTGTAGGAAGAGTCCAGTGTGGTGTTGCAGTTTAAGCATCAGACTGGTACCTGGGAGGCCTGGGTTTAAATTCCCGCATCACTGTGAAACTTTCTGGGTGACCTTGGGCCAGTCATGCTCTCTCCCAGGCTAACCTACCTCCCAGGGTTATTGTTATGATAAAATGGGCAGGGGAGAAGTACATAAACTCCCCTGAGCTCTTTGTACCTAAATCAATGGTGTTTTGCCTATATTCTGCTGGCAATTTTTCAAATTTGCTCAAACTCAGACCCCCAATACATGCATCTCAAGAGTTCCAAATGCACATTTATGTCTGCAAGGGAAAGCAGCCTGGAGCGATCTGAGGAGGAAAACGGCCAGAGGGGAAATGGATTCTCTGTTCAAAATGGCAGCCTCTCCTAGGCTGTTTTTCAATATCGGAGGTTTCATAATGTGCAACTTTGAAGCTTGTACTGAGCAGATCCTTGCTACTCAACCTCATCATACGAGAGGCACGTGCAGGGAAAAAAGTCATTTTGTTGTGACTTTCTTTTACCAAATAAAAACTCTGTAGAGAAAAACACTATGACATGTTCAGCAATGTCACCGGGGCGACCCTCCTGAAACTGTACCTCCTCATATTCTAGGTGTCTATGGGGTCACATGGGGGATGTGGAATGGTATAGCGTAGCCCGATCTTGTCAGATCATGGACGCTAAGCACAGTTGGTACTTGGATGGGAGACCACCACAGCAGGCTCTGCAGAGGAAGGCAATGGCAAACCACCTCTGCTTAACCAACCTGCCTTGAAAACCCTCCAGGGTCATCTTAAGTCAGCTGCAACTAGACAACACTTTACACAGATATACACATCGTGTGTGTGTGTGTGTGTGTGTCACATGCTAGAATTCCTCCTGACATCAAAACTACATACGTATAGAAAATTAGCATGTCACAGTAGAGGATAAATTTGCTCCCTGTTTAAAATCCCTGTTCTGTGTGCATGGGGAGGGGCAAAAGAGGGGAAGACCACCGATCCGGGGAAGACTGGGGTGCTGAAACAGCCCTGGAAAATGGCTTGCCCCCTTCCCTGCCATGGTCCCCCCCCTCCATGATAGAGGGAGGCCTGGCTGGGTGAGTTGCTCATGGTGCCCAGCTAGGATTGCCAGGTCTGGTTTGGAAAATACCTGGAGACTTTGGGGGTGGATCTAGGAGAGGGTGGGGTTTGGAGAGGGGAGGGGCCTCAGCAGGGTACAGTGCCATAGAGTCCACCCTTCAAAGCAGCCATTTTCTCCAGGGGAGCTGATCTCCGTCAGCTGGAGACCAGTTGTAAAAGCGGGAGATCTCCAGGTCCCACCTGGAGGCTGGCAACCCTATGCTCAGCTTCCTGCTGCGCTGGCTAGCTGGGCAGGTGAGGTAGCTGCTGCTGCCCAGCATGGGGCAGGCAGCAGCAACTGCGCGACTCACACATGCCACTTACCTGCTAGTGGCTCATGCTGAGCAAGGGTTCTCAGGAGAGGCATATTCCAAGGCAATCAGGCCACTGGGATTTTCCTGGTGACCATAATACCCTGAAGCAGATAAAGGTGATGCTGTGCCAGCAGTGGTACGTCTCCAGGCAGAGGGCTCAGGACGGGGTTGCGAGGTCTGTCCTGGCAACTGGCGGAGGATGAGGGGACTTACCAGGATTGGGAGGGGCGTCCAGCCTACATTCCAGCAATATGTCTACATCACTTCCAACATGATCCAGAAGTGGCATCGTCAAGCAGTGCTGTCCAGGCGATGTTCTGGTATTTGGGCAAAAGCTCTATGGTAAATTTGGCTTCTGCCGTAGAGTTTTTGCCCAAATACCAGAGCATCATCCAGACGGTGCCAACATGATGATGTCACTTCTGGGGCACAACTCATTGCTACAGTGTCGACTGGGCCTCACTCTTTTTCCAGGTAACTCCCCCTGCCGGCCAACTGATCAATGGCGAGGTAGTAGGGCTTGGCGGTGGGGAACTCTCACCTCCACCAGGGGGTCTGGCAACCCTAGTTCAGGAGTACCTAGTACCCAGGATCCTCAAACTTGGAGATGGCGTGACTGCCCTTAGTAAATCAAGACCAATGAATTTGGCCTGTGAGATGAATTGATCTAGATCTGGACTCCCCTGTGATCCACCCTGCTAAGGTCCTTGTGCCTTCCCTTTTCCTCCTTCCCTGGGTAGTGGCTTTCTACTTCCAGTCTTGGCCTCTGTCCCTGTAATTGCTTACCCCTTCAAATAAAATTGACCTCACACAATAGAATTGACCTTACAGACCCTGGCTTCAGATCCACACCTCTAGGGTGATTTCCCACTAAAGCTGCCGCGGGGTTGCGCCGCCGTTTGCCCCGAGATTTTTAGTCAATTTCACACCCGAAGCCGCGGGGCTGCATTTTGACCCGCAGCTTCGCCCGATTTCCCCCGCAGTTTCGTAATCCTCAAAAAACAGGATTACGAAACTGCGGGGAAATCGGGCGAAGCTGCGGGTCAAAATGCAGCCCCGTGGCTTCAGGTGTGAAATTGACTAAAAATCTCGGGGCAAACGGCGGCGCAACCCCGCGGCAGCTTTAGTGGGAAATCACCCCTACATTTATTGACCACCAGGCAGGTCTCCAAAAAGATGGAATATTTACACCCCTTTCTTTCAAAAATGAGATTTGAAAGATTTTTTTTGAATGACAGCCTCCCCTTTTCTCCTCTCCATAAATAAAATCCAAATGGCCCTTTGCTGTCCAGATCAATTTTTTTAACTGCAGAAATATTTTAGTCAGTGTACCTACTGAAATTGTATGAGATGTGGGCTACCATAAAGTCTGCAGTGACTGAGTTTGCCACTAAATGAATGTTTGTGGATAGTCCTTCAGGCGAAGATTAGTTGTACGGGGCTTGGAATACCCTCCATGTGGTGAAACTAACTCTGATTAGATTTCGGGAAGGGAGAGAGGGGGAAAATAACATCAAAAAACATATTTTTGAGTTAAGGAGCATGATAGTTTGCGTGTTTTGAAGCAGAATTGATGACTAATTATGGGATACAGAATTGCGACTACGAGAGAACACAGATGTTGACTGGCATAATGCCCTCTTCATGCAAATAGATGCATCAGGTGCCATGGATGACTTTGGAAAGACAGCTAACCTTGGCAGGGGAGGGTCCACAGCTCAGCAGTGGAGTATGTGCCTTGCATGCAGAAGGTCCCAGGTTCAATCCCTGGCATCTCCAGGGATGTTCGGTAGCAGGTGTTAGAGAAGACCTTTCTCTGCCTGAGACCTTGGAGAGCAGCTGCCAATCAAATAGACAGCTTTGGGCTAATGGTCCAATAGTTTAAGGCAGCTACATATGACAGGAACATTTTCTAATTAATAGGCTTTTTAAAATGCCATTGCCTCTGAGGGATAGACACACAATGCACTTTTTAAAAAGGGAAAAGCTATATATTTTAAGCGCTTGTTTCCGTTGAAAAGAAAAGGCCTAATCAGAGGGGTGGCTGGGTTAGCCTTGCTGTCGCCAAATCTCATTTATTTCTTTTAAGTGCAAAAAAAGTGGGTTGGATCCAATCAGCGTTTCTGTGGTTGCAAAAGGGAGGAAGGGTTCCCTTTGACTACCCAACTCAATTGTGTTCGGGATCGTGGGACCTGCACGGACAAAAGCCACGCAGGATGGTGGTTGCAGCAAGGCGAAGAATTGGATGAGAGTGAATGAAAAAGCTGTCTGGATCCGATCCACTGTTCTGATAGTCTACAATGTCACTGAACAGTATGTAGAAAATTACTTAGAGTTTAGTTCCTGCCATCCACTAGAGCTCATTTCTTTTCCACCCTATGGAACAGGATCCTTGAGCAGGTGACAGGGGTGCCCATCTCTACTTAGGGGACCCCGCAAAGCTATTCTGTTTGCTAGGACTTTTAATGGGGTGTAGGCTGCAGGCATTGTTAAGAGTGGAAGGGGGTTATTTGGGGGGGTGTTTATTGTATACAGATTTTTTGATTTCGAATTTTGTAAGTCCTCCTGCACTATGGGAAAGGTGAGGTCTGAACGTTTTAATAAAAATAAATAAGCAAACCAGAATTCAGAATTGCAGATCCTCGAGTCCTCATGGCTGGGTGAGAGAGAAATAATTCAGAATGTGTAGAAAATTAGCTCGGCGCAGGAAATCCAATGCATGAAAATTAGCACCTTTTTGGACAGATATAAGATGTGCTGGAAGAGTGCGGAAACAAATGCAAATGATCTGAATATGTGATAAGTTTATGTGAAAATAAGGGATTAATGGATTTATTCAGTGGGTGGTATTAAGGGGTACAGCTGTTGTGTCCTATGATGCTGGGAAATCTGGTAACATCCTGACTTGGATATATAACCGATGTGATAAAAAAAAATTGTCTCAAGAAGCAATCACAAATTTAATAAGGGCTGTGAGAGCTGAGTTGACCTTTAAATGGAAATCTATGAACGGTCCTTCAGTTGAGCAGCGTTAATTGAAATGCATTTGGAGCATGCTGTAGATGGCTGAACTTCCTTAGTTAGGTTCTGGGGAGGGTCTGGAAGCAATAAGGAACTGGGATGCCACAGAGGTTGCAGTGCATATGTTTGACAACCAAATGTGAACCAAATGAATGGCTTCTGAACAGGTTCATATCAGGGTTTTTTTGGGGTGGGGTGGGGGTTCCGTAAAACCATGCATGGACAAAAGCACTGATGATCCAAACAGATTGATAGCAATTAATGTCGCTAAAGACCATGTATGTACGTGCTGCCAAGTCACAACTGACTTGATGGCAACCCCAGAAAGGGGCTTTCAAGGCAAGTGAGAAGCAGAGGTGGCCTCCCATTGCCTTCCTCTGCAGAGTCTTCCCCCGCAGAGAGCCATCTTTGTGTAGTGGTTATGAGTGGTGGACTCTAATCTGGAGAACCAGGTTTGATTCCCCACTCCTCCATGTGAAGCCAACTGGGTGACCTTGGGTCAGTCACAGTTCTCTCAGAGCTGTTCTCTCAAGAGCAGTTCTCTCAAAGCTCTATCAGCTCCCCCTACCTCACAAGGTGTCTGTTGTGGGGAGGGGAAGGGAAAGTGATTGTAAACTGCTGTGAGAAGGGCAGGGTATAAATCCAACTCTTCTTGTTGTTCTTGTTCATGTTCTCTTCCTCCTCCTTGTACTGATCCTGCTTTGCTTCCGAGATCTGATGGGTATACCGTGCTGCCTTCCCTCTAAGTACTACTAAGAACACCTTCCCATTAAGAACTACTTAGACAGATATCAAAAGGTAGGATTTTTTTTAATACAGCATTTATTGGTGACTGATTCATGTAATTTATGACTAACATATACTTATGAACAATTGCATGCTGAGCAGAGCAATACCAAGGGTGGGAATAGAACAGTGTAAGAATGTACATGCATGAGAAGCAGCTTGCACTGTACTATATTGTTAGGAAGCAATAGCTGAAGCCACCTGTTAATCAACCATGAATGAGTCAATGAACAGTCCATTAAAAATTTGGCTCCCTGTTCATGACTGGTGAACAGGACATCAGCCAACCAGGCAATTGTTTGGGCATCTGTGCTTGAGACTATATTTTTTGAAGCAGGAATGTTTGTAAGAAGTTAAAATTATTATCATTCTTTTCTTTTATTATTTAGCTACATTATATTACAGCTAATTATGGGAAAGTGGGTGGCCCACAACAGTAATGCATGCCACAAAACCTGGCGACTCACAGCCAAAGTAGGTATTTCTGCAACCTCAGGGGGTATGCAGAGAATGTGACTTTGTAAATCAAGAAAAACAGCCCATCTTCCAGTACAGAATGCTGAGAGCAGTTGAGTGTCATTTAAAGGAATGGTACAGAGGGAGATAACAGTCATGGTAGCCCACACTAGCCCAATCTCATCAGTTCTTGGAAGCTAAGCAGAGTTGGTTATGGTCAGTACTTAGATGAGACCACCAAGGAAGACTGGGGCTACTGTGCAGAGGAAGGCAATGGCAAATAAGCTCTGCTCTTCTCTTGCCTTGCAGACCCCATGAGGTTGAACTTCATGGGGTCACCAAGAGTTCTCTTGCCTTGCAGACCCCATGAGGTTGAACTTCATGGGTTCACCAACTCAACGGTACACTTTACTTTTAGAGCATGAGATGGAGAAATTCTCCTACTCAAAATCCTGAGCACTTACAGAAAGCTTGATGGGGAGATTTGGGTCCCCCCCCCAGCAATTCCTTTGTGGGCCCTCACATTGTTTGCTCATGGCTTGAGTACATATCACGGCAGCATTGCTTACAGACACAGCTGGGATTTCTGCTTGCCTGAGGGACTCCCCAGGTAAGATGTAAAATGATACTCTGCACAATAAAGAAAATAATAATAATAAAATGCTCCAGGCAGTTGAGTGTCAGTTAAAGAAGAAGAAGAAGAAGAAAAAAGAGGGGAAGGAGAAATTGGCTCACTTAAGTTCTTAATAGATTATAGCGTTTTGGAGGGGGAAATCCGTGTAGGTGGGAGGAATTTCCTATTTGTGTATTCTCCTCCAGCATTTCTTTGCAGGAGGCTAACTTGTATGTGGATTAAGCAGAAGCCTGAATACACGGAATGTGTGTATCCAGGGACAACCATTGTGGAGGCCAGTACTCACACTGTCCCTGCCTATGTTCATTCACCCGATGGGGGCAAAGTGCCTAAGCATATATAAACAACTTGAGCAGCCTTTGTCCCCCTGTTTGCAAATGTTCAATAAGTAGCATTATGTTTTCAGGGAGGGATTCTCTGCTAGTTAATATGTGCATGCATAGGAACTGGGCTCACATGGAGGTGAATACGCGTGGGCAAGATAGGGGGCAACAAATTCTGTCCTGCAGTGGGTGTGTGGGGGACCGTATGTTCAGTCTCACTCCCCCTATGTGGGTAGCAGAGGAGGAGGAGGAGGAGATAGGAGATAGGATTTATACCCTGCCCTTCACTTGGAGTCTTAATTGGAAGGTGTTCTTAGGAGTTCTTAGAGGGAAGGCAGCATGGTATAGCCCATCAGATCTCGGAAACTAAGCAGGGTCAGTACTTGGATGAGACCACAAAGGAGGAGGAGGAGGAGGAGGATTTATACTCCGCCCTTCACTCGGAGTCTCAGAGTGGCTTACAGTCTCCTTCCCTTCCTCTCCCCACAACAGACACCCTGTGTGAGGTAGGTGGGGCTGAGAGAGCTCTGAGAGAAACTGCTTTTATTGTTTGTATGTTTGTTTGTTATTTTCAATTTATAATCTGCCTTTCTTGCACAAGCAGGCTCAAGGCTGCGTACAACAGTTAAAATACAATACAATAAATACAATAAAACACCGGTGCATGAATGCAGTGCTATAAAATTTATGTAACAAGCAGCGTACGTACAAAGTGCAGTTAGATGCAGATGGCGACTGCTGTATGATGGTCCAGTGTAACAAAACAGTATCTAGGTTGTTCTTGGTGCCACTAGCATAGGGGCCGTGATGGTTCAATTTTTAAGCTTGTTCCTCAGTGGCGGCTCCTAATCGAAGGTCTGGTGGAAGAGTTCCATTTTACAGGCCCTGCGGAACTGTAAAAGGTCCCGCAGGGCCCTGATGTCTTCTGGGAGCTCATTCCACCAGTGTGGAGCTGCCACCGAAAAGGCCCTGGCTCTGGTAGTGGCCAATCTTGCATCTTTCGGACCAGGGAGAGTTTTTGCAACCCTGACCTCAGTGCTCTCCGGGGGACATATGGGGAAAGGTGGTCCCTTAGGTAGGTAGGCCCCTGACCATACAGAGCTTTAAAGGTCAAAATCAGCACCTTGAAGCGAATCTGGTATGCTACTGGCAGCCAATGCAATGCCTTCAGCACCGGCCAGATGTGCTCTTGTATAGAGTGACCCATCAGCAGCCTGGCTGCTGCATTTTGTGCTAGCTGTAGCTTCTGGATTTGGGACAAGGGCAGCCCCGCGTAGAGAGCATTGCAGTAGTCCAGTCTTGAGGTGACCATAGCATGGATCACCATTGCCAGGTCAGAGAATAGCTCTGAAATAACTGTGACTGACCCAAGGTCCCCCATCTGGCTGCGTGTGGAGGAGTGGGGAATCAAACACTGAACACATGTCATGCATACAACGCTAGGGTGTTCAACTGTGGATGCCCTTTGGGTGTTAGACCACATTCTGAAATCTTACCCAGGCTGGGGAGAGTGAACATAAGAACATAAGAGAAGCCAATGTTGAATCAGGCCAATGGCCCATCTAGTCCAACACTCTGTCACACAGCGGCCAAAAATACCACGTGCCATCAGGAGGTCCAGCAGTGGGGCCAGGAGTGCTTGAGGCCCTGGCATTGGTGACCTCCCGTGGCCGTGCTTCCAGGCTAGCAACTGGGAAGACATGGATAGAAGCCCACTAGCCCCACAGCTGAGCCTGGTGTTTGCTTGAGTCAGCCCACTCATCTTCTTTACCATCTTTCCCCACTGCTGACCTATTCCTGTCCTCAGTGCAGGAAAAGGAATCTATGCATAGCTCACATTTTCCTACATCATTCCACCAATATTTCAGGTGTACCACACTTGGCAAGTTGGGTTGCCAGCTCTGGGAGGGAAATACATGGAGATTTTTGGGGGGTGGAGCCCAAGAAGGGTGGGGTTTGGGGAGGGGAAGAAGAAGAAGAAGGAGATTGGATTTACATCCTGCCCTTCACTTCTCAAAGGAGTCTCAGAGTGGCTTACGATCCCTTTCCCTTCTCCTCCGTTGTGAGGTAGGTGGGGCTGAGAGAGCTCTCTTGAGAACTGCCCTTGAGAGAACAGCTCTGAAAGAACTTGTGACTGACCCAAGGTCACACTAGCTGCTGCTTGTGGGGGAGTGGGGAATCAAACTCGGTTCTCACAGATTAGAGTCCACACTCCTAAACACTATACCAAACTGGCTCTTCAATGCCACAGAGTCCACCTTTCAAAGTGACTATTTTCTCCGGTGGATGTCTGTTGCCTGGAGATTAGTTGTAATCCGAAGAGATCTCCAGCCGCTACCTGGAGATTGGCAACTCTAGACACAACCTTTTTGAACACTCAGGAAACAGTTTAGATTGGTTATTGTGACTAGCAGCGACTCCCAAGGGATTCAGGTACAGGTCTTTCTCTTTACCTACTGTCTTCTTTAACTGGAGGTGCCAAGGATTGAACCAGAGATCTTCCACATGCAAAGCCAGTGCTCAACCACTGACCCACGGTCCTTTCCTTCCTTCTGTGTTCATGATTAGGCACCCTCCATGTTGGGTGCACAGAGCTCCTTATTCCTTCCTCAGCTGCTCCACCCACTGCTTCACTGTGAGCCGATTCCTGCATTTCTGCATCATGTCTGTCTCAAGTGGTGACAGGTGAATTTTCTAAAATAGCCTGTACGTGATGCAGCCCAGCCCTAAAATAACCCTTTCTTTCAACATTAGGTGCGTCATACCTGCAAATAACCTCATTTAGCTAGACAAATTTTTATATATAAATACTCCTTGTATATAAATATGGGTATCTCAGCGTTTTCAACAATGCCGTCTGCCGCTTGCTCATGTTCAATGAATAATTTACCAAAGCCCAACATTAATGTCTGTTTTGGATGTGTCTCTGTGTTGCCAACTTCCCACATGGACCCTTCATAACTTGACAAGCGTATGAGAGTGTTAGAATGGTTACCTCCAATAATTACAAAGATATTAAATCCGTGCCCTTTTAAGTTACAGAAAGTTGATCCCACCAGCCGTGTTTGCCACATCACTTTTTTTCACTTCGCACCCCATCAATTACTGGTGTGCCTGTGCGGCTTCCAGCATTACTTAACAGACCAAAAAGATCATTATCTTGAGAGGAGAGCACATATGGTTGGGAAATACACAAAGATCAGTGGGATGATTGGGGATAAACCAGAACAAAACAAAAGGCGAAAAAGGTTCAGCAGAGGGAATGCTGGTGTAGACTCTGCTTGCAGAATGAGCTATTTCCCCAGGAAACATCCCCGCAGAAGCTGATGCTGTTGGTGTGAAATCCTGGGTCGAATCTCTGATTAGTGCTTCCTTGACGGGGCTTTTCTTCCTTTAAAGAAGAACATTGCTTTCCTGCAAATGCACCACTGCTGTACCATACTGGTAGATTCGGGATGGACAAAAAGGAAATACTTCTTTACACAGCGAGTGACTAACATGTGGGATTTGCTGCCAGAGGATGTAGTGATGGCCAAAGGCCCAGATAGATTTAAAAGGGGACTAGACAGATTAATAGAGGACAGGTCTATCAGTGGCTACTAGCCTTGGTGACTAAAGGGAACCTCCACATTCAGAGGCAGTCAGCCTCTGAATCCCAGGGCCAGGAGGCCACATCAGGGGAAGGCCTTGTCCTCTATGCCCTGTTGTTGGACCTCCAGAGGAACTGGTTGGCCACTGCATGAGACAGGGTGCTGGACTAGATGGACTCTTCTTATATTCTTATGCTCATTTGTGCTAAATGCAGACCACTTGCAAAGTGCTTGTCCACTCTCCAGTTTTTGAGTTGTGGACAAGCTGTATATTTGGCCAAGTCAATGGCAGATCTGGTGGAACACAAAGTACTCCAGGCTGGTCTAAACAGGCATGGCAGGAACACTGGCTGTGTTGGCTGGGAAGGACTCTCCACTAACAAAAGAAAGCCCCACCCCAAAGAAATCCAGGCCACGGCATAGAGTGGTCTTAAGGCCTGAGATTTGCCAGTCCAACCTCTTAGCTAATGAAATATTTTTAATAGAGAGTGTGTGTGGGGGGAATACCCAGAAAGCACAGCATTAACCCCTACCAAAGGTTTCTTTTTGAGCAAGTTACTTTAATTTTTACTTGAATTTTTTGCTTGGCTTTGGTAGAATTACCAAAGCAGGATTGGCTGGCTCCAGACAGAGCTGGCTTGGAGAGTGCAGCAGAGACTCTTGGGTGGCCAGCAGGTGGGCAACAGGACCTCTTTGTAGCCACTGGCCAGCTTCTCTTAGGATGGAGAGCCGGGGCATGTCCTTCTGACCACAAGGCAGCACAGAGGCAAAATGGAGGGCCAGGGGAGACTTCCACAAGAAGACCCTAAGGGAACAGAGAGGAGGAGGAGATGGCTGAGCCCCAGGAGTGTGAGGGGCTTAGGGTTGCTTAGGATTTGGGGGGGGCATTCCAGGGGTGGGCAGGGATGTCACGCAGGGGACGCTCTGGATTTTGGGCAAACTCTGTGGTAAAGTTGGGCTTAAACCATGGAGTCTGCCCAAAAACCAAAGTGTCCCCCGTGCAATGTCCCTAACACAATGACATCACTTCCAGGTGATGTCATCACACCAGGTATATCGCATGGTGACGTCCCTCGTTAGGGGCAGGGTTTTCCCTGCTGGCCAGCTGGTCTGTGGTGTGGAGAAGCCCCTGAAACCAGGGAACCCCCTCTGGGATCTGGGGGCTGGCAACCCCAGAGAGGCTGGTGTAAACCTTCAAAGGATCCCATTGGCTGGGGGACTCTTGGACTACCTACAGAGGAAGTGTGGGTGGGGAGGATAAAAGGACTTTTTAATTGGTTTAAAAAGTTTGAACAGTAGTTTTACAGTTTCCTTTATATTCTATATAACTTATAAGCTTTTATGTTACTAACTGTTTTTTTCTGGCTCATAACCAGTCAGGATACTGTTGGGAATTGTTCTGTTTCTCTTTCAAATTGATATGTACTGGTCGATGACTATAATAATAAACTGACTGACTGACTGACTGACTGACTGACTGACTGACTGACTGAGGACGCAGATATCCAGGCCAAGGAGGAAGAGGGTCAGATCTCTTCAGATTGCTGAGATGTGCTGACTGGGAGGAGAAGGAAACACGTGAATCAACCCTCTTTAGCCTAGTGTCAGTGGTTAAGAGTGGCGGACTCTCATCTGGAGAACCGGGTTTGATCTCCACTCCTCCTCGTTATGAAGCCTGCTGAGTGATCTTGGTCCTGCCATGGTTCTGTCTGAACTCTCTCAGCCACACCTGCCTCACAAGGTGCCTGTTGCAGGGAGAGGAAGGGAAGGGGATTGTAAGCCGCTCTGAGACTCCTCAGGGTGGAGAAAAGCAGGGTATAAAAACAAATCCTTCTTCATTCCTAGTTCTGAGGCCTTAGGGGTCCGCTAGTAGGGAAAAACAGAAATGTCAAATGTGGCCAGGCTCTAGGCTACCCAATGTACTTAAAATGAGAATTTAATAAGAACCCAACGGTATAACACCAAAGGTCCATGTAATCCAGGATCCTGTTTCCTTTAGTGATGGTCAACCCCTTGTTGTTGCCTGTCAGCAACTGACACATCGCACTTAGTATTTCCATTAATCTGAAAAGAATCTAGGTAGACATCATCAATATCCCATGATGTCACATAAGGGCTAACCTGACTTGATGTGGCAGATCCATTATCAGGATCTTCTACCATTTTTTTAAAAAAACTTCAAAGCTTCTTTGACTGTCAGAACAGCCCTGAGATGGGGATATTGGACCATTTCTCCCCATGCTGTTTGCCCTGTTTAAGTGATAACTGTTATTCATTCCACAGAGGGAGATATGGACAAAGCAATGCTAACAGCAGCTTAAGGGAGTGATTGAGACCAGGGAAATGATGTGGGATGGAAAAGATTAAAACTCCTTTCCATGGATTTTTTTTTCCTAATCCAATCAGCAGCTTTGGAGTAAGACAAAGAAGGGAGATCCTGACCACGGACTGGCATAATTTAATCACGTTGGCACTCAGATCCGTTGTTGTCAGTTGCAGACAGGATGAAGCACAACTGACCACAGTTCTCTTACATCCAAACTGCTAACTATTCAAAGAAGAAGCTTCATTTAATGCCGCTAAATTCTCAGCTGCCCATGGGAGGGGCCGTGGCTCAGTGGAAGAGCCTCTGCTTTGCGTGCAGAAGGTCCCAGGTTCAATCCCTGGCATCTCCAGTCAAAAGGGCCAGGCAACACATGATGGGAAAGATCACTGGCTGAGACCCTAGAGAGCCACTGCCAATCTGAATAGGCAATACTGACCTTGATGGACTGTTGCCAGGCCCATAGCTATGGTGGGGCTTTGGGGGGCTCTGCCCCCTTTCTTACAGGCACAGCCCTACAAGAATTTCTCCTGTAAATGCTTTTTAAAATATTTTTTTAAACATTTCTTTAAAGGTGTGTGCTCCTTTAAGCAGAGTGGGGTGGTGTAGTTGACTGATTCCTGCACTGAGCAAGGGGGTTGGAGTTGGTGACCTCTAGAATCCCTTCTAACCCTTGTCAAGAAACTGGTCTCCTTTAAGAGAGTTTTTCTGTCTAAGTGTTAGCTTTCTTGGCTACAGAAGTTGTCACCCCCACCTGCCGGCTTGTTATGAGAATTGTTGCTTAGGCTGGCAGAAGTGATTAACTTGCAGCAGCTGAGAACTGTCATCTAAAGTGGTTGACAGCTTGCAATTTAGAGATCTATCCTGGTAAAGTTTTATGTGTTTTTATACAAATTGGAGTGAGTTTACTGGCCAAATCCAGGTAAGTATTTCTAGGGCCATGCCTACCATCTACCAGAAAATTTACCTCCCCCCCTTCCCCCGCTTCTCAGCCTGCTATTGTCACACTCTGGGGCTAAGATCTGCAAAAGCCTCTATGCTTTGATTTTAAAAGGCTTGATTCCACCGTCGCTGAGTCATAATCGTCAGAATTCTGGCTTTCCTTTCTGCACTGAGAACTTCAGCCCCACCAGGAAAAAATTTGCCCCACAAGCCACAAAATCCTGGCTATGGGCCTGACTGATGGTCTAATTCAGTACAAGGGAGCTTCCCGTGTCCAGCTGGTCTCTTTCTCTCTCTTTTTAATAAGCCAGCATCCCACTTAACACCTTTTTTAACTCCCCCCTTCTCTTCCAGAAATCCCCATGTGATTTATAGCAATCACTTCATGTTTTATCCAGAACCTTTTAAAATGCAGAAGGTATTTTTTTCCCAATGCCCGCAGTATATTGGGGGTGACTGTCTGTTGCACTGACTTTGAGAGAAAAGAACACCACGAAACAAGAAACTTCTGCCCTCAAGGTTACCTAGGGAACCGGAAAACTGAAGCCGTGGGAGGGTAATTTCTTTAAGAGTTACTTAAACATGTTCGAGTTCTTTTCAGAGTGACTCCTACTAGTTAAAAAAAACATATTACCAACACAGGTATCTGTCATTCAACCTCCTAGCAACACTTTACCTGTTCCCGTGCACTCAGTGAAGCCCATGACCAGCAGGAATGGCAAGGATGAAACTACAGGATCCTGTGCTCTGTCTTCGGCCACCTAGAGACAGGGGATTCAGGCAATATTAAGTCATCCTGCACCTGAGTGACAATTAGATCAGAGCACGGAACCAGACTATTCCAGGTAGATTTATAGTGCCAGACATGACTCTACAGGCTCTTTATATAACTCGATCACTTATAGGCTGGAAACTGCAGTACCAGTGCCTAACCATCTGGAGTGGTGGCGCTGTGGCATAACTAAAGATGAGCAAATATTCCAGTTTTGTTTCTTCTTATAGCTGTTTATGGGGGGTTTCCCCCTATAGTTTCAGTTCTCCACCTTTTATTGTAGATTAATCTATGCTGACATACAATTTCTGTTTTGAATTTACAGGGTGTGTGAAAGTATAGATAGAAAGGTAGATAGAGGAGGAGTATCTATAATTCTGAATGTGGGGGTCTGTGGATACTTAAATCCAGAGATTGGGGCCATGGACAGAAAAGACAGATCTTCCTACAAGCCTGTGAAAAGCCCTACATTGGCAGCTGATGATGAGGGGTCAGGGAAGGTTGGTGGGTGGGAAGGAGAGAAGGAAGAAGAGAAAGGGGAGAGGTTATGGTGGTTGCCAGAAGAACAGAAAGAGGAGATAGTGTTGGGAAGGGGATATCGGGGGGGGGGGGGATGACGTGACCCTTGCAAGTTCTTGCAGGTTCTCCACTTTGTGTATATGTATACACACAATCTGTGTCATTTGTACACATGCAAAAGTATATAGTGTTGATTTATAGACACACAAATAAGGAAAATAAATACATGCCCTTTATGGGGAAATTTGGTAAAAGTAAAGAGAAAATGATGGGAATATAAAGACCCCCCAGTTTGTGAGGGAGAGGTGAAACCGATTGGGGGGGTGGGGTCAAAAAAGCAGGAATGAGAAATTCAAAACCACCTTTAACAAAGCTCGGGCTAGCAATTCCCTCGTCTTGCAAAGTGGTGCAGAAAGTACCCTGGTCCTCTTGTCAGTGCCTCCTGGGGTTCCTGTGGTAGATCAGTGAAGTGAAAATTGGAATGACGTACTGCAAAAGATCTGAATTCAAATCCTGATCCTGGCAGAGGTAATGCCTTTCTGTTCCTAATTCTAGTACTAGCCTCCTGTTCATAATAGCATCAGCTAACAAGGAGATGTGGAAGTTTTTATTGAGAACCATGCAAATACCAAAGCATTACTAATTCAGCAGCAGGGCATGACCACGGGAGGTGCCCTGCTGGATCATACCCATGGTTCATCTGTTCCAGCATCTCGTTCTGCACAATGGCCAACCAGGTGCCTCAGAAGCCCCACAAACAAGACATAGAGACAGAGGCTTGATTTTGCCTCCTGGCACTGGCTTTCAGAGGGGTGGAGAGGCTTAAATCACAGCTAGTAGCCACTGATGGACCTCTCCTCCATGAACCTTTCTAATCCTCTTTTAAAGCCAGCTGTGCTTGTGGCCATTACTACGTCCCCTGGCCGTGAATTCCATAATCTATTTATTTAAAATATTTATAGCCTGCCGGATCTCATTAGACTTAAGGCAGCTAGCAATGCAACAACAATTTGCAAGGACGCACAAAAAACCCTCAGTCCATCAGCAGTATTTTTTAAAAAATGCATACATTGAAAAAATAGCCAAACGGTACACCAAAGGGCTTCTGAAATAAAACTGTCTTGTACCGGGCCGGTACGCATGTAAGCGCTCTCAAGTCACAACCGACTTATGGTGAACCCGGCAAGGGGCTTTCAAGGCAAGTGAGAAGCAGAGCTGGTTTGACAGGGCCTTCCTTTGTGGAGCAACCCCAGTCTTCCTCGGTGGTCTCCGATCCAAATTTTGACAGGGGCCGACCCCGTTTAGCTTCTGAGACTGGGCTATACCATGCCACCTTCCCTCAAAGCTTGTGAACCTTCCTAAATGCAATTCACATGCAACATATTGAAGATATTGTATGCCAATTTACTGCCCACCCTCTGCCTATATGTAAAGGTAAAGGTAAAGGTTCCCTTGCTCGAAAGCCAGTCGGATCCAACTCTAGAGTTGCAGAGCTCATCTCCGTTTCAAAGCCGAAGAGCCAGCACTGTCCGAAGATGACCTTCCACAGCCTGCAGTTCAGCGTCTTAACCACTTGAGCCACCGCAGCTCCCTGCCTATATGTATGGACTGGTAAATTCCATTTCATTGTATCTGAGGAAGTGTGCGTACACACAAAAACTCATACGTTGATTGAAACTTTGTTGGACTTAAAGGTGCCCCTGGACTAAAACTGGGTTCTGCTGCTTCAGGCCAACATGGCTGCCCACCTGCATCTTCCGAAATGCAGTGAGCGAAGGCACCTTCTGCACCTGCTCTGGTCAGCCATTTTAGAGGGCCAGGCCGACCACAGAAAAAGCCCTGATCGCTTGAGTAAAAATGTACTTCCTTTTGTCCATCTTAGGAGCTGTGGTGGCTCAAGTGGTTAAGACGCTGAACTGCAGGCTGTGGAAGGTCTGTAGTTCAGCAGTTCGAGACCTGGGTGCCGCATGGCGGAGTGAGCTCCCGTCTCTAGTTCCAGCTCCTGTCAACCTAGCAGTTCGAAAGCAAGAAATTGCAAGTAGATAAATAGGTACCACTTCGGTGGGAAGGTAACAGCGTTCTGTGCGCCTTGGTGTTTAGTCATGCCGGCCACATGACCACGGAAATGTCTTCAGACAGAGCTGGCTCTTCGGCTTTGAAACAGAGATGAGCACTGCAACCCTAGAGTCGGATTCGACTGGCTTTCGAGCAAGGGAACCTTTACCTTTACCTTTACCTTTGTCCATCTTGAATCTATTGTCCATCAACTTCATATCGGAGATGTAGAAAAAAGAGAACGAAGGAGCACCTCTTGTGATACTGCTGTGGTACATACAACATGGATACCTGTGTTGTCCTATAAGGAAGCATGAGGCTCGAGCTGGCAAGCCCTGTGAGCATAATGGTGTGTTGTGTCTTACTGGACCTCAGTAGTTGCTTTATGAAAGCTTTATAGGCTCCTGCAAATCAGCAACAGAGTCAGACTGCTCTGAGTTTCAGTGGGTTTGCGACAATCCTCTGCAGCCGATACTCAAGAGAGTCTAGGCCCCAAATCAAACTAAACATAGATATATGTTTGTTTTTCCTTTAGACATTCTAAGTTTCCTCAGACCTTGCAGATTGTTCCTCGGATTCATAAATCTTTTATGAGCACAGAAAACTGTGCTCATCTCACAAACCAATAAGGTACACTGCAACACACAAAGCCCTCAGGGGAGACGAGTCACGGGGTGGGATGCATCATGCCACAGTCTGAGAGTGACACTGTCATACATCCTCACAGCAATCCCCTAAACTATATTATTCATAAATCCCTCATTAATGGAAGAGAACTGAAACTAAGAAGTAGACATTTCCTCTTTGTTAGGCACAGAATTTATCATCAATTACAGGGTTGCCAGCTCAAGGTTGGGAAAAGCCTGGAGATTCTGGGGATGGAGTCTGAGGAGGGCAGGGTTTGGGGAGGGGAGGGATTTCAATGGGGTATAATACTATAGAGTCCACCTTAGGGTTGCCAGGTCCTATCTTGTTGTTGGCGGGGGGATTGGGGAGGCATTCCTGGAGGGGGAGGGGACATTGTGCAACTTCCCCAACGCAATGACATCACCCAGAAGTGACACTATTGTGTCGGCAATGCGCTGGTATGAGGGCAAAACTCTAAGGTTTGAGGGCAAATTTACCGTAGAGTTTTGCCCTCAAACCAAAGCATCCCCCATGACATTTCCAGTGTGATGATGTCACTTCCGGGTGACACCATCGCATTGGGGATTTCACTCAGGGACGTGGCTATTTGGGGGTGGGGTTTCCCCTGCCAGCCAACTGGCTGGCATTGGGCAGAAGCCCTGAAAACCACTGATAACAATGGAGGTAACCCTGAGCCACAGGTCCCTGTGACTATTGCCTGGCCAGTCCCCCCCCCGTCACAAGTGAAGTGGACCAATAGTACAAATGTAAGCACTGGAATCGCTAGAACTGTAATATTGTTTGATTTTAACATTGTTTTATATTATCGTATTATTTATTATGAATCGTATTAATGTGACAAACTGTGTTTTATATATTATGAATTGTCGCCTGGGCCTTTCTCCCTCTCTCTCCTGGTAAGTGTCCCTGCTGGCCAGCTGATCAGCACCAGAGGGTAGGGTTGCCAGCTCTGAGTTGGAAAATACCTGGAGACTCTTGGGGGTGAATCTGGGAGTGGGCTGGGAATGGGGAGAGGAGCGACTTCAGCACGGCACAATACCATAGAGTCCACCCTTCAAAGCAGCCATTTCCTCCAAGGGAATGGATCTCAGTCAGTGGGAGATCAGTTGTAAAAGCAGGAGATCTCTAGGCCTCACCTGGAGGCTGGCAACCCTACTGGAGGGTGGGGCCTGGCAGAGAGGACCCCTGCTGTGGACTCTAGCTCCAGGGGCAAGCATTAACCCCAAGCCACAGGACTCGGCTGATTGTCAGGTGCTACTTGTCCAGTGGGAGGCGACACCCAACAGGCTGAAGTATATAAAGAGGAAGAGGAAGTAGCAGTGGGTGGGGCTTCATGAGAGATCAGGAGGTGCTGTAGAACCTGGTTCAGAGGTGAGGCCGCTGCAGTAGGAAGCCCACCCATATGATTCAGATGGCTGTAAGAGACTGCTGCCTTTGTGCGTGTTGTGGACTATCTGTTTTCTGTGATTAAAAACCACATTTGTGTTGCAAAAATGTTTTGCCCTTGTGAGCTTCCTTGACCACTGAAATCCCTTAAAGAACCTTTGCCTCCAGCAAAAACAGCCTCTGGCTGAGGAAGAATATATTGTGGCTGCAGCTTGTTTGGCTGTTGTTTTGGGGTGGGGTTGGGGGGGGATATCTGGTAGCTGAGCAAGGTAATAGCAATGACAAAAAAGCTCTTTTGCCTGCTCTCTCTGTCTGAGAGTTGTCACCCTCCAAGTTGGGGCTGGCAATCTCTCAGAATTACGACCGATCCCCACATGACAACAATCAGTTCCTCTGGAAGAAATGGAGGTCTGGAGGGTGGACTCTATAACACTATGCCCTGTTGCTGTCCCTCCTCCAAACCCACCCTCTCCAGGCCCCACTTCCAAATCTCCAGGAATTTCTGTACCCAGAGATGGGAACCCTAAGCGGTACTGTGCCTGGGCTTACTGGACAGGATTTGCCTGAGATACTCCCAAATTTACTTAGTTACTTACCAATTTTTTATCCTGCCTTTTCTCCTAGCAGCTCGAGGTGGTGTATCTTATTCCCCCCCTGCCACCCATATTTACACTCTGGGTCATACAGGAAGGTAATTTCACTTTGTTCCCACTTTAATTTAATCCGGGAATATCTTTCTTCGGGCTGGGCTCATTAGATGCAGCCGCCCCTCTCTTCCACCACCCGCTCTCCTGAAAATCCTTCCCCTCTCTCCGCCGCCTGCCAGATTACCTGGGCGGCCCAGGAGACAGCTTGAGGACTCAACGGCACTTCCTGAATCTCTCCCAGCAGGAGAAAAGCCCAGTGAAGACCAATGGCAAAGATCCCAGCAGGGTCCGCTCCACAGAAGCCCTCGCCCTGCTGTAGTCGCTGCCAAACCCAAGGACGCACAAAACCGCTGCCGCTGCCTTGCGCTCCCTGTGCTGCCACCACCTCCTCTTCCACCTTCCCTCCCTTTGAAAGCCTGCTGCAGCGGCAGCAGCAGCCACCGTTGTCGTCTGAAGCACCTTGCAGAGGACTTTGCTCATCCGCCCGGCCCATGCACCTGAATGTTTAAATGGTGAATTGCCCATGCGCTCAAAGGCATAAGCCTGGATAATGCATTTGTACAGCAGCTTGCTAAACTTTCACAGAGATAGGATGCAGTGGTTATGGGAGATTTTAACTATCCAGATATTTGCTGGGAATCTAACTCTGCTAGACATGGGACATCCCGCAGATTCTTGAATAGCCTTGAGGACAACTTCATCTCTCAGAAGGTGGAGGTGGGAACCAGAGGATCTGCTATCCTAGATTTAATTCTGACTAACAGGGAAGAACTGGTTGATGAAGTGAAGGTGGTGGGTTCCTTGGGGAATAGTGACCATGTCAGCTTGGAATTTGACATAGAGAAGACTGTGAAACCAGGACGTAGCAGAACTCATATCCTGGACTTCAGGAAAGCTGATTTCAATAAACTCAGAGATCTAATAGGTAGGATCCCATGGCTGGAAATGCTGAAGGGAAAATCTGCACAGGAAGGATGGGTGATGCTGAAAAATGAAGTGCTTAAGGCACAATCTCAAACTGTTCCGGTAAGAAAGAAAGGTGGGAGACGGGTAATGAAGCCAAGGTGGCTGAACAAGGAACTCTCTGAGGAGCTGAAACTGAAAAGGGAAATGTACAGGAAATGGAAGGAGGGTCAGATTACTGAGGGTGAATACAAGACACGAGCACAAATCTGTAGGAATGGTGTCAGAAAGGCTAAAGCACAGACGGAGCTGAGGCTTGCAAGGGATGCAAAAAAAAACAAGAAAAATTTCTATGCCTATGTTCAGAGCAAAAAGAGGAACAGGGATGGAGTAAGCTCATTGCTAGGGGAAGATGGTCAAGCCTTAACAAGGGATGAAGACAAAGCGGAATTACTCAACTCTCACTTTGCGTCGGTCTTTAACCGTAAAGTGAGCTGTATACAAACTGAAGAATGCAGGGCATATGAAGGAAAGGGGAACTGCCAGTTCAGAATAAGTAAGGAAATGGTTGGAGTCCAAGTCTTATGAGGAAAGGCTGAGGGAGTTGGGTATGTTTAGCCTGGGAAAGAGAAGGTTTAGAGGGGATATGATTGCAGTCTTCAAGTATTTGAAGGGCTGTCATGTAGAAGATGGAGTGGATCTGTTCTCTCTTGCTCCGGATTGCAAGACTAGATCTAATGGGTGGAAATTACAAGGGAGTCGTTACCGGCTTAATATCAGGAGAAACTTCCTGACTGTAAGAGTGGTTGAGCAGTGGAACAGACTGCCTCGGGAGGTGGTGGATGCTCCTTCGCTGGACATTTTCAAGAGGAGACTGGACAACCATCTTTTGGGTATGTTGTAGGTATGTAGGGGTTTCGGCTGTGTTCCTGCAGAGTGCAGGGGGTTGGACTAGATGGCCTGCAAGGTCCCTTCCAACTCTAACATTCTATGATTCTATGAAAAAAATCTCATTGTGGGGAAAAATGATCAGATGGCCCTAATCGCAACCATTGTGATAGACGGCTGTCCAGATAGGCAGAATCATGTGTTCAAAGCGCGAGTACAAGGAAAAAAATTGATTTTCCAAGGAGCAGGAAAAAACGTGAACATTGCACAAGTTAGCCGGCTTTGCCATGGGCGGCAGATCAGCCTATCTAGTCAGCAAATTTAAATGCACGAGGGAACAGTGGCGAAACCCGATCAAACGGACCGTGTGACCGCACCCTCTCAGTAACCCTGTCAGGTAGGGAAAACTGAAAGAGAGTGATGGACCCACGGTCACTTAACAAGCTTCATGCCAGAGTGGGGATTTGAACCTGGGTCTCCTAGATTCTAGTCCAACGCTAACCACTACACCAAGCTGGCTCTGAAGTAGGGTTGCCAACCTCCAGGTATGGTCTAGAGAACTCCTAGAATTACCACTGATCTCCAGACCACAGGGACCAATTTCCCTGGAGGAAATGGCTGTGTTTGGAGAGTGGATTGTACAAAATCATGCTCCACAAAGGTCTCTCCCCTCCCCAAACCCCACTATCCCTAGGCTCCAACCCTCCAAAATTTCCAGGAATTTCCTCAGGTCTCCAGGAATTTTGACAACCCTACTCTGAAGCCAGTCCTGCCAGTGTCGCCCTGACTGAGGAGGGAGGGAGATTCTAACAGAGTGTTAGGAGGGCTTTATTATAATCTCCCTCTCTCCTCAGTTATAACAGAGCTCAGGTTGTAATAGAGCCCTAGGAGGGTTTAGGCCCTGACCTGGATATCACAGGCTAGCCAGATGTCATCAGATCTTGGAAGCTAAGCAGGGTCAGCCCTGGCTAGTGTTTGAATGGGAAACCGCCAAGGAATACCAGGACTGTGACCAGTGTTCCTTCTAAACTGTGCATGTGAGTGGCCGCTTATTAACACAGGAAGCCCTGCTCAACAGTAATCTGGACTCGGAGCCATGCAGGGCCTTGCACTGCCCGTTGCCCATTTAAAGAGTACCGCAGTTACATTCTGCTCCGGATGTGAACTGCTTCACTCAGTAGGGGAGGAAATGAGAGGGAACATTGGTTGTGACATGGAGGCAGGCAATGGCAAACCACCTCTGAACATCTTTCAGGTATGCTGTAGGGCTGTCTTTTGGCTATGCTCCCTCAGAGTGCAGGGGGTCGGACTAGATGACCTGCAAGGTCCCTTCCAAATCTAACATTCTATGATTCTTTGATCTCTTGCCTTGAGAACCCTACAGGGTCGTCATAAACCAGCAGTGATTTAACGGCACATTCCGCCACCAGGAGGGCTTGTTCTTCATGGGGCTACTCTGGACCCTCCTTTTGGCTTGCCAGGTGCAGGATAGTATCAAGAGAGCCTCTTGTATACAACAACTGGACTCAGAGAATCTGGCAGCCCTGAACGTGATCCTTCTGCTGTGCTATACTGGGGGAGTTTTCATGGAACAACAGGCCAACTGTGGATTTTATAAAGGTAAACATGTGGTGCAGTTAATGCAAACTATATGGACGTTTCAAAATATGCCACTCTACATCATTTTGAAATACAAGGCTGCCTGAAATACATACAGGCACGTACTATAGTTCAAAGTAAGTTCAGTCTGGAGTTTTGCACTGACCTTGACTTCAAAGGCCCCGATACTCTTGGAGACAAGTGGCACAGCAATTCTTGTGTGTGTGTATGTGTGTATTTTAGCCTGTAATGACTGAAACTTAACTGTAATCCACCCACATCCCAATCATTTACCTTCATTCTGCGGCATTCTCCCATTCCTTCTATCTCAGCAGATAAATCGTCGGTGGGGTGAGCACATGAAGCTCCACTAATAACACCAGGACGAAAAGGCTTGAGGTGGTAACAAAGTGTTCTCCGCACCTGTGGGACTAATTGTTTGATCCTTTTGGGTGGGTGGGGGGGAAATCAGAGTTCACTGTTTAATTGCATTAAAGTGTACTCTGTTTCCTGCTAAAAAAGATGGTTGATTTGGCCCTTTTACCATTGCAAGGGCACCTTTCTGATGAGCAGCTGTGCTAGGTCAGACCAGCTATCCACGTAATTCTGTCTGTTCTTCTTGGAAGGGCCAGTTCACACAAGTGACGCTCATTCCACAGACACACACACACACATGGATGGAAACTCAGGTGCACGGTCACATAAAGCAACTACAGTGTGAAGTAGAACACAGGGACATTGGGAGGGTTTTTTTTTTTTGGATTTTTGTGAGGTTTTAAAATAGGGAACCTGAGATCATCAGGATGATGATGATGATGAAGAAGAGATGGGATATATATCCTGCCCTTCACTCAGAGTCTCAGAGAGGCTTACAATCTCCTTTCCCTTCCCCTCCCCACAACAGACACCCTGTGAGGTAGGTGGGGCTAAGAGAGCTCTTTTGAGGACTGCTCTTGAGAGACAACTTGTGACTGATCCAAGGTCACACTGTAACACAGCGGCCAAAATATACCAGGTGCCATCAGGAGGTCCAGCAGTGGGGCCAGGACACTAGAAGCCCTCCCACTGCTGCCCCCTCCAGCACCAAGAATAGAGTGCATCACCTGCCCCAGACTGAGAGTTCCCATCTATACCCTGTGGCTAATAGCCACTGATGGACTTCTGCTCCATATGTTTATCTAATTCCCTCTTGAAACTGTCCATGCTTGTAGCTGCCGCCACCTCCTGTGGCAGTGAATTCCATATGTTAATCACTCTTTGGGTGAAGAAGTATTTCCTTTTATCTGTTCTAACCCGACTGCTCAGCAATTTCATGGAGTGCCCACGAGTTCTTGTATTGTGAGAAAGGGAGAAACGTACTTCTTTCTCAACCTGCTCAATCCCATTCATAATCTTATAAACCTCGATCATGTCACCCCTCAGCCGTCGTTTCTCCAAGCTAAAGAACCCCAAGCATTTTAGCCTTTCTTCATAGGGAAGGTGTTCCAACCCTTTTACCAGTCTAGTTGCCCTTCTCTACACTTTTTCCAATGCTATAATATCCTTCTTGATATGTGGCGACCAGAACTGTACACAGTATTCCAAATGAGGTCGCACCAATGATTTATACAGGGGCATGATGGTACTGGCTGATTTGTTTTCAATTCCCTTCCTAATAATCCCCAGCATAGCGTTGGCCTTCTTTATTGCAGCTACACACTGTCTAGACATTTTCATTGAGTTATCTACTACGACTCCAAGATCTCTCTCTTGGTCAGTCTCTGCCAGTTCAGACCCCACCAATATGTATTTATATTTAGGATTTTTGGCTCCAATGTGCATCACTTTGCACTTGGCCACATTGAATCCCATTTGCCACATTGACGCCCACTCACCCATCCTCGACAGATCCCTTTGGAGTGCCTCACACTCCTCCCTGGTTTTCACCACCCTGAACAACTTCGTGTCATCTGCAAATTTAGCCACATCACTGCTTACTCCCAATTCCAAATCATTAATAAACAAGTTAAAAAGCATCGGACCAAGTACTGATCCCTGTGGTACCCCACTGCTTACCACCCTCCACTGAGAAAGTTTCCCATTTATACTCACTCTCTGTTTCCTATTTATAAGCCAGTTTTTGATCCACAAGAGGACTTGTCCTTTTATCCCATGACTATTGAGCTTACTTAGGAGTCTTTGATGAGGAACTGTATCAAAAGCTTTCTGGTATTCAGTATAAGACAGTTTCATGTGTCCCTGTGTGGAAGTTGTGAACTATCCCTTTAACCAGTGTCTGATTTGTGAATGCCAGTGCAGTTGTATAATGTATAATGTGATTGTATGTACATGCTATCACTAAGTGATTGTGTGAACCTGTCATAATCCATGAATTCTGTTATTTGGTTTAAATATTGCTGTTTGGTCACTCCTGAAGTCTTATCCAAAAATCACGATCTGGTAGACTTTTCACATATTTGCATATCAGTAAGGTCTACATAAATATACTTTGCAGTATCATCTTCAGAACAGGTGCGCCCTTTTAAGCCCATTGACTTCAACAGACTTAGAGGAGTGTAAGTCCATTTAGGATTATGCTGTTATGCTCTCAGACATTGCATTCTCATGATATTTGAATATGAGCAAACTGCATTATGAGCATATGTGAAATACTTCATTTTTTGCATATGCCAAACTATGCCCATGCAAAATTTTAACCTCTTCTTGCAAAACCATTTTCACTCTTAGGTATGCCTGTTTATTTTAAGACTACAAAATCTTGGATGCAGTGCAACTGTATGCCAAAACATTCCGGCGTGAAAACCCGGGCCTATAACTTAGATAAGCAATGGACAGTGTTGAAAGAATGGGAAGGCAAATGGCATAAGCCCAAAGTTGAATGTCAGAATGACTTTTAAAAAAACCAAATACCTCCTATTGCTCAAAGTGCCCTGACCTGGATAGCCCAGGCTAGCCTGATCTCATCAGGTCTCACAAGCTAAGCAGAGTTGGCCTTAGTTGGTATTTGGATGGGAGACCATCAAGGAATACAAGGATCGTGATGTGGAAGCAGGCAACGGCAAACCGCCTCTGAATGTCTCTTCCCTTGAAAACCCAACGGGGCTGCCATAAGCCAACTGTGACTTGAAAGCCAAAAGAAAGAGAGAGCTCAAAATGAGGAAATGAAATGGAAAATGGGATTTCTCATGTAGCCTCCACCATGCCTACCTCTCCAGTTTCCAACAGTGGCTGAAACGGAGTGCGTCAGGAACTTCAGCGTGCCGTGTGTACTCACAGCAGTCCAGAAGCAGAGTGGTACTTTAAAAGATACCTAAACACTAATCAGATAAAACAAAACACATCTTAGACGTCCATCTCAAATAGCGGGCTGAATACAGATAACAACATTTCAGAAAGACTCTTTCAGTACCTTTGAAAGAGCCTCGCGGTTCAAAGAGCTCTGCCTCCTTCTCCACTCCCACTCCTCGTAGTGCAAGTGCTGTGGCCTTCGTGGTGCCCTTTTGTGAGGTTCTGATTCACTGACTTCTGGAAAAGGCTCAGACTGCTACGCAGGAGAAGTCGAATGCGATTCTAATGTGGGACCATAAAAACAAGCCAGTTAGATGCAAAAGCACTGTGATAAATGATAGGAATCAAAACTAGCACCAAAGAGAAGTAGAGTGACTTGTGGCGCTGTAGATTCTGTAATATCTTCTCGTGTCAACCGTCTTCCACTCTGCTTTGAAGGCAGGAATGGAGTAATTTAATCATGCACGTGTAGGGTTGCCAGTGTCCAGGTTATAATCTCCTAGGATTATAACTGATATATCCCTCCTAAGATTATAACCAAGGCTGTTTTTGTAGGAAAAGCCCAGCAGGGACTCATTAGCATATTAGGCCACACCCCCAACAGCACAGCTCATTCGCACATTAGGCCACACACCCCATGTTACCGGAAGTGTGGTCATCCAGCCACACCCACCTTTTGCTTCTTATTCTGTTTACCTTCTTTGTTGTCAAAACCCAGGGCTTTTTTTGTAGCAGGAACTCCTTTGCTTGTTAGGCCGCACAGCCCTCATGTAGCCAATCCTAATGAGTTTCTGCTGTTGGGTGTGACCTATTATGCTAATGAGTTCCTGCTGGGCGTGGTCAACTTGGGAGCCAGCCGGAACTCCGTTCCTGTGCGTTCCTGCCCCAAAATAGCCCTGATTATAACTGACAAGTGGAGACCCGCAAGAAACTTGCGGGATGGTCATCCCATTCCTCACACCTTTGCTTCCTCCCCTCTACTCTTACCTATCTCACACTCCTTCTCCCTTCTGGGGGTGGAGCCATGGACTCAACCCTCCAAAGCACCCATTTTATCCAGGGGAACTGATCTCTGTCACCTGGACAACAGTTGTAATGCTGGGTGATCTCCAGCCCTCACCCAGAGGCTGGCAATGGTAGTTCTCATGGAGGAAATGGCTGGTTTGGAGGGTGGAGTCTGTGGCATTATACTGGTCTGAAGTTCCTCCCCTTCTCAAACCCCACCATCCCCAGGATCCACCCCTTAAATGTCCAGGAGTTTCCCAATCCAGAGTTGGCAACCCTATTTCCTTCCCACCCAACAGCCAACTTAACCTTTATCTGCCTTTGTCTGTCTTCAGCTTTTTGTCTCCACCCCCTCCCCCACAGCTTCTACCAAGGAAAATTACAGTCTTTCTCCACAGTGGGGACCAAAGCAGCTTACATTATTCTCACCTCCTTTTTATCTGCACAACAACCCTGTGAGGTTGGTTAGGCTGAAAGTATGTGACTGGTCCAAAATCACCCAGTCAGCTTCCACCGCAATATGGGGATCTGAACCTGGGTCTTGCAGACCCTACTCTGAGGCTCTAACTGCTGCATCACTGCTGGCTTTCATAGGGTGGCTGCTGAACAGCAGCAAGCAGTCAGGCCAAGTTGAGTCATGCAAATTAGGTGGCATCAAGTCACCCAGAGGGTGCTGCCTAGGGATGCCAGCCTCCAGGTGGGATCTGGGGATCCCCTGGAATTACTGCTCAGCTCCAGACTACTGAGATAACTTCCCCTGGAGAAAATGGATGCTTTGGAGGGTGGACTCTAGGGTATTGTACCCCACTGAGGTCCCTGTCCTCCTCAGGCTCCATCCCCAAATCTCCAGGAGTTTCCAGACCTGGAGCTGGCAGCCCCACTACCCCATCCCCTGCCAGTGCCCGTGGGGGGACCTGGCAACCCTGCCAGGCCTAGGGTTGGCAACCTCCAAGTGGGGCCTGCTGGAGAGTGAACTCCAGAGATCTGTGAACAACAGAGATCTGTCTCCCTGGAGAAAATGGCTGCTTTGGAGGGTGGATTCTGTGGCATGATGCCCAGCTGAGGCCTCTCCCTTCCCCAAATCCTGCCCTCCTTGCACTCCACCCCAAAACCTCTAGGAATCCCCCAGCCTGGCCCCAAGGCTCCCTCCCTCCCTCCCCCCTCCCTCCAAGGCCGAAAGAGGCCTGGAAAGAAAGGGCCCTTCCCCCACCCTTTGACTGACAGAGCCAGTCAGAAGCCTCCTCTCCCCCCCCCCCAACGTTCTAATCTCTCACCGTTGCTGCCTGGAGTCAGGTCCCTGCAGAGGCCATTTCAAAAGGCTTTGGGGGGGGAATTCAACCGTCCCTGAAGGGATTTCCTTACTTTTCGGATTTTTCTACAAACCCAGGAAGTCTACTGACTATGTAGGAAAAGCCGTTGGGGGACAGTGAGGCCCCTGTTGGAGGGAATAGGTATCCGCACAGAAAAAAAAAAGTCTGGGATTAGAATATAAGATATCTCCAGGGAACACAGATCAATTCACACAGAACACAAAATGGCTGCTTTGGAAGGTAGACTCTATGGCATTATATATCTCATTGAATCCCTTCCCTCCTCAAACCCCGCCCTCCTCAGGGTCCTACCCCACAATCTCCAGGTGTTTCCCATCCTGGAGCTGGCAACCCTGTGCACAGACTTAATTTTATCAAATTAAATCACTCATTTGTATTTGAAAGTGGAAACTGTGTACTTTTTTTTTCCTCCTCGGGGATTTCACAGACGTCTTTTTAATTGTTAACCAAACCTTTACAAGGAGTTCAGGGACAGAGCTAAATTTTATGGAGTGCCTAAGGCATGGTTTTGGGGGAACAGGAGTCTCTAGCAGTTTCGCAGAGTTCAAGGAGATTTTGTGCTGTCCTGGAGTCTGAAGCACAATGCTGACTCTGTGCAGAAGAGTTTGTCTAAAATACAAACACCTGTGATAAAAGCATTGATGCTGAATGTTCTTAAAAATAATGGAAAATGGTAAGAACGGCTAAATTACCTCCTCAGGGATAACGAGCGGGAAAATGGCAGGGTGAATGACAATAGGGATAGAGTGGAAACATGGAATGGCTTGGCCTCAAGAATGAAGAGGGTATTAATAATATCAGACTGAATTTGCTTGATAGCTTGATGGTAAAGAATAAAGAACAACACAGTGGAACACAGCAGGTGTAGATTTGAGGCACAGGGTTTGCTTTGCACGTGTAAGCTCCCAAATTCAATCCCCAGCAACTACAACTAGGAGAAAGCTCAGGAAGGAAGGCTTAGAAAAATACTTGGTGCCTGAGATCTTGGAGAGCAGTTGCCAGTCAGAGCACACAGTACTGGACTAACCTGGGCCATTAGTCTCACTCTTAGCAGAAGCATATGTTCACCTTTATACAGATTGTTAACCATAGGAAGATACATCAGTGTCTTCCTGGCTTGGCCATCAGCCATGTGTACTGAAGGTCCTGGAAGAGGAAGAGGGAGAAGTAGGCTAATGGGCCTGTACGAGCTGGGCAGAACAGAGTCGAAAGAGCTCAGAGTGGGGAGAAAGGCGGGCTGCTGGTGAAGTGAGGAAGACCCAGTGTGGGAACGGGGGACCCCACCAACCTGGCTTCTTGTGCAGCTTGTGGCGTTTCCTTGTGAGAAAAGGGCAGAGGCTTCTCATGACAGCTCAGCCTGGGGTAATCCTGAAATCTCGGGACTGAACACTCTGGGTGTATCTGCACCATTTCCATAGTTTCCTAGGGAGGGAGAATAACTATTAACCCAGTTTTTTCAATACTAGTAGAAAAAGCCCAGCAGGAACTCATTAGTTCCTGCTGGGCGTGGCCAACTTGGGAGCCAGTCCTCCATTCCTGTGCGTTCCTGCCCAAAAATATCCCTGCTTACTCTCCTTTCCCAGAAAACAATGGACATATTTTGTGAGGTGCAGGCTAGGTATCCCTAATAAAGAAGAGAAGAAGAAGAGATTGGATTTATACCCTGGCTTTCACTACCCGAAGGAGTCTCAGAGCAGCTCACAATCTCCTTTCCCTTCCCCACCCCACAACAAAGACCCTGTGAGGTAGGCGGGGCTGAGAGTGCTCTGAGAGAACTGTTCATGAGAGAACAGCTCTGAAAGAACTTGTAACTGACCCAAGGTCACACCAGCAGCTTCATGTGGAGGAGTGGGGAATCAGACTCTGTTCTCCCAGATTAGAGTCCGCGCTCCTAAGCATTACGCCAAAGAATTCATAATATACCATTTTCAATTCAGATATTGCTTCTCTGATTCCACATTCTGTTTTTGAGCCCACTTCTCAGGATTCCTTGGGGAGAAGCTGTGACAGGTGAATTGGTATAAAACCAAAATAAGTTTGCACTGTAGGTGTGTTTCATTTTACAGCCTAAACTGTTTCGCAGGACTTGATAATAAGTGAAATATAAAACACATTGAATGCTCAAACGTTCATTAGCGAGAACGAGCCAGTAATAATTTAAAAGTTTTATGGAAATAATGCTAAAGTAGAAGAAAACATAATTTGTTGTCCACCTATAACAAGTATGCCTGATATAATTGCAATTGGTGGCTTGTAGGTCCAAAGAATAGGGTTGCCAAATGGCCTGGAGAAAAATGTCCTGTCCCATTATTATTATTGTTGTTGTTATTTCAATGTATACCCCACCCTATTCCACAATTGGGCTCAGGGCAGCTTACAGCATACAGTCCATAAAACAATAAAAGCAATAAAACAGTTGATGGCACAGCTTAGTGGAATGTTATTTAATGGAATTTTACTTACTAGATGATTCTATTTACCTCCATGCCATGAGAAGCTTTGGCTACTTCTTTCCAAACATTACGCTTCTATTAAAGAGATAGCGCATTTTTCTCCAGGCCATTTGGCAGCCGTAGGTTTATGTTATGATTAGTTTGTGAAGTCAGGGTTTGGCTTGCAGGCTGTTACTCAAACCCAGGTTTGTCTTGACAAACATTGGTTTCATCACCTTTGCTTTGACCAGGCAGCACTGTACCCAGGGAGTGTGTGAGGATGGTGCAGGGAAACAAGCCAGGATTAAGCTGGGGGTATCTGTGTTCCATCGCCATACAAAACCTTAGTTAAGCCTAACAATGGTTAACCAACCTACATCATGGTTTCAGATCACATTTTCCCAGGTTGTAACTAACCCTGGTTAGAAGACTGGCCTTTGTACTTTCGAGACAATCACAGTAACCTTTGTTCCATTCATTAAACCGTGATTTTGCACTATTTTTGAACCAAGCAACAGTGCTTTGTTGATTCAATATCTATCAGGAGAGTGTGAGAAGACTTTGCATTCTGACAAGCTTTTTTCTATTTCTGGGAGCTTTCACACCTTTTGCAGAAGTCTGATAAAAGATATCTCTCACCTTCACCTGCTCATTTTTTTCTCACGGAAATTGCCTAACAGGGCTACAGTTTTGATAGCAATCCTCAGAAGAAGGAATTCTTTTGATGGCGCGAGCTGAGCACTAACTATCCTGATGCACCAAGGACATTCCCTATTTTCTGGTCGTTCTCCACCGTAAATCTCTCCTTATTTTGTCTCTATTTTTTGCTTTTTGAAGATGTTCATATGAGTTGTTAAGAGTTGTGTTTCTTCAGGGTTGAGTCCCTGACCGAGGGCCTTTAAAAGGTAAATCTCTGAGAGAGTGGGTGGATTGCATCTTATTTCTACTGCTCATATATGACAACGCGCACACAGGGTATCACACAGGGCATTATCTTCCACTTTACTCACTGCAGCTGATGGAATATAGATTCTCAGTGTCAATCAGAGGGCACATCTATGTTTTTTCTAGTATCTCTCGTACCAAAAGAATCATCATTGGCTTTTAAACTATTATAATTAGAAGTATACATTTACGTAGTATATTTTTGAGTCCCAATGGAGACCCAAAGCAGCTAACAAAAATGTCATACAATTCAAATACACAAAACACAGTATAAAGAAGAAGCGCCAAACAAAAGGTACACAAAACATGTTGTGGCTGATGGCCAACATGTTAGTCTATCAATAATATGGATAGGGTTGCCAGCTCTGGGTTGAGAAATACCTGGAGATTTTGGGGCAGAGCCTGAAGAGGGTGGGGTTTAGGGAGGGACTTCAATGGGGGTATAACTAGGGTTGCCAACCTCCAGGTGGTATCTGGCGATCCCCTGGGAATACAACTGATCTCCAGGCAGCAGAGACCAGTTCACCTGGAGAAAATAGATGCTTTGGAAGGGAAGCTCTATGGCATTATACCCCACTGAAGACCCTCCCCTCCCCAAATCCCACCCTCCTTAGACTCCACCCCAAACTCTCCAGGTATTTCCCAGCCCAGAGCTGGCAACCTTAGGTTTAATGCCTGTCAGGTTCTTCAGTCTGTCACACAACACAGGGCTTCTCCAGAAGACAGTGTTTAATAATGGAACAGTACTAAAGACACGTGTACATTCTCTGTGTCAGTAATGACTAGATACAGCAGCGCCTACTAGGTTATACTACATTCAAACAACCCCCCCTTCAGCAGAAGCCAAGTGATACAGTTCGCATATGTGGGAAGCTAAAGCGGGCTAATAAGCAAAACATTCTAGGAACCGTTATAATTCCCAGCAAGGCTCCTGCAAGTGGAGCAACAAGGTCAGGGACCTGATAAGAGACTGTGTGAAAAAATTCAGAGGAAAGGAAAGAGGCAGCAGCACTCTTCCCGCATACCACTGACATAACAGAGCTACCTGACAATGCCCTAGAGTCCACCTTCCAAAGAGGCCATTTTTCTGCAGTTGTAATCCCAGATCTCCAGCCTCCACCTGAAGGCTATCAACCCTAAGACCTCAGAGCTCTTTGGCTCACTCCATCAGCCGTGCTAAGGCTTTAAGTCCCTGCAACAAGAAAGAGGCAAACAAAGCCTGGATCTTACAAGTTGGCTTCCTTGCAAGTTTAGGCTATGCCCACCCACCATTGTCAATTAGAAGACAGGCCATTTCTGAATAAATATATATAGAGACAGCAGGCGGGACAGAGCCTTCGACAATGTGTGCTAGTAAAGAGACTGCAGCTCACAGTGTGATCCATGGTATGAAATAGGGGTGTGGCATGTAAATATTTTCATGTGTGGAAGCTTGGAGGCCGTATAGACGTATCTGGCATTTAACTATGGGGCCCAATTTGGGAAGGACAAGACCTCAGATGCTGGGAAGAGTACAAACCATGGCTGGTAAATTAGACTTTTAGATACTATCATTGCCTTTTAGTCTTAGAAAGGTCTGAAATTGGGACTTTGGATTTGGGGGAACCAGATGGACAGATAATTGACCCTACTGATATACATATATTTCCCACAGTTTGTCGGGATGAAATTATGTCTTTTGCACCAGTGAATACATTCATTCTGGGCTAACCAAGCCAAATAAGCCAGTCAGATGGA
This sequence comes from Gekko gecko, assembly GCA_029375565.1. Taxonomy (NCBI): domain Eukaryota; kingdom Metazoa; phylum Chordata; class Lepidosauria; order Squamata; family Gekkonidae; genus Gekko; species Gekko gecko. The sequence continues at coordinate 132,871,432 of JAPDNY010000008.1, read as the reverse complement.
ATTCCTCACCAAAGATTTTCCAAAATACCAACTTCAAAGTGCACATAATTTCTTTTCCAACCAGAGAGCACCTTTCCCCACCGAGACGTTATACATGCTGACATTTTTATTGTCACATAATATTTCATTCTCAGAGTACTAACATTTTCAGAAGTGAAAAGTGTTCACACTAGCAAGATGGTGAGACCCTGTTCCCAAGGCAGGCAAAACAGTATTAGGTCGGCCAGATTGCTGCATTTAGGAGTATGTTCCAATACTAGATGAAAAAGCAAAAATTGGTATACACAGTGGGAAATAGATAGTTTCCCTAGCCCAGATAGATAGTTTCACTAGCCCAGGTGAAGAGGGTATGATTAAGCTGATTGGCCTACCATTTTGTCATAATCTCACATTCTCTCTGACTGGCAAGGACAGAGATGATGAAGGGTTTTTGTCCTTCATAAGGCCATGGTGGCTCAGAGGTTACGATGCTGAGCTGCAGACCGGATGGTTCAGCAGTTCGAGACTCTAGTGCTGTGTGATGGAGTGAGCTCCCATCTCTGGCCCCAGCGCCTGCCAACGTAGCAGTTCAAAAGCAAGAAATTGCAAGTAGATAAATAGGTACCGCTGCAGTAGGAAGGTAACCTCGGCATTTAGTCATGCTGGCCACATGACCATGGAAACATCTTCAAACAGCACTGGCTCTTCAGCTTGGAAACAGAGATGAGCACTGCCCCTAGAATCGGATTCGACTGGCTTTCGTGCAAGGGAAACCTTTACCTTTGTCGTCCTTCATAATGTCTGGTGAAGACTTTTTTTTGAGTAAGGAAGATTATTTTATTAATTTATTAAAATATTAAAATATTTTATTCCCGGTTTGAATCCCCAGAGGGCCATTAACGCAGCAGAGGATCAAAACACCAGTACAAAAAAATATTCAAATTGTTAACACCACCACAAGACTAATCAAACAAGAGATTAAAAACAGAGAGAGACTGACAAGAAACATCACCAGAGTAAAAATACCAGCAGTGAATGAATAAATGATTTTTTTAAAAAATCCCAGCGCTAAGGAAATTTAATATCCTACACAAATTCTCTGAAAAGTCTAATCACTGCGTTTTCAAGGCCACCATTTTTCTCGGGATGTCTGTAAGGGTGCTTGTCTCGGTGGAATTTCTGATAGCATTTCAGATTCATACACAAAGGAAAGAATTTCACACAATAGGAACATGCATTTACATTGTGTAAAGTGCTATCAGGAAAGGCAGATGAGAGCTTGGGGACTGTATTGTCAACTAGCCAGTTATTTATTGGTTCAAGGTTACCTCTTGTATCTAGCCTTGCCCCATCAGTTTTCCTCAGGGTCTACCAGTCATCCCCTAACTACCCTTATTTTGCCCTTCTGCCTGTACCATGGACCAGTATTTTTGACATCCAATGCTAGCCACCCCTACTTAGAGGCTTCAAATCATTTGTCAAAAGTAAAAATTACTTTGGGATATGTAGCCCTGAGGTGAAAAAGGAGGCTTTCAGTAGATCCACATGAGGTCTGCCTTTACATGATCTCCTCAAGGTAAATATGCCCAGAGAGAATAGCCATGTTGCAACAAAAAACCAACTGGCCAGCTGATTGGGGAAAGCATGTTCCAAGTCCAGCCATCCATTGGGGCCAGCAGTGTGTGGGGGGGACAGACTTAGAGAGCAAAACATGCCATTCACTCATTCTACCCCAAGCCATTGCTTATCACAATGAGGGCCCCCCGGGGAGAAGTAAGAGAGGAGAGAATGGGGCGTCTCCGTTCCCTGTGAATCCTCGCGGGTCCCCTGATTGTTATGTCTGTTCCACAAAACTTTGCATGGACTGTTAGTTTTCAGGCTCAGTTAGAGATGATGGTCCTTACCTTTAAACAGGGGCTGTCCTAGCCCATGGGCAACAGGATAAGCTGCCCTGGGTCCCATGCTGGGAGAGGGGAGCTGACTGGCCATGGCCTCACCACGCTGAAGGAGAGGAGGAGAAAAAGAAGAGCAGGCTCCTGCTGCCTTTTGCACTTGCTTTGTCTGGAGCTTGGGCAGACAGCGTTGGGTGGCTGCAGTGACTCTCTCCTACCTTGCATGGGGCTAGGACCATCGACAGCTTAGTGGGTGGGCAACAGGGGTGCCAGTGATTCTGGAGCTTTTGCTCAGGGTCCCAGAATCACTAATACTGCCTCTGCCTTTAAAGGCATTTGTGGCCAAGGACCAGCATAATTGCAGGATTGTCTCTCCTATGACATATCCACGCAGCGGTTAAGCCATCTAACCAGAGCTTGACTTCTGGTCCCTCATGTCCATTATTAACCCATTCCTTTGTTCTCAGTTTCTTCTTTATAAAATAGCTTGTGCAATAAAAGGAAGCCACAAAGTGGCAAAAAAATAGATGTCCATAGTTATGTTGTTTGGGGTTGACTTGTGTCATTGTCGGCCACTGCCAGGCATATGTATATTCAGCCTCTTGCGGTAGAGGAATGGACTGTACCAATTCAGAATCTGAGTGTTCCCTTACATTAAAAACTCCTTGCTGGTAGTAATATTGTAGAAGAAGAGGGTGAACCAGAAACATTTTTCTCTCTATGCTGATTTTTTTGCTTGTAGTGAGGATCCCCCTCTGCATGGAAAAATAGTGACAAATGGTACTCCACATCTGCAGTCTGAAATGATACTGTGTGCTCTAACAGCTCAGGCGTTTACCACCTGTTCTCTTGTAATATGTTTTACCACAGAGTTTCTGGCGATTCCTAGGGAGGTGTGATGCCACTTCTGGAGTTTCCCCAGAAGTGACATCATGCCATGGGCCTGACAGTAAGCTTGCCAGCCCCAGGTGGGGGCGGGGGATCCCCTGCTTTTGCAGGCTCAGGCCCACCGCCGGCCAGCTGGCCATCGCTGGAAACCCCATCCCCGAAAAGACATTCCTTGGTGACATTATCAACACAATGATGTCACTTCTGGACGTGACATCATTGCATCAGTGACGTCAGGGGTGACACTCTACTTTTTGGGCAAAACTCTATAGTTTGTAGCCATTTTTACAACAGAGTTTTGCACAAAAAAGTAGACCATAACCCTGACATTTCTGACACAATGACATCACTTCCAACAATGTCCTCGCTCATCCCCAGAATGCCCCCTCCCCCAAATCCCCATGCTGGCAGCAGGTAAGGACCTGACAACCCTACTTGACTGGCTGCTTTTATAGGAAACTGCTGGATTGTTGAGATCATTTTTGGAAGCCCTGCTCCATGTGTAGCAATTGTCTGATGAGTGGTCTCAAGAGGCAGGACCTTCTCTATGGTAGTACCTCAATTGCAGAGTGCTCATCCTATGACAGTTCAGCTGATACTGAGCCTGTTAAATTTTCAGCACCAGTTCAAGACCCTCTTTTTTAATTACCCAGAGTTTTAACAAAGTCTGGTGGAAGTTGTTGGTCTGTCTCTGATATATTTTCATTTATTTATTACTTTTATTTATGTTATTTATAGTCCACCTTTATTACTGGGACTCAAGGTGGATTACATGGGATTCACAGGATGAGACTTTTAATAATAGGATTTGGGTTGTAGAAACAACCAGGGGTTTAAAAACCAGAACTGAAGCAGCAAAATTACATAGGATCCAACTTACACAGTATCATCTATACACCGTATATATACACCATATATCAACTACACAGTAATGTCAACTACAGTCCCTAAAAATTTATCCATTTTTTTGCTGATATCTATTTGTTTATTTGTCCAAAAATCTGTTGATATCTCTTAAGAATTTTCCTCAATGTTACATTGTTTCTTAGCTTGCTGTTGTTTTAGAATGCAGTGATAATGGTACTGAATGGTGGCTAAGGCATGTTGTGTTTATTTTATTGTTGCTTTTCTTAACCTTTTAAATATTTTAGTGCCAAAATGTTAGCGTACTGTTTTGAAGTACATTTTTGTAAGCTGCTCCCGGGGCCTTCAGGGTTGAGTGCGTGGCCTTGAAGAAGGCAAACAGACAGTCTGTTACTGAAGGGTTGTTTGATGCTAGAAGCTTGGAAGCCGCTTCAGGTTACCAGCTCTGGGTCGGGAAATACCTGGAGATTGTGGGAGTGGAACCTGAGAAGGGCGGGGGTTCAGGAAGGGGAGGGACTTCAATGGGGCATGATGCCATAGAGTCCACCTACCAAAGCAGCCATTTTTTCCCAGGTAAACTGATCTTTGTCACTTGGAGACCAGCTGTAATCCCAGGAGAACTCCAGCCACCCTCTGGAGGTTGGCAACCCTGGTTCCAAATTTTGAGACGTCATGTTTGGCCCAGTTCTCCAGTATTGCTGTCTCCTTGCTCCTTTCTTTTGCCATGAAACAATTTTTGGGAGGGCTAATTGTCATGAAGCTTCCTGTAAACGCACTTACTGAGAACTTGTGTTTCCTGTTGAAACGGAGGCTTTCAGCAACAAAACGCATAGGAAAAGTATGTGTTCGTTTTTATCTGCCGCAATCAAAGCTTATTTTGTAATGGCTAGAATGCATCTGGGGGGAGGGGAGGAATCTTTTCCATCCTCTCCAAGAGCCTTAATTTTATCCCATTGATTTGCGTTGGAGCTCACAACTCCTCCACGTCAGGGCACCTTCTGTTATGAAAACTGCATTGCGCTATTTTGCTTAAAGAGCAATTGTCCGAAATAGCTATAGAAATAAGCTCTGAAGCGCCAGATAAATGGCTGCCTCACATCTGAGATTGTATAAACCAAATTGCTGAAGGGACACGCACCAAAATAATTCTCATCCTGCATAATGAAAACTATTGATCTTTAGTAATTTAGAAATATCTGAGAGATACTTTGAACAAATTATACACATCTGCTTGTGTTAAAAAGCAGTTCTGGGCCTTAAGGATTGTCTAAGGCAATCTACACGTGGCTTTAAAAATGGATAGAAATCCATGAACCATTGTGAAGGGGAAAGTTATCGGAAGCTTGTGAAAGGAAATGCATTTCTTAAGCATGGTGGACCCAAGATGCCTTAGCTCCTGAGGCAGAAATTACAAATAGAGCCCCCTGTAGTGAACTATATCAAGGGATCAGATCCAATCAACTATCAACAGAACAAATACTCAGAATGGATCTCCATCCACTTCCCTTCCCAGAAATCCCACAACATGGGCAAGTGTAGCTTGAGGAGATTTAAGAAGAAACAAACCTCCCTGTCTTCTGTGAGCTCTTTGAGCAAAAGGGGCGGGGGGTTTCTTTCATCAGTCTCCCCTATTTTAGGGTTGCCAACTCCAGTTTGGGAAACAGCTGGAGATTTTGGGGGTGGAACCTGACTAGAGCAGGGTTTGGGGAGAAGAGGGACTTCAATGGAGTCCACCTTCCAATGTGCCATTTTCTCCAGGAGAACTGATCTCTATGTTGTCGAAGGCTTTCATGGCCGGAGTTCATTAGCTGCTGTAGATTTTCCTGGTTGTGTGGCCAAGACCACAGCCACACAACCCGGAAAATCTACAGCAACTAAAGAACTGATCTCTGTTGCCTGGAGATCAGTTGTAATCCCAGGAGATATCCAGCCATCTCCTGGAGGATGGCAACCCTATGCCACACACCCCTTTGCCCTGAGTGTCAGGACTAGCTTTTCAGCAGGCACAGGAGGCTGAAGGAGAATTGGGAAAGACAGACAAGAGCTGGTGCTTGAAGCACTAACAATTTAGTGCTGTTCAACAGCACCACAAAATCTCCTTCTGGAGACTGGCCACTTAACACTCTAGGGAGCTGTGTTCTGGTGCCCTAGGCCACACCCCTCAGTCTGTAGCTCCACCCCTCATCCTCCAGTTGTCACCCTTGGCCCCAGGCCCGTAGCTAACAACTTTTTTCTCAGGGGGCCCATGTTTTTCTCAGGGGGCCCACTAACAATGTTCCCTCTAAGCTGTGGAGTTTTGTGAGCAAAACTTCTACTTTGTGAGCTACTGCCATTAAAGTTGTGAGAGAGCAATTTGGCTGCTGCATCAATTAGTTTGCTCTAGAGCCATCCTTCCTGAGCTAAGACAAAAATGTGTGAGCCGGAGGCTAAAAAACTGAGCTAGCTCACACTAACTGAGCTTAGAGGAAACACTGGTCACAAACTAGACGCGACAGGATCGGCATGTCGGCAGCGATGCGGGACCGCCATTGCAACCTGTAGCAAGGCTTCCTCCCGTGTAAGCACGCTCCAGAGGCACCCCCGTAAACGCTACCCCCACTCCCAGTGCAATTTGCAGCACCTCCCTCCAGCAGACGGGAGCTGCTGCAACCCCTCCGGATGAGCCGAGGGGGGCACAGTCAGGCACCCACCCCCCAAAGGTCCTGCCTCAGCGGGCTGGATCCTGGCTCTCTCGTCTCTCCCTTGGAAGCCACTTGGCAGCTTCTCCGCTCCCTCCCCAGGTGGAGCTGCTCCCGCGGGAGCCTCGCTGACCACCCCCTCGCCCACCCCCGCCCGCTCGCTGAGAGGGCAGCCTCCAGGGCAGGGCAGGGGCCTTCTATGGCCAGGCAGGGGGGCAGCAGCGAAGCCCCCGCCCCCCGGCCGAGGCGCCGCCGCCACGTGCCGTGAACAATGGGGAGGGGAGGCACGGAGGGGGACCCCCCGCCCTCCACCGCCCCCGACCCCTCCCCCGTGCTGCACGGGAGGCTCGTCTGGCCCTGGAAGCCCGACATGCCGCCAGCGGCGGCAACAAAGCCTGGAGGGCCCGGGTGGCCGAGCGCCCAGCCAGGCGGGGGGTGGCAGTGGTGGCGGGGGGGGCGCGGGCAACTCCATTGAGGGGCGGCGGCGGTGCCTGCTCGGGGGCCCCCAGCCCTGCCCGGCCCTGCCCGGCCCAGCCCAGGAAGCGTGATGGCGGGAACGTCGGTACCGGCGCACTCTCCATCCCAAGAGGGCCTCTCCGCAGCCGGGCCGGGCCGGGCCAGGGTGGCCCAGGGGAGGGAGGGCCTTGCGGAGCCGAGAGGCTGCCCCCCGCCGGTCGGCTGCAGGGGGACGTCTGGGGGAAGCGGCAGAGGACACTCACACCCCCAGGCCCCGCCACCAACTGCGCGCTTGGGGGGTGTGACTGGGGAGGGGGAAGCAGGGGGGCGGGCCCCCGGGGCCCCACGCAGGCTACGGGCCTGCTTGGCCCTCAGGCAAGGAATGGAGGATATTTGTAGGCATCTTCATCTTCCTCCTCCCTGTTGGCTCCTGGGGAAATCCCTTAGGGAAGTGCTGTGGCTCAGTGGGAGAGCATCGGCTTGGTGTGCCGGTCCAGTCCCCGGTACCTCCAGTTTAAAGGATGAGGTAGCAAGAGATGTGAAACCCCGGAGAGCCACTGCCAGTCTGAGTAGTGACTCTGATGAACCAATGGTCTGAGCACTCAACCAGCTGCCTGGAACTGGCCAGGAGCTGGTTGAGTGCTCCGTAGCCCACTTCCCAACCCATTTAAAGTAAGCAAGTTGCACATGCTGCTTTGGGATGTCTGTCTTTTCATGGGAACTCCAGTAACAGGTCAAAGTCATTTTGGCCTCTGCTGCAATCCCAGTAAGTCCCCATGACTTTTGCCCTCAGTGGGAGCTCTCACCAGTCAGGGGCAGAGGAACACCCATCTCTGGACAGTGGCATCAGTCCCATTAAAGCTGTCTATTCCATCCATCAGCATTCAATCAGAAGGAGGGTTACCATCTCTGAGTTGGGAAATTCCTGGATATTTGGCAGTGGAGTCTGGAGGGAACAAGGTTTGGGAAGGAGGGGGATGTCAGTAGGTATAATGCCATAGAGTTTAGACGCCAAAGCAGCCATTTGATCCAGGGAAATTGATCTCTGTAGCGTATAGATCAGTTATAATTCCTGGTAATCTCCAGGTGCCACCTGGAGGTTGGTAACTCAAAGCAAAAGGAGGAATACACAAGGTTTTTTGTGTCTTAGCAACACAAGCCCTGTGACTACTTCTGATCAGTTCAAGCTCTTCTTCAATAGACAAACATCTAAGTTTTAAACATATGTGAGGATGATAAAAGTTCAGTTCTTTCTGCAGCACTTTCATTCGGTATAAACACTTTGGGGGACACACTGCCAAATACCATTTGTGCTGGGACATTGGTCATAAAAGAAGAGTAACTTTATTTCTGTACATGTAAAGGGTTGCGTATTCCTGTCCTGCGCATTCCTTGGACAGCAAAAGTGACAAATAAGCAAGTACTGGAGTGCATAAAGCCAGACATGTCATTGGAAGACAAAATCATAAAACTGCGACTGCCTTTTTTTTTAGAATAGATTTTTATTAAGTTTTTAGGGTACACAGGGAAGGGAAAAGGGAAAGGGGCAGGGGAAAGAATTAAAGTAATAATTTTCTGTATGAAACTTTCCTCTACTTGTCATTTCAAATTATACAGAGATAGACAGCGAGGTTTAAAAACTGCGACTGACTTATTTTGGCCATGTCATGCAGAAGAACTCACTGAAAAAGGAATTGTGCTTGGATTGGTTAGTGGTAAAAGGAAACCAGGCCACCAAAGAACATGGTGGCTAGACACCATAAAAGTTGACACCAGCCTGAGCATGGAACAGCTCAAAGAAACAGTACAAGATGTGAAAATGTGGAGAGAGCTGGCCCATAGAATCGCCAAGACACAACTGAATGGCTAATGACAACAAAGCGTTGCATGACTGGTTTGCAGTTTCACAGCATGACCTCAATTGGATGCATATGCAAACATGTGATCGTTTCAGAGCATCTGCAGTAGAATAGCTACATTCGACTCCAAGAGCACCTTAGAGGCCAACAAGATTTTGGGCGTATAACAAGCTCTCTTCATCAGGTACATGTGGCATATATACATGTACCCTCTTTGAATGACAACAACTGTAAAAATATGGATGGCATGCTCGTTAATTTGGTAAATAAGGGAGGTCAGCCTTCAGGTGGGACCTGGAGATCCCCTGAAATTACGGTTCATCTCCAGACTATAGAGATCAATTCCCCTGGGAAAAAATTGGTGGCTTTACAGGATGGACTCTGTGGAATTGTACCCCACTGAGGTCCTCCCCAGGAACTACCCCCAAATCTCCAGGAGTTGCCCAACATGGCATCCCTACCCCCAACTGGTGGCCAAGGGGAACCTGGCAATCCTAAATCGATTTCCTTATACTGTGTGGACTACAAACTAGATTAGGTTCCTGTTCAATGATAGCTGGATTGATTTTATAGAATCGATGAACACCAAACAGTACATATAACATTATCTTTCATCACTGGAATAATATTAGTAGATATTTGGTGAATTTCCATCATATCATATATTCACTCCTTGACACATGTCTTTGTTACAGTAAACATAAGGAGAGCTGACATTTCTCGGGAGTTCTTAAGATTTTAAGAGCTCCAAATATCAGAAAATGATATTTACCATAAATGTCAAAGACAGCTGAGAGCCTTCAAGTAAATGTCCAAGTGTGATCCTCATTTTCACCATTTACCAGGGAAGTATATTTTCTATACTGCAAGTAGGAAATGTCAAAAACAAGCCTCGTGGCAAAAAAACCTTCCGACATTTCCCACCAGGCCTCCTCCTAAAATCTTAAGAATTGCTGGCAAATGTTCACCACCAGTCACAAGTTTCTGACATTTACCATAATATCTTTGTTTTCTTTCCACCAAAAAAAATAAAGGGACCACAAGCGTACTGCACAGGACACTTGATGGATCAGATTAAAAGCTGATCTTGCCCTGTGTTCTGTCTCTGATGGCTGTCAGCATTCAGTGGTACACAGAAAGTCTGCATTCCAGTGCCCCTGCAAGCATAGGGAACCCTTGCTGGTTAGACAGAACTTCCTTCCATAGCCAACCCTCGGGACACCTTGTTTGCACACAAACAGCTGCCTAATGGGCTATATCACCAAAAGGAGAAGAAGAAGGAGGAGGAGTAGATTGGATTTTTACCCTGCCCTTCACTACCCAGAGGGGTTTACAATCTCCTTTCCCTTTGCTCCCCCAAAACAGACACCCTGTGAGGTAGGTGGGGCTGAGAGAGATCTTGAGAGAACTGCTCATGAGAGAACAGCTCTGAAAGAACTTGTCATTGACCCAAGGTCACACCAGCAGCTGTATGTGGAGGAGTGGGGAATCAAACCCAGTTCTCCCAGATTAGAGTCCGCGCTCCTAAGCACTACACCCAACTGGCTCTCGAGGAAGGACTCAAGTGCTGCCTTCACGCTTCAAAATCTTACAAAGAAAGCAGTTCAGCAGCCCTTCTAGTGACAGTATCGAGTGATAATTTATGTGTATTTATTGTGCGTCCAGCTCATATGGAAGAGACCAAACATGTATTTGCACAAGGCTTTATGCAGGGTTTTTCTTTTACTGAACATACAAAGGCTGGGAGTGGATCCAGTGGATGCAATCCCCTTCTCCTCTATGAATGTACTTCATCCATGGTTTAGAACAGGGGTCCCCAACCTTTTTTGAGCCTACGTGGGCCTTTGGAATTCTGACACAGCATGGTGGGCACAGCCTCAAAATGGCTACCACTGGAGGCAGAGCCAGCCACCTTATGGCTGCTTCAGCTTACTTTCAATCACACGGTGAAGATCAGGCCCATAGCCAGGAATTTTTAATTTGGGGGGCCTTTAAATAAGTCAGGGGGCACCCTGCACACACCCCTGCACACGTACCCAAGGGAGTGCCTGTGCTGGATGGGAAGTCGGGGGGGCCTTGGAGATAAGTCAGGGGGCCAGGCCCCGAGATGCCCCACTGTAGCTACAGGCCTGGTGAAGATCCTTGTGCTGTGGTGTCAGCTGCTGCCAAAGCAAGGTTTTAAAAAATCTGCACAGCCAACCAACTCTCCAGTGGCCAATAAGAAGCCTTGCTGAGGAAAAGACCCTGCTGTTCCCACACACTGCCTAAAAGCACTTGGGCAGCTCCAGAAAAGGCATTGTAGGCACCATGGTGCCCATGGGCACCAAGCTGGGGACTCCTTTTTTTATAATTAACATTTTATTGAAGTTTAACAAACAACAATACAAACACAGCACAATAAGATCAAACAATGAGGTACATGTTGTAAGCTGTAACAGAGATGTAAAGGATACATGTAATGGGTAATTTCCCATTAGACTTACAAACGTTAACTGTAAACTTTGACAAGCAGAACATAACGACCAAGAACACTACTGTCATTCCTAAAGTTGTATCATAAGCCCGGGTCAACAACCATTTTGGGAATTTCATGCTGAGATGTGAGATATTCAAGCACCAAATCGGGTCACCAAATCGTGGAGAAGGTAGAGTGCGCAGAAGGCTGAGAAAGACGTGTCAGACTGTCTGTGATTTTTGCCATGACATACAGATATCATTCCATATCTTTTGGTGCCATTGTGTAAGAGCAGGAGATTTTGGAGACTTCCAGTTTGATGCAATAGTATTCTGAGCAGCGTAGAGCAGTAAAGAAACTCTTTTCTCGGATGGAATAAGAGCGGATTGTAGACCCCCTCTTTAGAACGTCTGCGCACCGCTCAGTGTGTTCAGTTCCAATCCCGATCATCTTTGTAGTTCACATTCTCAGCCTACGTAGCCATTTTCGGATCCGCGCTGTTGAGTATGAAGTACGAATATCTCAAAATGACAAATGTCACTGGCTCACCGTGACTGTTCTCGTTTACTGATTCTATTTATTCTTTCAAAAATTTAGCAAGTTAGAAAAGCCGGTCATGCACAGCTTGTGACTTACCAAGCTAAAGGCAGCCGTCAGCCACATGTTGTAGTCTGCAAGGTGTGCGATGAGCCCCTCTGTCTCTGTAGCCCCCCCAAAGAGGAGGCTTACCCACGGAGGGAGCTGGTAGACACGACTGATATGCTGCATTCAGCCTAGCGGGTCACAAATTGAAACTGTGGATTAGTTTGAGAGTTATCAGTTTGCCTACGGCCACTCAGGGAAACATGGATTTGAGTCTTCCACAGCCAGAAACACACATTCTTCCCACATGCCGTGCTGAGGCTGCAAACATGACAGCTTGTCTGTAAACGGCTCAAAGAGGAAGCCCTGAATTTAGTAGTCAGGATAATTGGAAACTGGTCATCAGGCTTGCTTTTGGTAGATTGGAAGGGGGGGGGGTTCTCTTATATGCAAATAGATGCAAATCTGTTTGTGGTGGCAAAAGATGCTCTGAAGTGGAACTGCATACCGGCGTCTCTGATGTGCTCCTACCTCAGTTTAGCACAGATCAGGCTGGAAGTGGAATGGTTACCTCGTTCTTTCCAATAGCAAGAATCTGTTTCCTGTGCATGGTGCTCAAGTCATTTCATAGTAGGGCTTCCAGTCTGGGATCCATGGTGTCCTGACGTGCTCTGGCTTTGATCCCAGAGCATACGGAGGGTCTTTATGACAGGGTGGGCTATCTAGCCTGCTGCAGATCTCCCCAGGCAGGGGGGTGACTAGCAACGAGCATCAGCCCAAGTGGGAGTTGAGATCGGCTGATAGCGGGGCTTTAAAGAGCGCTGCGACCAGCCTTGATCCCCTCCCCCCAAGCGGGCACTTCGGAATTTCTCTAAAAGACCCCACCGAGTTGGATTCTCAACATAAGAACGCATGACCCAGACCTCCAAGACATTCTACGGAAACTGATACCAAGGAAACACTGCTATAACAAAATATGGACTTTGAAGGTAACTTTTTAGAATTGCTCACCGGAAACGCGCTGATCCTGAAAATAAACAACACCCGATGAAGCGCATGACCGTGCGGTATACTGTGTACTAACACCAACTCCGGGAAAAGCGGTTGAAAAGCTAAAAAAAGCCAAAAAGCCGGTTTGTTGATCATTCCTGTGGTCGGGATATTGACTTTAAAATAGAAACTAACACCAAGTCCCGTGAGAAGCAAGGTGGAAAACTACTCAAGCTGCGACAGAAAACACCAGAACAGGAAGTGATCTCAGACCAGACAAGCAACGCTTCCTAGAGACGACCGAGGAGGCCGGAAGAAGGGAGGAACCAGAAGACAAGGAGGACGACTAAGACTGCCGGACAGGAAGTAAGCAACAGGAAGAGCTATTTACCATAGAGAAATTGCGCCCGCCATTTTGAGAAGGTCGAAACGATTTATTCGGATTTTGGCTAAAAGACTTAACAGAAAAAAGCGAAAATAGAGCAGTTTAGCTGGGCACAAGAAGAGCATTAATTTGATATAAGTTTTGTAACAATTGTTAACAACGGCTTACGATCTCCGGCAAAGACAGAGGGCGAACTCTTGGTCCTCCCCGAAAATGGCTGCTAAAGAGGAGAAGAAACTACAGGGCATGATGGAAGCCATGGAAAAATGGATGATGGATGTTATGCAAAAAATGGAAAAGACTCTAGGTAAAGTGGCTGATGAAGTAGCTGATTTGAAAAAGGACCAGGCTGGAATCACAACGGAAATACAGACGCTGAACAAAAGAACAGACGAGGTGGAGGAGAGAGTGAAAGGAGTGGAAATGGGTGTAACTGAGGTTGCTAAGGAAGCATCAAAAGCCAATGTAATGGTGGAATACAATGGAATGCTTAACCATCTGAGATTCAGGGGAATTCCTGAAGACAAAAATGAGAATATCCACTCAGTCATGGTGCATGCTGTTGCAGATTCCTTAGAACTAGAAGAGGAGAAGGTGGCGGCGCACATTGATTTGGTATACAGAGTCAACTCTGCGATTGCCCAAAAGAAAAAAAACTACCCAGAGATGTGATTGTCCAGTTTATATCCAAAAGACTGAAAGAAGACCTGTTTAAGCAACAATTTCAGGAAGATTTCATAATTGATCAAAAGAAAATTATGATACTAAAGGAACTACCCAGAATGATTCTTCAGGACAGATGACTTTTTAAAGATCTGATTGATAAACTGAAAACAGAGGGCATTAGATACAGATGGGAAATTCCAAAAGGTGTCAGTTTTACATTTAAACAGAAGAGAGTCACCATCAAGTCAGTAGAGCAAATGACCAAGTTCATTAAAGACAATTTTAAAGACTCTGATAAATAAATACAAAACCAACATGGAGAGCCAAATTACTTCATGGAATGTTAATGGACTTAATTCGCCCCAAAAAAGGGAAAATGTTAGGCTATGGTTGGAAAAACAAAAGTGTGATATTGTCTGTTTACAAGAAACACATATTAAAAAGACTGATGCTAAATTTCTGACTCAAAGTAGACTAGGAGAGGAATTCTATTCCCTCTCCTCGCAAAAGAAAAAAGGAGTTGTTACATATGTAAAAAAAGAGTTGGAACCAAAAGAAATTTTTAAAGACAAGGAAGGAAGATTCTTGGCAGTGGAAGTTATACTTCAGAATAAAAAGACCTTAATTTTAAATTTCTGTGCCCCGAATGGAGCCAAGGAAAAATTCTTTCAAGATTTGTGGGAGCAATTACAACAGTTAACCTATGAACAAATGATATTGATGGGTGACTTTAATGGTACTGTTAACAATGCAATTGACAGAAAATCCAAAAAAGGAAATGAAGGTATAGGTAAGCTTCCGAAAGTATTTTTTCAAATGGCAAAACATGAACACCTGGAAGATGCATGGAGAGTTAAAAACCCTAAAGACAAAGATTATTCTTTTTACTCATCAAGACATGAGTCTTTCTCAAGAATTGATATGATGTGGATGACTGAGAACTTGATTATGCAAACACGTAAAATTGAAATACTACCTAGAATTCTTTCCGACCACAGCCCAATAAAGTGGTCAACTTATGTTAAAAGAAAGAAATTTCGATGGAGACTCAGTGAGGATTTACTGGACAAACAAAACATTGTGGATAAAATAAGGACAGAAACCAAAACATACTTTCAGCTAAACTTAAACAAAGAAGTTCAGACGCAAACAGTATGGGAGGCATATAAGGTTGTGATGAGAGGACATCTAATTGCAATTAACAACAATGAAAGAAAACAACAATTCAAAATAGATAAAGAAATTTTGGAAAATATCCAAAAGAAAGAAGCAGAACTTAAGAAGAGACCTGGCAAAAAGAAAATTTTGAGAGAACTGAGAATCCTAAGGGAACAATATGATGCGAGGTTAAATAAAGCAGTTTATTGGAACTTGAAAAAATTGCAACAGAAGTCCTTTGAAGGAGCGAATAAACCTGGGAAATATTTGGCATGGCAATTGAAGAAAAGAAGAGAGAATAAAACAATAATTAAACTGAAAGATGGGAACAGAGAAATTATGGACCCAGGAGGGATCCGGAGAGAATTTTATAAATACTATGCTACTCTTTTTCAAGCAAAACAGGTGGATCAACAAAGAATTCAAGATTACTTGTCTAAGGTGAACTTGACACAACCAAGTTCAAAAACAAAAGGATTGTTAAACGCTGTGATAACTAAAGAAGAAATCAGCAAAGCAATAGGAGAAGCAAAAATCTCCAAAGTTCCAGGACCAGACGGATTTTCAGCCAAGTTTTATAAGAAATTTCAAGAAGACCTGGTACCGGTTCTAAAGATTCTTCTAAATGAAATTAGAGAAAGTGGGAAAGTTCCAGATTCCTGGAACGAAGCAGCAATCACCTTGATACCGAAAGAGACTCAAGATTTAACTAATGTCAAAAATTATCGTCCAATTTCACTTTTGAACAACGATTACAAAATCTTTGCAAAAATTTTAGCAGAGCGCCTCAAAGAGTATTTGAAAGACACTATCGCCGAAGATCAGGCTGGGTTGCAAATAAAAGACAACATGAGGGTTGTTTTGGACGCAATAGAATATTATGATAAACACCAGGAAAAAGAGGTCGGCTTTTTATTTTTAGATGCGGAGAAGGCATTTGATAATTTGAATTGGGAATTTATGTTTAAAGTGATTGAAAAACTACAGATGGGCGTAGAATTTACAAAAATGATTAAATCAATATATAAAGAACAAAAGGCCACGGTGATTGTAAATGCAGAATCAACGGAAGCGTTCCGGGTCAGAAAAGGAACCAGACAGGGCTGTCCCTTATCGCCATTGTTATTTATCTGGATTTTGGAAATATTGCTGCAAGTGATTAGAGATGATAATAATATAAAAGGTTTGAGTATCAGAGGTTTCTCATATAAATTAAGAGCGTTTGCTGACGATATTATGTTTATTGTTGAAGATCCTGTCAATAATATGCCATTGGTGTTTGAAAAAGTAAAAGAGTTTGGTGATCTCGCAGGGTTCTATGTAAATAAAAATAAATCGAAAATATTGTGTAAAAACATGAATAGTATAAAGCAACAAGCTTTACAAAATATGACAGAATGTGAAGTGGTTAAAAAAGTTAAATACTTGGGAGTTGATATTACAATGAAAAATATCGATTTGTTTAAGAATAACTATGAAAAATTGTGGGTTTCGATAAGACGTGATTTAGAAAAGTGGGGAAAACTCAGATTATCTCTTCTTGGAAGAATTGCCGTTGTCAAAATGAATGTACTGCCCAGGTTAATGTTTTTGTTTCAGACAATACCAATTCTGAAAGATGTGAAAGTGTTGGTGAAATGGCAAAGAGAAATCTTTAAATTTATCTGGGCAGGAAAGAAGCCGAGAATTAAAATGAAAATAATGTATGATATTAAAGACAGAGGTGGCTTCCAAGTTCCGAATTTGCATTTGTATCATGAAGCTGTATGTATGTCTTGGTTAACTGACTGGGTTAATTTGGAAAATAGAAAACTTTTGGCCCTCGAGGGTCACGATTGCAGATTTGGCTGGCATGCCTATCTTTGGTATGGGAAAAATAAAGTAGACTCAATGTTTAAGCATCATTATATAAGGAGAACGTTGTTTGATGCATGGACCAAATACAAGAATACAGTTCCCGATGAGAGGCCTTTATGGATTGTTCCTGCTGCAGTTATTCATCCTTTTTCAGAACATAAAGGCAATGATTGGTTGAAATATCAAGAGTTGCTTCAAAAGGAAGGGAAGAAATTTGTTTTAAAACCAAATAATGAATTAGCATTTGAGTATGGATGGTTACAATATTGTCAAATACGGGACATTTACAAAAAAGACTGTAAAGAGGTTGGTTTTAGAGCTAAGAACGATGAGTTTGAAGATATCTGGTTGAAAAAAGGGCGAAAAATGATATCTAAGTTGTTTACTGTATATACTTTGGATGAAACTGTTAAAGAGCAAATGATAAAATGGGCCATAAATATGAATAAGGAAATTTCTATGGAATCATGGGAATTTCTGTGGAAAAAAGCTTTTAAAATGTCAACCTGTGTTAATATAAAAGAAAATTGTTATAAGATGATGTACAAGTGGTATATGACTCCAAAAAAGATTGCTAATATTAGTATGGATAAGAACTTGAGTAATAAGTGTTGGAAATGTAAAAAATAGAGGGTTCTTTTTATCATATGTGGTGGTCATGTGATAAAGTAAAAGTATACTGGTCAAATGTACATTGTGAGATGCAGAAGATATTAAAAATCCCTATTAGGAAAAGTCCGGAGCTTCTTCTCTTAGGTTTGACAATGGAAAAAATTCCACAAGAAAAAAGGACATTACTATGGTACATGATCACATCGGCGAGAATGGCTTTTGCGCAACAGTGGAAAGCGGAGAAGGTGCCAGATATACAAGACTGGTTAAGGAAACTGCTGTTTTTAGCCGAAATGGACAAAATGACGAAGAAATTAAATGGACAAATGGCAGAACAATACTTAAAAGACTGGGAAGGCCTGAAACTGCATATGGAAACTGAATATAGAATGAAAGGGAAAATGTACAATCTTGACTTGTATTGAAATCGAATGAGAAATGAAATGAATACTTGATTGTACTATACCTTTATTGGAAACTATGTTCGAAAGTGTCAGGCATTTATGTATTAGAATTGTGTTACCTGGTTTGTCAATTGTTACGAGTTTAAACTTGATTACCTTTTAACTCTTTTTTTTCTGTTATTAGCAGTGTTGGAAGCCTATTAGGGGGTGGGGGGTGGGATGAAATTTTCTTAAATTGTATTGGTAACGATGTTTAATGATGTTGAGTATACTCCAATAAAATTTTGTTTAAAAAAAAAATCATTTCATAGTACGCAACTGATTCCTTCAAGCCATCTGAGAGTTTTATGCTCTCCTCGCCCTCTCCCCATCCCAAGCCTTTAGGGCTTTGTACATTTCTAACCTAACAATCCCTCTTTATCGACGGGTTTTTATGCTAGCGAGATTTAACCTCTTTCCCTCGGCTGTTGTATCAGGCAGATATAGGGACAGAATCTGCAATTGTCTCTATAGTGAACCGGATTCAGTTGCTCACATCTTGCTTTGCTGTTCCCACTACTCTACCATGCGCAGCTATTTGATTAGCCCCCACTTACCTCCAACAAGGAATCCTACTGATAATGATCTTAAAATTCTACTGCCCGATAAGTACCCAGCAACTATTCTGTCTGTTGCAGAATTCTTAGCCTATGTTTGGAAGTTAAGGGTTGGGGTGTATAAGTTGTAATTACTTTTTTATGTTCATTGGGATTGTTATAGCACTAACTGAGCTTACTATTGCTGAGAAGTATATCTTTGGCCGGTGTAACTTGCGTTGTTATATCAACTTGTCCCATTATCTTCCCTACTTTTGATCTGTTATGCCAATAAAAGTCTATGTATGTGTGTGTTTTATGCTCCTTTGATTTGTTGGTTGGTCAAGTGTTACCAGTAATTATGGATTCCAGTTGCTGGTGGCCCGAATTTACCTAGTTCTCCTGATAGTGCCGACAGGTGATTGTGGCCTTACTTGTCCGATGAAGGGAGCTTTGACTCTCGAAAGCTTTTACCCTGAAAATCCTGTTGGGTCTCTCAGGTGCTTCAGGGGTCAAATCTAACTGTTATTTTCTTGTGGCAGTGTGGCAACCACAAAGCCTTCCAAAGCCAAGCAAAGGCTTCTGACGGTGCCACCCTGCAAACAAATAAGATTGGCACCTGCCCGTACATGTACATCTTCTGTTGTGGCCCTTGTGGAATGGCCAGCTGGGGGAGGTCAGGAGAGCTCCCACGTTTTTGTCATTCCTCAAACTATGCAAAACAGAAATGTCCAGGAAAACATTTTTACCACGGTAACAGGGCTACAGTATAATGGAAAGGTTTCAGGAAGGCACTTCTCTGAAAAGAATGATAATGTAGTCTATGCCACTGTGCATGCCATGCATTATATCTTCATTGTACGTAATATTCTGTTCTTACTACATTGTTCTTTATCATTCCCTTTTCTTCATTGTTTGATATATTGTGTCTGATACTTTTTTGCATTGTTCTATTTTTTGGGTAATCCTAGCCCTATTGCATTGCTTATGAGATGTCGTGCTTTTTTGATTTCATTGGTTTGCACCGTGCAATCCGTCTCAAGGCTCAGTGAGAAACATGGGCTATAAAGTAAAGAAATGAATGAATAAATAACTGGTATGCGCATAGGTGGTTACATGGATGCTCTGGTGTCTCTTTTCCTCTTTCATTCCAAAAGCTGTAAATAAAATTCTACATACTGGTGTCAGGAGGTCTTGCCCGAGCCCACCCTTTCACGCAAAATTGCAAGCCAGTTTGGTATAGTGGTTAAGTGCGCAGACTCTAATCTGGGAGAACCGGGTTTGATTCCCCACTCCTCCACACTTGCACCTGCTGATGTGACCTTGGGTCCGTCATAAGCTCTGGCACAGCTGTTTCTGAAAGAGCAGTTTGTGTTAGAGTTCTCTCAGCCCCACCTACCTCACAGGGTGTCTGTTGTGGGGAGGGGAAGGGAAAGGAGTTTGTAAGCTGCTCTGAGAATCCAAGTGAAGGTTGGGGTATAAATCCAATCTCCTCCTCCTCCTCCTCCTCCTCCTCCTCCTCCTCCTCCTCCTCCTCCTCCTCCTCCTCCTCCTCCTCCTCCTCCTCCTCCTCCTCCTCCTCTTCTTCTTCTTCTTCTTCTTCTTCTTCTTCTTCTTCTTCTTCTTCTTCTTCTTCTTCTTCTTCTTCTTCTTCTTCTCCTCCTCCTCCTCCTCCTCCTCCTCCTCCTCCTCCTCCTCCTCCTCCATCTCTCTTCAACACTGGAACCGGGGGGAGACCTTTGGTCCATCAGGGGTGGCTGGGACAAGGAAGAGGCTGCCAAGATGGAGGAGGCCACCAAGATGGAGGAGGCCACCAAGATGCCTGGGGAGGTGGCTGGGGAGAGGTCTTGGGGATTCCCACCTTCCCGCAACAGCCTATGACTGAGTCGTTGCGAGGGTTCCCCGATGGACCCGGGATCCTCCCTTGCCATCCTGCCCACGGCTGTTCCACAACCAAAGGGGGTTGTGGAGGACGGGGGACCCATTGACCCCTCCGTAGAGGACCCGACTGCAAGGAAGGAGGGTGGGGGGAGTTCACGGTGGGTCCCATAAAAGCTAATTGTAATCCCATGGCTCGGCTGCTTTAAGACCTGGGCAGCAGGGCAGGCCAGAGAAAAGGGAGGCAATAAAGAGTGGAAAGGCGATAACCAGGGAGGACTGCCAACACCCTATGAGTTGGGAAGTGAGGAGGAAGCTGCGGGCACCTGCCCTATCCACTCATACACTCCCAAATAGGGGAAAGGCTACCGAGACAAGAGGAGGCAATAACCTCCTCCATTGGTGCATCTGAGGTGCTGCCTTATCCCATTCAATTCCCTCCTCAACCTGGAATCGCCCTGCCGCCTCAGCCCTCCCCAGGCGCAACTATACTCTGACAACTGGGGACTTCAATGAATGGTAGGAGGGAAGAGCAACTGGGAAATCCAACCCCATTCCTCAAAATCTCCCTCTCTAAGATTCTCTAAGCACTCAGGGGCCAAATTCCCCTTCTCCCTTTTTGGCCTTTTCACTCCCCTGCTCTCAGCCCAGAGGGAACGAAACACATGTGGAAAAGGGGGCTGGGGGACACCCAAAGCAATAGGGACAAACGAGTGACAAAAATGACAAGGCGGAAGTGGCCTTAGTCCTTAGCTGGAAAGTGTCTAAGTCTTTTTCTGTTGGTTCATATGCAAAGTCATATTTTCCTACATATCTGAGGAGACCCCCCCCCCACATCAGTAGAGACACCTACCTTGCCCATGGGTGGCCCAGTTGGATGGCTTTCATTATCACCCTGAGGCCAACCAGTTTACTATTAGATACAGTGATACTTGAACCTTCCCTGTCCTTATGTAATGCTACCACAGACAGACATAATTTGTTATCCTGAGCAAATACAATCATGGGCCCATTTTACTCCAGTTTGTTTAGGGGTTTTTTTTCTGAGCCTCCATGTAAATAGCTCAAGAGGGTCGAGCAGGCAATCAAGGATAATGCAATCAGAATATGTCTCTTTTTATAAATCACAGTATGAACACTGTATTAACGTGGTATCTCAGCAACAACTTGACAACAGATGTAAAATACTCCCTGGGAGAATAGAAGAAGGAAGGGGGGAGCCCTCTGTCATTCATCTCCAATGAAGGTGTTTAACATTCAGGGGCCATTCTTTACATAAATTAATTTGCAGTTAAACTCCCTGTGTTTTTACATATGTATTTGCATTTGTATCAAAGTGCGTCCCAATAATCTGGGACACTTGCTGCTTTGTCGGGGTGTTAACCATTCAGCATAAGAGCTCGGGTTAACAGGCTGTGTGCTTTAGGATCAGGAATGGTTTCCCCCACTAGCTCAGTATACTGAGTCTCCTGAGGATAAAATGAGCCTGTAAATGGATGCTTAATAATGTGTTCGGGTGCATTAGTTCACGCAAAATTGCAATCCATATTTGATACACAAGCTTGCAGCGAGGTCAGGGGAAGCAACGCCGCCCTCCACACTGCGTGAATATGGCTGTGAAATCTTCCTCCCACCCCCGCAAATAGGAGGAAATAATAAAACTCTTCCATACCGACTCTGGGAATGCAGTGGAAGAGAACATTCAGTCTTCCATAAACGAGGCATCAGAGTTGGAATGCAATTTCCTGATTTATTGATTGATCCCAAATTGAGAGACATCTAAGAGTGGAATTGGCTTAAGGGGAATTTCACATTACCCTTTTTAAGCCGTTTTTAAGCTGTTATTGTACCGTCCTGGGGTAAACCAGTACAGGGCTGCTATTTCACACAGCCTTTTCTCTACCGGTAAGGAGCTGTCTCTGAAGTGGTTTGGCATGTCAGACTGCGCTGCTTTGTTTTCCCACCCTTTTCCACCCACGCGGGCGATCTCCGTCCTTTTTTTTTTCCGCTTTAGAGCGCTGTACCACTATAGTGCTATAATACAACACCAAAACAGTGCAATAGCAACCTCATTGGAATGCCTGGACTCCACCAGGATACATGAGATGGCTACATCTGTCACCTGGAAACAAGTACCTCATTGGATACAGGCTTCAAGCAGGAAATCAGGGCATCAGTAATTGGTGTGACAGATGTTGCTAACCCTTCCATGCCCACTGTGAGTCAGGGGAATGATTTGTCAGGTTGCCTGATCCAGCCTGATGTGCATCCATCCATGCCAAGAGGTGATTGGCTGGGAAGTGACTGGCACAAAGCTGGATCAGGTATAAAGGGCAGAGAGGCAAACCCATCACCTTCCCCTGACTCACAGTGGACATGGAAGGGTTAGCAACATCTGTCACACCAATCACTGATGCCCTGATTTCCCACTTGAAAATTGTATCCAATGAGGTACTTGTTTCCAAGTGGCAGATTTAACCATCTCATGTATCCCAGTGGAGTCCAAGCATTCCAATGGGGTTACTATTGCACTGTTTTGGTGTTGTGTTATAGTGCTATAGCGCTATAGTGCTCTAAAGCGAACATTCAAAAAAAGGGACAGAGATTGCCTGTGCGGGCAAAAAAGGATGGGAAAACAAAGTGGCGCAGGAGGAAGCGCTACGGGGCATTTTACACAGCACCCCATAGCACTTCAGAAACGGTATAGAAAAGTGAAGATCGCTTGGAAGCAATTTGCAGATAAACGGTTCAGAAACGCTTCCCTAATGGGACAGAAGCATTTCTGTCTGAAAGTGAAAATATATTCTGGTAGGGAACCATTACTGAAATGGTTCTGTCTGAAATGTCAGACCCGAAACCATTAGGGAACAGTTCCTGAACCGGAATATAACGGCTGTCTGAATATCTAGATGATGGCATCCATGTGAAAATGAGTGATGAACATATACAGCTGCTTAGGACTGAGTCAACTTGAGTGCTGCCTATCCAACTCTTGTCTGTCTTGATTGCCAGACAGTCTCCAAAGCAGGCCCATAGCTACAGTGGGGCATTTGGGGCCCCTGACCCCTTAATTAAAAGCCCAGCCCCACAAATAGCCACGCAAGAAACCTCATTTTTGAGGAGAGAAACCCCCTGCTGCCTGCTACTGTGGAATTGGGGGGGGGCATCATGAGACCTGGGAAAAGACAGTTCAGAGTCTTATGCTAAGGTCTTTTCCTAGCCCTTTCTAGGAGGCAATGTAAGGGACAGGCCTTGGCTTCTATGTCCCATTTGTTGGCCCTCCAGGTCAACCAGTTTGCCACTGCATGATAAGGATGCTGGACTAGATGGACCACTAGACTGATCCAGCAGGGCTGCTCTTTTGTTCTTATGTGGTTCCCTGCTACCTTAGATTCTTTAGGTTCCAATATAAAGATTTGACCCTGGGACCTTCCACTCGCATGTAGTCCACCACTAATTAATAATTATTATTGTATGGCATTGTGTGTAGAATAGCCAGGAGATCCTAAGATTGTCTGGCAGCCTCGAGTTCTAGCTCTTTTAGCATTATTCACCACTAGGTGATGAGCTAGACTTACTGGGGGGCTGAGAGAGATCTGAAAGGGCTGTGTACTGACCCAAAGTCACCCAGCTGGCTTCATGTGGAGGAGTGCAGAATCGAACCTGGTTCTCCAGATAAGAGTCCACCATTCTTAACCATTATACCATGCTGGCTCTCTTGCTCTACCACTAAAGTATACCATTGGGTTTCTTCCAGGAGAAGTCACATGAAGCCTTTGATACGGAACAGATTTGCGTGTGCCTGTGGATTTGATGGTGCAATGTAAAACAAAAAACAAAAAACCTGCTTGGAACTGATTCCTGAGAACAAAGTAGCTTTCAAAAGCATAAGTGAAATCAAAATGTAAAAAGGAGTTGATAGCATACGATGGGGGGGGGGGCAGCATCTGTCCCGATTGTTTCTGTTTTTTCCTTGCCAATTTTTTTTTTAAATCTTAATTCTTCCCTCTCACCAAGCATGTGGCAGTAATTGCCATGGATTTCCTTCTGATTTTTGTTGATACCCATTTTAAAAAAGTCAGGCAAGCACTCCAGAATCTAATTCCAACTGCGTATTTAGTCTCAGTTTTACGAACGAGTTGGCATTGTTATGAACAAACTGTTACATCCGTAATCTCAGCTGCTAACATGAGTTGCAGAAGTTTGCAAGCGTGTAATAATCAGTATATGACCTGCCGTATGAGAGACATAGTAGGGGGCAAAAATACATATACAAGCAGGTGTGTTCATCTCCAAAAAGCTACAAATGGGTACATTTTTGTTAGTCAGAAAGTCTTTCCCTTCCAAAATTGAAAGGGGCACCATTTTGGGGTCTGTTCTGGGATCTTCTGGAGGTGACATCATCACCCAAAAGTAACATCACATCGATGACTTCGGAGGGGTGACGCTGTAGTTTTTGGGCAAAACTCTATGGTTTGTAGGTGATTTTACCATAGAGTTTTGCCCAATAACTAGAGTCTCTCAGCGCAACGTTGGCGGTGTGATGACTTCACTTCTGGGTGATGTTATCACATCTCCTTTTGGGCCAGTTGGGGGTGGGATTTCACCCCAACAGCCAGCTGGTCAGTGGCGGGGAATTGCCCCGCAAAAGTGGGGATCTGGCAACCCTACAACCTTGTCAGGTAGCTTAGGCTGATAGTGTGCAACAGGCCTGAAGTCATCCAGTGACCTTCCACAGCAGAGTGGGAATTTTAACCTGAGCTTCCTAAATCCTAGTCTGAAACTCTAACCACTACACTGGCTTCCATGAGGTGGCTGCTGTTGAACAGTAGTAAGCAGCCAGGCAGGGGTGAGTAGAAGCCAGTCACCCACTTGCTGCTGCTTTGCCTGGCACCAAGGAGTCCTCCCTAGAAGGCCAAAACATTCCCAGAAAGGGTTCTGCCCCCTCTGCCTTCCTTTTCCTTTTCCTTAAAGAAGGCAATGTTGTCCTGGTTGGCTAGAAATGGCCCCTGAGTTCATCAGACTTTTAAAGCTGCTGGCACTCCTTTTATCTTTTTTTGTGTGCTGGTCTTTGTAATAAATAAATCATTCATTCTTTTATAATGTTAGGGTTTTTTTTAAAAAAAACACCTAGTCTTTTTGTTCTTTAGATTTCAGAATTTCCAGCAAACTTGGAGCTTTTCTCTGTTGTTTGTTGTTCAGTCGCACAGTCGAGTCCGACTCTTCGCGACCCCATGGGCCAGATTACGCCAGGCCCTCCTGTCTTCCGCTGTCCGCTGAAGTTTGCTCAATTTCATGTTCGTTGCATCGATGACACTGTCTAACCATCTCATCCTTTGCCGTCCCCTTCTCCTTTGACCTTCAGTCTTTCCCAGCATCAGGGTCTTCTCCAGTGAATGCTTCCCTTCTCATTTGGTGGCCAAAGTATTTGAGCTTCAGCTTCAGGATCTGGCCTTCCAGGGAACAGTCAGGGTTGATTTCTTTTAGGATTGACTGATTTGATCTCCTTGCAGTCCAAGGGACTTTCAAAAGTCTTCTCCAGCACCATAGTTCAAAAGAATCTATTCTTCAGCGCTCGGCCTTCCTTATAGTCCAACTCTCGCAGCCATACATTACTACGGGGAATACCATTGCTTTAACCATGCGGACTTTTGTTGGCAAGGTGATGTCTCTGCTTTTTATCATGCTGTTTAGGTTTGCCATCGCTTTCCTCCCAAGGAGCAGGCGTCTTTTAATTTCATGGCTGCAGTCATCATCTGCAGTGATCTGGGATCCTAGGAACGTGAAGTCTGTCACTACTTCTACGACTTCTCCTTCTATTTGCCAAGGAGTGATGGGGCCAGATGCCATGATCTTAGTTTTTTTTATGTTGAGCTTCAAGCCCACTTTTGCACTCTCCTCTTTCATCCTGAGCAAGAGGCTCTTTAGGTCCTCTTCACTTTCTGCCATCAGAGTGGTATCGTCTGCATATCTGAGGTTATTGATCTTTTCCCCAGCAATCTTAACTCCAGCTTGTGATTCATCCAGGCCAGCATTTCGCATGATGTACTCTGCATATAAATTAAATAAGCAAGGTGACAATATACATCCTTGTTGTACTCCTTTTCCTATGCTAAACCAATCAGTTGTTCCATATCCGGTTCTAACTGTTGCTTCTTGACCCTTATACAGGTTTCTCAGGAGACATGTGAGGTGGTCCGGTACTCCCATCTCTTTAAGAACCTGCCATAATCTCTAGACTCGTAGAAACACCAGTCATGTTTATCCATGGCCCCAGCCTCCAGGTTTAAGTATCCACGATTCTCCGTTGTTGATATTTAAACTTATTTAACAGCCACTGAAGTAAAATGGTTGGTGTTTTGAACTAGGGGGCTCAGGTTCAAAATGCCCACTTAGCTACCAATCTCACTGAATGACCTTCAGTCGGTCATTTTCTATCGGCCCAGCCTACCTTGCAAGGTCATTGTGGGGACCAAATGGAGAAGGGGAAAGAACCATGTTCACTGTGCTCAGCTCCCTGGCCTAAGCAACCGCTAGAAATTTTACATACAGCGACAATTAGCCAACCTGAAAGATGAATTCTTCCAACCATAAGTAAGCTTCCCCCCCCCGCTCCCATGTGCCATGAAATCATCTGAATAAAAATGTCAAATGAAATAATGGCCAATATGGAGCTTAACTTGAAATATTAGCACAGAGCAGCAGTATTAGAAACCACTGGATGCAGTGAGGCAGCTCTGTAAATAAGCTGCAAAGATTCACATCTTCCATCTCTTCTGAAATAAGCATTCACTTTGCCTCACTGTGATGGAACGGCTCCAAGATACAGTGATAAATTGAGTATACAGGTGAAAAAGGCCCCAGCACTACAGAAGGATCCAAGTTTTCAAGTTTTTGGAGGCCGCCCAGGTTGACTTCCCATTAGAGAGTTTGCTGCTGCCGTTCCTGCATTGGCAAAAGCTGCTTTGTCTCTCAATCAGTTTACAATTGCACTTCTAAAACATCTGGTATCTGAGGCATTGTGTGTGTGTGTGTTTCCTGGATTCAGTCATCCTTTACTCTTCCTTTATTTCTCAATCAGCTCCCAGGCTGGGGTAGGTAAATGCCCACTATATTCTCTTGGTCAGTAGTTTTGGATCTTCATTTTTCACTGTTGGTTTCATAAGGTTGGACCCAAGCAACCAGATAAGCTGGTTAAGTGTAGGCTGGATGGTGCAACCATTGGATGGATTCATGGTTGGTTGAAAGATCATACCCAATGAGTGCTTGTAAATGGCTCTGTGTCTACGTGGAGGGAAGTCTCGAGTTGAGTGCCACAGGGTTCAGTCCTGGGCCCAGTGTTGATCAATGTTTTTATAAATGACCTGGAGGAAGACATAGAGGGGATGCTTATCAGATTTGCAGATGACACAAAACTGGGTGGGACTGCTAATTCTGAGTCAGGATTCAAAATGATCTAGATAGGCTGGGGCTGGGGCAAATAAAATGAAATTCAATAGAGATAAGTGCAAAGACCTACACCTGGGCACAAAAAATCAAAGGCACAGATATAGAATGGAAATTTCTACCAGTTGCCCCTTTCTGCTGTAATCTCCCCTTGTGTCATTCTTCAGGGTGCCTTATCCCCCGAATCAGTGTCACCGTCACCCGCAGCCTCAGACCTGGCCACTGGGCAGCAGTCAAGTCCCTCAGAGACCCTCCTTGGCCCCAATGGGTGATCCCCAGACCCGTTTTCCACCAGGCGCTCCCTTCACATTGCTGTGCCTTCCAGTCCCCAATGTGCCTTATTGCCACCGATAATAACTTTTTAAGTTACGTTTTTGGTTATTATTTTATTTATTAGTTGTTGTAGATTTTCTGGGTTGTGTGGCCGTGGTCTTGGCATTGTAGGACCTGAAGTTTCGCCAGTAGCTGTGACTGGCATCCTCAGAGGTATAACACAGAAAGATGTAGTACTCTCTGTGTCCAGGTATTTATTGTTTGGGTCACTTATAGTCCACCTGGAGCCAGTTTGGTGTAGTGGTTAGGAGCACGGACTCTAATCTGGGAGGACTGGGGTTGATTCCCCACTCCTCCACGTGCAGCTGCTGGTGTGACTTTGGGTCAGTCATAAGTTCTTTCAGAGCTGTTTCTCTCAAGGGCAGTTCTCGGGAGAGCTCTCTCATCCCCACCTACCTCACAGGTTGTCTGTTGTGGGGAGGGGAAGGGAAAGGGATTGTAAGCCCCTCTGAGACTCCTTCAGGTAGTGAATGGTCGGGTATAAATCTAATCTAATCTCTTCTTCTTCTTCTTAATCAGAAATGTAATGGTGGCAGCTCAATTATGTACACACTGTAGGTGCTGTCAAGTTGTAACTGACTTATGGTGAGCCCAGTAAGAGGCTTTCAAGTCCAGAGAGAGGCAGAGAGGCTTTGCCATTGCCTTCTGCTGCAGAGCCTTCCTGGGTGGTCTCCCATCCAAGTACCGACCCTGCTTAGCTTCCAAGATCTGATGAGATTGGGCTATACCATGCTGCCTTCCCTCCTGGCAGCTAGATTACATTTAGCAAAATATTGGAGGCAAAAGGCAATGCCCTCAGTGGAAAGCTGGCTTGGAAATTGTTAGTTCAGAATGCTAATGGATAAAATCACAATGTATAAACAATTAAGGGGAAAGAAGATGCTTACGCAGATGGTATTTGTTCAGAGATGGAAACCCTTTATTGTTTCCTGGAACACGGTAGAACAGGATGAAAATGATAAGGTACTGCCACGTATAAAGATAAATGAATTGTACCTTGCCTTAAATTTGTATTTACTACGGTCTTGTTACCGAGGTTTATTTCTTCTTGTTGTTTTGTATTTAAGATTTGTTAGATACTTTGCAGTTTCTAAAATAAAAAGTATGTACATTGATTATGGAAAAACTGATGCAAGGAAACAGAAATTGGCACACACACACACACAAAATAAGGAATCTGAGACTCGGACCCCAGGGCAAATTTCCTCATCAAAAGGCATTTTTTTCAGGGGAACACGTCTTCTTCACCTGCCCCCTTCTGCTGTGGCCCCAAATGATCCCTCAAATGCTGCCCCCGGGACCAAGCGGATCTCAGGAACAGCATGAGGGCATGGGGAAATGACACATGCCTGTTGCTGTGTAGAAAACACCCTAGGGGGAACAATACAATGACTGTGTCAGGTAGCCCTGCCATGATGGATGGAGGGGAGGGGAGGATGGCTCTGGGCGCCTTAGTGGCGTGACAGGCGGGAGGTTGGAATCTGGGGAGTTGTTGATTTACGCTTAGGGTGTGAGAATGGAATGTAGCTCTGGTTACCCCTATCTTCCGCAGACTGGACATTCTGACCTTGAGGAGTCAAGCTGCGAGCTTTACTATCGCTTTCAAAGCTGCAGCTTTGCTGTGAATAATGGGGGCGTTGGGAACTTCATTAGCATAGTAACTTTCGATTCCCAATCGCATGTTATTCCTTGATTGGTAGAAGGGGGGTCCCCATTCACCCCCTTCCCTGTATAACCGCTTGCTTTCTGTAACCAAGTCATTCTGAACAATGTACCTGCTTCAGTGACCCTTTCTATTGCAGCTTGATAATAAACGCTATCCTTGCTTGCATTACAAGGCCTGGTGTTTTGCTGACTAAGTTAGGACTCCTGACAGTTTGTTCAGAATCCTCATCAACTTTCGGGACTGGTCGTAAACCCGCAACTCCACAATGAGTGGCGGTGAAGAAGACACTCTCCCGATTGAAGAAGAAAAGGAGAAGAAGCCTCCCGGGAAAGACGTACCCAAAGAGACCCCTGACACACATGTGCCGGGACAATGGGGTCTGGAGTACGACTTTGGAGGGCCTTACGGAGACCCGTATGGGGCAGCCTATGGAGGGGTGACCACCCGAGTTGGACGCAGGCAAGACTGGGTGAAACCCCTGGCTGAAACCCACGAGACGTGGTTCGGGACCCCGAGAGCATCCATGGGAGCAAGCCACCCCGAGAGGTCGGTCCGAAAGCTGATCACGGCGGAAGCCCTGGAGGAAACCGGCCGAGACTCCGAGAGCCTCGAGGGTGCCGTGGTGAGGAGGAGGTGGAGTGGGGAGCCGAGCCAAGACCGCCTGATGCGCTTTCTGGACGAATCCCTCGCACGCATCCCACAGATGATCGCGGAGGGGATACGGGAAGAGCGCGAGCGGCAGAGGCGCGAGGAACCACCAGCCCGTGTTCCTCCCGACCAGCGCCCGGCGCCGGACCAGGACCAGGGGAACGTGCCGGCCGGCCCGCCGGACCAACCAGCGGGGCCAGGACCGCAGGGGCCGCCTGGGCAACCACCCCCTCGCCCTTGGGGGTTCTTGCCACCTAAACCTGCAGAACTCCTGGATGCCGATTTTGATGGAGACCCCGAAAAATTCCCATTCTTCCTGGTGCGAGCCGAGAGGTTTATCGAAACCTGGGGCCACCTATTCCAACGAGAAGAGCGCATGGTCGATGTCATAGCAGCCCACTTGAAGGGAGCGGCCGCGGACTGGTACGTGGGGCTCCACCAAGCTGATGGGCGTGAGCTGAGGGAGATCGATTCTTTCATGTGGGCCATGAAAGAGCAATTCGAAGATGTGCACTCTACCAAGGCAGCCAAGGCAATGATCCGAAGCCTCAAACAAGGCGCGAGGTCGGTGAGAGACTACACCTCGGAGTTCCGCAGATGTGCAGCCAAACTCCGAGGGGAAGGGAACCTCGTAGACTTCTACAAGTGGGGGCTCAATGCGGAGATCCGCCGAGAAGTCACCAGGAACCAAGACCCAAACACCCTCACGGGATGGATTCAAGCCGCCGTCACGATGGAGAACCGGCTGAAGACCATCAAACTGGATGACGCCGCAGCGATGGCTAACAGGGGCCCCGCGCCGGCAGCGAGGGGGAAAACCCCTGCCCCGAATCCGAAGCCGAGGGACGGTACAAGGGAACTCCGGATGAAGCAAGGTCTTTGCCTCAAATGCGGAGAAGGGGGCCATTTCGCCGCGAACTGCCCGACATCGTCTGCATCGCCCGGGGCGTCAAAAGGAGTCAAGAAGAAGTTTGACACATCCACACCAAAACAGGTGGCGAAACCGAAGGGGGCGAAAGCTTTGCAAGCTAAACCGCTCAGCGAGGCATCCGACTCATCCGATGGCGAGACCGTGCCGCAGGGAAACGAGACAGACCTGCTGTAAACAGCGCTGAACAGCAGGTCCCACACTCCCAGGCGCAAATCCCGGTGAGCAAACCCCCTCTCTTTTCTTTCTCACAGTGACTCTAATGGACCCGGGTCTATTGACCCATGTGAGAGTACGAGCTCTCATTGACTCTGGGTGTGGGAGAGACCTCATCAACCCCACACTAATAACGGGACTAGGGGCAAAAGTTGTTAAACTAAATGAACCCTTGATTTTTACTCAAATGGACGGGTCCACCATGAAAGAACCCTGTAAATACGAGACTGTACCCTTGAGGGTGGGACTCGGGCAACACTGGGAAGAAAGACCTTTCGTGGTTACCCCTTCAGCCCGCTTTCCCCTGGTTCTAGGGAGCCCGTGGTTCTTTGATCACGATCCTCACGTACTATGGGGGAGGGGAAGGTAAACTTCATCTCCGGAAAATGCCGGTCCCACTTATGGAGAAAAGAGTGGGGACCCATGACAGGGGGGCAACTCCTAGTGACGGCGGGGGTGGCGGACGCGGAGCTGGAAGGCATCCCCCCGAGTATCACGACCTGGCTCCTGTTTTTGGGGAGGAGGAGGCCGATGAATTGCCCCCCACAGGAACTCAGACTGTGCAATTGAAATTTTGCCCAACCAAAAGTTACCGAAGGGGAAACTGTATTCTATGAGCCCCTCGGAAAAAGTGGAACTGAGGAAATTCATTGACAAGAACCTCAGTAGGGGTTTTATACGGCCAGCATCCTCCCCGTTTGCGGCTCCTGTGCTATTCCGGAAAAAAAAGGACGGGGGGTTGCGGCTATGCACCGACTATCGTGGTTTGAATGCAGTGTCCAACACAAACGCTTACCCCATGCCCCTCATAAAAGACTTGTTGGCTGCGGTGGCTGGGGGGAAAATTTTCTCAAAGCTAGACCTCCGAGATGCCTATTTCAGAGTCCGAATTCGGGAGGGGGATGAATTTAAAACGGCGTTTAACACCCCTCTGGGCCAGTTCGAATATTTGGTCATGCCATTCGGGCTCCAAGGGGCCCCGGGGGTCTTCATGAATTTGATTAACGAGGTGTTGCACAAGTATTTGTTCAAGGGGGTCCTTGTTTACCTTGATGACATTCTTTTATATTCCCCCGACCTGAAATCTCATGTGAAACTGGTGCGGGAAGTGTTGCAAACGTTGCACAAGCACAAACTGTTTGCTAAACTATCCAAGTGTGAATTTCACAAAACGGAAATCCCGTTTCTGGGCTACCGCATATCCCAAAAGGGAATTGAGATGGACCCCGACAAAATTAAGGATGTAGTAGGGTGGGAGCCGCCCAAAACGTGGAGGCAACTCCAAGGGTTCCTCGGATTCGCGAACTTTTACAGATCGTTCCTATCGAACTTTGCCCAGGTGGCCCTTCCCTTAACTGACCTATTGAAAACCAAAGGGAAACCACCCGAATGCACTCGGCCCGGAGCCAAACTAGAGTGGTCATCAGAGTGCCAGCGGGCTTTTAACAAATTGAAAGCCCTTTTACGTCGGAACCTGTATTAGCCCACCCGAATGAGCTTAAGAAATTCATTGTCCAAGTTGACGCCTCAGACGTTGCTATGGGAGGGCGATCCTCCAAGAGGGGGAGGATGGTAAATTGCACCCCCTTGCCTATGTTTCCAGGAAATTTAACGATACTGAACGGAATTGGTCGGTGTGGGAAAAAGAAGCGGGATCGATCCGCTTAGCGTTGGCTACCTGGCGCCATTGGTTGGAGGGGGCGCGAGTCCCGTTCGAGGTCTGGACTGATCACAAAAACCTCGAGCTGCTTCGCTCCCCCCGTTCCTTGAATGCCAAACAGCTCCGCTGGGCTGATTTCTTCTCCAAGTT
Source organism: Gekko gecko (assembly GCA_029375565.1). Lineage (NCBI taxonomy): Eukaryota > Metazoa > Chordata > Lepidosauria > Squamata > Gekkonidae > Gekko > Gekko gecko. The sequence continues at coordinate 132,838,207 of JAPDNY010000008.1, read as the reverse complement.
TAGCTTTACACTGCACCACTTCCCGGGGACATCTAACTCGCTGGCCGATGCACTGTCACGCCTCCCTCAACACGACAGCAAGAGGGAGGAGATTCATGACTCGGTTTTCACTCCGTCCCAGTTGGGAGGGGCAGTAACCACTCGGAGGCAGGCCAAACAGTCCCCCCGTCACCAAACCCTCCTCCCAATGATTGGGCGGTAAAATTCTCGACAGCTCTGTCGGACGCGGATCGGGAGGAGGTGGAGGGGGAAGAAGGAATGTCCCAGGAGGCGCATGGCTGCTGGACTAAAAATAACAAACTCTTTGTCCCACGGTCCCTCAGGGGGAGGTGATGGGTTGGGCGCACGGATCAAAGCTGGCTGGACACACGGGGTTTGTAAAATCTCTCCAGCTCCTGCAGAGACAATTTTGGTGGCCGGGGCTGAGAAAAGACGTTTCACTCTTCACCTCAGCTTGTCAAACATGCTTGATGAGTAAACCTCGGCCCGGTAAACCCCCGGGTGCTCTGCAACCCCTCCCTACGCCAGCTCGGCCGTGGGAAGTGATCTCTATGGACTTTATTACGGACTTACCCCCTAGCGGGGGAAAAACTGTCATATGGGTGATCTTGGATCTATTTACCAAACAAGCTCATTTCGTTCCGTTTGCCACCATCCCCTCTGCCAAGAAACTAGCCTCTGCGTTCTTGCAACACGTAGTGAGGCTCCACACTTTACCTTCTAAGGTGATCTCAGATAGGGGGTTCAATTTGTTTCACGGTTCTGGAGCGAACTTATGTCACTGCTTGGGGTGGAGAGGGGGGTGAGTAGTGCATACCATCCAGAATCCGATGGGCAGACCGAACGTGTGAATCAGACTTTGGAACAATACTTGCGGTGTTTTTCCAACTTTCAGCAGGACGATTGGCATTCTCTTTTGCCTTTAGCTGAGTTCTGTTACAATAATACTCAGCACTCGTCGACAGGGATGTCCCCGTTTAAAGCGGTACATGGATACGACGCCCCGCCTCTGCCATTTTTGAATTCTCCCGACCTCCCGGCGGGAGACGCTGGAGACTGGTGCAAACACTTGCAGGCGGCGTGGGTCTCGTTAGCCAAGACTCTAGAGGAGGCTAAGAATGCTTACAAACTCCAGGCCGACAAGAAACGTAACCTTGCCTGGATCCCGAAGTGTGGAGAGTTTGCCTATTTGTCCACGCAACACTTGCGTCGCATTCAGCCGAGTCGCAAGCTCGGTTGGAAATATATCGGTCCCTTTGAGATTGTGAGAGTGATTAACAATGTAACTGTTGAACTTGCTTTGCCCAAATCTCTAAAGTCTGTTCATCCTGTTTTTCATGTAAGGCTTCTACGCCAGGCGCCTGAAGAGAACAAATGGCGACCGCAACGGCCGACCCCGCCTCCGCTGCTGGTGGGGGGGAACCTCACTACGAAGTATCGCAAATCTTGGACTCTAAGATCTCTCGCAATCGCTTGTTTTATCTGGTTGAATGGATTGACTTTGGGCCGGAGCAGAGGGAGTGGGTGCGGGCGGAAAATGTTCTGGCCCCCGGCTTATCCGGGCGTTTCACAAGTTGTACCCCCATAAACCAAAGGGGTAGGCTTATTTTCGAGGGGGCTGCATGTCAGGTAGCCCTGCCATGATGGATGGAGGGGTGGGGAGGATGGCTCTGGGCGCCTTAGTGGCGTGACAGGCGGGAGGTTGGAATCTGGGGAGTTGTTGATTTACGCTTAGGGTGTGAGAATGGAATGTAGCTCTGGTTACCCCTATCTTCCGCAGACTGGACATTCTGACCTTGAGGAGTCAAGCTGCGAGCTTTACTATCGCTTTCAAAGCTGCAGCTTTGCTGTGAATAATGGGGGCGTTGGGAACTTCATTAGCATAGTAACTTTCGATTCCCAATCGCATGTTATTCCTTGATTGGTAGAAGGGGGGGTCCCCATTCACCCCCTTCCCTGTATAACCGCTTGCTTTCTGTAACCAAGTCATTCTGAACAATGTACCTGCTTCAGTGACCCTTTCTATTGCAGCTTGATAATAAACGCTATCCTTGCTTGCATTACAAGGCCTGGTGTTTTGCTGACTAAGTTAGGACTCCTGACAGACTGGTGAAAAGTGGAAACACCGTCTAGAGAACTGCCTATTACAGATGATCCTCTTTGGTGGAAACATCCGCTTGCTCTTCTGGTTGGAAAAAGCTCTTGTCAGCTAGGTTATCAATAGAGTCACTCTCTCCCCTCATTCTTCTTCCAAATTCCCTTCTTTCACCTTGTGCAACTGCAAAAACAGACAGTAGGGTGCCAGAACAATTATAATTTTTAGATATTACTGCATGTCAGGTCTATTCTTTTGTGACTGGATTTGTTATATATATTATAGTCATTAAAGAGCAGAGGAAATAATGGTTCAACTTTTGATGAGTTTATATCTGAATGTCCATTCCTAGTGAGTGGGCTGAAGCCTCATTTCTTATAGAAGACAGATAATCATGGGAAGATGGAGGTATAGTCAGTGGGGAACTTTGGGCAGATCTAAGATGGTGCTTGGATTCTTCAGGGTCTTCTTCTGGCCTGAAGACTGCTTTGTCTTTATCATTTTAGGTTTCTCAATGTATGTTTTATACTGTTTTTGTGTCCTTGCTTGTTTTCAGTTACCTTGTTTAGTTTTTAATGGCTGTATGTCAATGGTTTCGTTTTATTGTTGAAATTGTAAGCTCCCCTAGCAGATTTTTGGAGTGCCAGCATACAAACGATTTATTTATTTATTTATTACTTTTGATTTGTGAAATGTCCAATCTGTGCACACACAAGGCTCTGGGGGATGTACAACAGTTAAAACAATGTTAATTTTTTAAAATTTAAAAAAATCTATACATCAATTACATAATCTCAGATGGTGTCCATAATTTTCTTCATACCCACTCCAGACCGTGTTGCTGTCTTGTGGGCAGGGCAAGGAGGGGGCCGAAGTGCAAAGACGGAGGGAAAGAATAAAAGGTGGCCAGCCATGATGGAACTGTTGCTGTCGTCAACTGAAAGCCTGGAGGAACAGCTCTACCTTATAGGCCCTGTGGAATTGGATTAAGTCCCACAAGGCCCTGGTGGTATTTGGCAGAGAGTTTCACCAGGTCAGCCCTGGCTCTGTTCAAGGACAGCTGGATATCTTTGGGCCAGGGATTACTAGTAGATTGTTCTCATCGGAGCATAATGTTTTCCTGGGGACATAACAGAGGAGGCAGTCCCGATTATATGAACATAAGAACATAAGAGAAGCCAATGTTGAATCAGGCCAATGGCCCATCTAGTCCAACGCTCTGTCACACAGCGGCCAAAATATACCAGGTGCCATCAGGAGGTCCAGCAGTGGGGCCAGGACACTAGAAGCCCTCCCACTACTGCACCCTCCAGCACCAAGAATAGAGTGCAGCACCTGCCCCAGACTGAGAGTTCCCATCTATACCCTGTGGCTAATAGCCACTGATGGACTTCTGCTCCACATGTTTATCTAATTCCCTCTTGAAACTGTCCATGCTTGTAGCTGCCACCACCTTCTGTGGCAGTGAATATGCAGGTCCCACATTGCTCAAGGCCTTGAAGGTTAATACCAAAACCTTGAACTTGACTCGGTATTCCACTGGGAGCCAGTGCAGCACTGGTTGTGTATGTGCCATCCATGGCATTCGCATCAGGACTCACGCCACCACATTCTGGACCAGCTGGACCTTCCAGGTCAGTCTCAATGGCAAACCAGCATACAGTGAGTTACAGTAATCCAGCCTGAAAGTTAACATTGCATGGATTGCCGTGGCTAGGTCAGGGCGGGGCAGAAAAGGGGCTAATTGCTGAGCTTGGCGTAGATGGAAAAACGCCAGTCTGGCAATATACGTGACCTGGGCCTCCATAGTTAAGGAGGCATCCAGGATCACACCCAAACTCCTGACGGATTGCGCTGGTGCTGGCGGCACCCCATCAAGAGTGGGAAGTCTATGCTCCAGTCCTGAAGCTCCCCCCTCCAGCCACAGAACCTCCATCTTTATTGGATTCAGTCTTAGTCTGCTCTTCTTTAACCATCCCACAGCAGCCTCCAAACCCTCAGCCAGATTATGTGGGGTGGCCGGTGTTCAGGCGGCTGTCCAGAAGCAGATATAGTTGGGTGTCATCAGTGCACTAGTGACACCCCAGCCCAAAACTCTACACCAGTTGGGCTCAGGGGTAAGACCTTGGTGGTATGGGGTAGCTCATAGGTAGTCTCTGTCTGAAGGCCCAGAATATTAGCACTAATATTCAGGAAGACATTGGCACCTGCTTGTGATCTCTCTGTAGAGCTTATATGCAACAGGGAAAAGATTCATCTGGCCTTGTGTTTCCTCCTTGACACAGCTGGGGACTGCTGTCTTTGATGTGACAAAATGCTACATTGAAACACTTTTCTTTTTTAAAAAACCCACACAGCCTTGTATCTAAAATTTGGAACATAAAACACAGACGTCTAATGTTTACTGCTAAAAGTAGAGGCGGGCCATACGGCTTTTCCAGTTGGTCTGTTCGTTGTGGACAAATCCTATGCTAGGTTCTAAATCTTTATTTTCTTGTAATCCATCATCAAAATTTATAGCATTGGGGATTTTGCAAACTGAATTTGAATAATGCACTTTTGAAAGGAAGTTTATGTCCCTTAAAATAATTCCTCTCAAAGTTATGCTGGATCAGTTCTTCCAGACATTAATACTTTCCCCAACCTGTGCAACGTGGGCATGTTATTTGCAGTGTGGGGGTTAAACTGCCATACATTCTAGAATGAAAGTCCTTCAGTTCATTGGCAGAGTCAGTTAATGGGCTCAGGAAATGACTGGGAACTCTTACTGCTGTATCAGGGTTGAAGCTAGAATGAAGTTTATGGACCTGATCAGTGCCTACATGAGTAACTGCTAGAAGCCTTATGTGACTTTCCAAGAAAAAGAAGGGTATTATGTAAAGTAAGTAAAGGTAAAGGTTCCCTTGCTCGAAAGCCAGTCGAATCCGACTCTAGGGTTGCGGTGCTCATCTCCGTTTCAAAGCCGAAGAGACAGCGCTGTCCGAAGACATTTCCGTGGTCATGTGGCCGGCATGACTAAACACCAAGGCGCACGGAACGCTGTTACCTTCCCACCAAAGTGGTACCTATTTATCTACTTGCAATTTCTTGCTTTCGAACTGCCAGGTTGGCAGGAGCTGGAACTAGAGACAGGAGCTCACCCCGTAAACCCAGCTAATAAGCTGTCGTCCCAATGCTACACAAATTAGCTAACATTTAGTGAGGCAGCTTCACATGTGCACATGGAGTTTCCCACGGTTGGCTGCAAAGGGGAAAGAGATATAAACAAATGGAGCATATTGATAAACAAATGGAGCATATTGATAAACATATGGAACAGAGGTCCATCAGTGGCTATTAGCCACAAGGTATAGCTAGAACACTATGTCTGGGGCAGCAATGCTCTGTATTCTTTGTGCTTGGGGGGGCAACAGTGGGAGGGCTTCTGGAGTTCCAGCCCCGCTGGTGGACCTCCTGATGGCACCTGGTTTTTGACCACTGTGTGACACAGAGTATTGGACTGAATGGGCCACTGGCCTGATCCAACATGGCTTCTCTTATGTTCTTAGGTGTTCTTAGGTAATGGAGCTTCATGCCCATGTGGGGTTTCCATTGATTTTAATTGAACTTCATTCAGTGCATTGTGGTTGAGACTGAGTTTGACTGCATCATGGTAAAATGTGAACAAGCACTCTAGGCATCATACATGAATTTTGTTTGCCACGTAACAAAATTAATGAGTGTAACTAAATGGATAGGCATGAGCAGCATGTTAATATCAGAGGAAATGAGACCCATGCCAGATTTCCAAACAAACATTTCATCTATATTCCCATTGACAACCACGGGAGCCCAATCCAAACATCATATAAGAACAAATCATATGACTTGCCCAGGTCCAATAACCCCTAGGGTGACCAAGGGTATGAGAATTATATTCCCCTAGGCCTACCTCTTAGGAGCCCTGTTTAACAGAACTATTAACTTGATAGATATCTTTTCCCCTCTAGAAATTTAGAGTACTCAAAAAAGAGATCTTGAACTTAAGGTGGAAGGCTTAATGAAAAAAAAGCCAGTAAAAGTGTGTAGTGGTGGTAAAAAAGGATTAGAAACAGGGCTCTTTTTTTAGCAGGAACTTTTTTGCATATTAGGTGACACACCCCTAATGTAGCCAATCCTCCAAGAGCTTACAGAGTTCTTCTTACAGGGTCTACTGTAAGCTCTTGGAGGATTGGTTACATTAGGGGTGTGTCATCTAATACGCAGAGGAGTTCCTGCTACAAAAAAAACCCTGATTAAAAATATTGTAGTTTCATAATGCCTACACAAAAACTTACATTGTGGCCACATCCGGAGTATCGTGTGCAGTTTGGGCTGACCCAAGTTGAGAAGTGAACCATAGAAATGGAAAAGATGCAGAAGAGGTCAATCAAGCTGAGTGAAAGATCAGAGCACCTACCCTACAAAGAAAAGGCTAACGAGACAACAGAGGAAGGACAGGACTGAGGTTTACAAATGATGCTTGGCATGGAGAAAGTGGATAGAGAGAAACTATTCTCTTGCAGTGCTAGAACTTGGGGTCATCCAATTAAGTTGATTGGCGGGAGGTTCAGGGGAGGCAGCAGAAAAGACATCTTCAAAGAAAACTTAATTAACGTATCACATATGCTATCACAAGATAGGATGATGGACATTGTCTCCGATCGCTTCAAAAGAGGATTAGGCAAATTCGTAGAGGGTAGGAATGGCAATTATCCACAAGAGTTAACGAGGCTGCCATGTTCAATGGCAGTGCACCTCTGATGAACAGATACTGAGAACAGGTCTGATGGTGTTTCCACAGATATGAGGCACCAAGGGCCTGAAGGGCTTTGTATGCAATAGTCTGTACCCGAAACTGAGCCTAGTAACTAACGAGCTGCCAATCGAGCATCTGCAGAATGGGAGTAATATGCATGCTCCATCTAGCCTGCAATAACAGCTGAGCCAAAGCGTTTTGCACTAACTGGAGCAGCCCTGTAGCCAGGATTTTGTGGCTTGTGGGGCAAATTCTTTTTCTTGTGAGGCTGGTGGGGCTAACATTATTTTTCCATAATGAAGCGGGGCGTGGCATGTGCCCCTCCCTTTCCCCTCCTGCAAGATTTAAAGGGCCCTTCCACTGGTGGGCGGGGAGCGCTTGGCCCGCTGATCAGCTGGAGGGCCCTTTAAGTCTTGCCGGAGGGATGGAGAGGGGTGTGCTCCACCCCCCCGCTTCTTCTCAAAAGTATTTAAAAGATCCCTTTAAATGCTTTTGAGAAGAAGCAAGGAGCATTTAATAAGTGGTGGCCCTTTAAGGAAGGGAGCAGAGCCCCCTAGAGCCCCACTGTCACTATGGGCCAGAACCTGAGTTTCTGAGCTGATTTTAAGGGGAGACATACAGTGCAGCACAGTAATCTAGTCTCAATGTTACCCAGTTTAGTGTAGAGCCAGTTTAGTGTAGTGGTTAAGTGTGCGGACTCTAATCTGGGAGAACTGGGTTTGATTCCCCACTCCTCCACTTGCACCTGGCTGGATGACTTTAGGCAAACCATAGTTCTGGCACAGCTGTTCTTGAAAAAGAGCAGTTTCTGTCAGAGCTCCCTCAGCCCCACCTACCTCACAGGGTGTCTGTTGTGGGGAGGGGAAGGGAAAGGAGTTTGTAAGCCGCTCTGAGATGCCTTTGGGTAGTGAAGGGCAGGGTATAAATCCAATCTCCTCCTCCTCCTCCTCCTCCTCCTCCTCCTCCTTCTTCTTCTTCCCTGGTGGGGATCTCGGTTGCCAGACCAGCCATTTTAAGGTAAGGAGCCATCTTACAGTTCAAGCTGTGTTTGATGAAAGAATTTTTTGCAACTGCATTAACTTTCTTCTCCAGTGATTGTGTTGGATCCAGTATAACCCTGAGACTCTTCAGGGAGTCAGCAAGGGTCAGGTGAACTCCATCAAAAGTGGGGAGCACAAGATATCTCACCTACCCAACTAGCATTAAGTCAGTCTTTCCAGAGTTTACTCTTAGCCAATTAACCATAGCAACCAGGTGGTGATTTGTCCTTAGGGCTTTACATAAAGATTGAATAGTATGGGGAATAGAACTGTGCCCCGTGGAATCCCGCAGGATAGGTCCCACACTGATGATTACTGGATTTGAATAGATCAAGATGGGTAGCTGTCGGTCTGTAGCAGTAGAAAAGCGTGAGAGTCCAGTAGCACCTTAAAGCCTAACAATATTTGCGGCAGGGCATATGCTGAGCAGTGACTCACAAAAGCTTATACCCTGTCGCAAATGTTGTTAGTCTCTAAAGTGCTACTGGATTCTTGCTCTTTTCTACTGGTTTTGAATAGTCATTCTTTCAGTCTGATCTGTGATCTTGGAACCAGTTCAATGCACATCATCTGATGCCTCCTTCTGCCTCCAAGCATCTCAACAAGATGGCCTGGTTTACCGTATCAAAGGCTGCAGATAAAGCCAATAAGAGCTACAAAGAGGCATGGCCTTTGTCTACACTCAAACGGAGGTAACCCTCTAAAGTTAGTAAAGCCATCTCTGTCCCATATCCTGGCCTGAAGCTGGACTGAAAAGGGCCCAGAAGACTTGGGAGTTGGTCTGTTACTACTTTGTGAACACAAATAACATCAAGGGGAAGGAGGCTGCCCATTAGTGCTGAACTAAGTAATGGAATAAAATATAATAATCTTTAAAGGGATCTCGAAGTGTTTCATATAATACATCACCTGCCTCAAAGCAATTGGGGCTGGAGGTCATTATGGTGCTTTTCATTTTTTAAAAAAATGGAAGCAAGTTTCACTGGTTTCAGTGGGATTCCCTTTTAAGTAAGCTCTGTCAGCATTGCAGGGTTTGGCTTCGAAGCCAATTAAGAGGGTCACCAGATCAGTAGGATGGTCAGCTGGCCGCTGAGAGGAAGACTGGGGTGGGTTGGAGCTCAGCTGAGTTGAACGACTGCAACAATGAGACAGAGGCGAGTGGCCCCTGTGCCACTGTCATTGCCACTGAGGCTCAGCATGGCGTGGCCCTGTCTACCAGTAGCCCTCCAAGGCATTGGCCTACTGGGAATATTCTGGGCAAGTTACATGGCCGGCCTTCTCTTGATGACAAAGACCCAGACTTGAAAAATTAAGTTGGCCCTTCCTCAGATCTCTCCCCATTGCCCTCCTATTACTGACTATCTGGCTATCCATTTATTTCTCATTGGTATGAAATTTAAGGGGCCACCAACCTCTTTGTTGTAATATGTTTTCAGTGTGAGATATAGGAATAAAATATTTGAGGTTATGTAGATTTTGAAATTACTTTGCATTTTAAAAACTAGATTATCGTCCTCTATCTGCTCCCGTTTGTTACGGTAAATCCTGGACACGTTGGTTTATGCATGACCGACTTTCTGGAACTTTATCAAGGATTTCCTGAAACTTGCAGATAAATTACATTGCATCTGCTGTCCTTATTAATTAATCTGCTGTCAGATAATTAATTAATGCAGTCCAGAGCTTGAGCCGTTTTCAGATGTATGCTTACCTGTGCATACAAAGATGAAATTACAAAAGTAACTCAGTTTGCCAAATAGTTCAAAGAGCTAGGCGATACATGTTTCAGGGGTAGGGACATAAAACTGGCATTCCATGTGTATTAGATAAGCATCAATTTTTGTCTTAAAACCAGTAGGTGAAATTCTGCTCTGAAAACCCAGGCCATCAAGTTCCTTGTGTTCGTATTTGGACCACTACTTCTTTCTACCTGCAATATTAACCATACTGAAGTTCTTCAGATGCATACACATAGACTGCAAACATAGTTGCCATTCTTCATCTATTACAAAAACCTCACAATCTACTATGAATGACAAAACTCCACCCTGTGGTCCATAGTAAGTGGAACAGATATGTCTGAGAGACGAGTATGAGGGCCTGTGTGATGTATTATATTTATATTATACAATACCTTTGCTTCCCCCCCTGCATGTAGATAATTGTTCATGGTTGCAGTTCGGTGTAGTGGTTAAGTGCGGGAACTCTAATCTGGGAGAACTGGGTCTGATTCCCCACTCCTCCACTCATAGCTGCTGGATGACCTTGGGCAAGCCATAGTTCTGTCAGAGGTGTTCTCTCAAGGGCAGTTCTGTCAAGAGCTTTCTCAGCCCCGCCTACCTCACAGGGTGTCTGTTGTGGGGAGGAGGGAAAGGAGTTTGTAAGCCTCTCTGGGACTCCAAGTGAAGGGCGGGGTATAAATCCAATCTCCTTTTCTTCTCCTTCTCCTCCTCCTTCATGGATTGCAAAGCCTATGATGCAGGGCAACCACACAGACAACAAAATGCACTCTGTGGTCCAATAATAAGTGGAACAGATATGTCTGAGAGTATGAGGGCCTGTATGATTATATTTCTAGTACACAATATATTATACAATACCTTTGTGTGTCCCCCACCCCCCACCCCCCGCATGTAGTTATTGTTCATGGTTGCAATACATGGATTGCAAAGCCTGTGATGCAGAGAGAAAGATATGGTCTGCAGTCAGAAGCAGATGTAATCTGTAAAAACTGTAGGGTTATGTATATCTGACTCCTTCCCTCCTGGTTTTGGCACATGTTGAGTGGTAGCTTGGGCTCCCAGTTATGGATTCGTCAAATTCAGCACCGAGTCTGCCTCCATCCCTCGATTTAAACACACACACACACACCCAAAAATATGTGGCCGTGATCCAAAACACTGAGCATGAGAAGAGCAATTATGCTGTCTTCAGATTCCAACTAGGGCACAGAAAGGAAACAAGTCTACGTGTGGATCAAAAACTCATAAAGGAATTGGTAAAATGAGCAGAAAATTACACATGCCAACTACTCATCAAAACATGACAGAGCTCCAGAAAATATATTATCTGCTTTCATCACTAGGTATAGAAAGCAAGTGTCCTTTAATCAAGGTCTGATCGTCATCCAAGAGGCCACTAAATAGCAACAGCCAATTCATAGATTTAACCAAAAAACACACACACACAAACACAAAAACCGACCACATGCAACTGCCTACTTCATGAGTCATTAGTCATCTTGAAATGTCAGGGTGTGCCAGCAAAAATAATTAACATCATTAAGGCTTTATAAGTAAGTGCAGTGTACAAACTCAAAAACGAAATGGGTGAATGATTCAGCGTAGACTCCATTGGCAGCGATGCCTCAGTTGGCCTTCTTTGAGCTTTCCGTTTGATAATGCTCTGAGATGAAACTCATTTCAAGGATGTTCCTGATGGGTCTGTGGGATGCTCAAGCGATGTGTTTGGACCACAGAAACCTACAGTCTATAACCACAGTCGTAGGCGACTTACACTTATCCTTTGTTGTGCGATAAACACAATTGCAACACTGGTGATGTTTATTATTACTGAGAGTGAAAACAGAAAAAGTGGTAACCTTCCAGGTACACAGGGAAAAGTTATTGATCATATGTATTGCCATGTAGATAGTTCCCATTATTCCTTGGTATTTACATTTGTGTTACCATACTTTATTGTTTTCCACTGTTAACTTACATACATTTTCCCATTAAATACCTTTGAGTCACATTTACCATGTTTTATCTATCCATATATATAGGCGTTCCCATCTTTCCAAAAAAACTTTATCATCCTTCCCTTGCAAAATTATACTTAATTTATCAGGTTTGGCTATCTCCAATAATTTACATCCCATCTCTTTCTTTGTGGGTACTTGTTCCTGTTTCCAGCACTTGGCCAATAAAATCCTAGCTGTAGTTAATATACATATTAACATATATCTATCATTTTTTTATATTCCTCCGGAATTAAATTTAACAGGGCTATTTCAGGTGTTAATATTAGATCCATGTTCATCATATCTCGTATTGTTCTCTGGACCATCTTCCAATACTTATTGACTTTCCCACAACGCCACCACATATGGAAGAAGGTCCTAACATTCACTTTACATTTCCAACAGTTCTTGGAAACTGATGGGTGATATTTAGCAATTTTATTCGGTGACCAATACCACCTTGGTATTTACATTTGAATAAATATCAGGTAACAATGCTGGGTGGGGAAAGTCACACTCTTGAGACCCTGTAAAGCTGCTGCCAATCAGAGTCAAAAACGCTGGGCTGATTTGGGATGAGAGCTGCTGGTTAAAAATGCTGCCGAGTTGCACCTGACTTACAGTGACCCTGCCAGTTTTTCGAAGCAAGAGATGAACACAGGTGGTTTGCCGTTTCCTGCCTCTGGACAGCAACTCTTGACTCCCACCCAAGTACTAACCAAGACCAACCCTGCTTAGCTTTTCAGATCTGACGAGGTCCGGCTAGCCTGTGCCATCCAAGTCATGGTACTAACTAAGTGTTGCCAAGTTGTATCCGGCTCAAGGCAACCCCTCATGGGGTTTTCACGTCAAGAGGTGGACAGAGGTGGTTTGCCATTGCCTGCCTCTGCACAACAATCCTAGACTTCCTTGGTGGTCTTCCATCCCGGTACTGATTATAGCTGACCCTGCTTAGCTTCTGACCTTCATCAAGCTCGGAGTAGTTTGGACTACACAGGCTATGAGAGGCAGCTGTAAAAGGGAATGTTGTTGCCATTGCCTCATCTAGCATAGCCATGACTCTAGGATCAACTTCCATAAGATCAGAATGCTGCTTTCATTCCTCACAGTATTTTTTTTCTTTTAGTATCACAACAGTCAGTTGAACCTTGAAACGTCTTTCACCTCTGAACGAGCAATCTCCTCGTAGCTTCAAATTATAAAATTCTGCTAGTCTGGATTTTGGCATGGGTGTGATGGACTCTGGAGGTCACGTATCCTGGAGTTCCAGAAAATATATTACTGAGTGCGAAATGTGCCCTGTTCTTCCTGTTAGACCTTTTGGTGGCCTTCACCACTGCAGATCATGTTTATGATTGCTTCCAACATCGCCTGGCGGTCCCTGGCCCTAAGGAGGCCAGGTTGGTGGCCACCAGGGCTAGGTCCTTCTCAGTGGCGGCTCCTACCTGGTGGAATGAGCTCCCAGAGGAGATCAGGGCCCTGCGGGACCTCTCGCAGTTCCGCATGGCCTGCAAGACGGAGCTCTTCCGCCAGGCCTTTGAGTAGGAGCCGCAACTCCCCCTCTGCCACCAATTCTACTACCTTATGTGGTGGAGGGAGGGGACAGCCAACTGAGATCTATTGGGTCCCGCTGTGACCAACACCAGCACCATTGTGATCAATACCACCTGCTGCCATGGATTGAGGTGACTGATGATTGTTGAGCACTTTATGATTTTACCTTTTGGAATGTTTTAGTGGTTTCATGTGTTTTAAGTTGTTTGTTTTGGCACTTGGCTGCCTCACTGTGAGCCGCCCTGAGCCCGTTCGCGGGAAGGGCGGGATAAAAATGGAATAAACTAACTAACTAACTAACTAACTACTTGCCTGTGTAACTCGGTGGGTATTTTCAGGAGCATTCAGGGTCAAAGGGGAAGGAAAGACAGCATGACTGAAGCAGTGATGCATTTGTAGGCTGAATGAAGGGGCCAGTAGGGTGTGTAAGAGAGTGGTGTGCGTGTGTGTGTTTGTTTGTGGTCCATTTGTCCAAATGCCTGTGAATGAATATATGAATGAATAGGTGGATGAATGAATGTCAGAAGGTTTTGATCCAGTGTTGCAGTGGGAGAAAATCCTCTAGTTTAGCAGAACTCCATTAGTTTTGTGCATTTCATCGTAAAATGACTTAATTCAGCTTGTAAACCAACAAAGCCAGCCCAACGCATGGTCAGAGCAAAGACTAGGGCCGGGGTCACCAAACTTTTCTTTAATGAGAGCTAGAGTAACAAAAAAAAAAAAATCTCAAGCTACTTCTGCTCCCGTCATGTTACCAAGTTTTGTTCTGTCATAGAAACAGAACGTGGGCTAAAAAGAGAGCACCAGAAATGAAGCTATCAGCTAAACAGCACAGAGAAAAATCATGTGGAAAAAAATCCTACAGCAGACATTTTGGCCATTTTTCCTGGGTCTTTCAGGGGGCGCATGAGCTACTCTGCAACTGGTCGCTCATGAACTACCTGGTGGAGACCCCTGCATTAGGGATTGGTAATTGCCCTTACTGGTGCCTGCTGCTTGGACTGGTGTCCCCATGGTACTTGGCTGGTAGACTGCGCTTGGCTTGGTAGGATGCGTATATAATAATAATGATTGTGTGCCATCAAGTTGCTCTGGAGCAAATCAAGCCTGAACTCTCCCTATAAGCTAAAATGACTAAATGGAGGCTTATGGTACTTTGGTCACATTAGGAGAAGACCATAGTCCCCGGAAAAGACCCTAATGCTAGGAAAAGTGGAAGGCAGAAGAAAAAGTGGAAGACCACAACAGGAGATGGACGGACTTAGTCATGGAAGCCACAGCCCTCAAGTTTGTAAGACCTGAGCAAGGCTGTTAATGATAACACATTTTGGAAGTCAATAATGTCAGGAAGGGGGGTTCCCCCTTCCTGACTCCATCGAAGGAACCCCAAAGCAGTGTGAGTGTTTCTCGAATGCCCAGGAGTCCTCCTCGACTGGCCCTTCCAAGGCAGGCCAGCAGGGAAAGGAGGAGGAAAGGGACGGCCCACTGGCTGGGCTTCTCGGCAGGGCCCTGACCACTGGAGCGAGCCCCCGGCTGGTGAAACCCAACCCCTTGGTTAGATTCCTTTAAGGCATGAGTGGTGGGGCACTCAGGTGGAGAGTCTGCAGAAATAAAAGAGACACAGGTGGAAGCCAGGGAGGATTGGTTGGATTCTCAGAAATAGGGACGGAGAAGAGGGAGACACGGGGCTACTGCCCTCATCCACTCGAGCCCGCCCTCCGAGACCACCATTGCAATAATTTGGAGGGCTTCTAGTGTCCTGGCCCCACTGCTGGACCTCCTGATGGCACCTGGTATATTTTGGCCGCTGTGTGGCACAGAGTGTTGGACTAGATGGGCCATTGGCCTGATTCAACATTGGCTTCTCTCATGTTCTTATGTTCACCATCAACCACAGAATGAAGTTACTCTGCCGACAATATCTGAGGTGAAGGCGACCCCTGGATGAAGGTGCTGACTGCCGTCCTGGCCGCTCCCCACGGTCCACCCGGACCCCAGCGGCAACCAGAGGCTGACAATAATTCGTAAGGTCACCATTAAGTCAGAAGCCACTTGATGGCACTTAACCCACACACATGGGGGCACAACTGACTCATGGTGACCCCAGGACCGTGGGGTTTTCAGAGCAAGAGAAGAGTGGAGGTGGTTTGGCAGTCTGGTGTAGTGGTTAAGCGTACGGACTCTAATCTGGGAGAACCGGGTTTGATTCCCCACTCATCCACTTGCAGCTACTGGATGACCTTGGGTAAGCCATAGTTCTGGCACAGCTGTTCTTGAAAAAGAGCAGTTTCTTTCAGAGGTCTCTCAGCCCCACCTACCTCACAGGGTGTCTGTTGTGGGGAGGGGAAGGGAAAGGAGTTTGTAAGCCGCTCTGAGACTCCTTTGGGTAGTAAAGGGTAGAGTATAAATCCAATCTCCTCCTCCTCCTCTCCCTGCATAGCAATCCCAGCCTTCCTTGATGCTCTCCGATCCAAGTACTGACTGCTGCCAGCCCTGCTTAGTTTCCAAACCCTAACAAGACCAGCCTAGTCAGGGCTATGCAGTCTAGCATACAAGAACCTATCATGTTTCTGGAGTAATTTTATAAAAATTGCTGAGCAGTTGGGTTAGAACAGATAAAAGGAAGTCCTTCTTCACCCAAAGAGTGAATAACATACAGAATTCACTGCCACAGGAGGTGGTGGTGGCTAGAAGTACAGACAGCTTCAAGAGGGAGTTGGGTAAACTTATGGAGCAGAGGTCCATCAGTGGCTATTAGCCACAAGGTATAGATAGGAACAGTCTGGGGCAAGTGATGACCTGTATTCTTGGTGCTGGGGTGGGGGCAATGGTGGGAGGGCTTCTAGTGTCCTGGCCCCACTGGTGGACCTCCTGATGGCACCTAGTATTTTTGGCCATTGTGCGACAGAGTGTTGGACTGGATGGGCCATTGGCCTGATCCAACATTGGCTTCTCTTATGTTTGTATGTTCTTAAATTATTGCAATAAAATCAACTTATATCCCCCTATCTAATTGTTTTTTCCCTCTCATTGCATGGATCCTAGGATCACCTGTGAAGCCTCCAGTTCTCCCAGCCCACCTTCTTGCTATGATTATAACTCCGGAACATACATTACATTGATGCAATATCGGCAATTAGCTAATGCGTTCTGGAAGAGGTTGTGGTCCCTTGAAACCCGTAACGAAAGTACTAGTTAACCTTCCATTTCAGTTAAATACCCCAAATTGACCAGTACGAACAATAAGCGATTAACAGGCTCCACCGACCCGCCCACCCCAGCCTTATTCATCTTCAACAAAAGATGACTAACAGGAGGCCCAGGAAAATCTCAGTGATCCGTTCAGAGGGAGGTGGGTGGGATTTCCTTCCCAACCACACAGAGGAATGTCTGACAGCTCCTGCTGTTGGGAGCTATTCGTATCAATTTGTCACGGAGAAGAGCAAAAGGCACGCAGTTCAGAGGCAGAGGCAGAGTGACAAAATTCTCCAGGCAGAGAGGAAAAGACTACTTTAAATTTATCTTTTCCTCCAGCTCATGAAGGCCGACAGGCGACAGCCATTTTGTTTACGATATGGATTCCTGTCCCCTCAAGGATTCAAAATCTAATTTTTGATGATGGGCAGTAGAACAGAGTGGCAGAACACATGGTTTGCAGGCAACAAAGCCCAGTATTCCATTCTGCCATCTCTAAGGATACTGGTAGACAGGGCATTTTGGGGGGGGGACTCTCAAGAGGGAAATGTGCTGGAACTCTCAAGAGGGAAATGAAGTTTTCAGTCTGTATACTGAAAACTCGTGAACTTTTAAACATTTTTGAAAAGAATTTTGTTGAAGAGGCTCCGGAACTCTGCTCTGGCATGTTCGCCCCGAAAAAAAGCCCTGCTGGTATGAGATCTGAGCAAGACCTTTGTCCAAAAACTGTTGCCTGTCAGAAAAGTTCATGGCTAGGTAGACCAGAGTTGTTCTCAACTAAGGTTTGTACTGTCTTTGATTCAGAGGGGGAAAGGGCTGTAGGTTGCCAGGTCTTCCATGGCTACCAGTGGGGGATGAAGGGATAGGGTTGGCAGATTCAGGTTGGGAAACTCCTGGAGATTTGGGGATGGAGCCTGGGGAAGACAGGGACCCCAGTGGGGGGTATTATGCCACAGAGTCCACCCTCCAAAGCATCCATTTTCTCCAGGGGAACTGATCTCTGTAGTCTGGAGATGAGCTGTACATCCGGGGATCCCCAGGTCCCACCTGGAGGCTGGCATCCGTAAAAGGCTGGATGGTTGAGGTTGCCAGATCCTGGTTGGGAAGTTCCTGGAGATTTGGGGGTGGAACCTGGGGAGGGCAGGGTTTAGGGAGAGGAGGGACCGCAATGGGGCATAATGCCATGGAGCCCACCCCCCAAAGCAGCCATTTTCTCTGGGAGAACTGATCTCAGTCGTCTGGAGATCCGTTGTAATTCTGAGAGATCTCCTGGCCCCACCTGGAGGTTAGCAATCCTAAAGTGACAATTTATACATATATGGATGCACTTCATGCCTGGTGTGACACACTGACATTTTATAGTCAGCTCCATTTGAAATGATTGTACTGTGAATTAGGGTGCTGGGGGTCAAGTCAGTGGTTTTCGGGCTTTCGAGACTCCGGTAATTTCTGCTGTAATGGCTGTGAGGGTGGAGCTATTTTCAGCCAGACACATTATGCAGCAATTAAATAACGTCAAGCTTTTATGGAGCCCATGTTATACCCTTATTATTTATAAAAGCACCTCTAATATTCTAGGCATTTCGTACAGGAATAAAATCAACCTGGTTCCTGCCCTTGTGCTGAAATAATCTTTACTAATCATTAAAAATGTTTTATTCCCAGCATGCCCTATTCCTACTGCTTTGGCCAATTGCGGTATAAAAATATACATCTGCAATATCTTTATGGAGACATAAGAACATAAGAGAAGCCAATGTTGGATCAGGCCAATGGCCCATCTAGTCCAACACTCTGTCACACAGTGGCCAAAAATACCAGGTACTATCAGGAGGTCCAGCAGTGGGGCCAGGACACTAGAAGCCCTCCCACTGCTGCCCCCCCCACCCAGCACCAAGAATAAAATGGGTATCACCCATTTTAGCCTCTCAAAAGGGACACACTGTCAGTGACCCACCACAATAAGTGCAGCCCATTAGCTGTATAAATGGCAGCCCAACAGCTGACCAGGTGTGCAAAAGCGTTGGAGATATCAGGTACCAGGAGACAGGGATGAGGCTGACTTTCAAAAGCAGTTTGAGTGGTTCCATTTCCTTTCCCCGTTGTGAGAAATTATCCCATGAATGGGTGTCTGTTAGGCAAGCTGAGAATATCACAGAGAATATGCTCACCAGGCCAGCACAGAAGAAGAAGAAGAGGAAGGGGAAGAGGAAGAGGAAGAGGAGGAGGATGATGATGATGAGGAGGAGGAGGAGGAAGAGATTGGATTTATACCACACCCTTCACTACCCAAGGAAATCTCAAAGCGGCTTACAAAATCCTTTCCCTTCCCCTCCCCACAACAGACACCCTGTGAGGTAGGTGGGGCTGAGAGAGCTCTGACAGGAACTGTTCTTTTTCAAGAATAGCTCTGACAGAACTATGGCTTGCCCAAGGTAATTCAGCAGGTACAAGTGGAGGAGTGGGGAATCAAATCCGGTTCTCCCAGATTAGAGTCTACGCACTTAACCACTACACCAAATGGGCTTGTTCAAGGCCGACAGTTCCCCACTGTGGTCCCTGTAGAATCCCATGGTGCCTGCAAACACCTTTTAGAAAGTGCGTGGGGTGCAGGTGGGACATTCACTCAGCCAGGCTTCTGATTGTACACTGGAGATCTGATGGGTTGTGCCAGATTTTTAAAAGTTGCTTCGGCAGCACCTGCTGCCCTAGCACAAGGATCTTCACTGTATAACTGGAAATAAGCTGTGTGTATACAAGGAAAATTTAAAACATGTTCCTTTTGGATGACATCCCGTTGAAACGAACTTCTGCCTGAAATCTTGAAGAGTTACTATTAGAGTTATATATGCCCTCACTCCTCGGGATTTTGTGATTGGCTTTGCCTCTTGTGGCAGCCATTTTGGTAGCTGCACCACCTGCCCCCCATCGAGCATCAGAATTCCAAAGGTGCTTGTAAGTTCAAAAAAAGTTGGGGACCCCTGGATTGCATTCAAGGTAGACTCCTAATTGTATTGACTTAATCTTCCCTGTTGAAGTTCATCATGAGCATAGTTCTGGGTCAAGCAGCTATGCATCTGCCCAGTAGACAGTTCAGTGTTGCAAGTTGTGGCTGTTTTTGCCCAGTCCAAGAACTAAATCATCCTTTTTTCTTTTTTACCAAAGAAGAGGCAGTAGGGCCCTTGTTTTTAGGGTCATTAAATTGACTGACTTGTATAAAGCACAGAAACATTGATGTTTGCTCCTGCTTTATACATGTGCAATAAGATGCATCTTTTAAATGACAAGCATTAGGGTTGCTAACACCAGCTTGATGAAAGTCCTGGAGATTTGGCGGGGTGGAGCCTGGGAAGGGAGAAGTTTGAGGAGGAAGGTAGCTCAGCAGAGATGTCATAGAACCCCCCCTTCAAAAGACCCATTTTCTCCAGATAAACTGATCTCTGTAGTCAGGAGATCAGCTGATACTCCAGTAGATCCCCAGGTTCCACCCAGATGTTGGCAACTCTACTGGATTTTTACCAGTGAGCACTTTTCCAGTTGACTATAATGTCTCCTGGTAAATAAAATGTATCTGCAAAGTCTGTGGGTGACAACTGAAAACTAAAGAGAGGACAGAAAATCTCAAGCTGACTGCAAAGTGTTTTCCTTTAAAATCAAGCACTTCCAAAATGCTGAATCCCTTCTTTTCAGGAAGCTTCAAGCCTTTTCCAAAATGCCTGAAAAATCTGCAATCAGGGTCAGGGGATAATCTCTCCTAAGAGTTAACACCTTTTGAGAAACATCAGCAGACAATTCTGTGTTATCCACATAATAAAAGAAAAGAGAAAATAGAAGGGAAGAAGACTCCCTATTTAGCAGAAAGGAGTTGTTGACATGTATCCTATCACTCCACTGAGAAACATTTGAAGCCTCCCCTAGCCTAAGAAGCCTTTTCTCCATTTAAATGGCTCCTCCTCTAATGGAAGAGTCGGAGGAAGGCTCTTCTGGTTGTAAGAACTTCCTGTAGCCTAAGTTTGTATGCATGCCATTGGATTCAACCCATTAGATTCAAGCCATTGGATTGAATTTATGGGATTCACCATGCCTAACCTTCTCTGGCCATGAGGATAAAAAAAAATACACCCTTGTTTCTTAATTAATCCCACCCCCAACTTGCAACATGGCTTTCACTTGTTTGATTCCAATTTAGTCCAAAGTCCATGGTTTCCATTAGGCCAATAGTTGTACCAGATAACAGGAGCTGTTGTGATGCGTTTGTGGAGTTCAAGTTTTAACTTGAACCTTGCAGTTTCATGTAGCCTGAAATCTGTTACAGATATTAACCTGCCTGGTCAAATTTCATAGTAAATCCATCAAACGCTTCTGGCCCTGAAAGAGAAGAAGGTGGAACTTTATCATTCTGGCTTCCCTTCCCCCTCCCACCCCATCAATTCGAGTTTGTTTAAGCTGCAAAAGAATCTGTGAAAAGGTATGGACAGCTTTAGGAAGAGTGTCTTTTCCTGCCTGTTATCCTTACCATAGGTTTTCAGCTTCTGTGGCTAATAGTCATTGGTAGATAATCTTCCATGCATTTGTTTAATCCTTCTCAAAAGTCATCAACAGGTTAAAAATAAACATAATTCTGAAGTTGGAAAGGGCCTTTAAATCCTATAATCTATCCACTCCCCAACGTGCAGGAAATCCAAACTATACCATCCAGAGAGATAAATGCCCACCCTCTACTTGATAGGGCTGCCAAGTCTGTGTTGGAAAATACCTGGAAACTTTGGGGGTGGAGCCAGGAGAGGGTGTGGTTTGGGGAGGGGAGGGACCTCAGCATGGTACAATGCCATAGAGCCCACTCTCCAAAGCAGCCATTTCCTCCGCGGGAGCTGATCTCTGTCGGTTGGGGATCAGTGGTAAAAGTGGGAACCTGGAGGCTGGCAACCCTACCACTTGATGACCTCCAGCAAGAGAAAGGCCACCTCTGTGGTAATTGATTCCATTATCAAATTCCTCTTCCAATTAAGAAGCT
Organism: Gekko gecko; assembly: GCA_029375565.1. Classification (NCBI taxonomy): domain Eukaryota; kingdom Metazoa; phylum Chordata; class Lepidosauria; order Squamata; family Gekkonidae; genus Gekko; species Gekko gecko. The sequence goes on along the minus strand of JAPDNY010000008.1, from coordinate 132,816,790 downwards.
TCTTTTAATGCTCAGCTAAAATCTATCCTCCTGTAACTGAGTCCATGACAGGACAGCTAGCCATGTAAGGCAATGGAGTCCCCACCTCCATAAATCTTTGGAATAATAATAGTAGTAGTAGTAGTAGTGAGCTGTCACGTCACAATGGACTCATGGCAACCCCAAGATCATGGAGGTTTTGAGGCGATGAGGAGAGGCAGTTCACCATAGCCTTCCTCTGCATAGCAAGCCCGGTCTTCTTTGGTGATCTCCCATCCAGGTATTAATCATGGCAGACCCTGCTTAGCATCCAAGCACTGACAAGATTGGACTAGGCTGAGCTAAGGTCAGCATGGTTCTAAAAGGTGCCATCAAGTTGCAGCCAACTTACAGTGCTCATGTAGGGTTTTCAAGGAAAGAGCTGAGCAGAAGTGGTTTGCCATTCCCTTCTTCTGAGTAGCAACCCTAGTCTTTCTTGATGGTCTCCCATCAAAGTAATGCTATGCTTAGCTTCTAAGCTCTGGTGAGAATGGGCTAGGCTGGGCTATCAGGCCGCTGAAATTCTGATAGACCGTCCTGCATGTTTTCAAAAATAATTTTGTAGAAACGAAGCTAACACCCATTTTTAAGGGGTGTGTGTGATTTGCTCCATTGCTGAGATTTTGTACCATATATTTCTTCAGCTAAGAGCTCCAAGCATTTTACAACAACGATTTCAACAACTAAAACAGGTGCATCAACTATATCAACTGAAATAAATACACAAGTAATATAATAAATACCTAATAATATAGAATCATATAAAGTAATACAAATACATAAAACCGATCTAATCCACTCCCTAAAACTGTAGAAGTCCCTGCAAGTAACATCAAAACAAGTCAAGTATACGTCACAATAAGGAGCTATTATGCACCAAAAGCACACCAGAATAATTCCGCCTTACAGAGGTTCCGAAATGTCATCAGCTGCTGTTGCGCACAAATGTCTTCTGACAGTGCATTCCGGAGGGAGAGTGCCACAATCCTTAAGGCCCTCTCCCAGTGGAAAAAAGTCAAGCTGCCCTGAGACCCAGGACCACAAGCAAGCCCCGTGAAGATGAACTAAAGGAAGGAGGGGAATCATTATGGGACAGGTGGTTCCGTAGGTATGAGGGACCCAGACCATTAAGGACTGTAAAGGTAAGTACCAACACTTTGAATTGGATCTGGAAACAAATTGGTAGCCCATGTACCTGCTTCAAGATTGGTGTTATATGACCTGACCATGATCATTAGGTCAGCAACCTAACAGCCACATCTTGTACCACCTGAAGTCTCCTAAGTGACCTCAATCATGGCTGAAAATTTTGAGACCATGAAAATGGCATAATATGAACAGTGGTAAGTAGCACATGACTGAGGTGTCATTGAACATTCCTGTAATCCTATAGCAGTGTTGGTATTCTCATTCCAGAACTTTCCTCAGAGTCCCCTTCCTTTTGATTGTCTGTTTATTTTGTTTGTGAGTTGCTATGTCTGCAAGAAGGTGCTTGTATCAACACACATTAATTAAAAGCAAAACACTAATAAAATAGCAAAAAATTAAGATCCCAAAAATGCTGCAAAACCGGCAAGCAAATAAACCAGAGTGCCTCATCAATTAACATAACTATTTGTTTCTTTTTGTGTTGGTATTTCTGTGTGTGTGTGTTTGTATGCCTGGAAGTCATGGCAACTTCTGGTGACCTCTACTGGGGGCTTGGACATTTTTCAGAGAGGTGGCTTGATATTACCTGCCTCTGCATCCCAAGCACTGGTATTCCTTGGAGGTCTCCCTTCCAATTACTTGCCAGGGTTGGCCCTGCTTAGCTTCCAAGATCTGACAAGATCAGACTTGCCTGAGCTATCCAGGTCAGGACAAAATTACCATTTGTTTCTTCGTTGTGGAGTACCTTCTGTGGTTGCAAATAAATAATATTTTTTAAAAGAGTCAAGTGTGGTTTGAGGGATGCTTTGCTTCCCATGAAGAAATTAAATATTTTATGCCCCACTTTTCCATCTGGTCAAGCAGATTTATGTAGGAATGAGCAAATATTCCCTTTAAAATGTTCATTTATATAATGGTTCTCTGTTTTGTGCTGTTGTTGGCTGTGCAGATTGGTTTGTGCTGCATATGCATATTGCATTACACACAATTTTGATGTTTTTTAAAATGTCAGTGGCTTGGATTCTACAGAAAATCTCCATGAATAGAAGGAATTTCCATCATCTGGCCCCGCTGGTGGACCTCCCAATGGCACCTGGGTTTTGGCCACTGTGTGACACAGAGTGTAGGACTGAATGGGCCATTTGCCTTATCCAACATGACTTCTCTTATGTTCTTATGTTCTAGAGGAGTAGGACTCCCTCAACTTCTCCTTCATACTGTGGTCCAAAATACTCCCTAAAATGCTTCTTCTTAGGGTGGGTTGCCAGCTCCGGGTTGGGAAATTCTTGGAGATGGAACCTGGGATGGGGAGAGCAGGGTCCTCAGCAGAGAATAATGCCACAGAGTCCAACCTCCAAAGCAGCCATTTTCTCCAGGGGAACAGATTTCTGTTGTCTGGAGATCAGTTATCATTCCAGGAGAGCTTCAGGTCCCACCTGGAGATTGCCAACCCTGTCTGGGAGATATGGGCTCCCCCAGGAACAGCATGGGGGGCAGTCAAAGGTCTGAAGCAGGAAAGGTGGATCATCAAAAATCACCTCCCTCTTCCATCAGCACAAATGTTCCTCCTGACCCAACCCTATGCATGTGATTTATACCTACAATGCATGTATTATGCGTAACACTGATATGATGCACAAATTGTCTTGAAGAAAGTGTACATCTGATGTGAAAAATGTGGTGCAAAGAAAGAGAAAACCCAATGAAAATAAAGGATCATGTGTTTGGTTTGCGGAATTGAACTGGGAATTCAGGGGATGCAAGAACAAGGATGAGAAATTCAAAACCAGCCTTTGTTTGTAAATTATACAAAAACGTTGTTCTCCAGAGCTGCAAGTGAGAGGAGCATACATGTAGGGCAGCCACTCTCAAATGTCTTCCTTGGGGGAAAAAAAAAACCAAGCTACACTTCATCTCTAGCCAGTGTTCATGTGAAGCTCAAGGAAATATCTGCATTTCCTTTTTGCTTCTTTCATTTGAGACCGGGCTGATGTTTGCATTTTCATGACAGCTCTCCGGAGCATCCAGGTTCCATTTTGATTTTTTATTTACATTTGGCCAGTTGTAGCTTTATCATTCCATTCTATTACTTCTCCCTGTCCCAAAATGCTAGAGCTCGAGGGCATCCAATAAAACTGATGGGCAGTAGGTTCAGGATGGACAAAAGGAAATAGTTCTTTACACAGTGAGTGATTAAAATGTGGAATTTGCTGCCAGAGGATGTAGCCATGGCCATAGGCACAGATGGCTTTAAAAGGGGGTTAGACAGATTCATGGAGAATAAGTCTATGAGTGACCACTTGCCATGGTGACTAAAGAGAACCTCCACATTCAGAGGCAGTCAACCCCTGAATCCCAGTGCCAGGAGGCAACATCAGGGGAAGGTAGGGTTGCCAGCCCTCAGGTGGGAGTGGGGTATCCCCTGATTTGGTCCAGCCCACTATCCAGCACAATGTCCCCAGACTGATGATGTCACTTCTGTGTGACATCATCAGGCTGGGGACATCGCATGTGGTGACATTGCCCTGCGCCCCTCCCAGAGATCTCCCTTTCACCCCCCAGCCCTGGGGAGTGAAGAGGACCTGGGAAGCCTAGGGGAAGGCCTTGGCGTCTAAGCCCTGTTGTTGGACCTCCAGAGGAACTGGTTGGCCACTGTATGAAACAGGACTAGATGGACCACTGTTCTGATCCAGCAGGGCTCTTCTTATGTTCTTAGGACTGTCTTCACATTTTGCTTTCATCGACTATTTTGAACCATTTATATCTGCCGCTGAATTACTCTTGTTCATCCCTTTCTCTTTTTTGGCTTTAAACCCCCTAGGAATCTTAATTAACTACCATAATGGATGCACATGTCACCTGTCCCCAAGGCTATATTGTCTTTAAATCTCTAGAGGTGGGATTTCTTACATTTTAGCTTAAGTGCTCTCCTTTCAATCCCCAGTCTACCCCTGCTTAGCAACCGACAGACACGTGCTGGGGAAGCCATTTTGTGTCCTTTCTTACAACCACCACTGACCTGCTAGGCTACTGTCCTGATAGACTGTTTAGAGACATCAAGGATGCTTTCCATGTTGACTGAGAGCTTCAGAGATCAACACAATGCCAACAGCATTTAAGAAAGAAAACAGCAACGATGCCACCACCCTCCAGAGTTCTTAATCGGAAGCTTTATTCAGCTGAACAGCTTCTCATTCTTGCCTTTTCTACTGAATCATTTAATCTTAGATAGAGACGGGTTCACAGATTATATCTTGAGGCCTTTATTGATTGCCACATGTCAGCGAGAGAAAGATTCAGGGGATATTTACATGCGTGTCTTCCCTTCCCTTCAATTAGTTTAGGTCAGAATATACGGGGTCTGCTTCCCAGCTTTCAGCACTGTGAGTTAGGTGATTGAAGGCTGTTTTCACACTTTTGTTTTTTTGCCACCAGGTTGCGGCTAACTCATGCTGACCCTGTCGGGTTTTCAGGGCAAGAGATAAGGAGAGGTGGTTCGCCACTGCCTAGAATGATAAAAGGGTTGGAACACCATCCCTATGAAGAAAGGTTAAAACGCTTGGGGCTCTTTAGCTTGGAGAAACGACGGCTGATGGGTGACATGATCGAGGTTTATAAGATTATGAATGGGATTGAGCAGGTTGAGAAAGAAGTACTTTCCTCCCTTTCTCACAATACAAGAACTCGTGAGCACTCCATGAAATTGCTGAACAGTCGGGTTAGAACAGATAAAAGGAAGTAATTCTTCACCCAAAGAGTGATTAACACATGGAATTCACTGCCAAAGGAGGTGGTGGCAGCTACAAGCATGGACAGTTTCAAGAGGGAATTAGGTAAACATATGGAGCAGAGGTCCATCAGTGGCTATTAGCCACAGGGTATAGATGGGAACTCTCAGTTTGGGGCAGGTGCTGCACTCTATTCTTGCTGCTGGAGTGGGCAGCAGTGGGAGGGCTTCTAGTGTCCTGGCCCCACTGCCGGACCTCCAGATGGCACCTGGTATATTTTGGCCGCTGTGTGACAGAGTGTTGGACTAGATGGGCCATTGGCCTGATTCAACATTGGCTTCTCTTATGTTCTCCCTCTGGGTAGTCCCAGTTTCTCCCATCAGCCCCAGTTGAGGGAAGAAATTTTGGGACCTTGGTTTGTTAATGGAGTGTAGGTGGGTGGGGGTGACAAGAAAAAAGAAAGTAACGTGGACCTCCAGCCCACTGGCCTCTACTTCCTAACTGGAGGGATGGCCAGTAGGCAAATAAAGAAGAAAAAAATCAAACACAGCTCCCAGACCCTCCAATCCCCTATAACCAAACAGAAGCACAACTTAAAATAGAAGTAGGGTTTAATTCAACAAACAGGGATGGGGGATGAAAGCAGGACACATGTATACAAACTCAAACTTAGACAACACAAATTAAAAAAACCCCAAAAAAGTTTGAGTCCAGTGTTCTGTTGCTTCAGAGCAACACAGCTATCCACCCGAACACAACTTAAAGTTGGAACAACAGCAACAAAAAAGGCCTTTTACTGTTTCTCTCAGGCCTTCTGAAAGTCTCTCTCACAGGCTGCCTGTGGTGGCTTCGCTGCAGCTGGTGGCGTTGCTGCTGTTGGTCTTCAGGCTTTTGTGTTGCTGCAGATCTCTGGAGGCTGCCGCTTTCTTGAGGCTCCTTCTCAGATCACTCTCTTCTCTGCCCTCAGACTCCAGATGGTGCCTCTCTCCTCTTTTCTCCTCTTTTCCCATCGAACTCCTTTCCCTCAGTCCTCTCCTACAACTCTGCCACAGGGACAAAGTACCTCCCCCCTAACCCCAATAGAGGGCCTAATGCACAGAGTTACATCAGCATAGCAACCCCAGCCTTCCTTGGTGGTCTCCCATCCAAACACTTACCAGGGTTAGCTTCTAAGGTCTGAGGAACTCAGCTTAGCCTGGGCCATCCAGATCACATCTTACATAACAACAAACCCAGGCCCCGGTCATACGGGCCAGAAAATGCAGGGGGGAGGCATGGCCGTTCGCCCCGGAGCAAAATAAGGCGTGGTAGCCCGATCACACCGGCCACTGGGTTGCCACGCTCCAGCTCTGAGTGCCGATCACACGGCACTGCTGCAGCACAGCAAAAAAGTGGCGTAGCAGACCATGCAAGCCGCGCTGTTGTGAAGTGCGCATGTGCCACTGGGGTGGGTGGGCCGTTGTCAGTGTCTTGCGTGTGTGCATGCGCTATTCAGCGTTGGTGCGCATCCCATAGAAACTTACAACATCTGGAAACCCTGGGACATGGGCGGGCGTCGGAAGCCGCGGGATACTGGCGCTCCTGCGATCAGATGCCAGCCTTTGCCCCGGGGTTTCCGGAAACTAGTGCTTCGACCCTAGTAGTTTTTTACTCCGTGTTTTCCACGGGAAGCTGCAGGTTGGCCACAGGAGTGCTACGCCTCCTAGATGTGCTGGTATGATCATGCATGGAAAGTCCGCAGGGCTACCATGCCTTCAGCAGGGCAAATGCTCCATGTGAACAGGGCCCCAGTATTGTTACAGCATAATTCAAGAGGGAACTACACCCCATTCTTGGTGATGCTGGAAAGTGCTGTCAAGTTGCAACCAATTTATGGCAACCCAGTAGGGTGTTCAAGGCAAGAGACATTCAGAGGTGGGTTGCCATTGCCTGCCTCTGCATAGCAACCCTGGACTTCTTTGGTGGTCTCTCATCCAGGTATTAATGGTGGCCAACCTGGCTTAGTTTATGAGATCTGACAAGATCGGGCTATTATATAGCAGCAAACCCAGTATGGTCACAGCGCATAATTCAAGAGAGAATTACACCCTATTCTTGCTCAATCACAGTCCCAGCTTAACATTTCTAGATGTACATTTAAAAGTTTTTAGATGTATACCTAAGACATGTTTTCTTTAAAAGACCCTCTGTATCTTCCTGAGTGATTGCAGCATCCCACACTTGCCTACTCTGAGGGCTGAGCAAAAATATTTGCCACTTGGCCACTAGGTGGCAACTAACAGGAATATATATTGCAATCTACACTTAAAACCACAATCTTACTTTGTTCAGCCTGTATGACTTACATGGAACTCTGTTTAAACAATTTGCTTGTGGTTCTCAGAAAAGATGACAGTTCATTTGTGATTGTGGGTTTTACTATAGAGTTTCCAGCAATTCCTAGAGAGGCATGATGTTACTTCCTGGTGTCACCCACAAGTGATGTCATGCCATTGGCCTAATGGCCATTAAAAAAAAATTCTCCTGCTGTTGTTCCAAGAGGCGGAAGTCCAAACAAAACATTCATGACAAAAATAACGAAGAGTCAATAAAGATATATATGCAAAATTGTTTACTATAATAAATATGATTCTGTGGGAAATTCCCACAGAATCATAATCATAGTTTCCCACAGAATCATAATTATTATAGTAAACAGTTTTGCATATATATCTTTATTGACTGTTCATTGTTTTTGTCACAGATGTTTTGTTTGGACTTCCATCTCCTCCCTCGATCTCCCACTTTTGGCTTTGTTGTTCCAAGAGGCAGCAGAAAAGAAGAGTCAGGGGTGGGGGATCCCCCCACCAGGGATTGGCAACCCTACTCTGCCCTGAGGAGTTAGGTCTACTTGATCCATTGACCAGTCCATCAAGGGAGAAGCAGCCATCTTACCTCTCAGTGGTAGGACAAACTGCTTACTTTAGCTAAACTTGCCAGAGTGAGAGATATAAAAGAAACTCAAAGAGAAAACCCAGGGCTGTGAGAAGGAGGAAGAAGAACAAGTCTGCCACAGGCTTCTCAAAGGACAAGAGACACGGTCTACATTCCAAGGCCCCTTCCTCTCCTTGCCATGGGAAGTGACCTCCCAGCTATCACATGGTGTTTCCCCACCTTGTTCTCCTCCTCACTGCCTTCCTATCTGCTGTCTGTGTCATTCTTTAAGTCCACAGATCATTAGCATTTCACCATTAGTGGCTTACAATTATGAAGTGTGTCCCTGTGTATCTCCCTGCTACCATCTCAGTGATCATTAATGATAAATACCGGATACAGATCAATTTCTGCATGCACATTCTTGATCTCGCTCACAGGAGGGGTAGTCTTTTTTAGCAACCTACCCTGCACCTGCCAAATTCTTCTTAAAAGTCATCTAACAAATTTATTTTATTTGAGTCCAGTTGGCACTTTTAAGACCAACGAAGTTTAATTCTGGGCATAAGCCTTCGTGTGCATGTACACTTCATCAGATACATGCATGCACACAAAAGCTTATACCTAGAATTAAACTTTGGTTGGTCTTAAAGGTGCCACTGGGCTCATAGTTTGTTCTGCTGCTTCAGACCAACACGGCTACTCACCTAAATTTATTTTATTGTACTTAATTTATACCACACCTTTCTCCCCAATGGGGACTCAAAGCTCCCTACACTATTATTGGCTCCTCCATTTTATCCTCTCAACCCCTCTGTGAGATTGGTTAGGCAGAGAGCACATGGGAAGCTCCAGGTCACCCAGTGAGTTTCTGGGGCAGGGTGGGGATTCAGAAGAAGAAGAGATTGGATTTAGACCCCGCCCTTCACTTGGAATCTCAGAGCGGCTTACAAATTCCTTTCCATTGCACCTCCCCACAACAGACACCCTGTAAGGTAGGTGGGGCTGAGAGAGCTCTTTCCAGGACTGTCCTTGAGAGAACAGCTCTGACAGAACTATGGCTTGCCCAAGGTCATCCAGCAGCTGCAAGTGGAGGAGTGGGGAAGCAAACCTGGTTCTCCCAGATTAGAGTCCTGCACACTTAACCACTACACCAAACTGGCTCTCAGAACTGGGGCTCCCAGATCCTCCTCTGACATTCTAACCACCACACCACACTGACGCTCTAGGGAGGTGTCTTGCACTCCAAGGGGCTTGTTCCCCCCACCCATTGCATCCTTGGCCATTGTGCCTGCATGAGCCGATGGTGTTAACAAGAAAGGAAGGTGAAGTTCTCAGAACGGGAATAGTGAGTGTATACACATTCTTGTGCTCCCTCATGGAAGCTGTAGTTATTTGGGGGGGAGCCCGGTCATTCATTTAGCAAATGCAGGGCAATTTATGCAGTAAAACCTGCAGCAGTCCCAAAGGCTGGTTGACACGGTGTTTGGTCTGAACGTAGACCATGATGATCCGGTAGGGTCTCAACTTCTACAAATGAATGATTCAGTCAGGGTGTCTTCAGATGTTTGTCATATTTATTTCACAGTTCTTAACAACCTCTGGTCTTAAGGAAAACAGAGAAGTTCCCTTTTCACCAACAACCAGGGCTCTTTTTGTAGCAGGAACTCCTCTGCATATTAGGCGACACACCCCTACTGTAGCCAATCCTCCAAGAGCTTACAGAGCTTTTCTTACAGGGGCTACTGTAAGCTCTTGGAGGATTGGCTACATTAGGGGTATGTCGCCTAATATGCAAAGGAGTTCCTGCTACAAAAAAGAACCCTGCCAACAACAGCACCCTTCTAAGCCTATTGACTTTGGTGAAGTGTTTAACTGTGCAGAAGACAGCTCTGCAGAATTCCACTGGCTGTACGTTGGAACATACCTTGCCAATTTATGCAAACCATTCCTGACGAGGTGGACTTGGTTTCCTATCCGGGAGCTGAAAACTGTAACATCTTTTGCTCGACAACACTGTGGAAAGGGGGAGGGGGAGACCATCCAAACAAAAATACCCTCCAAACAAATATGTTGTTTAGCAGAGGGAAATTCTTCCTCCTCAGTTGTGTATTGCTTCCATCTGCTTCTCCTTGATGCCAGCTGCCAAGGATTCCCGCGCCTCGACACTGGTACAAATAAGCCTCCTCTCCATTCCTCCTTCATGCTGAAATCTCCACTTCCCCACAATCTGAAGCTGAAGATTGTGAACCTTCATCTAGCTCAGCAAAGCTGTTAATTTCTTTCTTGCTTTCTTTCTTTTTAAAATAATTCTTGCAAAAGTCTAACAGCATGGGGTGGTGGTTGCTATAGTATTATTCAGGGCTCTTTTTGTAGCAGGAACTCCTTTGTATATTAGGCGACACCCCCCCCAATGTAGCCAATCCTCCAAGAGTTTACAGAGCTCTTCTTACAGGGTTACTGTAAACTCTTGGAGGATTGGCTACGTTAGGGGTGTGTCCCCTAATATGCAAAGGAGTTCCTGCTACAAAAAGAGCCTGGTATTATTATCTTTTCTGGGCCTATGCCCATTTTTTAAAAAGGAAACATAAGGGGATACAAAGACTATTATACACTTGTGAGCTCTTTGCACAGATATAGTGTTTCCACTATGGACCTGACAGTGACAATTCAGTGACCCCCAATTCTACACACATTTATTTATTCATACCCCATGTTTCCTGTCAGCTCAAGATAGTTTACAGGTCATAACTGCAACATTACAAGTAAAATAAAAAGCCCAAATACCTCCCCACCAAATGCCTGCTGTCTATACCCTATCAAAAGCCCTGGCAAACAAACAAGCCCCCAAATCTTCAATGAAAGGTGCTCCCCTCATCTCTTCAGGGAGCCCCTTCCACAGAGTGAGACCTGCAATGGAAAAGACTTGGGCTTTGGTTGATGGCAGGTGGGCAAACAGCTAACAGGTGACAGCCTGAACATTAGAGAGCCCAGTCTCCCACTTTGGCAGGAAACCTTCCCTCCCACTGCTGGTGCTGCTGGGCAACAGGGGAAAATGATTGGGGAAAGTGAGTGTATGGGGGGGAGTATTGTGCTGTCGCCATGACATTGCCGGAAATATGTGTGTTGCAAAGTCTAAGATTCAGCCATCATCGGGTTAATGTGCTTTACCTTGTGTGCTATTGTTTAGACTGACCTGGAAGGAAACCTGGCACAGAGCCAATGGAAACAAAGCCTGCAAAACTGAAGTCTGTTTACTTCCAATCATTGGTTAATGTATTCAGGTGGTTTCTTTCTAGGGGTCAAGAAGAAGAATCTCCACTGTTGTAGACCGTGTGGTCAAAGTGTAAAGATGTAGCCTTAGTTGTCTTAGTTGTTTTGTAGATTTCCTGTGAACCCTTCCCTTAGAAGTAAAGATTTTACATAGAAGAAAATGCCTCCTCCTCAGTGAAGCAAAGATCAATTGCAATCTCTGAATATTTAACTATTTTGCCAATTTTTCCAACAGACATCACTTCTGACAGTACCCAGAAGTGACATCATCATTCAAGCCCCTAGGTGATGATGTCACTTCCAGGTCACACCAGAAGTAATGCCACTCACTACATTACTAGACAGCCCCCCAGCAGGTCAGTCTCCTGCCAGGTGCCAGCCTCAAGCCGGCAGGTGCATGGGAGCATGGGAGAGGAGACGCTCGTTCAGATACGTGGGCCCCAGGTCATGTATTTCTCTCAGTTCACCAGTTACTGAAGGCAGTCACAGTTACTCTGCTGACATAGTTCAGCATGGCCCCTAACTTACTTAGTCATGTGCCTTTCTTTCCCAGTGCTTCCTCTCCCAGAGGCTGCAGTCTTGAGTGGGAAACTGAGGGATGGGAGTGGGGATGAGAAATGTCTTAACTCTGTCCTCTCCCACAAGTTTACCGCTCAAAACCATCCTCTCCCAAGTTGCTTTCACAGACTTTCATCCTGCTTGCAGTTCTTGCCCTCTAGTCTCACTCCCAACTGTGGCTATGCAAAGGCTGACTTGGGCTGATTCTGCACCCATCTGTTTCCTCACAGTTATGGTGTTGCCCTGGGGTATCCGAATGTGGTTTTGAACAGCACCTTTTCCTTCCTCCACTCCCAATTCAAAGGGAACAATAAGCAGACAACTTGACATGGCTTCATTGATCTCCATCAGTTCCCCCACCCCTATTTCCCCCTCTGTATTTATCACCTCACCATGAATTACTTGGCTCAGGCAGCTAATGACCGCTGAGGCAAGTACTGACACAGAAAAATCTGCATACCAGTGCAAGAGCTAGCGTTGAAAACAAAATAGATGGTAAGCTGACACTAGCCAATGCAGAAACCAGGATCCGAGTCAATGCAATGCAAACAGATATTCTGAGGCAAGGGGGAGCCAGGTCAAGTGCTGATAAAACGTGGAGCGAATGTCAGATGCAGAATGGAGTTGCCAAACTATTCACTCTGTGTTCAGAGGCAACACATACTGTGTTTGGTGTCATGGGCTGAGCTTTGGCCTTTGGGGAATAAGCCCTGGGGAGTCATGACATTCATGAGCTCACAATCAGCTAACAGAAGAATCAACACCTTCCAACCTTTTTTCTAACCACATAGCTGTTTTCTGCTCTGAAACGGGGATTTAATTGTAGATCTTTCAGATAAATACCTTGCAAAGCCACCTTGCCCCGCGAGGCCTTAATGGGAAGATATTCAAGGCCAAGGTGTCAAACCTTTAAGCTGAATCAATCAATAGCTGTAACAATGGCTAAGGTTTAACCATTCCAGAGACTTACAATTATTTTGATCCGATGAACATTTTACACAGAAACCCCTTGTAGAAGCCTTTACCTTCTAAAACCTCACGCTTCCCTTGGGGGGGGAGGACCAACCCCCCCCCAATTGTCCTGTTTTATTTATTAATTAGCAATGGAAGGCTGCATGATATCATGAAGAAACATTTCATTCCTGTGAAAGAGGGTATGGGAAGGTGGAGTAATCGTCACTACCAGTATGCCGTGGGTGAAAACCTTAGCCCAGAGATGTAAGCATGTTTTCCATTTGGCTTCATATGAAAGAGAGAGAGAGCTATAACATTGCAGCATCTGCCACAAATAACAAGACTGTTTCTTTTCTTAAGTGGCTTTGGAGACTGGCACCCGGGAGGCTCTTGCTCATGCAGAAGATATTTTTAAATTTGAAAAGAATGGGGGGGGGGAGCATAATTCCTTTTTCTTTCTCCTAACATCCTTTGAATCTGCACTCCTGGATGGCAAAATCTTTTCATCATGTACCATCTCCGGCATGGAAATGGCGATGGGACAGTGTGTGTGTGTGTGTTTCCCCCTTCAAAAGATTGTGTCATCTCTACGTGCTCCTCCATGCCATTTGGATGAAATAAATTAGATCAAAATGGTGTGGAATGTGCTTGCATGTAGCCAGACTGTGTAGTATACATTTCTGTAGGGGAGGAGGCAGAGTGGGACAAAAAGAGGGGGGGGACACTGAACCTAGAAACCTGGGATCCAGAACCTGAAAAGGTTAGTCATGTAGAAAACAGGGCCAACAATAACAGCTTAATGTATCTATGGTGTATAAAAAGATACATGTATTTATTAACAAAGAGTTTAAAAATATATAAGGGCCCAATCACACCTGATGTGTGAAGATGAAAGTTGTTCCAAAATGAAACCACTAGGCACAGAATAAAAGTACAAATGAGGCCTCCAAAGATGCAATCACATGCCAAGTAGTGTTTCACTGGTAATAATTTCTGGTCCAGAAAGTGCCTTCCTATGATTGTTTATAGCCAAAGTATCCTCAGTAGAATTGTCCTTAGGCAAAGAGACAGGGGACAGCACATCTGGAACTTCCAACAGTGCTCTACATAATCACATCCTCTAAGAATTCCCATTTCTTCCAACCCACACTGACTTCCATTTTCTTCACAGTAGACATACTGACATGCAGATTTTTTTACAAGGACATTTGTAGAGCCACCCCCTTCCAGCAGTCTGAAGTGGAATAGTCCAAGAATCCACCCATAACCTTTCCCCCCAGAAACCTGCTTGGGAAAAGGGATATGGATGGATTATTGGACTGTATCACTGCAGGCTTCTGGAATGGGGTTGGTTTGCCAGCTTTGTTTGTAAATAAGGCCCTGCGCATCACAAACTTGCTCGACAGAGAGATTTTAGCTAAACCTCCCTTCCTGTGCTGGTTTTCCACATGTCTAGAAAGCTGATACCTGCAGACTGAAATGATAATACTTCACATGCTGAAATAATATCTGTACTATGTAGGGTTACCACCTCTATGTTGGGAAATTATTGGAGATTCGGGGTGTGTGGAACCTGGGAGGGTGGAGTTTGGGGAGGGGAGAGACCTCAGCAGGATATAATGACATGGAGTCCTCCTCCCAAAACAGCCATTTTCTCCAAGAGAACTGAACTCTATAGCCAGGAAATCAGTCAGAATTCCAAGAGATCTCCAGCTACCACCTGGAGGTTGGCAACTGTAGCACCACATGAGTTTACCTGCATATTGAAATCTCCCTTGTTTTACTCTCCCTTCCGGAGCTTAACAGTTAGAAGGTTTATAAGCTGGGAAAGTCTTCAATTGCCATCTCCATCCAAGCACTGACACCAAACTAATGTAACCCGCTCGAGAGGGAAACTTAACAAATGTTTATGGGGATAAATACAAATCACATCACAGCTGAGAAAAGACCGAGGAAGATGAGGAAAGAGACAAAGGGAGAGAAAAACAACTACAGCCATAGCAAGAATAATAGTACAAATATTCCATGATACATTCTTATCCCCACCTGCAGAGGCATTTCTACAATCAGAGAGCTCTTTTGACATGTGGTGTTGGGGTTCCCCTTTCTTACTCATGTTCCAGTTGGGACTTGGAAGTAGTCAATCACATGTCATGCAGCCAGGAACTCATTTTCCAAGCACGTGGAGACCCGATTCAAACCAGGACATGAGCTCAGGGGGCCCAATGGCTTTGAAGGGGCACTGTTTGCCCTGCTCCTCTTCATGTTTGAACTTGTCTCAGGAAGGGCAGAAGTGATCCCACCTGCCTTTTTAGGTTGTGTCCACACCTTATCAGCAGCCACCCATACAGCTTTGCCAACGTTGCTGATGTCATTACAGAAGTGAAAGTGGATAGTTTTAGAAATCGCCACTAACTCTGTGGTAAAACCAAAACTAGTGATTCCCAGAGTTACTCATTCCAGGTTGTACCTGGAAATGATGTACCAGCATAGAGGATGCCAATGGATTTTAAAAAATTTTCTCCTGCCACTGCTTGGAGCGGTGAGACAATGCGTAGCTTCAGGAATCACTGGAAGCTCTACAGTAAAACCATAGAGTTTCCAGTAATTCCTAGAGTTACCCATTCTGGATGCCAGTGGTTTTTTTTTAAAAAAAATCTGCTCCTGCTTGGTGCAGTGACAGGTAGTGGCAGCCATCACCAGGAGGCCTCCTGCCATTGTAGGAGTCCTGGTAACGCTTATAGGGAACATTTGTCCTGGTAGGTCCCTGACCTGGGTGAGGGTAATCTGGGTAAAGTCTCCAACACAATTTCCAGAATTATATTTGTTAGTACTCTCCTCTGACGTGCCACCTTTAACAGCAAAAGGTGGCAAGTGGTTACGTCACATGGTGTGGCTGAGTGAATTCTGGGAGCACTTTCAACTGAAAAGCCTTTAGGACTGCAAACAGCCCATATGTCTGTCAGAACTGTCATTCTGCTGAAGTTCATAAAGGAAACGGGACTTAATTTGTGGCGAAGCTTCCTGTGCCTGAGAGCACAAATCTCCGACAGTTCTCATGTAAGCCACCGCTCACAATTAATGCTGTGCCTTTTATCCAGCCTGGGCTCTCTGGAATGCTCCCCCCACCCCTTTGCATCACAGCAAGTTCATTTTAAGGCAACCCCCCCCCCATGCATGCAGGCACATGCAGACACAATATTATAGGCAGAGGGAAGGGTGAATGGAAGAAAAAACCTTCATGCTTCCATGTCGATTTTATGGATGCTTTTGAATTTCAGAAATTTACTGTTCTGAGCCGAATATTTATACCTTGATTTTAATTCTCCCTGGTTGTGAATTAAACCCAAGAATTTCTATTTGTGCAACCAAACGCTCCCATAAACTATACACCCCTCTTTCAATATTACTTGTAAATCACTGTTATAATATTTGCATCTTGTGCAGGGGGTGATATTACCCTAAGTGGTTATGAGGGTCTCCGGAGGTTGTTGGAGAACTAGCAGGGAGACCCCCAAATGATGCAAGAGGGCTGTAGGATCTCCATCTATATATACCAGGATTGCCTCCCCAGAAGAACTCTTGAAATGAGCCAGGCCATAATTAATGAAATGGTTTTTATTGAAGAGCATTAAAGAATAAAATCAAATGTATTAATTGAAGAGCACTCTATAAACACACATACAAGTTCAGAAAACAATAGTAGCTTACAGAGACACAGAGGGGATGTGATTCTTATGGGATTATATTTACCTATCCAAAGAATCAGAGATAACCAAGAAGAAGGAAGACGAGAAAAATGAACCAGCATCTCACCCAAAGAAGTGTGCCCAACCTCCCGTTGGGGGTGTAAGTTAGTGGACATCCAGATACACACACACATTACTGAGCAAAGTGTGTCTGGTTATGCCCCTTGGAGCATGATGTATTTGCTCCTAGAACAAATGCTGTGATGGTTATAGTGAAACAATGTTGTCTGAGCAAGGAAGCTTCATAACATTCTCTGGAATTTCAAGTGCAGTGTAACATTCATGTGAAATGTCTATTGTGTTTGTTGACCTCTAATTGCCAGGACAAGAAAACTTATTGCAAGGGATGTTATGGGATTAAAATGATTTCTGCTAGGTATTGATTTAGGATGACCAGGTAGGAAAAGGTCAGGGAAGGCAGGGAGTTGGTTAGATTTAATGCCTTTTCTGAAAAATTAATCTTTGACACTGATGGATTTAAAGAGGGAAGGGAGCTGCCAGAAACCAGACCTTCTTCTACAATACACCCTTGGCATCAGTTTTTCAGACAAGCCTCTGGTCAGTATTTGATGGCACACATTCCATGTGACTATAGGACCTATTTTGAGAGCCAGTTGGGTGTAGTGGTTAGGAGCATGGACTCTGATCTGAGAGAACCAAGTTTGATTCCCTTCTCCTCCACATGCAGCTGCTGGCATGACCTTGGGTCAGTCACAAGTTCTCTCAGAGCTGTTCTCTCAAGAGCAGTCCTCAAAAGAGCTCTCTCAGCCCCACAGGGTGTCTGTTGTGGGGAGGGGAAGGGAAAGGAGATTGTAAGCTGCTCTGAGACTCCCTCAGGTAGTGAAGGGCGGGGTGTAAATCCAGTCTCTTCTTGGTATTTGCAGACCAAGGAAGAGTCTTGAGTGAGTGACCCTGTTAGATGCTGAGAAAGAAGGTTGCCTGTGTCACCTTTTCCTAGGTATCAAACTTGCCCTTCCAATGGAGGAGGGTTCCAGGCATAACTGTGTAGCACAAGAAAGTAACTCTCCATGGCCCTCAAGAGCTGCTGTAAACTCTTATCCTTCCCTTTAAAGCTACCCCTTCTCTATTTGACAGCACCAGCACCCTTTCCTATCTTTCTCTCCTCCTCCTTCTCCACATACATTGGACAGGCGAGGAATGTCCTATTGACTTTCTCCCTGTATCAAAGCTGCCATTTCCCTTTTCTAGGGAAAACACTGAGGGAACTTCTCAACATTTTCTTCTGCAGGGCAAGTTACAATTTAATGGTGGTTTGCTTTGGGGAAAAAGCAGAAGTGACATTTTCCCACCTGAGCACTGCAGAACTGCTCTGAAATGCTGTAATTTTTGTACAAGCCACCATTTTGGGACTGGCTCTACACACCGAGCTGCCATTTTGGGACTGCTTCCAGCCACTAAGCTGCTGTTTTGTGACTGGTAGCCCCCAGGGCTCTTTGAGGGGGGGAGAAAGTAGCTCCCAAAAGCACAGTCTGCCCTCCCTTGATTTATTATATGTATAAATGGCATGACTGTATGTACAAATACCAAATAAATTGTGTTTAACCCCCCCTGGAACGATCACATTTTTGTCCCTTCCTTCTTCGAAAAAGCTTGGGCATTTGATTCTCTTCTCCAGGCCCATAGCTACAGCGGGACATTTTGGGGCCTGCCCCCCAACTTCCTGCCAAGCCCCCCAACTTCCATCCAGCCCCCAGGCCCCCTGGCTCTCCGGGCTGCCCGGAGGACTCCCCACCACTGCCCCTTCCCCACGTGCGGCCTGCTCCCCCACGTAGGCAGGCAGAGTGCGAATGCTGCAAAAGCGGGTTTTTAAAATTTTTATTAAATTTTTATTTTTTATTTTGTGATGTCAGTGCCACTTGGCTTATTTAAAGGCGCCCCGAATTACAAAATCCTGGCTATGGGCCTGCTCTGCTCTGTTTTATCCTAAGCAACCTGGTAATGTAGGCTAGGCTGAGAGTGAGTGGTTGGCCGAAGGTCACCCAGGGAGCTTCGTGACAGAATGGAGACTCGAATCTGGTCCTCTGTAATCTCAGGCCGGCACCCTAAAAGCACCACCCTGGCTCAATTTACATCGGCAGCACCAGCAGCAAAAACAGGCATGCCGAAGCATTCGTGGTGACAGTGGCCCTTTCTGCATTCAGTCTTTACTCCAGGGTTTCCCAGCACTTGAGCCTTTGATTCATCTTTCTTTCTAGCTTTCATTTCTGCATAGTGTGTGGCCCTGCAAGAAAGGTTTGCGTGGACTAGCAACAAGAAAAACTTGCTCCTCAAGGTTTCTCTTCCTTTCTTCGGAGCTCTGACTGACCAACACGTCTACCCACCTGAACCTATCATCGGGAGGACTGTGAATGCTAAACTTTTGACCCGGCAGCCCATCTGTTCACATGCTAATTATCGTCTTGAAGAAACTAAGGGAAGGCAATCCTTCCTGGGGCAACTGCAGTCCCGGAGAAAGATTTGCATCGGATTCATATTCCTCAAGTAAACTACAAAAAGGATTAAAAGTTGACCTCATAAAATTATAACAGTTCATCTGAGTAGAACTTTCTTTGATTAAAAAACCCAGAAAAACATTGGATGGGAGAGTTCACCGCATCAAATGACGGATATAGTAAGCCAATGAAGTATAGGATAGTGCCACCTCCTGTTCTACTATTATCATTGAAGAGCTTATACTCCTGAAAATGGGCAGAGGGTGGAAATAGGGGAGGAAAGTGGGCGGCATTTAAAGGCGCGCAGAAACACTTCTAGGATGAGAACTAAGAAGCGTAGCAAAACAAGTTTTGAGAAATGCGGGGCAAGAGTGTGCCGAAAGTAGTCTGACTTCTGATCCCTGTGAAACAGATGCAGAAACAACACACACACACACACACACACACGCAACGAACCTGAATTGAAAGCAGGATGGAATGCAGAAGGGAAGAAAAGGATGTGCTCTGAAACCACAGCTAAATTCAGATGCAGAAAGGGACAATGTATGAGAAGGGAAAGAGCAAGGAGGGAAGACGTCTTCATTCACCAGTAAACAGTAAAAAGCTCAGTAGCACCTTTAAGACTAACAAACGTTCTTGTAGCATAAGAAGAAGAGAAGAAAATTCGATTTATACCCTGCCCTTCGCTTGGAATCTCAGAGTGGCTTACAGACCCCTTTCCCTCCCCCTCCCCACAACAGACACCTTGTGAGGTAGGTGGTGCTGAGAGAGCTCTTTCGAGAGCTGCTCTTTCAAGAATAGCTCTGACAGAACTATGGCTTGCCCAAGGTCATCCAGCAGCTGCGAGTGGAGGAGTGGGGAATCAAACCCGATTCTCCCAGATTCGAGTCCACGCACTTAACCACTACACCAAACTGGCTCTCCAAAAACACTTTCAAGAAACACATGTCTCTTCATCAAATTAATTATCATAATCAGTTATCCATCCTTCCTTCCTTCCTTCCTTCCTTCCTTCCTTCCTTCCTTCCTTCCTTCCTTCCTTCCTTCCTTCCTTCCTTCCTTCCTTCCTTCTTGCCTGTTGTTTTGTGGCATTTGTTTCAAAAACATATAACTTATGAATGTAACTAATAATCAATAGACAGCTTGCCATGTTCCAACACAGAGTAAAGCTGCAAGATTCTTCTGCTTGTGGGAAAATAGGGTGGGAATGATGAAATACTTCATTCTAATTTGTGATTATTTGAAAAAAAAAATACCAAAAAGACAAATTAATTTGCTAAAGGGAGCATGTGAGCACAAGTCACCGACTAGAGACCCCTGAAGGTGTATCTGGAGCAACACTCTCGTCAGACCTAATAGCAATCCATTTCATTGTTCTCTCACTCACTTTCCTGGCTAGCGCTGCCAACTGATCATAAAACAATTGGCTTGTCTTGTTCTTGTGCCTTTAACAGCAACTTGATGTGCAGCAATCAGCAGACAAAGCTCTTCTCAGCCTGAAGATAAACACTGTCAACAGCTAATGTTTGCACATCAGTTTTTGGTGAGAGCCACGGCTATGGTGGCCAATTGAAAAGTTGGCAAGGCTATTCCTAGCACTGTGAGCCAAACCAGACATTACTGAGAAGATGCATGAACAGTCACCTAATTTTTTTTTCTGAGTGGAAAGCAGCCCTAAAAGGCCATAACTGGAAGAACAGCAGGAAAGGGGTTGTGGTGAAATGCTTTATATCCGAGGATTACTCCCAAAGTTTGCAGCCCTGAAGGATAATGCTGGGGATTGCATTCTGTCCATGTTCAGAGTTTATATACTGATTTTTGCTGGCTGACAGGGGAAAAAGGGGAGAAATGAATGGGTATGAGTCACCTACCAGGCACAGAGCCACCCAGTGCTATCAAAATGCAGGTGACCCTAGCCAGAGGAGGACTATAGGCAGCTGGGTTCACACCTAAGCCATAATCATGCCTCAGCTATAGAGCTTCTGGAGGCCAAAGTGAAGAGAGGTGACCTTTTGGTAGACAGGAGGAGAAGGATAGTCTACCGGGGATGGGCTAAGGCAGATAATGAAACTCCTGAGCCCATTGAAAAAGAGGCTCCATTTTACACATGCCTAAAAGGAGGAAGGAATCCATCTGGACTCCAGAAAATAGCTACAAGCACATGGTCTAGAGATCACCAGGGTGAGACCCCTAGATACTGAAACCAAGGAAATGGATGATTTCTAAATGCTTACAGCTTCAAGAGGTGCATAGCCTATCCCTTATTAACAACTGTAAGGGTATGTACAGAGTTAGGGATTGTGTTTTATCACTTTTTCTTTTATCCTTGCTCAGCCTGTTTTGCAGATGTAGTGTGTGCTTTGTATTTTCTTATTAAACTTTTTTTCATTTTTAAGGAAAAGCCTGATCTCTATGGCCCATGTTAAGCCCCTCCATATATACCACAAGCAGAAAGAGGAAGGGGCAGTGGTTAAACCCTACTACCCTAGAGTGCACGACCAAGCATGATGGTCCCCGTGACAGCAAGTATGAAAGGAGAGGGAGACACAAATGCAGTGCTACACCTTTGAGCAGCAAAATGGTGGCAGGAGAAGAAGGAGAAGGAGAACTTGGATTTATACCCTGTCCTTCACTTGGAGTCTCAGAGTAGCTTAAAATCTCCTTCCCCTCCTCTCCCTACAACAAACACCCTATGAGGTAGGTGGGGCTGAGAGAGCTCTGAGAGAACTGCTCTTGAGAGAACAGCTCTGAGAGAACTGCTCTTGAGAGAATAGCTCTGAGAGAACTGTGACTGACCCAGGGCTGTGTGTGGAAGAGTGGGGAATCAAACCTGGTTCTCCAGATTAGAGTCTGGTGGTAGTGGCTGAGCACAAACCCACAGGTGGAATGGAACCTCTAAAAGTCAGTTTGGTGGTGGCAGTGACCCAGAGACATGGGGAGAGAGGGAGGAGGAAGCAGAGCCTGTTTGGGGTGTGTTGTGTAGTGGGTTCGACGCATCAGAGATCACGAAACAGAGTGAGGTAAAGCATAGTCATTTACTGGACACAACAAGAATACTGAATACCGGCCTGGTAAATTATATACAAATGGGGGGAGACACCCCTAGGTCCCATTGGCAGGTTTAAACTTCCCACCATTGTTCCCACTGGTTCCCCAAAGTCAGATTCAGGAGCCTAGTCCTTATTGTTCACTGGGACTCACGCTCTGGCTCTGTTACTGCCGTCCTGTGGCGGTCAGCAGACACAATAGGTTGGAGACCCCAGATGGCTGGATGGCTTTCTCACCTCCACGCTGGGCAGAAACAAGTGCTTATGAGACCTATTTCCCCACAGGCGCACTTAAATCTTTCTCTTCCTGTGATGTGCCTACTAAAAATCGCACATCCCAGTCACATCTCTTCTTCTGGGGGACATGAAATTCACCATGGCTGCAACATGTTCACTTTAGTAGCGTGGCTGTTTTGCTTCCTCTTGGACTGAGAGGGGAAGAGAGAAGTAAATGGAGAAAAGGAGTTAACACTTGTGAGGCAACTGCTCTGTGGCTCTTCCCTTAGATCTGGCAAAATGGATGGACACTTTTACATCTGCTGACCCTAGTTTAAGAGTGTTCTGCCTGTGGGAAATTTCGGGATTCTGAGAAAGGGTCATGGGCCCTATCACAAAATGGCAACCATGGAAAGCAGGGACTACCACAAAATTTATTTATTTAATTAATTTGATTTCTAGGCCACCCACCCCCAATAGGGCTCAGGGCGGTTTGCAACATTCAATAAATACAATCTGTAATTCCAATAAACTCAGTCATAAAACAAATTATGTCAGTTGGCTGCAAAGAATGTTAGAACGTTCCAAGCCAAGCATCTTCCTAGGATGGAGGCAGTTGCTTTAATGTAGGTGGTCCCTTCAGATGCAGAAACAAGGCCAATTGAGCTCTTCTGAAGCTCCCCCCTGCCCTAAAGAGGTAGAGGAAAGCCTGCTGTTATTTTACTTATTTATTTATTCTAAACATTTATTAGCCCCCTTTCTATTTTATGGAACTCAAAGGGGCTTACAATGCAAATAGAACATAAAATATAAAAAAATACACAAAATACATAAAAGGCCATAAAAGCCACAATTTAAAACTGCTGACAGGCAGAAAAACTAAATCAATTAAATGCTGTTCTGAATAAAACCATATTCAGCTCCCCCACCCCAAGATCGAGGGGGCCGTGCACATCTCCCTGGTGAGATTGTTCCATAATTGTGGGATGCTACTGAAAAGTCCCTGGTCCAACTTTGCTTTGGAGAAGAAACAAAAAGATGCCCAGAAAAACATCAGCCTGAGCTATGGTGCCCAGGATGGCATACTCTGGGATCACTGCTTTTTTCACCCTTTGTTTACCAGCCTCTTCAGAGTTGAGACACTTTTTTATTGGAATTAAAAATTTGAGGCATACTTTACTCTTCTGATTTTAAAATGGTAAATACTAAGAATGACTTGCACTCAATTTAACAGGTCTGTCTGCATGTTTGGGGCATGCTTCCTGATGGGATGTACAGAGATGCAACGGGCAGCCTTCTTTGAGCATGGGCAATTTTCTGTGTCCCTGCATGACCCAATGAAGATTTTGTAGTGGTTAGTGTGTCAGGCTAGAATCTGGGAGACACAGGCTCAAAGCCCCACATTGCCATAAGGTACTCAGAGGAACCTTAGGGCACTCAACACTTTCTTACCCTGACCTCTTTCACAGAGTTGCTTTGAAGATAAAATGGGAAATGGAAACCATTGGACACTACCCTCAAGCTCCTTGGAGGAAGATCAGAGACGCGGCAGAATCACCTGCCACAAGCAGAGGCTGATTGGAAGGAAGCTAGGACAGAACAGTGATTCATAACAGAAGCAACAAATACATTTCTCTAAGGGTGGATAATTCTGCTGCAGCTCTATGTGAGAATGATTCCAATAACTCTTGAAGCAGAAGTGGGCAGAATTACTTGGTTGCTGTGGAGGCTGTGAGGACAAAGGCAAGATCGGAACGGTTAATCTTGCAGAGACACTAAGGCAGCCTCCTCTATGGGAGGGTGCTTTGGGTTCACATGTGCGTTTAGTTATTTGATTCATTTATTTCCCAGGACAGAGTACAAGTCCTCTATATACCCAGTCTCACCGTCTGAGAATTACTGACCTCATTATCAGGCTCCATGAATGGATGCCTCATTGGCTTGGGGGACGGACAAGACAGGCCTATTTCCATGGAAGGAGGCCACGGTTAGAATCAGGCAGGCCAGGGAGGAGAACAATGCACTGCATAGCAGGCTTGTAGCATCACCAGACTCTCTTGTATTCTCATGAAGACAGCAAGACTCCCAGCCCACCATGTGGGGATTACATAATCACAACTCATGTGCTTTTAGAGACGCTTTGAATGTTCAAAGCTTCCCTATGTGCCAATTCTGCTAAAAGGATGAAAATGCACAAATGCACTAGTGGCAAGTACAAAGCATTAATAGCAATGTCAGACAGAGTCTAAGGACAGTCACAAATCTCCCTTACATCCAACAGATCTGGAATTCTCAGATATGGAAATGAGACGTGTGATAACGGAGGATGTTTGAGGAAGCCGCAGAATCCTAAAGACTAGGAATGTATTATCATTCGGCAGCTCTGTTAGGCCTCTGATTTTCGAGTGTTCCTTACCACACTGTATGTCAGGATTTTCCTTAAGAGGCCGGGTTGCCACACTGCAGTTCTCGTGTGGTTAACAGATGTTATCGCTCGATACTGTGAGCTTCTGAAACGGCTCTTTCTGATAAGCTATCGCATTCATACCCTCCCAGGTTTCACAGACTAAACGTCACAGACACCCAAGTGTGCTTCCATCATCTTTACAAAGTCCCCCCACCCCATGGATACCACTACACTTAGAGGATGCTGTTATCCACCTGCTGTGTTAAATACTCATTTATTCAGGGCCTAACTATGCTGCCCCCATGTCTGCCCCAGTCCTATCTTTGGGAAGCGTTCAGCGAATCCCGAGCATGAAACTTCCTGGAATTCTCCAATTCATGTCTGGTTGACAGGACTGGAGCAGAAATGGGGTGGGGGAAGCTTGAGAACTATGCAGCGTATATTCAGGTGGGTAGCCATGTTGGTCTGAAGCAACAGAACGAAGTCTGAGTCCAGTGTAGGGTTCCCAAGTACTTACTGTATGCCGGCGGGGGATGCACAGTCTCCAGCCGGAACATTCCCCCGGGCAACACCCATGCTGCACGATGCCATCAGCAGGAAGTGATGCTGGGTGATGCTCTGGCAATGGGGCTGGAAACTCAATGGTACCATCGAGTTTCCAGCCCCATTGCCAGAGCGTTGCCCGGCATCAGTTCCTGGTGACGGCATCGTGCAGCGTGCAGCGTGCAGCGTATCTGTCCCCTGCCGGCGTATGGTAAGTTCTTGGCAAGCCTGGTCCAGTGGCACCTTTAAGACCAACCAAAGTTTAATGCTGGGTATAAGCTTTTGGGTGCATGCACACTTCTTCAGTTCAGTCTTGTGTGCATGCATGCTTCAGAAGAAGTTCTGAAGACGTGTGTGTGCACATGAAAGCTTACACCCAGAATTAAACTTGCTTGGTCTTAAAGGTGCCACTGGACTCAGACTTTATGCAATATATAGTTATATCCTCAGTCACAATTTGTTCTGTGTTGGCTTCTGGAGGAACTGAGCTGGTCGAAGGATTGTCAGGCCGAGCCTGGCAACTGGAAGGAGGGGTGGGGGTGACATATGGGGTATGTTAGGTCACTGATGTCATTACACCGCTTCTAGGGAAAACCCAGAAGTGATGTAGGGCAGTGGAAACTCTATGCTAAAACAATAGAAGAGGACAACCTGGGAGTGATGGAGGGTAGTGTTAGGCATTGGTGGAAACTCTATGATAAAGCCATAAAGTTTCCAGCAATTCCTAGAGCTACTTTACATCACTTCCATGTTTTTTGCTGGAAGTGACATTAGTGACGCTGGAGATGTCACTGGACTGTCAGCAGGAGACTGACAACCCTGGTTCATAGTAAACTGTAAACCATTAAATAGTAAACCATTAGAATGTTCTATAGTTTAGTTCTTTTTTAAGTAAGAATACTTACGGTACAATCCTATGCAGATTTGTTCCAGTCTAAATCCATTGAAATCAGTGGGCTCAGGGTAGAATAACTCTGCATAAACAGTGTTGCACTGTGAATCTCCTAATGAACCTGACTGTACTTATTTTTATAGAATAACTGGTTTTGGATGGCATGCAGCAACTCTCACTATCAGAACAAGAAAGCATGAGATATAGAAGGGAGAAAGTCTTTATTTTTATTCATTAAAGATTCCTGTGCCTCATTTATGACTGTAAATCGTGTCTAAAGGCAGCTTACAATCTTAGCCAAAGCAAATGGTGGTTAGAGTGTACGACTAGGATCTGGGAGATCAGGTTCGAATCCCCACTCTGCCATGGAACCTTGTTCTGTGACCTTGGGCCAGTCACACACCCTCTGCCTAACCTACCTCACAAGGTTGTTGCAAAGATACAGATAAGCAGAGCACAACAATGCAAGATACTCAGGGGGAAGGCAAGTTATAAATTACATGAATGAATGAATGAATGAATGAATGAATGAATGAATGAATGAATGAATGAATGAATACAGGTGGTCAGGGCAGCATAAAATGATATTTTAGAAAGTGATTCTCTAAAGTCTGGCCTCAAAACGCAACAGGGAAAAATTGTGATTTCCCAGTGACAGCCGATACAGGAAAAGAGAGAACCCTTTCTGAAAAAAGGGAATAGCTGGGCCTGTGATTAAATTGTGCTTAGGACTCTCGCCACCACCACCTATATGACTTTTGGACCATTAAAATAGCTGCTTGTTAGGGCCAAAATTCTATTTGCATGCAGAAAGATGCAGAGACCAGTGTTCTCTCTAAGCTGAGTTAGTGTGAGCTCACTTACAGTTTTTTAGCCTCTGGCTCACAGATTTTTGCCTTAGCTCAGGAAGGATGGCTCCAGAGCAAACTCATTTTATGCAGTAGCCAAATCACTCGCTCAAAACTTTAATGCTAGTATCTCACAAATTAGAAGCTTTGCTCACAAGACTCCATGGCTTAGAGGGAGCATTGGCAGAGACATCACCTGTCGGAGTCCATCTGATTCACAAGGAACTTTTTCATCCAGTTACCTACCTTGTCTTATCACAGGGGATGCAAACTCCTGCTGACCCCCCACCCCGAACCCATCATCACCACCTCTACAAAGAACTCTGCAACAAAATGTATTTGAGGATGCATTCCACTTTCCCATGTTGACCTCTGTGTTTGCTGCACTTAAAAGGCCGCTTTCTCAGGGGGCTCGGATGGATGTAATACAAGAGAAGAACTTGCAGAGAAGCCCATCTCAGCTGCGGCACGACCCCCCACTTTCCCCTCACTTCACAACTGAAATGACAGATAGGCGTACCAGAGAATCAAAGGACGGTTCAACTCTCAGGCTTTCCGCCTCTCTTGTGCATCAACTGGGCTGCCTTGTTGTATTCTGAAAGCCGCTACTGTATGTTTTATTCATTTAAACACCAATTTGTTGATTCAAAACAAACCATTTAAAAGAACTTGAAAACTACTCCGGGGCTGGGTAGGTTTAGGACGTTAGGATGGGGCTTTGGCCTTGTGGAAGAGCATCTCCTTAGCATGCAGAAGGTCTCAGGTTCAGTTCCCCAACATGTCCAGTTAAAAGGATCAGATGGTACAGGGGTCCCCCAACTCTTTTGAGCTGGTGGGCACCTTTGGAATTCTGACACAATATGATGGGCACAGAGACAAAATGGCTGCCACAAAATGGCTGCCACGTCTTACCTTCAGTCACACAGTAGAGATCCTTGCAGTGTGGTGGGCAGCAGCTGCCGAAGCAACAGTTTTAAAAATCTGTATGGCCAATCAAATCTCCAGTGACCAATCAGAAGTCGGGTTAGAACAGATAAAAGGAAATACTTCTTCACCCAAAGAGTGATTAACATATGGAATTCACTGCCACAGGAGGTGGTGGCAGCTACAAGCATGGACAGTTTCTAGAGGGAATTAGATAAACATATGGAGCAGACATCCATCAGTGGCTATTAGCCACAGGGAATAGATGGGAACTCTCAGTCTGGGGCAGGTGATGCACTCTATTCTTGGTGCTGGAGGGGGCAGCAGTGGGAGGGCTTCTGGTGTCCTGGCCCCACTGCTGGACCTCCTGATGGCACCTGGTGTATTTTGGCCGCTGTGTGACAGAGTGTTGGACTGGATGGGCCATTGGCCTGATTCAACATTGGCTTCTCTTATGTTCTTATGTAGAAGCCTTGCTGGGCAAAAGCCCTACCAGCCCCCATCCACTTTGTAAAAATACTTGGTGAACACCAGGAAAGGTTTTGGTGGGCACTTCTGAGATAGTAGGTGACAAGAAAGCCCTCTGCCTGAGACCTAGAGAGCTGCTGCCAGTCACAGTAGGCAATACTGACTGTGATGACCAATGGCTGGACTCAGTAGAAGAGAGTTTCATGTGTTCCTGTGATGTCACTGGGACTGACCAGCAAAGCCATATCCATAGCTGGCGTCTGTGGCAAAAACACATATTTTCAGAGCTTGGGGAAGATGCATTTGAATTAAACACAGTAAGGCTGCTTCCAAATTATTCCCTTGCTAATAATTAAAAAAACCTTACACATTGTCTTCATCATAAGAAATAAGTTTTGTTTCCTGTGCTTTTACAAACTTCTTTCCAAAAGCAGAGGAGTGACCATCTGGCTCTGGGTGAACCTATTAACTAACTGTAATCCTCGTGTCTGGGAAATGTACATCTTGAGTGTGAATATCTCTTATCTTTCCATTAGCAAAGCAGATGAACAGAGCCAGGATCTGTCAGTGTACTGCTCAGGGAGCTTAGAGGAACCCCATAAAGACCCTATATGCAAACCTTCGGTTCAGACTTGCAGTGCTAGAGAGGTTCTTTTCTTTTCAAAAACATGCCGTAGTTCTATGATTTATTTAATTCCACTCTTTTTCTTTTTTTTTTTGGTCCTGTGCTATCAAATTGCCTTCCAAGTTTTAATTACAAATGAAATCCATCTGCTCGATCATCTTTTCTAACTGTTGTCTTGAAGAGAAATAACAATAATATTTGTTAAACACAATACTGTTAGGAAAAGTATCCCCGCTTTCTAAATGTCTGCACATTTGTTCATTGAATTCGTCATCCTGCCTTATCCCAAAGACCTGGTAAGAATTACAGCTCTTCAAAAAAAATCAGTACATGAAAATACCTCTAAAAATAAAAAAGACACAAATAAAAACCCGAAGCCCAAGAAGTTAAGATCCTTCTCAACCTAGAATCTGTAACATTACCTGTCCTGGAAATGGAAGTCAGGCAATGTAGTTAGCCCATCAATGGAAGGTCTTAGAGAGGGGAATGAGGGAGGGAGTCATTGCAGTTCTAGATCTCTATCTAGATCTCCTGATGTCAATGGCCACCGTTTACTGCATATGCCAAGATCATAGACACTAAATGACAGTCCAAACATGAAAAAAGTAAAATTCGAAGAAGATCAGGCCTGGATTCTGGCAAATCTCCAAGAAGAGAAAATTCCAAATTAGAGGTCACTGATATTTCCCTTTGCGTGTTTGTCAAGAGTCATAGACAGAAATGGAACTCTCTGAAGTGCTCTTCTTGATCAGTCTTCAGAATCACAGCAAAGCAATGATGAGGAAAATTATCTCTTGCAGTGTAATCCTTAATGGAATCATACCCTTCTAAATCCATTGAAGTCTATGGGTTTAGAAAGGTATTACTCTGCCTAGGACTGCACTGTTAGATGTCTAATCCAAGCCATAAAGAGAGGGTATTGAGGTCTCTGGGAGAACTATAACATTAGCATCTTATATTCTAATAGAGATGTTGGCCAATCTTTGGATGCTTAAATGAAGTGACTAGAGCTGTAAATGGGCAAGACAGATCTTTCTGCAAACCTAAAAAGGGCCCCAGGTTTGCAGAAAAATGTGAAAACTGAAAAAAACACATTGTGGGGACTGGGAGTAAAAAAGCCAAAAATGATAAAAGGAGTGCCTGTAGCTTTAACAAGCAGATTCCGTCAGTGGCTGTTGCTAGGCAACCACATTATTCCAGGCAGTTTTATCTGAGGAACAAATCAGGGAAAAGGGACAGGGCCCTTTCCAGAGCTTTGAGAGGGGACTCATCAGGGCCAGGTTTGGCTAGGGTTGCCAGCTGCAAGTTGGGAAATTCCTGGAGATTTTGTGGTGGAGTCTGAGGAGGGCAGGGTTTGGAGAGAGGAGAGGCCTCAGTTAGATATTATGCCATACAGTCTACCCACCAAAGCAATCATTTTATCCAGGGGGATAGATCTCTGCATCTAGAGTTCAGATGATACCACCCAACTTGCATGACTCAAGTATGACTGGCTGCTTGCTATGTTCAACAGCAGCCACCCTATGAAAGTCAGTCTCGTTAGCAACCCTAAAAGGAGATAAGGAAGCAGGAAAAGGGGAGAGGCTATGGGGCTTTTGGGAAAGGGAAAGAAGAAATAGTAGGGGAAGGGGAAATGAGATGCCTCCTGCAAGTCCTTGCGGTTCCCCACTTGTCTATGTACTAATAGCAAAGCTGGCCAAATCTTTGGATATTTAGTAAATCCAGTGACTGGACCCATGAACAGGCAAGACAGATATTTCTACAAACCTGAAAAGGACCCCAGGTTTGCAGAAAAATGTGAAATCTTAAAAAAATATATCACTGAAGAGTTTTAAAAAATCCAAAAGTGGTAAAAGGAGCGCCTGTAGCTTTAAGTGACAGATTCCCTCAGTGGCTTTTGCTAGGCAACCACAGCATTCAAACACTTGGTTCTGTCAGTAAAATCAAGGGGGAGGGGGCAAAGCCCTTTCCAGGCCTATTTTGGCTTTTGAGGGAAGGCACCTTGGGGCCAGGCCTAACTAGGGTTGTCAGCTCCAGGCTGGGAAATTCCTGGAGATTTTGTAGTAGAGTCTGAGGAGGGCAGGGTTTGGGGAGTGGAGAGGCCTTAGCTGAATATAATGCCATAGACTCCACACTCCAAGGCAGTTATTTTTTTCATGGCGACAGATCTCTGTCGTCTGGAGTTCAGTTGAAATCAGTGCTTCCTCTAAGCTGTGGAGTCTTGTGAGCAAAAATTCTGCTTTGTGAGGCAGTGACATTAAAGTTGTGAGAGAGCAATTTGGCTGCTGCATAAATTAGTTTGCTCTGGAGTCAGCCTTCCTGAGCTAAAGCAAAAATGTGTGAGCCAGAGGCTAAAAAACTGTGAGCTAGCTCACACTAACTCAGCTTAGAGGGAACACTGATGTAATTCTGGGAGATCTCCAGATCCCACCTGAAGACTGACAACCCTAGGCCTGGCAACTACCTCTGGATGACTTGATACCACGCAACTTGCATGATTCAACTAGGCCTGGCTGCTTGTTACTGTTCAACAACAGCCACCCTATGAAAGCCAGTGTGGTGTAGCAGTTAGAACATCAAAGCAGATCCTGGGAGATCCAGGTTCAAATCCCCATCTTCCTGTAGAAGCTCACTGTGTGATTTTGGTCACATACTTTCAGCCTAACCTACCTCATAGGATTGTTGTGTGGATAAAAAGGAGGAGAGGATAATAATGTAAGCTGCTTTGGTCCCCACCGTGGAGAAAGGTGGGGTATAAATGAAGTGAATAAATAGTAAAGCATCAAACTAGGACTGGAGCTACTGGAGTTCAAATCCCCACACTGCCAGAAAGCTCAATGGATTGACCTTGAGACAGTCTCTCACTTGCTCTCAGCCTAACCTACCTGAGGAGAAAACAGAGGAAGGCAGAATGATGCATCCCACCCAGAACTCCTTGAAGGAGAGGCAGGATAAAAAGGCAACAGCTCTCCTCCTTACCTTTTGTGTTGTCAGGGTACCAGTGGACCCAAAATGGCTTGTCACAAGTTTCATTTGTATTTTGGACTCGAAGAAGAAGAAGAAGAAGAGGAGGAGGAGGAGGAGGAGGAGATTGGATCTATACCCCATCCTTTACTCAGAGTCTCAAAACGGCTTACAAACCCCTTCCCCTCCCCACAACAGACACTCTGTGAGGTAGGTGGGGCTGAGTGAGCTCTGACTGAGAACTGCTCTTTTTTCAAGAACAGCTGTGCCAGAACTATGGCTTGCCCAATATCATCCAGCAGCTGCAAGTGGATGAGTGGGGAATCAAACCCAGTTCTCCAAGATTCCATGCACTTAACCACTACACCAGACTACAAAGGGAGAGTACTCCCTTGTTTTTATATAGGCGTGTATGTAAGTGCCATCAAGTCACTTCTGACCTATGGCGACCCTATGAATTGGTGACCTTCAGAACAGCCTGTTGCTAGCAGCCTTGTTCAAGTCCTGCAAATGGAGGGCTGTAGCTTGCTTGTGTCAATCCATCTCATGTTGGGTCTTCCTCCTTTCCCACTAGCTTCAATTTTTCCTAGCATGATTGTCTTTTCCATTGACTCCTGTCTTCTCCCAATGTGACCAAAACACCATCGCCTCAGTTTAGTCATTTTAGCTTCATGGGGGAATTCTTAGGCTTGATTCGATCTCGAATCCACTTATGTGTCTTTTTGGCTGTCCATGGTATCCATAAAAGTCTCCTCCAAATGAATCTCTGTGTGTGTGTGTTGTGTGAGCCAAAACAGAACCGAGGCTTTGCATAAATATTTATAGAGCCCACTAGTACATTTCTGAAGCTAAACAAGAAAACCTTTCTTTCCCTTTTTAAAAGACTCTCTGCTGCAATGAATGTTTAGCCTCCATTGTCCTTTGAACAATCTCTGTAAAAAGACCACTTCATTACAAGGCTGATTATTCCAGCGCCCTACAAGTTGTGGGTGTGCGTGTGTGTGGGCCCCCCCCCATCATTTGAAAGCAGAGATAATGATTACAGCGCGTTCAGAAGCCTTCCCCCTCCTTCCCTCCCTCCCTCGGATATTAAAACACGCAATTAATTCTCATTATCCTTTCTGAATTCTAGCAAGGTTTCACCAATTGAGGAACACAGAAAGATCCACAGGGTAGCGCAGAGAATTGTGATTACTGGCTGAAACTGGGCTCTGTTTGTGGTTAGAATGACTTTATGTCGTCCTTGTAAGTTGCTATTAGCTCCTGAATTGGATTGCAGTTGTTTTATTGGAGAGGGAGAAGTGCTCGGCTCTCTCTTTCCTTCGACCCCTGGAGCCCCTCCTCCCACTGTTTCCTATCTCGGTCAGGATTTAGCTTGCCTTCTTTAAAAAGAAATAATATTACTTTGTAAAACACCACGTACATTGACGGTGTTACGGAAATATTTCAAAATCAGAATTATGCCTCCTTTTCTCCACGAGGCTCAGGGCAATATGCCTTGGTGCTGTCCCATTTTATCCTCGCAGCAACCTTGCGAGGTAGGTTAGCCTGAGTGGTGGTGTGATTTGTCAAGGCCAAAATGGTCAGTTTCCAAATCAAAGTTAATTGTATACAATGAACACACTGGGTTAAAGAAAGCAGGATAACGGCAGTCAGCGCCACTCCCAACATAAATACTCAAGAGTTTTTCAGACACTACGTTTAGGGTTATCCTCCTGTTGTGTACTGACCCGACCATGTGCACAATCCAGCTTCAGCCAGTCCGTACGTGGTCATGTGAAGAGCAGGAGCTACGCTCCACTAGATGGTCGGATCCTAGTTCTCCTTCCAATCAGGAGACTAGGATCCTACAGTTAACCTAATCAATGTAAATAGACCCATCAAAGTGTTGGGGTGCATTTGGGGTGGTTTGGCTTCGGGATATAAGCTGGCCTGCGAGCCGGCTTCTTTGTCTTCTTCTTCACCTAATAAAAGTATGAGAGTTGAAATCACTAGAAAGTCTCAGTACTTTTCACCTCCCAATATATGTGGTTGCCATTTTGTCTGCCTAGGGCACCACATGTATTTTCCTGCTTCTGTAAGCACGACACAAATCACTGGTTTTTGAAAGGTGTGTACCGAAATGGGGGGGGAAAATACATGCTAAGCAAAAATGGTGGTCCCATTGGGAAGACAGCAAGTAGTGCACTGTTGTGAATGCGAGGCAGATGGGCAAGAGAGACTGTGACAGTTATGATGATGGAGGAGTGCACTGGCGTCCCTGTGATGGGGAGAATGTGGGAAAGGTGCTCCTCTCCGAATAGAGAGCACCATACTCAACTGAAAGAGAAAGTGCGCTACCTCTTTGATATGTCAGCATCTCTTGACTGGAGGATCTATGTTTTTTATTAAATACTGGGTTCGAAACTCCTTGCAGGGAACAGCTCTACTTTATTTAGCTATTTCAGGAATGAGACTAAAACACCAGGGCAATAGTCCTGTTTAAATAGTATGCTAAAACCACACCCAAACACACCCAACTCCCAAAGACAGGCTATTTGCATAACGTTAGTTTCTCATTGGTCACTTCCAGAGTCCTGGTGGGCTATCGTTCTAGAGCTCCAAGTTCAGCCAGTCTCTGGTAGAGTGTCCTGGAATGTTCCAGACCTCATACATAACAGTTCTAGTGAGCTTGAGCCCTAGGGACCTGGCACCCGGATTGGCGAAGGCCCCTGGCGTCCACATGGAGAGGGGGGTCTGGAAAGAGGAACCTGTCCTTTGTTTGGGGTTGAATTTGCTCACCGTGTTTTGTGATGCTGAGAGCAGCTTGCACCTGTGTGCATTTGCAGTGAAGAACAGCAGAGGGGAATGCTGCTACAGATGTTTGCAGATGTGCCTGCGGAGGGAGACATCCTGCAACCAAGCAAGACCAGATATGCCATGGATTGTGAGTACCTAGTCTGTAACTTTTCTTTCCCTTTATTTTATTTAGAGGTACCCACGGCCTGTCTTGTAATTCACCTGAGCTTGTGCCGTGTGGAAATAAAGTTGTTTAACTATGAGAGTCTGCACACTTCCTTATCTACCTGCCTTGGCTACTTGGCATGCTAAAGTAATACACCTGTAGTGTCGGCCTCAGGTGACACCATGAGAGGGGGGGCAGCTATCAGAGAAAGGAGGGCAAGAAAAGACTTTCTGGACCAGCTTCCTGACTGGGCTGTGAGGTGGCTGGGGAAGTCTGGGGAGAAAGTACCCTCACACCGACTGGGCGGTTAAACAGTCCCTGCCACAGGGTGAGACTGTCATAAGAACATAAGAGAAGCCAAGGTTAGATCAGGCCAATGGCCCATCCAGTCCAGCACTCTGTCACACAATGGCCAAAAATGCCAGGTGCCATCAGGAGGTCCACCAGTGGGGCCAGGACGCTAGAAGCCCTCTCACTATTGCGCCCTCCCAAGCACCAAGAGTTCCTATCTATAGCTTGTGGCTAATAGCCACTGATGGACCATATGTGTATCTAATTCCCTCTTGAAACCATCCGTGCTTGTAGCTGCCACCACCTCCTGTGGCAGTGAATTCCATATGTTAATAACTCTTTGGGTGAAGAAGTACTTCCTTTTATCTGTTCTAACCTGACTGCTCAGCAATTTCATGGAGTGCCCATGAGTTCTTGTACTGTGAGAAAGGGAGAAAAACTTTCTCTACCTGCTCTATCCCATGTAGTGACAGCGGTGGTTCTTCGTCACACACATGGTCCTAGAACATGTGGCTGGATGACCCCCAAACTCAACATCTAAATGTCTAACTTCATCATTGTAACATACCATATGTTTATCTAATTCCCTCTTGAAACCATCCATTCTTGTAGCTGCCACCACCTCCTGTGGCAGTGAATTCCTTATGTTAATCACTCTTTGGGTGAAGAAGTACTTCCTTTTATCTGTTCTAACCCAACTGCTCAGCAATTTCATGGAGTGCCCAAGAGTTCTTGTATTGTGAGAAAGGGAGAAAAGCTTTCTCTACCTGCTCTATCCCATGCAGTGACAGCGATTGTTCTTCGTCACACACATGGTCCTAGAACATGTGGCTGAATGACCCCCAAACTCAACATCTAAATGTCTAACTTCATCATTGTAACATACCATGTTTATCTAATTCCCTCTTGAAACCGTCCATACTTGTTCCTGCCACCACCTCCTGTGGCAGTGAATTCCATGTGCTAATCACTCTTTGGGTGAAGAAGTACTTCCTTTTATCTGTTCTAGCCCAACTGCTCAGCAATTTCATGGAGTGCCCAAGAGTTCTTGTATTGTGAGAAAGGGAGAAAAGCACTTCTTTCTCTACCTGCTCTATCCCATGCAGTGACAGCGGTTGTTCTTTGTCACACACATGGTCCTAGAATATGTGGCTGGATGACCCCCAAACTCAACATCTAAACATCAAACTTCATCATTGTAATATACGCATAAGCCTACATGTGTACATTTGAAAATAGCTTGAGTGTAGATGGAAACCCAGACTGGTGTAGTCTAGAGGAACATATGAAGCTGCCTCTTATTGAATCTGACCCTTGGCCCAACAAGATCAATATTGCCTGTTCTGATAGGCAGCAGCTCTCCAAGGTCTCAGGCAGAGGTCCTTCATATTGCCTACCATTTGATCCTGTCAGCAGGAGATACCAGGAAATGTGCAGATCCCACACCTTCATCCACTACATCCCATTCTCTCTCTGTCCATATCAGCCCTGTAGCCAGAAATGTTGGGTTGGCGGGGGATGGGGAAATGTTGTGGGACAGCAGGGGAGGAGGGAGGGGAGAGGGGCAGCTGCATGCCTGCCCTGAACTCCAAGCGGTGAATTCACTGCTTGGAGTTCCGGGAAGACATGCAGCCGGCAGCTGCCCCTCTCTCTCACCTCCTGCAAGATTTAAAGGGCCTGCTGATCAGCTGGAGGGCCCTTTAAATCTTGCAGGAGGGGAGAGAGGGGCTGCAAGATTTAAAGGGCCCTCCGGCTGATCAGCAGGCCACCTGTTCCTCCTTTTGGAGGGGGGCTGGGGGAGGGGCAGCTGCTGTTGTGAGGCATGCCTCACATTTGAGGGGGCAGAGCCCCAAAACATCCCACCGTAGCTATGGGCAATGTTCCCTCTAAGCTGTGGAGTCTTGTGAGCAAAAATTCTACTTTGTGAGCTCCTGGCATTAAAGCTGTGAGTGAGCAATTTGGCTACTGCCTAAATTAGTTTGCTCTAGAGCCATCCCTCCTGAGCAAAGACAAAAATGTGTGAGCCGGAGGCTAAAAACCTGTGAGCTAGTTCACACTAACTCAGCTTAGAGGGAACACTGGCTATGGGCCTGGTCCATACAGCATGACTGGTAGCTCTTGATGTGGCTTGGAAACGTCTTCATGACTTCACATCCTATTATGTGCAGTATCAGAAACAGCCGAGAAACTAAACCCCAGGAGTCCCATTTGGATGCCTGCTGAGAACGGAGCTGAGAAGGGGAACATGTGCAAAACCTGGGGAAGAAAAGCCTCACCTATTTGTGTCCCGCAAGAAGCCTCATTCTCTGTGCATCGCAGTCCCCCTCATCTCTAGAACAGATGGAGCGTCTGACCCTGTTTGCAAAGCAATTAGAGTCTGGCATTTAAAGAGGAAAGAGATCCTTGGTGTTAAATCACGTGGGTTGTGTTTTTTTTTTTAATCTAGCCATCTAAAAAGGCACCATATTTTGGACAAAGCTGGCCAGATTTCCGGTTTTAGAGGTCCCTCCGTCATGTGGACTCCAGGGCTTAACAAATGACCACACGGAAGCGTGATGTCTTTTGGAATCTCTGCCGAACGTCCAGACTGCCCCATACCCCACACTACCGTTAAAGAATATAATATTTCTGTTCCGTCTGTTCATCCAATTGCACTGATTGAGCAGTAAGGCTGTTTTGCCTTTCTCCTGAAGAGTTCTTGGCAGATATCTGTAAGAGCAATGAGGAACCTGGATTCCAGACAGATTTGTAAATTGCCTCTAAGCCAGTGGTGTCCAAATGGTGGGTCAGAGTCCAACCTGTATGCAATAAGAGTCTTGTGGATTGAAATCCCAGCTCCTGGCATTGATAACAAGAGATCTCTAGCCAGTCCAGTAACCTGTAAAATATCACCAGGCGGTTGCTCAGAGTCTGATGCCTGGAGTTCCTCAAAAAGCAAGGCTTGCTATTCTTCCTACAAATATTCATTCATTCATTCATTCATTCATTCATTCATTCATTCATGCATTCATTCATTCATTCATTTTATATCCTGCCCTCCCCGCCAAGGCAGGCTCAGGGCAGCTTACATTAAAAGTTAAAATACGTTAAAACACAAATTGTAAACATCATAAAGATCATATACAGTAACAGAACAAAGTGCTAGTGGCAGTATGATATTATGTAGAAATCCCAGTAGGCTATGGTGGAACGGTCACAACAGAGTATAGCCAGAGTTGGTAAGCAGCTTATCAGACCATTTATACAAACTGTCGCAGGCTGCTGGTGATAGTACAGAGCAGGAGTGTCGGACTCACTTGTTATGAGGGCCGGATCTGACATCAATGAGACCTTGCTGGGCCGGGCCACGTGTGTCATAGAATGTAATGCCAGGTAGCCGAGATATAAACTTTATAAAGGACACAAACACGAAGGGTTTTTTTCCCCCTTAAAAACATGCTTAAAACGTTAGCACTCTTCCAATATTTTGTTTATTTAACAATGTCTGATAACTGGCACCTCTTGCTCTGAATTATTGCATCAAAATGCCTGTGCTGTTGCAATCCTGAGTCTGCTGTTCAGGTGTGTATCTGTAAGCTGCAAACCTACGATGACGCAGCAACAGAACTGAAAGAAGCAGCAAAAGACACCCAGTTCCACTGCAGGCCTGATAGAAGCCCTTGGGGGGCCTGATCTGGCCCCCAGGCCGCATGTTTGACGCTCCAGGTATAGAGGGCCTTACCACAGTTCAGTTGTTGGGAACGGTTCCTAATCAAAGGCCTGGTGGAAGAGCTCTGTTTTGCCGGCCCTCTGGGGCCCTGATGTCCCACAGGGTCCCGCAGGGCCCTGATATCTTCCGGGAGCTCATTCTACCAGTACGGAGCCACTACTGAAAAGGCCCTGGCCCTGGTGGAGGCCAGCCTGGCATCTTTGGGTCCAAGGAGGGCCAAACGATCTTGAGACCCTGATCTCAGTGCTCTCTGGGGAATATGTGGGGAAAGGCAGTCCTTCAGGTAGGCAGTCCCCAGGCCATATAGGGCTTTAAAGGTTAAAACCAGCACCTTGAAGCGAATTCGGTATGCTATCAGCAGCCAGTGGAATGCCTTCAGCACAGGCTGGATATGTTCCCGCACAGGGAGACCCATCAGCAGCCTGGCTGTAGCATTTAACAGAGTTAAGCGGAGCAATAGCATTACCTTTCATTATTTAAAAGAATTACACATCTAATACACTTCGGTTCACTTTGGTGTCATTCAATTAACTGCAGTACACTTTAAACATACCCATGGAGACTGCTGGATGTTATGTTAAGGGCCCTGAACACAAACAAAGGTGTGTTAATGGCCAGGTGATGCATATATAGCAGTAAGGGCTACACAGAGTAATGCTGAATGTAGGCAAAGAAAGTCAAAATACATTTTCCATTCACTACCCGGGGTGATTCTGCACTGGCTTTTCCCTCCGTTGTTTTAGCAAACCCATGTCGGAACAGAAATTCTCCTCTGCATTTCACGCTGCTTTCGCTTCCTTTGATCATTGGATTTTATGGTACCCTCTGCCTAGATTTATGGCTGTTCAGGGGTGAGTTCGCAATCAGTACAGCATTGCCCTGGGGTATTTGAATGTGGTTTTGAGCTGCACCTTTTCCTCGGTGTTGAGAAAATGTGGAGTGAATGCCAGATGCAGAACCATCCCCGTTTTATGTTGTGTCTCTGTGTTGCAAAGAAGGACAAGGTCTCTATACTCTGAAGCAGGTGGGTGAGGGAACACTGGCCTTTGAACATCGTGCTGTTCTGCCCTGACCTGGATAGCCCAGGCAAGCCCGATCTCACCAGATCTCGGAAGCTAAGCAGGGTCGACTCTGGAAAGGACTTGGATGGGAGACCTCCTTGGAATACCAGAGGCGGGGGCAGGCTTTATTCAGCCACCTCTCTGAATATCCTCCAGGCCTCCAGTAGGAGTCAGTCACCATGACTTCCCGGAGCACACACAGTCACCAGAGGTTGCCATGATTTCCAGGTGCACACGTGCACATATAAAAAAATACAAAAACACACACACAAAAAACCATAGTGCTGTTCTGGGGCTGCCACCATCTTTAAACTAGACCATGGAAAATTCACTCTGAAACCAACAACAAGCAGGTCACAAACTAATACAAAGATATATGGACCGGAGAAAGGAAGAAAAACATCTGCCCCGAGCAACTTTATCGAGCCTCCTGTGATGGCTCAGTGGTAGAGCATCTGTTTGGCACGCAGAATGTCTCAGGTTCAATCCCCGGGCCTCTTCAGTTCAAGGGATCAGGTAGCAGGTGGTGCGAAAGACCTCCGCCGGAGACCCTGGAGAGCAGCTGCCAGTCAGAGCAGACAAGACGTAGCTTGAAAGGCCAGAGGTCTGACTCTGCATATGGTGGTTTCATATGGTTCCCTGGCTCTTATGTAGATTTCCGTCCTTCAGACACCCTACACCCACCATATGCTGACCCTCTGAGTGGTTTCATCTCAGTATCCACAGGCTCTTTGTGGCAGCTGGGACCAAGTTCTGCAAAGTTACTCCTCCCTTCCAGTTCTTCAGCACTGTACCAGGCCCTCCATGGAGGGAAGGGGGGACCCCTCCTCTCCGCTCTCTTGGCTGCTCTATTCTTCCTTTCCACCCCAAATGTTGTCCTCTGGTGCATTGGAGAGATCCCTGGAAGAGAAGGCTGCAAATGACTACCCCCCCCCAATGAAAACTGAAAAGCAAATTAGAAAGCAGCGCGGGGGGGGGCACAGCGGCCAGACGCTGATGCGGCCCCCCTTCCTCTGGAGGCATACCCATCTTTCCCCTTCTCCATCTCAGGCTGATTCTACTTCGGCTTTTCCCTCCGTTGCTTTAGGGAACCCACGCTGGAACAGAAATCCCCCTCTGCATCGCATTCTACTTTCGCTTCCTTTGATCAGCGGATCTTATGGTCGCCTCCCCACTCCACGCCGCTTCCGCTTTCCTTGATCACCGGATTTTATGGTACTTTCTGCATATTTATGGCCGTTTTGCGGCAGTCCAGGGGTGGCTTTGCAGTCAGTACGGCGGCGGCGGCGGCGGCGGCGAAGTTACCTCGAGGTATCCGGATGTGGTGTCGGGCTGCGCTTTCCCCTCCCGGTTAAGAAAACGTGGAGCGAAGGCTCGATGCGGAACCGCCCCCCTCCACACACACACACACACCCCTGCCTCGGCGAGGGTTCCATTCCCACCGCCCCTCTCCCGCGTCACAGTTGACGTTTGGACCCTTTCTCACCTTCAGTGCTGCCCCCGCGCTGCCGCCGGCCAAGCAGAGCGCGGCTGGGGAAGGGGGAGTGACAGGCGGCGGCGGCGGCGGCGGGAGGGGGCGGGCGGGTGTGGGGAGGGAGGGAGGGAGGGAGGACCGCGCGCACACGCACCTAAGGCACGAGGGGATCCCCTGCCCTTCTGGGGTCTAATCTGCGGCGTTTGCCCCCCCCCCGCCCCGCGCCAGAGGCATTAGAGGGCAAACGTGGGGGTGGGGGTGGGGAAGCCCCTTTCCTAGCCGCTGCCCGGCCACCTGCCGCCGCCGCTTGCCCAAGCGCGCGCCCCCCTGCACAGCTGCCGGGCCGTTCCGCGCGCGGGGAGCATGTGTGTGCGCGTCTGCGCGCGCGCGCGCTCCGGGGCGTGCTCGCGCCTGCCTCTTCTGTCTACAGGTAGCAGCAGCAGCGGCGGCGGCAGGAGCGGAGAAGGGGGTGGGCGAAAAAAGGCAAGCCGGCTGCGGGAGCCCTCGCTGGGATGTGGACGCGGCGGCCGGGGCTCACTTTGCCGAGGGATGTGCCGCTGAAACCGCGCCCGGGTCGGCTCGGCTCCGTCTCGGTGCCCCGGCGCTCGGTGGTGGTGGTGGCGGTGGTGCCTTTCCGCCGCTCCCGCTTTGCCTTCTCCTTCTGAGACCAACCAACCAGCCAGCCGGGGAAATCCTCCTCCTCCTCGGCGCCGCGACCTCCTCCGTCCCTTTGGCCGCCCGCGGATGAGTCCGGCCGTCCCCCCTCGCCTCAGACAGCCGTGGAGGCGGCCGCCGGGCCAAGTTTGTAGCGCGAAGGCACGTCTCGGGAGGCAGGGGAGCGGGCGGGCCATGTCCCCGTAGGCTCCCGCTCCTTCGGGGAGGCTCGGATCTCTACCACGGCGGCTCCTTCTGGCTGGCTGGAGCGACGCCCCCCTCGGCTCGGCTGGCCGGCTCGCCCGATGCCTCTCCCGCCCCCTCCCGCCCCCCTGCCAAGACTCGGGGGAGCCTCTCGGGAGCGCATGGAGACGAAGGAGCCCGCTCGCCGCCGCCGCCGCCCCTCCAGCCCCCCGCCGCCCCCGCCGTCGAGCCGCCGCCTGCCCGAGCAGGGCCGCTGAAGCCCGGAGCCCGCCGCCGGCGAAGCCCCGCCGCCAACTTCGCCTCCTCTCTCGGTCGCCCCCGAGTATTTATGGTTGCAGAGCAGGTCCGGAGGACGGGGAGTCGGAGAAGGAGAAGGTAAGCGGGCCAAGTGCAGCCCCCTTTCCCCGACGCCGGCGTGTGCTGCTCCTTGGCCGCCACTTGCCCTTTTCTTTCCCTTCCCCGCCAACCCAAGAGGCGCTTTTTTTTCCGGGGCGGGGGAGGAGGAGGGAGAGAGAGAGAGAGAGAGAGAGAGAGAGACGGTCTCCTGTGCTTTCCCTCTCCGGATGCCTTTGCTTCCCTCTGCATCTTGATTCTCCCTCCGCCCGCCTCTCCCTCCCTCCCTCCCTCCCGTTTTCGGAGTTTATGTCTGCTCCGCTCACGTTTTGTCTACGCTGGGGGAGAGTTGGGGCTGCAAAGGCAGGCTCCAAGGAAGCAGACCTTGCTCCCCTCGGCCCACCCACCCCATTTCTGGGGGGGTTCGCTTCCTCGCCCCTCCGGCAGTCTGGGTTAACGCAGCCCACGCACAGCAGCCAGGATGGCCCCCCACCCTGCCTTTTCCGCCCTGGAGAACTTGACGAGTGGAACTAAGAAGTACTGTTATTTAATGAGAACAGCAAAACACACACACACACACAAAGGTATTCTCCACCACTGCTTGGGGAGCGGCATATCAGTTTGGAAGAGTCCTTCCAGCGGTAAGAAAGAGGATGGAAGGAAACAGCTTGTCTTGGATGAGGCAGGGAGAGAGGTTGGATGGAGCAGGGCTTTGATGGTCGGTTTTCCTGAGGCTCTGGACGCATCTCGCCTAAGCCCACCTCTGCTCCAGAAATCCAGGAGTTGCGTTCATCAGAACAGGGAAGGTTTTGCAGCTTGCCGGTAACGTCCCACCCTTTAACCTTTTCTCTCTCTCGCCTTCTCTGCCTTTGAAAGGTATGGAGTCTTGACCTGCCTCCTCCGGCAGTCCCCCTGAGTGCAGTCTTCATGCTGTGTGTTCACCTTGCTTGGACACTTTAGCGAAGAGCTCCACTATAAGGGTGTGTGTGTGTGTGATTATGAAGGATAGAGGAAAGTCATGTGCTGGCAGAAAGGGATATATGCTTGTGGAGGACCAAGATTGGAAGGAAAACTCAGGGAGGTATTAGTACCACGATGCAGCTGGGTTGGTGAACCCTCTGAGCCCAGCGCTAGTTAGTTATGGGCAGCTGACAGCTGAGTGGGAGAGGGAGCCAAGAGGACAGGGAAAGACTAGGGTGTAGAAATACCAAGGGTCCAGGTGAGTCAGAAGCAGAGGGGGGTGGATCAAAGAAAGATGCTCTTTTCCTATTGGGCAAGAATGATTGGTGAGCTTTGCAGCCACACAAGGTTCTTCAGCTG
This sequence comes from Gekko gecko, assembly GCA_029375565.1. Taxonomy (NCBI): domain Eukaryota; kingdom Metazoa; phylum Chordata; class Lepidosauria; order Squamata; family Gekkonidae; genus Gekko; species Gekko gecko. Next base: position 132,773,071 of record JAPDNY010000008.1, on the reverse strand, counting down.
GTGTGCCTTTGGGGAACAAGCAGCTGACATGAAATGGAGCTGTAGTTTTATCTGGCTAGGCTTGTGTGTGTGTGTGTGTGGGGGGTTGTCAGTCAATTAAGCAGAGAGAGACTAAGGATGTGTTTATATGCATTTGAGTGCATATGTGTCCAGGGGTAATGAAAAGCTGGCTACAGGTTGCAAAAGCATTTGCATGAAGAAACCGTATTCACTTTGGCTTGTGTCTCTTATCTGACAGACAGCAAACACAATCATGTTTGTATTTCCTTTTCTATTATCTCCCTGCCCCCCCAGGGAGAGAAATGACTTCTTCCCAGGTTATTTTCTAAGGTTAGTTTTCATCTGCTCTGCATTGTAAGAAGGCAGCTATATTCTTGGTTAGACTACTTGGAGGCAATCCAAAACACTGGAAAACAGTCATAAGTCCTTCTTCTGCCTGGTGAGCTGCAGGGTGGGTGAGAAGCGTAGTAAGAGGAAGGGTGGAGAAGGGGATGATGGGAAACACCTGGGTGACATATCTTTGCACTGGAAAGAATAATTTGAATTGGAATTAACTTTCCACAGATTTAGAACTATACGCTGTGAAGTTATTAGAGCTCAGTGCAGGGAAAGGTTGTCAGAAAAGAAATTAAGCTTGGCCTCCCAACCATAAAGATTCTTGGTCTCCATTAGTATGCTTTTTGGGCCACATTTTATATCCCAGGTTCATATTGGGGAAGGAGCAAGACTTTTTAGCAAATAGCTAATTGCAGAAATATTCTGCATTTTACGAGGTTTTAATGGGGTCCTTTTTGTCTTATGAAATAAAACCTCTTTGTGCTAATAAAGCAGACTGCTCCTATCACAAATTACTTCTGCTCCTCTCTATGGATAAATGTTAACCTTTTAAAAAATGTGTCTCTTTCTCCAATAATTAATTGCTGGGAACAATTACTGAAAGGTTCTCGTCCATAAAGGTGTCATGAAGGAAATGGTGGGTGGCACCTGATCATAGATCTTTTGCTCTATTTTCTTTTTTAAAAATGTTTTGTCATTGGATAACCGACTGGAACCTGAGTACGGAGGACACATTTCATCAGAAGGCACATGCTAATTGGGAGTGAGGGTGATTGTGTATGCTCATGCTCTGGAGGGGGGGACTCTGAGCATGAATGTTGTCCTTGGCTCCGACAAGGAGCTAAGTCACCTGGAAGACTGCTTAAGCGACTTACGCTAAAAAACCAAGCTGGAATCACCATTCGGGCTCTCTGATTCCGTGTTTAGATTAAACGGGGGGGGGAGTGAAATGTAGTCGGAAGCCTGCTGGTTCCGTTGTTAGCCTTTGCAATCCTCTTAAATAGAAGCAGGAGCTGTGGCACTCGGTTTTTCAGCAGAATATATTTAATGTTCCTGCAGTGCTGGGGGAAGTGATGATGCTGGAGATTTTTAATATCTCTGTGTATGTGTGTGTGTGTGTGTATGAGCATAAACACACACACAGGCATGGATATGTCCCATCCTTGTTGCCTCTCTTCATGTCGTCCTTACACATGGGATTGGCTTCTTTTTTTTAAAAAAAGTCCATTATTTGCATTTAGAAAAGTAGGTGGGGGGAAAAATGGAATCTCGCTATTCAGACAAATTGGGGAAGCTGCAGCTGCTGAAGTGTCAGTTGGGTGTTCTTTCTCCCCCCACAAGGGAAGTGCCTTGGCACTTGCCCAACAGAGCTAACCTAAGCAAGTCTGCTTAAGAAGTCAATCCAATTTTAGTCTGTGGGACTTACTTCCAGGTAAGTCTTCCTAGGATGGCAACCTAAGTTGTCTTCCCCCCTCCCCCCCAAAAAAATCTTCTTCATCACCTCTTTAGAATACTCTGTAGCTGATGCTTGCAACAACATTTGCACATCTGATTCCCCCGATCATTTGTTTTAAATATATCACGCCATGTTTCGGCTGGAGTTCCATTTAACAGTATCGACAAATCATTCATTGTAGGAAAACATCATTAGAAATGTAGGCTCCATTCATCACATGAGCTCTCCAGGCCACTGGGTATTGAATATAATTAATCAATGAAACTAATTTCTTAACTAGAGAATTACTTTGTAGCTTTTCGGTGAAATATTTATGTAGCTCATGATAACAGGTAGCAGAACTGCTCACGGGGTCAGGGGCTATTCTGCTTGAACAGAGTGGTTGATATTTAGCCCTCAGGAATTAATCTGTGCGTATTATGTGGGCTGTAGTCTTCAAAGTGTTTACTCTAGCATAGAATCTCTTCTTTATGGAGCTGTCTACAAGGAAATCCCTGGTTCAAATCTCACCTCTGCCATAAACTCACCAAGTGGTTGTAGATAAGCTAATATTTCTTCATCTGCAGTATTTTTCTATACATCTATAAAAGGCAGTTCCCACGTCACATTCTGATGCGTCCAACAGAAACCAGGAAGGGCCTGTGCAGATATAATGCACCTATTAAGCACAGGGCTGCCATTCTTTTCACAGGAAAAGGAACCAATAATGCAGTTCTCAGCATCTTATGTCAGTTCCCTAGGAACAGGAAACAGACCAGGCCTGGCCCACCCCTTATGCCACTTGACAGGAAGACAGGGGAAAAGAACTTGACATCTCCTCGCCAATGCTCCCTCTAAGCTGTGGAGTCTTGTGAGCAAAAATTCTACTTTGTGAGTTACTGGCATTAAAGTTGTGAGCGAGTGATTTGGCTGCTGCATAAATTAGTTTGCCCTGGACCCATCCTTCCTGAGCTAAGACAAAAATGTGTGTGCCAGGGGCTAAAAAACTATGAGTTAGCTCACACTAACTCAGTTTAGAGGGAACACTGCTCCTCGCTATCCCATTAAGCACTGAGATGGCTGCTATGGTAGCATCTAGAACACGGGATGGGAGATGCCTAGAGCTGACTGTAGGATTGTCAAGTCCTAAAGTAAGTTCTGCCACCTGGATACCTTCTGGCTCTGCTGTTGGACCTCCTGATGGCACCTGGGTTTTGGCCACTGTGTGACACAGAGTGTTGGACTGGATGGGCCATTGTCCTGATCCAACATTGGCTTCTCTTATGTTCTTGTGATGGTGCTTGCACCTTGCTCGCTGCTGGAAACACGGCTCACAAAATCATCCTGCTCACCCAGCCTGGAGTACAGACTAGGGAAGCTCTCTGAGTGAGCAAGGGGAAAGGGCCTCCTTCCTCACCGGTTCCTCGGCAAAAAAGAAAAGTTTGTGCCCTGGTAGCTGAGCCTAGCCTGTTTTCATCAGAGCTTGGAAGCTAAACTGGGGCTGGCCCTGGTTTAATACTTGGATGGGACCACCAAGGAAGACTGGGGTTGCTATGCAGAAGAAGGCAATGGCAAACCACCTCCACTCACCTCTTGCCTTGAAAACCCCATGGTCCTGGGATCATCATGAGTCAATTGTGACTTGATGGCACACAATTGTTATAATACACAGTTGGCAATTGGGAGGGGAACAGCCCAGCCCCAACACTGTGCTGTTCAAGGGAATCCTCCTTTTGTAGACATTGCTGCTTGTCATGAGTAGGATTGCCAGTTCTGGGTTGGGAAACAACTGGAGATTTTGGGGGGTGGAGCATGGGGAAGGCGGGGTTTGGGGAGGGGCGAGACATCAGCAAAGTATGTTACCATAGCGTCCACCCTCCAAAGCAGCTGTTTTCTCCAGGGCAACTGATCTTGATTGTCTGGAGAGCATAGAGTCAACAGAGTTGGAAGGGGCCATACAAGCCACCTAGTCCAACCCCCTGCTCAGTGCAGGATCAGCCTAGAGCATCTCTGACGATAGTAATAGTGGGAGGTCTCCAGGTGCCACCTGTAGATTGGCAACCCTAGTCCTAAGACAGCAACCTGCCTGGGCTTGATTGCAGGTTACTCATCCTCCAGTCCTGGCAGGAATAGCCTCCAAATCATGCTCCTGAGCTATGTGCCAGGTAGAACTCTCTGTGTGCATGTGTGTTTTGCTTTTTATTACAAGGTGTAATGACACCTTCATAAGAAAGCTGGAGTGCATTCTCTAGCATGTAGCAGTGCCCAAGTATACAGAAATGGCCATTCCTTAACTGGTGCTTGTCCAAGCCTTCCTTTGAAAAACTCCCAAGGAAGTAGATGCCATAGCCAGCCAGTGAAACATGTTCAGTTGTTGAGCTGCTCTTTAGCAATTTCCATTAAATATGCCCAAGTAATGGTTCCACGCTGTTGCCTCAGTAAGCAAACCCCATGTGCTCTTTGCGTTACAAACACCGACGTGCTGGGTGGGAGGGAAGGGAAACTGTGCCTAATACTGGCAGAATAACGATATCAGTAGGACACTGTTAAGAGCACAACAGGGTCTGTATTCTCTCCCTTCAAATGGAGCCTACTCAGCTCTCTCTAAGACAATTGGTGCTTAAAGATGAAATCCTCTAGGTTTTTGGTGCCTGTAAACACTGCAACGCCAAAAGATCCTTAAATGACAGTGAATTTGCAAGCAAATGCTAGAGTTCAAGAGGTCAGTTTTGCAATTCATTACTACATTGGGAACATTGCTGATCTAGGTGTATGGTAAATTAAATCTCGTAAGGGTAACTTCTGGTAGAGATAAAATACAAGTCCCCTGTTTGCTGTTATGATGAAGCTAGCAGTGGAAGCTGCTATAGACCAGAAAAGACCATGTTAGAGAAGGCCTGCACTAACTGTGGCCTGCTGAGCTAAACGTAGGCCACCAGCCTCGTATTTGTGCTGAACGCTTGGTCTCACACACAGACTCTTTGCTTTTGTAGGCAGGCAGCAAAAATCAAGAATTTATCGAGTGGCAAACTGCCATGCATGCCATGCACAAACTGTGTCGGTTTTGCTTGTTTGGGTAGACTTTAAGTCAGCCTGTGGTACAGGGATTTAAAGTTTCAAAATAAATTATATTCTGTATATCGCTCAGCTCAGAAGAGCTTCTCCCACACCCATTCATTCGCATATGGAATCATCACTGGCATTCAGACCGAGATGGACAGAGTTTTGCACTTAAGTGGTACCCTTGATATGAGCCTCTCGGAATCCTTTGCCATGTGGGTCAGTATCATTGGATGGCTGCCTTACTGACGACGAAATTACAACCTAGACACACTAAGCAAACTTGTTATCTGCATGGGCTGACTTTTGCATGTCGTTCTAGATCAGGGGCGTCAAACATAAGGCCCAGGGGCCGGAACTGGCCCGCCCAGGGCTCCTATGTGGCCCACAAGCAACTAGTGCAAGGGAGGGAACAGGAGACTGCTCCAAGGGGGAATGGGCAGAGCCACTCTGATTGTAGCTTTAGCACAGCAGAACAACCATGTCTGCAGCAGTCAAGCAGCATAGGAGTGCTGCACTGCTGGCTTTCTAGTCGCACCCCCTTCCTTCGCACCCCCTTCCAGCCCCAGCAAGGATACGCCAACTTGGAGCTTACCTGCTGCTGACCTTTATACAGTTTATGTCTCTGGTACCTGGCATTACATTTTATGGTATACGTGGCCAGGCCCAACAAAGTGACATTTAGGTCAGATCCAGCCCTAGTGACAAATGCGTTCGACACCTCTGTTCTAGATGCTGCTGTTGATCCCTACAGTCTTGACCCTTCAGGACAGTGCTTTGTAAACTGGGTCCCCAGAAACCACACAGAGTCCCTTGGAGGGTGCTCTGGATGAGAAGACAAGAGCTGGTTTCACTAGTATTCACAGTGATTTTCTCCTCCTGCAGCACAAAGCTGCATTCAGAATTGCACTCTCCGTTCCTGTGGAGCAACAGGAAGGCCAAAGAGACCTGACTGGTGCCTCCCATCCGATATTTTAAAACTTTATTTAAAACATTTGTGTTATGTGCTTGCCTCTGCCCAAGGCTGCTTAGGGCAGATAACTGAAAACAATATGTAATTAAAAACGCATAAGAAACATAACACAAGCAAACCCAGCAGTAAAACGGTTTCAGATGGACCAATTTTAAACAAGATTAGGGGATAAATCAACAGTTTTAAAGCAACATGGAAGAATTTTAAAAAATATTACAATAGCAGAGTGACCAACTAAGGAACAATATACATGTGGATAGGTAATAACAGTAATGCAAATGAAACAATTCTAGGTTACAAAAAAAATTATCCGATCCCCCAAAGGGATAAGTTAAAATCAACAATGAGAAACTATCTAAAAGTTTAGGGGAAATGGCCCCACTGCTGGACCTCCTGATGGCACCTGGTATATTTTGGCCGCTGTGTGACAGAATGCTGGACTAGATGGGCCATTGGCCTGATTCAACATTGGCTTCTCTTATGTTCTTATGTTCTTATCTGGAAGCTAAAGGACAACAAATTTGGTGCCAGGGGAACCTCAATAGGGAAGGAGTTCTAGAATTCTGATGCCACAACGGAGGAGATGCTGCTTCTGGGGCTCTCCCACTTTGCTTAGAGTTGCCACCTTCTAGGTGGGGCCTGGAGTTCTCCCAGAAATACAACTGATCTTCCGATTAAGCAGAACATTTCCTTTGGAGGAAATAGTGGCTCTCCAAGGGCAGATGCCATTGCATAACATCCTTGCTGATCAATCTTCCTTCTGCAAACTGCACCGTCCCCGTACACCGCTCCCAAAGCTCCAGGATTTCCATCCAGATGGATATGGGAATCCTACTTCAGGCAGTGGAGATACACACTGGCCGGACATCTTGGGCTGCCGCCTTCCTATTGGGGTATCCATAGAGATTTGGGGGCAGTGCCTATGGAGGGTAAAGTTTGGGGAGGGAGCTCAGTGGGGATGGGAGGCTATAAAGCCCATCCTCCAAAGCTGCCATTTTGTCCAAGGAGATCAGTTGCAATTCCAGGAGAACTCCAAGCCCTCCTGTAGCTGGTAACCCTAAAGATCGTGTATAAAACAATATTTGTGTGCCTTAATGGTTAACAATCCCTCAACAGATACAAGGACTTCTAAACAGGAAAATAGACCTGGAAAAGGTTTCCTGATTATAGTAAGTCGAAGGGCTCTTTTTGTAGCAGGAACTCCTTTGCATATTAGGTGACACACACCTAATGTAGCCAATCCTCCAAGAGCTTACAGTAGCTCCTGTAAGGAGAGCTCTGTAAGCTCTAGGAGGATTGGCTACATTAGGGGTGTGTTGCCTAATATGCAAAGGAGTTCCTGCTACAAAAAGAGCCCTGTCGAAAAGCCCATCCATACCTAAAGGGCTGGGTTGCCAGCTCTGGGTTGAGAAATACCTGGAGATTTTTTGGGGTGGAGCCAGACGAGGGTGGGGTTTGGGAAGGGAGGTCAGTGGGCTATAATGTCACAGAGTCCACCTTCCAAAGTGGCCATTTTCTCCAGGTGAACTGATCTCTGTCACCTGGAGATCAGTTGTAATCCCAGGAGATCTCCAGCTAGGAAACCCTACTGAAGGATGATAGTAGTGTTATGGTCTGTGGCAGTCTTTACATAAATACATAAGAGCCATCAAGTTGCATCTGACTTACAGCAACTCCAGCAAGGGGCTTTCAAGGCAAGTGAGAAGCAGAGGTGGTTTGCCATTGTGAGCATCTGAAGAATCGTCCTTGGTGGTGTCTCACCCAAGCTTATACCCTGCTTAGCTTCCAAGGTCTGACAGGGTTGGGCTATGCCATGCTGCCTTCCCTCCTGTGGCAATTTTTAGGGATGGGCAAATACATCTTTTAATTCAGCTTGATTTTTAGTGGATGTGCTTGAATCAATACAGAGTGGGTTTTTCTTAAACCTATTAAGTTATAGGAATAATTATAATAGGCTTTGTGCACGCACATTAACCTTCCCAGTGCCTTGAAGAAAATGAGATCTGCACCTGAACAGTGGCTGTTATGTTTCTAGAAGACTGAAAAGGAAGGTGAAAGTGGAAATAAGATCCCAAATTTTCTTCTTTCACCAAGGGAAATGTGTTAAAATGTTATTTGTAACTACAAGTGGGCCTGAAATGGATTGTACCACCCAGTCAGTAAACAAACTCAAGAGACTAGTGCATATGGTCTTGAGTAAGGGATGCATTATTTATCTGGCCCAAGGTCAGGGTTGCCAGCTCTGGGTTGGGAAATACCTGGAGACTTTGGAGGCGGAGCTTAGAGAGGGTGGTATTTGGGGAGGGGAGGGTCCTCAGCAGAGTACAATGCCATAATCGTCCACCTCCAAAGCAGTCATTCACTCCAAGGCAACTGATCTCTGTAGTCTAGAGACCAATTGTAATACCGTGAGATCTCCAGGTCCCACCTGGAGAATGGCAACCCCCAAGGAGCAATTATTCTTGTTATGAAACTTATTCCGAGAATGGGCTTGTGTCTCTGATGTGTTTTAATCCATCTTGCTTAGTATTGAATTTCCATGAATGACCAGTTCTGGATGTCCAAGGAAAAGTGTCAGCTGTATAGTACAATGATGAATATGCCACTCTTCATTATTCTACAGAGTTCCTGGTAGTTTTCAGTTTAATAGCACCTTGCAACTCAGAATATGTTAAGAGTGCAAAGGAAAAAACCTTAAGAACAGTGGATGTAATTCAGATTTCAATGGGAGAGTTTAAGAATGTGCTTCAATTACTTTCATTTAAGTTGAATTTTCTCCCTTTTTTTCTGTCTACCACCCATTCTAATCCTCTGCTTTTTTCTCTGCTTTTGTCTGTGTATGGAAATCACTTCTGGAAGATGTGGTAATGATAACAAGCTTAAACAGGTTTAAAAGAGAGCTATACAGATGCATGCAGAAGAAATCTATTAATGGCTATTTACCGTGATGGGTAAATGAAAGATTCATGTTCAGAGGCAGTGCATATCTGCACACTAGTTTTTTTGGGAGCCACAACAGAAAGAAACTGTTTCCTAACTGCTTGTTTGTGGACTTCTCTGAGGCTACTGTGTGAAACAGGATGCCGAACTAGGAACTTTTGATCTGATCCAGCAGGACTTTTCTTGTGTTTTTACTAATCAATGGATCCAATCATATTAATCATGGTACCATATCTCATGGGCCAAAGTGGGGAGTTTCAGTGGGGAACCTGAGGTCTAGTTCAAGAGGAGACTGGAAAGGGAAAATGCCCCTTGAGCAGGGCAAACTGAACTGTTCCTGCTGTACTACAAGCCAGCATTACAGGGCTGCTCAGCTCAGTGAGTCCAACAATAGGTTCACCCACGGCATCATTCCCCAACCTGGAAACAATGCAGGAGGAGGTGGTTGGTGAGCTGAGTCATCTGGGCCCAAGTGGCCGCTGAGTTGCTGGTTCTGCTTGCTCTTGGCCACCCATGGCCCACCGGGAAATTTCCCTGCAAGTTAAATGGCCAGTCCACCCCTGGTTTATTTCCCTAGGAGCAGAGGGATATAAAAGTTACCTTGCTGGGTAATAGCTGACTTTTTAAATGCTTACTTTATAGCAATGGTCTCATGAAACCTTTGATAGCTGCTAAGATCAGCCCAAGGTCCATCTAGTTCCACCAGTGGCCAGTCACATCCCACTAGAAACTCACTGGAAGGGCATAAATGTAATGGTCATTCCCAGGGCTTTTTTTGTAGAAAAAGCCCAGCAGGAACTCATTAGCATAACAGGCAACACCCATCAGCAGAAACCCATGAGCATATTAGGCCACACCGTTGGTAGCACAGCTCATTAGCATATTAGGCCACACCCCCATGTTGCCAGAAGTGTAGTCATCCAGTCACACCCACCTTTTGCTTCTTATTCTGTTTACCTTGTTTGTTGTCAAAACCCAGGGCTTTTTTTGTAGCAGGAACTCCTTTGCATGTTAGGCCACACACCCCTAATGTAGCCAGTCCTAATGAGTTTCTGCTGCTGGGTGTGGCCTATTATGCTAATGAATTCCTGCTGGGCGTGGCCAACTCAGGAGCCAGCCGGAACTCCGTTCCTGTGCATTCCTGCCCCAAAATAGCCCTGGTCATTCCCCTGTTCATTCACACACAGACACCCAAATCTTGTAATCAAAGCTATATTGTGTTTCAGTATGGAGGTTTGATGTAGTTAAAATGACTTGTAACTGGTAAGTCAGGCCTCAGTATTCTTGTGGATGCTTTTTTCTCATGAAACTATGCCCCTGCAACTAAGTCCTAAATTCTGCCTTTGATACTCAGGACAGAGGCCGTAGGGATTCATACAGAAGTGGTAATGGGCTGCTCGGCCCATTTGCCACCACCAGGGGGTGGGGAACATGGTGGGGAGAAGGTTTGCTGCTGATATTTGGAAGCCTGCCTGTTTGACCCAGACGTAGTGCAGACCCTTTCCTTAAGCCTTCCTATTTACTTGTTTTGTATGTTAAGTGCTGTCAAGTTGCTTCTGACATATGGCAGCCCTATGAACTTGCTGCGTAACTTGCTCCGGAAGCTTCAGCTGGTCCAGAATGCGGTGGCTTAATGCCATAGACCCCACCTTCCAAAGTGGCCATTTTCTCCAGGTGAACCGGAGATTAGTTGTAATCCCAGGATATCTCCAGTTACCACCTGGAGGTTGGCAACCCTAGGAAGAGGGGACCCCCCCCCGGAACAGAATTTTGGGGAGCATTTCAGGCTGCTGAAGGAGAGAGTTAGCAGGAAAATTGTGATGCTTGGACCACAATCTAAGCCTGGGCAGTGAGGGTACAGAAAATGAAAAAGAAAGACTGTTTGTGCTTTTCATTAATAGTGAGAAAATGAGCAGTAAACAGCATTTGGCCATATCCTGTTACTGCTTGGTGGGACCAGGCTACGTATTCTTATTTCCATTTTGGTTGAAATAATAGGGTTTTCATAGGGTTGCCAGCTCTGGGTTGGAAAATACCTGGAGACTTTGGGGGTGGATCCAGGAGAGGATGGGGTTTGGGAAGGGGAGGGGCCTCTGCATGGTACAATGCCAGAGAGGCCACCCTCCAAAGCATCCATTTTCTCCAGGGGAGCTGACCTCTGCAGGCTGGAGATCAGTTGTAAAAGTGGGAGATCCCCAGGCCCCCACCTGGAGTCTGGCAACCCTAGATTTTCATGTATGGGATAGAACTCCAATGCAGTCTTTTTATAATATAGCCATCCTTCTCACTCAGAAGGCCAAGCTGAGATTTGTAAGTCCGCTAAGTGCCTAGAAATGTCTAGTTGCAGCCTTGTGCACATTAATTTGTAGTAATAACACAATTATAATGTAGAATTTCAGGACAGGCCTCTTGGCTGCAAACCAAATGCTCCAGCTGTTAGACCACGCTGGGTCTTCACAGTCACAAGTGGAGATGGAAGTAACATTTTAAATTTGATAGAAGGTGGGTCTCAACATACCCATCGAGGCATTTATTCTAAGGCATTTCTCTGTAGCGGAGTAAATATGTATTCAGGGCCGGGCTGACCATCAGTGAAGCCTATGGGATTGCCTAGAGTGTCAGAGTCCAAGAGGCACCAAAAAGGCAAGAGGGCTCTCTTTTACTGGTTTAAAAAGCTTAGCATTAACTGGCATCTAGAATCTCTGTATTTATTTACACAGATCCTCTGTGATCGCTATAGTAGAACATGGAAGGCTTTAGAAGAGCTTATTTATTTTTATTTTTACATGGTTTATTTTGAATGTCCAGTAAGTAAAATTTCATTCCAGACTTCTCACTTTTCTCACTGTTGAATGGGGTGGAGTGAGGTGCCAAAAGTCACCATTCATTTAGGGCACCCCTTCATCCCCACAAAAGCTTGGGCCAGCTCATGTTCAAACACAGTATAATGGAAATAGCATGAATACACATTAGCTGTCCCGAAAACTCTCAGAATGCAACAGTTGTGGGGGGTTTCGGTTTCGGTGTTGCGAATGGCGGCCGCTTCTCGGGACGCTCCCGGAGGCAGTCAGCCCACACGCAGTTAGGGGGGGTCTTCGCTTGTGCGAAAGACCCTAGTGAGCCTTAGGCAAAGGCTCCGAACCGGGGGCACTTGGGGAGTAGCCTCTTTGCTGGCAGACAGCCTGGAAATTGAGGCTTTCTCCCCGCCCCAATCGGCCCCGCTGCGTCGTGCCCGTAATGGGACTTAGCAGCGCCACCGACTTCCAGGAGTGAAGACAGCGCTATGATTTAACATAAAAAGAAGAAGTGGCATCGAATTGTGAGTTGAAGATCTATTTTGAAGCGTAATTTGGAACCCCCCCGCAAGCGTATAAGCGTATGGGAGGAGGGAGGAATCCCCACCCCCTTTGAGAAGCGAGATTTACAAAGGGAGCGCGAAGGGGGGTAGAGAGAAGAAAGTGTTGGTGAAAGTACCGTTGGGGTTTTACGGAAGATTGCGACCCGATTAGCTTCCTGGGGGATGCGGCACGAACTTGGAAAAAGTAAACAAAAAAAGAAAATGTCGACTTTGGAAAAAGTCCTGCAGATACCGGAAGAGAAGAGGGGAGGGACTTCCGGTCCGGGTAGCTCCCCCCCAGGGCTGGCTGTCAATTAAATGGGAAATGAGATACTGTGCCCCCTGCTGGAGCAAATGCAGAAAATCAACGAAACTTTGTTTAAAGTGGAAAGTGTTCTCATCAGCAGATAGAAACAAATATCGGAAACAACAAGGAAGATGGCGGAAATCACGCAGAAATTGAATCTGACTATAAGTTTCCAGGGCGTAAAAGAAAAAGAGAAAGATGATCTCGGATTTACCTTGACAAATGTCTTGACACCCCTAACTGGCAGTGAAGCGAAAGAATTAAAAGAAGAGGTGGACATGGCTCCCAAAGCCTATTCCGCTTTTATAAAAGAAAATAATCTGCCAGCAGAAGGGGTTGTTGAGCATAGCAGGCAATACATCAGAGATCTAATCTCTTGTGAAGTGTTTATGGAGCCCAGGAAATTTGAACACCAGAAGTATAAGGAGAAAGAGAAAAGAGAGAAGATGGATTACATCTGTAAAACACAAAAGCTTCTGAAGAGACACGCCAGCATGGAGGAAGACGCAGCACTCAAAATTTGGATTACTACAAGCAGTGAAGAAGACGGCAGTCCAGGGGAAGGATGTGACAGAACGGAAGGCATCAAGGCTAAAAAGGACTCAATCCATGACTGGAAGAGACTTAAAAAGAAGACACCTTGAGAACTAACTGTTCGTGTAGCATCTGAAAGGAGCTGTTTAATAACTAACCCCAATGGACTTTACTAACTATACTAACAGAGTGATTTTGGACTTTGTAAAGTTAAAAAGAAGATCTTCTAACCATGATGGATGCCAAAAACGGTATTGATTACTAACTAAAACTAACCTTTTTTAACAGAAGAAAACTTCACTCCATCTTTTTTTTTCTTTCTCCATCTGTCTACCCTACCCTTTTCCTATAAAAAGAATAAAATTATCTCCTCTTTAGGAGAGTTATTTTTTTTTTTTAAAAAAAGAATGCAACAGTTGTGCATTCCAAACCATGGGGAGTTTCTGTGGTTCCATGTCGGAGTGCATGTTTGGTTACTGGTGGCCTCAGGTTCTATCCCATGAACACACGAAGCTGCCTTGTACTGAATCAGACCCTTGGACCATAAAGGTCGGTATTGTCTACTCAGACTGGCAGCAGCTCTCCAGGGTCTCAGGCAGAGGCATTTCAAATCACCTGCTACCTAGTCATTTTTTTTTAACTGGAGATGCTGGGAATTGAGCCTGGGACCTTCTGCATGCCAAGCAGATGCTCTACCACTCAGCCATGGTATTTCCAGTAAAAAGATATCAGGAGCAGGTGTCTCTCCCAGAACTACAGTCGATCTCCACACTACAGAGATCAGTTTCTCTCGAGGAAATGGTAGCTTTGGAAGGCAGACGCTATGGTATGTTATGAAGTCCTGGAGAAACAGAAGTCCTAGAACAGGGGTGGCCAAACTTGCTCACCGTAAGAGCCACATAGAATAAACGTCAGATGTTTGAGAGCCACAAGACATGAACAGATATTACAAACATGTTTTTATTTTAAAATATGCAAATTTGGTTTTTCTTAACATTAAATGAGACTGCCAAAAATAAAAAAGGGGTAAAAACTGATATCGGTAATGATATTTATTTGTCTGCTAATGATATTTATTTCTCTAAGAGAGAAAGAAAAGGAGAGAGAAGTGGAAAGAAAGAATGAAAGAGGTGGAAAGACAGAGAGAGAAGGAAAGAAAGCAAAGAGATGGGAGGAAGGGAGGGAGGGAGGGAGGGAGGGAGAAAAAGCGTGCCTCCCCTTTGCTTCCCCAGCTGCCCTGTCAGGAGCCGCACATTATGTGTGAAAGAGCCCCATGTGGCTCCCGAGCCACAGTTTGGCCACCCCTGTCCCACAATCACATTACATCCCTGCAGAGCTTTGTTCCCCCCAACACACACATAAACAAACCCCCTCCGTCATCTCCAGGCTTTGCCCCCCAAACTTCCAGAAGTTTCCCAAGCAAGAACTGGAAATCCTGCTTAAGGAACATTATACAATATAAAACAACCAGGCAGCGGTACCTCAAATGAAGAATGCTCTAGGAGTAGGATTACAGAATTGGACAGCAATTGGATAGCCAAGGCTTCCTATATGTTATGCATAAGACAACTGTAGACCTTTATTAGAGCCAACCAAAATATCACAAGCAGTGCCAAGCTTTGGTGGACCCCAGAACTTTGTTTTATGTTGGATGTCTGTGATTGTACTGTTTTACTATTTTACTGCACTGCTGGTCAGTTGGCCATAATAATAAATTTGATTTGATTTGATTTGTTTTATGGTGGGTGTTAAAAGCAAAAAAAGTGTGTGTGTGGAGATGTTTTGGGGTGCAGTGGAACCCCAAATGTGCAGACTGTGTTTAAACGGCGCAGAGGAAGTATGATATAAATGGTGGGGGCCATCGAAGGAGCGGAGGGGAGATAGTTGTGAATTTTTCCTGCATGTGCAGGAAATGACTCAATGACCCTTGAGGTCCCTTCCAGCTCTATGTTTCTATGAAGAAGCAAAGGACGAAAGAACTGTAAGTGATGAGCTAGATGGGTCAATGGCCTAACTCAATATAAGGGATCTTTATACATTTATTCTACCCTCATTAAAGTGTTGAACCTTAGAAAACAAACTATATTAGATGTTCCAGCTTCCTAGCCAGAACTAACCACATAGTTGGCCCCTACATGACAGCTTGATGAGGTCTCAATATGAACTGACATCATAGCATTGCAGAAGGTTGGGCCAATTCCTTCCCCGTGATCCTATGTGGGCAGCATAGATAAAAAAGTGGGCACATTACAGATAACATTTCCCTCGTATCTGGGCTGAAATCAGGCTGTGAGGATCATTTTCAACCAGGGAAATGGCAAGGAGGTAGAACATGTAGGGATGCCAGTCTCCAGGTAGGACCTGGGGATCTCCTGGAATTACAGATCATTTCCAGACCCTGGAGAAAATGGATACTTTGGAGGGTGGACTGTATGGCATTTTACCCCACTGAGGTCCCTGCCCTCCCCAGGCTCCATCCTCAAATCTCTAGGGGTTTCCCAGCCTGGATCTGTCAACCCTACCCCTCATCCTCTGCTGTATCCAGGAGGGACCTAGCAACCCTAGGTGGAAGAGTTAAAACCTCCCCTTTGTTATAGTCATGGTCTCAAATAAGACCTGCTCCCCCACCTTGTGGCTAAATCTTAGGTCCAAGTAACCTGCCATGAGTTCAAGTTAGGGTTGCCAACTCCAGTTTGGGAAATTTCTGAAGGTTTGGGGAGGGGGAAGTTTGTGGGAGGGGCCTCAGCAGGGATATGATACCATGCCCCACCCTTAGATGAGGCCATTTCCTCCAGGGGAACTGTTGGACCACTGCTGGACCTCCTGATGGCACCTGGTATTTTTGGCCACTGTGTGACAGAGTGTTGGACTAGATGGGCCATTGGCCTGACTCAGCATTTGGCTTCTCTTATGTTCTTATGTTAACTGTTCTGCTCAGTCTGAAGATCAGATGTAATTCTAGGAGAACTCCAGACCCCAGCTGGAGGTTGGTAGCCCTAGCTGCAGGATGCTGTTGTTGTCCCAAGGAGCTTGGCTTTCCTTGAATTACAGATCAGATACATTCTTTTTCCAAACTTCTTACTATAGAACAGTATTTCATAACATAAGGGAATTAATATCCACAGGCCTGTTGGCTATCACACCGTGAGCTTCTTCCTTGTTCTTTTAAAAGCCAGTGGGAAGAACGCAGTGCTGAGACACAGGGAGCTGACAGAAATATTACGAAGTGTCACCCAAATGAATGCCTAAGATTTATTCTTTCTTTAAAGTTTCATGTCATTAATTTCTGTAACTCAGTAGATTTTAAAAGTTCAGATGAAAAATAAGTTAATGCAATTACACTCTTTAAGGGCTGCACATTAGCTGGCGATGTTTGATGTTGACGATTCGTCTCCTCTTTTTTGTGTTCAGCAATTTTCTTCTGCAGAATTAACTTATCTGGCTGTTTTCAATAAAAGTCTCACCTCCAGCTGAGAGACGTTTAACTTTTTTTAAAACTTTAAAAAAGAACTAGGGGTGAGGGAAAAAAACCCCCTCTGTGCCTCTAATTAAGCATATTTATTAGAAATTAAAGTTAAAAGGGGGCTTAACTGCTGATGAAACTCCAAAGGAAACCATAACTGCTGATGAAACTCCAAAGAAAACCATATTGTTAAATTGGTGGTACAGTGAAAATGGAAAGTCATTCAGTTATGGGAGAAGAGCTTTTAGATCCATTTCACCAAGCATATTGTTAGTTATAGCTCATCTTCCAGGGGCACTCAGAAACTCCACTAAAACTCATCAAATCACTGGGCTAAGATGTGTGCAAATACTTAATGCATGTTATTCCACTGACCAGGACCTTTCAGGCTAAGAGACGGGGAGGTAATAAGCTTCCAGAAGGCAGACTGGAAGCATGGAATGTCGCCCATGCCTAATTTCATGTGTGTGTGTGTGTTTTTTTAAATCTCCTTAATTCCAGATTAGGATGTCAAACTGTAAGCTTGTGGGGAGGGGGGGGACTGAAATATTTCCTACAGAAACCCTTAATTCCAGGATGTTTTCCCCACACACTACAGCTTCAATGCCATTTTCATTCTTCACTTTATTGAGTCCACACCATCATGGTATAATCACAGAGCTGGTAGCACAGGAAATGGAAATCTTGTTGGTCTGTAAAGCCATCTGAGAGTAAGAGCCATGCTTCCCCTGTCAGTCACAAGGGGGACCAGTCCACCGAATTAGTGACTATGTAATAAATGAAGTTGTGGCTTGCTGGTATCTAGCCAATCAGATTTGAGTAGGTGATGATGTCACTGAATGATGGCAAATAAAGCAAGAGAAGGACTTCTTGCTCTTACTGTCAAAGGAGGAAGTAGGGATGGTACCCTGCATCACACACACACCTCTGCACACACGCAGATGTGTGGGAGATAGATCAAGATGGGTAACCATGTCAGTCTATCTATAGCAGTAGAAAAGAGAAAGAGTCCAGTAGCACCTTAAAAACTAACAACATTTGTGGCAGGATAGGAGCCTTCACTCTCCAAGGTCCTTCTGTCAGCGCACAGCTTGCCGTTTACCTCTGTCCATCCCTAACTGCCATTTGTTCATACACACACACTCCTGTCGCCCAGCTGGGAACGTTCATCTTGCATGGAATTCCATTCTTGAACAGAGCTAACAGGAGACTATCTCCTAACAATGAGCATCTATTGAGGAAGCATCTACTGCCACCAAATAACATTCGCATTCTGTTGTGCTAGGCCTGACTCCAGTTCCCTGAAGCCAAACAATTAGTAAAAGGCCCCTTCTCAGTAATTAGGCAGCAATTTGGCAACAATATCTTGGTAAGACTCTATCGTACTACACCATGATCAGTGAGCTCTGGGGAAAAGCAAAAAAAAGAAAAAGAAAAGAATGAAAGAATCCCCGTTTCTTCCTCTCCTGTGAATTCAGTTGCCTTGTAAACATTGAAAGTTCTTGCTCTGTATCTCTCATTTGTGGATATTGATCCAGTTTCTTCTTGGGCTCCTGAGATGGTGCTTGTCTTTGAAACTGTTCCTTCAGAGCCTAAAGGGAAGAATCGATTATTCTGGACTTCTGATACCTTTCTCTACCCTTTGGCTACTGCTTGATCTACACTGACATGAGTTGCTAACTTAGAGCCTCCGTATCCACCATTCTTGAACCAAGGAGTCCTGATGTTGAACCAGGGCTGACATTTGACCTGCCAGGAAGAAAAGTTGAGGAGGTAACCAAAATTGAAAAGTCCTATATTGTAATCAGTAGTACTCCAGGATTGGGGGCAGCCACTAAACCTGCTTCAAGATCGTGTTAAAATAGTTATACTGGATCAGTTTTAATGGTCACAATGGAACACAGAAAAAGCAAAAGGCCTCTAAGGTGTGCAGGTTGGACACTATGTACAGCTTCATAAAACGAGTATTTTCAAATTGTGCCTGGAAGGTTTCATAGGGTTGCCAACCTCCTGGTTTTTGCAACTGATCTCCAGACGACAGAGATCAGTTCGCCTGGAGAAAATGGCTGCTTTGGAGGGTGGACTCTATGGCATTATGTCCCGCTGAGATCCCTCCCCTCCTCAAACCCTGCCTTCTCCAGGCTCCACCCCCAAATCTCCAGATATTTTCCAACCCAGAGCTGGCAACCTGAGCACATTGTGTAAGGTTAAAGGTAAAGGTTTCCCTTGCTCAAGAGCTAGTCGAATCCAACTCTAGGGGGTGGTGCTCATCTTTTCCAAGCTGAAGAGCCAGCGCTGTCTGAAGACTTCTCCATGGTCATGTGGCTGGCATGACTAAACACTGAGGCACATAGAACACTGTTACCTTCCCACCAAAAGTGGTACCTATCTGCTTGCAATTTCTTGCTTTCGAACTGCTAGGTTAGCAGGAGCTGGGGCCAGAGACGGGAGTGCACTCCATCCTGCGGCACTCGGGTCTCGAACCGCCGAACTACAGACCTTCTGGTCTGCAGCTCAGTGTCTTAACCTCTGAGCCACTAGTGTTTCATAAATGAATATTTTCAAATTGTACCTAGAAGGTTTCATGAAGCTAAAACAAACACAAGACAGATGTTAATAGAATCTATTAGTAATATATTGGGTACACCACTTTGTACACAGCAAATTAATTGTCCAACCCATTTCTTTACTACTTGATCTACGCCTATGGAGGTGTAATGGAACAAACTTTTTAAAAGTTTTTTAAAGTAATCATTTCAACAAATACAACAATAATACAATAACAGTAGAACAAAAATAAACAACTTTCACTACAGGACACTGAGTTTTGTCAATATATAGTTCTCTGCAACATTATCATATTAATAATATGATAAATAATAATAAACATATTATTATTACAACAGGGCTAAAATTTACTATTTCTATTATTTTCAAAAGAATTTGGGTTTTCTTCATCAAAACAACATTTTTCCAGAAAAGGGTACCATTTCTCCAGGTAGTTTGAATTAGTCAAGGGGTTTTCTGATCTCCTAATGTCTTCTGTTATTTTGTCCATAATGGCATAATCCCAGATTTTAGAATACCAGGCTTCTTTTGAAGGGGAGTTTGACATCTTCCAGTTTGTGGCTATAACATTTTTGGTGGCCAGTATTAATATCAAAATGAGCTCACACTGTATCTTGGGAATGTTTAACTCTTGCCGAAGGTTAAACAGGGCTACTTGGGGACTCTCTGGTAGTGTGTAGCCAGTTATGATGTTTATATGTGTTAATGCTAATTTTGAAAAAATCATAACTGACTTTGAATGGGTTAGGTTCTGAATGTATAGTCTTCTCCTGTCCTATGCATTTTGGTTTGGACTCTGTAATCCCCTGGTTTTTCCCAAATGGATTCAATATTTTCATAGCCTCTAGCCTGTGATACTCCCAGAAGTCAACCTCACTTTGTTCAATGTATCAGAGGAAAGTGGAATCATGGGACAGACCTAAGGCCTTGGATACTGTGACTCTGTTCAGTACAGAGTCTGATGGACAGGCAACAAATTCAGTTTCAGATTATTTCTAGTCTGGACCGGGAGTTGGTGTTTGCACAGTATCACAATACTGGGAATATATTCTTCTTGCATGCTCTTGCTCCCATGTGGCTATAGCCAGGCTAATGTAAATGGGCCAATATTAGGTAAAGGTAAAGGTTCCCTTGCTCGAAAGCCAGTCGAATACGACTCTAGGGTTGGGGTTCCCATCTCTGTTTCAAAGCTAAAGAGCCAGCGCTATCCAAAGACGTTTCCGTGGTCATGTGGCCGGCATGACTAAACACCAAGGTGCATGGAACGCTGTTACCTTCCCACCGAAGTGGTACCTATTTATCTACTTGCAATTTCTTGCTTTCGAACTGCTAGGTTGGCAGGAGCTGGAACTAGAGACAGGAGCTCACTCCGTCATGCAGCACTCTCGGGTCTCGAACTGCTGAACTACTGACCTTCCACAGCCTGCAGTTCAGCATCTTAACCACTTGAGCCACTGCAGCTCCTTGACCAATATTAAGGTAAATGCAAAAGAGAAAATGTCCCTTTTAAACTGATTTTAAGATCTGCCCTAGGTGGTGTCGCTGAACTGAGAATGTTATGGTACATTCTGGGCTAATCCAAATACTGATTTCTTCTAGGCAGTGTGTCCAAAAAATTCACAATCATAGTAGGGCCTCTGGATTTCATAAGGTCACACAAAAATTAAGTGAATGAACTGAATCGAATAAATAATAAATTGCAAGACATCACTGGATGTATTTAGTGGTATAAAATGAGCCTCGAGGTTTAATGAGACCTCTAAGGATTCTTAGCATTCCTTCTCATTTAACACAAATCAAGCCATAGAAAGTAACAACCCACCCAAAATGTATTAGTTTGCCCACCCACCCATTACTGTGTTCCTCATTAAATACACACACACGCTAGCACACACACACAAACACACACGGTTATCTGGAGCAGTGGAAAAGAACAAAATTCCAGAAGCACCTTGAAGAGCGTGAGCTTTCATGAGTCACTGCCCACTTCAGATTTGAAGTGAACAGTGACTCACAAAAGCTCCTATCTTGCCACAAATGCTGTTAGACTTTAGGGTGCTACTTGCTCTTTTCTACTGCTACAGACAAGGTATCTGAAGAAGTGGGCAGTGGCTCATGAAAGCTCCTACCCTGCCAAAAATTTATTAGTCTCTAAGGGGCTACTACAGGAACCGAAACCATGTTCCTTCCATGCTGACAGCTTCTTTCCCCTGAATTGGTCATTGAAGGTCAAAGAAGAAGGGGCCGGCAAAGGATGAGATGGTTAGACAGTGTCATCGATGCAACGAACATGAAATTGAGCACACTTCAGCGGACAGCGGAAGACAGGAGGGCCTGGCGTAATCTGGTCCATGGGGTCGCGAAGAGTCGGACTCGACTGTGCGACTGAACAACAACAAAGGGCTACTGGACTCTTGCTCTTTTCTCCTGCTGCAGACAGACTAACACGGCTGCCCATCTTGGTCATCTGGAGGTGATTCTTAATCACCACTGATCATAGGGAAGTTAAGTGTTTAGAAGCCTGGTGTGCAGATACATACATGAACCATGTTCCGTCCATGCTGACGGCTTCTTTCCCCTGAATTGGTCATCATTCTGCACCTCTGCATTTCTAAAATGTTTTTACATTGCATTGAGTGAGTGTTTGAACTTTCTCAGGAGCGTATATGGAGCACACTGGTATATTAATTATTTCATTTACCAGTAAACAGAGTCAATTTCTGTTCTGTAATCGGTTTTAAGATTCACCCTTATAAATTACATGGTGGGACATCTTCAGGTATCACAGATGTAGTATGTGCAGCATTAATGTTTATGGTAAGAAACTCTAATATTTTAACTCTAATATTTTAATGTGAGGCTTGGCAACTTATCACACTTTTTTTTTTAATTAGATTTTTATCCCGCCTTCCCGGCCAAGGCTGGCTCAGGGCAGCTTACAAACAATATACTGTTTTCAGCAAAACTAGGCCAGAAATATCTGTCCTTGATTTTACTTAGAAAGTGGTAGATCAGAATGTATGGGTTGTATCTGTTGAAACAGGTAGTAGAGCCATGCCTCTTGCCAAGCATGCAAAGTAATTTGAATGACCACCCCCAGCTGCCTCTAATTTTTTTTAAAGAAAAGGACATAAAAACAGGACTTCAGACATCACAACGTTATTTATATCGGTATGTTCATATGTCCCCTGACCTGGATAGCCCAGGCTAGCCCGGTCTCATCAGATCTTTGAAGCTGAGCAGGGCCAGTCCTGGTCAACACTTGGATGGGAGACCACCAAGGAATACCAGTGTCGCTACATAGAGGCAGGCAATGGCAAACCACCTCTGTTCAGCTCTTGTCTTGAAAATTCTACAAGGTCACTAAGAGTCAGTTGCGACTTAATGGCAACAAAAAAAGAGAATTATATGGTCATATAATGCAGAGATCTCAGGCATGGATTCAATGAGATTCTTGTGTCTGATGGCTATCAGTCATCTCTTACGTTTGAATCCTATTTTGCGTGTGCCATTTTTAAAGGCTCTGGGGAGAAATATGGGATCCCTCGGGGTGGGGCAAGCATTACTCTATGAAACAGCTCTCTTGTATTTACCACTCCCTGAATGTTCCTGTGTGGCAGCTCCCATCCTTCCCAGCAGGTACTGTCAGCACCTCCCTCGTCCAAGGCCTGTCCAGCGTGCCTTAAACCTTTTCAGCGGCCTCCTTGTGCCTTTGGAAAAGGCTTCCAGGAAGAGACTGGGGGATTCCTTCCCTACTAGCTTCCCAGCTAGGTTGCAAAACAGAGCTGTTCTTGGAGAACTTTTGGGGCAGCCTGAGCATGGGTGAAGGGGGAATAATATGCTGGTTGGGGCATAATTGTTTTTTTGCCTTGTTTTAATGTTTGGGGTTTTTTAATAGTATTCTTACGTTGTTGCTACATTCCTTAGATCCTGGGATGCCCTAAAGAAAGGCAGGTGTATACATATTGTAAATAAAAACTTTTTTTTTTCTATTCAGCTGTGGGAAAGGGTTCCTTTCTGGTAATACTTGTAATGAAAATAGGGTTGCCAACTCGGGTTTGGGAATTTCCTGGAGATTCTGGGGAGGCAGCTCAGTGGGGGCTAAAATGCCACAGAGTCCACAGTCCAAAGCAGTCATTTTTTCCCCAGGGGAGCTGGTCTCTGTCATCTGGAGATCAACTGTAATTCCAGGAGATCTCTAGGCCCTACCTGGAGGTTGGCAACCCTAAATGAAAAGCAGCCCTTCGAATGTTATGAGAAATGTTCCCCTTTGCACTTCCTATCTGTATATGTGTCAGATGAGGCTAGCACGTAGGAAACATACCTTTTCTGTGTCTGTAGAAACCACGGGCTTAGGTGTTCTGAAAAAGCATGAAAATATCCTGAGCCCGAATTGTCATTTTTCTTTCTACCACATTCCAAACATGTTTTGCATAACAACAGGCTATTTCAGTAAACTTTTTATAAAGCTACCGTGAGAAAGATTATGATAGCAAAATACATTGGGGTGCCTTCCTGTGTAGTTTTCACAGCTCTGTGAGTCGACATGGCATGGGTCGTAACTGCATTTCCTAGCTTTGTGCCTGGACCTGATCCTGCTATCCGGGGCCACCGTTAAAAGCAGGAAACGAATAAATCCGAGGAAATGGACAGAGGTTTTGGCACCAGAGGGAGCCACTCACTCACCTCTTGGCAAGAGAGAGAGAAAAAAACTTTTGTGATGGTAACTTGACAAATAATAAATTACAAAAGTTAATCAAGTGGACAAGTCTGCATGTCCTTTCTTCAAATCCAAGTCTGCATGCTAGGGAGCTGAATGCTGAGTACATAAAGATGTTGTTCTTTTACATTTCATTGGGCATACCGCAGTGTTCTTCTCGCGGCGCTATACAGCTACTGGAAATCAGATCAAAAGGATCTCAGGGTTGGAATGACAGTGGGTAATTTGTTACCAACGTCAGTCTTTTATTGTGCATGGACCACACGCCCTTTACTCAAATATATATATAATAATACACGCTGTAAGCAGTTGTGTTTTGCAAATGTTTTAACAAGAACTGAGGTATACTAGGAAGGATTATATAGGAATCAGGGTCATTAGAGAGCTATTGTGTGTGTGTGTATGTGTGTTGTAGTGGTTAAGAGCGGCGTACTCTTATCTGGTGAACTGGGTCAATAAAGCCTGCTGGGTGACCTTGGGCCAGCCACACAGTCCCCTTGGAACTCTCACAGTACTCCTCCTCTTCCTGATAAAATACAGTACAACATACTTATAGATGACTGATTTCACCAGCTGTAACTTAACAGAAGTGTCAGATATGGAGTGCTTTCTGGAATAAAATTGCCTTTGCCTGGTATCGGAATGCAAAAAACAGCGGGGGAGAAGTGACTTTCCCTGGGGAGGGAGTTGAGTTATTTTTTAACCTCCAGGCAGTCTTCAATGTGCCTTCCATCAAGACTGTTCAGGGCACTAGCCCCTAAACTTGTTGAGCCTGCAGGTGTTTTTTGAATTTTGAGACTAGATGGTGGGAACCGTCACAAAATGGCTGCCATGAGGTGGGGCCAAGATCAGAGCGATGGCAGTTGGGACTGCAGGGAACTGCAAAAAGTTGGGAGGTCCCAAGTCAAGTGTCCCCCCATGATGAAGGCAGGTGTTTCTGAACTGGTGCCCCCTAGAGACACAGAGGTGATACCTCATGAGCTCTTCTAAAGGATCTCCTATTCGAATGAGGTAGAGGAAAGCCATGACTGGCTCTTTGTTTTGAGAAAAAAGGTTTGCTGGAGGAGGGGTAAGAAGCTCAGAAGAACCCTGCTGGATCAGACCAGTGGCCCATCTTGTCCAGCATCCTATCTCACACAGTGGCCAACTGTTCCTCTGGAGATCGAACAACAGGGCACAGTGGTCAAGGGCCTTCCCCTGATGTTGTCTCTTGGCACTGATATTTAGAGGTTTACTGCCTCTGAATGTGGAGGTTCCCTATCAGTGGCTAGTAGCCCCTGACTGACCTGTCCTTCATGAATCTGTCTAATCCCCTGCTAAAGCTGTCTGTGCCTGTGGGAGCGAATTCTACACCCTCCGGGAGCGAATTCCACATTTAAATAACTCACTATGTAAAGAAATATTTTTCCACCCTGAAAGAAGTATTTTTCCATCCTGAATCTGCTGCCCACCAGCTTCATTGGATGCCCTCAAGTTCTATTATTTTGGAAGAGAGAGAGAAAAAGTTCTCTCTGTCAGCTCTCTCCACCTGGTACATAATTGTTGGTTAACTGGGTAATTGTTCTACCTGATTTCCCTCTCCTTTTGTCACTTTTGTCCCACAGTTATGTATGTTCTCCTCAGGGGGTCTCCCAATCAACTTTGCATAGGTCACGGGGAGCTGCTGGGGAAAGTGAAAGTTGGGAAGTTCTACGTCCAAGAGCTTGAACTGCAGTCAGATATGCAGTTTGATACAGTGCAGCCCACTTCTAATTGATCCAGGGTTTTTTGTCATGGAGAGTTTTGATCAGACTTCCCCCCCACAACCTGCTTCAATGCATCTTCACCCCATGGTTGATTGATCAGAAGTGGCAGCCACAGAGTAGGGCAGTCAAGCAGTTTTAACCATTTGTCTTTTGAGTATGCGCATAAGCACGTAGGGGAAGCAGTGCTTCAAACTCCTGGCAGAATGGCAGCATCTGGTGGACAATGGGGTTGCTGGAGGAGGCTGCTGGGATATGTAGTTCAGTGCGAAGGAAGTGTTTGTGAAACTGCTTTTGATAAAGTCAACATTTCAGATGTTTCAAAGTCAGGGGGGAGAGAACAGAGAAGCCTCATCTTGTGTCCTGTGTGCTGCTGGTTGTTGTTGTTGTTCAGTCGCACAGTCGAGTCTGACTCTTCGCGACCCCATGGACCAGATCACGCCAGGCCCTCCTGTCTTCCGCTGTCCGCTGAAGTGTGCTCAATTTCATGTTCGTTGCATCGATGACACTGTCTAACCATCTCATCCTTTGCCGTCCCCTTCTTCTTTGACCTTCAATCTTTCCCAGCATCAGGGCCTTCTCCAGTGAATGCTCCCTTCTCATTTGGTGGCCAAAGTATTTGAGCTTCAGCTTCAGTCTCTGGCCTTTCAGGGAACAGTCAGGGTTGATTTCTTTTAGGACTGAATGATTTGATCTCCTTGCAGTCCAAGGGACTCTCAAGAGTCTTCTCCAGCACCAAAGTTCAAAAGAATCTATTCTTCGGCGCTCGGCCTTCCTTATAGTCCAACTCTCGCAGCCATTCATTATTATGGGGAATACCATTGCTTTGACCATGCGGACTTTTGTGGGCAGGGTGATGTCTCTGCTTTTTATCATGCTGTTTAGGTTTGACCATCGCTTTCCTCCCAAGGAGCAGGTGTCTTTTAATTTCATGGCTGCAGTCACCATCTGCAGTGATCTGGGATCCCAGGAACGTGAAGTCTGTCACTACTTCTACGACTTCCCCTTCTATTTACCAAGGAGTGATGGGGCCAGATGCCATGATCTTAGTTTTTTTGATGTTGAGTTTCAAGCCCACTTTTGCGCTCTCCTCTTTCATTCTGAGCAAGAGGCTCTTTAGGTCCTCTTCACTTTCTGCCATCAGAGTGGTATCATCTGCATATCTGTGCTGCTGGTGTTTTTATTTAAAAGCTTGCAGTAAAGTGGGGGTTATGGGGCTCATTCTCAGACTGCCCTTTTCCCTCTGTGAAAAAACCCTCATCTTTTCAATTAACCCCTTCCCCACCGCGTGGCCGGAAACCACAGAAAAAAGTACACATGTGTGGAGAGCCAGCATGGTGTAGTGGTTAAGAGCAGTGGACTCTAATCTGGAGAACTGGGTTTGATTCCCCCCTTCTCCTTCACATGAAGTCTGCTGGGTGACCTTGGGCCAGTCACAGTTCTCTCCAAACTCTCTCAGCCCCACCTGCCTCACAAGGTGCCTGTTGTGGGGAGAGGAAGGGAAAGGCAATTGTAAGCCACTTTGAGACTCCTTAGAGTAGAAAAAAGTGGGGTATAAAAATCAACTTCTTTGTCTTTCTTTGGAAGTTTTTAAAAAGAAAACACCGTTTTGAGGAACTCCCCTGTGTGTGTGTGTTTGTGTGTGTGCGCGCGTGCATATGCATTCAAGTGTGTGTGAGAGAGGTGCAAATATTCAGTTATTTGCAACTTGCTAACTGCCTCAAAAAAAAAAAAGCCCCAAACCAGAAGGAAATGTTCAGACTTCCCAAGTGGCTTGAGAGTGCGATGGATTGATCAGACATCCAGAAATGTGGGGTGAAACTGCATGCACCAGGAAGAACCTGATTTTCCCCATGCCAGATAACTCCAGCTCTAAGACAGGTTTGTCAGGAGGGAGTGTTGAAAGACCTGAATCAGATTGTGGTGACAAGAGAGGAAGTCCTACAACTGACGGACAATTTAAAAACTAATAAATCACCAGGCCCGGATGGCATACATCTGAGAGTTCTGAAAGAACTCAAATGTGAACTTGTGGATCTCCTTACAAAAATATGTAATCTTTCTTTAAAATCTGCCTCCACACCTGAGGACTGGAAGGTAGCTAATGTCACTGCCATCTTTAAAAAGGGCTCCAGGGGAGATCCAGGAAATTACAGGCCAGTCAGTCTGACATCAATACCGGGTAAGTTGGTGGAAACTGTTATTAAGGAAAGAATTAGTAGGCACATTGATGAACAAAAACTATTGAGGCAGACTCAGCATGGGTTCTGTAAGGGAAGATCGTGTCTCACTAACCTGTTAGTGTTTTTTGAGGGAGTGAACAAACATGTGGACAAGGGGGACCCAATAGATGTTGTTTACCCTGACTTCCAGAAAGCTCTTGATACAGTTCCTCATCAAAGGCTCCTAAGTAAGCTCAATAGTTATGGGATAAAAGGACAAGTCCTCTTGTGGATCAAAAACTGGCTTATAAATAGGAAACAGAAAGTGAGTATAAATGGGAAACTTTCTCAGTGGAAGGTGGTAAGCAGTGGGGTACCACAGGGATCAGTACTCGGTCTGATGCTTTTTAACTTGTTTATTAACAATTTGGAATTGGGAGTAAGCAGTGCAGTGGCTAAATTTGCAGATGACACGAAGTTGTTCAGGGTGGTGAAAACCAGGGAGAATTGTGAGGCACTCCAAAGGGATCTGTCGAGGATGGGTGAGTGGGCGTCAGTGTGGCAAATGGGGTTCAATGTAGCCAAGTGCAAAGTGATGCACACTGGAGCCAAAAATCCTAAATATAAATACATGTTAATGGGGTCTGAACTGGCAGAGATGGACCAAGAGAGAGATCTTGGAGTCATAGTAGATAACTCAATGAAAATGTCTAGACAGTGTGTAGCTGCAATAAAGAAGGCCAACGCTATGCTGGGGATTATTAGGAAGGGAATTGAAAACAAATCAACCAGTATCATCATGCCCCTGTATAAATCATTGGTGCGACCTCATTTGGAATACTGTGTACAGTTCTGGTCGCCACATCTCAAAAAGGATATTATAGCATTGGAAAAAGTGCAGAGAAGGGCAACTAGAATGATAAAAGTGTTGGAACACTTTCCCTATGAAGAAAGGTTAAAACGCTTGGGGCTCTTTAGCTTGGAGAAACGATGGCTGAGGGGTGACATGATCGAGGTTTATAAGATTATGAATGGGGTTGAGCAGGTTGAGAAAGAAGTACTTTTCTCCCTTTCTCACAATACAAGAACTTGTGGGCACCTCATGAAATTGCTGAGCAGTCGGGTTAGAACAGATAAAAGGAAGTACTTCTTCACCCAAAGAGTGATTAACATATGGAATTCACTGCCACAGGAGGTGGTGGCAGCTACAAGCATGGACAGTTTCTAGAGGGAATTAGATAAGCATATGGAGCAGAAGTCCATCAGTGGCTATTAGCCACAGGGTATAGATGGGAA
Source organism: Gekko gecko (assembly GCA_029375565.1). Taxonomy (NCBI): domain Eukaryota; kingdom Metazoa; phylum Chordata; class Lepidosauria; order Squamata; family Gekkonidae; genus Gekko; species Gekko gecko. The sequence continues at coordinate 132,744,198 of JAPDNY010000008.1, read as the reverse complement.
CTCTCAGTCTGGGGCAGGTGATGCACTCTATTCATGGTACTGGAGGGGGCAGCAGTAGGAGGGCTTCTAGTGTCCTGGCCCCACTGCTGGACCTCCTGATGGCACCTGGTATATTTTGGCCGCTGTGTGACAGAGTGTTGGACTAGATGGGCCATTGGCCTGATTCAACATTGGCTTCTCTTATGTTCTTATGTTAGGTCAGAATGGGGTACCCATGACTGGAGAACAGAAGACAGTTGTTGCTGTCTGGACATGCATTTTAAATCCACAAGGGAACAGTGACAATACCAGATCAAACAGCACATCCGATCGCAGCCTTAGAATACAACCCTATAACAACTGATCTGTTTCATATGTTCTGGGCAGAAATGTGATACACATGGTTTGTTCAGCCCCTAGAAGGTCTAAAGGGGACTTCCAGTAATCGCGGCATTGTATTTGTATCTCTAAGAACAAACAACACCCCTACCCAGACTACTCTTTGGTCCGTAGCCTTCCTTCTTGTGTCCATACATAACTAATCTCCCCATGCATGTGTTTATGAATCCCATAAGTCACTTCAAGCAAAAATAAGGGCATCTTTCATCTCTTCTTCTTGAGTTTGTGAAGGTGATTGGTGTTTTCCTGCCCAACTGGCACTTTTGCACACTCAAAATTGCTGTGTTACACTTTACCTAGCATGCTAATCCCTTGTGAACAATTCCTGTGTGCAGGGAACACGAGAGTGAGTGCTGCATACTTTTAAAAATCCTCTTCAGTCCCCAAATTCTTTGGTGTTTTACGTCATTGGCAAGGCTGTCACCGACTTAAGTAGTGTGTAGTGGAACCAAAACCGTATCGATAGACTCCAGTGCCCTCTGAGTGTCCTGGTTATGTTGTATTTGATAAGAGAAATCAGAATTGCCTAATTTATTCTCTGCAGAGAGTTTGGAAATAGACAGGCATGCTTGCCAATTTCATATATTTGGGCTAAATCAAGTATGAAATGCTTCCTCAGCTCAAGACTTTTACAAGTTGTGCTGCCAGATTTAAATGACTAAGTCCGAGAATTCCCTCTCAGTGAGTGAGGAGAACAAAAGAGACAGTTCTGAAAATAGATTCTCCTTCCCTTTCATCTTCTTTTTCTTCCTCTATGAATTTTATTGGTACCTAGAAAGTCATACAACAGCCCCTGTCAATGGTCCCTCTAAGCTGTGGAGTCTTGTGAGCAAAAATTCTACTTTGTGAGCTACTGGCATTAAAGTTGTGAGTGAGCTATTTGGCTACTGCATAAATTAGTTTCCTCTGGAACCATCTTTCCTGAGCTAAGACAAAAAATGTGTGAGCCGGAGGCTAAAAAGCTGTGAGATAGCTCACACTGACTCAGTTTAGATGGAACACTGACCCCTGTGTAGCTTATTGATGGGTTGGCTATGAACACCAGTGTGGGTTAGCCAAAATTTTAGAAGGACCGTGGCTGAGAGGTAGAGCATTTTGAGGACTACGCCCCCAGAATGCAGAAACTGGAGAATAAACAAAGATGTGAGGTTGACTTGGAGCGAGCTTGCTCATTTCTACTACTTGGAGCCTTCTTGTTGAGAGAAAGAGACAGAAGCTCCATGCTCTGGCTTCCAAACCCACTTCTGATGGCCTCACTTACGGTGCGTTTTAGATATCATCAATGTTCTTCCTCAGGCTTTAGCACTGCAGTTGTTTATTCATATGAAAATCCTGTGAATCGAATGCAAAAGTGTCAATAAACAGTCCTTGAAGAAGGTAGCTTGGCAAGGAGCTGTACCATCAAGTGGCCTTCAGAGCTTTGGGCCTTTGTTTTTCCATTTCTGCTTCAGACAACAGGAATCGTAATGACTGTGGGAATCTCTCGCGCAGAAGTTAATCAGACAGAGAGGGGTAAAAAAAGAAAGCTCCTGGTGAATATTTCTTCGGAAGATGTCGATTTAACAGATCCATCTCTCAGATGACAAGTTCATGGATTTTAAACAAATTGTATTCAATCAACTCAGCACGGAATTTGGTTAGGAGCTGTTCAAGTGCTTGCTACAAGCCATCATGTTGCTGGTGAAATCCTATATGTTATAGTAATGAGCGCTTTGGGGATGTCTAATATGTGGAGATAAAATGTGTATGAGAGAGAAAGACACTGAGAGGAAGAATGTGTAAAATTTGAGAATCCATAATCACCTGCTGAATCATGGTGGCCAATACAAATGCTCAGGGATTTGTACTATTGGGGAGCGGAGCGGCATTTTAGCTAGGGAGTACTGGGGCCATGAGTGTTCCCTGTGGCTTCTGAACCAGGAACATTAGGGCATCTGTCATGACCCTAGTGTTGCCAGCCTCCAGGTGGTGGCTGGAGATCTCCTGGGATTACAACTGATATCCAGGCAACAGAGAGATCAGTTCACCTGAAGAAGATGGCTACTTTGTAATGTGGACTCTACAGCATTGAAGTCCTGCCCTTCCCAAACCTCACCCTCCTCAGGTTCCACCCCCAAAATCTCCAAGTATTTCCCAAACCAGAGCTAATAACCCTACATGATCCTACCCAAGATCTCCTAGTAGTTTGCAACCTACTTTCTGTTCCTCTTTAGGGGTAAATATCCTGGGATTACTTACATTTGCTTCACCTGGCTGGAATGCCAGGTTGTTTTTGCAACCCATTTACTCCTTTCCCCATTGCCTTAATGTTGGAACAGAGAGGGAGGGTGTCGTAAATAGTCCAGAGGTGTTTACAGTGCTTTGTGGGCCCAGAATTAAACACATAATAAGTTGTAATAGCTTTTTGATTAACTCCTTGGCGCCAAGAGTAAGATTTTTACCTGGTTGCAAAAAAAGCTCCTCATTCTGGCAATGGATACACCAGAAAGAGAGAGAGAGAGAGAGAGAGAGAGAGAGAGAGAGAGAGAGAGAGAGAGAGAGAGAATGTATGTATTTATATTCTGCCTGTCCATTTATGAAAATCTTCAATACGACTTAAGTTATTTTTAAAAACCATGAACACAAATCAATGAAATATGGAACTAAAAGAGAAAAATAACAGAATTCTTTCTGACAATAGTCAAAAGGGTGAATCATCCACTAAAGGTACTCAGAGAATTAAAAAATGGCTAAATCTTGTGCTTGAATTCCAGTAAAGGCCATATGAGTGAAAGATATTCCATAAAAAGGGTGTCACTCAGGGTGATTTCCCACTACAGCTGCCTCGGGGTTGCGCCGCCGTTCGCCCCGATACTATTTGTCAATTTCACACCCGAAGCCGCGGGGCTGCATTTTGACCCGCGGCTTCGCCCGATTTCCCCGCAGTTTCGTAATCCTCAAAAAACAGGATTAGGAAACTGCGGGGAAATCGGGCGAAGCCGCGGGTCAAAATGCAGCCCCGTGGTTTCGGGTGTGAAATTGACGAATTTTATCGGGGCAAACGGCGGTGCAACCCCGAGGCAGCTGTAGTGGGAAATCACCCCCAGAAAAAACCATGGGAGGTTGTTGGAGAAGACAGGCCCTTTACTTTCTCTGCGGCCTGGAGCTCAGCAAACTTGACAGCTTGCCTGTCCTCCAGTCCCTCCAATCATGCCTGTTTCAAGGTGGGAACTACCTGTCAACCACAAGCTCCTCCAGGTAATGTCCTTGCCCATTTTTGTGAACCATGGGGTGGTTGGAGAACATGCTCAGAAGGGCCATGGGTGGCATGCTAAGAGGTACATGTGGCTCTTGAGCTACCAAGTATCACTTCTCTAAGAGAAGGAGCTGTGATCTGGGATACTGCTACCTCAACTGTCATCTCAAGCTCTCATCACAAACTCACTAGGTAGTAGGGTAGCTGTTTTCCCACTGAGGGCAGATGAATCACCTGCCCCTTGCTGGCCCTTTCCATTGCTGTTCAGCGGGGCAAGCAGGAGGAAAAGGGGGGGAAATGGCCAGCATCCTGTCACTCTGACATCACTTCTGGCGTGACCAGAAATGACATCACTATGTTGCCTAGCATTTGGTTAAAACATAGCTCTTTGGTTAAATGTTAGAGCGTTGCTGGCAATGTGCTGATGTTACTTCTGGTCACATTGGTAGTGAACATCAGTGTATCTCCAGGCTAGAACCCTACTAGATAGTCATAGGCAAGCCATCTCTCTCAGCTTCAGTCTTCTTCTGCAATTATTTACAATTTTTTAAAAATTAAAAGTTGTCACAATAAATGTAATGCTGATGTAGCATCTTCAGTATATGTGCTGGGTAAAGAGTAGGCTTAATGGTTATGTTGTTGTTCTCTTGCAGTCCCCACTGCAATGAGCGGTGGGGGGAAAATGTGGAGAGGAGTTCTCAGAACAACTGAATGATGTCAATTCCAATAGAAAATCAGAAGTGGTGTCACCATGTCAGCGTGACTTTCCAGGATGCCATAGAATTTTGGAGGGAGAGATTTAGAAATCTGGAGCCTAATTCAATCTGGAAACATTTAGTAATTTGATTTTCCTCACAATTCTTCAAAAAGGAATTAAGGTTCCCAAGTTCCCGGAGTATAAAAGCCTTGTTGAAGGCTTTCACAGCCGGAGTTCATTAGCTGCTGTAGATTTTCCAGGTTGTGTGGCCGTGGTCTTGGCATTGTAGGACCTGACGTTTCACCAGTAGCTGTGACCAGCATCCTCAGAGGAACTACCTTGGCACAGAGAGTACTACATCTTTCTTTGTTATACCTCTGAGGATGCTGGTCACAGCTACTGGCAAAACGTCAGGTCCTGCAATGCCAAGACCATGGCCACACAACCCGGAAAATCTACAGCAATTAATTCCCAGAGTATAATTAGGGTTTATGCAGTTAACTGGCCTAACACCATGGTGGCAAAGACTTGGCTTGTATGATTCAAGGGAATAACATTTTAGTTTTGCATAATTTGTCCCAGTGGCAGGGATACCCTGATGTTAATCTTTTGAGCAAGGGGGGGAAGCCGGCATCAGAACGAGAGTCCCAAGCTGTGAAACAGAACATGCTAACCGATCTCACAGCCAAGTTCTTTGGCAACCTAACATTTCTTCTTACCTGTTGGTCTGTAGTTGAAGAACTCTGTTTCCTCTTGTTTTTCCATACCATAAAGGGATGGTTTTGAATTTTTCATCCTTGCTGGTTCAACATGAAAAATCCCTGTTTTAATTTTATTTCTCCTTTGTGCAAATCGAATCTTTTATTATGTTTGTGCCGTTTTCTGATGGCTCGCATCAAAATGTGCCCATGGATTTTGTGTCTTTTAGTGGTATTTTTTGTGTATAAATCACATATAATGTAGAAAATAAACAACCTGTCTGTAAACACTAGGAACATTTCCAGTTTTCCAGCTGAGAGGGATTAGACGCTTGTGGGCTGTGCTCTGTCGAGAGGGAGTAGTTTCATTTTGTTTTACTTTAGTTTTAGCTTCGATATTTTTATATTTATTTTGCTTCTGACTCCCTCGCTTCTCCGTTTTAGGAGAAGTAAGGCAAAAACTCATTGTGAGCGTGGAGATGTATTTTCTTTCTTTGCTTTGTTTCTCTGTTGCTCACGATTTTATTTTTATATTTACTGAGGTTTTGAAGTTATCTTATCTGTGTCCTTTTAGCTTTGGCTAGCCTGCCAGCGGCAACAGCTCCCTTTTCTTGTTTCCCTCTCCTGCTAAAAAGGAGGGGGAGACAGCACAAAGATACTGGTTTGCCTCTTTTAATTCCTAATTATATTCAATTTTTATTCTATTTCTTCTAATTGATTACAGTGAATCTTAAAACGATTCTAGCTACCATTCCAATACTGGGGTGAGTTCAGGTTTCCAGCAAGAGATAGCAGTCTCCAGGCTGTGCGTAGTTATTGGAGCTTCCGTTTTAACTTATTTCTAACTTATCTCTATCCTTTATCCCTTAAACTCCTACTAGGGTGTGTGTTATGTTTTCTCTGCTTTGCTTCTCTGCTGCTTTCTGTCTGAGTTTTTAAAATCTTTTCGCTCCCTTTCCTTGTTTCTTGTTTCCCTCCCTTGCTAAGTGGGCGGGGTGGGGAGTGGCACAAAGGTGCTGGTTTAGCTTTTTAAATCCCTATTTATATTCCGTTTTTATTTTATTTAACATTACCTTACCTCCCCCTTTGAGGGGCAGGGTTTTATAAGGAAAAAGAGAAGGTTTCTGGCTTGGTTTGTTAACAGTTTCTGTCCTCTACCTCTGTTCTACTGTCTGGTAGCACTCCTTGTTTACGAGTCATAGCTGTTCACCAATCTATCCTGAGTTACCAACTCACTGAATTTATTAGTCTGAGTATTAGTCACTGTATTTGTTAATATACTGTGACTAGGAAAAGAGGTTGTCCTTTTGAGGACCACCCCCAGCCATTTTCCGAACAGGGCAAGCTTGATGATTCCATAAAACCAAATGCTAGGACTAACAATAACTTTAAAGCTCTCCAGGAGAGTTTCGGTAGTATAGAAGACACCCTTTTATGGGACTCGAGGGCAATGTACTGGAAGATTGTAATCCTTTGGCATCTTGCTCTTTTTTAAAGTCTACCACACACTCCTTAGAAGGACCCAAAGAACTTGACCAACTTCTCCTGTACATTGGCAGGGATACTTCTATTTTGAATATATTGGCATCTCAGACATTCTTGATTGCTGAGACACCACAGATTTATGAGCAATTAGATACCCTGACCACTTTAACTACCAAGACAATATGCCAAAACTCCAAATTCCATACCAACAAGGGGAGAGATAGGAGGGGTTCTGGTTGAGCCTGGATTGCTAGAGTGTAACACAAAGCAAATGTCTGTTCTTGACCCATGTAGGGTTGTCTTGAATATTTATTCTTTTAGAGGCCATATCATAAACTGGAGGAACAAACAGCAAATTAGAGAATATCTAACTACTCTATTAAATTAAATGATTGAAAATGTAGATCTAAAATATTATAAAAGACTGACAGGCGCTATCCATTCTGACAGACCAATGCTTCTCTTTTTTGTCCCAGAATTCCTTATTGGCTGTGTTTATATGACATCATTCCTCAGTGTTATCTGTTACCCCTCTGATCCCAGTTAAACAAACTCAGCCACGTAGACTAGAAGATTTGCCCCCCACCAATCAAGGATAAATGAGAAAGAGAAATTACTCAGCTGGAACATGGCAGGATGGAACAGCAAAATTCAGTTGCCACATGTCACCACGTTTTTATCCCAATATGACATTATTCTGCTCCAAGAAATGCAGGCCTTGAATGAAGTTATGTGTCCTGTCTACATCCCATTTATAAGGAAAGCCTTGTTTGGGATTAGGGGAGAAAGCTCCAGGGCTGGTCTAGCTTGTTTGATTTCCATTGCGTTGAAGGTCACCTCGACCAAATTTCTGATTTTTCATGATTTGCGATTGGCTATCTTGGTAACTTTGGATAAGCACTCTTTGATTTTTGTCTCAATTTATTTGTCTCAATTTATTTAACCTCCTGCTGCCAGTTGAGCAACCATGAATGAAAACTGGAATATGATAAATGGCTTATATGATCAATTAATGGGGTCTTTCCCAGATACAATGGCTTTTTTTTTTAAAGAAAATTTATTATCGGATATATAAAAGCATGTTCCACATTTTGTTTACAATTCTTATCATATCCTTTTCAAATTTTTATCTCTCCCCCCTCCCAGCTTCCCACGATGCTCCGCTCCCGTTAACATTTTCAACCAATATTCTCATACATTCAACTCGTTCTTAATATTCAAATCTTAAATTTCAATATTTTGCTTTTTAACTTTAACAATTAGGTAACTTTTTGAAATACAGTCTCTCTTGTTACAACACTTCTATTATTAGTAACTATCAAAACAAAGTAATCTGTTTTTCACATCCCAGTTAAGCTCTAAATAGTCTTTAAAATCTTTCCAGTCTGTTAAAAATTCTTCGTCTTCTACTCCATGAAGTTTTCTTGTTAGTTTGTCCATTTCAGCCATAAAAATCATTTTTTTAATCCATTCCCACTTATCAGGTATCTGCTCTTGTTTCCAGAATTGAGCGTAAGTCATTCTTGCAGTTGAAATGAGATACCATAACAAAGTTCTTTTTGTCATTTTGACTTCTTCTAACTTTAGTCCTAAAAGCAACATTTCTGGTTCTTTTTTCAACGTACATTTCAGGATTTTCTGAATTTCACTATGAATCTCTGTCCAAAAAACATTTGCTTTTTCACAAGTCCACCATATATGGTAAAACGAGCCCTCTTTCTTTTTACATTTCCAACATTTGTTAGACATATTCTCATTCATATTAGCAATTTTCTTTGGCGTCATATACCATCTATACATCATTTTGTAACAGTTTTCTTTAACATTAACACATGTTGATAGTTTAATCGACTTTTTCCACAAACATTCTCAAGATGACATTTCTATATCTCTATTTACATTTATAGCCCATTTCACCATTTGTTCTTTTACTATCTCATCTTCTGTATACCACTTTAACAAAATCTTATAAATTTTAGAAATCATTTTTTTACCTGTTTCACTCCAATTTTTTTCTATTTCATTATTTTATTTTCTAAAACCATATCTCATTTTGTCAGTCTTAAATAAATTGTAAATCTGTCTATAATTTAACCAGTCATATTCAAAACCCAAATCTTCTCTTGATCTCATTGCGAAGCTTTTCCCCTCAGTTTTCAGAATATCTCTGTAAGGTAGCCAGTCTTTTCCTTTGTGCCTTGAAAGTGGTTTTATTACTTCCACCGGAACAATCCACATTGGTCTTGCTTCAAAAAAGAATCTCTTATATCTCATCCATGTCATAAATAGTGATCTCCTTATGAAGTGGTGCTTAAAAAGGTTGTCTACTTTGGATTTCTCATACCATAAATAAGCATGCCAACCATATCTTCGATCATGCCCTTCTAATGCCAGCAGTTGTCTATTCTCCAAGTTAATCCACTGCTCCAACCAGGCTAGGCACACCGCTTCATGATATAATCTAAAGTTAGGAAGCTGGAAGCCTCCCCTTTCTTTCGCATCACAAAGTATTTTCATTTTAATCCTTGGCTTCCTTCCAGCCCACACAAATTTAGAAATCTCCTTTTGCCATAAGTTCAACACTTTACGATCTTTCACAATTGGAATCGTCTGGAATAAAAAAAGCAAATGGGGTAAAATGTTCATTTTGACTACAGAAATTCTACCCAATAAAGATAAATTCAAAGTATTCCATTTCTTGATATCTTGTTGAATTTTGTTCCAGGCCTTTTCGTAATTGTTCTTAAACAAATCTATATTCTTTGCTGTAACCTCAGTTCCCAAGTATTTAGCCTTTTTCACCACTTCACATTGACCAGATACAATGGCTATTTAATAGATGATGTCATTGCAAGAATTCGTACTGATAATGAAACCTTGCTAGCTCCTTGGCTGGGGTTTAGCCCAGAAGATAGCCATTTCCCTCTGATGAACTTAGGGTCATCAAAGGATAGTTGTATTAAAGGGACTCACCATATTAAATGGATGTATGGAGATTAATCATAGGGGAGATTTTACATTTTTTATTGCCAGGGGTCAAGTGTTGTTGATTGCTTCCTGGTGGCTTTTGGCTTTCTACACTTGATAAAGAGCCTTTCTGTACAGGACTCTATGCATGGAAATCATTTACCCTTCTCTCTCATTTTGATGTCTCAAGTTGAGAGTTGCCTTCCTGTAAATGGAATTGCAGCAGCAAGGTAACAAAATATGTCGAGTCTTCTGGCCCCAGCAATTGGAAGGGAGCATTTAGAGTATGCCGCAGTCGACTGAAGTCAATTCTATCATGGATGAAATTTTTAGATCTTCCTCAGTTACATCTTCATTAGAGCTACTATATGATCTCTTTACCTTATTCAAGATTTTCTACCTATGCCCATCTAAGCCCACAAACATGTCTGAACTCTGGAAAAGAAACAAGTAGTTTGATTCTGAGTACAAAACTATGCAAAGAAGGATTCGGCAACTGCATAGGGAATTTAAAAGGGATAATACTTTATATGTTCTAGGGGAATTACTGAACCTAAAAAAAGATGCAAAAATTAATTCAGGATAAAAAGAGAAGAAAAGTACAGCGGCTGGAGCCTCCTTATTATATCACTTAAGATTAGTGGAATGGATCAAGACTGATCAAGTCCATCAGTGGCTATTAGCCACAAGGTATAGATAGGAAATCTCAGTCTGGGGCAGGTGATGCACTCTATTCTTCGTGCTGGGGGGAGAGCAGTGGGAGGGCTTCTAGTGTCCTGGCCCCACTGCTGGACCTCCTGATGGCACCTGGTATATTTTGGCCGCTGTGTGAGAGTGTTGGATTAGATGGGCCATTGGCCTGATTCAGCATTGGCTTCTCTTAGGTTCTTATGTTCTTATCAAATCCTGGGCTGGGAACAAATCGGCTTTAGGATAGGGTTTTCCACTGTTGATCGCTGTTTAACTTTCATCTAGCAGAAAAGTATACTGTTAGTCCTGGTGGGAAGCTTTACGTAGCCTTTATGGATCTTAAGGGAACATTCGATTCAGTCAGCTAAAGCAAGCTGTGGGAGAAACTGGTGAGCCTATCAACTGATAAAAAGCTACTATGGCTAATTAAGATCATGTACATCAATACTACTGCCCAGGTTGGTTGTGGAGCCGAGGGAGAACTCTTAGAGGATTTCAACATTATTGGGGGGTGAGGCAAGGCTGCCTGCTTTCCCCCTTCCTTTCAATTTATAACTAAATGACTTGATGTCAAGTCTTTCTTCTCCAGCATCTCATGCCCCCAGATTAGCTTCAAAAGTATGCTGCTGTATGTTGATGATTCAGTTCTTATCTCCCACACCAAGATTGACCTAATGAGACTCCTGAGATGTTTCTCAAACTGCTGCTTAAATAAAGAGTTGCAAATAAACTATAACGAATCTAAAATCTTGGGGTTTTTTTTAATAAAAATGGCACCCTGGGTCTTTCTAAATGGACTATAGCAAGTCAAGAATTTCTGCTACCTGGGGATTGTTTTCTCTTCAGACCTCTCCTGGTTTTACCAGCATAAATTTGCTCTGAATAAGATTAAGCCTGCTACTGGAGCAACAGACAGCTGCTTTTCACAGGGGGAGGAATATATATCCCTGGTACAATTCAGGTGTTCAATTCTAAAATAATACCCTAGTTACTATATGGGGTTACTATCTAGATTTCAGTGATCACAGAATCTTTTGACCATCCTCTATGTCAATTTATATGTAGGATAATGGGAGTCTCTCATTGCATCTCAGATGTCTCTCTCAGAGCTGAATTCAGCCAAAAGTCATTGGAAGTTAGAGCATGGCTCAGTGCTTTCAAGCTTGGGCTAAGGATTATTTTTGCTTTGGAAGCTGAAGGTCTGCTGTTCTTTCTTAAATAAGATGCTTACCAGTCTTGATGGATGAAGACAGCAGATGCTAGATTAAGGCAACTGGGGCTTATAACTGAAGACATCTTCTTGCTAGGTAAGACAAAGGCCTTTTCACTCATCTAGCATCGCTTTACAGAGCTGGATTACAACCGTACAGTGATTCGCTCTTGCAGAGTCCACTTGAGTCTGTTCTTTAGTATCTTACATCCTCAGACCCTGCCATTATACGAGACACCTAACAGCCCCCTACCTTGTTAGGGCGTTTGCTTTAGCTCACCTTAATGTCACCCCAATCTGAAGTATTACAGGGAGATTTCATCGTATTCCATATTCAGATCGTCTTCGCTCTTGTGGGTAAAACTGATACTCTGTCTCGCAAAATACTGGAATGTTGGTTTTCTACCACTTTTAGGAACCCCTGGATCTTACCCCTTTTAACACACTTTCTATTTAATAAACTCCAAAGGGATAATATTCCCTAGCTAGATAGTGACTCGAATGTAACCTACTTGGTCACCAAAAAAATACATATTTTCCTTTAGTAAATAATGTATTATTCTTTTTAGTCATTGCTCAAGATCATTTGATTGTAGGAGCTCTGAAAAGCAAAAGGAAGGGAAAGGAAGGGAAGGGAGAGAGGGGGGACTAGGGAAAAAATAGGTGGAATGAAAAAGGTTCAAATGACCATGCACAAAAAAAGAAAGAAAGAAATGAAAATGGGTGTATTCATACATCATTAAATCCATATCTACAGCCATGCAAGCCAAGTAAGTCATGAGTCTCAAATATGATGAGGCAGATCAGGTTGAGTTTCCAGTTATTAATTTGCCTGGTTGATCTCTTCATAGTACTACTGCAGTCCATGGTAGGGATGCCAGCCTCCAGGTGGGACCTGGGGATCCCCTAGAATGATAGCTTAGCCAGACTACAGGGATCACTCCCCCTGGAGAAAATAGATGCTTTGGAGGGTGGACTCTGTGGTATTGTACCCCACTGAGTTCTCTGTCCTTCCCAGGCTCCATCCCCAAATGTCCAGGAGTTTCCCAGCCTGGATCTGGCAACCCTACCTCCCCGTCCCTCACCAGTGGCCAAGGGGAACCTGGCAACCTTAGTCCACGGTCTCTGGAAGGAGCTACTGGAATCCATCGACATTTGTCAATTCAAGGACCACAGTCTGACTAGATCAGAGCAAGTGACCTAACAGGAGGAGTTTATGTCACCCAGTTACCAACCTTTAATACCATTCATTCTTAAGTTGGCATTTCAAAACCCGGTCCCTTGTAATTTTCAGTTTCTTAATTGATATTTTTAAACTAATTAACAGCACAGCTCTACCACTGTTGCTGTAATTATTAATGATCAATTAAAACAGTGTAGGATGCTTTGAGTAGGAACACAAAAGAAAATTAAACTCTCTCTAGCATGAAGACATAATGAATTTTGCAGAACTCTCAGTTGCCATGGCTACTTGATTCAGCTTTTCTCTAATCTTCAGTCACCCTAAAATTTGGAAAAAAAAATGGGCCAAATTCCACAGATGCTGAAAGATCCAATTAAATCAGGGGATGTTATTCTTGGGGCTGGATACAGGTTTCTGTATTGGTGTATTGCGGCAGCTAACTTTTAATCCCATCTGCGGGTTGTTTGGGATATCTTTTCCTTCTCTCCAGTCTATTCTGGCTGGTTTTGGGAAGAGTACTGTAGTATGATGGATGACATATCATGACTAATTAGATAATGCTAGGTTGTAAGCCCTAATAGACACAATGCATCTTTAAGATTAGTTGTTTCTTCTGAAAAGGGCAGCATACACACTGATGGAACAAAGCCATTCATTTCAGATCCATTCCATTTGCGAGCAATCCTTCACATGAAAATGGAAACAAGGTGTATGACATGCCAATTAACACATGTTAAGAGTGCTGGAGCTTTTTCTCAAGTCTCCCAATGCCACTGCCACTGGCGGGTGATAAAGAGACTGATTTAAACGAGGGAGCCAATATGCCGGGAAATGGAAAACTGGCGTCTTTGGAAAGCGAGGGAAAACATGTTCCTTCATCTTTATTGCAGGGCATCAAAACAGTCAAGGTTTGATTGTAGACAACCCAGTCTGGTAATTAGAGAAGGTTTAGGGCAACTGAGCTGACCCAGCAAGAGAATCTGAACTTTCCCAGTGAGGAAAAAGAAAACTTCAAAGGATATTATTCACTCATCTCTCTTGTATGATTGGCTGCTGGGTTGCTTTAAACAAAGGGGATAGGGAGGCAGGATTAGTTTCCTGCTGTGCCCTGGAAGATAAGTACTGAAATGTTGAAAAATAATGAAGATTTGCAAACAACAAAAAAAGATGTTTAGATTAAAAGCGTCTTTTCCCAGCCCTTCCTTTTAGCCTTTGCTACTTTGTGTGCAGGGACGGGTTAGCAAGGTGGTGTTTGTGTGTCTTCAGAGGGAACAGCAAGCATGCATTATGGTATCAGGAAACTTCAGAGAGTTTTGTGATAATCGCAGCTCTTTTGTTGGGCTGGCAAAGTTTGCCAGTGTAAGAATGTCAGCTGAATACCTTGAGCTCTTGAACAGTTGGAGGCTAGAGGAGGGGAGGAAGCAAAGACCTGGTGGACTAGGGTAAAAATGCCAGTGTGCAATGGGGGTCTGGGACCGTTTTTGAAATGAGAGGGCTTTTAGTCTTGAGCCATTGTCTCAGGGACATTGAAAAACTTCTCTGCACCCTCCCCTGAGAAATAACCTTCTGACAGCCTCTTTTCAGCCTCTTTCCTCTGGTTATGGGGAAATGCATGCTGCATTTTCCTCAGCTGGTGCAGTGCCAGGAGACTAATAACACACTGTTCCCTTTAATGAGGTGGCAGCCTTCCTATTTCAGAAAATTAGGAATGTCAGTTTGCAGTAATCTCTGCCCTGGAGAAGCTGTGTTCCTATCACCATCTCCCAGAAGTGCCCAAAATAAAGCTGGACTACTGTTTTTATCACCAGGTCAAGCTTGAATTCCTACGCTGAATGTAACTTTAACGCGGCAACCTAATAAATGTGCCCTTGCATGCTACTCGGATAGGTAATTCTTCCTCATGCAAAAATTCTATATAGGCAGTTCTTTTCACGCTGATTCCATAAAATAACAAACCGAAAGTCAGGCGAGGTGGTATATATCGGACACACCCAGAGGACCATGCAAACTTTTGAGTTGTACAGAACTCTTGAAGAGAATCACCTAGGGGTGAAGGATTCCATGTTACATGTGAAATGTGCATACTCCATTAGTCTGAGAAAACTATTTGGAACTGGATATATACAAATGTCACTAATGAAGGAAACAACAAGAAGACACCCAACCGCCTTTCATGTTAAGTTGTAAAAGATTGAGCTAATTTTTCTAGCTTGGTCAGCAGCAGCTTTCCAAGGCCTCAGCTATTTCCCAGCTCTGCGTTTCACTTACTTGGACATGCCAGTAATTAAATGACAGGTATTTTGCGCACAAAGCTTATTGATGTATAACCCATCCTAGGAGCCATAGGCCAATGGAAGGAGGAGATAGGATTCTTACCTTGTGATGATAAAGGCCAATTGCACTGGCTACCCATTGAGTACCAGATTCGTTTCAAGGTGCTGGTGTTGACCTTCAAAGCCCTATGTGGCCTGGGACCGCCTCACCCCATATGTGCCCCAGAGAACCTTGCACTCTGTGGACCATCATTTTCTGGTTGTCCCCGGCCCAAAGGACATTTGCATAGCCTCAACCAGGGCCAGGGCTTTTTCTGCCTTGGCCTCAGCCTGGTGGAACATGCTCCCAATTGAGATCAGGGCCCTGCAGGACCTACTACAATTTTGCAAGGCCTGTAAAATGGAGCTGTTCCACCAGGCCTTCGGCTGAGGTGGTGGGCATCCACCAGCTGGCCTCCCTGTTGCGATCTGGTAATGTTATACTGCCATTAAGAAGACCTTCATGGCTTGGCTGTGGCCCAATTGCTCCCAGCTGTTAGGACCACTGAACGAATAATCTCTTACAATGCCTACCTTTTAACTGTTTTAACCATTTTTATTGTTCTGATATTTATCCTTTAATTGTTTTAATGATTGTAATTTATTGTTGTGACCTGTCCTGAGCCTGCTTGTGCGAAGGGTGGGATATAAATTGAAGCAAATAAATAAATGTTCAAATGGATGGGATTTTACTGCCAAGTATATATCGGATTCATGCTTAAGGTGCGGATCCTGTGCTTCATTCTGTGTTCACATCAGCCATTTGCAGAGGCTTCCATTGCTGGAGAGCATGCTTCCTCTGGCACTAAACACTTCTGTTTGCTCCAGACTCATGTTTTTTTAAGATTGAAAGTGCCTAGGACAAGAGGAATAGACTTCACAATGGAAGACTACCTCTGCAGCAGCTGAAACACGTAACATAGGCATAAAATCCTAACCTCAAGCTACAATCGAGTGCACGCTTATTAACCCTTGCCACTACGGAAGCTGGGATATCAGATGGACCTCTGCCAGAGAAGGTAGGGGAAAAGAACAGCAACAAAGCCAGCATGTTTCAAGGCAAATGGGGATCTGAATGACTGGGAGCCAGCTCCTGGTTTTACAAATGAACAGTAGTTAAAATAAGCCATGGTTCTGCATCATGTCTGAGGGCTAAGCTAGACGATACTGAGCCTGCAAATTTGCCACAGGGATACAGCATCATTTTAGAGCCTGTTTTTTGTTTTACTTTTAAAATTGCTGTGAGTGCCTGCTCCTGCTGAAGACCACGGCACAGGGGGATGAGGGGTTCCTGTCCCTTCTCCCCCCTGTGCCATTTTCAAGAGCTGAAATGGCTGATGGGTCTTGAAAATGGCATGACATGGGGGAGTCTCCTGTGGCATGGTCCATGGCAGGATTGAACCCCCCAATTAGTGACTTTAAAAGTTAATAAAAGGCTCTAAAATGATGCTGTGCCCCTGTGGTAGTCTTGGGGATACAGTATTGTCTAGTTTGGCCCTGAACCCAGCCAACCAGTTGGAAAGTCAACTAAACTAGATTTTTGTGGTCCTCTGAGCTATAGTGCTCTTCTTTACTGCATGGTCTGCAGAGAAATAGCCCCAGAGGACTCTTCTGTTTTGCACTGTAAGAATTTGATTGTGAAGCCTCAATCCCTTGCATTATTGGTCTCCCCTTAGCACTGATGGGAGTGGAACAAATGTCATGTGGGAGCTGTTGCATTCCAAGTTTCATTCTGCCACAACAGCAACGAAATGATGTCCATGATGGTAGTCATAACTGAATGTTCCTGTGAAGATTAAGTGGGGACACCAACTGTTTAAGAATGTGGAGCTGATCCTCTTATCAGAACTATATATTACAGTACAATAGGTAATGGCAGTGCAGCTTAGCACCAGTTACAGGGAATGTATACTACTGAGATGGCCCATACTAAGAAGACCTACAGTTTCTGGGCTACAGCCGAACTCTTCCAGTCATTTGAAACCATTATACTTCTGTATTTATAGTGCTACCTGTTTTAAATTATATGCTTTTGTTTAATTGTTTTAACTAATTAAGTATTATGACTGTTTTTTAAATCATCATAAAATTGTTGTCATGATCTGCTCTGAGCCCACTTGCAGGGAAGATGTAATGTAAGTCAAATAAATAAATAAATAGACTGCGAATTTTATCAAGATTGCAATTAATTATTCCACTCCTCTCTAAATTCATACCACTGAAGTATTATATGAACTTTAGGTCTGAAGTACTCTGGAAATGTCTCTCAGAAGATACACAGAAATCTGTAACTTATACAGTAGCAAAATTTTGTTCTATAGCAATTAGAAAGTGGAAATGTTTCAAATTATCGTAATAGGTTTTTTGAGCTCCAAGTTTTATGAATATTAGATGGTATTAAGAGATGCTTTGATCTTATGCTGTTTTTTGACCATAATAAACATTGACTGACTGACTGACTGACTGACTGACTGACTGACTGACTGACTGTTTGTTAAATGTTTCTCGAGAAAATTGCTCTGCAAACTTGAAACAATGAAAGCAATCAATCAACAGTTTAAAATTAAAAAAAAACAGATCAAAACCAGATTAAAGAGAACAACATAACACAGCAGTTTAGGAGTGGATGTGGGCTCATAAACTGAACCTTAATCCTGACAAGATGGAAGTGCCATTTTTGAGCAGGAGGTCTGACCCAGGATTTAAGGTGTTGCCTGTTTTGGATGGGTTTGCATTCTTCTTGAAGTAACAAGTCCATCAGCTGGGGGTGCTGGATCCAGGCCTCCTCCTGGATAAGCAGAGGGGGCAGCTGTGGCCAGGAGTTCCTTTTACCATTTTCAGCTGGTTAGCCCTCTGTGGCCTTTGTTGGACAGCAAAGAAAAGGTATAGGCACTGTGGTACATGCCTTGACTACATCTAGATCAGATTACCGCAATTTGCTGTATGTGGATCTGCCCTTGAAGTGTTCAGAAACTTCAGTTAGTACAGAATGCTACAGCCAGGATGTTGACTGGAGTGGGTCATCATAGGGACCATATCACTGTAGTCTTGGCCCATCTACACAGGCTTCCAATTTGTTTCGGGATCAAAATACCTGCAGGACTGCCTGCTCCCTTATGAACCTAGCTGACCAGTCTGGTCATCTTCAGAGCCACTACTTTGAGTGCCCACACCTTCTGAGATTTGGTGGGTAGCTGCCCGGGACAGGGCTTTCTTGGTAGTGGTACTAAAACTCTGGAAATCTTTCCATGAGAAGATTCATCTGTCTCTTTGTATTGCCATCTTCCACCAGTGGGAAGAGCCATTTGGATCTGCAGGAACCATGGAGCAGCAGATAGGAGGAGGAAGGCCAACTAGTACTGGCTTCCTATATACCAAAGGTCTCCTCTGGGCTACGGGTTTCTTTGAGAGAAAGGGCCTACGCAGTGATGAGCACAAGGAGGCAGGAACTGAGAATGGCCAAGGAAAGGGGGGGGGGAGAAGGTGGTAAGGGAGAAGGCAGGGACCAGCTAGGAGATAGCAGGGGGAGAGAGTAGCTAGGAGATGTTGTAGTGACAACATTTTTGATGATGGCTATAGATCTGGACAATCTAGCTACCTTATGGTCTAACCTTGCAGGAAGGGTACAGTGCCCAGAGGCAGGAGCTACAAGGACTGGATAAAGGACCCATGCTGAGAAAGCAGATCTAGAGCCTGGGGGGCGGGGCAGGGGAAGCAGGTAGAGGTGATGATACATGAAGTGGCTGAGCTACAGGGTGACTGTTAACCCCTGGCACTGGCTATTGTAAGTGAGCTAAGCAAGGAAAGTGAAACTTCTATGTGTCTTGAATGTTGACATGTCTTTGACAATGCTGATAGAAGCCCTCCGAGGGCTTCATGTGGGGGAATGCAGAATGGGAGAAGGACAATACTGCCCCGACATAGCCAGATGCTCTATCCAGAAAAGGATCCCATGATGAAATGTGGTAGCTCCCTATTTAGCCCTTTTGTGCTGTCTTGCAGCTTCTGATACACTATGAATGCTTCTGTGTTAAACTATTAGCCTTAGAACTTTGATTTCTTAATGAAGTGAGAAAGAATCTGTAAAGTGTAAAGGGAAGAAAAAAGGATTTAAAAACATACTGAGTGCTTTTTCCATTTCTTCTTTCATAAGAATTAAACTTGAAGGCAATTTCCTTTCCTATTGAGACTGCTACATTGTTCTTTGAAAACAAAAGAGAATGAACAGAAAATGGCATTATTCATCACCAAATCTTCCAGTCTATTTGGAATCCAAATATTTTTTTCCCCAATTTGTTTCCCTTCAAGTTTTGTTCAAGTTTTATAAAAGAGTTTGCGCACTATGGACTTTATCATTCAATGAAGAATTGGGCTAAAGAGCCTGCATTGATTAACTTAACACATGCAGTACAATTCATAAGGGAAAAAATAGATCACATAAAATGGAGTGTATTGTTAATGCTTTCATTCTTTTATGTGATAATAATCATTCAGCATAATTATGCTGGGCTGGGGCTGGCTGTAACCAAGGGAAGTTTAATCCATGAACAGTCACTTCAGTTGAACAAACATGTTTTCAGTCCTTAAAATCCTTTTATTAAAATAAATGTGGACATTTCTACATTTGATCAAAACTCCTTTTTGTTCCCCTTTAAATTTCCTTGAATGTTTGGCTTGAATAGGAACATTTAAATTCTGCATACGATTAGAGTTAACGACACCCAGGTGGGTCTGGAGTTCTCCCAGAATGACAATTGATTTCCAGACTACAGAGATCCATTCCCTGGAGGAAACGACAACTTCAGAGTGTGGAATCGATAGTATCACATCCCTGCTGAGCTGCTTACCCTCCTCAGACTCCACCTTCTCTAGGTTCTACCCCCAAATCTCTAGGAATTTCCAAAATTGGCAACTTTAGGTACAATTTCACTTCAGGGTAAATCTCACTGCCAAATCTATCTTTGTACAGCATATAAAACCTACGTGTGATGCCCAAGTTCAGTGCCTGGCACTTCCATTGTGTAATTTGGAACATTTTCAGCTCTCTCCTCCTTGTGCCATTTCCTCAATCAAAATTTCACCTCCAGACTCTACTAAGGAAAACAGGTAGGTTCCCAGATAATTTAAGTCCATTTTTAACCTGCCGTTCTCCTGTGGTGGACAATGCGGTTTACAATGAAAGTTACAAAACCCATCAAGATATAGAATGCCAATTAAAAACACAGTCATCGCAGAAAAATTAGGTCTGTTAGTCCATTGCAGCAGAATCTACTTTAGCAAAACCTGGAGCTCCCACTCAGTACAGGTGCTAAATTGGGAATGGATTCTGTATTTTTCTTGGTTAGATTTTAATTTTGCACAATTATGTTTTACTTCTTGCGTTGTGTGGACGTTTGATCCTGTTGGTTGTCCCCCTCAGAAAACCTGCTGTAAAGTCAAGTATGGAGTGTCGATCCATTCATAGCATCTGAAGAAGTGGCCTGCAGTCCATGAAAGCTTATGCTGCAATAATTTTTGGGGGGTCTTTAGGTGCAACAAAACTTCTGACATAGCTATAAACAACTGTTAGAGCTCTTAAAAGGCACACCCATCAGCTGCAAAAGCCCTCCAGAAATCTCAGCTTCTCATGGCTTCTGAACATATAAGGAAGTGGATGACTTGTTTTTAGGGTTGCCAGGTCTTGTCAGTGTGCCAGTAGGGGGTGGGAAGGAGCCTTTGGGGATGGGGCAGGGCTCCACGGCATGATGAAATCACCCAGAAGCGATAGTATCATGTCAGGGATGTTGTGCAGTGATGCTCTGGTTTGAGGGCAAAACTCTATGGTAAAATTGCCCTCAAACCATAGAGTTTTGCCCCAAAACTAGAGCGTTGCCGTGTGATGTCCCTGACGTGATGTCATCACTTCTGGGTAATGTCATTGTGTCGTGGATGTTGCCCAGCTGTGTTGCTGTTTGTGGGTGGGGAATGGCAACCCTACTTGATTTCATAAAATATTCAGGAGCGCTATTCCCCAGTTGGTCTGTGCTTTTTTAAAGAGTAGTTATTGTATTTTCTGAGCATGCAAAAACAAATCAATTTATTAGTATCTGATACATTTTTTTCCAGGTCTCTAGACTACTGAATTTTCCTGGTGATGTATGGGGCCCTAACAGACTCCGTAAAATCTATATTGGTTCTGACTTGAATGCATGAGACATCACCTGCTATTTGGTATCACTCACCTTTGTTATAACTGAGAGGCAAGGGGGGGGGATGAAGAGGATGCCATCCAAGCCAGGAGGGGCTGTAGGCTGCAGAGAGACTTCTGCATCTATAGGCTGCATCTGAGACATCCATGGGTCATAGGTCACAGAGCAACAGCAACTTCTAAGCTTTTCGTTATTTCCAGTATCCCAGTTTCTTAGCCCTAATTTAATCATCCCTAAATAGGACAATGCCTTTCCCTGATCTTTCCAGCCACCAACATCTGTGCAAAACAACAACCTGTGTCTGTGCCCTGGTAGAAGATATCTTGCGAGGAAAGTCCATAAAATTATTTATTTTAAAGTATTTCTATGTCACTTTCCCACCCAAATAGGGCCCCCAGGATGGCAAACATCAATATATTAATGCATTTCAGCCTCAAAACAACACTCAACATAAAGTATATATAAAATAATTTAACTAAAGCATATAAACACATATAATAACAAAACCATTGAGGTATATATAACCATGGAGGTATATATAAATAATAGTTAGTGGGTGTATGCCAAACCAATCAAACTATTCTTCACCCATTGGCAGAAGACAACAACAGAGGGAGACAGACAAGTCTCCCTGGAGAAGGAGTTCCAAAGTTTGGTGTCATGACTGAGAAGGCCCTTTCTTGGGTTGCCATCTGTCTAGTGGGGGCACACAAAGATGGGCCTCCAGAGATTACTGGAGTCAACAGATAAGTTCATATGGGAGAATGCGATCCTTGATGTATGCTGGCTCCAAGCTGTACAGGGCTTTAAAGGTCATAGCAGCACCTTAAATTGAGCCTGGAAGCAAATTGGGAGCCAGTGTAGATGGAATAAGACTAGAATATGTTTCCTACAACCCACTCCAGTCAGCATTGTGGCCTCAGCATTCTGTACCAACTGTATCCTTCAGACAGTCTTCAAGGGTAGCCCTTTGAAGAAAGCATAAGAGTAATGTAATCTAGATTTTTACCAGGGCATGCATCCCAGTGGCCAGTGGCAGCTGAAGCTGCTGAAATGCACCCCTGGCTACCACTGCTACCTGGTTATCCAACAGAAGGTCTCCGTCCAGGAGCATGCCCAAGTTACAAACCTGCACCTTCAGGTGAAGTGCAATCCAACCCAGATCAGGAGATATTCTATTTCCTGGGTCAAATCTCCCCTCCCACCAGCACTAGAACCACCATTTGGTTGGGATTAAGTTGCAGTTTTGCTAGCCCTCATCCATTGCAAAAGTGCCTCTAATAGATAGATCCAATGGCAACTATTCATGTGGCCTTGATACCTTTCTGTTATTAGAGTGGGTTTTCTATTCTACCAATTTAGTTTCGTACCATGTGAAGGAACCCCACCCTCAATTGAAATGCTATTCAGCTTTAGCAATTATATGCTTGATCACTCAACCAAGGCAAGCTCTTTATATCCTCCCGTACAGCAAGTAAGTGTATCAAACAGGAAACACTGTCATACTTACGAACAAATTTATTTCATGTTCCTTTCTCTGTTGTATGTAATTCATTCTTTGAAGTGTAAAGCTTTTCCAGTGTCTTCCCTTGTTTTTCCATTGGCTATTTTAAAAAAATTAACCTTTGTATGGAACTCAGACATCTAATGTATCTTTAGGTTCACAGCCCTATCAGTGCTATCTGTGCTGTTCCTGAAGGCCATATAAAAGAAGCAATCCTTGCAAAGTGTTGACCTGGAAACATTGTGCCAGTATTGAATCCACTGGCTGCCTGATGATCTTTAGGTTTGGTTCAGAATGTTGCTTCTTACCCTAAATGGCTCGGGACCATCGTTGTTTGTTTAAAAGTTTTCTACCCCACCTCTCTGAGGATCTCTGTTTAAATGACCCACCCAAGACAGACAGATTTGTCAGATTTTATGGATTTTTTCATTTTTGTAAAAACATCTGCCTTCTCAATGGGTGGCGCCATTGTGCAGATATCTGCACAGTGGGGCCATAGTTCTGAAGCCTTTTCTGGGGTGTATTGACTTGGATCAGGGCATCACAACTTGATCTCAATATATGCAGAAGGGAGAGTTATCTTCAAACCCAGCAGAATTGAAGAACACTTTTCTGTAGTTGCTCATATTCATTCAATGCTATCCTTGTTTTTTTTTTCTTTTTTTAAAAAATTCTATCCCAACTCCAACTCTAAACCAATGGTGAATACCATTTTTTAAAGAATAAAACTTTTAAAACAACTTTGTAGATGATGTTGTGCAGATCAGAGACCTTATTAAATTAGGACTTTTGCTAAATGCTGCAAAGGTTGAAGGCAGAAAAATACTCAAAAATAATATTAAAATCACTATATTTCACATTTCCCTCTGTTCATTGAGTTAGACCCTAATAGTGGGAGACCTCCTGGTGTCAGTCCCTGACCCCCCCCACTTAGTGGGGCAGTAGAGAGGAAATGCAGGGGGGGGAAATCACCGTTGGAGTGATGTGATGTTTCCAATGCAACACTGGAAGTGACATCAGCACCTTGGGTGACATGCTAGGACACTCTAGGATTGTATGGTAAAACTCTAGGATTGTATGGTAAAACCATAAATTTCAGTGGAATCCTACAACATCTCCCCAACAACAATTTTCTTGTCCATCCCCCTGAGCCTCCCACCCTTTTCCAGCACTTGGCTTGCAACTCTAGGTCAAATGTACAGTCAATGGAAAGTGTTGGCTGTAGCGTGGTTTTCCTAACTCCTCCTTGCCCCAGCAGCTCTATGGGGGTCCTGAAAAGGTGATGCTGGAGGTTGAACACTAATGCTCAGTCTGGGGCAAGTGATGCACTGTATTCTTGGTGCTTGGGGAGGGGCAACAGTGGGAGAGCTTCTAGTGTCCTGGCTCCACTGCTGGACCTCCTGATAGCGCCTGGTATTTTTGGCCACTGTGTGACAGAGTGTTGGACTGGATGGGCCATTGGCCTGATCCAACATTGGCTTCTCTTATGTTCTTATGTAATTAGCCAGTGCCCCCTAAGAAATTTAAATGCCTCCCCCAGCTTAAAAAAATCCTGGCTACAGGCCTGATGGGCAATTGTAGCAAGGAAGGTACCCGTGCAAAATTTCCTCCTCTGTCTCTGAAGTCAATAGAGCCTCTTCCACCAGTGGTACTTCTATTGGTTCAAGATGCATTTTTGCCTGTTTCCTTGTAGTTGCTGCTTGTGGTGTCTTGCTTGCTGCCCTTATAGGTCATATGTGTGGAAAAGGCAATGTCTGGTGTACAATATGGCCACAATATGAACACATGAAACTGCCTTATATTGCCTTTGGTCCATCAAGGTCAGTACTGTCTACTCAGACTGGCAGTGGCTCTCCAGGGTCTCAGGATGCAGTCTTTCACATTACCTACTGCCTGGTCCTTTAAAGTGGAGATGTTAGGGATTGGACCTGGTCCCTTCTGCATGCCAAGAGATGCTCTATCACTGAGCCCCTCCTCCAATCCCTTATCCTGCATTATGTTTTTTGGTCTTACAGGTTCTTATGTTGGTGGGCCTACGATTCAAGTCAGTGAATGGGGGAGAATGTGAAATAAAGTGAGTTAGTAATACCCCTCTTGAAAGAAACAAACCAACCCAGTCTAATATTTGAGGGTTAAAATCATCTTCATGAGAGGTTCTGTATAAAGACCATTATCTCCTGTCAATACTTTTAACTAGAAGTGAAGCTAAATCATTCACAAAGAATATATATTTAACAAGACTTGGCTGAATGCTATCGGTAAAGATAATTTTCTTTCTTTCAATGTCAGTGGAAAGTATGATTGACAAATTTTCCTCTGGGGTGCAAGGGGAGGGAAAAGGAATACTTAATAAAGTTTTGCAAGCAAGGGAAAAAATGAAGGACTCGGTGCACCAGATCTAACATACATAAATCATTGTTACTCACCTTAGTGAGGGCCATGGATAATTCAGACAACCAACAGTGGATTATGCTATTGAACAAGATATGACGGATGTGCCCTTAGTGATTCTTCCGTGGACCCCCTTCCAAGATAAGCCCCTTAAGGAATAAAATAAAATCAATCCTGACTGCAGCGTTATGAACTTTGAACAGTCACATTTCTCATTCTCTGTTTCTTCCCTCTTACCTTTGTGGTTCTTCTTTCTAATGTCAAGTAGAATGGAATTTTGCAGGACTTCCAGCCCTGAACAGACTGCAGTTAGCAGAATTTGTGATCTGTATAAAGATGGACATAATGCCTGATATCCAGATATATGCACTAGAATGGGGCTTTCTGTAACTACCTGGAGATGAGACTTTTTTCATATTATTGCAGAAAGTATATTTCAGTTGGAACCTCCTTGATGAAATCTGAATCAATATTGGGGGGAAAAAATGAACTGGGGGAAGGCTGACATGATATTTTATCATCCCTAGAAAGAACCGACCCTTTAAGACAAATTAAAGAAAACTGGGAAAGAGATTTGGAGGGGATAATCACTGGTGCTCAGTGGAATATTATTATAAACAATGGAGGCAGATCCAATTAAGAATGAAAACTTTCACGTAGTCGTGTAAAGAAGGTAACTAATCCCCAGGAGGCTGAATAAAATCAATAACGCTCCCATTTCTTGCTGGGTATCTGGCTGCCTCGTACAAATTACTGACCTTGCAGGTGGGTATGTCGCAAGATACAAATAGTATAGAAGCTAGTAATCAATATCATCAGAAACATAATGGGCTACTACTTACCTTTCGACCCTTTGATGTTGTAGTTAGGTTGTTTGAAAGATGTGGATTTAGAAATGGAATTCATTCTGCATGCTTGGCATGAATAAAAAGTGGAGCTTGCTTTCGAGTGGGAGTCACCAGATAGCTCTGCAGAAATTGATGATACGGATGAGGAGATCTGTAAAACTGACAAACCGGGCTGCAGTTGGAAAGCACAGGTGCACACAGAGTAGACTTATATTTATTGATTGATTTGATTTGATTTGTACCCAGCCCTCCCCGCCAAAGCAGTCAGAATACTTTTCTGTCAATATCAGTATTGTCCACTCAGACCGCCAGCCACTCTCCATGGTCTCAAGCAGAGGTCTTTCACATCTCTTAGTACCTGATCCTTTTAACTGAGAAAAGAGGGACTGGATTTAGGACCTTCTGAATTCAAAGTAGAATTTCTAGCACTGAGCTGTAGTACATAATACAAACCTTAATAAAACTATTCAGGTCTGGGTCTGTTCAGATCTCTTAGTATTCAGAACCCTTATATATGCTGCCTTGAGTTCCATAATGGGGGGGATGGGGAAGGCAGGCTATACATGCAATTAATACAGTACCAGATAGGTGAAATAAACCTAATGAGAACTTAGAATGTCTGCTTGAAAACAGGCACTCAGGTAAGGCAGAGGGGACTTTTTCTTAATTACTGCAACAGACTGGCTGGACTTCAGCAGACTAAAATGGACTGCTCTGCTGTCTCCTAATATGAAGAGGAATTAGTGGAAATCTTTGGCTCTTCTTGTGCTTATTGATTTTGGTTGTTTTTAATGCCTGCCTGTTATACTGCTATTTGGGTGCATGCAATTTTTTTTTCATATGCTACTGGCTGTTTCCTTTTCTCTTTTTGTTATGCATAACCATAACAAAAGTTATTTTAAAAATGAGTAAAATAGATGGAATATGAAATGTGCGCATTAACCTGTGAGGATGGACAGGTACTAAATAGTATTTGTCCCTCGTTACTAAGAATGCTGCCTTGATCAGGAAGGCTCAGGACAGCTTGATCTCCTCAGCTCTTGGAAGCTAAGCAGAGTCAGCCCTGCTTAGTACTCGGATGGGATTCTGGGGTTGCTACGTGGAGGCGGGCAATGGCAAACCATCTTGTTGTTGCAATACCCAGAGTTCTCTGTGAGGTCACCATATGTCAGCTGCAATTTGTTGGGCAACTACTAGAGATGCCCAAGCACCAATGAGTTTGCTCATATCCAGCTTGCCTATCACAAGGAGCCAGTTATTCATCAGGCAGTTTGGGCTGCTTTTGAGCAGTTGGAGCCTGTTTGCTGGGTTACTTTCCATGTATTCACAGTGCTCCTTATTCTCCTCACCTGCATACTTGTTACCGCTGTCTCAGTGTGCTCCACTTCCAATAGTTTACATGAAGAATAACAAAAACTATCAGGTCATATAAACATCATGTGATTTTTTTTTTTTTAAGTCTAACCGTTTGGTGTTCATCTATGTGCGTTTGGTGAAATCAGATCACATTTGTGCATTTTTACATAGCTCTGCTGGAGTTGGAGTTTTTCATCTTCCAGTGTCATCCATGACCCTGAGGGGAAATCAGTTTCATTTACTGCACAGGTGTAAAAGTGGCTGCAAGGCAGAAGTAAACAGAACTCCACCATCTTAGATATTTATGCAGCCACTATGCTGTTCGGCATGCTGAGTCAAATCTGAGGCTTGGCTCTCAAGTAGTTGCTGCTGTCAGAAAATAGTATGTTTGCCTGCCAGACGTGTTCTCTGGGAAATTCCCAGCATCCCTAGTCATTACAGGTATATCTAAACTATTCAGGTTCTTACTTTCCCAGTTCCTTAACTGTTTGGAGTAGTCCGGCTTATTGTTTATTCTTTTGGTTGGCTCTTGTTTTCATCTAGGCAGGGTAGGGTTGAAGAGTGATTCCTGGCAAGTGTGTAGTTAAATCTCCCTTTTAAAAAAATCCCTGTAGTTAAATAGACTGTATTGTACTAATGACTGAACTAGGTACTAAATAATGCACTTTCAATCTGGATTTTGCTGTGTGAAATGGCCAAATCCACTTGTAAACGGTTGCTAAAGTGGATTGAAACACGATTATTTAGCATATGTGAAAGCTCCCACGTGTTCTGCTAACCGGTGAAACACAGCATGTTACAGTTCTGGTTTGGCCTTGTCATTTGTAAGCAAAATCAATAACCGATTATAATTTATCGGCATGGAATCTCGAGAAGATCTGGTGAAGATAGCTTTCACATGCAAACCTATTTTCCATTTAATTATTCAGTCCCTTATCTGGCACTTTGAGATTTTTTTGATAAGCGTTGCTTGATTGTTTTAGTAATGAAGCTTTTGATAATGTGCTGTAATGCTGTAATGCTGCTGGGTTCGACATCACTTCATTCATGTTCTCTTTACAGGAGGTAAAACAAGATCAATTGGGTATTAAGTAATTACTATGTTGGACTATCCCTACAAGATTCTCTTGTAGTGGAAGGCTCAGCAGATATGATGATGTAGCACTCTGGCTTTCAGCTCAATTGCTAATATTTCCTGCAACACGTATGGGTGAAAAAGGAAATAATGCTTGATTTGAAGAGGGGGAAGGAATCAGTGTCAACTGAAATTTGTTTAGAAATAACTGATGTCCATGTACAGTCCATGATTAGATGAAAACTAATACTGTTTGAGGCCTGGAAGAAATTAATCATCCGAAGAGAGGCAACAGGCACCTCAGATGAGGTAGCCAAGAATTTCTGGTATGTTTCCTTTTTGCCAGCTCTTGCTTGTTAAATCTTTTTGGCATCTATTTGTTCGCCTTCTGTTCTTAGCATTTTATTTTGCTAGGAGAGTTTGGAAAGATCTGTAGGAGTTAATGGTGTCTTTAAACAGCCTCTGACATTTCATTTTGTTTTGAGCTGTTCCTTAAATTTGGGGAAGGGGGGATCTTTTACAGATGTGATTATCTGGCATCAAATACTTCCTGGCATGTTGTTCTTGTATGATGAGCATTTCAGGGGGTGGCTACGTTGTTCTGCAGTAGAACAGCTAGATTTCAGTTGAGTAGCACTTCAGAGCCTAACAGGTATAAGCTTTCAAGACTCAGCGCTCTCTTCATTAGATATCTGACCAAGGGAGCTTTGACTCTTGAAAGCTTATGATGCGAAAACCTTGTTGGTCTTTAAGGTGCTACTAGACTCAAATCTAGTTGTATGATGATGTTAGCATCAGCCTCTGTTTATAGAGAATCAGTGGGCAGTTCGCATGGTTTCTTGATTACTCTTGGCCAAAAACACTTTCACAAAACTTGTACCTTTTGGATCTCACACTGGTGCAAATGATCACTTGCGTTGGGTTGGCAACTGGGTTAAACTCAAAAACAAACCAAAACCCAACATCCATTAAGAATGGTTTCAAGGCATGTCATCTCCTCCAAGCTGCAAAGGAGAAAGCTGTCATTGAGGGAAAACCGGTTGCAGGCCCCAGCCTCCAACTGGTATTTAAAGACTGAGTGTGGCTGGGATATGAACGGAAGGGCTCTTGACCCATGGGCTTGTAGCCCATGGCCTTGATGGACTAACCTGGTGAACATAGAGTTTCCAGGTCCCTTCTGGCTGCTAGTGGGGGATGGGAGATTGGGTTGCCAGATCTGGGTTAGGAAACTCCTGGAGGTTTGGGGATGGAGCTTGGGAAGGACAGGGATCTCAGTGTGGTACAAAATTCATAGAGTCCATCCTCCAAAGCATCCATTTTCTCCAGGGAAACTGATCTCTGTAGTCTGATGGTGAGATGTAATTCCAAGGGATCCCCAGGTCCCACCTTGAGGCTGTGGACATCATCAGCACCAGTGTTTGTCTTTTGCTTGCTCTTTGATTATTTAAATATATTTAAATTTCATTTGTATTTTTGTAAATTGCCATGGGTCCCCACTGGTGAAAAAGGCAGGAGAAGAAATATACTAAATAAAATAAATAAATATGTAGTTGAGTGTGGAATGGACCCTAGATCTCGCAAAACCCCCTATACCTTGAATTAAATTTAGGTTTATATATGTAAACAGAGTATACAGATGTGAATCAAACAGCAACAAATGCTTTTAAAAAACAGACTTTTTGTTATCCAAGAGCAGGAACAGAAGTATAAGATTTCAGCAGAATCCAAAAGCCTTTCTTGGGATACATCTTACCTCCCTACTGAAATCTGTATGGCTTTCTTGATCATTCCTGGCTTTTCTCACCTGTCCTTAAGCCGACACAACTCTCAGAGGAGGTGCTGCAGCTCAGCGATAGAACAAATGCTTTGCAGACAGAAGGCCCCGGGCTCAGTTCCTGGCAGCTCCCATTAAAGGATCTCAAGTAGCAGAAAAATCTCTCTGTGCCTTGAGGCCTTGGCGGAACTCAGATCACAAAAGAGGTAGATGGACCATAGGAGGCAGCTTTGTGCGCTCATCTTTGGAGACAGCTCAAGATTCTAGACTCAAGAGACAGGCATTGTCTGTGTTGTATGATTGTCAGCCTCCGTGTGGGGGCTGGAGAACTCCCGGAATTACAACTGACCTCCAGACTGCATAGACTGTTTGTTTGTTTATTATTTATTTATCTAAAACATTTCTCCCACTTCTCCTGGAGGAAATGGCTGCTTTGGAAAGTGGACTGTATGGCATTATATCCGACGAGTTCCCTCCCTTCCTAAACCCCGCTCTCCCAGGCTATACCACCAAACCTCCAGGTATTTCTGAACCTGGAGTTGGCAACACTATCTGTGTCTCTCCCCTGTAAACTGGCATAGCAGTAGTGTAGTGCCAAAATCAGCAGCCCTGTGGATCAGGAGTTGTCTACTTCAGATATTTTCTATGCTCAGCTGCTTTTAGCTTGGTAAGGAAAAACAACAGCAACCCTACCTTTTTCATCCTGGTTGGGACTAAAAACACCATTGGGGAGGTATTTTCAATAGGAAAAATGGCACAGGGAAGAATAAACTGCAGCCCCCCAGTACTGACTTGCCTTGGGCAAACCTCTGCAGCTCTTGGGCAGAGTCCTGAGGAAACTGAAGTCAGACTCTGCCACCCCCCCATGTCATTTCCCTGATCTAAACTTCTCCAGGCCCTGCTGCTTTTAGACTGGTAAGGGAAAACCAACGTGGTATAGCAGTTAAGAGTGTTGGACTAGTATCTGGGTGACCCAGGTTCAAATCCCCATTCGTGCCATGGAAGCTTGCTGGGTGACCTTGGGCCAGTCACCCCTCTCAGCCTAGCCTACCTCCCAGGGTTGTTGTGAGGATAAAATGGAAGAGAGGAGAATGATGTAAGCCACTCTGGGTCTCCATTGGGTTGAAAGGTGGGGGGAAAATAAAATTACATAAAACAGTAATTAACCAACAGCTACCATCATTTTCCTGGCCCTGGATCAGAGGCAGCAGAGATGTTGGGGGGGGGGTTAGGATGGAGGTGGATGCCTCTGGCAGCCAGGCTCAATGGTAGGTGGTAGGGCCTGAAGCTTATGGCACCCCCCATTGCGAGTCTCACGGCCCCCCACTGAGCCAGCAAGGAGGGAATCAGGTGGGTGTGTGAAAGTCCTTGCTGATCCCCCCCCCAAGCTTGCAATGAAGGACTGGGGGGGCACAGCTATTCTCACTGCTCCCCACCAAGCCAGCAAGCCCGCCTGCATATTGAGCACTAAGAAGGGAATGGGGTGGGTGGGGCGGGGGCAGGAGTCCTTGCTGCTGTCAGGTTCCCCGGATAGTCACCAGGCTTTTTCAGAAGATAGTGTTTATTAGGACAAAGCTGGAGACACATGTACGTATCCTGTGTCAGTGATAACTTGGATCAATAGACAGGCTAAGTTATACTCTATTCAAAACTACCCCCCAACTCCTAAGCCAATGGTTACATAGCGTGCGCACGCGAAACCAAGCGGGCAGCTTAAGAAACCAGACCAGTTACAACTCCCAGAAGCTAGGAACTAGCAGCTTGAGACCCAAGTAACAGTGCCGGGCACCTCCCACATTCCAACTATGGCAGGGTTACCTGACAGCTGCCCAGCCAGCAACCAGGGAGTCAGGTGTGGAGGGGCAGTGGTCCTCTCTACATTCCCCCAGCTGGCAATGAGGGAGCCGAATAGTGGCAGCAACAATGGTGATGGTGGGTGGGAGATGTGCCGGGCCAGCAGGAATGGGGGTGGAGGGATTCCTCCCTGCGAGTATCATTCCATTGCTGAGCTGATCTCTTGTAACTAAGGCTGCTAGGTCCTTCCTGGCCACCAGTGAGGGTGGGGGTGGCAAAGGTTGCCAGATCCAGGTTGAGGAACTCCTGGAGTTCTGGCAGTGGAGCTTGGGGACGACAGGGACCTCAGTGGGGTATGCCATAGAGTTCATCCTCTAAAGCATTGATTTTCTTCAGCGGACCTGATCTCTTCAGTCTGGAGATGAACTGTAATTCCAGAGGATCCCCACGTCCCACCTGGCTGCTGGCATCCCTACTTGTAACGAGTGAGGGGAGACACACCTGATTTAAACAAGGTGCTTGTCCTGGATATTCCTGTGAGCGAAGACACTCTTGCTCTGTTTACACCAAAGTACACGAGATCTAGCCTTCCCCTCCCGTTTGACATTGCATTTCTTTAAAAATTAAATCTAACTCTGAACCTTTCAGGCATCAGAGTTGTACGCACTGACCTTTTCCAACATACTAGACTTTACATGAATTTGACGTGTAACAGCGAAGAGAGTGGGGGGGGAAGAAGTAGAGATTAGGATACGGTTGGTGGCCATTGTGGTTCTCCCAGCCTTCCTGCTTGGTGTGTCAAGGTATTGAAAGCAAGGGAGTGGAAAAAGGGTGGGGGGGACTGTATTATGAAATCAATTTTGATTTATCTGCTCCAACTGTGAGAGAGGAACCATGCCTGGGAGGGAGCTCCCGGCATGTTCAGACTGTCTACCCAATTGCAAGGTACTATTTTGCTTCAGAATAAGACAGCCTAGAGACACCCAGGGAGCCTGGAGGGAAAATGAACACGTTGTTACTTAATTAGGACACCTTCTGAGCTGCAACATGCAAAACGACAGTGGAGCTTTTTTTTGCCTACACCAGCCATTTTTAATCTGTAGCTCCGGACGAGTGTTTTCTGCCCCATGAAACTGGAATGGGGCCAGGAGTGAATCAGCAAATCCGTGCCACTCGAAAGGTCAAAGGGTCATCATGCTCCAGCTCTGCCCGTAAATATGTCAAGAGCAAGAAGTGCTGAGGTTTCCGTTCTCACAGTATAAATCTGCATTGTAGATGAGAGAATAACAGCATTGCATTGATGCGGTCTCATGACAGTGACAGTTATGAGACTGGAAAAGGCCATAGCCCCCCATCATTATTTTTTTGTGTAACCTGCCATCCTTCTTTCTTGCAGTGTAAGATATGGAGTTGGGCTGTTTGGTTGGGCTCTGTGAAGCCTAGTACTTCTATTTCTTTGGTTATTTCTACCTTTCTGCACGTGGCCATCACACGTTCATGATTTTTGTCTGCATAAAGAGGTGCAGTTATTGCAAACCAGATTAGGGCTGCGAGCTCTGGGTTGGGAAATTCCTGGAGCTTTGGGGGTGGAACTTGGGGAAGGGTGGGATTTGAGGAGGGAAGAGAAGCCAACAGTGACATGATGCCATATAGTCCGTCCGTAGGTGCCATTTTCTCCGAGGTGGTGGTGGACTGATCTATGTTGTCTGGAGATCAGTGGTTATTTCAGGAGAACTCCAGGCCCCACTTGGAAGTTGGCAACTCTAAAGCAAATTAAAATCTTTTTTTGTCCATATATTGCGATTGGACAAACTGTATTCAGAAACACAGAGATACATCTCTGGCAGTGCAACCTCATGCAGCACTACACCCTTCTAAGTCTAGTACCGTCAATGAGTTTAGAAGGGTGTAATTCGAAAGCAAGAAATTGCAAGTAGATAAATAGGTGCCACTTTGGTGGGAAGGTAACAGCGTTCCGTGCGCCTCGGCGTCTAGTCATGCCGGTCACATGACCACAGAAACGTCTTCGACCAGCGCTGGCTCTTCAGCTTGGAAACGGAGATGAGCATCGCATCCCTAGAGTTGGATTCGACTGGCTTTTGAGCATGGGAAACCGTTACCTTTACTAATTCTATTTAGTATTCTACTGTCGACCTATGGTTTTCATGGCCTTTCAACATAATGACAATCAAGGGTTCACACACCTCCAGTGTAGTGTGATTGAGTGTAATGCATCTGCTGCATCCCCAAAGACTAGTGAAGCTGGAAGAAAAAATGCTTGGATTTACAGTAGACATTTTTGCGCTTAAAAGTGCTGTCCAAATTGGAGAAATTCACAACAGGTGGTTGGCCCAATGTTATCTATAACCTATTCACTGCCTTAAAGAGTTTTGGCATCTGCTTTAGCTGTCCTCTAATTACAGTTGTTTGGTTATGGAGCGATGGAACAGAAATGACAGATTGCAGCATTCTTCAATGTAGCAAATAATCTACAAGCGAGATCAAAGTTGCCGTTAATTATTGCCGCTTTCTTTGTGTGTTGCATTTTGATCGTTATTTTCTCTCCGCCAAGATCTCTGACTTTCAGGCAGGGAAAGAAAAAAAGAAGGAAAACACATTGTGAATCTTTTGCAGTCATAGATTTTGGTTTTGTTGTTTTTAAAATTACATAATGAACAGAAGCTACAGGAGGGGGGGAAATGAAGTGTTAGGTTGCTTTTGATAAATTTAACCCAACATCTTGTGCGATGTGACTGTCACTTCATTAAACATCTAGGAGACAGTAAACAGAAAACAAGCTGTCTTGGAAAAGATAAATCCTTTGTGATGCATTAAGCTAATCGTTCAATCCCCCCCCCCCATTTTAAAATGTAATTAGTAGGGGAAGCTTGAACAAACTCTAAACCCCATGAGCCCCCAGGAGATCATACTGGGGGGAGAAACTGATTGTACGCAAAGGGGCGCAGAATTCCCATGCCCTTATATCATTGCAATACTAGAGGGAATTTTGAGGAGTGCAGGTTTTCTCACCCCTGCATGACAAGCAGCATCTGCTGAGATTTCCTCTTCCACAAAACTGTTAAAGAAGGCTTGCCCAATTTAGGGTCTTTGCAGCCAACCAGCCATGTGAGGTGGCCCAACAGTGGCCAAACAAAACTTTGTTTCTGCCCTCTGGGGACATAGAACATGGCTTTATTCCACTTGAAGGTTGACAAGTTGTACAGATCTTTGGGGGTGGTCTTCTGGAGGTCTTTCTTCCTCCAGTTGTTCTTGTTTGTCATCCTACCATTACTCTACTACCACCCAGCAAGTACACAGCATTATCAGCGAATGTCTTCTCTCCCAGCCACAAGTTTAAAAATTAGGACATAGACAGCATCCAGCCCAAGGCAACATGATCTATATAGGGTGTATTAACAATATCACCCTGGCCTGGATGACACAGGATAGCCCGATCTCATCAGATCTTGGAAGCTAAGCAGGGTTGGCCCAGGTCAGTATTTGGATGGGGGACCACCAAGGAATTCCAGGGTGACTACACAGAGGCAGGCAATGGCAAACCACCTCTGAAGGTCTCTTGCTTTCAAAACCCTATGGTGTCGCCATAAGTCTGTTGCAAATTGACAACATTTTCCACCGTGTTAATGAAATCAGCCCCACAGATCTCAGCTGTACATTCACTGAGACCATCGTGCCTGATGGCCAACTCCTTAATGCTGGTTTTAATTCCTATTTGCTGTGTGCCACTTTTTAAAAGCTGTGTGAGATAAATTTGTGTGAGGAGTATCCCACAACTCTCTTCTGCTGGTTGCCTAAAATCCTGAACGTCTCCCACTTGCTCCCGGGAGTTCTTAATGCTCCCCAAGAGGTCTGTGTGGCCCCCATTAAGAATCACTGTTATAGACCATTTCTTGACCTCAGAGAGTCAGGTGGGACAATGCAAAAAAAAAATGGCCACCATATTTAATAGCGAGGTGATAGGGTATGCATGGAGGCTGGCTCTGCAGCATTTCACTCTGGTTGCAAGTCGTAAGGGACGTCATGGATTTTGCTGGCAAAATCACTGCTCATGCCATGTCAGTAAAAACTGATCCATGAGAAATGAGCATCCAATGTGGAGTTCCTAAATGGCTGGCATTGACTTTAGAGATTACATAGCACAATTGTGTCATGGAATTATATTGTCTTGTGATGAACACAGTAGATGTTCTTTTAAGACTTAAAGCTTAGCTTTTTCTTGAAAGGTTAATATTCTGCAAATGCGAAGACGACGGATCTGAGCTGCCAGAGAAGTGAATGCAGAAATAATCCGAGCCCATGAGAAGACTGTACCACATTTCTCCCTAAATTGACATTTACAGTCAACAGTCTCAATTCAGTCTTAAATCAGACACATGATGATGGAAGTCAGTAAGGTCTACGGGTGCTGCTTCATCCCAGCAATTGCCACTCAGGTTACAAATATGTTCCAGAAGAATTTCCTGTTCCTTTTTCTTTTCTTTCTGTATCAAAGTGTTTTAGGTTGATATCTGTTGTCCATTCTCTCTCAGTCAAAGGCCTGTCGAATCTGGTGGTATTTCTTCCTTCTAGCACAAAATGTCTTCATTATCCTAAATTTATGAGCTCTTTAAGTGCTGGTTAAGTGTTCAGTACCATGGTTCTGTGGTGAAATATAAGCAAGGCTTTCGGAGGAAGTGGGTCACTGGGTATCATTTAGGAAGGGAGAGCTTTCACCTCCTCAAGAGGTTATTTTATTTTATTATTTATAATACTTTAAAGCCACCTTTCCACCCAATTTAGGGTGCCCAAGTCGGAAAACAATCAGAAACATTAAGTTTGGACATACACACAAATCCACAAAGCCATTAGAACAATTAAAACAAAACACATGAACACAGAGACACACGAATGAGGAGGGGCCAGTGAGATTCACTGAGGGAGCACCAAGAAGGAGTAGGAGGAGGAAGAGGAGGAGGAGGAGGAGGAGGAGGAGGAGGAGGAGATTGGATTGATACCCCACCCTTCACTAGAAGTCTTAGAGTGGCTTACAAACTCCTTCCCCTTCCCCTTCCCACAACAGACAGCCTGTGAGGTAGGTGGGGCTGAGAGAGCTCTTTCCAGAACTGTCCTTGAGAGAACAGCTCTGACAGAACTATGGCTTGCCCAAGGTCATCCAAGTGGAGGAGTGGGGAATCAAACCTGGTTCTCCCAGATTAGAGTCCACGCACTTAACCGCTACACCAAACTGGAAAGTCTTCATCTGCTGGTGGAAGACAATGATAAGAAGGGGACAGATTAATCTCCTCAGGGAGGGAGTTCCATAGTTTTGATTTATACCTCAGGAGCACTGGTTCTGCACACTGAATAAATTATACCATTTGTTCCAGGTGCAAAAGGTTGCCCTCCCTTTTGTGGTGTGCTGTTATCATCTATACATTTTTTCTTAAAAAAAAAACCTGTTTCCTCCCATTTAACAATCCAAGAATGAGACTCCTGATTCAAGCCTTGTTAGGTCTTGTGCCCTTCCATTAGGATTTGAAATGGTGACTGGGGATGAGTGAATGTCCCCTATTTCATTTCTTTTCATATTTTATATGATTTTATTCTACTTCATTTGTACACCTCTTTTCTATTCTATTCTCTCTTGCTCCGCATTGCAAGACTAAATCTAATGGGCAGAAATTACAAGGGAGTCGTTGCTGGCTAGATATCAGGAGAAACTTCCTAACTGTAAGAGTGGCTGAGCAGTGGAACAGTCTGCCTCGGGAGGTGGTGGATGCTCCTTCCCTGGACGTTTTCAAGCAGAGGCTGGACGACCATCCTTTGGGTATGTTGTAGGTATGTCGGGCTATCTTTCCGCTGTGCTCCTGCAGAGTGCAGGGGGTTGGACTAGATGACCTGCAAGGTCTCTTCCAACTCTAACATTCTATGATTCTATGATTCCTCAGTGAGAACCCAAAGGGGCTCACAACACTTGTCCTTTCTCTGTTTTATCCTCCCAGCAACCCGATGGAGGTAGGTTAGGCTGACATCATGTGACTGGCTGGGTTTCCCAGGTGCCAGTCTGACACTGAAACCACTACACCATGCTGGCTCATGTTTAATTATATTTTGCCAATAGTTTTAATTCTTGATTTTACCATTGATTTTCACATGAACCATTCACATGCACCAATGAAGTGTAGTGGTCAGAGTATCAGCCTGAGATCTGGAAGAACCAGGTTTGAATCCCTGCTCTGCCATAGAAGCTCATGAGGTGATTTTGGGACACTCACCACGCTCTCAGCCCAACCTACCTCACAAGGTTGTTGTGAGGTTAAAATGGAGGAGAGGAGAATGATGCAAGTTCCTTTGGGTCCCCATTGGGAAGAAAGGTATAAATAAAACAAATAATAAATATTTTGCATGCACATTGTAGAATGTGCAATATACATGTAGAATGTGCAATATACACATAGAATGTACATTATTTATGCTGGGACGATTGGACTCAGCCAGCTTTTTCACTCAGCCAATTCCCCTTCTTAGTACAGCATCCAACCCATGTACCTTTTGTTTATTTAGATCCCATGATCCCCACTGTAACCTTTTTGGTGGTCAAAAGGCAGCCTTCCTCCTTTTTCACCAACAGTACAGTTGGTTGGATCTAGCTAACAATGTAGTATAATGGAAAACTTGATGTAAGCAAATGGAAAATGATGCAGAAATAATCTTGAGTTCAAAAATGAGAATTGATTTTCACGTGAAAGTGGCAAGGCTGAAAAATTCAAAATCACCTCCTAATTGTGATCTTGACCAGAAGGGTATGTCGAAGGGTCGAGAACGGAAGTTTTTCAGTCACTTGGCTCTAGACTTTTTGAAGCCTCTCTTCACATCTTCTTCAAATCTTAGCATTAATTATTTTTGATAACTTGGCCTTGATCTCTGTCTTCTCATCACGTAAGAAGTATAATGTTTGCAACCATCAGCAAATTCTGTGAAAGAAGAACAACCCAGCGCACTTTGGGAGAATAGGTCTGGTATGTCATGCAGTTACCTTGTGTAACATATTTGAGTACATGGGGCATTGCCAAAGGAATAACTGAGGTTCCCAACTAAACCTCAGAAATTGCTCAGCATTAGAGGGCAGAAATGTCTCCAGCTTTGCCCTTACAATGTCATCTGTTGTACTGGATGTAATTTTAATGAAATCACTTCATATTGATATAAGTGGGGGGCTGTTCTTGGCCCAGTCGGTGTGGTTTTGGCAAGAGTTACCATTTTGGCAGTGTCAGAGGCTTTAAAATTCATTTCCAGAATTTAAACAAGTCTTAAAAAGTCAATGGGCTTCAAACACTTACAGTGCAGTGTAACAACAGAGGATGGGATTGTTTATTGTCAGGAGGGAAGGAGCAATGAAATATGGAGTCAGCAGATTGTTCACTGGTGCACTTTGAGCTTCAGAGTTTGTTGTTAAAAGCCTAAGGATAGTGTGGTCTAACATACAGGCTGGTTCACAGAATGCATGCAAGAATTTGAATCTGTCATGGGTGAATGTGTGGACCATTAGACCATTAAAATGTGTGGACCATTACAGCTGCAAAAATTGTTGCGGTCACATATTCCAGCTGCCAGCACCAGATTTAGAGACTGTGATCTGTGCTACTGTGTGTAGCTTGTATTATCTGTTGCTGGAGGTAGGGTCCTACTGTGTAATTCTTGCATCGTGTAACGTATCGTGTGAATACTTATGCTTTGCTTTGGTTCTTTTTTCAGATATCTGGTTGGTCCTGGTTTTCTACAGTACAAATCCTATTGCATTTGTTTATTAGATGTGTCATTGTGCTGATTGCATTGACTTACTCTCTGTAAACTGCCTTGAGTCCCAGTGAGAAAGGCAGGCTATAGAGAATATAAATAAGATAAAAATAAATCCTAGGCATTTCTGGGGGCTGGGGCTGTGATCACCAAGTTCTCATGTTAATACTGTCGATGCAAACTTGAGAATGGTCATGAAATTTGGAACTGTTTTCAGGTAGAAGGAAATGTCTTGTGTGGACACGCAGACGTTTAAAATACCTTTGGATTGTAAATTGTGAAGAGCCTCATAATTTCATTGACTTGTGGGGGTGGGTAGATGGTAGGGTTGCCAGGGAGGCCCATCCTCTGGTGTGGGATGGGGGAGTAGGGTTGCCAGATCCAGGCTGGGAAACTCTTAGATATTTGGAGATGGAGCCTGGGGAGGACAGGGACCTCAGTGGGGTGCAATGCCAGAGAACCCACCCTCCAAAGCCTCCATTTCCCCCAGGGGAACTGATTTCTGTAGCTTGGAGATGAGCTGTAATTCCAGGGGTTCCCAAGGTCTGGCATCCCTGGGAGGGGAGAGTATAGAATCACTGTTCCCGGATTATTGTAACACGTGGGGCTGCCACTGAAGGTAATTCAGACACTTCAGATTATGCAGTATGCAGTGGTCCACTTGTGGCTGGAGTGCACAAATCACACCCCTGGATGCTGAATAGTTTCTGGGCACAACTGAAGATCCTGGTTTTAACCTTTAAAGCCTTTCATGACCTAGAACCCACATACTGGAGAGCCAGCATAGTGTAGTGGTAAAGCATTGGATTAGGATCTGGGACAACCATGTTCAAATCCCCACTCTGCCATGAAAGCCTGCTGGGTGACCTTGGGCCAGTCAACCACTCTCGGCCCACCTGCCTCACAGGGTTGTTATCAGGGTTGCCAGCCTCCAGGTGCGGCCTGAAGATCTCCTGCTTTTACAACTGATCTCCAGCTGACAGAGATCAGCTCCCCTGGAGAAAATGGCTGCTTTGAAGAGTGGATTCTGTGGCATTGTACAGTGCTGAGGCCCCTCCCCTCTCCAAATCGCACCCTCTCCAGGATCCACCCCCAAAGAAAGGGGGGGATATAAATAAAGTATACCTCTCTATTTATAGGTCCACCTGCCAGCTTCATTCAGCTAAACTCCTTCTGGGAGCTCTGTTTGGCCCCCGTACTCTACAGAATGGCTATCAAGAAGAGATGCAGAAAGCACCTTCTGTTTGGGTTGCCAGTTCCAGGTTGGGAAACAACTGGAGATTTGGGAGTTGGAGTTTGAGGAGGCTGGGATTAAAGTCCACCTTCCAAAGTGTCTGTTTTCTCCAGGGGGCTGATCTCTGTCACTGTAATAGGAGGAGATCTCCAGCCACCACCTGGAGCTTGGCACCCCCTGCCTTCCATGGATTGGTGCTCGCTTTGTAAGGCAGTACTATTCTACGGTGCTTTTGGTGGCTGAATTTGATGGCTGTGGCTTTTTGAATAGGACCCAATGAACATTTTGCTTCACCATGGCTAACGTATGTCATTTGTTGGTAATCTGGGCATCCAAATCTCTGTAGCTTTTGAGCTGAGCTCCGGTTTTGTTATAGCTATTTTATTGTATTTTACTATATATATATATATATATATTTATTGAACACTGGGAGCTGCTCCGAATGTAGAGAGAGAGAAACCTTTTAAAATAAATAAATTTGCTCAGCTTCTAACCCTCCGGGATGGTCTTCTTATGAGATCCTTCTGGCACAATATGTTTCTAGATAAAGGCTCATCAACTTTGATGGGTCCATTATGGGGAGGGAAGGAGTCTTCCAGTCCTTCCACACTCACCACCATCTCACCCACCACCCTTCCCATCCCACATGTTACATATTTTTATCAGTAAAAAGTAGATAGTTCTGGATTCTTCCCTGACCTCTGATCGATCAGTGAGAAAAAGACTAGGACCAATTTCGCACAAGGAGCTGCACTGTGGTTACACCTCCCTTTGCCCCATTTCCATTGGTCAATTTCCCACTTGAAGCCGCACAGCTGCATTTTGACCACGGCTTCGCCCGATTTTCCCCACGGTTTCGTGATCCTGTTTTTTGAGGATCATGAAACCATGGGGAAAATCAGGCGAAGCTGTGGGTTAAAATGCGGCCGTGCGGCTTCGAGTGGGAAGTTGACCAATGGAAATGGGGCAAAGGGAGGCGTAACCACGGTGTAGCTCTTGTGTGAAATTGGTCTAGGTTCGCCTTGGGTCGGCCTACTTTTCTAGCTTGACCTTTCCCCTGACTTTGGATGAACTGTGACTTTCAGGCCCCGAGAGACAGTGTGGTGTGGTGTTTAGAGTGGCACAGATGCAGAAGACCTGGGATCTAATACCTGCTTTGCCGGAAAAAGGTCTCTGGATAACCTTGACCCAGTCTTTCTCTCTCAGCCTCACTTGTCTTGCAGGGTTGTTTTGAGAATAAAACAGTGAAGGGAGAATCGTGTATTGAGAGGGAGGGCAGGATAAAACCATGGTAGATTTTTGAGGTAAGGAATATTTTCAAGGCAAAAGCCAGATGTTCTTTTCAGGACAGAAGTGCCAATGCTTTGCATTCTTCTTTCTCCTTTCCCTTCCTTCCTGCATCTACTGTGTGACCTTTGTATGGGAAGCAAGGGAAACATGGCTCCCTTGACCACAAGACTGAAGTTGCCTTCAGAAAGTGGGTGGAGGAGCACTGCTGCTCTATATGGTGCCCCTTCTTTGCTTCCACCGCAAAATGGACCACAAGTACAGCACTGAAACTTTCCTAATGG
This sequence comes from Gekko gecko, assembly GCA_029375565.1. NCBI lineage: Eukaryota > Metazoa > Chordata > Lepidosauria > Squamata > Gekkonidae > Gekko > Gekko gecko. The sequence goes on along the minus strand of JAPDNY010000008.1, from coordinate 132,701,811 downwards.
GAATAAAAAACAGCGTTCACTTATATGGAAAGCAAAGTGGTGAGTTTAAGGACAACTTTAGAGTGCAGGCTACTTCTGTTCTCTCTTTCTGCTGAGCTCAGCCATTCAGAGTCATGTAGGGTTACGAGTTCCTTCATGGCCATGGGTGGGGGGTGGAAGGGGTAAGGTTGCCATCTCCAGGCTGGGAAACTCCTGGAGACAGGGACCTCAGTGGGGTACAATGTCCATAGAGTACACCCTTCAAAGCATCCATTTTCTCCATGGGAACTGATCTCTGCAGTCTGGAGGTGAGCTGTAATTCTTGGGGATCATCTGGAGGACGGCATCTCTGGAATCATGTGCTGCCATCTGCCTAGCTTGGTTTTGGTCATTGACAAAGTGTTGGGAGAGTGGGATGGGATGCTGGGGAAGGAACCAGCTTTTAAAGATACAGAGTTAGCAGGTGAGATGCTACAGTGGCACCTCCTCAGCATTTGTGTACGTTAAAACCCAAATGGAACGTTTGAAAACTGAAAAGTTGGTGCTTGTCAGAATTTTAATTTGCAATCAGATCAGGATTTCAAGAGCCATGGAAGCAAAATTTCAAAATATGAAAGTTGGAACTGTTTCATTTTTAAGGTGTGTGTAATAATAATAATAATAATAATAATAATAATAGTAATAGTAATAATGATAATGATAATGATAATGATTTCGATTTATTGATCGCTTTTCCCCACACACTTGTGGGATCAGAGCGATTTACAGTTACTCATTTGACAGTTGGACTAGCAATATTCATGGGGAAGGGGAGACAACACATACAATTATTTAATCACACACTTTTAGCTGCTTGGAGAATTCATCTGCAGGCTGTATCAGATGTGAGATCAGCATGAATAAAATAAGCTGCTGCTGATTGGCTTTTTTTGTGCATCATAGCTGTCATCTCTTTTTATGTAGCTCATCTACTGGTACATCCATTACAGGGGCACAGTAATTGTCAAATAATGATTAGAGCACTAGGACTGGAACTGAAGTGTAATGTCCCCCTTTGGCTGTGGGTTCCCAGGTTAGAGTACTCACTCGGGTACCCATTTTCAGGTCTGTTCAGGAGAGACAAGCTGGCTCATAACTTCAGTCATTTATTTGCAAGGAGACAACTCCAACAACTTCAGCTAACGTACAAAACTGGAAAATGAAACAAGAGTTCCACCCAATAAGACCAAACTAAATCACACAGATATTAGGGGAGGAGCACACTGTCCCATTACATATATACATACAAAAAATATACCACATGAAGAGACCAGTGCTCAAATCACAGCTCAGCCATTAATGACACTGGGTGACTCTGGACCAGTAAGGTTACTCTGTGGCATCACGTCCTCACAGACCTCCCTCTCTTCCCCAAACTTCACCCTCCTCAGGCACCATCCCCTGCCCCAAACCTCCAGGAATTTCCCAAGCTGATGTTGCCAATCCTGTGGATGAGTCTCTCTTTCTCAGCATAACTTAACTCACAGGATCATTGTAAGGCTAATCTGGAAGAAGGAAGAACTATGTATGTGTCCTAGTTCCTTGGAGGAAAGATAGGTTAAAAATATATGATAGATCTTTCTGCAGAACTCCTTGCTCCAATATTGCATAGTCAGTCAATATAATTGGTTTATGTACCATACTTACTATGAAGATCAGCACTCCCATTGGAAGTTTTCCACCAATTGGGAGCCCAGTTTAGTGGGAGTGGTTTGATTGTTAGAGTGGTGGACTAGGCTGTGAGAAACCTGAGATCACATCCCCATACTGTCATCTAGAACTGAGTAAGTTTTCACACACATACCATATTGGTGGGACCATGGATGAGTGCATGCAGAAGGTTCCAGGTTCAATCCTCAACATCTCCAGTTAAAAAGATTGTGGTGTATGTCAGACCCTAGAGAGCTGCTGCCAGTCAGAGCAGACAATATTGAGCTTGGTAGACCAATACTGAAGCTTTAATATAAAGCAGCCTCATGTGTTCATGCTTCCAGTGGCAGGGAGCGAAGGCAAGAAAACACAATAGATGATGGCTCATTTTCATATGATAACATTCTCACCTCTAAGAGGCTGATTCCTATGGTGAATGTCACATCTGGACCAACTTGTAATTAGGCTAGTGTGGACAAGTGCCCAGCATGTATGTTCAAATATCTCTGTTCAGTCTTCAATCTACACTGTACAGTCCATCCCCCAACTCATTCAGACGGCAGGCTTGGGGCAGTCTGGCTGCACCTCTATCTGGTGTTATTTGTTCTGGAGAAGTTTGTCCAAACATGCCACCCTTAACCCACCTCACCACACACTCACTCCATGATTGACCATTCAGAGTATTGCTGTGCAGTAACCACGGAGCAGTCGGTCAGGTGGCATCCTTTTAAAAAATTGTCTTTCACGTATGCACAGAAGAGCTCATTCAAAGCACTGCTCTATTTTGACAGCTCCATGATCCCTCCGCCAAGTACTGTGGCCCCTCTCAGCCTCCTCTGCTTTGCCTCTCTTCCTCGGAATGCATGGGGAAAGTGTGAACATTTTTACATGCATATTTACATGAGAGCAGCCACATTGACTTCAGTGCATTTACTCTTCTATCAATCATCGGATGCTCTCAAACAGCAACTCTGAAACAGAAAATCCTTTTTCTGCTAACACAGTTTGCATGGGGGAAAGTGGGATGGGGAGTAGGGTGGTCAGATCCAGGTTTGGAAATTCCTGGAGATTTGGGGATGGAGCCTGGGGAGGACAGGAGCCTCAGTGGGGTACGATGCCATACAGTCCACCTTCCAAAGCAGCCATTTTCTCCAGGGGAACTGATCTCTGTAGTTTGGTTAATGTCCATCCCCCACTTTAGCCAAGGTCCATGCCCAGAAAGCCTTGTCCATCTCCCATGCCCAGAAAGCAATGTCCATCCCCCACTTTAGCCAAGGTCCATGCCCAGAAAGATATTCAACCCAAGTTTGCAAAATGGCACAAAGACAGAAGTGTGTGATCTGACTTCCCAAATGGCTTGCATTTTCAAGAGAGAGTTCTGACATGAGGAATTGCACAATGAGACCAGTTCAATCCATAAAGATTGGACTTTCTCCAGTGTTGGGAAAGTTAGGGGTGACAACGGGGTGCCGACAACTGGGGAATGGGATACAGACGTCGCTGTCTGAATGAGCATTTTAAATCCAGAGGGGAAAAGCAACGACATCAGATCAAACAGCTTCTCTAGCCACAGCCTTATTTGAATCAGGAGGATCCCAAGAACTGAAGATACTTTTAGCCTCAAAGCATACAAGAAGTGAAGATAATTTTAGCCTCAAAGTTTTACATCTACGAGAAAGTTGTTCTTTTCTGAGGACAGTGCAGGTAGCAAATATAAAGCACTGACACTGCTGTGTTATCAATGCATAATATATGGACACAGAATACAAAGAGCTTTACTATTTTTATTCTCCTTGCTTTTACAATGGGCCTGTGGGGTAGGTCCTTATGGTTTCTAGTTTGCAAATGAAAATAGGCTGAAAGAGAGTGGCTGCCACAGTTTGTGGCAGGAACAGCTGGACTTCAAGTGTGGTGTCTCACACACCGAATCTACAGCTTTTGGGGTCACTCTTGTGCTATATGCAACAGTAAATATTAACTCTGGAATTCCAAAGCAGGTGGTCCATCGACTCAGAAAGCCGTCTTATCAGATCCCATCCATATTCAATGCCATGAGTGATAAACCACTAAGTTTTGAAGGGCTATTACAGCAACAAGCTGGAATATCTTCCCTCTTCATCATGCTCCCAAACTGGTTTCCCATGGGAGAAACTAGTGTTTGAGCAGGTATCAAGTGTAAAGTCTCATCCTGACTGGGTCTACACTGATAGTTGCACCAGCAACCTCTGTGGACTTGGGCATTGCTGGTTAGTAGTTAATGGAAGAGTTATTGATTGTTTTACAGGGTAAGAAGTCTTTGGTGCATTGTAAAACTGGGGCATTTTGGATCCTTTGGGTCCCTCTTGCTGTCTTCTGTGCACATGGTTGTAAATGGTGTCCAATACACTAATGAATGAGGCCCCAAGTACCCTCACTGGTGCTTATGCACCAGATGGTGCCATATACCTTATTGGTCAACAGAGTAGGATTACAATGAAGACAAATTGAGCTAATAAAGTAGAACACACTTGTGAATTCTCAATAAGGCTGTGTACACAGTTAAAGCATTAGTATGAACCCAGCGTTGTTAGAAAGAAAAGGCACAGATACCCGTATAAGCTTAGGCAAGGGGGAGACAGCCAGTGTTCTAGGAAGATGTAAACAGAGCCTTGGGGTTAACTAGAGAAAGATAATCCATATTAGAGTATTTGAAAACAAATGCATAAAAAGAAAAACATGTTCTGACTGCTAATAGCTGCTAGACAGCACGTTTTTTTCCCCAGCTGTGAACCTGGAATATGGCAGGAAAATTAGAGACTGCAGTTATAATGGAGCATTTGATTTGCAATTAATTTTAATTTGACAATTACAAAGGTAATTGATTTAGGAACATAAGAACAGCCCCAGAGAATCTCGGTGCTGCTAAACATTCCCCAAACCTGTGAGATATTTTGTATCCCGCTGAATGTCCCTACCAGCACAATTTCCCCTGTCACGATTTTCGTGATGCTTGGACCTGGGGGCATGGTCAAAGGAAGGGGTTCCATGTATTTTGCTTGGGCTTGGTTGCCAGACATTGAATATAGTAGCCAGCGAAGTTTCAGCTTGCTCAGGTCCTGCTCCCTTGAGGCAAAGTGAGTGCATCCCTTTTGTAGCCACTGAGTGTATTTTGCAGGGGAACGGTGGCAGGTATTGTGAACTTATGGGCCCATAGCTACAGTGGGACTGTTGAGGGCTCTGTCCCCTTCCTTAAAGGGCCAGGCTCACAAAAAAATGTTGAGAAGATTTTTTGGAGAAGAATTGGAGGAATCCTTTAAATGCTTTTGAGAAGATGTGAGGGATAGCGTTCTCTCCTCTCCCTCCCTCCTGCAAGATTTAAAGGGCCCTCCAGCTGATTGGTGGTGCTTCCCACCAATCAGCTGAAGGGCCCTTTAAATCTTGCAGGAGGGGAGGGACGGGGTAGCCACTGGTGGTTGAGCTTGGGAGCAGATTGGCGCTGACAGAAAAATAATGGCAGCCAGACCAGCCCCACCAGAATTTTTTTTGCCCCACAAGCCACAAAATCCTGATTACGGGCCTGTGAGCTTACAGTAACTTCTCCCCTTCAGTGCATGTCACACGATGCTGTATAGGTTATAGCCTGGCACCATTTTGAAAAAGGTGGTTTCCGCCTCCCAGTGTTGCAGGCAGCTTTTGAAAACCGTACTCCTCCTATAGAGGAGTATTATAAAGGCTTTTTCTGCTGATTGTCAGAATTACATCTATTGTTGCTTCTGGCTACTCTGAGCAAGGGCTCAACCAATTTCTTTTGGTCTTCCTGTCAAGCACTACTGTGCCAATGGCAAAGATTGCACTCATTTGAACATAAATGAACAGGTATTAGCAGTTATGGAAGGGCTGTTCAGGAGAAAGGGACTTATCCATGTACTGTTTGCCCTATGTGGTTTTAAGAACAGGAGTAGATAAGGACTCAGCACCTTTGTTAAGTCAACTTCATTTATTAAGCTAAGTGAGTTTCTTTGTGGCCCAGTTATATTAATGTACATAGGACTTAGTCCCATGTAAGTGTGCCTAATATAATGTGACCTTAACTTCCACCACCACCCCTCCAAAAAAAAAATAGAAAATGAGTAGAGGCTACTTTGCTAAAGTTTCAGGAGACAGAATTGAAGGACAGATGCTCAGTAATTTCACCTGGGAAACTTAAAGAGGTCCCAAAAGATCAAGAGAGTGAGTAGCTTCTTGATATCCTCCCGAAGGCTTTCCATCACCCTAAAAGACTGAGACCCAGCTCTAGCTGTTCTAACAAGCTAGTGTGTGCGGGGAAGCTGAGCAGATGTTGGTTGCAAGAGCAGATGTCTTTATAAAGGTATTAGAAAATCCATGGAGGTCTCTTTCTGAAGTCACATCCAAAGCGTTCCTACCCTTCCCACAAGTTGAAATTCCCATTCTGAATATTTGAGAAAGCTAAAACCTCTAACAATATTACCTGTAGCAGGACATTTATATCAGGACAACGTGCCTACCAACCAATTTTATTCAGTTCTGACAGCTTCCAATAAGAAGCAAATGTTAAATGACAAACGAAAACCCAGTAGAGGAAACAGCTCTTTATGAAAAGGCCATCAACAGCTATTAGCGGCAGTTGCAAAATGGAACCTCTGTGTTAAGAGACAGTGTACCTCTGAAGACCAGGCAATGATCATAAGCAACAGGGGAGGACTGCTGCCTTCATTTCCTTTTTGTAAGCTTCTTTGAGGCATCTGGCTAACCACAGTCGGAAACCAAATGCTGGACCAGGTGGATAACTGATGGTTGTAGCAGCAGCTGCTGCTTTGATTCTCTCTATGTCTGTAGTCTGCTCTGCTGGCACTGTTATATAGCACACTATCCTGAGGTATGTATGGGATGACTGGGGGATGGCTGGTGCCCGGGGCACCTCAAGGTATTTTGCCATCCTGAGCACTTGTGTAGCCTGCCGTGGCCACTTGGGTGGCAGCAGGAACATCTGCCTCCTCCTATGCCATCTCCCATTCATTTGGTACCTCAGGCAGATATTTGGGTGATGAATTTATGCTGCATGCATGATCCTTGGTTTACGTATTTTTTTTAATTCAAAGTTCATATAATTTTATATGTATATATATCCATAATACAGTCACTTGGTAATCAGGAATAGCAGTAACAACAAATGGTCTTTAGAATAAACACTGTGTGTGTATGTGTATCTGTGTGTGTGTATTAACTGCCGTCAAGTTGTTTCTGACTTATGGTGACCCTATAAATTAATGACCTCAAAAACATCCTATTGTAAAGAATCTTACTCAGTTCTTGCAAACTAAAGGCCGTGGCTTCCTTTATTGAGTCAATCCATCTCTTTTCCTACATCTTCTGTTGGGTCTACAACTTCTCCTAGCATTATTGTTTTTTCTCTTGTAAAAATCCAAAGTATGATAGTCTCAGTTCAGTCATTTTAGCTTCTAGAAGTAAGCGATGCTGGCTTGTTATAAATGGGAAAACAGCCCTCATAAATGCGTCTCCTGCACACAAGCTATTTCAGTTGCATATGAGCAATCAGTGGGTTAGTTGTTGGGAAATTTCCTCATCTACAGGCATCTGAGTCCACGAATGTGTTGTGCACACACACATATAATTTTTTTTTCCATCTAGGAAGAAACGAAGAGGGAAGGTGGCATGGTTCAGCTCGATCTGGTCGGCTCATGAAAGCTAAGCAGAGTCAGCCCTGGTTAGTACATGGATGGGAGGCCTCCAAGGAAAATGGCAATGGCAGGCCACCGCTGCTTCTCACTTGCCTTGAAAACCTCTTGCCTGGGTTGCCGTAAGTCGGCTGTGACTTGATGGCCCTCTACACACACAGGGAGAAACTAAGGTGTAGGGATGTCATCCCCCTGGTGGTGAGAGATCCCCCAATAGTTCCCCTTTCCTGCCAACACTTTGAGCAGTGATGAGAGTAATATAAAATTTAAAAAAGGGCTGTCAGGCCTATTGGGTGATGTCACTTCTGGAGGAAATCCAGAAGTAATGGCACGCTTCTCTTTGAATCACTGGAAACTCTATGATGAAACCATCATTCCTAGAGAAGCACGCTGTCACTTTTGGATGTTTCCTGGAAATATTGTAACGTTGTCACTAATGGCTCCCCCCCATGTCTCCTGTTGATTTCTAGGTTCGGAACTCCTTGTCACAAATTCAAACAATGAATAATATGGTTACAGGTTTCCCTTGCCTTGATTTAAGCGAATGGGCCTTTCCCCTGGCAACTGACGGATGGTTGGGCTTAACAAATGAACGTAATTTTCCTGATGGCTGGAAATCTCTTCCACTTTTTAAAGAATGTCTCTGCCTTCAGTTACTGAGAGGGCAGAGAAACGGCTTTAATTTGGAAAGAGAGGGAGAAAAGAGAGAGACTGAGATCTTGGATGTTTGTCCCCTGGGACGAACTGAGGCAGAATTTCCGACATCATGTGTGACTTGACTCTGCAATATTCTGAAAGGTGAGAAAAGACTTCTCAGTTTGGGCTGGTCTGCTGCTGTATGGCTGTAAAAAAAAAAAAGCACATTCATTTGGAGAAGGTTCTGCAGGACCCCAAACTCACCGAGAGGACCACTGATAGCAGATGTAAGCCTCACTAGTTCTTCCAGTGCTGCAGGGACCACTCAGCTTAGACCTGTCCAGTGGTGCCCATGACGGTGTCTGATCACCTATTGCTGGTGGCAGGGCAGGAGGAAGCAATGGCTGAGCCAGCCCCAGTTATTGGTGCTTCCTTATTAGCACCACAGAATGCAAGGCCATGAGGTAGTTCTGATACTAAATCAGCACATCAAGATCCTCAGTAGCCAGCTGTAAGAACCCTCAGAGCTGTCCTACCCACCAAGCTCCCAGAGTAAAAGTTAAGTCCTCCCCCCTCTGGCTTAATAAATGTGAACTGCCTGGTTTCCCTTCCCCAAATAAAGGTCTAAAACCTGACTTTATGCTCTCAAACAGACTTGCAAGGTTAGCTTTGGGTATGTCCAGGGCTTTTTTTTGAAGAAAAAGCCCAGCAGGAATTCATTAGCATAATAGGCCATGCCCAACAGCCGAAACTCATTAGCATATTAGGCCACACTCCTGACAGCACAAATCATTAGCATACTAGGTCACACCCCCATGTTACCAGAAGTGTGGTCATCCCGCCACACCCACCTTTTGCTTCTTGTTCTGTTTACCTTGTTCGTTGTCAAAACCCAGGGCTTTTTTTGTAGCAGGAAGTCCTTCGCATGTTAGGCCACACACCCCTAAGGTAGCCAATCCTAATGAGTTTCTGCTGTTGGGTGTGGCCAGGGGTCTTTTTGTAGAAAAACAGCTGCAGGAGCTCATTAGCATATGGTATGGATATGGTATGGCTCATTAGCATATGGTATTAGCATATGGACCATTGAAGTCAATGGTGAAAACATAGGGTATATTCTGGGGGCTGGAGGGAGGTGGTTTGAGGGAGAGGCTCCAAACTCACAGGGTAGCTGATGGAGCCTCTCCCAAGATAAGCTCCCAGTCCCAAGTTTCAAGAACATTGGACCAGGGGATCCAATTCTATGGGCCCCCAAACAAATTGCCCCTATTCCCTCCATTGTTCTCTATAGTGGGAAAAAAACTTACTTTTTTCCCACCATAGAGAACAATGGAGGGAATAGGGGCAACCTGTTTGGGGGCCCATAGAATTGGACCCCTGGTCCAATGTTCTTGAAACTTGGTGGGTATCTTGGGGAGAGGCTCCATAAGGTACCCTGTGAGTTTGGAGCCTCTCCCTCAAACCCCTCCCTCCAGCCCCCAGAATATACCCTATATTTTCACCATTGACTTCAATGGTCCATAGGATATAATGGAGCTGAAATTGACATTCGGCTGCCTAAAAGACTCCCCGGGACGCCGGCTGGGGGCGGGGCTTGGCTCCTTAGCTCCCGGAGCTGCGCTCCGGTGCGCTCCCCCCAAAAGACCCCTGGGTGTGGCCGATTATGCTAATGAGTTCCTGCTGGATGTGGCAACTCGGGAGCTAGCTGTAACTCCGTTCCTGTGCATTCCTGCTCAAAAATGCCCTGGGTATGTCACACTCACCTTTCTGGTTAAAGTTGCCCAGTTGCAACTTGGAAAGTCTTATTTTGTCTTTATGTCTGCTGTTATACTGGGAAAAGAGGCAGCCGCAGTTTCCTACCTATATCTCCCATGGTCCTTTTATTCACTCTTAACCCTGCCTGCTATGTGTCATACCTCAAAGAGATGAATCATGGGAACAACACAGGAACTCTCTTCCAGCTAGGATTACCAACTTCCAGACTGGAGCCTGGGGACCTCCCAGAATTACAACTGATCTCCGGACCACAGAGAGATCGGTTTCCCTGGAGAAAATGGCTGCTTTGGAAGGTGGACTCTATGGGGAAGAAGAAGAAGAAGGAGGAGGAGGAAGGAGAAGGAGGAGGAGGAGGAGGAGGAGGAGATTGGATTTATATCCCGCCCTTCACTTAGAGTCTCAGAGCGGCTCACATACTCCTTTCCCTTCCCCTCCCTACAGCAGATACCCTGTGAGGTAGGTGGGGCTGTGACAGCTTTCTTGAGAACTGCCTTTTCAAGGACAGCTCTTATCAGAACTATGGCTTGTCCAAGGTCATCCAGCAGCTGCAAGTGGAGGAGTGGGGAATCAAATCTGGTTCTACCCAGATTAGAGTCTGCTTACTTAGCCACTACACCAAACTGTACCCTGCTGAGTTCCCTCCCCAAACCATAGCCTTCCCAGGCTCCACTGCCAAATCTCCAGGAATTTCCCATCCTGGCTATGGCAAACCAACTCCCAACTACTTTTGCTGAGACCAGAATAATAGACATCAGCTGGGTGCCCTTCTATTGTACCGGGTTCAAAGTCCAGCTGGGAAGCTCTCTCCCCATCCCGCAACTTTAAGCAAGGCCAGAGAGAGAAGAGAAAGGGTGGCAGGTGCTCTTTCATCATTCTTGAACTTACACACCACTGAGTCTCTTTTTACTGTATTTTTAATTACCTGAGTTGGGTTTTTGTAGTTGTTGCTGTAAACCACTTCTGGGAGCCATTTTTAGCTGAAAAGTGAAAGCAGAATAAATAAAATGATGGGATAGCTGTGGCTTTCTTAAGATACAGGGAAATAACCAAGTGGTAACCTGTATATTCTATCTAGGCTGGCAGGTATTACATCCTTTTTAACCTTTTTATGTAGATTATATATGGCGGGAGGGGGGTGAGAGAAGAATCCATGTCCTGAAATCTGCATTTTCCAGCCAATGAGATGTTTCAAGTATGGATTGAATCTCTGACTTTGTGACTTGACTCACTCTTTCAATAATAATTTTTAAAAAGCACAGCAAGAGATGAATCAATTAGGTGAGCATCTGACATGCCTAGCACTCTCGGCACTGATGAAACCCATGTGGATGAAGCAGAGAGATGAATCTACTTTGCATAAATTTCCAATTGTGCGAAATTTATGAGTCATCATTGACTTTGTGTTTGGCCCCCGGTTGATGCATGGCTGGCTGTACACAGCCAACTCCCTGATGATAGATCACAGGTAGATGGAAAAGAGCAGGGTTAGTCTGTGGAAGAACAGGGGATTTGTGTTCTAAAACCCCGAGAACTTGGTTTGAGCTTGAGGCTTCCTCTAAGCAGTGAAGCATTAGAGTGCATACAAGTTAATTATAACCTGAGCATATTGTTTTGTTTCTGTTGTATGTGGCATTATAGCGATAGCTGGGAGGATTCAAGTTGCATTCCAAACTGCCTTTTTGCCACTAGAGGATGATATGCTACCTTTTCTCTGATGACTAGTTCCTCTGATCAAAACACAAATACAAAAAAACCCACTTTGCATTGGGGCAAATGTAGAACTGCATCAGTACTTCCCACTGTAAACATGCAAAGCATAGCTGACAAGCACACATCTTCAAATGTACAGTCAATCAGGACTGTGGTGTCCTGCTTATTGGGGAGATGGTTTTACCTTTAAACCACCCTCTGTGTACCTAAACTTGGTAGATTTCTGCTGCCACCAGGAATTAAAAATTCCAGTTCTCTCTCTTTTGGTAGAATGATCTAGGGTCTGTGCACTTCAGAGGACTATGTGGCCCTGAGGAAGGACTATTCTGATTGCTGGGATAAGTTTAAACAAAAACTGATTTATTTAATAAAGAACAAAATAGGTTTCTGGTTATTTTGAACTGTTGCTGATGAAAGTCACACAGACTATGCTTTCTCTTCAAACTTCACACTCAGAATCACCTGATAGACATCTTTCCTCCCACACTCTCAGTCATCAGCCAATCACATCACACTTGTCTCCCTCTATCGCTCTTCTTACATTACTGCAGTCAAACTCAACATTTAAAGAAACACACACACCAAAACATTACAAGGACTATGAGGTACAGGTACATAGGTGTTTACTGACACATGCATAGTACTTGTACAACATAATGTTTGCAATTGTAAGTGTGGATTTGTACTTTGCTTGAAGAAACTGGTCTCTTAGCTGAACATGGCCTACCAGCTAAGTGTGGCTGTTATCCAAATAGGCAGTCTCCGAATTAATGGGGGGAAATTAGCTTAAAGGAGATAAAGCGAGAGGGGATAACTCGGGATCTCCACCAATGTTAACAGGGTTTTTTCCCTGAGAGAACGATCAGAAATAAACTAGGCAGATGTTTATCTGGAAAGGTTTTTATTGAAAAATAATAAAAGGCAAAACATACACAAAAACCACACTGGGAATATACACACTAGCTAAGAGGAAGATAAAAGGGAGGGGTGGGAGAAAGCATTTCAGGGAAGGTGATAATTACCAGTCTGGAAGAGTGAGGTCTGCAGAGCAGCGAAATGGCCAGCATTTCACAGAGAGAAGGAGGAAGCCCACACACAAGTAGGGGTGTGAGGTATGGCACCCAGAACACACAGACGCACACACAGGACTGGTGCCTAGGTGTGCTTGATATATGAAAAATGTTGCTTGGGGCTCTACTTGCCCCCCAAACAATGACTAAATTGGTTTTCTGGAGAATAAACTAAGGTGTAAATGTTCCTTGGTGTCCCAGTGATTGCTGGATGGGAGAACTACCAGTTTTAAGAATAGGGTTAAGGGTCTCTAACTTAGGGTAATTGAGTAATAGGGAAGTGAGATTGTTTCTTGATGAAATCAGTCAGGAGTTTCTCAGGAGACACATTGTTCCTTCATTATGCATCTCTTGGGGTGGGGAGAGTTTGTTAGCCTGCCAACTGCCTAACTTCACCTTCAAAAATTTGTCTAGACCTCTCTCTGGTTTGACTCTTGCTGGCATTCATCTTTGTATCATTTTAAGCCAGACAATATCAAATATTTATGAATTTTGAGGTAATATTTGTATGAAGGGTATTCTTTCTCTCTGACATTAACTACCTTTCTGTGGGAGGAGGGGCCTGACTGCTAACATGGGCTAGGTATGCTTCCTGTTTTTGCTGCTAGCCTGGGATTGCAAAATCAAGAAGGTTATCACACATCTGGCAGACTTTGCATCACATGGAACTATGCCTCTGCCAAAAATGTGTTCTGTCTATACCCCTGAAAAGCATGAGGTGTACCTCTGGCATATAACACCATGTACATTCCTCTCAATCTAATTTTGTAGAGCTTTCAAACAATATTGCTAGAAACCTCTGTAAGTCCTTGATGACTCATGCATCACAAGAGAGGTACAGACCACAGATTTCAGATGCTGGCCATTTTCAATGCCTGAAGTCTGTGACTCCACCACATGGGGGTGCCTACATACAATCGTTAAATATATTGATGAATGAGAAAAGTATTGATGAATGAGAACGGAGGAATACACTTCCTTTGTACGCCAGCTAAAGACATGCCTTGGAGAATCGCCAGTGCACAGAAAAGGCACCATCTTTTTATTTGCGTGTGAGTGTTGTATTTTTGAAAACTTGCTGTACAATACTCATTTGCTGGTTGGTTCACAGGTGGTGTTATTATCCCCTGGCCTTTTAAAAGGGAGAGCTCTGATCTTATGACAAACTCAAAAAACCGAAGGATGAACTGTGAGAGAAATTACAATGCGGCTTTATTCATGACCTTTTAATACAATATAGCAATTTATCCTGGCCATGTTTTTTTTCTACAAAGGACATTTTCTTTGAGTACTGGTTTTAGTTCCATTTATTTACAGAAGCAGCGTTTTGGACTCAGTGGGGACATTTTTTGTAAAGTGAAATGATTCTAGGCAGTAACAGCGTCTGTGCTGTAATATCATGGGTATTATGGTGTGTTGGATATAAATTAAGTTACATTCCGTGCAGCTGAGATGGTGTGCGGCGAGCAGTTTATTTTATTTAGGAAAACGTCTGACTCAGCGTCGTACTCTGACATGAGCTGCCTGAATGTGTCCCAATATATGCAGCAATGGAGCGTTTGCCCATTTGCACTAAATATGATCAATGCACATATTCTGGCGTGAATTTGTTCAGCACCGTAAAGTTAATAATAATTGCATTTTCCAGATGTCGGTTGGTTTAGGATGCGGCGTGCCCCCACTTATTTAACAATGGCTGATGCAGGGGACTAAACTACATTTTCAGCTCTTAGTGGGCCAGACCTCCCTTCAGGATGAGAGATTGTTGCCACCACAATGTCTGGTCTAATTAATATACTGGACAGTAACAGGCTTTCTTGTAACCTATAAAACTGTGCCAGGTGATATTAGAATGGTGTTAAGGTGCTGTCTTTGTAACAAAAAACTGTCTCAAATGTACCAAAATTGTATTTTGGGTTTTATTCACTTAATTCCAGTGGTATGGAATGGTAAAATGTCACAAAAAAAATATCTGGTTTTGATGGTAGAAAGTGCATTTCACAACACCCATATTAAGGGTCATCAACGCTGAATTGGGAAATTCATGGAGATTTGGGGGTGGAACTTGGGGAGGGGAGGAAACTCAGCAGGGTTGTGAAGCTTTACAGTCCACCCTCCAAAGCTGATGTTTCCTCTGTGGATGCCGGACCCCCCCCACCAGGCTCTACCGTCCCACCACTGATCGGCTCCCGCCACAAGAGGGAGATCCAGCCAATGTGCAGCAAAGTGTCTTTGTTGCTGCCCACGTGACTTGGAAGTGACATAACCATGTCATGGACATCAGGGCGACGTTCTGGTATTTGGACAAAAACTCTAAGAACATAAGAACATAAGAGAAGCCAATGTTGAATCAGGCCCATCTAGTCCAACACTCTGTCACACAGTGGCCAAAAACACCAGGTGCCATCAGGAGGTCCAGCAGTGGGGCCAAGACACTAGAAGCCCTCCCACTGATGCCCCCCCAGCACCAAGAATAGAGTGCATCACCTGCCCCAGTCTGAGAGTTCCTACCTATCCCTTGTGGCTAATAGCCACTGATGGACTTCTGCTCCATATGTTTATCTAATTCCCTCTTGAAACTGTCCATGCTTGTAGCTGCCACCACCTCCTGTGGCAGTGAATTCCATGTGTTAATCACTCTTTGGGTGAAGAAGTACTTCCTTTTATCTGTTCTAACCCGACTGCTCAGCAATCTATGGTAGAAGCCAGATTTTTTGCCCAAATACCAGAGCATCACCCCAACATTCCCGATGTGATGACATCACTTCTGGGTCGCTTGGGCAGTGATGTAGGCACATTGCTGCATGTCAGTTGGGGCCTCCCTCCTGTTCCTGGTAATCTCCCCCCCTTCCCCTGTTGGTTGCCAGGAGGGACCTGGTAACACTAATTTCTTCCAAGTGTATTGATCTCTGAGGTCTGGAGATCAGGTTATGATCCCAGGAGAACTCTAGTCCCCACTTGGAAGTTGGCAATCCGACCCAGAGCCAGCCTCCTGACCTGGATAGCTCAGGCAAGCCCCAGCTCATCAGATCGCAGAAGCTAAGCAGGGCCGGCCCTGGCAAGTACTTGGAAGGGTGACCTCCAAGGAATACCAGGGCCAGGATGCTGAGGCAGGTAATATCAAAGCCACCTCTCTGAAATGTCGTAGCCCCACTAGGGGTTGCCAGAAGGCACCATGACTTCCAGGCTTGCAAGTATACACCCATGCCCACCCCCACCCCCACAAAATACTCACCAAAAAAATAAACACCCAGAGCCTGGCTATCCACTTTCATATGAGTTGAGATGTTTCATTTGAGTAGATGTTGCCTACTTTTTATTTTGAGTAACACACCCTTCCCGTTCCTATTATTGTTTTATAACTATAAATAAATTATAATTATAAATAACTATTACTTTATGCTAAATTTGTAACAACGAAAGCTGTATTTGAAAGCCTAGATATTAGAAACCCTACATAAACAGTGAAGAAAAACATCTGTCATTAATAATAAAAAAATTGGTTATTTTTCTACCCCAAGCATGTCACTGTCTACACTCGGGTGAATGTTCTGCAGTGAAGTCCATTGCTTTTGCCAACCTGCAGGTCACCATAGCATGTCACTTCCATTCTTCCCTGGACCCAGGATCATTCTTTGTTGCAAAAACTCATGAGACTTTTTAAAAAAAAATCCCAATACATTACTTGGCTGGGGCACAGAAAGCACCTGAGTTGCAAGATTAGTAGATTATGTAAGTGGCTGTACTTCAAGAACATTGTTTCCTAATGTTCAGGGGACCATATCCTGAAGGGACACGTTGCTGAGCCACTTTATATAAAGCTACCTTATACTAGCCGTCACACATGACACTACTCACAACTGGAATCAACTCATGTGTGGGGGGAGTGGGTACCAGCATGCTGGCTCAACTCCCCCCGCCCCCGCACTCGATAAATGGCTCATGAACATGGAGTCTAGCTGTGTACACATTATGGATGTGTAGGCTCTCTCCTCATGATTGGAAATGTTTGAAAAAGCAGCATTCTCCATCAGAGAAAGGGAGCCCACATGCATATGCACTTCTTACTGCCCCTCTCTATGTGTGTTAATTTCAGTGCACGCAACGCCTGAAGAATGCTCCTCCTGAGTCAGGCCATTGGCATATCAAGATCAATACTGTCTACTCTGACTATCAATGGCTCTCCAAGGTCTCAGGCTGAAGTAGGGTTGCTGACCTCCAGGTGACACCTGGAGATCTCCAGGGAACACAACTGATCTCCAGGCTACAGAATCAATCCCTCTGGAGGAAATGTGGGGTTGCCAGCCTCCAGGTGGTGGCTGGAGATCTCCCGCTATTACAACTGATCTCCAAGTGCCCTGGCCCCACTGCTGGACCTCCTGATGGCACCTGGTATATTTTGGCCGCTGTGTGACAGAGTGTTGGACTAGATGGGCCATTGGCCTGATTCAACATTGGCTTCTCTTATGTTCTTATGTAAGTGACAGGGATCAGTTCGCCTGGAGAAAATGGCCGCTTTGGAAGGTGGATTCTCTGGCATTATACCCCATTGAAGTCCCTCCCCTCCCTGAGCCTCACCCTCTTCACCTTCGAAATCTGCAGGTATTTCCCAACCTGGAGCTGATAAACCTAAGGAAATGGCAACTTTGGAAGGCAGATTTTACAGCATCACATCTCCATTGAGCTCTCTCCCCTTCCCAAAACGCTGCCATCCCTAGGCACATCCCCCCTCCCCCCAAAGCTCCAGGAATTTCCCAAGCCAGAACTGGGCAGTTCTAAGCAGAAGCCTTTCACATCACCTGCTACCTGATCCTTTTAAGCGGAGAGGTCAGAAACTGTACCTGAGACCTTCTGCATACAAAGCCAATGCTCCGTCACTGAGTGGGTGAAGGTCCTACTGCTCTTTACATTCTGCTTATAAAAACTGCAGCTGGGTAACTTTTTACCTCAGAAATTTTTCAAATGAAAAGCATAGCAAAGCCAAACTTCTTTCTGCTGATGCTCACCGAAATACCCGCTTTTCATAACCGCTGACATAACTTCAGTGTTTGCATGCTATAAATGAGAATTTCAACAGAGTTTATCAGAGTTTCCTCACTGTTAGTAGAATGTACTAGATTTGGCTTGACTTCTGTATAGTGTTGTGTAACCCCTCCCCCCACACACCCAAAGAAAAGGAAACCAATTTTAAGTCTATAGGATTTTTTTGAAAGGGAAAACCATGGATAATAAAGGGACAGTATGAAAGAACAGTGTAGTAGTCTGTTGAATTGAATGGAGCTATGGGCTGCTATTCCAACACCCACAGAGCTTAATGTTGTGATATCTTCTTTCTGCAGCTCCTTCCTCAAAGATCCCTGAGTTTAAAAACGCCGTTTGGGAGCCTGGCTTTAGAGCTGCCAGAAGAAAATCTCCTAGGTTAAAAACAGAATTAGTACCCCAGACGGCAGAGAGAGTGAGCAGGTAAAGTCCAATGCCAGCATAAAACTTAACAATGGAAGAACCTCCAGAGGTGTGTTTAAAGTGCTGTCAAGTAGCAGCTGACTTTTAGCGACTGACTAATAGGTAGGCCTGCCAACCTCCAGGTGGGACCTGGAGATCTTCTGCTATTACAATTGATCTCCAGACAGCAGAGATCAGTTCCCATGGAGAAAATGGCTGCTTTGGGGGTGGTGGACTCTATGGCATTATACCCCACTGAGGTCTCTCCTCTCCCCAAACCGCATCCTCCCCAGGTCCACCCCCCCAAATCTCCAGGTACTTCCCAACCCAGAGCTGACAACTGTGCTCATGGGGTTTTTAAGGCAAGAGAGGAACAGGCATGGTTTGTCTTTGCCTTCCCCAGCATAGCAGCCCTGGAATTCCTTGGTGGCCCATCCAAGTATGAACCAGGGCCAACCTGCTTTGCTTCCAAGACCTGACAAGATCAGGCCAGCCTGGACCATCCAGGTCAGAGCACCACCAGAAGATGTAAGCTTTAAAACTTGATAAAGTGTTTGTCACACCATTGCCTTCTCAAAATGCTGTCTGGGGTGGCTGAGAGGAGGGAAGTGCAGATTTTATTCATTCTGTTCCTGTATAATTCCCTTTAGCCCAGCTGCCTGCTATGGCTGGCACTCCAAAGTCTCTGAGGCCTTCAGCTTTGCAAAGTGTCAGTCATGAGCCCTTCCTAAAGGGCAGAAGTTAGATTAAATGGCTGCAAGGGAACCTCTGCAAATGGATCTAGTAGGTACCAATGCCTCTGTGTTGTATCCATCACTTTGGAGGTGAATGGATAAACTTGCATTTTTCCCCCCTGAATACCTTGTGGTTTCTATTGTGATATATGAGGTTCAAGCTAACAAAATAAGTTGTTATAAAAATACCAATATTTATTATGGTGTACACATTAGTAAAAGATAAAATGGGTTAAAGGAAAGGACCCAAATATCAGACTCTTAAAACTTTTTATACACAGAGCTGAAAGTTTAAATATACAGTTGATTGGTATATCTTATGATGTACTGGACCATAAAGGCTATTCAGCAACCTGTAGCCTTTGGCATCAAAGACTGAAGCCAACTTAATCTTCTGTGTTCTTCTGGTTGTTCATAGTGGAAGATGACTACTCCTTGTAAATTTTGTTAATTAGAACCAATTGAATAAGACAACACTCCATTGATGTTCTATTGAACACTGACTGCATCGATTGTACTTCTGATGGGGTTTGGAAACAAGGAGGTGTAGTCCGGAGGCTTCATTAAGTTTTGGAAATTGTTGGGCATTGTTGCTGCATGTTGGTTTTCTGTAATTTTGATGAGTTTTTTGAGTGATTTTTGTTATAAATATTCCTGTTGAAAAAACAAAACCATTGTTTAACAGTGTTTGAGTACTAAATCCTGACTGTTTTCCCATATTTTCCTCATATATCATAGCCATATCTTGGGTTGAGTTCTCCCCCCCCTTTTTTTCTTGTACCTTGTGTTTTTTCCTGATATGTGGAAGATTTCTTCTCTTTTTGTGCCCTGTTGTGCTGCTTTCATTATCTGCGTGAGATCCAGGACTTTACTATTAGAGGCTATGATACAAACAATATGTATTAATGAAATCATTTCTACGAAGTCAAAGGTTGCTATTGGGCCCCTGCTGTGGTTGGAGAGAGGGGGAGAGTGAACAAAAGCTGACAAGTCAGAACTGCAGAAAAAGAGTAACTTTGCTGGTTACCCCATGGAGCAGGTAAACTCTGCAGGGGAAAAAAATCACCCAGAAATGAGCAAAGGCTGCAGCTTGTGAAACCTCCATAGCTGATGGGCACCAAAACTCTGGCTTCGGTTGGTTATCATGAGCCTTCCCTAATCAACAGCTCAGCTGCTGAAGTGTTACAGAATGTTGTCATCATTGCAGTTATGAGAGAGTACAGAAGCATCCAAGCCAGTTTGGTGTAGTGGTTAAGAGCGCGGGCTCTAATCTGGGAGAACCGAGTTTGATTCCCCACTCCTCCACATGCAGCTGCTGGCATGACCTTGGGTCAGTCACAAGTTCTCTCAGAGCTGTTCTCTCAGGAGCAGTTCTCAAAAGAGCTCCCTCAGCCCCACCTACCTCATAAGGTGTCTGTTGTAGGGAGAGGAAGGGGAAGGAGATGGTAAGCCGCTCTGAGACTCCTTCGGGTAGTGAAGGGTGGGGTATAAATCCAACCTCTTCCTCTTTTTCTTCTTCTTCTTTCTGATCAATCACATCATGCAAAAAAAAAAGTTGGAAGAGAAATGAGGGTTTGGGGAACGGGATGCTCCTTCAGCGGCAACTGCAAGCTGTCCATTGAGGTGGCCCCCGGGCTGCTGAGAGGGGGAACTGGTAGTGGAAAAGTGCTGTAAAGTTGCAGCCAAATTATGGCAACCTCGTAGAGTTTTCTGGGCAAGAGATGAACAGAAATGGTTTGCCATTGCCTGCCTCTGCGCAGGAAGTTTAGAGTTGCTGGCCAGCTTCTGAGCTCTGACGAAAGCAGGCTTAACTGGGGCCAGCCAGATCATGGCAAAAGGGGGAAGTAAGGGTATAAAGTTCTGGGGGCCTGGAGAGCCAGGCAAGGTGCTACTGGGAGGGCAGCTGCAGCACAAATGTTCTAATCAAGCCTACTGTGTTCTGGGGCTCTTTAGCCTGCAGAAATGACAGCTGAAGGGTGACATGATCGAGGTTTAAAAGATTATGCATGGGATAGAGCATGTAGAGAAAGAAGTACTTTTCTCCCTTTCTCACAATACAAGAACTCGTGGGCACTCAATGAAATTGCTGAGCAGTTGGGTTAGAATGGATAAAAGGAGGCACTTCTTCACCCAAAGAGTGATTAACTCATGGAATTCACTGCCACAGGAGGTGGTGGTGGTTACAAGCATGGATGGCCACTGTGTGACAGAGCGTTGAACTGGATGGGCCATTGGCCTGATCCAACATTGGCTTCTCTTATGTTCTAACTAATGTGACAGGTGAGCCCAAAGATGTAGTATCAGGATGCCTGTGTGGAAATGGCTGTTTGCAGCCTGGGGTGGCCCAGCATATACTTTGAGTTAGTTTTGCAGATATCAAGGCATGCTACTATATCCGTTAGCTACTGGAAGAAAGTTTGTTAGATTTTGCAGGCTGCAACCTTGCATCTTTCTTGCTAGAAACAGAAGAGAGTAACTACTATTTTTTATTTTTATTATTATTGTTGTAGAAAATGTAATATGAGAAAAGAAATACCAGACTGGGAGTGTTTTTTGTTTTAGGATATCACAGTTCACTCCCCCCCACCCCTTGTCACTGAGAGTTGTCATTTTAATTCTACTCTCTGACCTTTCTTGCTTTTCAATCATTTTGTGGATTTCTGTCTCTCCATGCAATACAATAAAAAATAAGATGGTTCACTGCATGCCTGTCTTATTTAAATGACTCAAATGCCTCTGGGAAACTTGGCATTTAAGAGGCAGGAGCTTGTGTATGTCAAAAAAGGGGTAGAGGTCACAGAAAAATATTGAAGTGTCTTGCCACAACAAAGTATGTATAATATACTGGGAGCAAAGCATATATAATATTCTATCTATAAAGCAGAAGCTATTCCAATCTTAAACTGTTACATTTATATACCTCCTGTCTAGCCTAGCATTCCAGTACGTCTCCAATTTAAAATAACTCTTGTAGGAGAGCCGGTTTGGTGTAGTGGTTAGGAGCGTGGACTCTAATCTGGGAGAATCAGGTATGATTCCCCACTCCTCCACATGCAGCTGTTTGTGTGATCCTGGGTCAGTCACAAGTTATTTCAGAGCTGTTCTCTCAAGGGCAGTTCTTGAGAGAGCTCTCTCAGCCCCACCTACCTCACAGGGTGTCTCTTGTGGGGAGGGGAAGGGAAAGGGATTGTAAGCCATTCTGAGACTCCTTTGGGTAATGAAGGGTGGGGTATAAATCCAATCTCTTCTTCCTGTCGTCGTCGTCGTCTTCTTCTTCTTCTTCTTCTTCTTCTTCTTCTTCTTCTTCTTCTTCTTCTTCTTCTTCTTCTTCTTCTTCTTCTTCTTCCTCTTCCTCTTCCTCTTCCTCTTCCTCTTCCTCTTCCTCTGCCTGAGACCCTGGAGCTGCTACCAGTCTGAGTGGACGATACTGAATTCGATTGCATTGGGCAGAGGGTCTTCTTCAGTATAAGGCAGCTACTTGTGTGTCCTTAGAACGAGGGGCTGTAACTCATGTTTGAAGCACCTGTTTGGCACAAAGATGATTCAGGCCCTGGTGTCTCCCACTAAAGGACCTCAGGCAGCAGGTGTTGGGAAAGACCTTTTCCTGCCTGTGTTCCTAGAGAGGTGCCACTAGTCAAAAGTATTGAGCTAGAGGGACAAATGGTCTGACTTCAGTATAAGGCAGCTTCAGATTTTCAAGCATTTCCTCCCAAAGAGGGACAGGCTTTATGTGAGTCTCATCAGCTAAGTAGCATTTTCTGCATCACTGTGGAGAGCGCAGGGAGGTGCTGTTGAATTTCAGGCGCTAATCTCTCCGAAGCGCAGGTAAGCAACCTTGTAATTTATATACTTGGGGATGATTTAGTGGAGCGACATATCCAAAAAGCACAAAAGATCCCTGATGAGTAAGAGATAAGCAACTTGCCTTTTTCCTCACAGGGCCGTTCGTGTTAATAGGATATTTTGTAGGAATCTCATTAGACTGTAACTAGAATTTACATACTGAACAATGTTGGAGCTAAATCTTTCCTTGGGGGGGAAAGTGATGGGTATACCTGGCTCCTTGCAGACTTAAAATCACACCCTGGAATTTTATATGAACACACCTCTGCTTCCATGGATTACGATATTCATTCTCAAAGACTGGCAGCATCTCGTTCTATTGATTCACAAGGCTGGAATTCACTTCAGAAGAGTATTGATTCATTTCTGTAATTGTGTTAATTTTTCACATCCCTATCCAGCCCTTTCTTTAACTAAAAGTTCAGGACAGCTTCATAAACATGTTTTAAAGTGGAGGGGAATATTTTAATGGCTGTGCCAAGATTGATTTTGCCTGACATTCTTCAGCATTCTTTGCTACTTTATGGTTGGAGTGTCTACCTGGCAATAGACATTAATCATAGCCATGGTAACATCATGTCCATCTGGAGAGCTGCTATAATGTGGTGGATAGCAATGGGAGGTGGGAACGGGAGTGTTGGACTAGAGTTGCCAACCTCCAGGTGGGTCCTGGAGATCTCCTGGAATCTCAGCTGATCTCCAGACCACAGAGATCAGTCCCCCGGAGGAAATGACCGCTTTAGAGGATGGACTCTATGTTGGGTTGCCAGGTCCCCCGGACACCAGCTGAGGGTGGGACATACGGTTGCCAGATCCAAATTGGAAAACTCCTGGAGATTTGGAGGAAGAGTCTGGGGGGGACAGGGGGCTCAGTGGGGTGCAATGCCATAAAGTCCATGCTCCAAAACATCCATTTTCTCTGGAAGAACTGATCTCTGTAGTCTGCAGATGAGCTGCAATCCCTGTGGATTCCAGGGTCCCACCTGAAGACTGGCATCCCTAACTCTATGGCATCATCTATCGTTTCCTCCTCAAACTCAGCCCTCCCCAGGCTCTATCCCCAAATCTCCAGGAATTTCACAATCTGGAGGTGTCAGCTCTAGGGTAGACCAGCCTTCTAACTGAACAGGAAAGTTTCCTGTGGTCCACTACCCTGCAGGGCCACCTGTGGCCAGGTGTAAGTTGAGCCAAGTGTGAGTCTACACTGATTCTCATAATGAGGAATTAAAGGTTTCCCTTGCTTGAAAGCCAATCGAATCTGACTTTAGGGGTAGTGCTCATCTCCGTTTCCAAGCCAAAGAGCCAGCGCTGTCCAATGACATCTCCATGGGCATGACTAAATGCCGAGGTGCACAGAACACTGTTACCTTCCCATCGAAGTGGTGCCTATTTATCTACTTGCAATTTTGTGCTTTCGAATTGCTAGGTTGGCAGGAGCTGGGACCAGAGATGGGAGCTCACTCCATCATGCGGCACTCTCGGGTCTTGAACTGCCGAACTACCGACCATCCGGACTGCAGTTCAGCATCTTAACCTCTGAGCCACCGTGGCCCCTAATGAGGAAGGGGGAACCTTAAATGCTGCTCTGATGGGGTTGCCGACTGCAGATTGTGAAATTCCTGGAGATAAGGGGGTAGTACCTGTGCAGGGCAGAGCCTTGGAAGGAAAGTCAGGGTCAGGAAGCAGTTTTTCTCCAGGCCAGTTTGGCTAGGGATCCTGGAGGGTTTTTTTTGTCATCTTCTTGGCATGGAACAGGGGTCCCTGGGGATGTGGGGAAGAGGTATTTGTGAATTCCCTGCATTATGCAGGGAGTTAGACTAGATGACCCTGGAGGTCCCTTCCAACTCTATGATTCTATGAGAGAGAGCCCATCAAGGATGTGATGCTATATAAAATCCACTTTTCAAAACTGCCATTTGTTTCAGGGGAACTAATCTCTGTAGTCTGGAGAAGTCTTCAGACAGCGCTGGCTCTTTGGCGTGGAAATGGAGATGAGCACTACCCCCTAGAGTCAGTTTGATTATACCTTTACCTTTTTAACTCCATTTAGGATTGCAGTGTTTGTTATTTGAAACTGGGAATGAGCTTGTTGGCCCTTGAAAGCAAATATTCTAGTTCCTGGTCCAGACTGGGCTGGGGATGGAGCTCTAGCAGGAACTTAATAATTTTTAGCAAGTCTGATGGGAGAACTCAGTGCTTAAACTATTGTCCTATGGCTACATGAGCCATGTTTAATTTAAAAATAAAATAAAACAGGAAAGATCACACTACAGACCCATAAATCCTTTTAAATTAATTGAACAATGATTTATGGGAGCCTGTTATACATTTTAGAGGATTAAAATCTCTGCATTTTCTGGATGAACTAAATTGTTTGCTACATAAAGACCAATCCTCATTTGCTTCCAGGCACGCATGCCTTGCAAAAGGAAAGAAAAAGCAAAGGGATTCTTATGCAAAATAGACAATTTCCAGCCCATTATTCTGAGATGCGGCGATGAAATATTATAAAGTAGAAGTGAGTCCTGGATACTGTTCAGGCATATGTTTTAAAAGCTTTATTAATTTGCCCCATTTACTTGGTTTTTAGTCTAAATAAGTATGGGTAAGATAAGAATTCGAATGTATAAATTATTATACGTTAATGTAGTCACAGAAATGGTTCAGATACTCCTATATTGGTCCTCTTAACCAGTTTCCAAGGAGAAAAACCATGTTTTATGATGCAAACTGTTACAGATTCTGTCGGCAATAAAACTGTCAAGGGACTGAGTTATTAACTTAACCTTTGTGTGCATATGTGTGTGTGTGTGTGTGCATCTGTGTGTTAGAGAAAGACCTCATACTATATGACTGATTCATTACAAATTACACATCATTGTTCCATGGGATGCTGGCATAATTTAAAAGTACAATGATCCTAAATTCAAAAAGAAATTGGGTTTAGCTGATGTAAATCAGGATAACAATCTTGGACTTGTTAAGAGTTGTGCCATTTTTTTTTTCTTACATCAGTTGCTGGGGTTGATTTAGTCAGCTGTCTACAATACCTAGAAATCTAGTTGGATTCCTGGAATTGTTGCAGAAATCTATCTCGGGGGGGGGGGCAATCTTGTCGAGCCTGTAGGCAGTTTGGGAATGTTCAGGATGGGGAGCGGGTGCCACTACAACATGGCTGCCACACTGCGGGAGCCATGATAAAATGTCTGCTGTGGGATTGGGGTTGCCAGTGTCCAGGTGGGGGCTGGAGATCTCCTAGGATTACAGCTGATCTCCAGACTGTATGAATTGCTTATATATTATTTATTTATTTAAAACATTTATTCCACTTCTCCTGGCGAAAATGGCTGCTTTAGAAGGAAGACTGCATGGCACTATACCCTATAAAGGTCCCTTCCTCCCTAGACCACACTCTCCCAGGCTCCGCCCTCAATTCTCCAGGTATTTTGGGTAGGGCTGCCAGGTGCCCCCTGGCCACCAGTGTGGGGTGGAGGGTAGGGTTGTGAGATACAGGTTGGGAAACTCCTGGAGATTTGGGGATGGAACAAATAAACAAGTGCTGCACAAATAAATGGTATACAAACAAAATGATCTTCATTTCGATAATTCTTCTTCAATAAGTTCACACTAGTTAGAGGCTTACCGACTATTGTAGAGCATGTGCTATTGTGATCGGATGCCCGGCTTTGAATGATTATAATAGGAATGAATTTTTCCTGTAATATTGATTTGAAGGCTTTTATACACTGTGAGTGCTATACTAAGGATTTTTCCTTCTAAGAGTCTTCCGTACACTATCAGTACTATATGAAGTAGTGTGAACTTATTGAAGAAGAATTATCGAAACGAAGATCAAAATCCGGAGTCTTCGTCCATTTTGTCTGTGTACCATTTTTGGACTTGTACTACTCATTTTGTTTGTATACCATTTATGGACTTGTACTATTTTTGGACCTGCACACTGTATGACGTAATTTTGGTTTCACTGATATATGTGGTCCTCTCATATAAATTGATTTTTGTGCATAACTTTTTGAGCACTTGTGGTCTGCGTTATTTGTGCAGTGCTTGTTTATTTGCTGATTTGGGGATGGAGCCTGGGGAGGACAGGGACCTCAGTGGGGTACAATGCCATAGAGTCCACTCCACAAAGCATCCATTTTCTCCAAGGGAACTGATCTCTGTAGTCTGGAGATGAGCTGTAATTCTGAGGGATCCCCAGGTCCCACCTGGAGGCTGGCATCCCTAATTTCCAAACCTGGAATCGGCAACCTAGAATGGGATGCTGAAGCCAGTCCCAAAAAGCAGGCAACTGCAAGACAAGCGTTGAGAGACAACCTGTATATTTATCCCAGCAGGGTAGATACATCTGTCACCATGGGGGCTATCCTGCCATCCAATGTCTGGATGAGCTGTTCATAGATCTGCCAGGGTTTTGTCTACTTTGAACCCTAGCCCAGGCTTCAGAGTCCTCAATGACATTTGTCATGTTGTTTTGCAGCTTACTTCCAGAGGACCTGTGTCAACAGCCACAGGTCCTTCCCACATTTCAATTTGGTCCACCCTTACGCAGCCCTTGTTGATGCTTCCGTACCACTCCGGCTGAGATTATGCCTGAAAATTCCTTGTGGTAGCCTTAGAATGCTATCACAGTGCATCACTGCATTAAGTCAGAGAGCTAGGGTCTGTAGCCCTGCCAAAAGGAAGTCAGAAAACCTATGAGACAGAAGAGGCCTTCCACAGGGGTCTCAGGACTCTGAACTGAGAGTACTTCCTGGTGAGTTTTGAGGGAAAAAAATTATAAGGGCTTTCTTTTATTCTGGCATGCTTTTCAGGAAATGTAAAGGCTGCCTGCTGTTATATTGCTGCTGTGATATATTGGTATAGGGAACCATTTTTGATATCGTGATTGTTTTATTGGCTTTATTGATGTGTTTTATTGCCTTGGAAGCTGTTCTGGAACAATCTCCCTGGAACTTCGCTTGGTACAAGAAAGGGTTGGATAGTTTTTTTCTCAAAGATATTAGGCAATCTTTCCTTCCTCAGTTCTAGCTCATGTATAGAGTTGCCAATGATAGCTGGCACCCCAGTGGGAGAATTTGGAGGTTGGGGACAAGGTATTTGGCATCACACCAGCATATAAAATCACTTCTGGTTTCACACCAGCAGTGACATCGTCACGTGAACGTATAAAGGTGCCTTACATTGAATCCGACTTCTCATCCATCAAGGCCAGTACCGTCTATTCAGATTGTCAACAGCTCTCCAGAATTTCAGGCAGAGATCTTTCACATCATTTACCACCTAGTCCAAGTAAATTTACTACATAGTCCAAGTAAATGTTGTCATTTACTATCTAGTCCAAGTAAACTCTGTGCTTAAACCATAGAGTATGGGGTGAATCCTAGAGTGTTGCATTGATGTGATAATGTCTCCTCCAGTTTTGTGCCTGAAGTGATGTCACATGTTGGCATGGTGCTGGGAAACAACACCCCCCCTCGTTTTCTCCTTTCAGCTGTCAAGTGGTAGCAGGGAACATGGGCCCAGTCAACCTTGTTCCCCTAAACCCATGGGTCGGGGGAGCAGGAAGGCAATTTCCCTGTTGTGTATGACCTTGGGAAAACCACAGTTCCTTGGGTGCTTCATTGGCTGTAACAGGAGGCAGAGCCAGCCACAAAATGGCTGCCACAGCTTACTTTCAGTCACACAAATGAAGATCGTCATGCTGTGTTGACAGTTGCTGCCAAAGCCATGTTTTTAAATACCCACACAGCCAATCAAATCTCCAGTAGCCTAGTAGCTACTACAGTAGCATTTGCCTTGCTAGGAAAATGCCCTACCTGGCCACACCCACTTTCAAAAAACACTTGGTGGGCACCAGGAAAGGCAGTGGTGGGCACTTGGTGGGCACCATGTCGCCAGTGGCACCCTGGAATAACAGTTGAAGAACCCCTGCATCACAGTTGAAGAAGAAGAAGAGGAGGAGGAGGAGGAGTTTGGATTTATACCCTGCCCTTCACTCAGAGTCTCAGAATGGCTTACAATCTCCTTTCCCTTCCCCTCCCCACAACAGACACCCTGTGAGGTAGGTGGGGCTGAGAGAGCTCTCTCAAGAACTGCTCTTGAGAGCTCTGAGAGAACTTGTGACTGACCAACGTCACACCAGCACCTGCATGTGGAGGAGTGGGGAATCAAACTCGGTTCTCCCAGATTAGAGTCTGTGCTCTTAACCACTACACCAAACTGGCTCTCCTTTCTTTTGATCACTGAGTCACTGCTTTTTACCTGTTGCCCAGGGTATAACTAATTGCTGTAAGGAGTTGTGAAGGGGATGTGAGCATGCTCACTTGAGCTCCAGCCACAAACATATGTATGGACAGTTGATTGTCTGCATGAATCAACAAAATGCCATGTTTCTGAACATATGGTGGATGTATGAGTATTTATAGTGGCTTTCTGAAGACATCTGGAGTAGGACAGTCGGCATGATCCCACTGTCCTCTATATGCGCACAGCAGGAGCCATTTTGAGCGTGTGGACGGGGCATCTATTTGTTACCTGATTGGCTGGACTCATCTTTCTCCCTTTTTAATGTATGACACTGAATATGCTGATCAGGGATAGCAGTAACTGTGAACTGGTAGAGAACAGTATACACAGAAGGTTATATACTGAATAATGAGCTTCTGGGAAAAAAACCCTTTTCACAGCACTCCAATTTTTGTGAGCAAAAGTTCGGTTGAATCCTTTTTTTTTTTTTTTTTGCTTTTCTCTGTGCTGTATACTTTTCTGTCCCCACCTACCTACCTACTTACCCACTATTAATGCTCATCTGTCATCTTGATGGGAGGTGCCACTCTCTGAAGTAATTAGATTGAATAAATGCATTTTAAAGCTTGGGAAAATGTATTAAAGAGCCTTCAGAGTTTGTATCACGTATTCCTCCCTCCTAGCTTGCCAAATGTTTTTGACAATATAAATGATCAATGGATTTGACATTTATCCCCTTGCCAACTTAGACAGTAAAAGCTTCAGTGAAATCTAAGGTGGGACCACTTGCTGTGAAAAAATGTGCGCGTACCCGGCTGCACGTGTTTTGTTAAGCCCTGCACAATTCTATTCACAGCAAACAGCAATTTTCCACTGTTTGCCACAGGCCTGGATCACAATTTAATAATATAGAACTTCACTAGTATTGGGATGACAACCCTCAAAGTCAACAATTTGTGGCTCAGACAACCTTAATGAATAAAGTTTGATCTAAATTCAGTAGAGGCAGGCACCATCCGTATACACAGAGTTGTTCTGTGAATTGGCTGTTGCAGGGGCATACCTCTCTTTGATACTCAACTTATATGGTTTCATGTAATAGTTTCTGCAGACTTGTTGATGGAAGGAACTCTTCCCTTGAGTCCCTGCCTGTCAAGTATCCATGACCTTTTATCTGTAGGAAATCTTGTATCTGATAGAGGGAATTTTGACTCTTGAAAGCTTATGTCCTGGAAATCTTGTTGGTTTAGTGCAGTGGTTAAGAGCATGGACTCTAATCTGGCAGAACTGGATTTGATTCCCCACGCCTCCATGTGCAGCTGCTGGTGTGACCTTGGGTCAGTTACATGTTCTTTTGGAGCTGTTCTTTCAGGAGCAGTTCTCAAAAGAGCTCTCTCAGCCCCACCTACCTCACAGGGTGTCTGTTGTGGGGAAGGGAAGGGAAAGGAGATTGTAAGCCACTCTGAGACCCCTTCAGATAGTGAAGGGTGGGGTCTATATCCAATCTCCTCCTCCTCCTCCTCCTCCTCCTCCTCCTCGCTACTGGACTTGAATCTAACTCTTCTATTGCATACCAACATGGCTAAATTATCTGTAGGATAGTTCTGCCCACTAAACATAGTGAAAGTAATGATGGCATGGAGGGATGTATAATGAATCTGTTTGTTGTTGGTTTTTTTCATCCCAGTGACCTCAGGGCCAAAATACAGAAACTCTCTTCCCCATTTTATCCTCACGACATACCTATGAGGTAAAGGAAGCAGACCGTATGACTGACATCCAGCAAACTTCATGCCAGAACAGGGATTTCAACCTGGTTCGCCAAGTCTGATACGCTAACCACTATAGCGCACCCTTGACCCACAACTGAGGCAAACCTTAGAACGAGTATTAACACAAAGATACTCCCCAGCACCATCCACAGCTGGCTTCCATTGCAAACTTACAGAAGACATTTAGAGCTCAACCTGGGGGGGGGGGCAAAAGTTGGTGTGGAAGAATGTGGGGGAAAGCGCTTCTAGGGGGAAAAAACAACGTTATGTCTGCCTTCCTCCTTCTGTTGCTGTGCACTTTGAGTGCTTTTTGGAGAGACTTGTTTTGCTTCTTGGGTTTTATCTGCTTTATGGAGAACAATCCAGTTAATTGCAGGTTTCAGCTCCGCTTGTTCTTTAATTCTTCATTCATATCTGCATGTTGCATCTTTAGGCAAGCAGCTGCCCTCTCCAGTTTTTAAAAGACAGGTGCAGAAACAATCGCTATAAAGGAGCCTTCGCGTTCCTTTACAGTCGATCACTTTTCTTTCCCACTGTCAGTTTGCTTGGTGTATAATTATGCTTAAAATGTTCTTTGGTATTAGCTGAGATTCTCGGCACTATTTGATGCTTATTTTTCAATTTGGCTTCCTTGAGTATTTTTGATTGCCTCAGGCTTTTGTCGTCATTTACATAATCCTCCTGTTTCCCAGATCCTCTGTGCTCTTTAATGCTGTCGTTTTCATCTCTGATATAGTTTTCTTCCTTCTTCATTTTCATCTATTGACTCCTTTTCTCTCTCTCCCCCCCTTTTTTTTTTTGGTGAAGAATACTGCAGACATTTTATAGGGACAAGGAGAGATTGTAATATTCTCTTTTTATTGCACTTGGCTTTAAGACTCTGTTTATTTCATATCCATTTTCTTAGCCTCAGTTCTTGGGAAAGGGGAATAAGGGACAGCCTATTAAAAAGTCTGTTGGGGGGGGGGATGTTGTTATTTTCCTTTGGAAATGGTCCAGGAACTGTCTTCTTAGGCATGCCTTGTGTATCTAAGTGTGTAATAGGTTGCTGTTCTTTAATAATTCATTTGTATGTTAGGGGGGAAAAACAATCAGTAATTGCATTTAAAAGTGACTTTATTGCCTTCAATCATGTGTTAGTACAGAGGCCAGCTATATTTTGTGACTACTTTGCTGTCTTCTTTAGGTTTAACTTCAGGAATTTTCTCGCGTACTAAGGTTGATTAGGCTGGTAGGTAAGCAGCCCAAAACTATACCCTGGGCATAGGGTTGCCAGCTCCAGGTTGTGAAATTCCTGGAGATTTCTGGGGGTAGTATCGGGGGTGGGGGTGGATTTTGGGGTTGGGAAAGAGCTCAGTGAAAATGTGATGCTGCAAAACCTGCCTTTCAAAGCTGGGGGAAACTGATTTCTGTCATCTGGAGCTCTCTTGTAATTCTTAGAGAACTCCGGGCCCCACTTGGAGGTTGATAACCCTACCTGGCACCCGCATATTGCTGGTTTGGCACCAGTGCTCGTAGGTTAGAAGAGAAGTAAGGAAGACTTTACTGGTAACAATTATATCTTGCCTAAATTTGTTCCCCTCTTCCTGCAGGTATTAATAGCTTGGGCAGGGCCAGAGGCTCAGGCAAGACCCGAAGGACTCTTGATCCTTGGTTCTTTGCCTGGGGCCTGTATAAGGAAGCAGCATCAACCAGGAGTGGCCCTGATTATGTTTGTTTCTTAAAGACATGCTGGGAAGTTGGGGAGAGGCATTTGCATTTTCAGTCTCCATGACTTCTATAGGAATTTTTCCAGTTATACCAGGGTTGTCACTGGGATAATGCTATGCTGGGGCAAGGAGCAGGTTGGAGAGCTTTAGGATATCAGCTAAGTCCCACTTCTCCCTCAAAAATCTCCTGGCGCTGCCCAATTCTGTGCCAGTGTTGAGTTTCCCTGGTGCAGCGCTGATGAGGGGCCAGCACAACTTTTCCCCTGGCATATCTTCAGATAAGATGGTATCTCTTGGACTCAGTGTCCTAAATTGCTCAGAAACAGGGCTTAGGACTACTCCCTTAACTCAGCAAATGAAATGTAACCATGTATTGTTTGGGGAACAACCATATCTCAGCAGCAGAGCACCTGCCTGGCATACAGAAGGTCCCAAGCTCAATTCCTGGCATCTCCAGTTAAAGGATCAGGTAGCAGAGAGGGTGTGATAGACCTCCCTGGAGAGGCCCTGCCACTCTGAGCAGAATAGTGAGCTTAGCATACGGGTGGTCTCACTTTTCACAGTTTCGTGTAAATTTGTGTAATAGTTTCTGCTTTTTAAAAAAGAAACAGAGTCAAGGTTTTTAAGTAGAAGTCACACAAGGATGTGAGGAATGCAAAGCCTCTGTTGAATATTTTTAAAAAATCAAACTGCTCAAGAACTGGCCCAAATTTATGGTCAAGGTGATGAGGCCATCACTCTACCTAACACATCCACAGGGGAACGACACATTAGGCAACAGTATACCTTGATACAAGGAAGGATTTTAATGCCTAGCAGTTCTTATTAAGAGTTTGTCATTCCCTCAAGGCACAATATGGGACTTGCATGAGGTTATTTTGGAAATTTAGACCATTAACGGGTGTCTGATCCTCTGTATTAAACCAACTGATCATCCAGTGCCAGCCCATCCGTCTTCTCCTACTTGTGAGAACCACCCACATTGGCTTGTTGGCCAGACTTTAATCATTAATCTGAATTCTTTCGCAGCGGTCTTTCTTGTATTAGCTCGTATAGTTATTGAAATTAAAAATGCATTAAGGTCTTAAGATTCAGTGTCTCCTCTCATCTTTACTGAATCTAGATACTTATCTCTTAAATTTTTGAATCTGTAATGCTTTATTCTTGTTCTGTTTTATAATATGCATCTCTCTGGCACAGTTCCCCCACAAAGCAAAGCATTAAAAGAAGAAAGATGACTGGTTTCAGTGGAAAAGTTACAATGTCATTCCTGATGCTTTCTGATACCAGTGGGGGCTCTCGCAGGCCCTTGCCAGTGCCCCCACAAATGACGGTTAGGCACAAGGGTGTCCTTTGCTGCTGAACCCTGGAAAAAGCAAGATTCTTGATCACACGGAGAATCATGCATGCATACACCTGTATGGGCGTAGGTTCTGTAAACGCATTGAAATGAATGTGGATAGGAAAGGGGAGGAGCTTGTTGCCACAAGACTATCTCCATCCACCCCCTCCACATTCATTCTCCAGCCTTAGAGAGCCAATGTGGTGTAGTAGTTAAAGGGCGATTCTGCATCTAGCATTTGCTCCACATTTTCTCAAAACCACATTCAAATACCTCGGGGCAACACCGTACTGACTGCAAAGTCACTCCTGAATGGCCATAAAACAGCCATAAATCTGTGCAGAAATTACTATAAAATCTGACAATAAAAGAACTCAAAAGTGGCATGGAGTGTGGAAGCTCCCATAAAACCTGATGATCAAAGGAAGTGAAAGCAGCATGCAATGCAGAGGGGAATTTCTGTTCCGACGTGGGTTTCGTAAAACAACGGAGGGAAAAGCCAGTGCAGAATCAGCCAAAGTGTCAGTGTAAAACAAGTGAGATCCAGGTTCAAGTTCATCATGAAACTTATTGGATAACCATGGGCCTGCCACCCTCTCTCAGCAGGGCTGTTGTGAATCTAAAATGAAGGGAGCAGAGGAGGACCATGTATGCCAGCCCGAGATCCTTGGGGAAAAGGCAGGATGAAAAGTTATTAATTAAATAAATGCTACTAGAGGTGAGCTGGACTGGGGTGGGGGGAATGCTCCAGACAATGAAGTGCAGTGCAGTGCATTAGTAGGGTTTTTGTTCCCCTCATTCACACAGTCCATTCCCCCACCTTGCTTTACATATGAAAGGTAGGATCCAGTTTGGGTTTATATTATATAGGGTTGCCAGGCCCCCCCTGGCTACCAGTAGGAGATGGGGTGGTACGGTTGCCGGATCCACGTTGGGAAACTCCTGGCGATTTGGGGATGGAGCCTGGGGAGGACAGAAACCACAAAAGGGTACAATGCCATAGAGTCTGACCTCCAAAGCATCCATTTTCTCCAGGGGAACGGATTTCTGTAGCCTGGAGATGAACTGTAATTCCAGGGGATCCCCAAGTCCCACCTGGAGGCTGACATCCCTACGAGAAGCTGGATTTTATTCCACTTGCTTCTCAAAAGCTAATTTTTCTCTTCTGTCTGAATGCCTAATTAAATACTCTACTGCCACAGTAACATAAAGTTCCTGCCTGCTTCTATCTCGGCCAGTATCAGTTTGGCTTCCTTCCTCTCAATTTGTTCATCTCAGGATATGGTTATTACCCGGAGCGAACGGCCAGCCCCCACACGCTATAATATTTACTGGTGTCGCAGAAGGCTCTGTGCCATAGCTTAAGATCAGCAAACACTGGATAAAATTCAAGTGGTTTCGGGGATTGTTGAGCTGTTAGAGCTGGCAACAACAAAGTCGCACTGTTTGATTTATTTTTGTTCCTCATTTGACCCAAGAGGCTAACCGCTTTTCTGAGATCGATGGGCTGGATTGGGCTGCTTGAGGACCTCCGATATCTGACGAACTGGGGCAAGCAAAACTGATCTAGAACGGAAAAAAAAGATACATTTTATACACAGTAGAGTAATTGCAGTATGCCTCAGAGCCGTCATCCCTGGGCACAATCTGAACAATGGTGCAAAATAAGATAATCCAACCTCAAGTGCTATATTAACAATTACTATTATTATTTTGCTGTCAAGTGACCCTGTGCAGTTTTCAAGGCAAGAGACCTTTAGAGGTAGTTTGCCATTGCCTTCTTCTGCATAGCGACCCGTGGAATTCCTTGGAGGTCTCCCTTCCAAATACTGACCAGGGCTGACCCTACTTAGCTTCTGAGAACTGACAAGATCAGGCTAGCCTAGGCTATCTGGGTCAGGGCATCAACAGTTACTGCAATTTAAAAATAAATTGTATAATGTTTATATATGGTGGTTGTGCATATTTGCTTAGCTCCAGTTCATCACTTCTGTGGATCTGGGAGCATTTCCACCCATGGAATACAACTTTCTCGCTTTCCCTCTCCTGATTTAGCCCAAAATGCTGTAGGGGACCCCCAAGAGCAGTGTTTTGGGGGGTATTTGGAGAAGGGAAGTAAGAAAGTCATATTGTTTGAGCAGAAAATATTCCATCTGTGGCTCTGTGTGTGTATGCTATCCATTTAATATATACATAATGTGTACTGCTAGTTTATTGATGCACCAGCAACACTAAAAAATGCATACATTTTATGGGGGAAATTCAGTATGAATCAACAGAAAATGGCATCAAATTAAAGAATCATGGAGTTGACTCACACAAGGAGAAGCAAAATGAAAATGAAGATTTCTCCCCCCCAGATCAAAAGAGCAGAAGTAGGAAGTCTGAAATCATCCCTATAGAGAGGATGTGGCCAGAGCTGCTACAAACCAAAAGGAGAGAGGTTCTTGGCTCTTGAATCGTGGCTTAGACCAGCTGGCGGAGAATAGTTCCAAAGTTTATCAGTATTTTCCAGGTGTCATTGTTGAACTGGATCCCAAGAGCATTTGCAAATCCCCCCCCCCTTGCTACTAAAAACCATCTGAAGGGCACCATCATCAGTCACAACAGTATGTGGTTGAGTAAAAACTGTTATTGTTTTTTTTATAATGAAATGATTTACCCTTTCCATTTATTAAAAATGTCCTCTGGGGCATATTTGTAAAGAAGCTCTAATGTTTAATTTCTTACAGGGCCACAATAAAAAAGAGTATAAGAGGGAAAGGGGGAAACTGGAAGGCCAAAGGGAATGTGAGAAGAGAGAAAACTATGAGTAGCAAGTGTGAGGGGGTCAAGGGCTCACCTCCTGAGATTTCTTGCTACTGACCCCAGTGGCTTCAGAATTAGAAGGGTGGGGTTTGTGGTCCCCCGCCTTCCACCTGCCATGCTCACAACCTGTGGAGAGTAGTTAAGTTCCTTCCTTTTTGCCACCCTCCCCGTTCCATTCAAAGGAAATGCCATGTGTACCTCCTGGCCAATTGCTAATGTTTGTCTGTTCCCAGGAAATCAAGAAGGCTGCATTATGGATCATCAGGCTTCTTGACCCACTTCCAGGGCAATCCTAAGAACACTTTCCTGGGAGTAAGCCCAATTGAATAGACCCAAGAAGGCTTCTGAGTTGATTTGCTTAGCATTGCTCCCCTGGACACTCTTCAGGTTGGGAAATTCCTAGAAATTTGGGGGTGGAGCTTGAAGAGGGTGGAGTTTGGGGAGGAGAGGAGCTCAGCAGGGAGACCCTCCAAAGCCGCCATTTTCTCCAGGGGATCTAATCTCTGTAGTCTGGAGATCAGCTGTAACTCCAGGAGAACTCCATGCCACACCTGGAGGTTGGGAGCCCACACTGCAGCTTCTTTCCAAACCAGCATTGCCTCTCTCAAGAAACTGAACAACACTTGCATTGGAACAGGGTGAAAAAAATACCGTTTGCTTACAGTTACCATTTACCTACCACTGGCAGGAAAGCCCCCTCCAGCTCTCCCTCATACCCCACCAATATTCAGTGGAGTGGCACGAAAAACAGGGGTGTGAAATGACTACGTAACTGGAAGTGACATCACGACATCAGGATGCTCTAGGATTCACTTAAACCATGGTGGGTTTTTTCTTCCATAGAGATTTGTGTGAATCCTAGAGTGTTCCGCAACACATTGTCATCACATCTGCTTATGTAGCTGGAAGTGATATTGTTGCTTCAGAAAATCATCATCCAGCTAAGTCCCACTCCTGCCAGTGGTCTGAGGGCTGGCAACTCTACCCTTGATCTATTCCATTATTGCTTATCTACACATTTGGTCCCTCTGACTTTCTGCTCCTCCTTTCTTTAGAATTTGTTTTCATTCTGCATTTCACCTCAAAGTATATGTTTGAAAGCAAGTAGTACTTCACCAACAATTTGGCATGTCATATGTGTTTGGCTCAAGGAAGGGGTTGCCAACCTCCAGGTGGTGGCTGGAGCGACATACATCAGTTTACCTGGAGAAAACGGCCACTTTGGAAGGTGGACTCTGTGGCATTATAACCCCATTGAAGCTCTCTCTCCACCCCAAACCCCGCTGTCCTCAGATTTCACCCCCAAAATCCCCAGATATTTCCCACGCGGGAGCTGGCCACCCTACTCAAGGAACATGGCAGATATAAAATGGCTGCAGTCCTAAGAACACTCTCCTGGGAGTTAGCACAGCTGAATAAAATGGAAATTTCTTCTGAGGAGACCTGCTGAGGATTACTCACATTGTTCTCTCAATTGAGTTGCATGTGTGTGTATTTGGGGATGGGATAGTAAAGGTAAAGGTTCCCTTCCTCGAAAGCCAGTCGAATCCAACGCTAGGGTTGCGGTGCTCATCTCCGTTTCAAAGCGGAAGAGCCAGCGTCGTCGAAAGCAAGAAATTGCAAGTAGATAAATAGGTACCACTTTGGTGGGAAGGTAACAGCATTCCGTGCGCCTTGGGGATGGGATGGGAGGCTACAAAACACTGGCCTTTAGGATCTGCTGTTGCTCTGCAGCCCGCAGACAACTAAAGGCCTCTGTGTGTGTTCTGGCATCTCATCGAGAGATCCATTAAGTAACAAAATAGGCAACTAATTGCATATTAAATGATGATTTTAAAGCATTGGATTGACGGGAGCAAAAAAAACCCTGCACAATTGGGACTGTGCTGGTGAGTGGGCAGACCAAACTCAGTGCGGAATTGCGAGGGTGGAGAACTTCATACGAGTGCCTCTACACTGGTCTCTGCCCAACCACTCTGTCCAGCAAAGCTTGAACCCCTTCTTCTAGCCCGAGGAGCTTTCCTCCAGTCTAAGTGGCTCTTCCTCCAGCTGAAGAGCCTCCTAAGTCACAGGATGGCCTCCTTAGACCAGAGAAAGGCTTCAGACTTTTCAGAGTGGGATGGGTTCAATACAGGCTTTTGGAAGGTTCCACAAGCCACAACAAGCCTGAGAGGTAGGTTAGGTTGAGGGAGAAGGACTGGCCCAAGCTCACCCAGTGAATCCCATAGCAAGTGGGAATTTTGAACCCAGAATCTGAACCATTACACCTGACCTCACTGGAAGGAACTATGCTGTATGGACAGCCCCACCAGTAAGTGTGATGCCAGGAAGGGACCCTTTGAGAGTTCTGCTACCTTTGAGAGTCTTGGACCCAGGGCAGCATATGCTGGAATTTCTAAAAGGAGGGTGGCAGGGGGCATCTCAAGAAGTTGGTAACTATCCTCTTTCTGCTGCCTGAACTTAGCACCCGTGACATTCCTTCTCTCCTAATAGATCACTGAAATGGAGATGAAGTAGCAATTACCACTTGCTCTTTAGCACTAGGGACTTGAATTTACATCCGGTCGGGGCTACAGATGCTACCATCTTGCCACTGGTATTGCAGTTTAAAAAAATAAAGAAGATAACAGGACTGTCTAATACAACTACTGTGGCTTTCATTGGACAGCTGCTATTTTATTTATTTAGGGGGGAAATGTCCCACTTTTTTCGCATTGCTTCAAAACGATTTACATTAAATAATGCATAAGGATGCAAATATAGCTTTTCTACTGTAAAATGAAACTTTGAAGCCTGTTGATAGATTTGAGTAGGAACTGCCTGTCTACCGTGCTATTTTTGGAACGTGCCCAGAATCTTGTATCTGCTTCTGAAAGATTTCCACCTCAAAATGGAACTTGTTGCTCTAGATCAAGTTCTGCTAGCAAATGTCCCCTGTTCCATTTCTTGTTATATCTATTTATGTTCTTGTCAGTGGTTTTGATTCTCGGCTGTCTGCTGTTAAGGTCAAGATGATGGCGGTGGCTGTTTAAAAGTATGGTACATCAGCAAGTTTTCTACTGCTTTGTGATTCAAACATAAACAGAGGAAAAAATGGGGCATGTAGTTCCTCACAGCCAGTGTGGTGTAGTGGTTAAAGTGTCATAAGAACTTAAGAGAAGCCAATGTTGGATCAGGCCAATGGCCCATCCAGTCCAACACTCTGTCACACACTGGCCAAAAATACCAGGTACCATCAGGAGGTCCAGCAGTGGAGCCAGGACACTAGAAGCCCTCCCACTGTTGCCTCCCCCCAAGCAACAAGAATATAGAGCATCACTTGTCCCGGCCTGAGAGTTTTTATCTATACCTTGTGGCTAATAGCCACTGATGGACCTCTGCTCCATATGTTTATCCAATTCCCTCTTGAAGCTGTCCATGCTTGTAGCAGCCACCATCTCCTGTGGCAGTGAATTCCATGTCTTAATCACTCTGTGAGACTAGGATCTGGGAAATTCAGGTTCAAATCCCCATATGTGCTTGCTGGGTGATTTTGGGCCAAACACACACTCTCAGCCTAACCTGCCTCACAACGTTGTCATATCATGACGTGAGGATAAAACAGAGGAGAAAATAATGATGTAAACCTCTTTGGGAGAAAGGTGGGATATCAAATAAATAAATCATTAAGAGAAATTCTCTTAATTCCTCCTTACCCAAGTTTCTCCCTCAAATGCAAAAACCTGTTTCTTTTCCTCTTTTTAGGAATTTGGCTATTAATTTCTAACCAATTCCATTTTGATCAAAGAGAAAGTCGAAGAGAGGAGGGGGCAAGAAGAGTGCTTCTGCAGAATTTCAGAAATTCACTTTGTAGATGTTCAGAGGCAGGCAATGTCTTCCTGCTGCTTCCCATGCTCCTGCTAGAGCAGCAGCCTGTGGTGTGTCACATAAAAAAACTAAAGGGCTGAAATTACAAAAAGGGTGCATTGATTTCTTTAAGGAGAAAAATAAAAGAGAAATCCTTCTTTTAAAACGGGGAAAAGAGAGAGAATAAGAGGAGTCAAATGGCTGGAGATCCTGGAAGTTTTTTGCCGTCTTCTGGGCATGGAGTGGGGGGGTTCACTGGTGGTGTGCAGGGGGAGGTATTTGTGAATTTCCTGCATTGTGCAGGGGGTTGGACTAGATGACCCTGGAGGTTCCTTCCAGCTCTATGATTCTAAATGGTTATATCTAAAAAGTAAATTTCAGAAAAAGAAATTCCTCTCCTGTAATGCTGCTCCTTCCTCAGCCCGGGTTCCGCGCCAACTGATTTGGCTTAGCTACCACTAATTAAAGACAGCTTTGAGATTCAGAGCAGGGTTTGGCTACAGAGTGTAGGGATGTACATAGAGATGGAGATACTAGAGTAAGACATGGACTTTGGCTTCCAGTTAGATCTGGGAAATCCTTCAGTCTCTATTTGATTTGCCTGTTGGATGTGACTTGGCCTCCTGCTGGCAGTGCCCCCTCCCATGGTGGAGCAATATATGGTGGGACCAGCTGGTTATGCATGCTGTAAACTTGGTAATGCAAGGGCAATATCATGCATTATTGATAGGAAATTCAAAGTTTGTGTTGGGTGCCTAAGCTGTGCAGTTTTTATATGCAGTTTATCTATGGTTATACCTTCAGTGCTTGCCATTTATATGATAATATACATCTTACAGCCAAAAAAAATGGTGCAAGACAAAAACTTTTAAAAGTTCGTAAATTCCATTTCCACAAAGGGGACTGAAAATGGGGATGGGTGAATGAAAACAACAAGGATGAGAAACTTGAAATTATCCCTAGATCGGGGCACGTCTCCAACCCATCTAGACTTTCTTTCTGCTGATGCTCGGTGCATCTTCTTAGGGCATTTTTCACACATGTGTTAGGACATGAGGCTTAGAGTGGGTTTCACTTCAGTCAGACTCATAACTGCAGATGTCAGGCTGACAAGAGCTGCAATGCTCATTAGCATTACAAATGTCTTTCTTCTGCAGTCTCTTACACATGAACAATGATCAGACAATAATGGAAAAGGCAGGAGAGACAACTTCATTTCACATTGCAAAATCCCCTCTGTGTACT
The DNA here is from genome assembly GCA_029375565.1 of Gekko gecko. Classification (NCBI taxonomy): domain Eukaryota; kingdom Metazoa; phylum Chordata; class Lepidosauria; order Squamata; family Gekkonidae; genus Gekko; species Gekko gecko. The sequence goes on along the minus strand of JAPDNY010000008.1, from coordinate 132,660,247 downwards.
TCCAGGACCCCCATTAGGAGCTTCCTCTGCTGCTTCTTTGAGGGCTGCCACAGATTCAGAGCCCCCATTTTGCCAGTAGGTTGCAAATGTGGGCCATGCTGGAACCACAGCTTACACACTAGTTGGACAGAACCTTTCATTTCATCCTGGCTTGAATCAGGCTGCACAACTTCAACCCACCCAGCCGTACAACCTATAAAACTCCGTACAGTCGCAGACAAGGTGCCTGAAGATTTTCATGTATTTGTTGGTTGAGACATGTGTTGGAGGCTCTGATCAGTGTACCCCACAGGCAGCACCAAAGACAGGGCCTTTTTTGTTGCAGCACCAATACTTCAGAACTCCCTTCCCTTGGAGGTTCATCTGGTGTCAGATTTACAAGCTTTCCTGTTCCCTACAGCCTTTTATGATTGCTCTTGAGCAATTTTAGTAGGGGGTTTAATATCTGTGTACTAAATATTTTTATATCGATGCTGCTTTGTTGATCATTTTTTTTTTAAAAAAGGCTTGCTGTGTTTTACCTGCAGTGTTGATGATTTTGGTTTGGATCCAGTCAAGTGTGAATGGAAAGAAAAATGTACTTAGTGCTGTTCTGATAGCACAAGCAATTGCATAAGGTGTAGAGCAACCGGCAGGGCTTCACTGTAGCACTGATCCAGTCAAAAAATACCTTGCACATACAGAATCTATTTTGATCCAATAGTTTTACAGGATTTATGCCCTCAGGGGGAGGGGGAGTCATCTTAAATTTGCATACAAGTTATATTCAGGTGGGTAGCTGTGTTGGTCTGAAGTAATAGAACAAAGTTCTTCCAAGTGTGCATGCACGCAAAAGCTTATATCCAGAATTATACTTTGTTGGTCTTAAAGGTGCCACTGGACTCAAACTTCATACAAGTTGCAGTTATTTCCAATAATAAGAAAACTTCTCTGTATAAACATTTTTAGAGGAGTGTGTCTTACATTTAGGGTCATCATCCTTTTGAGTAAATATGGTATGTACAAGCAGCCCACAGGGTTTGTTTTTAGTGCTTCCACTTGAGTAAGGGTTGTTGCACATGTGGAAATGCCCCATGAGATCCAACCCCTTTATCTGCTTTGGAGGTTTTTATGTGTTATCTATGATAGACTGTGGATTTTGTTCAATTTTTATTGTCTTAATGGACACAAATGTAAACTGCTTGTAGATATATTTGCTTGGATCCAGCAATGTGCAAGTGGAAACATAAACAGATTTAGCACAGGCCTGCTTGTGGAAGATGTACAACACCCGGCGCTATCTCCCCTAGATATTATAGGTCCTTTCTGCATTTGCCTGCCACTCCAGATTTTCTCAGTCGAGGCAATTTAAGTCCATGGCAAAACAGCATTCAAATAACCTGGGGCAACAGCAGGCTTAAACTGGGCTGACCATTGAAGGGAGGTAATGTAATGCAGAATGGGGGGGAACCCCAGAATAAAACGAAGGTTGAACTTCATTTTAGTGGGTGGGGGGGAACTGGATTAAAAAGAAGGTCGAGTTCGATTTTAGTGCAGAATTGCTCGGAGGACACCACAGTGTGTATGGATTAAAAGGAGAGTGCAGAAAGGGCCATAGTGCCCAGAAATTGCTTGCACAAGATCTTGTGTAAGCAGAAGTGCAAATAGACATACTATTGTATGACTTAGCACAAGTGGCTTTTGAGAGATTTTTCTTGTGTTTCCGCTTGTGCCAGAGCTCTAGTACAAGTGGAAATCTCACACTGGATCCAACCCAATCTATGGAAAATGGGGCAATAGTTATTTTTAATGAGTACAGGAAAGCCACAAACAGCCCACCAAGGGCTCAGTTGTTCTCAGCTCTGTTCTGCCTGGGACTGCAAAATCTGAAGGGTTGACAGGTAGCTGCTTGGCCGCCATACACAGCTGGTGGTCTGCAGTTGGTGTTTGTCAGCCATAAGTTATGCAGCCTTGCTGTCGCTACAGTCACAAGCCGATCTCTTTCTCTACCTCCAGCCACCAGGGTCCAGGAACTCTTCATGACCTGCATCATTAGGGAGTTCATGGCTGTCATAGGTAGTAAATACAAGCAATTCTGCTCAGCTAACAGGGCAGGGGGAAGCGTAATCTGCAGGTGCACCCGTGCTCTTCTCTAGCTGTGATAAAAGACGTGGAGTTTTGCCATCAGCCCTTTCAGAAACAGAGAGGGCAGACAGTCGGCCCAAAGGCAAGGATCGCCACCACTATCATCTTTTTAGAAGTGAAATTAACTGCTCCCTAGATTGCCAGCTGTTTGGAATAACAGTAGGGTCAGGCTTTCTCTCTCTCTCTCTCTCTCTCTCTCTTTCTCTCTTTTGCTTCTGACTTTCATCAGGAAGCAGAAATACTATGGTGCAACCTTTGCTTTGGGGCAGGACACACCGTTTATTACACTGGCTTTGCAGTATTGATCATTGTCTAGGATAGCACAGCATTATTTTCTTTTATCTTTTTCTAAAAAAAAAAAAATCTTGTCGTAGGCTTGCAGTTCAGGGAATTCCAGCAAAAGCAATGCAGGGAAATTAAAATCTTTATGGGATCTTGTCCTCAGAGGGCCAAGTTAGCCATGTAAAATAGGGATCTTTTTCAACTGCTTTGTCCCTAGTGTTTCAACCTGAAATCACTCTTTCAATTCCGCCCCCCCCCATTCATTTGAATTAAAAATGTGAATCTTTATTTCCATGGCAGTTTCTGTGTTTGTGTGCCAGTTTTTCCTCTGACTTTAGGCAGTGATGAAGAATAACCCATTTGTAAGCCGTATTGTTATCCCCCCATTCCCAAACAATGGTGCTCACCATTGTATAAGTGGCTGGCTAAGGTTTGATCCTTGGAAGCATTTAACGATGACACAATTTCCAGGCTTCCTTCCTCCTTGTCCCGAAATGCACAAAAGACAGGGATTGAGACCCATGACACTTGTTAATGGTTGAGTGAAGATCCCAGCTAGGTTTGCTAGCCATCTGCCAGCCCTCCCCAGAGCTTTTGGGGGCAGTGTATGGTGACATCATGACATTGTGATGACACTCTAGGAATTTTTCAAACATCTGTGGTAGAAACCGTAGAGAGCTGGGAAATTCTTAGAGTGTCACCACAACACTGTGACATCATTTGGGGGTATGAAACCAGCAGCGGCATTGTGGCATTGTAGCAACACTGCCTTTCCCCTCAATTTGCTCCCACTGCTTCACCAAGGAGCAGCAGAAGTGCAAAGCCCTGGGGAAGCTGGCCATCGCAGGAGACCTGGCTGCCTCGTTCCAGGAAAGATCTGTTTCTTAGAGCCTGAGAACCAGCCCTAAAAGAGAATCCATGTAGCAGCTCAAGAGACTTTCTAGAAAAGAAGGTCATGTGGCATCACCGAAACCGGAGAGGGAGGTCCACACAGCCTGAGACTGGTTGAAGCCTGTTGTATTTACAGAGAATACATATTTGTCTTCACAGCCATGCTGTCTTCAGTCCTGATCTCTGAGCTAAAAGGAAATTTTAGGCTGCAATCGCACACACTAAACAATCCACTTTCAATGCACTTCCAATGCACTTTCCAACTGGATTTTACTGTGTGAACTGGCAAAATCCAGTTGGAAAGTGGATTGAAAGTGGATTATTTGTGTGTGCAATCGTAGCCTTAGTTTATATCTTCAGTGCCTCGGGTGTCAACCACTACCTACTCTCTTAGCTCTGGTAACATTCTACAACTGTAGCGACCTGGATTTTTTTTTTAAAAAAAAAATGAAGAGTGTTTTGTATTTCTGTGTTTATGCTCAAGATGGACTTAAGTGATAGAATCTCCACACGGATGCTGCAGAAGAGCTCTTTGGTGGTGCTCCATGCAGTGAATGTAGAATTTAAAAGGTTCTTACTCTCTGCATCTCTGCAGTCATGCACAATATCTCCACATCAACAGCAGCCACATAGCTGGCAGTCAAGTGACGCATGCAGTTCTGACCTCATATACAATAATGGTCCCCCCTCACCCAGGTTCTCTGCTCTGAGCCAAGAATACCTGCAGATTGCACTGGAACTCCCAAATGACCTCTCTAAACAGGAGGAAGAGCCTCTGAACCACAAGTATCTCTGTGGACTTCTCAGAATCTGTTTTGGGCCACCTTCCATTGAGGATGCTGAAAACTTCATGGCAAACATGTCTGGCAAGCAAACATACAGTCTTTGACAGCCATGATCCTGCATAAGCCAAGCCTTGTATTGACTCAACTCATTTTCACTGTTCAGCTCTCGACTCAGATACCGTGCCCAGCAGCTTTACAGCTGTGTAGTAGCTGTGGTAGTGGAGTTTCATTTCCTTCTCCCTTATGTCCACATGCACTATAATATAATCATAATCAAATGCCATCAAGTTGCAACCATCTTATGGTGACCCCTCATGGGGTTTTCAAGGCAAGAGATGTTCAGAGGTGGATTGCCATTGCCTGCTTCTGCCTAGCAACCCTGGATTTCCTTGGTGGTCTCCCATCCAAGTACTAACCATAGCCAGCCTTGCTTAGCTCCCAAGCTCTGGTAAGCTTGAGCTAGTCTAGGCTACTTGGGCAGCTACATGCATTATAGATGAAGTCAGTTTCCCCCTGGGGTCATGGATGGTTGGAGCAGATAATTAAATGATGCCTGGAGAGAGGGTTGAAAATTATGACGCCTATGGGATTGTGCAAAAATGGAAACTGATGTAGATTAAAAAGAGATTGCATATATATATATGTGCAATCTCTTTTTAATATATATCCACTTTTGTCCATTCTTTTTAAACAATTGACAGCAAGAGGTAGGAGATTAATGTGTACTGGGTATGTGTGGAAAGTATACTGGCTTGAACTACTCATGAGCAGCCCAAAGTGTCCACTGAACAACTGGCTTCCAGAACACTGAAGCGTCCCTAGCTTCTCTTTGAGAATTTCTTTTCTCCAAGAAGTCCCCAGCAAAAAGAAAACAGAGCATGGAATAATTTAATGGCTCATGAATGCCACGTTCCAAAATGGAGTTTCTCTTGCAAATTCCCTTTAACTGTGATTGAAAGGGGTGGCTCTGGCCATCAAAACCTTTAAAGGCTCAGTTAAAACTGTGCTGTGCCAACTTTTGTCTTCCTTGGGAGCTGTCCCTGGTCCTGCAAAGGTGTAAGTGATTTTAGTTCACTAGAATCTATGCTCTGTGCCTGTTGCCTGGATCTGGTAGCCTGCTGGCACGTCTTGAGTGATTCCAGCTGAAGGTGGCTGCAGGTCTGCTTAAACTGCCTCTCAACCTGGGGGGTGGAAAGTGCTGTTGTCACAGCCAACTTATGGGAATCCCATAGGGCTTTCAAGGCCAGGGACAAAGAGAGGTGGTTTGCCATTGCCTGCTTCTGCACAGGAATCCTGGACTTTCTTGGTGGTCTCCCATCCAAGTACTAAGCGGGGCTGACCTTGCTTAGCTTCTGAGATCTGACAAGATCAGGCTAGCCTGGGCCATCTAGGTCAGGATGTGACCTGGATGGCCCTTATATGAAAGAAAATATTTCTGTTGCAGAACATTGTGTTTGCCCTGCAGTGTACCTTCTGTTATGCTGCACATGTTTAAGGCATAGCACTATGTTCCTGTAAACAAAAGCCTTCCTTCATAGATGTGTTACCTTAGCAGCAGGTGCTATAATTAGATCTGCACTTCTATATTCTATTTAAGTTAAGCACGGTACCTGTCCTTTGAAGCTGTCCTGCGTTCCTTGAGGATGGATTCTCAGCTAGGGTGTGGATGCCCAAGTTCATAAAAAAACACGTCTCTCAGCACATCAAAAGAGAGAATGTGCAATTTAATGTATTAAAAATACATGGGAGGGCCTAAAAGGAAAGGGTAGGTGCAAAGTAATTTAATTGCAAAGGGTCCAGCCTTTTTGCTTCCAAGTGGGGCATGTGCTGATCTTCACACTTGTGCATCTTTCAGAACTGACAAAAGGGTCATGTATTTTGTGCTTCGGTCCACTAAGAAATATGATGTTAGAGTTGAACTCAAGTCTCCCCCTTCCTTGTGATCCTGCTCCATTTCTAAATAATCTTACAGACATCACTTATATTTATTCAGATATGATTGACTATGTGTTTGGTGTATTAGATAAGTAGAATTAGTATTTTACGTTATCTCAATTTGGGCAGTTTAGATGGAACAACAGATAATATGGAGCATAAATCAAAAAGAAATTTCCTGCCAGACCCCTGGGAGTGGTTCCAGAACACTAGGGATCCCAACTGAATATTCTTCAGTTTCAATTTTTGGCAGTTAATTTCTGCAGTAGACAATTCTTACATGGGGAAAAATACTTTGATGTTATGAATATTCACATTGTTTCAAACTGATTTAATGACATTATTCCCTGGGCTGGTCTTCCTTCCTTCATTCCTTTTTCTAGAATTAGTCACAAGGGTGATCTCACCCAATCAGGAATTGTATAGTGAAGAGATAAAATTATGAACATTTGGCTGATTAATGATGTCAGTAAATTTTCTTTAAAAATCATAATCACCTTGAATGACCAAAGGCAATTGACAGAGTGCAGTTTATAAACAACAAGTGGAGACCCGCAAGAAACTTGCGGGATGGTCATCCCATTCCTCACACCTTTGCTTCCTCCCCTCTACCCTTACCTATCTCACACTCTTTCTCCCTTCTGGGGGTGGAGCCATAGACTCAACCCTCCAAAGCAGCCATTTTATCCAGGGGGACTGATCTCTGTCACCCGGACAACAGTTGTAATTCTGGGTGATCTCCAGCCCTCACCCAGAGGCTGGCAATGGTAGTCCTCATGGAGGAAATGGCTGGTTTGGAGGGTGGAGTCTATGGCATTATACTGGTCTGAAGTTCCTCCCCTCCTCAAACCCCACCATCCCCAGGATCCACCCCTTAAATGTCCAGGAGTTTCCCAATCCAGAGTTGGCAACCCTATTTCCTTCCCACCCAAAAGCCAACTTAACCCTTATCTGCCTTTATCTGTCTTCAGCTTTTTGTCTCCACCCCCCTCCCCCACAGCTTCTACCAAGGAAAATTATAGTCTTTCTCCACAGTGGGGACCAAAGCAGCTTACATTATTCTCACCTCCTTTTTTTATCTGCACAACAACCCTGTGAGGTTGGTTAGGCTGAAAGTATGTGACTGGTCCAAAATCACCCAGTCAGCTTCCACCGCAATATGGGGATCTGAACCTGGGTCTTGCAGACCCTACTCTGAGGCTCTAACTGCTGCATCACTGCTGGCTTTCAAGCAGCCAGGCCAAGCTGAGTCATGCAAATTAGGTGGTATCAAGTCACCCAGAGTGTGCTGCCTAGGGATGCCAGCCTCCAGGTGGGATCTGGGGATCCCCTGGAATTACTGCTCAGCTCCAGACTACTGAGATAACTTCCCCTCGAGAAAATGGATGCTTTGGAGGGTGGACTCTAGGGCATTGTACCCCACTGAGGTCCCTGTCCTCCCCAGGCTCCATCCCCAAATCTCCAGGAGTTTCCAGACCTGGAGCTGGCAACCCCACTACCCCATCCCCTGCCAGTGCCTGGCAACCCTATACTGCTGCCAGGCCTAGGGTTGGCAACCTCCAAGTGGGGCCTGGAGAGTGAACTCCAGAGATCTGTGAACAACAGAGATCTGTCTCCCTGGAGAAAATGGCTGCTTTGGAGGGTGGATTCTGTGGCATGATACCCAGCTGAGGCCTCTCCCTTCCCCAAATCCTGCCCTCCTTGCACTCCACCCCAAAACCTCTAGGAATCCCCCAGCCTGGCCCCAAGGCTCCCTCCCTCTCTCCCCCTCCCTCCCTCTAAGGCCGAAAGAGGCCTGGAAAGTAAGGGCCCTTCCCCCCACCCTTTGACTGACAGGGCCAGGCAGAAGCCTCTCCTCCCCTCCCCCCCGAACGTTCTAATCTCTCACCGTTGCTGCCTGGAGTCAGGTCCCTGCAGAGGCCATTTCAAAAGGCTTTTGGGGGAATTCAACTGTCCCTGAAGGGATTTCCTCACTGTTTGGATTTTTCTACAAACCCAGGAAGTCTACTGACTATGTAGGAAAAGCTGTTGGGGGAGAATGAGGTCCCTGTTGGAAGGAATAGGTATCCGCACAGAAAAAAAAAAGTCTGGAATTAGAATAAGGATAAAGGCAGCAGTTCTCTGTAGACAGAACAATATAACTTACTCTGTCTTGCTTCTGAATGGATGTGCACAGGATCAGATGGCACGTGAATACTCTCAAAAAGAGCACCAAGAAAATGGGAGCCATTCAGTGTTGCCCAAATATTTCCCAAAAAAATGGTGAGTCATTTTGGTTCATCCCTAGTTGTAACAATCAGCTCAGGAACCAGAAAAAGAGAAGGAAAAATTAACTTCAGACAAAGCAGGTGTTTTTAGAATGGACTCACATCTCTGTGGCTTGATTTCACTGACCTTTGCACAACCTTGGCATAGATATTTGATGACATTTGATTCAGAGAATAAACTAGATGATAGATAGATAGATAGATAGATAGATAGATAGATAGATAGATAGATAGATAGATAGATAGATAGATAGATAGATAGATAGATAGATAGATAGATAGACAGACAGACAGACAGACAGACAGACAGACAGACAGATAGGCAGATAGGGGGAGAGGGAGAGGGAGAGGGAGAGGGAGAGGGAGAGGGAGAGTCTGCTATAAAATTGGTTAGGCTTTCTGATGCATGCAATCTACCCGTCCCTCTTTGACATGGTTCTGATTTAATTACAACTCTGTTCAAATGTCAATGAAAATGTGTACTTAATTATACCTGTCACATAATTCTGCCTCCTTTGTCAGAGAGGTGTAGAAGCATTTCTTCCCTTTTAGCCTTCAATAAGGTAGTATGATTTATTGAATCCCATGATACTTTGCCCAATGGTTATGTCACAGAGGCCAGCTTTTAATTTATTTGGACTGAAGTCAGAATGGATTTTGTAATATTCTAGCACGCTCAGTGAACTCATGACCAATGCATTGCAAGACCATGCACAGTTGTCAAGTGATGATAAAATGGAGGTTTTTGAAATGAAATCTTCTTTTGGTGGTAGCAGAATTCCATCACAAGAAGGTCAGTGCATGATCTGAACTTCCTTATTCCTGAAAACCAACAGGATCCAGCAGTATGCTAGTGGGAAGAGAAACCAACTTAGCACCGTTCTGCTCATGCTTTCATCTCTGTTTTATGTGGCCAAAAGTTGGTAGCACAAGATCTTGCACATACGGAAATACAAGAGGAGATACAATATGTTGAATTCTGTGCAAGCACCTGCTGTGGTCTTTTCCCTGCATTTCTGCTCACACAAGTAGAAATTTTGCACTTGAGCCAACCCCTTATCCATACACTTTTTGGATATTCTCGACATATTTTCCTGGAACATTGGCATGGCTTCATAAACAGTAGGGAACAATCAAAGTGACCCCCGTCCCATTCATTGAGATTTTTGTCAGTATTCTTTGCTTCTTGCTGTAGCTTTCGTAGATTTGTGGACATAGATATTTCCTGACACACTGATTCCAAAGCATCTGCATGCATCTGATGAATTGTGCTGTAGTCCACAAAACTTTTTACTAGAATAAAAACTTGTTAAGCCATTGAGCTTTCTTATTTTGCTGCAACAGACTCACACAGTTAAGCAGAGTTCCAAAACGAGCACATTTTACATGAAAAATTGGTATGAGCAAACAGGGAGAAAAATGAAGAATCATGGGTCTGATTCACACAAGAGAGAAGCAGATTCAAAACAGGGATTTTCAGGTCGAGAGTTGAAACAGCAGGGATGAAAAATTCGATAGCGATGAACAACCACTTTAACTTCACTAAGGCTTTCTCGTTGCAAAGAAAATCAACATTAAGGTACCGAAAAAACCAAGTACCCTCCTGATACATAAGCCCGGATTTCTGAAATGTGTACATTAGCCTCTTGGGAACAGAGTTTTCAGCAAGCAAGGGAAATTAGAATTTCAACCAACTTGGTCAGCATTTTTAGTATGCTTTGTATCATAATGTATGAGGCTTCTTTCCACTGGTAGCCTCTTCTGCTTATGAATTATGTTGATAGGTAATCAGATAGCAAGTAGAGAAACCAGTGTAAGTGCTTAAATTATTTATTGTGGGGTTGGTATATATCTAGACATTGTGTATGTATGCACTTGTGAGTGATAACACATGCGTATAGTTAACTATATCATAAAAATGGTTAATAACACAAACATCGGCATCCTCATTCATCTCAGGGTTGTTGTTTTTTTACCTGCTATCCACATGTAGCAGAATGAACAGGAAGTCAGGCCATACAACCAGAATGGGCTGTAGCACATCCAAGTGGAGGTGGGCAGGCTGGGGATTCACGTGTTTTAATTAATTAATTAATTAATTAATTCATTCATTATGAGACTTATACCCCGCCCTCCCCGCAAATTGTTTAAAATCCCTGCAAGTCACAAACTAGCATGACAGAAAATGGGCTGGGCTACAATCGTTCTCTTCAATCTGCTTTGTTTTAGTTGGTGGAAGGATTAAAAAATGGTGTCTCCCATCCTGCATTCTTTTCAGTTGTCTGTCACCTCATTCCGACTTCATTCTGTGGCATGCATAGATAGAGGTGATGTTCACATGTAGCACCAAACCATATTTCGATGCTTCGTGATTGAGCCTGGGAGATCCAGGGATTTTCATGCTTGTCTCCCCCTTCCCCATAAAACCTGAACTAATTTGTGTCTGTGTGTCTGTGTGTCTTTTGTTTTCTTTTTGCACATCATATTTCACCATTAGGTCTGATCCTAAAAGCTATGATTTGTGCTTTCCCTACAAAACCCACGGTGTGCACTCCTGATTTGCAGGGCAAATTATAGAGTGCCAGTTCAGATGTAATGGCAAAATACGGTTTGTTGGAAGCCAGGAACTGTATGTTTATCTGTTTGTTCAGCGTATTTTAATCCCACTTTTTCTACCAGAACAGTCTATGCATGCACATTCTTTCATAGCATCATGGGAGCAGTAGTTTATTCCCTCTCCTCTGTGTCACTAAAAATAGTTCCTTTAACACTTTAATTCTAAGATAAATAGATGCCTGGCACATGGAGCTCACACTAGCAACTAAAGTAAAAGTACTGTAACTGCCCCAGTGAATGATAAATTTAAGTACTCCCCCATGAAGGTTTTATGAGGAAGCATTAGCCCTTTCTATGCAGTTTACTGCATTATGATCGAGAACCACTGATTGGCTGCCTTCATGTACTGGATGCTTTTCTGGGGGGGCGGGTGGAAATGGAGGAAGAAATCTGACCAACCTTGTGATCAATAGACACCACCAACTGTGAGGCTGCCAATAACTGGCAAATGAATCCAATGCAGAGTGCAAGAAGGGAGCAAACTGAGCAATTTAATGACATGACCCAACATTAACTCTAGGGTGGAGATTGATTTCCCTAGTGCGCAGGAGCAAGAGCAGCAAAATGAAACTTACCTCCCAAAGCCACCTGACCTGGCATCTGAGTCGATGACAAATAGTAAGAATGGGATGAACTGATCCAAGGTTCAACTTGGATGTAGGACATGGAGGTGGAACAAGGGACGTTTGCCTGGCCACCAAGTTCTCAGCATGCCTAGTTATATGTCAGTCAAGCCATAGCATTTGCTATCTTACCTATATTCACTCTCAGTGTGGTATTGTAGGAAAAGAAGAAGGGAAACCTTTCTCACAGTACAAGAACTGGTGGGCACTCAATGAAATTGCTGAGCAGTTGGGTTAGAACAGATAAAACGAAGTACTTCTTCACCCAAGGAGTGATTAACACATGGAATTCACTGCCACAGGGGGTGGTGGCAGCTACAAGCATGGACAGTTTCAAGAGGGAATTAGATAAACATATGGAGCAGAAGTCCATCAGTGGCTATTAGCCACAAGGTATAGATGGGAACTCCCAGTCTTGGGCAGGTGATGCACTCTATTCTTGGTGTTGGGGGGCGGCAGCAGTGGGAGGGCTTCTAGTGTCCTGGCACCTGGTATTTTTGGCCACTGTGTGACAGAGTGTTGGAATAGATGGGCCATTGGCCTGATTCAACATTGGCTTTTCTTATGTTCTTATGAAACATTCCTATGAACAGAATGACCAGTCACAATAGGAGGTATGCTTTGTTTATTGAAAATATAAGTCATTTAAAAAATGGTGACAATACAAAACATTAGAAATATGAGAAGAGTATTGCAAAGACAGGGCAGCTACCACGGTCATGAAAATCAAATGTGCTTGGCTCAATATATACTGTAACTCAAACAGCACAGTACAAAAAAGTTCAAGGGGAAAAAAAAAACCCCTATTCCTTGCTGGCTGAAGGTCTATTGCAAGTAAAGCGCGATTACTCAGATTTTCTACTGCAATGAAAGGTGCAACTCCATAATTCTTCCTCCAGGCTTTTAGGAGACCTTTACTTTCTGGTAACTAGCACCGCGCTTGTTAAGGTTTGACAATAATGAATTTGGATGGCCAATGGATCTGTGGTCAAAAAGGAACAATAATAATGTCAGAAGATGGCCCTGATGAATGGCTTGTAGGAAGATGGTAGCCTCAGATAGATCATTAGTGATGACTGATGGTCCATGCGGAGCTTATAAGCAATATACTGGGGTGATATATCAGGTCACCATATGAAGCTCTCCTGAGCCTGAAAATTGCACTGCCAATCACCATCTTCTGAAGGCCTTTTCTGCCACTAGTGAGAAGGACCTGATATAAGTCTCCATTCCTAGGCTGATGAATGATGACTGAACTTTTGCCAGTTTCAATTGAGATTGTTTGGAAGTGTTTAGCCACAATTCATCCTCATAGAAACCACAGAGCAACAGTACACGGGATTCTCGGGTGAGAGACGGGGGTTTTGCAAAGTGATTTGACGTCTGGATTTTCATTTTCAGGACAGATTTTTGACTTGTAGAATTTTTGTCTTGTATGGAGGTCTGTTGGTGGGAGGAAAGTCTACTGTGCTCCTGTTATTACCTCTACACAAATGAGTGTGATTTGGGAGGGGGGAAAACAACTCCTGCACAAACTGATGGGTAAAATTGCACTTTTGAAGATCAGGTTGAACAAAAGACAATTATGCACAAAAAAGAGGGTGTGATATTCATCAGTCTGTCCTTAATTTATTACTTTTTAAGAGTCTTGCTCTTCTTCCAAAGTAATTGGCAAGGCATGGAACACAGGCAAGGGACATTAATAGGCAGAGACAGGAAACAGGAGCCAAGGATTAGGAGGTGTACTGGAGTGAAGAACGAGGAAGGCAATCTGAGATGCTAACATCAGGCTATGGGACAGGATTGGCCCTCTCATTTACCTGACTGGCTCATCAGGGAGGATTCTGGGTTGCTGTTTGTGTATTCTGGCTGGCCCACCTACCCAGCAATTCCCTCTTTCAACCACCAGTCCTCACTGGTAAAGAGAGAAGGGAAGCATGGATGGCTTCAAGAGGGAATTAGGTAAACATATGGAGCAGAGGTCCATCAGTGGCCATTAGCCACAAGGTATAGATAGGGACTCTGGGGCAAGTGATGCTCCATATTCTTGGTGCTTGGGGGGGTCAACAGTGGGAGGGCTTCTAGGGTCCTGGCCCCACTGGTGGACCTCCTGATGGCACCTGGTGTTTTTGGCCACTATGTGGCTGTTGGCCTGATCCAGCATTGGCTTCTCCTATGTTCTTATGTTCTTAAGGGTGCCTGATCCATAGGGCTTGAGACCCACAGCACCTGACACTTGAACATATGCCTGGCTACTGGGTTCTCCCCCCCCCCACCAGTCCATTTTACAGTTTGCTTCTAATGATAAAGTTGTGTGACACCTTCTGGATTATAATGGGGAATGTGGACTATCACTACTCCATTTGCATCTCTTTGGACATTGTGTTTTGCCCAGGGCAGAGTCTTTTTATAGCCCAGTCCATGGGGGGAAAGACCCCGGCCATGTGCTTGGTGGTCTTCTTGGTGGAAAGAATCATGCCCAGAGAGAGCAGAATCTGATCACTGGTCTTTTCTTTGCCCACATTCTTTCTGTTGCTGTATCCCCCTATTTTTTAAAATTCTCTTCTTAAATGTCTGGAGAAACGGGCTTCCATCATCCCCTTGGGACATTATTATGCTGAATAACAGATTTCATTATAGGAAGGCTTTGCTCATAATCAGCCAAAATTTTCTGTTGGGTTATTTATTTTGCCTGTTCTTTTAAGTAATGTGCTAAATTACTTTCTGCCTTTGGTGCTCATACCTTTTGAATATTGCTGATGAGGACACATATGTAATATCCCCTCCCTTTGAAGAACTCCAATTCTCTTAAAGTAGCTTCATGGTAAATGCAGCCAGGGGACACACACCTAGTGGTATATTGTATGGGGGGGGCAGGGTGGGTCACAGCAGTGTAGAAGGGCAGCTAGAGTGAAAAGGGAGTGAAGGAAAAAGATAAGCCAAAGCATTTGTGCTCTGTTTTCAGCCTTCAAAGTGATATAGGCCTTTTCCAAGTACAAAAGATACATAAAACAATAAAACATGAACTGTGCAGACCATTACACAGTCCAATAAAGCAGCAGTGGCAGCAAGGGTATATTTAAAAAAAGCAGATAATGTGTTCACTAATTGTTGGAAGGTAACTAACAGGGAATGTTGGCAGGCTTCCTCAGAAAGATTGTTCCCCGGTGTGATTGCTACCACCAAAAAGTCTCTGCCCTGCCCCAAAAGAACACGGAATTAGTAGTTCTAACTTCATGGGAGAAAATGACATGAAATGGAGCCTGACCAGACAATCTGAGGGTGCAAGGAAGCTCCCTAATATACACTATGACTAGAATATCAGTTTGTATTTAGCCCTGTATTATGTATAGCTGTTGTAACATAGATTACTTTCTGTTTGTTTGTGTTTTTTACTTGAGTTTCCTCCTCTGTGTATCTATTAATTTTGGGCCAAGTATGAAGCAGAAGTCTAATTTATGTGTACATCAGAGAATTTTTTTTAAAAAAATAGGGTTAGATCCCATGGATCTGTCCCACTAGTGGTGGTATTTTGCTCTGGCACAAGGAGGCTTCCCCAGCACAAGATGCAAGAGGAAAGCATCACTGCTAGAAGAATGGATCTAACCCATTAAATTGTTTTACATCCTCCCTTCCTGGAACTGAGACTGGATTCAGGTGAGACATTCCAGTGACTGTTTCCACCAGACATGAGAGCATTAGACATGCAGAAGGCTTTTGCAATTTTTTTTTTTTGCATTTGGAAATGTATAGGCTCGAGAAGGAATAATCGCATATCCTCCCATTTTTGACAGAGGAAAATAAGCATCCTGGTTTTATGTTAAGTGAACAAGGGACTCGTCGTCTGTGTATCAGCAGACAAATGAGCTTCTATAGGATGCTTGAGGAACTTTTGAAAAATTAACCTCTTCTAAATTTACATTTCCCTACAATGCAGAGTGCGCATTTTCATATTTAGAGGTTATAAATGTGAGCATTTTTATCACTACAGTTTTGCTCGCAAATCGCTACGGGTCGGTGCAAATGTGACGATGCCAGTTGCTTAACTATGGAGAAGAAATTGGGATCAGGTTGCAAGATTATCCACTCCCTTCCGGAGCATGAATTTCCCCTCCACTGGGCTTAATGGTTGTTAACTGATGAACTGACTTACCTCAGCAATGACATTAGGTTGGATCCTGCACAAAATTTATGCTTTCACTAGAGCTCTCGAGCAAGTAGAAATGCAACAGAAGATTATGGTAGCCACTTGCAGTGATTCAGACTTAGTGTATCCTCACTTGTCTTTCTGCTTGTACAACCATTTTCTGGGCACTATAATATTTAGGGAGGAAATGCAAACTGTTGCACAAGATCATGCATAACTGGAGCTGTGTTAAGTCTGTTTATGTTTCCACTTGTGCATTGCTGAATCCAAGCCACTGGCTACAATTAGGGCTAACCAGAATTCTCACCTGGGCCCAGGATCTGAAATTTGACAGTGGTCTCTATATCCTTGGGATGCTACATCACATGTATGGAATCCAGTTTTCAGTGGATTCATCCCGCAGTGCTACTCTCATGCTTAAATGCCTGTTAGCAAGTGGTTGTGGCCAACCAAAGTGGGCTTAGAGCTTGCAGCAATCACTAGGATTGGGAGCAATGATTGTATGGTAATGCCTGGTGTGATCCACGTGAAGATAATCCTCTAAATATTACATCAGAACCATGGGATGAGCCCAAGGAGTTGGATCCAAAGAACTGCAAGATAAGCTCTATTTATGGAAAAAGGCTTTCCTGCTTTTCACTGTTCTCCACAATCTTCTGTACCATCCAAAATTATTCTTGTAGAACCTCAGGGATGCTAAGCAGTGTTCCCCCTAAGTTGAGTTAGTGTGAGCTAGCTCACAGTTTTTTGGCCTCCGGCTCACATGTTTTTGTCTCAGCTCAGAAAGGATGGCTCCAGAGCAAAGTAGTTTATGCAGCAGCCAAATCACTTGCTCACAACTTTAATGCCAGTAGCTCATAAAGTAGAATTTTTGCTCACAAGACTCCACAGCTTAGAGGGAGCATTGATGCTAAGGGTAGTCTAGTGTGATGGTTAATGTGTCAAACTATGAGCAGGAATGCTATGTTCAAATCCTCATTCAACCATCCTGGGTCAACCGTTCAATCTGACCTGGTTCATAAGGCTGTTGGGAGACTGAAATGCTGCCCTAATATTCTTGAGAAATGAACAGGATAAAAATCAACTACTAAATATGAGATGCGGTGCAAGGGCTGCAGTTAAGAGGGGAAGTCCATGGAAATTATAGACCCATGTAGACCTTCCAATCACTCAAGGGACACTTTGGATGGTGCCCATATAATGGCAACTGTTGCACTTCTGTTGTAACATCTGGAGATCCTGGGGTAAAGGGTACCGTGGTTAGCCCTACCAAAGTTGCTGCCAATATAAATGTTAATCACTATTGAGCCTGTTAATAGAATGTACGTCTTTAAAATGCTTAAGCTGAGCCAGGCAATTGGTAGCATTATATTTGCATTGGGACTAAGATGGCTACAATCCTTAATTTCAGCATATATCATCAGTACTGCAAGATCCATTGCATAAAGTCAAGCAGTGTTAAGCAGAGATGCATGGAAACATCCCTCAGAAAGGTTGTTTTGTCTGTGCAAGACTTTCTGAACTTCATTGTTGGTGGAAGTTCATGGCCGCGTTAGAGTCATATCTTCTAAAAAAAGATGATGTTTGCAAGAGAGCTATTGTTTTAGGTATCTGTTCAGTGACTTGGATCCCATGGTAAATCCCAGCTACCTGAAGAAGAAGAGTAGGTTTTCGGACCCTGCTTTTCTCTACTTTAAGGAGTCTGACATTCCCTTCTTCTCCCCACAACAGGCACCTTGTGACCTGGTGGGTCTGAGAGAGTTCTGAGAGAACTGTGACTGGCACAAGGTCACTCAGCAGGCTTCATGTGGAGGAGCAGGGAATCAAACCCGGTTCTTCAGATTAGGGTCCACTGCTCTTAACCACTACACTGTGCTATATGAGACTTTCTCGTCTCTCCTCTCCCACCAGATTGAAATGATAGCTGAAACTCTGCTTCTGGGGAATGGGAGAGGGCAGGAACAGCATGAGGAATGAATTATAGCTCTGCAGTGGGAGGGGGGCAAGTAGTGAAAATCACCCACTTTCCATTAGCAGAAATTTACTGGGGAATCCAATTGCATATACGCTAGCAACCTGTTCATATTCTTCTAAGAGCATCAGCCAGCTTGGGAGAGACTCATCCCAAGCCAAAGGCAGAACATTCTCTAAGGCTGTAAATTCTGGTGCAACCTAGCAGATTTGTTCTTCTCAGCCTATTTTCCAGGGACTGTATGCTGAAACTCATATCATGGAGAGCCAGTTTAGTGTAGTGGTTAGGAGTGCAGACACTAATCTGGGAGAGCTGGGTTCGACTCCCCACACCTCCGCATGCAGCTGCTGGTGTGACCTTGGGTCAGTTACAAGTTCTTTCAGAGCTGTTCTCTCACGAGCAGTTCTCAAAAGAGCTCTTTCAGCCTCACCTACCTCACAGGGTGTCTGTTGTGGGGGAGAGGAAGGGAAAGGAGATTGTAAGCCACTCTGAGACTCCTTCGGGTAGTGAAGGGCAGGGTATAAATCCAGTCTCCTCTTCTTCTTCTTGTACAGTTCTTCCAATGCCGTTGCAGTGTTACCGTACCACCATGCAACTTTTTTGGACCTGAACATCCAGGGAGCCCCGTGAAGCCCAACAGTGCCTTTTCATTTCAAACAGTGACCTAAATAAAGCAATGAATCAGTATTCTAGTGACATGGAGTGGGGCCACTCCTGAATGGATATTGTGCTGTCATAGACTCTCACCTCCTGGCCTACAGAGGAATGATAATAGTAGGGTAATATCCAGTGATGTGTGGATCCTCCCATGGAATGAGAATATGGTGTTTCCTTACCACCATCACAGAAGAATATTTCTCCTGTGTTGGTAATTAGTCTCTAAGTCCTGGTCTGCAGGATGTTCCTGTGCTCTTAGCGCATGAATCATGGTTCATGTTGTCCTGAAACTCTACAGAACCATGATGAGAGGATGATGCACTTTGACTATAGAACTTCTCTCAGAGATGTAGTTGTCAGAGGTACGAGCATCAGGCCAGGAGCTTGCAAACACAAGCAAATCAAGTGAGACACAGATTTCCATATTTCTTCCTCCCCATGTGTCATATTTCCTCACAGCTCCTGCCACATAAAAGACCTTCCCCGGTGCAGATTACAATGGGCTCACATCTTATGCACATTGTCAGTTCAATTGGATTCTGCTCTGGACATCTCAGAATGAGCTATTTCATCCTAATTAGTTCCCCAGGCTCCTCTTATGTTTTTTATTTTTTTTTTGCTAAACTTATTCTCAGTGCTGTCAAGAAGGTTTGGGATCATTATCCACCTGATAAATGAACTCTTGTCCAGGCAGGGTTTCCCAGATGGGACCTTGTAGTACAGAGACATCTTGTGTCAGTCTGCCCATTCCTGGAGGTTTTCCATCATTTGTCCAACCTTCAGTCAGTCTATGGCTCTCAGGCCCAAACTACACCTTACACACGGAGACCAGTGTTCCCTCTAAAGTGAGTTAGTGTGAGCTAGCTCACAGTTTTTTAGCCTCCAGCTCACACATTTTTGCCTTAGCTCAGGAAGGATGGATCCAGAGCAAACTAATTTATGTGGTAGCCGAATAGCTCACTCACAACTTTAATGCCAGTAGCTCACAAAGTAGAAGTTTTGCTCACAAGACTCCAAAGCTTAGAGGAATATGTGTAATAATAGACTGGTGACCCATTCGAGTGCAGCCAGTCAGGGGTGGCAAAGCAGCATATATGTATATGTGTGTAGGAGAAGCCCTTAACCTTTTCCCTGCCTAGTAATTTGATACTCCAGATGATAGCCCCCTTCTCCCAAACAGTTTTCCTCGTACAGAGTTTTGATTGTATATCTTACAACATCTGAGAGGGGGAAAGCAGGAAAGGAAAAAGTTTTCCCTCCCCTGATTTCCCCCTCAAGGCCTGACCCCCGGAAGAAGTGTCCTTCTCTGATCCTAATGGGAGGTGTGAGTACTGTTATACATATTCGTGTGTCATGTGTAATTTGAGCTTGAGGTTTCCATGATAGTAGCAGATCCTCTTACTTTATGATACCATAATTGAATGCAAGGCCTGTCATCCACTGGGGGGTTTGCATTTTATTTGTTTAGTTATTGTTTCTTTGTTTTAGAAATGCCCTTGTTTTAGAAATGCTCCCTTCCAGAAGGGAGCTCTGGGTGGTGTACAAAATTAAGCATGGAGACCAAAGCCTGTCCCTGTGGTGTACACAGCATGGTGTAGTGGTTAAGAGCAGGAGACTCTAATCTGCAGAACGGGTTTGATTCCCTGCTCCTCCACATGAAGCCTGCTGGGTGACCTTTGGCCAGTCATGATTCTCTCAGAACTCTCTCAGCCCCACCTACCTCACAGGGTGTCTGTTGTGGGGAGAGGAAGGGAAAGGTTATTGTAAGCTGCTTTGCGATTCCTTAAGGTAGACAAAAGCAGGGCATAAAAATCCACTCTTCTTCTTCCTCATCCCTTTTGTTGCTCCCTAGCACTGGCAATCAGAAGGTTAAGTGTCTCTGAACATGGAGGTTCCATTTTGTTGTCATGGTAATTATGCACTGACAGACCTGTCCTCTACAAACTTGCCTAATATCCTTTTAAAGCCTACTAAACTAATAACCACCCCTATAAGAACGTAAGAACTCTTAGTGATGATAAAACAGGATATAATTAGAATCTGAGCTAATTAACACAGGCTCATTCAGAACATCGGAATTGTGGAATCAAATCAATAATAAAACCATCAGTCAGTGGTCAAAAAGATCAAAAAGGTAAAGCTGAGCACAGCTGCTATTATAGGGCCTCTGAAAAAGTCAGGTCTTTGCCAGTCTCCAGGAGGCCAAAATGAAGGAGATAAACACACTTCCTGGGGGAGAAAGATCCAAAGTGTGGGGCAGGCCATTGGAAAAGTGCTCATTTCACTTCATCCAGGCACAGGACAGCAGAGGTTGATTTTCTTTTCTTGGCACTTTCTCCTCTTGACTTTAAGTAGGGTTGCTGGCTCTGAGTTGGGAATTACCTGGAGATTATGGGGGGTGGAGACTGAGGGAGGTTGGGTTTGGGGAGGGATGGGACTTCAACAGGTTGTAATGCTGTAGATCCCACCTTCCAAAGCATCCATTTTCTCCAGGTGAACTGATCTCTGTAGCCTGGAGATCAGCCGTACTCTTGGGGCATCTCCAGCCACCATCTGGAGGTTGGCAACCCTAACTGGTACCCTGATGACAGCAGGGGTCTGTGCACGTGTAGATTCTGGGATTGCCAGCCTTCAGATGGGCACTGGTGACGTCCTGGAATCTGCCTCGTCAGATCTCCAAGTAGAAACACGTCTCTTTGTTTCTGAGCTTTGTTTGAGTCCAGTGGCACCTTGAAGTCTCAGACTTTGTTCTGCTGCTTCAGACCAGCTGGCTACCCACCTGGATCTATGCCCCTCAGCCTGTTCTTCAGGCACTGGATGAATGAGGGCTCAGTGCTCCAGCTCCTGTTCAGGCTCAGGCTCTGCCTTCTGCCATTCGAGATAGCATGGATGTCCTTGGTGCTGTGGAAACAGAAAGTGGAAAGAGGCTGGTTTTCGCAACCCCCATGATCCACTCCATTCTTTAATGGTGAGCGTCGAAAGATTCGGCAAGTGGAAGTGACAGTCCCCTTGAAGAAGAAGCAGCAGGTAGAGAGGATGATGTGCCAAACTAGGAAGTGACTGATTGTACCTTGGTCTTGCACAGACGTCTCAGAGGAACAACACTAGCACTTTATCACATTGTGTGGTCTAAACGGTCTTAGAATTGTTTTAATTTAATTTATACGTTATGTTTTATTGTAAACTATGTGCTGATTTTATGTAGGCCACCCTGAGCCAGCCTTGGCTGGGAGGGCAGGGTAGAAGTTCAAATAACAACAACAACAACAACAATAATAGCAGGAATAAACTTAACTTGAAGTTTGGTAACAGGCTAAGGTGCTCTATTTTTTTTTTTGTACATTTTTATTTACATTCTGCTTTTCTCCCCAGGGCTGCCAGGTCCCCCACTGGACACCAGTGGGGGACGGAGGGTAAGGTTGCCAGATTCAGGTTGGGAAACTCCTGGAGATTTGGGGATGGAGCCGGGGGAGGACAGGGACTTTAGTGGTGGACAGTGCCATAGAGCCCACCCTCCAAAGCATCCATTTTCTTCAGGGGAACTGATCTCTGTACTCTGGAGATGAGCTGTAATTCCAGGGGATCTCCAGCTCCTACCTGGAGGCTGGCATCCCTATTTCTCCCTGATCAGGGACCCAAAGTACTTTTCACATAATTCTCCCCCTCCTGCTCCACTTAATCCTCACAGCAACAAATTTATGAGGGTAGGTTAGGCTGGGACACTGTGATACGCGCAAGGTCAGCTGGTGGGCTTCCATTGCTGAGCGATGGATTCATACCTGGTCATCCCAGGTCCTAATCCTACACTCTAGTCACTACGCCACAGCAGCCCCCATTCTTCATGTTCATACTTAATGGCTCTCTGGCCATTTTCACCTGCCTTTTAACTAGCTAAAAAAAAAATTCTTGATGTATGAGGCTGCCTTAGTTTGTCCGGCCCAAGGTCAATTGGCAGTGCATGCCCTTCTCTCGCTTTCTGTCTGAGATGCTTTTAATTGGAGACACCAGAGGAGAAAATGGCCAGAGAGCCATTAAACTTGCATGAAAGGGAGATCTGGGACTCGTGCACCAAAAGCTGTGGTTTTTTCTTTTTTTAAAAAATTGTTCATCTGCTCTGTTCTGCTGGCGTGACTTAAGCTTCCCCCCATGATTAGCATGTCTGGCTCCTCCCCCTTTTTATATTGTTGTCCCAATTTCTCATCAATGAGTCACTTTCCCTCTTAGAATGTAAAGAGTCTGATTAATTATCTTAAACAGTAATGTATGATTAAAAAGCACATTGTGTGCTCTTCCACCTGCCATAAATTATGCAAAAATGAGCATCAAGACCTGACAGTTTTCCTAGTCTTTATTAATAGGGCTGCCTTGGAGCAAAATTAATGATACTTTTTGCAAAAATAATTTTGGAGGACTTTGGACTCTTAATTGTATTCCTCCTCCCCTCAAAGTCTTGTCCAGTGCATTTTGACCTTCTTTCTTGTATGTGAGAATTCGGTGCTTGTGGTTACCCACATTTTGGTGGGAAGGAAATAAAAAAAAAATCTATGCTTGGAATAGAAAAGTTTTAAACCTGTGTGAGTTTATTTACCATAAGTTTGTTCAATCCCCATTCTTTATTGCAAATCCAGTATTTGCAACACATAAGCTCTGCTCATTAAGAATTCAGGAGGGGAGTTTTTGAGCTTCTTGTTCTTGCTGTTTTGACCCAAATTCCCCATTTTGATTTCTCCCTTTTTGTGAATTGAACTTGTGGTTCTGTATTTCCCCCCCTTCATTTGCTGTTTACTAGTGCTGAATTATCCTGTAAAATGTGCAATTCTTTTTCAATCACATTTGTACATCAGCAGTATATAAGCATTATATGTAATAGTACAAAGTCAGCCGCAGAAGGAAAAGGAAATTAATTGGGTAATGTTTGCTCATAACCTCTCCAAATGTTAATGCTTGATTCGAGGTCTGTTCGCATGTTACAGCAAATGCGTGTACGTCCTGCATTTTACTTTTCTTTACTTATAGTCTGCCTTCCCTGCTGAGACTCAAGGTGGATTTCTGGGTGTGAGACAGTGTGATCGGACAGCATAAGGCCACTAATGAGCAATGCAATAGAACTAGGATTTATAGGATTGAGAACAATGTGAACAACAAATTACTTAAGGCAAGAGCTGTTGTGACAGAGGGGAGCGGTTGTTCAACTAGGATCCTGGGAGATCTCAGTTTGAATCCCCACTTTTACCATGGAAGATCGCTGGGTGACCATGGGCCTCTCACAAACTCTCGGCCTGGCCTACCTTACAGGGAGGTTGTTGTGAGAGAACAGATGAGTGGGGGACATTGCTGTAAGCCACTTGAGGTCCCAACTGGGGAGGAAAGTGGGATATCCTGTCCTTATTAATATTTGAATTTTGGTTCCACAACATTCTATGCTTGCCATAATTGATTTGGCTCAAGAACTGGCAGTCAGAAGACACTGGCCAGGGCTGACTGGCTGCTTGGCGAAGTCCCGCCCACGTCAGCCCCGGTCAGTGTTTTCGGCTCAGTCTGCTCCAGTCCTCCGACAGGAGAGGACAGTCTGGAGTGTGAGCGCAGGGACAGGCCCTCAAGGCTGAGGCAGGTGAGAGAAGCCCTTTTTCGCCCCCCACACCATCCCCTGGGCCTTCTATGGGTGCAGTAGGCCCAGACAAGCCCTTTTCTGCCCCCCACACCACCCCCTGGGCCTTCTATGGGGGCACTAGGCCCAGAGAAGCCCTTTCCCACCCCCCACACCATCCCCTGGGCCTTCTATGAGGGCAGTAGGCCCAGAAAAGCCCTTTTCCGCCCTCCACACTGTCCCCTGGGCCTTCTATGGGGGCAGTAGGCCCAGATAAGCCCTTTTCCGTCCTCCCTGGGCCTTCTATGGGGGCAGTAGGCCCAGATAAGCCCTTTTCCGCCCCCACACCGCCCCCTTGGCCTTCTATGGGGGCAGTAGGCCCAGAGAAGCCCTTTTCCGCCCCCCACACCACCCCCTTGGCCTTCTATGGGGGCAGTAGGCCCAGAGAAGCCCTTTTCCGCCCCCCACACCATCCCCTGGGCCTTCTATGGGGGCAGTAGGCCCAGAGAAGCCCTTTTCCGCCCCCACCATCCCCTGGGCCTTCTATGGGGGCAGTAGGCCCAGAGAAGCCATTTTCCACCCCCCACACCATCCCCTGGGCCTTCTATGGGGGTAGTAGGCCCAGAGAAGCCTTTTTCCCGCCCCTCTTCCCTTCCTTTCCCCCCTTTCCTTTCTTCCTCTCTCCTTTCTTTCACTCTTCCCCCCTTCCTTCCTTCCTTCCTTCCTTCCTTCCTTCCTTCCTTCCTTCCTTCCTTCCTTCCTGCAACCCTCCCTCCCTTCCACCCTCCCTCCCTTTCTAGGGCCCGTTGTCTTCCACCACAACAGGTTTTGCTCCCTAGTCAATAAATAAATGCAAACGTAAATAAATATACTATAAACAATATAAAAAGTGAATTACACGGTACAAAACAATGCAGTAAGAACCTAAGAAGAGCCCTGCTGGATCAGACCAGTGATCCATCTACTCCAGCATCCTGTCTGACACAGTGGCCAGCCAGTTCCTCTGGAGGTCCAACAACAGGGCATACAGGCCGAGGCTCTCCTGGCCCTGGGATTCAGAGGTTTGCTGCCTCTGAACATCGAGGTTTAATAAAAGCAGGTGTGCATACATCTGTTTGTAACAAAGAGCCAACATTTTTTTGCTTTCCAAATGGAACTGGGACCACTACCTAGATAAATGTGCAGTTTTAACCACATGTTCAGCTGTACATGCCTTGCATATAACATAAGAAGCACTCAATGCACATATAAAGGAAAATCAAGAATACAGTCTTTGTGGGTTGTACACGTGTTCACTGTAACTTGTGAACAGGGCTACAGTGAAATAGACAAACAATCACTTACATTCTTTCAGGGGCCCAAAATTCTAATTTACCTGTTGAAATTTGCATGGTTTCCATGTGCCTGTGCCTTTGTTGGAAGGAAGGGAGCTATGCAACCGGACAGAGAACCCATCTGCATGCCACTAAGAAACCTTTGCATGCACCTCATTGTTCCCTTCATCCAAAGGCGGCAATGAAATGCGGGAAAGCAAAGCCCATTGGCTTAGAAGGGTGTAACTGTGCTTAAGGATGGCACTGGCAGTTCAGGCATCCCTCATTTAAATCAGCATTCTTTAACTCAAAACTCATTGCTATACAGAACAATATGACTGAACTCATGTGTATAACAGTGCACAGAAACTTTGAACATATTATTTCAGGTGGGTAGCTGTATTGTTCTGCAAGATTTGGGTCCAGAAGCACCTTAAAGAGCTTTGACTCTTGAAAGGTTATGCCCTGGAAATCTTGTTGGGCTTTAAGGTGCTACTGGAACTGAATCTAGCTAGGGATGCCAACCTCCAGGTGGGACCTGGGGATCCCCTGGAATTACAGCTCATCTCCAGACTACAGAGAACAGTTCCCCTGCAGAGAATGAATGCCTCGGAGGGTGGATTCTATGACATTGTACCTCACTGAGATTCCTGTCTTCCCTAGGCTCCGTCCCCAAATATCCAGGAGTTTCCCAACCTGGATCTGGCAACCCTGCTTCTATCCCCCACCGGTGGCTGGGGGGTGGAGGAGGACCTGGCAACCCTAAATCATCTAGCTTTTTTGCAGTATTCTCTTTGAGTCGAATCAAGCAACCAGTTCTTTCTTGCAAAAACTTTTATGATGAGCCGTCCGACTACTAAAACGAGGAAGTCTTCAAGCATTGTCTAAAAAAAGAGAAAAGAAGCACCAATCCAGATACAGTTACAAGCATTCCACACTCTTCAAAATTAAACGGTCTCGTTTATTTAGCTTCACAAGCGAGCAGAAATCCCACTGAACTGAATGGCCCTTCACTTGCACTGAACTCTCTTCGGATCGCGCCGGCTGTATTCTTGCCAGGGTTCTGCGCAGGGTAAAAGACTCTGCATGCCCAGCAGCTCTTGCAGGAGGCTGGCACCGCGCTCAGTATATCAGGTGTGTAGCCTTTTCAAATACTTTATTAGGAAGAGCCATAAAAGTTTAGTGCCGATTACTGTTGCTTTATATATAGCATCCAGGGTCTGTGTAAAAAGAAATATTTGCAATGATAATTCTGTATTAAATGTAAAATAAATAAAAAAATGGTGCCTGCCCTTCAGAGGAATGCTTGTTTGCTAAATGCAGAAGATTTAGTGGAAGAATGGGAAACAAGCTTGGCATAAATCACACCTGAAGCACTAACAAAGCCCACTGGTTATGTATGGTAGCTCGACAAAAAACCCCACCTTCGTTGCATGCAAAAAATGAAGGGAGGGAAGATAGTAGCAGACTACAGGGCACGATGATGATGAACATAGAAAACTGCCTTCTGCGGCATCAGATTTAGGCACGCACTGGAAAGTTAAAATGGCCCCGGGAAAGGCCAGGCTGAGCAGAGCATGCAGTGCTGGGTGCTCGCCTCTGCTTGTGGTTCCAGGGCAGTGGCCCACTGGGAGGCTTTCTCCGCAGATGCAATGACCAATCCACCCCCAGATCAGATGGAGACAGTTGGCCCCTCTAGCTCCGCCTTGTCTGCTCTGAATGGCAGGCAGCAGCTCTCCAGGGTCTCAAGGAGAGAAAGGGTGTTCCAAAGGCTTCCTACCTGCTGTCCTTCGACTAGAGATGTCAGGGGTGAAACTTGAGACTTTCCATCTGCAAGATACACATGCTCTCCCACCACTGCACTTTTTCTGAGTGTGTTGCTTTCAGCTGGTGGTGTAGATCTGTCATAAAAGGAAAGATGAGCATGTTCAGAGCGTGCTGAAAACTGCTTCCACTTTTCTGTGGGATTTGGCAAGAAAAATACCTAGTGTTTATACTATAGTACTTCATGCATGTTACCCTGTAATCTTTACAACAGCCTTATAAGGTTGAGATATATTATTACTCCAAAAATTGCAGATGGGGGTAATGAGAGAGAGTTTATCTACAGCCACATAGCAAGCTAATACATGGTGGCATTGAAACCAATAGCCTTTGGAATCTGAACTCAGTATGATGGTCCCTGTGTTATAAATGCCCAGAGTTTCCTGGCACCTGGGTCAAATGACCAGGGCACAAATCCTCAAGACCAACAGCCTTTGAAGGCTTTTCAAGACCAACAGCTTGTTCTTCCACTAAATCTTCTAGAGGCACAAAGCACACTGAGGAGTGGGTTGTCCCAAGCCACTAGATGAATACGTAAGAGAAGAGGCATTTTCCTACACCCGGTAGCACACAAAATTGAAAATGCAGAGTGTGAATGGATAATACGTCTGGATTCTTCAATGCATATTGAAGTCAAAATGAAATAACCTAGAGATTTCCTCCTCTCGCCCAAACCATTTTAGCTGTCACTAGGACTGCCAACATGCAGTCCAGAGATTACTATTCCACCTGTGGAACATTCATTAGATGTGGCTTCCCCTTGCACTCCCCATTGTTTGTCGTCCATTGTTCCTTTGCCTGGGCATCCTGCTGGCCAAGTAACAGGACAGCAGGAAATATAGTGGTGCAGTGTTAGTCTCTGGGTGGCAACCTTGCAAGCCCGTCTTGAGTAGTCTAAGGATACAAAATTGGACTTCCAAGGATGCATGCATCATTAAGAACATAAGAACATAAAAGAAGCCAATGTTGGATCAGGCCAGTGGCCCGTCCAGTCCAACACTCTGTTACATGGTGGCCAAAAATACCAGGTACCATCAGGAGGTCCACCAGTGGGGCCAGGATCATTAGGTTTGCACTGTAAGTTGAGACCTGGTACTGTCTGTTGGCTGGTGGGTAAGAACAGTTTTTGTATTTTTTGGTACTAGATACTCTAGAAGACCATAAATACAGGAGATGGGATCTCACTTTCATGAGATGGGATGCTCTCCCTTCAGTGGTCATGGAGGGAAGATGCAATAAAATACCGTTTGAAGATCGTATATGCCCCTGCTGTGTGATACCCTTCTATTTTCCACTATCCTTCTCACTTCCACTCAAAAAATGCAATTCCTGAAGAAGAAGAAGAAGAAGAAGAAGAAGAAGAAGAAGAAGAAGAAGAAGAAGAAGAATTGAATTTATACCCCGCCCTTCACTCAGAGTCTCAGTGCGGCTTACAAACTCCTTTCCCTTTCCCTTCCCCTCTCCACAACAGGCACCCTGTGAGGTAGGTGGGGCTGAGAGAGCTCTTTCAAGGACTGCTCTGATAGAACTGTGGCTTGCCCAAGGTCATCCAGCAGCTCCAAGTGGAGGAGTGGGGAATCAAACCTGGTTCTCCCAGATTAGAGTCCGTACACTTAACCACTACACCAAGCTGGCTACACCAAATGTTAGGCATTTAGCCACTTTGTATATATGTTACAATGGCAATGTTCGTCATAATTGCCGTGCCCCCATATCTGCATGTTACATTTTATTCTTTTATATTTTTATAATTGTTTTATTGGTTTTCTTGTTTAACCTACTATGGTTTTATCTGTTTTAATGTGCTGGCTCTTGCCATGAATAAATACTTACTTACTTGATACCCAAATGGCCTTCCATCCTTGCATACATCGTTGTTTCTCTTATTAAGAAAGGAGATAGGAAGAAGAATGGTTGGCTAGGAGGGCCATCCTAAACCTATCTACCAAGAATGCTCCTCAGGTCTATTCAGTGGGGCTGACTCCCAGGAAAGCCTTCTTAGAATTGCACTGCTGGAGAACTGGGTTACACAGACTACTGATTCAAGTCACAATATGCTACATTTGTTGGTCTTCTGCACTAACGTAAAAGCTGTTACTGGGGAGGGGGGAGGCAGCAGTGGCTGGCTCAGTTTTCTGGAGCAATGGTTGTCCAAGCAGCTGTGCTTCCTAAAAGGATGGCAAAGCATTGTGCAATATCTTTAATGCACATTGCCAGGGTGTCTCTCTCTCTCTCTCTCTCTCTCTCTCTCTCTCTCTCTCTCTCTCTCTCTCTCTCTCTCTCTCTCTCTCTGTGCTTACAGAGTGAATGCGAGCCACAAAAATTAGTATCTTTAAAAAAAATGTTATTCCACAGCCAAAACTATCTTTCAAGAGATTTGTAAATTAAATGCAAGAATTCGGTCACGCCTTTTCTGGAAGTGGGAACCATTTTAGTCACACATCTCTATTATAAAAGCATTCCTGCTGGTTTCATTGTTAAGGCTCCTCCAGGAGAGTGATTGTCGGGGGTGGGTGGGGGTGGCAGAGAAATTGCTGATTGAAAAGCGCCCTTAGTCTAGGTTGTAATGCAGCCGTGTCGCAGGAAGAACAATACCGTTTCACAGGGCCTGTCTTCAAAACGCATGGCATTCTTCCATGTCACTGCAGGACCTTTCCACTGCTATCCCACCCCATCCCTTCTTTTTCTGTATCACGAAAGTTAATGCTGCAAACTTTGCTCGGTATAACAAGCTCCCAGCCTAAACCATTCCTTGACACAGATACACAATATGGCAGGGCTGTGTGTTACACACAAACCCATGTCGCAGACCCCATAAACAGCCACTTCTGTTGAGGCAAAGCAACTTTTGGGTACTGCCAAGTGGTGCAGGGAAGTGGTGTGTGTCTTCCCCTGCCTGCAACTTTTCTTCTCTAATACCTTCAATCCCAATCTGCTTTCCCCCTGCTTGCAAACTTGCAGATATATATTGGCTGAGCCACTGTGATACAGTGGTTAGAGTGCTGGACTGAGACTTGGAGGCCCAAGTTTAGATCCCCTACTTTCCCTGAAACTTGCTGAGTGATATTAGGCTTCGTCAGGGCTCCTGGCTCAAAGGACCTCACAGGAGTGTTCTGAGGAAAGCATGAGTTATGGCTAGCTGTGCTTTATCAATTTGTTTAGAAAATGTATGTGCTGCCTCTTCCAGAGGCCTGTTCAAGGTGCCTGATGCATAAAGTGGTACAGTAGAATCATAAAAATAGTGACATGAAGACAAAGCATAAAAACAAGCCATAAAACAAGTCTGAGCATAAAAAGCAAATCATCATAAACCAACCTCAGGCTAAAGGTAGAACATAAAAACAATTTTAAAAAGTAACACCTCAGTTAAAAGCCTGGGCAAAAAAGAAATGCTTCGGTCTTGCACATCTGGCAGTCTTCAGTATGCTGTGCTGAGTTCCTTGACAAAAGGATGGGATAAAAACAAACTAACTGGAAGCTTTTGCAAATACATATCTGTGACTTCATGGAAGGAAGAAAGGTTGTAGGGGAGGCATTTGTTGGAAAATCATAAAGAGATGCACTGGGAAGGTGAAAAGGAAGAGGAGGAGGAAGAGGAGGAGGAGAAGATTGGATTTATACCCTGTCCTTCACTACCCGAAAGAGTCTCATAGTGGCTTACAATCTCCTTTCCCTTTCCCTCCCCACAACAGATACCCTGTGAGGTGGGTGGGGATGAGAGAACTGCTCTTGAGAGAAAAGCTCTGAAAGAACTTGTGACTGACCCAAGGTCACACCAGAAACTGCATGTGGAGGAGTGAGGAATCAAAACCAGTTCTCTCAGTTTAGAGTCCGCGCTCTTAACCACTACACCAAACTGGCTCTCTTGTTGATCTCTGAGGAGAAAGCCAAGCTTAGTGGCTACTGTGATGTTGCCAGCCAGCCCTGCAAGGGCTGCTTGGCCATTGGTGCCAGCAATTGGTAGTAGCTAAGTTACGAGTTGCCCCTTTTGCACTGTCACCAGGAGGCAGCAGCGTGGGAGAAGCCATGTGGCACCTCCACAGTGTCAGAACATCTTGGGTTTGGCTTAGCTTTGCCCTGGCTGCCAGTGGCTGTCCAGGGTAGAAGCCCACTGGGAACTTTCCCAGTAATCCATTCCTTCCTTAAGTCAGCAAGTCAGCAATGTGACCGGTACTGGACACTTTGGAAAGACAGACCTATTCGCACAATCCTCCTGGGCAGCAAGATCTGCTTACTAGAACATATGCCTGGCTCATTACCAAACAGAACAGAAAAAGATGCGGCTCAAAACCACATTCAAATACCACCGGTCAAAACCGAGAAATCAAAGGAAGTGAAACCAGCATGCAGTGTGGAGGCTGCCATAAAATCTGTCTAGTGAAGGAAGTGAAAGTGGCATGCAACGTAGAAGGGAATTTCTGTTCCAATGTAAAACAGCAGGGTGAATGCTAGATGCAGAATGGGCCTCTGTCAGCTTCAGGGGGAAGCCGTGTCGGTCTACAATGGAACAGATAGATTTGAATTCAGTAGCTCCTTTGAGAACTGAGCTTTTGAGGGTCAAAGCTCCCTTCATCAGGTTTCTGGTGATAGATTTGTCTCTCAAAAGTCAGAAACCTTGTTGATCTCTAAGGAGCTACTGGTCTGGAATCTAGACATCTGTCACTTACTCTCTCCCTCTTTGACCTCTGTAAACTCTAAACCGGACATCCAGGTGCCAGAATAGCTAACAGATTTGAAGATTGCTATTTTTTTTCTAATTTGGGTTAGTTATAATAATTTCATTAACAAATAGAAATGGTTCCATTCATGTTTTGGTTAGTTAATATCCAAATTCACATCCTGGATTATTTGATAAAGGAAGGTTTGACCCTCAAAAGTTCTTACCTTCTTACCCCAAACATCTTTTTGGTCTCTAAATTGCTACTGGCCTCGAATCCAGCTGTTCTTCTGCAGACTAATATGGCTACCCTCTGAAACTATCCTGGATTATAGTTGGGAATGAGACATTAGGCAAAGCCTTCAAAGAAAAAGAGGAGGAACTGGAAGGAAGGGAAAGACGAAGGGCATCATGTTAAGCTATTGGCAGAACGTGGCACAAAGGTAACATGTACGGAGCAGTAGAACTGAACAACCAACCAGTAGTATGAGAACAGATATGGGGCTTGAGCCAGCCCAGAGATGATTTTGAATTTCACATTCCCTACTGTTTCTATTCCCAAATCCCCATGTTGACTTTGCTTCTCCTTTGTGCAAATTAAACCTACAATTTTCTTATTCTCTTGCCACTTTCCGTTTCCTTGCACCATATTTTTCTTGCAAAAAAGTATGTTTTCCAATGTTACTTGTTGTCAATAAACGGTTATGCATTTTGTGCGCATCATAAGCTTAAATGGTGTACATTGTATATATAATATGTATACACAATGCAAGCAAATCTACAAAATCAACAATGAAAAGCAGGGGCCTGAAATCAGACCAAAAAAAAATTTAAAAATAAATTCATGCATGAATACAGAAGGAAACAAAATAGCAAACACCTGCTCATCCCCAAATCCCTGCCACGTATGGAATTAGGAATAATACATTGTCATGTAGTATTTGCTTTAAATCCTTAGCTCTTTCGAGAGAAAAAAAATGCCTACATTTCTCATGCACAGCTGAATGCCACTATTCAGCCTAAAGCCTTGGATTAGAGGTACATTTAAAATAAGAGTGTTGGAACATTAGCTGTGCTTTACTCATTCTGGACTAGACCCACGATGGCAGACAGGCTTACGAGGGAGGTCAGCAGGTTCCTTACTGGAGACCAATAGATTCCAATTGAGGCAGAGAGACTGGAAATGAAACCAGGTTTCTCTTGCCAAGTCATATAAGACTGCCTATTCAAAATGGGGATGTGCGAGATTTTCTCAGTGCAGAAAGGGCGAGGGCCAAACGGTTTGCATAAGCTTACATTTCTCAAGAAATGAACGCTGTGGGGAAAAAAGCTCTTTTCTTGCCAGGAACAGAAAAATGGGGGGGGGGATGGATGCTTAATTAAAATGGAACAGCAGGGTGCAATCCACATCTGTTACAATTCAGAGCTACATTCCCGTTCATTCAGGGCTTGCAGTGAGGAAGGATGGGGGGCCACCCCACTTGTTTTCAGGTTGACCTAAAACCATTGAATTTCTTTTCCCCCTCAGTGGACGAGAGCCATTTTGGGAGGCTGTGGTGGCTCAGTGGTTAAGATGCCGAACTACAGACCAGTAGTCTACAGGTCAGTAGTTCAGCAGTTCAAGACCCGAGTGCCGCATGATGGAGTGAGCTCCCGTCTCTGGCCCCAGCTCCTGCCAACCTAGCAGTTTGAAAGCAAGAAATGGCAAGTAGATAAATAGGTACCGCTTCAGTGGGAAGGTAACAGCATTCCATGTGCCTCGGCGTTCAGTCATGCTGGCCACATGACCATGGAAATGTCTTTGGACAGCGCTGGCTCTTCGGCTTGGAAACAGAGATGAGCACCGCCCCCCTAGAGTTGGATTCGACTGGCTTTTGAGCAAGGGAAACCTTTACCTAGGATCACAGCAGTATTTTGAAAAGTTATTAAGAAAATGTTTCATGCTTCTGCTCCTCTGGGAAAGGATCACTGGAAGCAGACAGTGGTAAAATTGGGGTTGAAGATGAAGGTGGCCCTGGGCAAGGCTAGATGGGAATAGCCAGGGTCTTTTTCTGTTTACTCTTCTCCCAACCAGAGTTGGGAGTAGGACAGACAGACAGTGCAGAGGCAGGCACTAGGAGAGACAGTTTCATTTTTCTCTAACAACTGAAGCCTTGAGAATTTGTCTCTCCAAATTAGGGCTGCCAGCCCTGTATAGGCAAATGCTAGGAGATTTGGGTGTGTGTCTGTGTGTCTGGGCTCAGTGGAGTTTCAGGGGAAGTGCTGTCACATCTTCTGTGATGCTCTAGGAATGTCCCGAATCTCTATGGGAAAGGCCATAGAAACCAGTGAAATGCCTTGATCACAGAAGATGTGCTGTAACTTCAGGTGATGCTGTAGGAAACCCTGCAATCTCTGTGGTCTTTATCATTGAGATTCAGGAAATTCCTAGAGCATCACCATCAACTCTATCCACCCCCCTTTTTCTCCAGCTCCTCAGATTGTCAAGGATGGGGATTGCCTGATGTCAACGGGCAAGTGGCAAGCTTTCTCCAAGCGTCTGCCTTTGCAGTGCCTGCGTTTTTCAGTTTTACAGATCTAGCCTGGGCAATACAAGAAGGCAGAAATTGGCTGTGTTCTGGGCTTGCTGATATTATCAGTGTGGTTGGGGAAAGGACATTGTCCTGAAGTCTACTCTTCTTAATCTGGCACACAATTACACAACAAGCATCTCTAGAAATGCTTTTGAAGATATGTCATACCTAATATCAGACCATGTTAATGTAATGTTTTTTACTTCATTTATAGTAACCTTATT
This sequence comes from Gekko gecko, assembly GCA_029375565.1. Classification (NCBI taxonomy): domain Eukaryota; kingdom Metazoa; phylum Chordata; class Lepidosauria; order Squamata; family Gekkonidae; genus Gekko; species Gekko gecko. The sequence goes on along the minus strand of JAPDNY010000008.1, from coordinate 132,625,770 downwards.
CTTGGGAAAGATTGATAACTCGGTAATGGTTTTAATAGTTTAACAACCTCATTCAGTCTAGTTAGCAAATAGTTTATGTGGCTAGATTATGTACCTCAAGTTGGTGAACAGACCATAGGCTAAATTGAATTTGGCCTAATTGAAATGAAGTCATTCCACTTCTTTCCCCCTTCACAATTTGAGCACTACATTTGTTATTTATAGGTGGCATAAAGTCTAAATGTTAAAAATTCTTCCCCCAAATATTTTCAGACTATAATTGTTTCCAGTCAATAAAATTAGTATTTATACCTGCTCCACAGAGATCTGGAAACTGTCATTTTCTAACAGTGGAGAAAATTCTCTGTTAGAAATATTTAGTTGTACAGTTCCTGGGATCTGCTGAAAAAGAAGTCATGATATGCAGGCTTGTATGGAGACTTGTCCTGTGTTTGCTAGGTTCAGCTGGTAAGAATCAAAAGACAGCAAAAACATGTTTACATAATGCATCTGTGGACATGAAGAGGCTAGGGAGGAGTTGTTAAGAGTTTGTTATGTAACAACACATGAACTTTGAAATATGATTCATCACCAAGCTAAATAAAGCACCAAGATGAATATTTTATCCAACAGAATTTATTGGATACTATCAAAGTTCCCACTTTGATAGTATGATGTAACAACACTGCTTGTTGCTCTCCTGTGTGCACACGGAGGTTCTTTGCTTCCAGGCCTGATAAGCAATGTCCAGTCCTTGGTCTTTCCCTTAGTATGAAGTTTTTTGGTTACTAGGCATGCAAACAGGTTTGAGAAGAGGGTGGGGATTGGAGCTGTTTATGGTGTCCCACAGAACTAAAGGGGATACACTGACAGTCAAGCCATTTCCTAAGAAAATAGCCCCTACCTCTTCTTCTGCGTAACCAACAAGGTTCCAGTGTTGGTCCCACTAGAGTTTGCATGTGTGTATAAATAATACAGACAGGAAAAGAGAGAGATTATTATAATTATAAAGGGTTTTTGATGACAACTTTAATATTAGCAAAATATGGTTTCATAATACATCTGCCAAAGTGAAGAAATGAAGGAAGGATTATTTTAAATCCTGCTGTGTTCGATACTTGTAAAAAAAATAAGCAGAGTTCTTTTCCAGAGAAATATTATAGCAAGTGTTTAAAATGCCCACCAATTTGTACAAGCACTTTCTAATGTATCTGATCAGGGTCTGCTGGTAACCATGGCGCAGACTGGGACTCCTAGAATATTTGGCACGGGGAGATGAAAATTCCACCTGACAATCAATACAAGCCAAGTGCTTAGTTGTTCCTTCTTGATTAAGCATCTTATTGATGCTGCACAGCTGACTCTCCCTGTAAAAATCATCTCTGCTTCCAAGGCAATTTATTACTCAGACATGTGATATTTACACATCTTCGAATTTCAAAGATTTAAAATGGCTTTCCAAAATTAAACTCTATAAATGCCCTATCTATATATTTTTTTAAGTTTAATCCATGCCTTACAGAAATATAGCATAGGTAATTTTGAAGTACTCCTATACCAAGATGATATGTCGGTTCCAGTGCTGTTCTTCATATTTTCCCATTGCTTCCTTTTTACAAAAAGCATGAATATATTTGCCTCTCATAATGTTTTTTTCCTTTGATTTTTGCCTAGCATTTCAAATTTTAAACAACTACAATTGGGCCAAAAAAGAGAGAGATAATTTCAATGAAATTCTGTCTGTCTCATCCTTGAGTGCCAATAAGAACCTTAATTGTTGAAACCAAACTTTGCGGTCCAGATGGAAAATTCAGCAGGAGTAGGGAAGAGGGAAGATGAAAATACAGTCTGATCCTTAAATAAACATACAAGATGGGACTTAGTTTCTCATCAAGTTGACACACCATTCACAATGCTAACAAACTGAAGCTCAAATGCTACTGGAAGCTCAGTCTTGTCAAAGATCATATTAAACTGTTGCTCCAGAACCACTCAATGAAAATGGATAACAATACACATGTATGCAGTGCTCTACAGTTTTGAGGGAGGGAAGGTGTCATGGCTCAAGTGGGGCGTCACCTGACACTGCCACCACTCTGGTTCCAGGTTCCTCTGAGAAGGCCCAGAGCACCCTCCCAGGCCTTTAAACCTCCCTTTTTAGCCAAAATGAGCATGAGGACCAGGCAGAATGAACAATGTAAATGGTTTATTTTATAGGAGATCAAAAAAACAAGGTGCAGGAATAATAACAGTAAGTGGGTGAAAAGAAATCAAATGCCCTAATGCATCTAAATATACTGTCCCTAGCTCACTATCTCAAGTGGCCTTAGACTACTCACCCGTCCCTCAGGATGAGGGTTTCTTCCTCACAGCAGCCTTCCTTCTGGACCTGTTCCCTGGGAAGAAGAACAGCTTTTCCTCTTGCACCAGTTCTTTTATTTCCCAGCCCTCTTCTTCCCTATTGGCCAAAATTGGTGCCAAAACTTCCCAAGGCCTTCTGGGGTTTGTAGGCCCAGCCTCCCCTACTGCTAGCCAGGCTCCCTGGGCCTACTAGGCCTCCAGCGGCACAGCCCAGATCATGACAGAAGGCATGGTATAGACCAGACTCATCGGATCTCAGAAGCTAAGCAAGGTTGGTCCTCGGTAGGGAGATGACCAAGGAAGGATTTGCAGAGGATGGCAATGCCAAACCACCTCTGCTCCTCACTTGCCTGGAAAACCCCTTCTTGCAGTCACCACCAATGCTCCCTCTAAGCTGTGAAGTCTTGTGAGCAAAAATTCTACTTTTGTGAGCTACTGGCATTAAAGCTGTGAGTGAGCCATTTGGCTACTGCATAAATTAGTTTGTTCTGGGGCCATCCTTCCTGAGCTAAGACAAAAATGTGTGAGCTGGAGGTTAAAAAAAACTGTGAGCTAGCTCACACTATCTCAGCTTAGAGGGAACACTGGTCACCACTTGATGGCACTTACATACATACATACAATTTTACAGGGCTTCCAAGAAACCTGCATAACCTGCTCAGTTACTGCAATCATCTTTCAGCTATTATTTATTTATTTACAACATTTATATCCTGCCTTTCTGCCCTTACCAAGGCTACCAGGTTGGCTAACCCAGTGTGGTTTCAGTGATTAAGAGCAGTGGACTCTAATCTGGAGAACCGGGTTCGATTCCCCACTCCTCCAGAGGCAGCCAGTTGGGTAGACTTGGGCCTCTCTCAGCCCCACCTACCTCACAGGGTGTCTGTTGTGGGGAGAGGAACAGATTGTGATTGTAAGCTGCATTGAGGTAGAGAAAAGTGGGGTATAAAAACCAACTCTCCTTCTTCTAAAATATATGATTAAATTACATTGTAAAACAATTAAAATACCCCCCCAACAAACCTCATTAAAACAACTGTTAAAAGAGTTGAGAAACAGAGTTAAAATACATTAAAAACATCAGTTTAAGAAAGAGGGATCATTGAGGGAACGCCAAACAAAATACAAAAGTTTTCACTCCTTGGAAGAAGAAGAAGAAGAGAGAGAAAAGATTGGATTTATACCCCACCCTTCACTACCAGAAGGAGTCTCAGAGCATCTTACAATCTCCTTTCCCTTCCCCTCCCCACAACAGACACCCTGTGAGGTAGGTGGGGCTGAGAGAGCTCTCTCGAGAACTGCTCTTGAGAGAACAGCTCTGAAAGAAGTTATGACTGACCCAAGGTCACACCAGCAGCTGCATGTGGAGGACTGGGGAATCAGACCCAGTTCTCCCAGATTAGAGTCCGCACTCTTAACCACTACAGCACGCTGGCTCAGATGGCAACAGAAGGGGGCAGATGAATCTCCCTGGGGAGAGAGTTCCAGAGCTTTGGTGTCATGAACAATCCCCCAGCTTGCCACCCACCTAATCTCAGAAGGCGGGGGCACTTAAGGCAGGACACCTGAGGATGACTGTAGCTGTTGGGCAGGTCCATAAGGGATTAGATATGTTGGCTCCAAATCATATAGGATTTAGCACCAAAATGTGCTAAGATTCTGGCATTGGCTAAAGGTATACTTATTTACCAAAGCTTTCTCTTGGTTTGGAGTGATTGGTGTGATTTTAAAAGGTGATTATGTTTTTTAACTGCAAGTAATCACACAAATGAAACAAAGCAGAATAATGTGGATGCCCTTATTACAGACAGGGGAGAGGGGACTGAGGCTAAATAGGTACGTTTGCATCAGGCTACCAGTGAGTTCATGGCCTGCTGAAATACTTCTCTGGCTGGCTCTCATAATTGATTTTCACTCTGGCCCACAGCGTGCCATGTGTCCTGGCCCCACTGGTGGACCTCCTGATGGCACCTGGTATTTTTGGTCACTGTGTGACAGAGTGTTTGGACTGGATGGGCCATTGGCCTGATCCAATATTGGTGTCTCTTATGTTCCCTTATGTATGAGCCAATGAAGTACCCTCCTTCTGCCAACTTTGCTGTATTAAATACAGGTCCTCATCACCACTGTAATTGTGCATTGTTCCAATGATAGGCAGAGGGGCTGAGGGTCGATTCCTTTCTTCTCAAGAGCCTCTCTAGTTCTCTGACACCACGTAGTCCACAGGCTGGAACTATCTGATTCCCCAGCTGGAGTTGCCAACGTCCAGGTGGGGCCTGGAAATCTCCCATAATTACAAATGATCTCCAGACTACACAGGTCCGTTCCCATGGAGGAAATGGCTGCTTTGGCGGGTGGAATCTAAGGCATCGTGTCCCGACTGAGCTCCTTTCCCACTCCAGGCTCCACCCCCAAATCTCCAGAGCTGTCAACCCTATTCAGATGGTCAGGCTCCCCTTCTCCAGAGGGAAAAGCCAAGGCAGAATTGCCCTATATTTCAACAGCTGTAGCATATGAAGAAGTACGCCGTTCACTGCATGGTGTGTTAGTACTCACACACTGCCTTAAGAGCTCATCCACATGTACATGTGTGACAAACAAAATCCACCCAATTCCAGCCTGAAGATTTCACTTCTAAAGACGCCAGGGAAGAAGCTGAACTCTGAACAGTGCCAGCATGCTTAAGGAACCACACTAACAAGATTTCCACCCCATATTCCCCCTCAAAGTTCAAAACAAGAGCGGAGATTTGCCGAGTCATAAAATAGGCACCACTGCTGTTGTATTAGAGCAGATGAAGGGACCACGTAGAATATGAAGGACACAATTCATTCAGAAAGATTCTAGACAGGAATCCCAAATATGTCTTATCCTCAATCCTCAGTTGCTACCCACTAGTCGCTCCCCTATTTAGGGTTGCCCCACCAGGCAACAACTACTGGAGCCTGTGCCTTTTCCATTGTAGTTCCCCCACTGTGGAATGGGTTATCTGAGGAAGTGATGGGCATCTCTAGAAATGTTTAGGAGATCCGCAAGGCCGTACTGTTTGCCAGGGTGAATAGACTGCAGGTATCTTTCAGGAGGAAGGGGGTTGGGGGGATTTTTGCTCTGTATGTTTTTCCTTGAGCCATGAGGAAAGGTAGGAAATAAATATTTAAACATATAAATAAATAAAAATAACCAAGGCTGGATTCAGTAGCGTATATATCGAGAGCTGACTGCTGAGATTCCAAGAGGTTTTTGTACTTTGTGCTGCACAGTTTCCCTTTCAGAGTTACCAACAAAAGGCGTGTGTGTGTGACTCTCTAATGACTGCAGAAACTGTTTTCAGCGCCATGGCAAGCACTCCTTTACCTGCTAGCCCAGGCTAGCCCGGTCTCATCAGATCTCGGGAGCTAAGCAGGGTCGGCCCGGGTTAGTGTCTGGATGGGAGATGGGGTTGCCAACCTCCAGGTGGTGGCTGGAGATCTCCCGCTATAACAACTTATCTCTTGGTGATAGAGATGAAGAGAAGAAGAAAAGATTGGATTTATACCCCGCCCTTCACTCAGAGTCTCAGAGCACCTTACGAACTCCCTTCCCTTCCCCTCCCTACAACAGGCACCTTGTGAGGTAGGTGGGACTGAGAGAACTCTGATAGAAACTGCTCTTTTCAAGAACACCCTCTGACAGAACTATGGCTTGCCCGAGGTCATCCAGCAGGTGCAAGTGGAGGAGTGGGGAATCAAACCTGGTTCTCCCAGATTAGAGTCTGCAGACTTAACCACTACACCAAACTGGCTCACCTGGGGAAAATGACCACTTTGGAAGTTGGACTCTAGGACATCATGCTCTGCAACCCACCCTCCTCAGGCTCCACTGCCAAAGTCCCCAGGTATTTCCCAACCTGGAGCTGGCAACCCTAATGGGAGACCACCAAGGTAGCCCAGGGTCTTGAAGCAGAGGCAGGCAATGGCAAACCATCTCTCTTTGTCTCTTGCCTTGAAATCCCTACAGGGTCTCTGTGTCGGCTGTAACTTAATGGCAACACACACACACACACACACACACACACAGAGAGAGAGAGAGAGAGAGAGAGAGAGAGAGAGAGAGAGAGAGAGAGAGAGAGAGAGAGAGAGAGAGAGAGAGAGATGCTTCCAAATTCCAAAGATCAGGGTTGCTGTGCAAAGGAAGGCAGTGGCAACCTCCCTCCACCCATCTCTTGCCTTGAAAAACCCATGAGGTGCAAATGCGTGGGGTCACCATGAGTTACTTGCAACTTGATGGCACACTTTACCTTTTAAAACAAATACTGTACAAAATTCTGTCCTCACTGACACAGTCATTTGCAACTCTCCGCCGCCGAATCAGTTCCACGAGGCCTGCAAGATGGAGCTCTTCCACCATGCCTTTGATTAGGGAGCTGCACCGAATAAACCGAGGCCCCGGCCCCAATATTAACACCAATATAAACATCATTATCAAGAGCCTGATGCAACCCAGACTATGATGTTAGCTGACTGCATGCCCATGTTAGATACTGCTAATGCCCGCCATCATTTATGAATCGCCCTAGCACTTTATGCTATGTTCTATAATTGTATTGTTGTGATTTTATTTAAATTTTCTGTTTTAGTTGTTCTATATATTTTATATAAGCCACCCTGAGCCTGCCTTGGCAGGGAGTGCGGGATATAAATTAAATAAATAAATAACCATAGGAGGTGAAGAAAGTATCCAATTAGCAGCATCTTTGCCTGGGGCTTAGTGCCCATGAGATCTGGGACTCCATTTGAGACATCAAATGAATGTCAGTATTGATTCTTGGACATCTCCCCATATGTTCCCATGCCCAGTTACATTCCCCCAACAGCCTTCTTCTGGTGGAGCCCACTCTTAAGGGATCGCCAGAATGGCAGCTGTTAGGTCACAGGCGTTTTCTGCAGTTTGATGTAGTGGTTAAGTGTGCAGACTCTAATCTGGGAGAACCAGGTTTGATTTCCCACTGCTCCACATACAGCTGCTGGTGTGACCTTGGGTCAGTTACAAGTTGTTTCAGAGCTGTTCTCCCAAGGGCAGTCCTTGAAAGAGCTCTCCCAGCCCCGCCTACCCCACAGGGTGTCTGTTGTGAGGAGAAGAAGGGAAAGGAGATTGTAAGCGGCTCTGCGACTCCGAGGTCCATTCCTCAGGAATGATTTAACAGAGTTGGGTGTAGATGATGCCCGTGCATGCTGCACTTAGAAAGGCATGTCTGGTGGTTCTGTGTCAGAGGGTGAAAAGTTTTGGCCAATAAAGTGGCCTTTTTAATTTTTGCGTTTTTATCCTGTGTTGCTGTTCTTATCTTGTTCAAGGAGTGTTATTTGTGTTTATGTGTGTGCGTGCGTGTGTGTGTGTGCTTTCAATGTGTTATTACTTTATTAGCTGCCATGAGGCTAAGGGGATGAGGTGAGAGACAAATATTTTAAATAAAGAAATACATTCAAAAGGGAAAATTTGAAGTCAGGTAGTTTAGTCTAGATTTTATAGTTTATGGCGTTAGTAAGGAACATGATATAGGACTGACTTTCTGAAACTGAGAAGGTCTTTTGGTGTTAAAAATGTACAATGTGATAGGGAGAGCTCTGAAAATGGATTCGATAATTCATGGTCTTCAGTGGCTATTACTGGTAGATGGAACCTCCATGCTCAGAGGCAGTGATCTCCAAATGTCAGGTGCTGGGGACAAGCAAGAGAAGCGTACTGCCTTTTCAGACACCCCTGAGGCTATTTTGATCCAACATTTTGCTGCTTGAGGTAGTGAGCAAAATGGTACCTGTATACTCCATTCCCCCTTCTTGCTGCTTATAACTTTTTTTAAAAAATAATTCACTTATATCCCACCTTTCTGCCCAATGGGGACCTAAAGTGGCTTACATAATTCTCCTCTCCTCCATTTTATCCTCACAACAACGCTGTGAGATAGGTGAGGCTGAGAGAATGTGATTGGCCCATGGTCACCCAGCAAGCTCTCCATGGCAGAGTGGGGATTCGAACCTGGGTCTCCCAGAGCCTAGTCCGGCACTCTTGACCGCTACACCATGCTGGCTTTCTAATGTTGCCCCTCCACCAAGCATACAGGCATGCTCACTTCTGCGGCACCCAAGCAAGAGACAGACAGCTAATCCTCTCTCTGCCCAGCCATTTTTTAAAATAAAAAAATGCACAAGTTGGAAACAGGACGCTGGACCCAATGGACCCTTGGTCTGGTTCTTGTGCTCTGTATTATTTTCTTAATTCAGAAGATAGTTTATGGGGAGGAAGACAGAAGGACCTTTTATGAAATCCACCACCCTGCACCCTCTGAGCAGCATTCATTTATCCCCACTTTTAAAAAATAACAGATAAAGGACCATTCCAAAAATTATGAGATTGCCCCCTCCCCCTGCACCTCAGCCCCTGATCTTCTCAGCAGCCGTGCTTGGGACTGTTTGCTAGAAAGCTGGCAACTTCCTCCACAGAGGACTTGTGTTATGTCCTGAAGCTGAATCCATCCTATTCTTTTCCATGTAAAGCTTCAGACGTAAAGGATTGTAATCTGTCACATTACTATTGGCTGGTTTCTGTGAAACCTGTGTACAGAACCAATCACAATTGTAACTAGCTTTTCGGAGGGAACAAACCTCATTGGTTGTTATCCGTGTATTCTGATTGGACTTTAACTTACTTATGGGTGTGGCTTTGACAGCCCGGATGATTTAAAAAGGGAGCTGCGCTCCACTGTTTTGTGGTGTGTTCCTGAGTTGAAGTTTGCTGTTATAATAAAGCTGGATTCACTTTGCTGAAATCAATTGTGTTAAGTTGCATTCTTAACAACTTGTACCTTTAAGAGGCAGTAACATACAGGCAGGACCCAAGCATGATTCCTCTCAGCCTGGTACATACTTGTAGCAATGCCCCACGCCTGACAAATGTGCCATCCTGTCCCATAAATGCTATCTCATGAATCATGAAGGAAAAAATGTTTTTTTGAGAGACTGGCAACCCATCCTCCCATTTTGCCCACCTCTGCCTGGGAACCAGAGCAGGTAACCTTCCTTGCTGTCTCTTCCCAGTGTGGTGGAAGTGGTTAAGAGCAGTGGACTCTAACCTGGAGAACCGGGTTCGATTCCCCACTCCTCCACATGAAGCTTGTGGGGTGACTTTGGGCCGGTCACGGTTTTGTCGGAACTCTCTCGGCCCCACCTACGTCACAAGGTACCTGGGAGAGTGCCTGGGTTTGGACTGCCTGTAAAAATTAAAGAAAAAATGTTTAATGTAATGATTTCCTTTCAATTTATGAAACCTGTAATTGTTTCTTGTGCTTGGAAAATAACAATTAAAAGACATTTTTTTAAAAAGGTGCCTGAGAGAGAAGGGAATGTGATTGTAAGCTGCTTTTGAGACTCCTTAGGGTAGAGAAAAGCGAGGTATAAAGCCCAACTTTTCTTCTTCGTGATCTTTAAAAACAGTACAGCAGGCAGAACTCTTGGGAGAGTTCAGCCCATCATTTCGATCACCTAACCAGCCGCGGTGATGGGCGTGGTAACCAGGGCTCTTTTTGTAGCAGGAACGCCTTTGCATATTAGGTGACACATCCCTAATGTAGCCAATCCTCCAAGAGCTTACAGAGCTCTTCTTACAGGGGCTACTGTAAGCTCTTGGAGGATTGGCTACATCAGGGGTGTGTCGCCTAATATGCAAAGGAGTTCCTGCTACAAAAAGAGCCCTGATGGTAACCAAAACAATGGATGATACCTTGCAAGAAGGAATCCTGTAAGAGCCTGGATAACCTTCTAAGGCACATGATGTAGTTCTGCCATCCTGTTCTTAAATATGGCTGGGGGAGAGAGGGAAAGGAGGGTAAGTTGCCTGGTTCCTGCTTGCAAGCAGTAGAGGTGCCAATGCGCGCAATGAAAAGCCTGTGTTCTCAGTCTATGGAGGGGCAACTGGTGGGCTGAACGAAGAATGGAAGCACCATTTTGTTTTCTGCCTCTGGTCATCTCCCTCTTGAGCTGATTTTAGCAACATAAATAGACCATAGACTGGGAATGGGTTTGCAGCCTGTGCCACAGACACTGGTTGGAGCCACACGTTGTTGGATATTTCACCACTGTATAACCGTTCGCTTCCTAGATTTTCTTGTGCGGACACACTCAAAAAAGAATGAACGAGATGAATGAGTACAATAGTACAATATCCAACAGCATGCAGGTCCTTGCCTGTGAGAAAGTTTGGGGAAGGTGGAGCAAAGCCCTTCCCTGATGGCTGTGTGACATTGTGTACAGCTCTTCTTTCATTTCTGTATCTGTGCTTGTAGTGCTTAAGAACTTAAGAGAACATAAGGGAAGCCAATGTTGGATCAGGCCAATGGCCCATCCAGTCCAACACTCTGTGTTACAAAGTGGCCAAAAATACCAGGTGCCATCAGGAGGTCCACCAGTGGGGCCAGGACACTAGAAGCCCTCCCACTGCGGCCCCTGCCAAGCATAAGGCTTTTCCCACACAGCCTTTGCCCCAAATCCATCAATAGTTGATTCTGATCTTTTCCCAGCAGGAACATGATTTACACAATATAATCATACTTGGAGTAAGAGACTTTAGATTTTAACAAGAAAGGAAGCAGATTTTAAATATATCCAAACTAATAAGAGATTATGGTTTTGTAAAACAAACAAACAAGATCCGCCTCCCCTGGTAGTCCTGACAGGAAATAGTTACAAATGTCTCACATTTGCACAGTATTTATATTTCAGAAGAGAGGTTATGAACACACCGCTTAATGCAGAAAGATCCCATCATGAAATATTTTGTATGTGATATAATAGGATTGATTTCAAAGCCATTAAAATATATTATCCGTGTTTATATAATCAAACGCCGAGTGATTGTGGCGAGAGCATTTCTCTGCATAGATTTTCTTGTACAAAATAATCCAGTATTTATAACGGTTCTTTCTTTTGAACTGATCCTAAGCATTCATTTTTTAAAAAAACCTCCAAAGTATGGTGCCCAGGTTCAATGGCACTGAGGCAGGTATGGTATGAGGGCATCTGCCAGGTGCCTGAGTGCAAAGAAAGCCAGCAACCAGCTCTGAAGGGGTGGGCGGGGGGACAGGCCACCCCCTGGGGAAGGAAGCTTGAAGAGGGTCAGGCTCCACTGCTTCCCCCTGGCATCCCTCCCAGCTGGAAACGAGAGGTCACTTCAGAGGTCTCAGATATATCAACCTATGTTCCTTGCAAAAATGTAAATAAATTTAACGCTGAGGCTTGTGGGAAGAATGTTTTTTACCTTTTCATGGTAAGCAGAAAAGTTAATGATATTAAGGGCAGGGCTTTTTCTCTCCCCCCCTGGGGGAACATGCCAGAACGGAGTTCTGGAACCTCTTTGACAAAATTATTTTTAAAATGTTTAAAAGTTCATGAGTTTTCAGTGTACAGATTGAAAACTTCATTTCCGTCTTGAGAGTTCCCTAGAAGTTTCCTAGAAGTTTCCTAGAAGTTCTAGAAGGTTCTAGGTTATAAGTTGATCAGACAGACCTCTGGATCACACACTTGCTTTCCCCCAAGTTGTTAAGCCTTTGGGAATGCTTGCTTAGGTCTTCTGGAATTAGGCCCTGTGAATGTGTGTTTTATTATAAGGCTCATCTGTTTCCCTGACCTGAAAATATACACCCTGACCACCATTCCTATAAGTTTAAGCTGAGGGAGGGAAGGTGACGTGGCATAGCCCGATCTCATCAGATCTTGGAAGCTAAGGAGGCTCTGCAGAGGAAGGCACTGGCCAACCACCTCTGCTTCCCACTTGCCTCGAAAGCCTGGCACTGCCCTGATCTGGGTAGCCCGGGCAAGTCTGACCTCATCAGATCTTGGAAGCTAAGCAGGGTCAACCCTGGCAAGTATTGGGATGGGAGACTTCCAAAGAATACCAGGGCCAGGAGGCCAGAGGCAGGCTATCAAGCTACTTCTCTGAATGTCCTTCATGTCCCAGTAGGCATCACCAGAGGCCACCACGACTTCCACAGACATGTACACACACACAAATGCAAAAAGAAAAAGAAAGAAAGCCTAGTGCTTAAGGTTGTCATAATTCGGTTGCAACTTGATGGCACATTTCAAGCTGAAGCTTGGGTGTTGCAATAGTTGCCAACCTCTAGGTGGAGCACTGAGTTCTCCCACAATTACCACTGATCTCCAGACTACACAGATCAGTTCCCCTAGTGGAAATGGCAGCTCTGTAAGACGGGCTCATTGGTATACCATAGAGTTTAGGGGAAATGGAAAGCCTGGAGTGACAGCACATCCCTGCTGAGTTCCCTCCCCAGACGTCACCCCCAAATCTCCAACAATTTCCTTAGCCTTAAATTGGTAACCCTAGGTTTTGCATATTGGACTGCTCTGCTGCTTGCAGTTCAGGGACAAAGCCAGGCTTGCTTGGGTAAACCTGTTTTGTTTTCATGGGAGGAGATTTTAACCCACACATTGCCATACCTCTATCCTGCAATGGTACAGTCCACTACATTCTACTTCTTCATTCTGCTGCAGGTACAATTTACTCGCTTGCTGGTGACTGAAGGGCCGCAGCTCTTCAATTAATTCCTAGCTTTTAAGTACAGTGTGTAATGTCTTCTTCTTCTTTTTTTTTTAGGTGCACATACAGGTAGCAAGAAAGAGGCCTGCAGATTCTAATTCTCCAGGCTTGGTGCTATTAAAGTTTATTCTTCTATCCAGAGTCGCGGCTAATTAAGAAGGCAGAACAGCCACCTAATAGTGACTCCTGTAAGCAGACGGCTGTCTTGAAAGAAGAATAAAGCAGGCAGGAGGGGTGAGGGGAAGGGGGAGAGAACGGGGGGGGAGAGTGGGATACCTTGTAGTTCACCTCTTGGCCACTAGGGGTATCTTTGTACCATTTTTCATCTCGCAGCGATTTGGAGTTGAAACCTATAATAGGGGAAAACCAAGGTTCTCGGCATTTTTTTTTCTTTTAGCGAGCAGTGCATCTAGGATCCAAAAAAAAAAAGATTAAAAAAACACCCTACACACATACAGATACAACCTCCTCTCCCAGTCGCCGTGCGCTGTGGAAATCACACAACTGGACATCCAGCAAACGGGATTCATCTGGAGGGCAATTTCAAGTCGAGATAAATCTATTGGATTAGGAGGATTATCTGATTGCGGCTGAAAAGAAGTACCGTTTGATCATTTCTCGTTCTTGCCTGATGGTCGGATTTAAATGGAGGCGGCGGCGGCGGCGGCAGCTCGGCTCGGAGGCTCCTGCTGCTGAATTCCGGATGGGGGATTTCTTTTCTTTTTTTTTTCGCAGTCTCGGGAAGAGCAGGGGGAGAGGGGGGGAAATTATATAAATCGATACAATTTGGAAGTGTCCAGGGGATGATTTAAGAGGCTCGAGGGCTACAGCTGCTTTAAAAAAAAAAAAAAGCACGGATAACGCCTGGAACCCGGTGAATTTCGGCTTTAGCGGCGGACTTCCCTTTTTAATCTTTTCCTTTTTTTTTTTAAAAAAAAAAAGCAGAGTCGTTGTGAACTGGTAAATACTTTGATTTTTTTTTGGTCCCCCGTCTCTTTTACCCCTGCCCCCCCTCCCGGCGTGTGAGTATATTTCTTTTTGCAAGAGTGCTGTGGGAAGAGACACTCGTCATATTATAGGAAAGGAGGAATCTTAGAAGGGGGGGGTAGTTAGGGCTTTCTTTTAGGAAGGGAGGGAGAATGGAATGCTATAGTTTTAAGATCAAGAGCGGCGTGTGTTTGGGGTGTGTGTGAAAATAAGATATGGTTTCGCCGGTCGGAATAGTGTGTGTGTTTGGGGGGGGGGGGGGGTTGCACAGCTGCCCGCCGGTCAGAGCTTGTGACTTGCAAAACATTGGCCCTGCGTGTGCGGAGACCGGAGCGGGGGGCGGCGGGAGGGGGGGGTGGCGTTGAGGAGAACCTCCGCTCTCCCGCAACTTTGCCTGGTGGAGAGAGATGGAGGCGATCGGTTTTTATCCCCCGCCCCCGTTTGCAAACTGCTTTCTGTGTGATACCGGCTGCGTCTGAGATGGACTAGAGAGAGGCAGCGGCAGCAGCAGTTGGATGGTTTTTTTTTGGGGGGGGGGTCGTCGACCGGGTTCTGTTGCTGCTGCTGCTGGAGAGGCGCTGGAGGGGGGCGGCGAGGAAGACGGCAGCCTGGCAGCTTTAATAAATAGACACCCACTTTGGATGGTGGGATGAGGAGGAGGAGGAGGAGCGTGGGGGGGGGAGGACGGAGAAGCGAGAGGCAGCCCAGCTGGATCTGCGCGGCGGAAAAGCGGGGAGCTCCTGCGGCGCCCGGCCTTCCGTTGTGTTGGTATCCTTGGCGCAGAGGCAGCGAACTTTGCTGCCAGCAAAACCGCGGCCGCAGCCGGGCGGGGAGGGAGGCTCTCCGTGGAAATGCCCGTCGTTCTAAGGCGCGCGCGCCCCTGGGTGTCCATGCATGCATGCATGCATGCATACATTGACGCATGCCATGCATGGATCAGCATCCTTTGGGATCCCTCTCTTGGCCTGGAGGAGGGAGGGCTCACACACTGTTGGGGGAGGGGCATGGCAGTTCTTGCTCTCGACCCCAAGTGCAATTCGAGGCTTCTTCCTAACGCCCCCCCCCCCCATGAATGGTTGCCATTCACTTCTGCCGGGGCGTGCGTGCGTGTGTGCGAGGAAGGCTCGCTGCCTGTTCCCTGGCCCGGTTTGTCCCAGCAGTTGAGCACCGGCTCCGCCCCCCTGGCAGAGCCCGCCCCTTCATCTGCATAGGCTCGTCCTGGGTTCTTTCCCTTGGTCATGGTGAGACGCTGGAAGTGGCTTTTCCGTCCAGGGAAGAGATTTGATTCTCCCCCCCCCCTATTCTCCGGGCACGGTGGTGGTTCAGCGCCCGAGGTGTCTCCTTGATGCATCAGTCCAGTGCTGAAATCCCATGTGATGCTCCTTGGGGTATGGGGGATAATATCACAGTACTCCGTTCCAATGTAATGGGAAGATAGGGGGGGGGATTTCTCTTAAGTACACAGAGTCTGTTGTGTTGGAATAGATGGGGAGGGGGTGCTGAAAGGTCATGGAAAGCAAGGGGAAACTGCTCAGAGGTTATATGCACATGGGGGGAAGATAATGCCTGGCAGTCCTTGGGAGAATAATTAGAAGGAGAAAACGGAAATAGACTTCCAAGGAGCCAAGAGAAGGAGCAACAGGTCAAAAAGACCCAGGAGGGATGCCTATAAAAACCTGCCACTTGGAGGCATGGGAATTCTGGGGCCAGCACCTGAAACTCCAGTTGTGGTGATGGTTCTGTGCTTTTGATCCCCATGCCTCAGTTATAAGACGGGCCTAAAAGTCATCATGAGTTCAGAATGGGTTTTTTTGCCGTCTTTTCAGTCATTAGTGTGAGCTTTTAAGAGAAGGTTTCCTTGCAAATCAGTGAAGTCTTAAACAAAGGGTGGAGATTTCAGTCCTATACACAGCAAAAGGAGGGATCTAATACTCAGGCTGTGTACTGACATGGAAACATGTCCCTTTGAATGTAGTGCTGAGTAAAGACTGATAGGATCGGGCTGTAAAGCTGTAATTTTGTGTGTGCCTGCTTGGGAACAGGTCCCATTTAAATCTGTAGCAGTTACTTCTGAGTAAGCATGCTTAGGATGGGGCTTCACAACTACTGAGCATCCATGCTTATAAATCACACTGAATCCAGCCTGTAGAAGCTTCATCTCAAATTCTTGGAGGAAAAGAAACAATCCTCTATAAGCATGGGTCTTATCACCTCGTCACATGCATCTGCATTTTAGATTACTAGCGCTCTGATGTGTTTCATTATAAATAGGGTGATGGAAACTTTCTTTTTAAAAGGGCTTTGTTTTACATTGGTAACTTAAGTAAGTGCTTAATACTGTTTCTTTTCATGGGTGATTGTGCTAGAACCTCATCTTTGCTTTGCTGAAGGAAAATCAATTTTCAGAAGGTTTAATTAAAATTAGTCAGATTGCATAATATTAATTGAGTTTTAATTAAAAGCTAGAAGTTACCTTAGAATCTAGAGCAAGGGCATTATCCCAAATCATTTTAAGGGTGCATATGGTTGTAGAGCAATGAAGTTAAAATGATTTATTTAAACAGTTCATTTTTTAAAAAAAAATCTATGGAATTCTTCCAGCTTCAGGGAACATTGTCTTAATAAACCATCACTAACCCCCTTTCAGACCTTGGGGGGGGGGCGGGGAGAAGGAGATTCCACTTCAATTTTTTAATTTTTTTTAAAAAACTGGCTACACTAGAGTCTTGGCTTTAAAAATGCATCCGATATCACAAATCCTTATTTGCTGTCACTGTCAAACAGAGAGCTTTAACCTCTTTTGAGATCATTCATGGTGCTGAGAGTAAACCCTTGTCTATTGCATCCAGCAAATGTTTTCGAAGGCAATGACATTCTGTTGGGAGGGGAATGTATGTATGTGTGTGTGTATATATATATATATATATATATATATATATATATATATATATATTGCATTTATACAGCTGCCTGTTCCCTCTAAACAAACACAGGTAATTCACACTAGAAAACATTTATTCATGAACAGATTGTAAACCACATTTCAAGCCCTTTGAACATCTGGCTGCTTGATAATTGTAGCTAGATTGGTCAACAGTACAGAATGTTAGACTTGGATCCTGGAGATGTGGGATCCAGTCTCGGCTGGGCCGTGGATTTGCTGGGTTTTCTTGAGATAGCTTTAAGCACTTGGGCTGCTTTGACAATTGGATGTCAAGGCAACTGCACATTTTATTTTTTAAGTTTGAAGAAAAGAACCATTCCAAGATCGTATCAAATTCAAATGGCCCCTGCCCATTCTCATGCATGGAGCTGTATTCATGTCACAGAACTGAATATAATCTTCATTCGCAGATCTGTTCTATTCTTGCTTGAGACACACTGGAAGAACCACTTCTAATTAGAGCACATAGCATTAGGATAGATGGACCTCTAGTTTCTCTTGTAACGTGAACGAAGGAGTGGGCAAGGGGGATCATTTACTGATTTATTTGCATTATTTATAGTCCGCCTTTCTCACTTGGACTAAAGGAGTGAGTCAATATGATTGACAGCTGGGGCATTCAGTAAACAATGCAACAGGATTAGGGTTGCAGAACCAACCAGAAGTCTCCAAACAGAACCGAAGCAAAGGTATACACAGAAGTATAGACCACAGTCTCTAATGATTTCCCTAAGTAACTTTGTGAATCATTTAGTACAGTGCCAGTCTACTGCCAGTGCAGAAAAGCTCTCTTGAATAATTCAGTTTTGTATAGTTTGTTGGAAAGCCAGGAGAGGGGGAACCTTCCTGACCTCCTCCAGCAGGCCGTTCCACAAGGTGGGGGCCACCACAGGGAAGGCACAAGTACGGGCAGTTGTTGATTTTGCCCATTTGCAGGTTGGCACCCACAGGAGAACCTACTCCAATGTGGGAAGCTGCAGAGTAGTCACAATAGGCAGGAGAATAGACTCTCCCCACATCTCCATTGTCCCCACCCCCCAGACAAGTTTCTCCCTCCACTACTGATTTTCTTCTGCTTTTGGATACTGTTGGGGTGATTGTGGTGGCAAGAACTGAGAAAATAAAGATGAGTTAAGTCTATTGGTTCTCCCTTGCAAATGGCCTCTATCCCCAGATTACCATAGCAAAGGAAGCACTGGATTCTGGTCTTTGAAAGCAGTCAGCAGTTGCAATTCTGTTTGGTGCCAGTAGGGGTGCTCAACACTCACAGTCATTAGCCCAAGGACGTTCTCTCCTCTCTAGCAAAACCCAACAATATTAATTGCTGTTACGTAAAAAAAAGAAGACAAGACTCACTGGAAAAGACAACAACGTTAGGAAAAGCTGAAGGCAGTAAGAAAAGGGGAAGACCCAACATGAGACGGATTGACTCAATAAAGGGAGTCATGGCTTTCGCTTTGCAAGAACTGAGCAAGGCAGTTAACAATAGAATGTACATATGTTCATGGTGGTGGACAGTGGGGTCAAGCTGCAGCTGACTTATAGCGACCCCGTAGGGTCTTCAAGACAGAGGTGGTTTGCCATTGCCATGGTCAGGGGTGGTTTGCCATGGCTTGCCTGTGTGTAATGACCTGGTCTTCCTTGGTGGTCTCCCATCAAATACTAACCATGGCTGACCCTGCTTAGCTTCTGAGATCTGGTGAGACTGGGCTAGCCTGGGCTATCATAAGAACATAAGAGAAGCCAATGTGGGATCAGGCCAATGGCCCATCCAGTCCAACACTCCGTCACACAGTGGCCAAAAATGCCAGGTGCCATCAGGAGGTCCAGCAATGGAGCCAGGACACTAGAAGTCCTCCCACTGTTAAACACCCCCCCCAAGCACCAAGAATACAGTGCATTGCTTGTGCCAAACTAAGAGTCCCTATCTATACCTTGTGGCTAATAGCCTCTGATGGACTTCTGCTCCATGTGTTTATCCAATTCCCTCTTGAAGCTGTCTGTGCTTGTAGCTGCCACCACCTCCTGTGGCAGTGAATTCCATGTGTTAATCACTCTTTGGGTGAAGAAGTACTTCCTTTTATCCGTTCTAACCCGACAGCTCAGCATACATTCATGTTGTTGTTGTTCAGTCGCACAGTCGAGTCTGACTCTTCGCGACCCCATGGACCAGATTACGCCAGGCCCTCCTGTCTTCCGCTGTCCGCTGAAGTTTGCTCAATTTCATGTTCGTTGCATCAATGACACTGTCTAACCATCTCATCCTTTGCCGTCCCCTTCTTCTTTGACCTTCAATCTTTCCCAGCATCAGAATCTTCTCCAGTGAATGCTCCCTTCTCATTTGGTGGCCAAAGTATTTGAGCTTCAGCTTCAGGATCTGGCCTTCCAAGGAACAATCAGGGTTGATTTCTTTTAGGATTGACTGATTTGATCTCCTTGCAGTCCAAGGGACCCTCAAGAGTCTTCTCCAGCACCATAGTTCAAAAGAATCTATTCTTCGGCGCTCGGCCTTCCTTATAGTCCAACTCTCGCAACCATACATTACTACGGGGAATACCATTGCTTTGACCATGCGGACTTTTGTTGGCAAGGTGATGTCTCTGCTTTTTATCATACTGTTTAGGTTTGCCATCGCTTTCCTCCCAAGGAGCAGACGTCTTTTAATTTCATACATTCATAGGACTGCCATAATTCAGAAGCGACTTGACGGCACGTGACACACACATGAAGTTGCCTCCTTGCAAGTAAGGCAGTGTTGTGTCTGGCCACAGCTCTCCATGGTCTCAAGCAAAGAAAGATCACTTGGAATGCTGGCCCCCTGAGGCCCTTGACTAGGAGATGTCAAGGACTGAGCTGGGGACCTTCTGCATGCCAAGCAGGTGCTCTTCCCTGGCCTCTGTTTGATTCAGGTAGCATCAGCAAGTGCCACAGAAAAGAGCATACATACACACGTTTAGGGAGCCAGCTTGCAGTGGCACAAAAGCAAACAAATAAGAAACGCAGTGTTTAACACAGACGACGCGTTGTGCTTACCCTTATCTGAAGGCCTTAATGCAGGAGTCTCCAAGCTTACAAGCTGGCAGCAGGTCGCCAGCCGATACAGAACAGCTCATAAAAACCCCTCGAAGACCCAGGAAAAGATTGTGAAAAGATTTGCTCTAGGCTTTTCTTTTTCATTTGGTGAAAAAAGCTTTTATTCCATAAGAATTTTCTCTGTGCCGTTGAGCTGATAGCTTCATTTCTAGCGCTCCTTTTTAGTCCATGTTCTGTTTCTAGGACAGAAGATAACTTGGTAACATGCCAGGGGAGAGGGAGGCTAGTTCACAATATTTTTTTCCCCCCATTACTCTGAAGTAGCTCCCTTTGAAGAAAAGTTTGGTGGCCCTTTCCTTAATGCCTCTCTGGGTGCCACAGCAATGGATTTTACCTACTCTATCTTGTTTCCTTCACTTTTTGAAAAAAATTGATTTCTGTAGTTTAATGTGGCATGCAATATGGAAGGCGGCATTTTTAATTCTAAGGTAGAGTCCCCAGATACATAACTAAGGGAGTTTTACGATATTATGCAAGGAGTGGAGAGAGCTGGCAAAGAGACCTTTTTCTTCCACTCCCAAAATACTAGAACTCGAGGGCATCTAGTGAAGGTGATGGGCAGTAGATTCACAGTGGACGAAATGTGGAATTCGGCAGCCAGAGGATGTAGTGATGGCCACAGGAATCAACAGCTTTTAAAGGGGATTAGATAGATTCATGGAGGGTAGGTCTATCAATGGCTATTAGTCATGGTGACTGAGGGGAGCCTCCACATTCAAGAGGCACCACACCTCTGAATCCCAGAGCCAGGAGGCAGCATTTATTTTATTGATTTTTATCCCGCCCATCCGGCCTAGGCTGGCTCAGGGCGGCTTACAACAGAGTAAAAGTTCACATAATACATCAGGGAAAGACCTTGGCCTTTGTGTTATTTAGATGTATTTATGTACTTATGTTCAAAGAAGACTGGCACCCAGTTAAATGTTAGTGAATTGACTAAAACTCATGTGATTGATGAAATCTGCAGAAATTAGAATGCCAATCTATGAAGAAAAAAGCATGCTTGGATTTTTGCCCCTGGTGGGACACACATCATAGCCAATGTTCCCTCCAAGCTGTGGAGTCTTGTGAGCAAAAATTCTACTTTGTGAGCTCCTGGCATTAAAGTAGTGAGTGAGCAGTTTGGCTGCAGCATAAGTTAGTTTGCTCTGGAGCCATCCCTTCCTGAGCTGAGACAAAAATGTGTGAGGTGAAGGCTAAAAAACTGTGAGCCAGCTCACACTGACTGAGCTTAGAGGGAACACTGATCATAGCCAAAAGAGGTGTTCTCTTGTGGGTGTGAGAGCCTGGGAGAGAATACCTCTTCTCACATGGTGTCTGCCACTTGTATTTTTAATTTTTTAAAAGTGTAACTCAGATAATCAGGGACACTTTTTAAACTGATTAAAAATTTCCATGAGTAAATTGGCCGGATTAGCGAAACATTACAGCTGAAATTGAAATGATCTGCTGAATTTTATCCCTGTTCCTCTGATACTGAGACTCAAAGAGCTGGTTCACATAATGCATTCATATAAATTATCCCCACTTTGAATACTCAAGAGCCGATGATTGAATGCATCAACTGGTTTCATTTACAAGAATCACATTTGAACTGACTCGAACGGAAGTCTCACTTGTGGCATTCGATCTGGGCTGATGTGTTCTTTAGAAACACAGAATCACGTATTGGCTGGCATGACGTTAGTAAGCAAATGTAAGGGCTAACTTGCTTTTGTTAAAAGCTCTAGTGAAACTGACTCAGATGTTGAGCAAAGTTTGTCCTCCGTTAATTTGCAACATAGCTCCGGTCTTCCAAAGAGACGTTTTGAACAGGGTGCTGAGATTTCTGCAAGGCGTATTGAGGTCCAGATTTTGCAAGGCATATTGAAGTCCAGATACACTTTGCAGTATCTTCATCCATCTGATGAAGTTGGCTGTTAAGCACCCCCAGGGCTTTTTTTGTAGAAAAAGCCCAGCAGGAACTCATTAGCATAATAGGCCACACCTCTGACAGTACAGCTCATTAGCATATTAGGCCAAACCCTATGGTACCAGCAGTGTGGTCATCCAGCCACACCCACCTTTTGCTTCTTATTCTGTCTGCCCTGTTTGTTGTCAAAACCCAGGGCTGTTTTTTGTAGCAGGAACTCCTTTGCATGTTAGGTCACACACCCCTAATGTAGCCAGTCCTAATGAGTTTCTGCCTTCGGGTGTGGCCTGTTATGCTAATGAGTTCCTGCTAGGCGTGGCCAACTTGGGAGCTAGCCGGAACTCTGTTCCTGTGCGGTCCTGCCCCAAAATAGCCCTGAGCACCCCTATAATCCATTTAGTCTTAGTGAATTACAGCAGAATCCTATGCAGAGGTACAACGCTGATTTGCAATAGTATATATAAAAATGCACTGTTACTTAAGTCCAGAATACCATGTGCTTGTTTCCCCCACTCACACAGATGCTTTCTCAGCTATTTTGACAGTTTAGTGTAGGGGTTAGGAGCACAGACTCTAATCTGGGAGAACTGGGTTTGATTCCCCACTCCTCTGGATGCAGCTGCTGATGTGACCTTGGGTCAGTTACTAGTTCTCTCAGAGCTGTTCTCTCAAGAGCAGTTCTCAAGAGAGCTCTCTCAGCCCCACTTATCTCACAAGGTGTCTGTTGTGGGGAGGGGAAGGGAAAGGAGATTGTAAGATGCTCTGAGACTCCTTTGAGTAGTGAAGGGCGAGGTATAAATATTTACTTATTATTTATTTATTAATCACATTTATACCCCGCCCTCCCTGCAATGCAGGCTCAGGGCAGCTCACAATCAGTACATAAAATACAGTTAAAACAACATAAAATCATATAAACAATTCCATTATTAATACAGTTCATAAAGTGCTAAAGATGGTTACTCAAGATGGCTTATTTCAGTGTACTCTCTAAGAATCCTTCTGCTCAAGATCTTCCTGTCACTCAGGCTGGATGTTAAAACCAAGAGCAAGGGCTCTATAATGGTGGCGGCACCCTAGCCGAAGGCCTGGCGGAAGAGCTCCGTCTCGCAGGCCCTGTGGAACTGCAAAAGGTCCCACAGGGCCCTGATCTCCTCTGGGAGCTCATTCCACCAGGATGGGGCCACCACTGAGAAAGCCATCACCCTGGTAATAGCAAGCCTGGCCTCTTTAGGGCCAGGGAGGGTCAATCGATTTTGAGACTCGGACTGAAGTGCTCTCTGGGGTATATATGGGGAAAGGCGGTCCCGCAGGTATGTTGGACCCTGCCCGTATAGGGCTTTAAAGGTAAGAACCAGCACCTTGAAATGGATTCAGTATGCTATTGGCAGCCAGTGCAGTTGTTGTAGCACAGGCCGAATGTGCTCCCACTTGGGGAGACCCATCAAAAGCCTGGCTGCAGCATTCTGCACTAGCTGCAGCTTCCGGATCTGCGACAAGGGCAGCCCCACATAGAGAGCGTTACAGTAGTCTAATCTCGAGGTGACCATAGCATGTATCACTGTTGCTAGGTCAGCGTGGTCAAGGAAGGGAACCAGTTGCCTGATCAGCCGAAGGTGGTCGAAGGCCGACCTGGCAGTGGCCACTACCTGGGCCTCCATCGCTAGAGAGGCATCCAGGAGCAGTCCCAAACGCCTAACCTCTGGCGCTGGCACCAGTCCAATCTCCTCCTCCTCTTCCTCTTCCTCAAACACAGGTGACATTTTTGTTCTGAGATCCCAGGGTATCACATTTGAACTGAGCCATTTTGTCCAGGGGAACTGATCTCTGTCGCCTGGAAATCAGTTCTAATTCCAGGAGATCTCCAGGCCTCACCTGGAGGTCAGCAACTCATATAATCACTGGCTCATCAGCAGGCTCAAGAAAGGTGCTCAGTTGGACCACCATGTGTGGCAGGAGGAGAATGGGGAAGACGGAGAAACAAACAGCAGCTATAAGAGATGATCTTAGTTTATAACTGGAAAAAATAAAGCTGCATTTCCTTATTCAAAGCCAGTATGCCTGGTCTCTGAATAATAGACGGTGCTTTCACTGCTTTGGTCCATTTGGCTGATCTGTCAGATGCCCTGTTGGTAGGCTTTCATTGGACACACAAAAAGGAAAACTCTTTGCAGAATACTTTCTCTGGGCAGACAAAAAGAAAACTGTTTAATACTGAATAAAGCAGGGGGTGGTGAGTCACTGAAACCACAGTAATATTTAATCATGGATTTGCTATGAGTGAAGGATCTATTCTGTTTTTAAAGGGGAAAAAGAAGACGAAGCCATGCAAATACAGTTTAATCTTTCCTAGTAAACAGCATCATGGCCTATTGTTTAGTACTTTAACCAATTCATATGACGATCCAGCATTGTCAGAATTCATGCTGAAGGAAAGGATTAGGTATTAAAGAAGGAGTTCTCTAAAAGCCGTAAATCAAACCAATATGCTGCTATTCTGGCATGGGTGTGCTGAAGAAACAAATGGGTTCCTATCGGGTGGGTGGCAGAAATATGTATAATTTAATTAGGATTTGCCGGCAGCTTGCTGGGGAAAAAAAAGAGAAAAAGGAAGTTATTTGAAAGGAGAGGACCTGATCCAGCTAAGGAGATGTGCATGCAGAACAAAGGCTTGCATGTATGTGTCTCATGTTAGTGGCTGGATGAGGAAGCATCACAAATGCAGCTAGGAGAGCACCGATTTAGGGTACAGTTTATCTGCGCTGGGTTGTCCGCATTCATGGAGGATAGGTCTGTCAGTTTCAATCAACCAAAGAGTTGGACCCTGCAGATCTGTTCCACTAGCACAAGTACTTCTCCCGGAGGCAGGAGTCTTCGGACATGAGACATGTGCATGCAAACCTTATGCAAAGAGGCTTTCCTAAGCCTCTTGACTCAGGGGATGGACCTTTCCACTTCAGGAATGTCTACCCATAGCAGAACAGATTCACAGGACCCATCCCTGTGATGGCTAAATGGATCCCCTGTGCTCAGAGGCCGTGTACTTCTGTGTTATCAGTGGAGGGGGAGAGGGTCAACAATAAGAGGAGGTCTTGACCTCAGTGCCTTAGATCTTTCAGGACATCTGGTTGGCCACTGTGTGAAAAAGGACTCTGAATTAGGTGGGTCGTGGGCAATGTTCCCTCTAAGCCGTGGAGTCTTGTGAGCAAAAATTCTCCTTTGTGAGCTCCTAGCATGAAAGTTGTGAGTGAGCAATTCGGCTACTGCATAAATTAGTTTGCTCTGGAGCCATCCTCCCTGAGCTAAGACAAAAATGTGTGAGCCACAGGCTAAGAAACGGTGAGCTAGCTCACACTAACTCAGCTTAGAGAGAACACTGGTCATGGGTCTCTTACACATTCAGCTGCTTACACATGTTCCATCGACATCCCAGTGCAGCTTGTTACATGTTCATGACTTGTTTTTGCACAGCTAGAGCACTGTCACATGCACAAGTAGTCTGAGCAACTAGTGCCTACTGAGCAATCTTACCACTTTCATGAAAAGCTGCTGGGATGAATCCCCTTCAATATCAGGCACCAGATTACTCGTACTGAGAGGAAATGGTGTTGGCTTCATAATGACTCAGTTCTGCATCTTGCATCTTGCCTTTGTTTTTCCCCAGTACGCTCTGCTTTTCATAATTATCAGCTCAACAATTAATGCTATTCTGTGCATCTCATCTTCAGCCAGGATGGGGGGGGGGGCGGTGTCTGTGGAACTAGCCAGATGGTCCCAGTTTTCAGGACACTTCAGTAAGAGAGAAGGGCTTGCGCGCACGGGGGGTGGGTGGTCAAGTTGCAGCTAACTTATAGAGACTCTGTAGAGTTTTCCAAGGCAAGAGATGAGCAGAGGTGGTTTGCCATTGCCTTCCTTTGCACAGTGATCCTGGAATTCCTCAGTGGTCTCCCATCCAAATTCTAACTCGGGCTGACCCTGCTTAGCTTCTGAGGTCTGACAAGATCAGGCTTGGCTGGAACATCCAGGTTAGGGAAAATGAAAGTAATAGAAGCCCCAGTATATTTCACCTTCCCTCATCTTCCTCTGCAAAATCACAATGAAGGCTCCCAGTTAGCATCCTCATTTCAGCTGTGATGGTATTTGTCTGATGAAATTTTTATGGTAGTCATAGAACAGATAAAAGGAAATACTTCTTCACCCAAAGAGTGATTAACATATGGAATTCACTGCCACAGGAGGTCGTGGCAGCTTCAAGCATGGACAGTTTCAAGAGGGAATTAGATAAACATATGGAGCAGAAGTCCATCAGTGGCTATCAGCCACAGGGTATAGATGGGAACTCTCAGTCTGGGGCAGATGATGCACTCTATTCTTGGTGCTGGAGGGGGCAGCAGTGGGAGGGCTTCTAGTGTCCTGGCCCCACTGCTGGACCTCCTGATGGCACCTGGTATATTTTGGCCGCTGTGTGACAGAGTGTTGGACTAGATGGGCCATTGGCCTGATTCAACATTGGCTTCTCTTATGTTCTTATAATCATAGAAAGAGTTGGAAGGGACCTTGCAGGTCATCTAGTCCAACCCCCTGCACTCTGCAGGAGCATAGCCAAAAGGTAGCCTGACATACCTACAACATACTCAAAAGATGGTCGTCCAGTTTCCGCTTGAAAATATCCAGTAAAGGAGCATCCACCACTTCCCGAGGCAGACTGTTCCACTGCTCAACCACTCTTACAGTTAGGAAGTTTCTCTTGATATCTAGCCGGTAATGACTCCCTTGTAATTTCCACCCATTAGATCTAGTCTTGCAATCCGGAGCAAGAGAGAATAGATCTGCTCCATCTTTTACATGACAGTCCTTCAAATACTTGAAGACTGCAATCATGTCCCCTCTTTCCCAGGCTAAACATACCCAACTCTTTCAGCCTTTCCTCATAAGACTTGGATTCAAACCCCCTCACCATCCTGGTTGCCCTCTTCTGGACATGCTCGAGCTTGTCCACATCCTTCCTAAAATGTGGTGCCCAAAACTGGACACAGTACTCCAGGCGAAGCCTGACCACAGTAGAATAGAGTGGAAATACCACCTCCTGTGATCTGGACACAATGCTTTTGTTAATGCATCCTGAGATTGCATTAGCTTTCTTCACAGCCACATCACACTACAGGCTCATGTTGAGCTTGTGATCAACCAGAACATCTAGATCTCTTTCACATGTGCTGCTGTCAAGCCGAGACCCTCCCATTGTATATCTGTGCCTTTGATTTTTTGTGTCCAGGTGTAGGACTTTGCATTTATCTCTATAGAATTTCATTTTATTTGCCACAGCCCACTGTTCCAGCCTATCTAGATCGTTTTGAATCCTGACTCTGTCTTCTTCAGAATTAGCAATCCCACCCAGCTTTGTGTCATCTGCAAATTTAATAAGCATCCCCTCTACGTCTTCCTCCAGGTCATTTATAAAAACATTGAACAACACCAATCTAGACATTAATGTAGGCTGACTTTGGGAGGTGCTTCACAGGGGACAAGGCAGGCTTTTAAGTACAAGGACCCCCCCCGGCCACAGGTCATGTAAGTTATGCAGTCCAGGCTAGCCCGATCTTGGGAGATCTCGGAAGCTAAGCAGGGGCCAGTCCCAGCTAGTATTTGGATGGAACACCTCCAAGAATACCAGGGTCATGATGCAGAGGCAGGAAATGAGAAACCGTTTCGAATGTCTCTTGCCTAGAAAACCCCATGGGGGTCACGTAAGTCAGCTGTGACTTGATGGTGCTTTCCACCCCCAGCAGCATCTTGCATGGAGCCTGGAAACTAAAAGTGGCGCTCCTGACATTGATCCTCATGTGATCTGGCATCGGTCAACAGCTTGGCTGTTGGGTTCTAGAGCAGCTGGAAATGCCAAACCCTCCTCCAACACATCCTCATGTAGTCTGACGGCATTTTCATGGTAGTCTGGCATTAAATGCAGGCTGACTTTTACAGTGCTAACCATGTTGAACTTAAGTCACTTTGATTTCAGTGTGTTTTAAAAAAAATGACTGTGAGAATCAGACTTCTTCAGTCTGTGGCTGAGCTGAGGTTTCCAAAGCCCGTATTAAATTGCACAGGACTGTGGGAAGTCAAAGCCAGGCCCGCAAAACCTCAGATCATGGAGTGCAACCCTGGTTTGGATGGACGTGTAAACCAGGCAGTTAAGACACAAGGCAAACTGGTGGCAGAAAGTGCCGTTAAGTCGCAGATGACTTATGGCAATCCTGTAGCGTTTCCAAGGCATGGGGCAAGCAGAGGTGGTTTGCCGTTGCCTGCCTCTACTTCCTTGCTGGTCTCCTATGTAAGTATCAACCGTGGCTGACCCCGTTTAGCTTCTGGGATCCAATGAGATTGGACTAGCCTGGGCTGCTCAGGTCAGGGTTCTTGCTAAATGGGAAGTCTCTCATTTACTCTTAAGAGCAAGTAGGGGAGAAAAGAGCATAAGAGCATAGGGCTGTGTTAATCCCCATGCTGCTGTACCATGGCTCGACAGACAGCGTGGTATAATAGAATGTCAGATAAGGACTCGAGAGACCAGAATCGAAATCCCTGCTGGGACATAAAGCTCTTTGGATGACTTTGGGCCAGTCATTCTCATCCAAAGCTCTCTTGCGAGGGTCCTGTGAGGGCAAAATGGAGGGCATTGTGTTGGCCACCCTCAGCTCCTTGGAAGACAGACAGGACAAGAGGCGGGACCCGCGATACTCGCGGGGGAGGGAGTATTCCGGCCGCCAAGCTTCCCCCTCCCTCCCCCCCAGCAGCCGCGGCGGCAGCGGCAAGGCCAGCTGGCCTGCCGAGATTCCCCCTCCCCAGCAGCAGCGGAGGGGCAGCGAGGTTGGCCGGCCCGCCAAGCCTCCCCCTCCCTCCCAAGCAGCAGGGCAGCGGCAGGGGCAGGGGGGGGAGGCCAGCCGGCCCACCAAGCCTCCCTCTCCCTCCCTTTCAAGCAGTAGGGCGGCGGCGGCGGGGGGGGGAGGCCGGCCGCCTGGCCCGCCAAGCCTCCCCCTCCCTCCGTTTCAAGCAGCAGGGTGGCGGCAGCAGCGGTGGGGAGGCCGTACGGCTGGCCCGCCAAGCTTCACCCTCCCTCCCCAGCGGTGAGGCCGGCTGCCCGCCAAGCCTCCCCCTTCCTCCCTCCCCAGGAGCAGCGGCAGAGGCGAGGCCGGCTGGCCCGCCAAGCCTTCTCCCACCCTCCCATCCCTTGTAGTGATGACGGTGCGGCGGCAATGGCCAGTTTGTAGAGCGTTCCCTGAGCGTGCGCAGGGAGGGCTCTTTTACTTTTTTGGGGATTTAAATATCCCCGTATAATTTTTAAAACTTTTTAGATTTTTCTGCACACGTGGGGACTGCCCCACGTGCGCAGGAAAATCTCCCTGCCCCCCAGGTGCCCCCAATGTGCAGATTTAGATATCCACACACAGGGGGGCACTTGGGAATTAGATATATAGATAAAGCAGAGGTGTCGAACTCATTTGTTACGAGGGCCGGATCCGATGTAAATGTCACTTTGTCGGGTTGGGCCCTGTGTGCCATAAAACATAATGCCAGGTACTAGAGATATAAAATGTATAAAGGACAGCAGCTGGTAAGCTCTGAATTGGTGTATCCTCACTGCAGGGCCGCATGGGCTGGGAGGGTGTGTGTGCAAAGGAAATGCACATGAGTGGATTGGAGAGCCAGCGGTGTAGCACTGGGCAGATGCTCCCATGCTGCTAGACTGTTGCAGATGGGGTTGTTCCACCATACTGAAGCCACAATCAGAGTGGTTCTGCCGACTTTCACCTAAGCAGTCTCCTGTTCCTTCCCTTGCACTAGTTCCTCGTGGGCCGCATAAGAGCCCTGGATGGGCCAGTTCCGGCCCCCGGGCCTTATGTTTGACACCCCGGGGATGAAGGATAACTTGGCAGCGGATGTGAACTGAGTTAAATGAGGAGCCAAAGAGGTCGAGAGTCTTGTGGTTTTTATATCGCCGAGACATATCAGTTAGTTATATATGGTCTGCGCAAGAGTGAATGTATCCCTGTAGCTCACCTACTCGTAATGTCCAGTTTGAAAAACAACAACAGTAACATACCCAGCCTTTATTATTCAGTTTTATGTTAAAGCTGTATTTTCCCAAACCTGTAATCAAAGAATGACTTGAATCCAGCTCCTGCAGCTACCTGACTCACTAAGCGTTTAAGCTCTGAACTTTTCTTTTGCTAATTCTGTGTGGGAGAGTAGAGGTCTCTCTCTGATGCAACTCCAGCCAGCATGCTTGAAACAACCCAAATAAAGAATAATGCGAGAATCACGGGAATAAGCTATCGGAAAAAGAAAATCACAGTGAAAGCTTACTAATTATACATTCATATCTTATTGTCGTTGATAGATGCAAATTATATAGAAACTTTTTGCGTAATGATTATTAATACTTATGCAATACTAAGACTGGAGGTTCCAACGCAAATTTGTAAAGACGTTCAAACCAATATCTGGCAACCAGTCATAGTAAAGTGCAAAAATCGCTATTCCATCATTCAGTTCAAATGTGCTGTTTTCAGAGGAAATGTAGAAGTTCCATGCAAATCCAACTGATAGAGGGCTAGCTTCGGAAAACCCCATTTCAACTCCAAAACTGTAATGACATAAATATAAGTATTCAAGGGTTGTTTTTTTTTAAGAAACAAAAGAGTTAATATTTACATACTTACATTCAGGGCTGTTTTTGTAGCAGGAACTCCTTTGCATATTAGGTGACACATCCCTAATGTAGCCAATCCTGCAAGAGCTTACAGAGCTCTTCTTACAGGGGCTACTGTAAGCTCTTGGAGGACTGGCTACATTAGGGGTGTGTTGCCTAATATGCAAAGGAGTTCCTGCTACAAAAAGAGCCCTATCAAAGTTTACTCCATCGGTTTCAAAAAGGACTGGTGCAAGCCTGCTAGTGCAATGCGATTAAAGTATACATTAGCAAAATTTATACAGAATCACATCTACACTGCAGCTGAAAACAATCAATGCTTAAAGCATATATACCATTTAAAGCATCTGCACCATTTAAAGGTTTCACAAGCTAATCCTCCATCAGCTGGATGTGCATAGAACTTCTACATTTCCTCTGGAAACAGCACATTTGAACTGAATGATGGATTAGCATTTTTTGTACTTTACTGTGACTGGTTGCTAGATCTCGGTTTGAATGTCTTTACAAATTTATATTGGAATCATCAGTCTTAGTTTTGTATAAGTATTAGAACCATAGAATCACTGAGTTGGAAGGGGTCATTGTCATCTAGTCCAACCCCCTGCACAAGGCAGGAAATTCACAAATACCTCCCCCTCCACCCCTGCAGTGACTGCTGTTCCAGAAGATGACAGAAAACCTCCAGGATCCCAGGCCAAACCAGCCTGGAGAAAAATTGCTTCCTGACCCCAAAGTGGCAATCAGCATTTCCCTGGGCATGTAAGAAAGGGCCACAAGAACCAAGCACTGAGGCAACCCTTCCTGCCCTCTCCTCTCATGACCTGCCTAAATTCACAGAATCCACATTGCTGTCAGATGGCCATCTAGCCTCTGTTTGAAAACCTCCAAAGAAGGAGAGCCCACCACCTCCCAAGGAAGCCTGTGCCACTGAGGAACCGCTCTAACTGTCAGGAAGTTCTTCCTGATGTTTAGCTGAAAACTCTTCTGATTTAATTTCAACCCATTTGTTCTGGTCCAACCTTCTGGGGCAACAGAAAACAACTCCGTACCATCCACTAGATGACAGCCCCTCAAGTCCTTAAAGATGGTTATTATATCACCTCTCAGTCGTCTATAATAATCATTACACAAAAAGTTTTTGTATAATTTGTGTTGATCAACTACAATAACATGAATTTATAATTAGTAAATTTTCATTGTGGTTTTCTGTTTTGGTTCTTTAAACAACCAGCGGGCTCCATAGATTGCAGGCAGCAACTAACAGGCAGGGGAACTGGGCTCGCACCACCATCTTGCTGAGTCCTTCCAGCTGAGTTCTTTTAACCCTAGAAGGAACATTAACCGCCATCTTGCTGAGTCCCTCCAGCTGAGTTCTTCTAACCCTAGAAGGAACATTAACAACCGCTTCACATGCATCCCCCCCACCTCTGTCTTGTAGGTGAGATGGATTAGTGTTCAAGGTGTCTAACAACCATAATGTATTCCTCCCTTATCAAGCGATGTGACAAGGCCCAAGCAGTAGAATAAGCCAAAAGGAAAATATCAAACAGCTAATGCAAAGCTGGTGGTGTACTGGCAGGGATATAAGCTTGTGTGAAAGAAGACAAGAGCTACTGAGGCCTAGTGACTAGACGCTCCTGGCACAATGAGATGAGACGTTCTCCCAGAGTCCAAACTGGAGATAGTGGTACCATTTTAGAGCCTTACAGGGGTGAGTTAAAAATGGCTTGAGGACCCAATCCTGATTGGCCCCACAGCGCAGCAGGACCAGGTGTTTTCCAAACCAGACCTGGCAACCCTATTAGGATCTGAGAGACGTGGGCCCAGACCTCCACTCTGCCCTGAAGTTTGCTGGGTGACCTTGAACCAGCCAGTCTCTCTCAGCCTTCTAACCTACCACACAAGGCTGCTGGGAGTATAACTTGGAGGCGGGAAGAACATAGTGTTGCCAGTTCCTGGACATTATGGGAAGTGTGGAACCTGGGAAAGGCAGGTTTTGAGGAGGGGAGGGGCCTTATTATGTTATAATGCCATAGAGTCTACCCTCCAAAGCAGCCATTTTTCCCCAGGGGAACTGATCTCTGCAGTCCGGAGATCAGTTGCAATTCCAGAAGATCTCCAGCCCACCCCACCCCCCGGGGAGGCTGGCAACCTTAGAATGATGTTTTTTCACCCTGATCTCCTCGGAGGAAGGGTGAAATGAAAACTAAACATACTAAATAAATAAAATAATAAATTCAACCACTCATCTGATTTCAGCTCTAAACAATTGCCTACAGGTGACCAGGCATGGAAGCTTTCTAAATGCTGATTGTTCCAGACAAATGCATTGACTGAATTAGTTATATCTTGGCAGATGAACTGGTAACTTTTTAGATTTATTTACAATGCTGGAAAAGGCCAGGCGGGATGAAAGCCAAAACGCACAATTTGAACAATGACAGTGACAGTCATATTGCACATTCTAAAAGGTCAAAGCGTTTAATACATTGTAACAGTAGTCTTCACAACAGCCTTGCAAGTTAGGCCAACATTCTGCGAACTTTGCGGGGGTGGGTGGGAGGATAGTGGGCTGCTTCCAAAATCACCCTTATAGCCATAATACTACATGAATGATCGGTTCACTGTAAAAAAGCCATTGCTTTGCCAAAAGGTAGATTTCTCATTTGCTTTTACCAGCCACCTCAGAACACCTATGTAAATAGTCCCCAAAGTACCCGCAAAGAGCCCGATCCCTACTCTCATTTTCTGTAAGCATTGCAAAATGTAGGAATAATGAAGGGCATCTGAGATTAGTCTGTTTGGAGCTCTGAAACATCTTTGGTGACCCAAAACCAAAATGAACCAGAAAATAAAGTTGCCAATTGGAAAATAAGATCTAAACACAAATTCAGAAGGAAACAGTAAATCATTGTTGATGTTTTTGTAGAAAAGGTTTTGGGGGGATACTTTTTGAATTTATTTCTCTTTGCAATAACAAATACAGTCTCTGCTGTACCTGTTTCTATTTTCACGTGGTAGGAAAAATCCCTGTCTACAGGCGCAACATTTTACTGCTGTCATCACGGCAGACTTTATAGATCAGAGATGTGTCAGCATGTTAGCTTTGGCTGTAATGCCTTTTTTGCGCAAAACCTTCTGGGCCTCTCAGGCACTTTCTCATCCTGAAAACTCATAAAAATGTTCCGGGCTCTCGTATTTATTATTTAATTTTCCTTCTAAATACAGCATCCAGGACATTTGGAAAGAGATGCATTTATATCAATGCAAAGCTAGAAATGACAGTCAAGCGTGAATGGGACTAATGAGTTTTAATAATACTTCTGTTGCAAGCAGCTAAAAGGAAGTTTTAATTAAGAAAAACAAGCTAAGCTTGAAATTCATTTTTTTGGAGCACACATGCGAGTTAAAAAGAGAAAATGTCCCATAGCACCTTAAAGACTAACAAAATTTGTGGCGGTGTGTGAGCTTTCGTGAGTCACTGCTCGCTTCTTCGGATACAGCTAGATCATGCGAATTAAGTTCCAACTGCAGATGGGGAATGAAAAAGTGGATTAAAAAAATCTTGAGCATAAGATGCGCATTCATGGTGACTGTATGTTCAAGAACAATTAATACCACTTCGGTGTAGTGGTTAAGGGCGTGGACTCTAATTTGGGAGAACCAGGGCCGAGGACAGACTGGCAATTTGCCGCGGGATGGGACCCAGGCTGACAACGACTCAATATCGGATTAAATGGAATGTTCACACAGGCACATCTGCCTGGCGTCCCCACCCGTAGCCTACCGGTGCTCTCGCGCTTCACTGCCGGATTAAAAAACACCTGATAAAAGCCGACACAAATCTTGAAAGCCTGCGTTTGTCGCGCGTTTCTCCGCTTCCGGGGAGTCTGAACGCGCAGCCGAAAAGCCGGGAGCAACCCGCGTTGGGCATGAGGCAGCAGCGGTGGATTGGCTGCGCTCCGCTCCACTGCCCAATGCGGTGCCGGCGTTGCAGGGCAAAAAAAAAACCACGCCAAAATGCGCTTATGCGCATGAGCGCATGAGCACTCAAGCGCTCATACGCACATACGCCCACAGCCGAAATAATGGGGAAACAGCGAATATAGCGCGCCTCCGGCGCGGCAGTCTGAACGCTCCCGCGCGCCTCCGTCCAGTATCTTCCGGCAGAGGCCCCCGCTGTGTGGACGGGAAAACCCTGTATCGTTTACTCCGGGTTTTTTTTGCCGCGACTCGATACCGGGGCAAATTGCCAGTCTGTCCTGGGCCCAGGTTTGATTCCTGACTCCTCCACATGCAGCTGCTGGTGTGACCTTGGGTCTGTCACAAGTTCTCTCAGAGCTGTTCTCTCAAGGGCCGTTCTCTCAGAGCTCTCTCAGCCCCACCTACCTCACCGGGTGTCTGTTGTGGGGAGGGGAAGGGAAAGGAGATTGTAAGCTGCTCTGAGACTCCTTTGGGTAGTGAAGGGCAGGGTATAAATCCAATCTCTTCTTCTTCCACCTTTAGTTCCTCCTAACCCAGTAGAATCTTGGGGATTCAGTTCCAGGTAGAACTGTGGATCTGTATCACACATTTCTCTCTACCTTTGTATTTACAACTTCCAGCTTCTTTTGGGGAAGTCATTGCAATTAAACTGGGTTTAAATCTGTAACATGGCCTGTGTTTACAATAAGAATGGGTGGTATAAACAGCGAGTAGTCAACAGGCCCTGAGAAAAATGTCAGTTTCTTTTAATAGCAGCTTAATGTGCAGAAATGAATAGCTGAAGCTTTTCATTGTATGGAGAAAAATAACTAGGCCAGAGGCCGAGGGGTGAAGCAGCGGTCCCCCAGGATCACACCCAAAAGCCTGCCTTCAATGTAAGATCAAAGCTATGACAGAACAGTGTCTCCCGGAGGCAAACATGATAGAGAACTAGGGTTGCCAGTCTCCAGGTGGCATCTGGAGATCTCCGGCTATTATAGTTGATTTCCAGACAACCAAGATCAGTTTCCCTGAAGGAAATGGCTGCTTTGGAGGGTGGACTCTGTGGCATTATACCTTGTTGAGGTCCTTCCCCAAGCCCCAGCCTCCCTAGGCTCCGCCCCCGAAATCTCCCGGTATTTCCCAATCCAGAGCTGCCAACCCAGCCCTATAAATAACATCACCCACCTATCAAGCCAAATAATATGCCAGGGAACTCCCACAGCCAGCCAATTTGTTAGAAGTGTGACTGTGTTTAAATGTTTATTATTTTCAAGTTGTATAAATTGTTTAATTTAAATTGTATTTATTGTATGTATGGATTAAATTGTATTTATTATTGTATGGAGGGGTGGGCAGTCTATAAATACAAATTAAATTGTATTTATTATTGTATGGAGGGGTGGGCAGTCTATAAATACAAATAATAAATAAATAAATAATCTGTGTAAATAAGATCCCATGAAGCCTCTGTTAAAGGAACAGAACAGTTTTCTCTCCAGATGGCTGGCAACCCTAACAGTAAGAAACATGGACATTTTATAGTGTTTTTGATTTTTCTTTAGTGCTTTCTCTCAACGAGCTTTTAAAAAAAAAATTAGACTGTTATGCAATATTTATTTAAATGTTTTAAATACTATTGACAATAGTCTGACCTAGCCCCAGTGATCCATGCCTTAATTACATCTAGACTGAACTACTGCCATTCACTCTGCTCGGGGCCACCCTTGAAGAGTGTTTGGAGGTTGCAGCTAGTGCAGTATGCTGTGGCTGGACTGCTGGCACAGGCCTGTTATCAGGATCATGTGACCCCAGTAATACAGCAATTACACTGACTTCTGCTCTGCTCTTGAGTGCAACTGAAGCTGTTGGTTTTGACCCCTGTGGCTTGGAACCAGGGTATCTGAAGGACTGCCTCCTCTCATATGTTCCTGCCTGGGAACCTGGACCACAGGGAGAGGCCTTCTTGACTGTCCTGTCAACCAAAGAAGTTCATCAGATAGGTATAGGAGAGAGAGCCTTTTCAGTGGCAGCCCCAAAATTATGGAACCTCCTCCCCAGGGAGGTGTGCCTGCCTTGGCCCCCTTTACTCTTGACTTTTGGGAGGCGGCCAAGACAGTTTTATTCGTGGAGGCATTTGATTATTTTCAGTTCTTCTGCCTACCAGTAGTTTTAAATTATTGATTTTAAACTAATGTTTTTTTTATGTATTTTGCTGTTTACATTGTAAGCCGCCTTGAGTTCCTGTAAGGTAGAAGGGCAGCTAATAAATATTTTACAGAAATAATTGGCACTTATGGAGCACTTTGGAATTTCAAATCACATCACATAATCTTGTAATTTTTTACAAGAACCTGGTAAATTAGACCAGTCATCTCCCTATAGCAGGGGAGAGGAGGAGAGACTGCTCATGGTGTAGGCAAGATTTGAGCTGGGGACTTCTTGATTCTTGGTTCATCCTTTTAGCAGTGACATCCCCTTAGCAATAGCAGCCTTTATATTTGGGGGAATCTGTCTGCATACGCAGAAGTGCTCTGGTCTCAGGGGCGTCCTCATGCTTTTCCAGGGAGAAGTCATCTCCGTATGTATGACGCAACATGCACAAGACTGGTCCCTGTATCAAAGCAAAGGAGGATGCTCTGCTGAGGCCTGGTATCCACATGGGTGTTCATTGTGCTTTACAGCCTCTGGTCCTACCAGATGGAATGCCGTGTCTGAATCGAATTGGAGAGAGGGAGTGCATGTCATGTTTTTCAGTGGTGTTTACCATCTAAATAAATTTGTATTATTATTATTTTATTTGATTTATATCCTACCCTCCCTCACTAATGTGGGGAGGGCTTAGAGTGGGTTCCAACATATGCTAAAATGTTCATATATACAATTAAAACATATCGATTAAAAACAATTCTACCAATACAATTCCCAAGATGGCCCATAGAGTTACTATACTGCTGCCCCAGGGAGAAAGGGGGGGGGGGAGAGAGGTAGAGGATCTGTATGGATGAGAGTTCTCCTGACCTCATCCATAAGAACCATATATGACCTGATACGTTTTGGCCCACAAGAGCCTTCTTCAGAGGCCAAATAGTACAGAATACAACATACAACAAAGCCCAGGGAATAGCCGTGTTGGTCTGTAGTAGAACAGATTTGAGTCCAGACAGAATTTAGGGTTGCCAGCTAGGCTTGCCAAGACCTTATCACGTGCCGGCGGGGGATGGATACGTCCTCGCAGGACCATCCCCAGGGGAAGGCAGGCGCGGAGCACCATGCCGTCGCCAGAAAGGGATGCTAGGCGACACTCTGGCAATGCAGCTGGAAACTCGATGGTACCATCGAGTTTTCAGCCCCATTGCCAGACTGTCGCCTGGTGTCACTTCCTGGCGACGGCATGGTGCATTAACAGGAGGACTGGTCCGGCCGGGAAGCATGCGTCCCCCGCGGTAAGTACTTGGGAACTCTATTGCCAGCTGTGGGTTAGGAAATACCTGGAGATCATGGGGTGGAGCCTGGGAAGGGTGGAGTTTAGGGATGGAAAGGACTTCAGAGGAACATAATGCCATAGAGTCCACCCTCCAAAGCAGCCATTTCCTCCAGGGAAACTGATCTTGGTTAACTGGAGATCAACTGTAACAGCAGGAGATCTCCAGGTGTCGCCTATAAGTTGGCAATTTACAACAGATGCTAATTTTCTGCCCCCAAGTGTTTCCACTGAGCTCTGATGAAGCAGGTTACAATATGCATTGTACCTTTGTGTGCTTTACAAGCATCCCTTACAACACCCCTCCAAACTTGCGACTAGGATAAAAGGACTCAGCTATCTCTGTTTACTTGTGTCTGGCAAAAGGAGCTTTGACTCTCGAAAGCCTGTACTTTGCAACTCTTGTTGGTCTCTGGGGTGCTCCTGGACTCGAATCTAACTATGGTGGGTTAGGATCTCTGCTTCCTTGACAATAAAAGAGGAAGGTAGAATGGCAGTCCTTGGTAGCTAATTAAAAAAAAAAAAGAGTGATGCTATTGAAGTTTCTGATAACCCTTGGTCTCCCCATACTATAACAAAAGGCCATTTCATACATCACATGGTAGCAAGCCCAGGTTTATTACTGAAGCTGGATTTCTGATGAATATTAGAAGCAACTTCCTGATGGCAAGAACAGAGTGACAGTGGACTCAGTTATGGTGGAGTTTTTGCTGACGATCATAAAGCAGGGGCTGGATAGCCATCTGTCAGGAGTAGGCTTGCCAAGAACTTACCGCGTGGGAGCGGGGGATGGATACATCCTCACAGGACCATCCCTGGGGAAGGACAGGTGTGGAAGTGACGCTGTCACCAGGAAGTGACGCTAGGCGACGCTCTGGCAATGCAGCTGGAAACTTGATAGTACCATCGAGTTTTCAGCCCCATTGCCAGAGCATTGCCTGGTGTCACTTCCTGGCGAAGGCATGGTACGTTACAAGGAGGACTGGTCCGGCCGGGGCACATGCGTCCCCCGCTCCCACGCGGTAAGTACTTGGGAACCCTAGTCAGGAGTGCATTCCTTAACTTGACCCCTAGACACCTTTCCTATATCCTTTGTGTTCTCAGGACCTGCTGCCTACATTTTTAATCTATCAGGAAAAGTTCAGAAAACTTTCTTAAAAAGGGGGGGAGGGGATGAATTTCTGGATTGTCAGGAATGGCATATATGCCCAGAATGCTGCTGTACAAGCTGGGTCTTGCATTACACAAAAAAAAACCTGGGTGTGTGACCAATACTCCCTTTAAGCTGTGGAGTCTTGTGAGCAAAAATTCTACTTTGTAAGCGAGGATTTTGGCTACTGCATAAATTAGTTTGCTCTGGAGTCCTCCTTCCTGAGCGAAGACAAAAATGTGTAAGCCACAGGCTAAAAAACTGCGAGCTAGCCCACACTAACTCAGCTTAGAAGGAACAGTGGGTGTTACCAAATTTTGTTACAACTCTGATTTGATTCAAAAGTTCCAATTTCTTTTATGGGCTTCTCCATACTCAAGATGAAACTGCAGGTATCTTTTTTCCCCCTGGCAACCAAATCTGATAGAAGTAGTGCTGTGAAAAGTGACACCTTTTTGTTAATTGCATAAAAATGACACATAATAGGGCTGGGAGAAATGAAAATGGCAAAGGAAATATGCAGCATGGAAATGTTCCTCTTGGCAATGTGTGAAAATTAGAAAAAATGCAAAACAAACAAACAGCAACCCCCCCCTCCAAACAGTCATACTTTTGCAGCAAACTATTCACAAACATTCCAGTCCGCTGTGGCTGAATTATTTCTTTCTCATTTGTTGTTGTTCTCATAGAGGCCTTAAAAAACAGAACCTGCTTATATATCAGTTATTTCAGTATCACCCTCCATATTTTTATGTCCAAGAGCATTATTTCTGTACACACACATCGATCCACACTACATTGCAGTTAGTTGCACAGTTACAAATCTGAAAATTGGCTAGGACCGTTAACTCTTAAACCACAAACTGCTAAAAGGAATAAACATTCACTTCAGTACCCATTATATTCCAAGCCAGCGCATCTGTCATTTTAAATTTAAATCTGTATTACTTAGCTGTCTAAAACTTTGCACTTAAGTGACAAGAGTTATCCATTCTTTCTATTATGGGGGAAATCACAGTTTTGCTACCTACTTACTAGGCAAAATGTCAGCGCTCTGCAGCATGTTAAAGAACGATGAATCTAAATACTATCTAGTGATACGAATAATTACTGTTGGTAATCAACAGAATACTTGAAAAGAAGACTGATATTTTAATAAGGGATGCTACTGAGGATGAAATTATACTATTTTATGTACACTTTATTTTTTGTCTAAATGTGAAACTTGGGTGGCAGAACTCCAGTTTGCTTTTGACCAGAGGAAGACAGGAAATCCTTGAGCTCATGTGCACCTCCTTTTCTGAGGATGACTTCCATGTCACTTGAAGACTTCCTGTTTTGAATTAAACCACAATTTTCTTGTGACAGCAGAACTGGGCTCTACCACCTTATGGCTTCTTTCTGGCCTAGAAATAAGGATTCTGAACCATGTTTTCATCTTAGTTTGTAGACAAGAGACATACCATATAACATGCCCAATTCTGGCATCACTACAAACTGGTTTCTTTCAAACCATGAAGTCTTCAATCTGTGCTTTAAATACAAGACTGAGTGACTACACAAGGGTTGGGTTGTTTTTATCATGAAGAAACTCAGTCTTGTTAGTTCTGAGATCTTTTTTGGTTTGGGAGAGGCTAAAAATGCACAATTTTAATGCTACTTATTAAAAATTGTAATTTTCATAAATGACAAGAGGATCAGAACACATTTTAAACAATGGAATGGGGTTATGGCTTAGGAGCAGAGCATCTGCTTTGTGTCCTGAAGTCCCCAGGTTCGATCCCCAGCATTTCCAGTTAAAAGGATCTGGTAGCAGGTGATCTGGAAAACCTCTGTAGTTTTAAAAGTATAATCAGGGTTGCCAGGTCCTTCCTGTTCCCTGTTGGGGGACTTTGGGGGGCATTTCTGGAGGTTTTGGGGGGCATCCCCAACATGATCACATCACACAAAAGTGACATCATCACATTGGGAAGTAGAAACCCCCCACCCCCCATGCGGGCCTGTTCTCCAAGCAGCAAATTTGCCACTTGGCGTTCAGGCGCCCTCCCCCCCTTTTGCCCAAAGCATTTAAAGGGGGGAGGGCATTTCAGCCAGTTACAGTAGAAGGAAGCTGAGAAAGTCACATTAGTGGATGGAAGTCTGTGTGGAAATGCTGCACTGTGCTGGATACAGCCCACTGGGCGGTGAGGGCAGCATAAAGATTTCTTGGCTGTTGCCTGCTTCCAGTTAATGACATCCCTTATAAAATCCTCTCATAAAGCTTGTTTTTCTAGGAAAGAAACAATCAGCTGTCACTTCCTTCTCTCTCCTCCCTCAACGGATTAAGCAGCCCACATCCTGTTGTCTCTGTTTCTAAACAGCCTCTCTTAGTTTTTTGCTCCCCCCCCCTTTTCCTCCAAGATGGCAGTTTCTGCCGTTGGAGATTTACAGTGGTGGAACCTCCTGCAAACTAGATTTTTTTCCTCTTAAAAAAATAAAACAGCCTTTCTGAATTATGAAGTGAAATGGCTTTGGCGGTTTTCATGCCCCCATTCATATTGGTTTTCCATGAACATATTGGCTTTTCGTGAGCTGTGTATTGCCAGCCTAAGTGATTCGTGGAAAGCCAATTTTGAGGCGTGAAGGTCAAGTCGGAAGGGGCTTGTCTTTCCTTCCATTGCCGCCGCACTACATCAGTCTGCCATGGCTCCGTGTCAGGCTAAGGCGCACTTCACAAAAGTTCTTTCCTGGGGTTACATAGCATGTCTGTGTCAACGCGAGCACAAAGGCATGCCCAGATGCAAAGGGACATTTGTACATTATGCTGTGGTTTTTTGTTTCCTTGCAGTAAGTTAAAAAAAAAAAAGATTATTCACAGAATATCTTAGTAAGAAAGAGACTGGGCTTTTATTTAATAGTGCTTTCTGTGTTGGGCCCATTCATTTTTTACTACTGTTCTATTTTAACAACTGTATGTCTTGCTTGTATGTAGAGCTATACAGTATC
Source organism: Gekko gecko (assembly GCA_029375565.1). Lineage (NCBI taxonomy): Eukaryota > Metazoa > Chordata > Lepidosauria > Squamata > Gekkonidae > Gekko > Gekko gecko. Next base: position 132,583,618 of record JAPDNY010000008.1, on the reverse strand, counting down.
CTTTGAAAAAAGTATTTAATGAAAATAAATGAGAAGAAAATTACTCAAAGGTGAATAAAGATTAGCAAATAGGTATCCTTTATTGTTTAGTTGACTGAGGTTTTTTAAAAGGAAAAAAATATTTTCAGAGATTGATTCATCAGGCGATAGGTGAAGGGACCTTTGAACAGAGCCAGGGAGGACACCTTTGGGGATATTTTTGAACCCTCAAAAAACCGCAAATAAGTGGGTTCTAGATTAAATCAAGCCTGAACTCTCCCTAAACCTAAAATTCCTAAACTGAGGTATTATACCCTCAGTGGGAGGGCTTCTAGTGTCCTGACCCCACTGCTGGACCTCCTGATAGCACGTGGTATATATCGGCCACTGTGTGACACAGAGTGTTAGACTAGATGGGCCATTGGCCTAATTCAACATTGGCTTCTCTTATGTTCTTATGTTCTTATACTTTGGTCATGTTATGAGAAGACAAGAGTCACTGGGAAAGGAAGACCCAACATGAAATAGACTGACTCGATCAAGGAAGCCATGGCCCTCAGTTTGCAAGGCCTGAGCAAGGCCGTAAGAAATAGAACTTTTTGCAGGTCATTAATTTATAGGGCTGTCATAAGTTGGAAGCGACTTGATGACACTTAACACACACACACACACACATACAGAGGATGAATCTCCTATGCCAGGTCATTTTAAAAAATGTGTTGCCACCTCCCTTAAAGACCTGCTTGAGGTGGCTCACAAAATAAGACGGGACAATAAAATAATAAAGACAACATAAAACCATCATAAAATGAGTGAGTCATAGACCCTGAAACGCAACCTAAAATGATTTTCATCCAACAGTCCAAAGGCTAGAGTGGGCTATAGGGTTGCTGGCCTCCAGGTGGGGTGGAGCTCTCCCAGAATTGCAGTTGATCTGCAGACTACAGGGATCAGTTCCTCTGGAGACCATTGCAGCTTTGGGCGGTGTCACATCTCTGCTGAGATCTCTCCCCTCTTCAGACTCCACCCATGAACACAGGAAGCTGCCTCATACTGAATCAGACCATTGGTCCATCAAGGTCAGTATTGTTTACTCAGACTGGCAGTAGCTCTCTGTGGTCTTAACAGAGTTCTTTTGGATCAACTATTGCCTGGTCTTTTTAACTGGAGATGCCAGGGATTGAATTTGGGCCCTTCTGCATGCTAAGCAGATGCCCGACCACTGAGCCACGCCCCTCCCCAGTCTCCACTGCCAAATCTCCAGTAATTTCCCAACCAGAACTTGGCAAGCCTAGCGGACCATACAAGCAATTTTTAAAATGTTAGCTCCTAAAGGAGCGTAGAACAGTTAAGGGTGCAGTCACAGATGTTTGGAGGAGGCAGGCCTCTTGTTCAATGTAATCTGAGCCCAGAATGGCTTTGGAATAATGTGGGAAAATGATTTATGATGAAATATTTCTATGTTTAAATTTACAAAAGCGCACAGTCCCCCCAGTGTGCATGTAGCTATGTGCTAAGAGATTTCCATAAAGTTCAATGGCTCATCATCCTTTTCATATACACACAAGCATCTGTCTGTACATATTTCATGTATCTCCTTACCCAGACCTTGCCTTCCAACTAGGGTTGCCATCTCTGGGTTGGGAAGTAGCTGGAGATTTTGGGGGTGGAGCCTGAGGAAGGTGGGGCTTAGGGTGGGGAGGGACCTCATCAGGCTACAGTGCCAGAGAGTCCACCTTCCAAAGCAGCCGGTTTTTCCTGAGGGATTGACCTCTGTAGTCTCGTGACCAATCGTACTACCAGGAGATCTCCAGGCTCCACCTGGAGGTTGGCAACCCTATTTCCAACCCAGAATCCGCCTCAGGATTTATTTCAACCTTTGTGCATGTAAACCAAGGAGGAAGACTTCCTTAGTTTTTATGGCAGTGTGTATATGTGTCAGAACAGACTGGGCTCTGTGTGTGTGTGTGTGTGTTGGGGGAGGAATCACGAATAGACAGTGACAGACTAGTCTTAAGTACTTTCAAATTTAGAAAACTACTTGAGAATGTACAAATGGAGTTAAATGACTGTAATTTTAAACCTTTTACTGTACATTAAACAAATAGTAGACCTTTTATGGTCCTTTCCCAGAAGCAGACTAGAAATGCTTGCATATTGTTCAGTGAATGGAAATATAAGAAACCGTTGGGTCATGTGAAGGTGCCAATTTGGGTCAAAGTCTAGCATAGACTCGCCTGCATTTGAACATAGTGGGCTCTAGAAGTGGTCAAGCTCATTGGGAAGGCTTAGGGTTAACAGAGATCAGTTCACCTGGAGAAAATTGCCACTTTGGAAGGTGGACTCTATGGCATCATACCCCACTGAAGACCCTCCGCTCCCCAAACACCATAATCCTCAGGTTCCAACCCCCCAAATCTCCACGTATTTCCTTACCTGCAGTGGGCACCCCTAGATTAACTGGAAGAGCTGCAGTCCTGTGCGCAATTGTACGTCCCTGAAAAAGCTTGGGGTGGTGGCGGTGATGGTGGTAGTATTCAAACATCAGTCCTGCATGCAATTTCATTTTAGAACTGTTGCTGTTGTTAGCCATTCAGTCGTATTCGACTCTTGGCAATTCGATGGGCCAGCTCTCTCCATGTTTTCCAATCAGTTTTGTGTAGTGGAGCAAACAACAAACACCCGGTTCCCTTTGGCTGAAGGCCTCTTTATTAACAGTAACTGTAGGGCAAGTAACCTGGCTATTGGAATAAGGAATAACAATATTTAACTACAATGTTTCTAGAGCTCTAGACCAAGGTTGTCCTGGCCTGGTTCCGCAGATTCCCAGTAGACCCTTATTATTTACTGAGATCGAGGCAGCATTCAAACAAGTGATTTCTTTATTCAGCTCAGAACACAACAAACAGTACACAGAACAAGTCAACTATATACATTTTGAGCTAGGAAAACCACACCTCCTGAAACAATAACGTCCAATCATAAAACAGTGCTTGGGACCAATGAGAACTATTCCTGCCGAAAGTCAAGGTCTCTCCGGATTGGTCTGTTTGCAGCATTGACCAATCCGGTTGCACATTTTAGAATGCCAGGCTTCTGTGGAGCTGTGACCTAGGCTCACATTTAATAATACAGTCAACTGAATTCGTAACAACCCTGCATGCCTGCAGGCTGCCAGCAGCGAGACTGAGAAGCATCTCCTACTCTCCTGCTTGCTCTGAGGCCTACTGGGATAGCCTCTTCAAGCGGCAGTACACAACAAGTAGTGAGACCATATGTTTAAAGGCCTGTTGAGAGAAAACCAGGGTGAATGTCATTGGTGGACACCTGGTTGGTGGCTCCTGGCCTTGGCGACTTCAATTCCTTGGTAGGAAGCAGAATTTGCTCCTCTCTGTATCATGTGGCCAGTTACAACTAGTTTGCTTCGTTTCATAGAACACAGGGGCCAGAGGCTACTAAGTCTAGTCCAGCTTGGAGAACCCCACTCCTTCACTTAAACAGTTCCATCTTGGGTTTTATTTTAGATGCCTTCTGCACACTTGCCTTCTACACACTTGAGCTCCGGTGGCTCAAGTGGTTAAGACGCTGAACTGCAGGCTGTGGAAGGTCAACCAGATCAAAAGATAGAGGAGGATTATAAAATGATGAATGAATTAAAGATAGCGGCTAGACGAAATAACTGTGTTGTAATAGGCGACTTTAACTACCCACACATTGATTGGGTCAATATGAGTTCTAGTCGGGAAAAAGAGATTGCGTTCTTAGACACTCTCAATGACTGTGCTGTGGAACAGATGGTCACAGATCCTACCAGGGGAGAGGCGATCCTGGATTTGGTCCTAAGTAACACCCAAGACCTGGTGAGAGATGTAAAAGTGACTGCACCACTTGGAAACAGTGACCATAATGTCATTGAGTTTAACATTTGTACAGATAGGGAGTTGCCCAAAAAGACTGACGCAACCACTTTTAACTTTAAAAGGGGTAACTTCTCTGGTATGAGGGGACATGTGAGGAAGAAATTGAAAGGAAGAGTGGAGAAGGTCAAAACCATTGGGGAAGCTTGGAGACTATTTAAAAAGACAATCCTAGAAGCTCAGAAAAAATATATACCGCAGGTTAGGAAAGGTACAAATAGGTATAGAAAAAAGCCTGCATGGTTAACAAATAAAGTAATGGAAGCTGTAAAAGGTAAGAAGGATTCCTTTAAGCGGTGGAAAGCTAGTCTTAGTGAGGCTGATAAAAGGGAACACAGACTATGGCAAATAAAATGCAAGTCTGTGATCAGGCAAGCAAAAAGGGAATATGAGGAGCATATCGCAAAAAACATAAAGACCAACAATAAAACTTTCTTCAAATACATTAGAAGTAGGAAGCCAGCCAGGGAGGCAGTGGGGCCCTTGGATGACCAAGGGGTAAAAGGAGTAGTGAAGGATGATAGGGAAATGGCTGAGAAGCTGAATGCATTTTTTGCCTCTGTCTTCACTGTGGAAGAGGAGAAGTGTTTGCCCACTCCAGAAGCACTGATTTCGGGAGGGGGTTTGAAAGACCTGAATCAGATTGCGGTGACAAGAGAGGAAGTCCTCCGACTGATGGACAATTTAAAAACTAATAAATCACCAGGCCCGGATGGCATTCATCCGAGAGTTCTGAAAGAACTCAAATGTGAACTTGTGGATCTCCTGACAAAAATATGTAATCTTTCTTTAAAATCTGCCTCCATTCCTGATGACTGGAAGGTAGCTAATGTCACTCCCATCTTTAAAAAGGGCTCCAGGGGAGATCCAGGAAATTACAGGCCAGTCAGTCTGACATCGATACCGGGTAAGTTGGTGGAAACTGTTATTAAGGAAAGAATTAGTAGGCACATTGATGAACAAAAACTATTGAGGCAGACTCAGCATGGGTTCTGTAAGGGAAGATCTTGTCTCACTAACCTGTTAGTGTTTTTTGAGGGAGTGAACAAACATGTGGACAAGGGGGACCCAATAGATATTATTTACCTTGACTTCCGGAAAGCTTTTGATACAGTTCCTCATCAAAGGCTCCTAAGTAAGCTCAATAGTCATGGGATAAAAGGACAAGTCCTCTTGTGGATCAAAAACTGGCTTATAAATAGGAAACAGAGAGTGAGTATAAATGGGAAACTCTCTCAGTGGAGGGTGGTAAGCAGTGGGGTACCACAGGGATCAGTACTCGGTCCCATGCTTTTTAACTTGTTTATTAACGATTTGGAATTGGGAGTAAGCAGTGATGTGGCTAAATTTGCAGATGACACGAAGTTGTTCAGGGTGGTGAAAACCAGGGAGGATTGTGAGGCACTCCAAAGGGATCTGTTGAGGATGGGTGAGTGGGCGTCAACGTGGCAAATGGGGTTCATTGTGGCCAAGTGCAAAGTGATGCACATTGGAGCCAAAAATCCTAAATATAAATACACGTTGATGGGGTCTGATCTGGCAGAGACTGACCAAGAGAGAGATCTTGGAGTTGTAGTGGATAACTCGCTGAAAATGTCTACACAATGTGTAGCTGCAATAAAGAAGGCCAACGCTATGCTGGGGATTATTAGGAAGGGAATTGATAACAAATCAGCCAGTATCATCATGCCCCTGTATAAATCATTGGTGCGACCTCATTTGGAATACTGTGTACAGTTCTGGTCACCACATCTCAAAAAGGATATTATAGCATTGGAAAAAGTGCAGAGAAGGGCAACTAGAATGATAAAAGGGTTGGAACACCTTCCCTATGAAGAAAGGTTAAAATGCTTGGCGCTCTTTAGCTTGGAGAAACGACGGCTGAGGGGTGACATGATCGAGGTTTATAAGATTATGAATGGGATTGAGCAGGTTGAGAAAGAAGTACTTTTCTCCCTTTCTCACAATACAAGAACTCGTGGGCACTCTATGAAATTGCTGAGCAGTCGGGTTAGAACAGATAAAAGGAAATACTTCTTCACCCAAAGAGTGATTAACATATGGAATTCACTGCCACAGGAGGTCGTGGCAGCTGCAAGCATGGACAGTTTCAAGAGGAAATTAGATAAACATATGGAGCAGAAGTCCACCAGTGGCTATTAGCCACAGGGTATAGAATGAGAACTCTCAGTCTGGGGCAGGTGATGCACTCTATTCTTGGTGCTGGAGGGGGCAGCAGTGGGAGGGCTTCTGGTGCCCTGGCCCCACTGCTGGACCTCCTGATGGCACCTGGTATATTTTGGCCGCTGTGTGACAGAGTGTTGGACTAGATGGGCCATTGGCCTGATTCAACATTGGCTTCTCTTATGTTCTCTTATGTTCTTATGTCAGTAGTTCAGCAGTTCAAGACCCATGAGTGCCGCATGACGGGGTGAGCTCCCGTCTCTAGTTCCAGCTCCTGCCAACCTAGCAGTTCGAAAGCAAGGAATTGCAAGTAGATAAATAGGTACCACTTCGGTGGGAAGGTAACAGCATTCTGTGCGCCTTGGCGTTTAGTCATGCCGGCCACATGACCATGGAAACGTCTTCAGACAGCGCTGGCTCCTTCGGCTTTGAAACGGAGATGAGCACCGCAACTCTAGAGTCGGATTCGACTGGATTTCGAGCAAGGGATTGGATTTCAAGCAAGGGAACCTTTACCTTTACCTTTACACACTTGCCATCAGCAGCATGGTAGTGTCACTTCATTGTGGTGATTCCATGTCATGGTGGTACATTTAAATGCCTCTGAATCCAGAAAATGTATGAGTGTGGCCATTGGTTTGGGTCCTTCACTGCCACCCAGCAGGGGCTGTAAGTTGACTTTTTGGGTAGTAGGGCGAACCCACATGATTGGCCTGGAGCATGTGGTTCCTGAATTCATATGGTTATTGCAGTTGGTGTGAGATTGCCTTATGGGAAAGGATCTCTTCCGGACAGCAGTAGGTGGGACTTGGAGTATGTGCAAAAATATTGCAAAAAGCTGGAATGTTAAGAAGAGGCTTTTATATTTACAGTTCTTTCCCCCTTCACCCCATTTTCACCATAACTAGCTGTTTGAATTCTGCAAATGGATGGGGGGGGGAATCTGACCGTGCAATTGTCTGGCTGTCACTGCAGACAAGTTTCTTTAAAGTGTTTCCAAATTCACTGTTTTGTATGGACTTAACATCTCTTGGTGTTCACAGATAAGCCAGAGGATGTCTGTGTCAGAGCATTCTAGTGTTGTTGTTAATATGTGTTCCATCTCCCCCTCCACCCCTGGAACGGATTTGTGATGATGGTCACTTAAAACACAATTGGAGTGCCAAGCTGTCCATGTGCAGATTGGCTTCTGTCCCTTAAATCCACCTTACCTCTGCTGAGTTACAGCAGGCAGCTTCACTTTCTCTGTGCTTAATTAATTGCTTGCTCATTCATGGTGGCTGTGCATGCCTGAATGTTTCCTTAATCACTTCCTTTTCCCTAGGGTTTGCTTACTACTTTCCCCCTTTGCTGGGTGGAACACCCCCCCCACTTTTCCTTAACTTTCTTTTTTCTACAATTGCACAGTTATGACCATGAAGAATTAAAAAACTGAGCACATTTTGTAGCCGAAGGGGAGAAAAGCAATTAATGCTCTTTCCTTCCCGGCTGTAGACACTGATTAAAGATCCATTTAGCAGCACTAGGGTACTGGCGATAAGAGGAAGTCATTAATTAAGCATGGGACTGCAGAAGTGGGTGGAAGATTTAAAGGGACGATTGCATGAAGAAGCTGGGCATCTCAGAGTGATGTAAGCGCAATGGTGGGATCTTGACCATGGGAATGAACATTGCTAGATTTTTAAGGGGGAGGCAGCACATTGTTAAGTGTGATAGAGAATCCCCGTTTCATAGAAAGAGCAGTCCTTTGGCAGCACAGAAGGGCTTTGATATGGAAGTAACCTGCTAAATACAAATGCCTGTGCTAACCTGCACAAATAAAAAGATGTGTGTTTGTGTGTGCAGTGAAATCCTTGTGCTTCACAGAGAAGTCAAAATACTCTTCAGGAAGAGTGAAGGGTATAAGCTTGCATTAATGCAGTTTCTCAGCAAAGGTTTTATTAAAATTAGAAGAGAGATTATGCCTGAGTGAAATTGTCAAAAAGCTCCCTCTGTCTCCTTATTGCCTTCTGAGATGGAATAAAAAGCTGCAGAGGGTAACAGGAGATCTGGAGCTTATTTGGTATTTCTTTAGTGTTGAACAAAATTACTCCCTACCTTTTTTGTTTGTTAAATAGTCTATAAAGCTGGGCATATGGACAATTAAGCAGTTGTCTTTTGAATTCCATCTGAAATGTAATGGAAGGAAATGATATAATAAATTCTCATTAGAAGTTGCTAATTTGTTGTAGTGGTTAAGGGTGGTGGACTCTGATTTGGAGAACCGGGTTTGATTCCCCACTCCTCCACATGCAGCCAGCTGGGTGACCCTGGGACAGTCACAGTTCTCTCAGAGCTGTTCTCTCAAGAGCAGTTCTCTCCGAGCTCTCTCAGCCCCACCTGTTTCTGTTGTGGGGAGAGGAAGGAAAGGAGATTGTAAGCTACTCTGAGACTCCGAGTGAAGGGCTGGATATGAATCCAACTCTTCTTCTTTTGTAAAAAAAGTCAGGGTTGAATAAAAAGGTGAACTATGCCAGGCCCCAAACATCTTTTATTGTGTCAGTTATGTGTTTGATTAAGCGGGAGGAAATGCAATGCTTCCTTAACTGTAATTGTGAGGCTGGGCTGGGAAATGTGATTACAATTAATAAAGGATCCTGTATATTGTATGCTGAGTAAAATAGGGCATTTCAGATGAAGTAGAATAGGTGGAGCCTGGACAAAATGACAGTTTAGGAGGGTGCACATCTGCAGGGATTTCCCAACCCAGAATTAGCAGCTCTGTGAGCAAAGTTCCCCAAAGCACGGCCTTAGGTTTACTTCATTCTAGCAGAGGGACAAAAATGGAGGCTGGAATTCTCATCCAGGATGGCTAACAAAGGACCAGGCTGCAGCTCCTCAGAGCAACTTTGTTTAGCTTCCAATGGCCTTCCCGTGTAGTCCCACACCTTGATTTAGAAGTTCATGTGTGATGTCGCCTGCCAAAGTAAAAAAATAAATAAAATCGCAGCATTGTAAGAAACAGACAGGTGTCACGCACATTCACTTTATCTCTCCCTTTTAATATAGCAGGCCTTGAGTGTGCAGAAATTGACTGCCTGTGTTCTAGATTGTAATCTCAGTAATGATGATTAGCTAGCAAAGTGCCAGTCATTATGATGGGCAGGCAGCATGTGGGGAGAAGGGCTTGTTTACTGCAAGGACATCTCTTGAGCTAGCATGCACTATATGTCTGTCCGTGCATTTTGCCCCCACAAATTCAATGCTCCCCCATATCTCTGTCTGTTGTGGTCTCTGTTCTCCATGGTAGCCATTAACATATAAGGGAGATAGAGGGTTACTCAAGGGCAACAATGGAGCAAGAGCTGATATCTGCCCCTAGTAACCCCCAACTACTGAGGATCGACCCTGTTCCTCTGCATAAACCCAGCCTGTGACCTGTATCTTGCATTGCAGTCTGAAGTGAGTTATACCATCCTGGGATCATTGGACTCAGTAGGCTTAGCGGAGTGAGATTCTGATTTGGACTGAACGGTAAATTGCACCAAAGGGCAGTGGGGCAACCGTTTATAATGTTTAGACAGAATATTTAGACACTTGCACGGGAGACTTGTCCACTCTGGGGAGGGAAGAAAGGAAAATAACATCCTGTGGATATGCGCCCCCACCCTCGCGAAATCCTGTCCCTGTTACCTGTCCCTTCTAAATCAGTCGCTGCTTCCAGGTCCCGAGATGTTAAGCAGCACTATGCATTGCTTGATTCTTGAATCTAGCTCCTGTTTTTCTTCAAGGGAAAGGGGGAAGCTGCGTAAATGCATCATCGCCCTTTCTCCGCAACTCTGCAGCTACCTTTGGAAGGATGCTTCTCCCCTCCCCCACACACTGCAAGGTGTTCTGTCATGTATTGAGACGGAGGGAAACTTTTGCCCCTGATTCACAGCTGTTCCTCAATGCAGCGCTTTGTTCCCCCCCCCATATGAATGAATGGCAGCCATTCACAGATGCAGGAGGAAGCAAAAGGGATATGGGAGATAGGCCAGCCCCAACCATTAAGGTCGTTTCGGAGGGTAGCTGTGTTGATCTGTAGAATAACTAGATTTGAGAGTCCTGTGGCACCTTCTGGGAGTAATTGCCGTCAAGTCGCTTCTGACTTATGGCGACCCCATAAATCAGTGCCCTCCAGAACATCCTATCTTTAACAGCCTTGCTCAGGTCTTGCAAACTGAAGACCATGGCTTCCTCGATGGAGCCAATCCATCTCATGTTGGCTTCTCCTCTTTTCCTGCTGCCTTCAGCTTTTCCTAGCATCTTTTCCAGTGAGTCTTCTTATAACGTGACCGAAGTATGATAACATCAGTTTAGTAATTTTATCTTCTAAGCTTTTGAGAGGCAAAGGATATCTGATAAAAGGAGTTTTGACTCTAAAAAGCTTATATCCCTCCCCCCAAAAAAATCTTGTTGGTCTCCAAGGTGCTGCTGGACTTGAATTTAGCTGCCCAGCTATTAAGAATCAGGCCTGATGCATGTCACGATGCACCCTACAGAGATGAGATGGAGCAAGAGAGGCCAGAAGTTGGGAGGGGGATCCATTCTGGTCCGTTCTTCACGGGAAGAATGGATCAGAATTCCCGGTGGGCAGGAAACGGGGCGGGCATTCCCTTGTGAAGACTGAGGCTCAACAGATCTTTTGCGAAAGCATGGAAAGAGTCGAGAATAATTGACATATTGTAAACACTTAGTCATATGGACTGTACCGCTTATTATGAAGAATCCGCACACTGGGTTCAATTGTCCAGCTGCTTCAAATGTCACTGATGAGTGGGAGGCAATGCTAACTTGTCCGTTCCATATTGGCAGGCCAATAATCTCACTGCATCATGTGCAACTTGCGTCTTTCCAAGTTGGCAAATTGTGTGTTGAATATGACTAAGCATTTGCTAGATAGTTGTTAAGATACTGTCTTGCCTTCTCCTTTGATGGAGGATTCTGGAGCAGAAAGTAACTAGTTCTGTCTTGCTGGGCAGAGACTGAGGTGCCGTAATATGGTTGAAAGCTCCCTTCCTCTTTATTCAGTGGAAAGGAATATTCAGCTAGCCATGGCTTTCTTTCTAAAGGGGGGAAGCAAAGCAAAAAGGGGGCAGGCCCACTGATGCATATGGAATTAAGTACCTGTTGTATGGGAATCAACTACACTGTTTTAAAAGGCACACCCTTCCAAAAGATTGAAGACTAGCCAGGAGTTACGGTAGCCCTAATACCGTATACCTTATACCTAATAATCTGGACCACAAAGAGGTCTGGTATTTTGTGGCTCCATGCCTATCATGTTCCCATTAGATGCTCTTCAGACTGTTCTCAAAGGTCTATTTTGTGTTTGTAATGGTGTGGTTTGACCTGTCTTGCAGCTCTCTCTCTCTTCTGTGTGTGTGTGTGTGAGAGAGAGAGAGAAAGATTAATGCTACCATGAGCATATTAGAATGTGTGTTGAGTTACATTGGATACATTCTCTACTCTGTTGTACAGTCATGGTTTAAGAGACTCTCAGTAGGCTTCAGTGGATATAGAAGGGTGTCACTTGGCTTAGGATGTCACTGTATTGGCCTGAGACAGCTACCTGGAGAAAGAATTCAGCCACGCCTCTTTTCTTGACAACCTCAGAATATTCCACAGGTCCCTGGGTCTCCCCCTCTCTCTGGAAATCTGTAGTTCATCTTGTATTTACCGCATATTTTAAAGTTGTGTAAAAACTATAATTGATTTGTGGTTCCTATTAAATTGGCCTCTGGTAACAAGTTTAAAATTGATTGCATGCCCTTTTGAGGCAAATAAAAATACAGCATTAAAGCATATTTAATCCAGCCTTTGAATCCATGGATTTAAACTCAGTCCTGTGAATTTCACTGTTGTGTTTCCGTGATGTGTGTGCAAACTTGGCAGGTGACATCATAAATAACTTGGCAAACGTATTTTTTTTGGCCTGTCATCTCATTGGAACCATAAACTACATATTGTAGTATTTTACTTGCACAGCTTCAGAAACTATTAATGTATGTGCAGTAATTTGTAAAACCAAGTTATTATTCTGCCCAGATTAGCTCTTTCATACTAATGATTTGTTTTTCATTTTTCTCTAGGATATAGACCTGCAGCTAACTGGAATTGATTTATAAGTGGGGAATCTACAATAAATGGCTGCTCTCTTCGGATTGCCACTATGGAAAACGGTATTGTCAATAGAATGTCATCTGATAAATAGGGGTGAGTGAAGACGCGGCCTCCAGGAGAATGAAATCGATGGAAGATGCTTGTCGTGTGAAGAGCCATTTGCGAGTGTTTTGACGGGCTCACATTTTGGAGTCTCGTTCCATTTCATTTCCCTGGCCCCCCCTTGAGGAGAATTCTTGTTCACCCTCCTCCCCTCCCCATCGAGTGGATACAAATAAAAATTGTTTGGGCCATCGTGAGACAACTGATGTGGGACCATGGCCTTCCCAAGATCCATGTGGCTGAACTGTGTGTGGAGAGCAATACTAGTCCGCCTCTTGCACGTGGGCTTGGATGCCACATTCACTTTTTGCATACTTGGGTTCTTGCTTCATGCCGCCGCTGTGTCCTCGCAAAAATTGGATGATACGGACCCAGTGGTGACGACCAACTTTGGTAAAGTCAGAGGGATGAAGAAGGAATTAAACAATGAGATTTTGGGACCAGTCATCCAGTTCCTTGGGGTTCCCTATGCTGCCCCGCCCATCGGGGAGCGTCGATTTCAACCTCCTGAACCACCGTCTCCCTGGCCAGATATCAAAAATGCCACACAGTTTGCTCCGGTGTGTCCCCAGAACATTATAGAGGGCCGGTTACCTGAAGTCATGCTTCCTGTCTGGTTTACTAATAACTTGGATATAGTTTCAACCTATGTACAAGATCAGAATGAAGACTGCCTGTATTTAAATATATATGTCCCGACTGAAGATGGTGAGTGATTTGCAGGAAAAGCAAGGAGAATTTTCTTTTCTTTTACATTCCTATTTGAAGTTTTTTACTCTTAATTCATGTGTACTGGTAGCCAGCACGGCTTTCTTGTCTGCATGCCAGCTCTCCCTTTTCTTTTCTTTTTCACATGTATGCATGTGGCTTTTCTGTGTATGCCTTGGTTCTTAGCTTCTACGTCCTTCCTTCTTCTCTTGTCTAGATGCATTTATTTTGTCCTTCAGCACGTGTATTTTTAGGTCAAAGTTGGTACCTAATTCTCATTCCCACTCATTGAATTCTGGGAAAGATGCATCAACATCTCGAACCATTGCATGGGTAGGCAAAAAACCGCAGTTGGGATTCTTCCACACCTAACCAAGAAAAAAAAAGGAGGCCATCTTGAAGTTAGCTAGTGGAATTGCATGCTCCTGCTATGTGTGACGGAGCTCCATGTTATTTTCTAGTCTTCTATTCATTTTTCAGTCAAAAGAATATCCAAGGAATGTGCCAGAAAACCCGGCAAGAAAATTTGTAGAAAAGGAGGTATGTATAAAGTGGACACCAAATGAAATCTGGGTTGGGAAAGAAATTAAAAAACATACAGAGGACGAACACATCTTTAAAAGAAAATCAAGCTGCTTTGTTGGTGATTGAAGTGCAGGTGGAAGAAATAGCTCGGAAACCAGCTTAAACAGGAGATGGTCTAAAAGCCGATGATTGAGAGGATAACCTTTCCTCCCCCATTGAAGCCTAAAGACTGAATAGCTCTCTCTTCACAACTGTTTTGTATAGGCCGATTAGAGAGGAGGGGTTTTTTTGTCTGTAGCGTGGTTTGATTGTTGAGAGGTGTGGAGTGTGGGTTTGTGCTTTTTTCATATGTGGACCCAGTGAGGGCATGGTTTTCAGCAAGTTTTAATGCACAGCAGCATTTAAAGTCCATGCAAAATACTATGATACCCTCCTCCCTTGGCACCGGAACAAAAGTCTCATAGTAGTGTACCATAAAGCCTTTATTTATTTGTATGATCAGCTACTACCCATGTGATTTAGCTGGTTAAATGGTGAAAAAACAGGGTTTTTTCCCACTGGGGGGAAAACCAGCCTTATATTGGAATTATGTGGAGTTACTAGTTCATTTTCTAAAAAATAGTATTTTTATAGCACCAGCATGGTATACATAACACTTTATGAAGGTCGTCATTACTACTAGTGGTATTTAAATATGTGTGAAATATGAAACTAAGGTGAGGCTGTAATCCTAGAAGTATTTTCTTGGGAGTAAGCCACATTGAATAAAGTGGGGCTTACTTCTGAGTAGACCTGCTTGGGATTGGTCTCTAAGACATGGATGCTCCACTTGTGCAAAGCATTTTCACTTGCAGAGGTGTACCTTAAAAATTCAGGGAGGATTTCGGATTTTTGAAAGTTTGTTCCAGAGTTGCTGTGCAGATTTGGAACTTCAATCTGCTCACATTCAGAAGAATATATATAGAGTAGACCTTTGTGAATTCCGCTTTGGGATACGAAAGTTCAAATCCATAATTCTGAAAAATTAATGCTTTTATGTCACAGAAAATTGTATCCACCCATAAAACCAAAGGATGAATTTGGATCCTGAAATGCAAAGAGATTAATTTTCCCTGGATTGCAGCTGAAGGCGAATTGATATCAGTCCTCTGCTACAAATTCCTGTGGCACTTGGTTAGTTGGACACTCCTGATGGGAATGCATATAATCTGTGTTACCCACTGAAGATGTAACTGCAGTCAACAGCGTGGACTAATATATGGCTATATCTTACAGATTAATGGATTGTTATCTGACCATTTCTTCCATTCATGCATGGATGAAGTAAAATCTCATCTGATTTCCCCTTGTGGTTTTGGGCTGTCAGGGTCCTATGATGTAGGGTTGCCAACTCCAGATTGGGGGATACCATGAGATTTTGGGTGTGGAATCTGGGGAGGGCAGAGCTTCAGGAGGGGAGGAGCTTGAGTAGAGTATAGTGCCACACTCCAATGCAGGGAAACTGATCTCTGTAGTCTGGGAGATCTCCAGGCTCCACTGGGTTTGGCAACCCTACCAAGATCACCAAGACCATTTCAGGGTCGGGGCCTTCTCCCTCTTCTCCTGTGGAAAAGCTGGGAGGATGTAACCCAGCCAACTGAAAGTGGGTATCCATCTAATTATTTTTTTTGCTCAGTGTTAATTTTTCTTGAAGATTTATATATATAAATTATATTTTCTTTTTTAAGAACCAGAATTATATTAAGATGGGTAGCCGTGTTAGTCTGTCTGTAGTAGTAAAAAAAGAGCAAGAGTCTCATAGCCCCTTAAAAAGTAACAAAATTTGTGGTAGGGTATGAGCTTTTGTGAGTCAGGAAAGCTCATACCCTGCCAGAATTACATTGTCATTTGCTTGAAGCAACCGAATATTCTTGACATCTTGCAGCCCAATTCAATGTGTGTTTGCTCAGAAGTAAATCTCATTTACCTCCTGAGTATGTATGCTAAGTGTTGGTGTTGGAGACTAATGGTGCAGTCCAAGTTATGATCCTTCAAAGTCCACTGAAGTTTGTGGACAGAAGAACGTAACTCTTTTTAGTATTGCACTGCATATCCATGAATTACTTATTTCTGCTACTGTTAATTTCATTTTCCTATGATCATTCTTCCCTGGTAGGTCAGGAACATTTCAAAAGACGTTTTTGACAATGCTTTCGGATTCCTATCTTGTGTACTTTTTTTATTTACGTTTCTTCTTCTTCAAGTTAAATGATCTTCTGGTCTCAAGTTCCTAAAGGATCATAATAGCACTCATTTCTTTGGTAATTTATAGGCCATGTGGGAAAAAGAGTCTAATTAGGGGCAAAACACACCTTCAGAAAAAGTACATGATTTAGCCCTTACTAAGAATGTAGTTGGAAATGAGCACATTGAAATTAACCATCACATTCAATGAAAACTAGTTAAATCCATTTTCTCTGGTGGAAGTTTATGAGCATGATGGTTCGGAAAAGGAAAGCATTCACTTGGTCAATCTGGAAACTTTAAAACCGTGATTTTACTGATGAACTTTAATCTTTTGAGGTCGTCTTTTGGGAGACCCTTCCCTGAGTTCCTGTCCCTTCAGAGACCAGGTGGGTGGAAACTGGGTAGAAGGGTTGGGGGGCTTTTTTTGCAAATCTACCCTGTACTACCTCACCACTGGAGATCCACCTGATTTCCTATGTTATCCTTTAGGCCTCAGGCAAAGTGGGGCCTGTCCGCTCAGGCTTTGAGGATGCGTCCTCTCCTCGTCCTTCTGGATGATAGTCTGGCTGTTATGTTGCTCCTTGTCTGATTTTCAGCTCCCCTTCCATTTGTATTGTGTTGGTACATTGTACATTTTATGGGGTTTATTGGATTCCTTTGTTGATTGATTATTTTGTAAGGTATCTTGGATTTAGTCTTGGGAGAAAGATGATCCTGAATATTTAAAAAATAAAATACCTTTGTTTTGTTTAAACAATAATAAATATATTGTTGTTTCTTCTGTGGGAAAGAGCGCGGGAGACTTGTGCTCTCTTTGTAGTATGTACTTTATATGAGGAGGGCCAGTGGCTCCCCAGCAATCTCCAGCTGAAAGGACCAGGTGGTAGGTGATGGGAAAGACCTCCACCGGAGAACCTGGAAAGCTGCCCCAGGTTCAGTAGACCAGTGGTTTGATTCAGTATAAGGCAGCTTTATGTATTCATGTTCACATAATCCCCCATGAAATAGATGCAGAGTGGTGTGCATGTGTTCATTTACCAAAGTACAAGCAGAGCACAGGAAGAGGCAAAAAGGCACTCCTAGCGAGTGGTAGATCTGGTGCCCCAAAGGCAGAGAGAGAGAGAGACAGAGAGAGATCTTGTACCTCCCAGGTGCTTTCAGCCAATGCACAGCCAGTGGCTCTCAGCTTGTCTGTCTGTGGCATCCAAATTGTGCTTCCATTTCATGCTTTCACACCTCTGTCCATTCTGTTCTGGGGTCTCTGTGTGTGTTTCATCTTCAGGTCCTGATAATTCTTTGAATGAGGATGTTAAGGGGGCTATCTACAGTTTTTCAGAAACATTACCATTCTGGTTTTCATGTAGACTGAGCCCCAGGGAGCAGAGGCCAAGACATCTACAAAACTTTAGACCACTTCTATACATGTTTACTCAGAAATCAGTTCCAATTTGTTCAGTGGGACTTGCTTCTTGAGTAGGTATGCATAGGACTGACGCCTTAGTGTTATGGGTTAGAAGACTGGAGGGCGGTATTGTTGCTAACCCCTAGGAAGGAGAGACATCACTTCTGGGTTTCCCCAGGAAGCAATGCCATGCCATTGGCTCAATAGTAAATGGGATTTACTTCTTTCTTCTGCCACTGCTTAGATTGACAGTGGAAAAATGAGAGGTGGCGTGGGGGATTTCCTGCCAGAGGACTGGCAAACCTAATGGATTCACATTAGAAGTTTCTTAAAACTAAACTCCTTCATATGTCCATTTGTCCCTTGATCATGTGCTTGTATATTCATCTGTTTTTCACTTGGTGTGGAAGATGGATGAGTCTAATGCTAGTGAGAAGCCAGAGGAGTCAGGATGTGTAACTTGCAAGAACAGTGTGCTTGGTAGACTCATAGTTCGGACCAAATTCCCCAAAATGCTCTGCATTCTGTAGTTTCAGAAAATACTATCCCAGCATCAAGAACATAATCCACAAAAATGCACAGCCAGTAGGGTCGGGAAATTTCTAGAGATTTGGAGGTAGATCTAGGGAAGGCAGGGTTTGGTGAGGGGAAGGACCTCAGTAAGATACAACACGATAGAGTCTACCCTCCAAAGCGGCCATTTTCTCCAGGCAATGTAGGAGATCTCCAGGCAGTTCCTGGAGGTTGGCAGCCCAAAGAGACAACCATGCTGTTAACCATAACATTATTGGATCTTGGATATAAGAGGTAGCTTCTATGGCTCAGTTTACTGTTTTCCGGGGGGGGGACACACCAACACCCAGAATTTTCTATGTGAGGCTTTGGCAGTAGGGTGGGGGAATAGGAGAATTTCCTCCCCACTTCTTGCTCCAGAGTGGTACAGTCCCAGGATGGCTGTACTGCAGCCTTTGTCTTCTGTGAACAACCCCTTTTGTAATTTTCTGGCACTTACATGTAACTGAATTAATGAGGTGTGAGTGAGTGTGTGCCCTTAAAGTACAACAAAATGATAATCTGTTTCTGTGTTAATCTTTAATAAGGAAGACTGCTGAGGCTGAAGTCTCTTGGTTCCTTGTCAGCATAGGATTCCCACAGCTCTACGTTATGGTGTGCAGTTCATATAGATGACTGTCAGGTGTCATCTTGGAGCATCTCAAGGAAAGATGCCTGTCTCCCTTCCCACCTTGCTCAGGGAGCTGTTAAAGAGGTGCACCCGTAAACGTCTAGTGTTTCGCTAGATGGCAAATATTTGTGACATTTATGGCCACATCAAAGCTCACTCTACAATTGCTGCTGCTGCAGCAGCCACAGATTGCCCTGGAGATTTTGGTACCTGGGGCAAAAAATCCTAAGGGCACTCCCCGTAGTGGTAAAACCATAACTGACAATTGGCTGCCATTTTAATGGTACCCTCCACACTGTGGCCCAATTTGAGCTTCCTTACTCTGCCTAATTGTGTGGCTGGGCTTGATAGTTGCCTGGTGAACCTGCATGGGAGAACTTGCAACCTCTAGCCACATAGCAGGTTAAGCATTACTCTGTTCTCACAACCGTGTGGAAATCCAGGGAAGCAAAGGACATGGTGATGCTTTTCTTTACTGTGTGCCCCAAAGCTGTAGTCTTTGGGGTCACCTTGCAGTTGGTGTACCCATACACTAAAGTTTTAAGTGGCTGCAGTGTGATAAAATAGCCGTGGTTTTGAAAGATTCTAAGACATTTGAAGCTTCTGCTTTTTTGGGAGCCAGTTTGGTGTAGAGGTTAGGAGCGTGGACTCTAATCTGGGAGAACTGTGTTTGATTCCCCACTCTTCCACATGCAGTTGCTGGATGACTTTGGGCAAGCCACAGTTCTCTCAGAGCTCTCTCAGCCCCTCCTAACTCACAGGGTGTCTGTTGTGGGGAGAGGAAGGAAAGGAGATTGTAAGCCACTCCAAGTAAATCTTTCCTTCCTTCCTTCCTTCCTTCCTTCCTTCCTTCCTTCCTTCCTTCCTTCCTTCCTTCCTTCCTTCCTTCCTTCCTTCCTTCCTTCCTTCCTCCTCCTTCCTTCCTTCCTCCTCCTCCTCCTCTTCCTCTTCTTCTTCTTCTTCTTCTTCTTCTTCTTCTTCTTCTTCTTCTTCTTCTTCTTCTTCTTCTTCTTCTTCTTCTTCTTCTTCTTCTTCTTCTTCTTCTTCTTCTTCTTCTTCTTCTTCTTCTTCTTCTTCCTCCTGTTCTAGCCCCACTCCACTGTTTTGCAGCTCTTTGCTCATCTCACTTCTTTCAGTGCTGTAGGTATTCTTCTTGCAGTGGTAAAAGGAATGAGAATGTGACTGAAATAGGGCTCTCTTCCTGATTGTAGCACCTATCCAAACTGACAGCTGCTACAGCCAGTTGGAGGCTTCTGACAGGGTTGCCAGCCTCCAGTGGGGCCTGGTGATCTCCCAGAGTTATAACTGACCTCCAGATGGCAGAGATCAGCTCCCCTGAAGAAAATAGCTGCTTTGGAGGGTAGACTGGCATTGTACCCTGCCGAGGTCCCTGCCCTCCCCAGGCTCCGCTGCTCCAAATCTTCAGGAATTTCCCAGCCTGGACTTGGCAACCCTAGTTTCTGACCTCTTGTGTGAACTCAGCCTAATCTTTAGAGATAGGAACAATTTTGGTTTTAGAAACCAGAAACCAGTGTTAATTGCATTGTGGTTTATCTTTGGTGGGCATTTGCCCACAAATACGATAATGGATTATGAGTACAACCCTAAACACACTCAACAGGCAGTAAGTTGTACTGTAGTATTTACTTTTGAGTGTACATGCTTAAGACTGCATTGTGTATTTCTGCAAAATTTATATTGTTAAGGCTTTCCTTTTACATCTGTTGTTCTGAAGAAGTAATTCATTGCAATCCTGCAACACAAAGCCCAAAATTAATGTGTATCAAGGGAAATTAGGGTGTTCTTCTGCATAACACCATCTTGTGTTCCCATACCTCTTTCACATGAGAATAACTGCAGTAATTTACATGCCTTGACTAACGTGCAGTGCAGCAATGGCTGTTGTTATGCTGTTCATCAAGCATGTGTAATTAGCTGAGTGACTTTCACCTTCTATTACCAGGCATTGATTTTACATAGTCATAAATAAAGATGCAGGGTTCCATCTCTTTTAAATGTACAAAGTCTACCAGACTCTCTCTTTTAGAAAAAAAAATGTCCTGAAGCAACAGGGAAATGAGAAGGTTGAAAAGGAGGGGGTATGTAGCCCAGAAGGTTATTAGCAATTGGCCTTAGAACAGGAGGACTTCTCTTTGACACCAGTTACTTCCATAATCTATCCTTGCCCCACACTCCTGAGGAAAAGAAGACAGAAGGTAAACCTGATGTGTGTGTAAAGTTCTATCAAGTTGTAGCCAATTTATGGCGACCCCGGTAAGGGGCTTTCAAGGTAGGTGAGAAGCAGAGTTGGTTGGCCATTGTCTTCCTTGGTGGTCTCCCTTTCCAAGCACCAACCCTGCTTAGCTTCTGAGATCTGATGAGATCAGGCTAGACCATACCACCTTCCCTCCCATAGACCTGAGACTCTTCAAATACCTGAAGGGCTGCCACACAGAAGATGACAAAGGGGGAAGATCTAGATCAGAACAGATGGACTTCAGGTTATAGGAAGGTGGCTTTCAGTTGAGCATTAGAAGAAACTTTCTTTTGACAGAGCAGTTTGATGGTAGAACCAATTACCTGGGAGTTCATCAGGTAGAAGGCAAGACAGCTATCTTCTGATGCTCTAGCTTCAAATTTTCTGTACTGAGGAAGTTGGGGACCAGATGGCTTCCAAATCCAAGCTTCTATACTCTTCTGCTATCTAGTCCTCAACCAGATAAGAGCCATATTCAGTCCCATGAAATTTAGGAAGCTGAAGAGGGAAACAGGATTAAAGGTCAGCGCCCTGATCCTAGACATTGACTTCTGAGGCAATTCCATTGCCGGCAAGAGTCCCCCGATTTACTTTCAAGGGGTGTTCAGTTATATCCAAAACTGCCCTCGTCTCCAATGAAATGACTAGTGGTGACTGTGCATGTGGGTATTGCCAGGTGAAAGGCAGCAGTACAGAGATCCCCCCCCCGGTCATTCACTGCATCAAGTGAGAAGGGAATTAAGATGCTTGTTGCAACCACACTAGGCTTGCCAGTCCCCAGGTGGGGGCAGGGGGTCCCCCCATTTCTCCCTCCTGCCCACCACCAGTAAGCTGGCTGGTGGGGAGAAGCCCTGCAGCCACTCATCTTCCTCACAAAAAACATAAGAGAAGCCAGTGTTGGATCAGGCCAATGGCCCATCCAGTCCAACACTCAGTTACACAGTGGCCAAAATTACCAGGTGCCATCAGGAGGTCCATCACTGGGGCTTCCCCTCCTGTGAGATTTAAAGAGCCCTCCAGCTGATTGGTGGGAGCACGTGGGAGGGAGAGGAGTGCCCGCCGACTGCATGCCTGAACTCCAAGCAGCGAATTCAGGCACTGGCAGCCTCCACTTGCAAACAAACAAACAAACAACATTTAAAACGAAGGTTCTCTTTATTTATTTATTTTTTGCAAGTGGGGGCTGCCCGTTCCTGAATTCCAAGTGGTGAATTCGCTGCTTGGAGTTCAGGCTTCCGCAGCTCCTGCTTGCAAAAACCATTTAAAGTTAAATGGTTTTTGCAAGGGGTTGCCACTGGCGCCTTTCAAGGGGCTGCGTCTCCAAGGTGTGATGTCACTTATGTGTGACATCATTGTGTCTGGGATGTTCCCGTCCCTTCTGGAATGCCCCCCAAAGCCCCTGCTGGCGACAAGTAAGGGCCTGGCAACCCTAAACCACTCTGTAACTACAGTTATCCTTTTGCTTCCTTATTTTATTTACAAAATATAGGACAGAGCATTAAAGGATCATTGCAACCCCTTCTTTCAACTTCAGTTTTGAGACAAAGTGTGACGAAAAAGATTAAGCATTAAGTTTCCCCAAAATAGCTTGCCCTCATTAGTGTTTTTCCCCCTTCTGCTGGAGTTGCTTATTCTGTAAACCCTTCCACTCCGCCCAATCCCTTTTCAAGCTGAGGCTTCACTGAAGTTTGTTCAGAGACTGGTTGGCCAGTGCGTGAGACAGGATGCCGGACTAGGTGGACCTCTGATCTGATCCAGTAGGGCTCTTTTTATGACATGTTTTGGCCTTACCTTTTCCTAAAGGAAGATAACAATTACAGACAACCCTGTCCATAAAGACTTGTCAGTTTCTCATGTTCTTTTGTGTATTCATGTAGAGATTTCATGTGAGCAGCACTGAACATTTGGGGCTGAAGTGGTGAAAGGCCAGAGCTCTGAATTGGATGGTTGCCCACCCTGTCTGGTACTGCTGATTGAGAGCTACTCCAGGTCTCAGGCAAAGGGCTTCCTCAGACCTGTTTTCTTGGGAATGATCTGGACCTCATGCTTTGCATGAGGAAGGATCCCCATTCAATGTTGTTAAAGGGATAAGTAGCAGTTGTTTGGAAAGACCTCTGCCAGACACTCTACGGAGTTGCTGCCAGTTGGTAGATGATGCTGGGCTACATGGACTTGCGGATGGACTTGATACAAGGCAGCTTCATACATTTAATGTTTATATATATGTGTGTTCACACAATAATGGACAGTATTTATAAGAGTAATCCATAAAATGGCACTCGTTCAGTTAAAAGTTTGGTGCAGTTCTTCTAAAGTTGCAAATATGTCTTTCTTAAATATATTATGGCTCATGGCCAGCTGTTACATGAAACCAGGCTTGCCAAACTCCAGGTAGGAGCTGGAGAGCTCCTGGAATTACATTGATCTCTAGACTAATAAGATCAGTTTCCCTGGAGAAAATGGCTGCTTTGGTGGGTGGAACCTACAGCGTTACCCCACTGAGGTCCCTGCCCTCACCAAACCCTGTCCTTTCCAGATTTTACAACCAAATCTTCAAGAATTTCCCAACGCAGAGCTGGCAACCCTACATGAAATTGTGGCTTAATTAAAACCAACTATGAATATGGGCCACTCAGCTACCTGTGGTTATTTACAGCACAGTCTTAAGTAGAGTTATACCCTTCTAATTAGTGATGCCAGCCTTCAGGTGGGACCTGGGGATCCCCTGGAATTACTCATCATCTCCAGACTATGGAGATCAGGTCACCTGGAGAAAATGGATGCTCTGGAGGGTGGACTCTATAGTGTTACACCCCACTGAGGTCCTTGTCCTCCCCAGGCTCCACCCCCAAATCTCCAGGAGTTTCCCAACCTGGATCTGACAACCCTACTCCTCATCCTCCACTGGTGGCTGGGAGGTCCTGGCAACCCTACTTCTGTCTGTTGAAATCAATAAGCTTATAAGGGTGTAACTGTGCTTAGGATAGCACTGTTAGTGTCTGCCAAAACAGGATCTGAAACCATGGTTTGGTTTATTAACTGTAGTTGGTTGTCAGCATAGCTTCAGGTGATGAATGTGGACATCCTAGCCTGTTCCTTGATGTTCCCCTTGCTGCAGTGCAGGCTAAGGTACCAGCAGAGTCTCTCTAGGTATCTGGAGGAACCAGTAAAAGTTACGAAACCTGCATTTCTCAAAGCAAACCAAGATGGGTAGCTGTGTTAGTCTGACTGTAGCTGCACAAAAGAGCAAGAGTCCAGGAGCACCTTAAACTTTCATGAGTCACTGCTCACTTCTAGCTGTATCTGAAGAAGTGAGTAGTGGCTCATGAAAGCTCCAACCCTGCCACATATTTTTTAGTCTTTAAGGTGCTACTGGACTCTAGTTCTTTTCTACAGGATTTGAATGATTCCCCCGCGAGCTGAATAATGGTTTCTCAAACTAACCACTGTTAAAAGAAAGCATGATTTTGTGCTAGGTCTGAAGTGAGCACGTAATTAGTGCAAATGAGTGAGAGAGAGGAAGATCAAGAGAATAAAGGAAACCTAGAATGAATGTTAGTATCAAGGCTGTATGTGCTTGCAGTTGCTGGTAAGTCTCAAGTTAGTAATAATACTGTGTTCGGTGGCAATTTTTCTGTTGTTTGTGCATACATTCCCATGGCAGCATTAGATGCAAGTGGGTGTGAGAACCGTACCAATATGGGGGCAGTTTATCATAATGTGTTGAATATCTTGACTATTTGAAAAGAAATAGGAAGATATTAGACAGTCAAAGACAAACACTACCTCATTTGTACAGGCCCTATCACTGTGTATAAGAAGTATATCAAACCACAACCGTAGAAAATAAATGCAGGGGTGTAGCCAGACAGCAAGGCCATCAGCAAAAATTATCATGCAGACAGTTCTGACAGTTACATCATTATCACAGCTCTATTATACAAATATATTCAGGAACTAGTTCATAAACTCAAAAGATCTCCTCCCCTTGGATGGCTGGCAGAAACATGGCTTTTCATTTCTCTCCTGTGTCTACTTCACCGCTTGGATTCCAGATAACATTCGGCCAAAACAATTAATTATTCAGACTCACGTTAAGACTGTAAACTGCGAAGCAGGAATCTGCCAGCAGTTCACTACAGCAAATGGTGAGGGTCGATAGAGCAGAGCTGGAACCCTTTCTCGAGCTGGTTGACCCTGCCTCCTTATGCATCATGCGCCTCTGTTGCATGGAACAGCTGGCCAATTTCATTTTGTTTATTTAAAACAACATAAATAATAGAGTAACCAACAGTCCACACTCGAGTGGTTTTAAACTGCATTAAATCATAAAAGAACCTAAAACCAGCATTAAAAAAAAGAGTAAAGACCACAGCACCCAATCATCAAGAAGACTGAACAAAAAGTCTGGCTGTGCAAACCTAAATGCAGTTGTTCCTGTCGAAGTTGATTGATCTCAGTGGGCTAAGAAGGGTATGACTCTGCTTAGGGCTGCACAGTGAAACCAACAAAATCAGCATCGTGGCTAGTTAAATGAAACAGGCCCAGGTAATATGCGGGGCAGGCAAAAGCAGGTGATAAAACAGCCAAGGAAAAATACTAAATGAAAACCACAGGCAAATAAAATTATCTATACCTGGTGCGTAGAAGATAGTAGACCCTGATGTAGATGGCTCTGGCTAGCTTGATCTCATTGGTCCTGGTTAGTATTTGGATGGCAGGCCATTAAGGAAATCCAGGGCTGCTAGAGACAGGCAGTGGCAAACCTCCTCTGCTCATCTCTTGCCTTGAAAACCCTTCAGGGCTGCCATAAGTTGGCTGTGACTTCATGGTGCTTTCCACCAAAAGACCATAGAGCAGGTGCCAGGGTGAGAGCATTCCACAGATGTGGTGCCACCACCGGAAAAGCCTTGTCTCTCATTGCTGACCACCTCACCTTTTTATGTGAGGGCACACAGAGCAAGACTTGAGATGAAGTTCTGAACTGGCGAGCAGGATAGCGTGACAGGATACGATCTCTTCACGGTCCCATTCATGAGCCGAGACGAAGCACTCATCCAGGGATGATTGTGAGATCCTTTCCTGTATTGACAGGAATCTATGTGTGTGCATGTACTCTGCTTCACTTATACCTGAAGCTGCGACTTGATGGCACTTTCCTCCATTTTATTCTCACAGCAATCCTGTAAGGTAGGTTAGGCTGAGTGTGACTGGCCCAAATTCACCCATGGCACAAGTGGGGCTTTGAACCCAGGTTCTAGTCCGACACTCTTGACCACTACACAACACTGGCCATCAATGTAAGCCACCAGCTAATGCTCCTTCCCTTCTCATTCCCCAGGAGTCTTTAAAGACAGCAGCACTTCAAGCTATGGGTTTCTGGAACTCTTGCAAGAGAACAAAGATTGATTGGGAAGGACCTTTGTCTGTTGTGGCTTCTGGGCGGGGATGATGAAGAGTGATGGGTGGTGGGAGGGAAGGAGTGAAAGGCCGCCATTGTTCAGTCCATCACTTTTCGGATCCTGCCCAGTGTATTTCCCTTCCAAAATGTATGGAAGCCAATTTCTCTAACATATGTACCTGAACTTGTTAAGAATAATCAAATCCTACAATTATACTTCTAATATATGGAGAAAAGTGTTTATCTGATCTGTAAATATTACTTTTTTTTAATCTATAAATACTCATAATTTTCAGATTTGCTATATAAAAAGTCCAGCAATGGTTACAGTTCTATGCATACTTACTTGGTAGCAAGTCCTGTGAAATTTGGTGTGATGGACTTCTCAATAAATTGGCTCGAATTGGGCCTTGAGGAGGGAGAAATGACTCTTGGCTTATTCTTTACAGTGATGGGGGAATGAAACAGTGTATATTGTTTCCCTTGGCGAGGGGCTTGGTCAGAACCTCGGTGGTATTGCTGTTCATAAAAAAATGCACCCTGTGCTGTTAATCACAGCGGAGGATTAGAAGATCAGTTTGACTCTCCCGTCAAATGTCCTAGACAAATGGTTATGTCTGTTTGCGTGGCTGAATTATGTTCTTATGAAAAAAACTGGGTATAAAACAGAGAGCAATTACTTAAGCTGCAGAAAAGGGACAGTCTTTGGCCTTAACGTAAATCTGATGCGAAGGTTTGTATTTCTAGCAATGAAAGGCAGCATAAAATCCATTTATCCGTCCTCGTAGCAGAGTGCCTGCTTACCACCCTGTTGATTTTTACATTTCTTGGCACCTCTTGATATGCTGTCATTAGCCAAAACGGTCTGGTGAATATGTCATAGTCTATTACGTTCCCTGACTGTCATGCAGGGAGTTCATGTAATGTTTTGATAATGTTGCTTTTCTGCTTAATATATCTCACCGTCTCATTTAAATTCCTGCCTGTGTAACACCTTGATAAGCATTTGCCAGATTTGCATACTCGTACTTGAACATGGGTAAAGATAAGCTATAAACTCCAAGCGACTTACAGTGCAGTCCTTTAGAAAACACAACAGTGTGATCCTGAGCAGAGTTTCGCCCTTCTAAGCTCATTGACTTTGGTGGACTTAGATGGGAGTTTAGTATCGCATTGTTAGATCCTGAAAAGTCAGAGAGCACCACCGTTCCCTAGATCCTTCCTTGTCAATGCCTTCCTCTATGATCAGTAGGTTTGCCAGCAGTGGGATGGAAAGTACCTGAATATTGGGGGGGCTGAAGCCTGGAAAGGGTGGAGTTTGGGGAGAGGAGGGGCTTCAGCATGGCACAATGGCATAGATTCCACCCTCCAAAGCAGCCATTTTCTCCAGGGGGACTGATCACCTGCAAATCAGTTCAAATCCTGCAATATCCAGCCACCTCCTGGATGCTAAAAATGAGAGATCATGGGAGGAAGTGGAAATCCAAAAACAACATCTGTGACAAAAATAATGAAGAGTCGATAAAAAAATAATGAAGAGTCGAACAGATGGTCACAGATCCTACCAGGGGAGAGGCGATCCTGGATTTGGTCCTAAGTAACACCCAAGACCTGGTGAGAGATGTAAAAGTGATTGCACCACTTGGAAACAGTGACCATAATGTCATTGAGTTTAACATTTGTACAGATAGGGAGTTGCCCAAAAAGACTGACGCAACCACTTTTAACTTTAAAAGGGGTAACTTCTCTGGTATGAGGGGACATGTGAGGAAGAAATTGAAAGGAAGAGTGGAGAAGGTCAAAACCATTGGGGAAGCTTGGAGACTATTTAAAAAGACAGTCCTAGAAGCTCAGAAAAAATATATACTGCAGGTTAGGAAAGGTACAAATAGGTATAGAAAAAAGCCTGCATGGTTAACAAATAAAGTAATGGAAGCTGTAAAAAGTAAGAAGGATTCCTTTAAGCAGTGGAAAGCTAGTCTTAGTGAGGTTGATAAAAGGGAACACAGACTATGGCAAATAAAATGCAAGTCTGTGATCAGGCAAGCAAAAAGGGAATATGAGGAGCATATCGCAAAAAACATAAAGACCAACAATAAAACTTTCTTCAAATACATTAGAAGTAGGAAGCCAGCCAGGGAGGCAGTGGGGCCCTTGGATGACCAAGGGGTAAAAGGAGTAGTGAAGGATGATAGGGAAATGGCTGAGAAGCTGAATGCATTTTTTGCCTCTGTCTTCACTGTGGAAGAGGAGAAGTGTTTGCCCACTCCAGAAGCACCGATTTCGGGAGGGGGTTTGAAAGACCTGAATCAGATTGCGGTGACAAGAGAGGAAGTCCTCCGACTGATGGACAATTTAAAAACTAATAAATCACCAGGCCCGGATGGCATTCATCCAAGAGTTCTGAAAGAACTCAAATGTGAACTTGTGGATCTCCTGACAAAAATATGTAATCTTTCTTTAAAATCTGCTTCCATTCCTGAGGACTGGAAGGTAGCTAATGTCACTCCCATCTTTAAAAAGGGCTCCAGGGGAGATCCAGGAAATTACAGGCCAGTCAGTCTGACATCGATACCGGGTAAGTTGGTGGAAACTGTTATTAAGGAAAGAATTAGTAGGCACATTGATGAACAAAAACTATTGAGGCAGACTCAGCATGGGTTCTGTAAGGGAAGATCTTGTCTCACTAACCTGTTAGTGTTTTTTGAGGGAGTGAACAAACATGTGGACAAGGGGGACCCAATAGATATTATTTACCTTGACTTCCGGAAAGCTTTTGATACAGTTCCTCATCAAAGGCTCCTAAGTAAGCTCAATAGTCATGGGATAAAAGGACAAGTCCTCTTGTGGATCAAAAACTGGCTTATAAATAGGAAACAGAGAGTGAGTATAAATGGGAAACTTTCTCAGTGGAGGGTAGTAAGCAGTGGGGTACCACAGGGATCAGTACTTGGTCCGATGCTTTTTAACTTGTTTATTAACGATTTGGAATTGGGAGTAAGCAGTGATGTGGCTAAATTTGCAGATGACACGAAGTTGTTCAGGGTGGTGAAAACCAGGGAGGAGTGTGAGGCACTCCAAAGGGATCTGTTGAGGATGGGTGAGTGGGCGTCAATGTGGCAAATGGGGTTAAATGTGGCCAAGTGCAAAGTGATGCACATTGGAGCCAAAAATCCTAAATATAAATACACGTTGATGGGGTCTGAACTGGCAGAGACGGACCAAGAGAGAGATCTTGGAGTCGTAGTGGATAACTCGATGAAAATGTCTAGACAATGTGTAGCTGCAATAAAGAAGGCCAACACTATGCTGGGGATTATTAGGAAGGGAATTGATAACAAATCAGCCAGTATCATCATGTCCCTGTATAAATCATTGGTGCGACATCATTTGGAATACTGTGTACAGTTCTGGTCACCACATCTCAAAAAGGATATTATAGCATTGGAAAAAGTGCAGAGAAGGGCAACTAGAATGATAAAAGGGTTGGAACGCCTTCCCTATGAAGAAAGGTTAAAATGCTTGGGGCTCTTTAGCTTGGAGAAACGACAGCTGAGAGGTGACATGATCGAGGTTTATAAGATTATGAATGGGATTGAGCAGGTTGAGAAAGAAGTACTTTTCTCCCTTTCTCACAATACAAGAACTCGTGGGCACTCTATGAAATTGCTGAGCAGTCGGGTTAGAACAGATAAAAGGAAATACTTCTTCACCCAAAGAGTGATTAACGTATGGAATTCACTGCCACAGGAGGTGGTGGCAGCTACAAGCATGGACAGTTTCAAGAGGGAATTAGATAAACATATGGAGCAGAAGTCCATCAGTGGCTATTAGCCACAGGGTATAGATGGGAACTCTCAGTCTGGGGCAGGTGATGTACTCTATTCTTGGTGCTGGAGGGGGCAGCAGTGGGAGGGCTTCTGGTGCCCTGGCCCCACTGCTGGACCTCCTGATGGCACCTGGTATATTTTGGCCGCTGTGTGACAGAGTGTTGGACTAGATGGGCCATTGGCCTGATTCAACATTGGCTTCTCTTATGTTCTTATGTTATGTTCTTATGATAAAGATATGTTGCGAAATCATTTACTGTAGTAATTCTGTAGAAAATTCTGTTCTATTAACGCTCACACACTAACAAATGCTGCACAATGTAAACAATTCGTTTCACAATATTTGCTTTATCTGATCGTGTAGCAATCACAATTCTTATCAATTACTTACTTATCAGCTCTTGAAGGAAACATTCCAGGTTGACTCTCTAATAACAGAGCCCAAGGTCTTCCCAATTTTCTCCAGGAGAACTCATCTCTGTCACCTGGAAATCAGTTCAAATCCTGCAATATCCAGCCACCGCTTGGAGGCTGGCAACTGTATCAGAGACTGTGCTCAGCTATCATTGATTTCCCAGTTTTGGCCATGAAACTACAATAGATTCCTGAAATTGATAGATTGACCCCCTCCCCAATTCTGGAGGCCTTCCTGTGTCCATTTGTTGAAGTATCTATAAGACATCTTTGTATGCATGCAAAGATTTATTGTTGTGGACATTCAAAAGAGGTTTAAAAATTTCCCTGTGACCAATTTTGCTTGAGCAGTGATTTAGTGCCCAGATATTTATTCATTTATACCCCACCTTTCTCTCCAATGGGGACTCAAAACAGCTTATATCATTTCCTTCTCCTCCATTTTATCCTCACAACAACCCTTGGAGGTAGGCTCGGCTGAGAGTATGTGACCAGCTCCAGGTCATGCAGTAAGCTTCCATAGAAGAGTGGGATTTGAGCCTAGGCCTCCCAGGGACCTTGAGTAATTCTAAACACTACACCACACTGGTTCTTGAAAGCAGACGAACCTTTTCAGCATTTGTGTGGTTTCAGCATTTGTTGCTTGTTTGTTTGAAAGACTCTTTCTCACTGAGAGCCAGTTTCGTGTAATAGTTAAGAGGGGTGGACTCTAATCTGGAGAACCAGGTTTGATTGCCCACCTCTCCACTTGCCAGCTAGGTGACCTTGGGTCAGTCACAGTTCTCTCAGAGCTGTTCTCTCAAGATCAGTTCTCTCAGGGCTGTTCTCTCAAGATCAGTTCTCTCAGCGCTCTCTCAGCCCCACCTACTTCACAGGGTGTCTGCTGTGGGGAGAGGAAGCTGCTCTGAGACTCTGAGTGAAGGGCAGGGTATAAATCCAACCCTTCTCCTCCTCTGATTTTTACTTTAAAGCTCACAAAAATTTGGAACTGCTATTAGGAGATCCACTAAGAGTTCATGGCTATTCACAGGGCTAGGTTAAGCATATAGTACGTGAGGCTACCTTAAAGGGAATCAGGCCTTTTAGCGACGTATTATTTTCTCTGTCAGGCAGATGCTGTCCAGGATTTTGGCCAGATAACAGTCTGTGCACCTTCTACCTGTGATACTTTAATGGGAGATGCCATGAATGAAAGCTGGGGCCCTCTGCATGCAATCCACGTGCTCAACCACAAAGCCATAGCCTCTGTGCCATAAGTCCCTCTGGAACTTGTTCCCTGTTCAGTGTGGCTGGGATCCAGGCCCATAACTACAGTGGGGCATTTTGGGGCTGGGACCCCGGCTTCCTGCCAAGGCCCCACAACTTCCATCCAGCCCCCAGGCCCCCCTGGTGCCCAGGTTGCCATGGTGGATCCCATGATGATGTTGATGAGCCATGGCATGAATGGGCTGCAGGGCTACCAGATGGGGGTGAATGGGGGTGAATACTTGTCTACATTTAAAATGCTAGCTTATCAGTAGGCTGACATTAAATTGCTCAGTAATTTGTTAGTTTTTTGTCAGTATTCGGTCAGGTTTTTTTTGCAATTTTGGTCAGTAAAATCAGTATTTTTGACCCTCTGACTAGTTTCCACCCCTGGAATCTATAAAAACATAATTTTACATTTGATACAAATAACAGAAGGCCACTTGAAAAAAATTATTACAAAAGTTTTACAAATAATATTAATATAAAAAGGATCAAAATTAGTTCCAAAAATTGATATATACAATATAAGATGAATAAACTATACATTGGACATGAAACAAGACATTCAGGTATTTTCACTAACAGAGGTTTGCTTAAGTGGACAGAAACTCACATAGTTGTAATGGCCTCATGCCCTCCGTGACCCTCCCCCATGACTGAAGATTGCCAGATTTGTGAAACCTTGAATCAAGTTCCAACTTGTTATCTTATCAAAATGCCTGAGTGTAGTTTAGCCCTCTTCCCAGACTGGGCTTCTACAGATCTACACCAGTTTGGTGTAGTGGTTAAGTCTGCGGACTCTAATCTGGGAGAACCGGGTTTGATTCCCTACTCCTCCACTTGCACCTGCTGATGTGACCTTGGGTCAGTCACAAGCTCTAGCACAGCTGTTCCTTAAAGAGCAGTTTGTGTTAGAGTTCTCTCATCCCCATCTACCTCACAGAGTGTCTGTTGTGGGGAGGGGAAGGGAAAGGAGTTTGTAAGCTGCTCTGAGACTCCAAGTGAAGGGCGGGGTATAAATCCAATCTCCTCCTCCTCCTCCTCCTCCTCCTCCTCCTCCTCCTCTTCTTCTTCTTCTTCTTCTTCTTCTTCTTCTTCTTCTTCTTCTTCTTCTTCTTCTTCTTCTTCTTCTTCTTCTTCTTCTTCTTCTTCTTCTTCCTCTTCTTCCTCTTCTTCCTCTTCTTCCTCTTCTTCTTCTTCTTCTTCTTCTTCCTAGGTGGTACAGTCATACATGCTAGGAGCCTCCCAGCTCAGTGTATGTAATAGGACTGTGTGCTACGTGTAATCTTCCTAATATATATGATTGCTGTGCTGTGCAAACAGGGCAATATACTAGGGCTGCCAGCTCCAGGTAGGGAAATTCCTGGAGATTTGGGGGTGGAGCTTGGGGAAGTTGGAGCTTGGAGAGGGGACAGAGCTCAGTAGGAATGGAACTCCATAGAGTCCATCCTCCAAAGCAGCCATTTTTTCCTAGG
Source organism: Gekko gecko (assembly GCA_029375565.1). NCBI lineage: Eukaryota > Metazoa > Chordata > Lepidosauria > Squamata > Gekkonidae > Gekko > Gekko gecko. The sequence continues at coordinate 132,550,623 of JAPDNY010000008.1, read as the reverse complement.
TGAAATGATCTCTGTTGTTTGGAGATCAGTGGTAGTTCTGGCCCTACCTGGAGGGCAACCCTGCAATGTGTGTGTTTACAAGGTCAAGACATATAAACTGAACACTGCATGGACATGGTAAATACGCACTTTCCCCCTGAGCATGCGACATGATGACCATGCAGGCTGGAATAATGGTGAGTAGCACATGTTTCTATTGCGTGCAGTTGGTAGGCACCCTACATACATGATTATAATGGCTGAAAAGGATGTTTTAATCCAAGTTTAGAATTCCAGTCTTGGGGGCAGGGAAGACAAACTTCTGTTCACCGCAGACCTGCATCTGAATGTCAAAAAGAAGTGAAACTTAATTCAAGGCTTCATAACCCAGGATGTTTTCTCCTTGCACACGCGGAGGAGGAAGGGAAGCTTGTGAGCGTAAGGACAAACTGTGTTTGTGGATACCTTTTCCTTGAAGTGACGTCTGGCTGCAATTGATTCTTCTCCATCAAGGAAGGAAGAACTTTGTGTGAACAGGGGAGAAACAGAATTTTCAGAGGACAAATGGCAATGGGAAAGAGTTAAGCAGTCCCTTCTTGCCTGCTGCTTCTCCCCTTTCTAGCTTTACCAACATGTGGCCAGATCATTGGACACTTCTGTTTCCCAACGAACACCATTCAGTTTTACAGTCTTCTTTCGTGTGTGTTTTCCCTCTCTTTTGCAGCTCTGAAACCAAACTCATTCTGGAACACCATAAAAATAAATTTGGCCTTATAATCTCCAGCACTGCTGCTATGAACTACCAAGCCTATTCATTTTGATGTTGCTATTTTGAAGTGTTGCTTGTTTCAGGTTTCTTCTTTTCTTTTCTCCTTGCTTAAATACCCACCGAGGCTCTTTCCCATTGAGTTTCTCTGCTACTAATACATACCATAAGATAATGAGCCAAACATTGTCTTGGGCAGGCCTTTTCATCCCTTCACATTCTGGAGCTGTTAGTATCAATTGGCAGCATTTTTCAAAGACATGAGATAGCTTAATGTCACATTTCTGAAATAACATAAAAATGTTTAAAATCTCCACCTTTTGTAGAGTCATCTTTCTGGGAAAGGTAATGCTTGATGGTGTTACTGCCAAACTCTAAATGTGAAAATGTCACCCATTTCTCTTTTCCACCTGTACTGAATGATGCCATGTTTAATGTCTTTTCTCTTTCAACTACATATCTTCCTGCCAAGTCTGACTTATCTCAGGAATGCAGTCCTGTACCTAGAGCTATGGATGGAGAGTATTTGTATTCAAATTTCCATGGTGCAACTGTATGCATATTATGGTAAAAGCAGTATGAAGTCTATGAGTGATCTTCCATATTGGATGAGCTTCTTTGAAGTAATAGAATGTTCATAAACATTCTTCCAGTTGCTTGGAATGAATGTGTCAGCAATAGGATCTTGATAAATATTCTGGTGGTGGAAATGAAAGATTTGTTGTCTAAAAAAACAACACCTTGTGCGCTTATTGCCCTGGTACTTTTTCTGTGTGGCTTTAGCCATTACTGTTCTTCACCTGCGTGTTTGATTACATTACAGGATTAATGCTCACTCCTTTTGCAGTGTGTGTTGAGTAATGAAAAGTCCTATGAAGACCTTTACTATCAACTTTAGAAAATGTAAAGAAGATTTATCCTCTTGGATGTTTCTCTGTCTTTGTCCTGAGGCATCCATTCAGTGTAAATGGCCTGCATTTTTTCTTGTCTGCATCAAATCATATATGTATTCAACCATTTCCATACTCTGGATTTATGCACATTTAACCTCTGCCTTAAAACCAGCTTTGTTAGTAATAACCAGTTTGCATTTCTAATTTACTTTGTTACATCCATGCAACCAGATGCTTTTCTTGGCAATTTTTTACATATTTAAAGAATATGGTTTAAATATTCTAATAAGCCCCTTCTTTGAGTACATCTCTGATTAAAATGTTGTTGTTAATCTACTTATAGCTTAACCAATGGCACAAAATCCCTCGTTCTTTTTTTCTTCAGAGGAAAATATATCTGCTTGTTCTTTTGTCCTATCACTTTGACATACTTTATGTTGTCAGATTACACATTTTACCCTGCTTTTTATGGGCTTACTGTTTCCTCTGCTTTGATATTGATAGTAGTTAGTCATATTCACAAATCCACTGCTTTGTTAAGCTTAACATAAAGCAACGCTTATTCCTGGGGCATACTGTATTCAGACATATGTGAATCCATGGTTTATTTTTGACGAAGTTCATGAAACCAGGATTTGGCTCACCAGAGATCCTTCAAATCCTGGTTTGTCTGAGCAAATTCTGGTATTATTGCCTTCAGTCTGGCTAGGCATCTTGGTAGCCAGTTTGTCATAGTGGTTAAGAGTGTTTGATTCCCCACTCCTCCACATGCAGCTGCTGGTGTGGCCTTGGGTCAGTCATAAGTTCTGTCAGAGCTGTTTTCACAAGGGCAGTTCTCAAAAGAGCTCTCTCAGCCCCACCTACCTCACAGGGTGTCTGTTGTGGGAAAGGGAAAGGGATTGTAAGCTGCTCTGAGACTCCTTCAGGTAGTGAAGGGTGGGGTATAAATCCAATCTCCTCCTCCTCTGGATTGCATGAGTGAGATGCCACAAATCAAGCCAGAAGTAAGCTAGGACGTCCATGTTTATACATCATGCAAAACCATAGTTAAGACTAACTACGGTTAATAAACCAACTTCAAAAAGCTGTAATTTCATATCTTGGTTTGAGAGACCTTAACTAATCACAGTTAGTGGACTCGCCTATGTTCAGATGATTGCACTAAACATGGTCTAATTAAACTGTGGTTTTACATTATGCCCAAGATGAACCGATCTCTGGTTCCTTGCAAATATGGTTTGCAAGTTTAAGAGCCAGACTTGGAAATGTTCATTGTCCACCCATTCCTATTATCCTTTCTCTTGTCAGCTTTAGCTATGGTTTAGTGGTATATTGACTAAGTATTGCTAATATTAAACTAGATTTCCCACCAGTGCTTGAAACTAGTGTTTGAAGTGTATCTTCATACTCTTTTTTGGCTTCAAGGAATTTACTCCTACTGTAGTGCATACTATATCCAGCAAGTTGTTATGACTAGAATATTGGGTCTAATTTATGTGTCAGCTTGGCAGTGTGGTTGCTGCCTATGATGGACCCCTTCCATCCCTCAGAGGCAAGATTTTCCCTCTGTTTCTCTGTCCTTTCACTGACTGAGCAGCCCTAGTAACGTGTTTTCTTCTCCTCTGAAGAAACTTTGGCTGTCCCACCCTGTCAGTAAGATATATTTGGACTATTTGCTCAGCCCAGGACCCTGAGGGAAGGGATGGGGTCTCTCTTTAACTTAAACCTTTGAAAATGGCATTTGAGAAACTTTTAAAATTCCAAAAATAACAAAAGGTTTTCTTTAACATCAAAAGGAAAGGTCAGATGAAATCAGGGGTTGAAATTACTGAGGTAAAACTAGTACAATCACACACTTTTGATCTATATCAGGCTAATGAGAGGTGCTTAATTCTTTCACAGTCACCTAGATCTTTATTTTTATTTATTTTATTATTAAATTTATAGTATTAAAGTGATATCCTGCCCTCCCTGCCATTTGGGATATTTTATTATTTATTTATTATTTATTTGTAGTATTTTTATCCCACCTTCCCCACGAGCGGCCTTAGGGCAGCTTACATTACTTGACACAATGTACCAAGTACATATAAAACAGTTTGAGAGGCTTTTGATCCGGTGTTTCCCAAACATTCCAGTTCACTTTATTTGAGTAATTGTTGACTCTTTTGGTTCCCAGACACCTGGTCCCCTCTTCCCAGTACCCAACCCCCTTCTCTTATAACACCAGTACTTTTATTGAATTGTTCACTGACTTTTAAGATCTCTACTTGCAGTTTCTAATCACACCAGACCAGGGATCTCTGTACTCCTCAGAGATACTCCCTGTTTGACTGGGTAGAGAATCTTCTTTCTCCCTAGAAGATCTATCTGCTCTTCTTTGTCCTGAATGGGAGTCTTCTCTCCTACCAAAAACTTTCTTGCCAAACTCTCCCCCAGTTTTCTGTCTGTATTCAAACAGCTCTCAGCTACTGCTGAACTCAGACTGTATTCAGTCAAGGTTGAAATCTGACTCTCTCAGCACTAAACCCTTTTTCTGTCAGGGCTATTCACAGAAGGTTCTCAGTTAAGGCAGGAATCTGACTGACTCTCCTCAGCATCCAGCTCTTTCAGCTGATGCTAATCAATCAGATTGCTTGGAACAGCCTGTCATTCAAGGCTCTCTGGCTCTGTGAAGAATTAACCCTTCACAGGCCTTTAGTTGTTGGTACAGCACTTCTAAGCTTCTTAAAAAGTGCAGTCCATCACACTACCAAACCTGTTTCCCCCATGGTCTGCTTCCTCTGTCACATTGCTAAGGCGTAAAAGGAACAACAACATGGATTCCACATTGTGCTTACTTCTTACCACAGCATGAACCTTTAGAAATGTAGATATTATCAATGCAATATGGAAGCCTAAATGCAAAGGAGACAAATGTTGGCTCTTTTGGCAGTGACTCTGAGGCAGATAATTTAGGCCTTGGATTTTTGCCAAAGAATTCTGGGTAAAAATCCTGCCACAGGCTATGTGCAGCCATGGAGAAAAATAATTCTTTCACTGAACCCCATTTCCCCATTTATAAAATGGGAATACTGGCTAAGTACCTCACGGTTCTTTTGTAAAGATGGATGAGGTAATTACCATGACATTCTTTGCATACTTAAGTGCTATAGAAATGCTAAATAATATTAGTATCAAGTCTTTTCTACTTCCACTGGTAGCTAGGCAAAAGAGATGAAAATGAGAGATGAAGACGAGCAAAAGCGGGAGGAGGCAAAATGAAAATTTAAGAAGATCCTTAACGATTCTAGGTCGGGGGAGTGCTTATTTTTGTTGTAGTTTGTGGTTTCCTTAGGCAATCGTTGGGACCATGCAGTGAGATGCTTTGCACGAATGGCTTGTTGTTCAGAACAGCTTCCCCTGCTGTTATGTCATGTGTGGCACCTCCGTGCAGTTTGCGTGTGGGAACAGGGTCTTGCATGTATGCCACTTTATGCCCTTGGGAAGAGGGGTTGGAATACAAATATGCTAGATAGGCTTGCCAAAAACTTACCGTATTTCAGCAGGGGACGGATACATCCTGGCAGGACCATCCCCAGGGGAAGGAAAGGCGTGCGCACAATGCTGTCACCAGGAAATGACACCGGGCGACGCTCTGGCAATGGGGATGGAAACTCGTTGGTAGCATCGAGTTTCCAGCCCCATTGCCAGAGCGTCGCCCGGCATCACTTCCTGGCGACGGCATCGTGCAGCGTGGGTGTTGCCCGGGGGAATGTTCCGGCTGGGGACTGTGCATCTCCCGCCAAAATATAAGTACTTGGGAACCCTGATACTAGATCATGTTATGCTCTGACTTGTATAGCCCAGGCTGTACTCATCAGATGTTGGAAGCTAAGCAGGGTGGCCCTGGTTAGTATTGGAATGGGAGAGCCCCAAGTATGCCCAGGGTCATGATGACCCAGAGGCAAGCAGTTGGAAACAACCTTTGAATGTCTCTTGCCCTCAAAACACCACAGGGTTGCCATTAAGTCAGCTGTGACTCGAGGGCAAAAAAAGGAAAGAAATCATGTGGAGCTCCGAGAAGGAAGTGCAGCAGCAACTAACTCTGCTGGTGAGCTCTAATGCGACAGTCAGTAAAAGGTGATGGGTTGATTGATTTTCTGTCTTCATTTTCTTATAGTGAGCTGGTCAGTGCGTGCCTGCTATAGGACTTCTGAATGCTGAGGTCCGATCCTTGCACCATGTGAACCAAGAAGTGCCCTAGAATATGTCCAACGTGCTTCTGTCCATAAGACAGACTTCTGTATTTATTCTTTGTAAGGAGCTCAGGGATTTAACTCAGGAATGTGTCTGGATGGGAGAGAGGATAAACCTTTTCCCCTGCCGAATAGTTCTTTGCCCTCTTGGGAAACACCTCATGTTTCTCCTAATGGGTCAAACAGCAGCTCTAGGAGTCTGTTTCAGATTGGCACAATGGGTTTGGGTGGGGAGGTTTTTTTTTTACATTATTTTTTAAATTTTATTGCTTGTTTAGTCTGTTACATCGAATATTTGTAGCTGTGTACAATTTCACCCCTTTCCTCCCCCCTCCCTTTTATTCTTAGTCTTTTCTCCCCAGCCATGGGCACAAAGTCTTAATCTCCCACTGAATGTCTGTTCTTCTTTCTTTCAGTATCCAATCTAGGTAGGTCTTCCATCTGGCCTTGATTTCCGCGGGCTGGGAGTGTTAAACTCCATTTCCATGGACTATAGTCTCAAGCTATCAGCAGCTATTTATATATGCATGTACCATCAAGTCTTATCTGATCTACTGTGACCTTTGACCTTTGAAAGGGGCTTTCAAACCGAGCAAGAAATAAACTTGGTTTGCTCTTACCTTCATCTGCCTTCTGCCTTGGAGGTCACTCATCCAAGTACTCACCTTGCTTAACTTCCGAGATCTGACGAGATCCAACTATACCACACTATTCCGTATCACTTACCTGCTATTTACAAAGGGTCGAAAAAGCCACAGGCTTGGAGATCCAGCATTGTATCTAATTAGACCTTCATGAGATTGCAAGGGAAGATCAGAAGCAGGTGACTGGAGGTTTCATATGCCATAAAGCCTGAACATATGCCATAAAGCCTGATTTTGACAGCATGTTCCTAAATTTCCCCAGTAACATAAATTTGGGGTTTAAAGCTCCCCAGGTGACCTAATAGGATGAAATCACATGACCCGTAAATAAATAAATGTTAGTTGTATATCATTCAGTTGCTGGCAAGCTCCTGTCGATGACATTTTACCAATTTTGTGAGAGGCTCCTTATAAGTAAGCTGAAAATCAGGTATTTATGCAATTACTGTAATTATGCATCTGCTGTGGTTTACCTATAATTATTTCATTAAAATTTGCAATTATAGCATAATTGTGGGTGATAATGATGTATTTGGAGCACATTGCAGAAATCCTTAATAAACAGGCATGGCTGAAGTTGGTACCGTTCTAAAGCGACAGTGTGTTACTTTAATGGGAATGTCAGAAATAGTTAGCTTGAAGTGTAAACCGGCTGCAAAAATTTAGATAGAGCATATCAGTTTTTCTATCCCTACAAGAACATAGATGACAGAGCAAATTTTAGACATTTGTATTTTTGAGGGAGGGAAGGGGTAAATAGAAAGCAGAATAAATGGTTGTTTCTATTGTACACTGTTGTGTGCAGTTCTGGAGGCCTCACTTCAAAAAGGATGAGGACAGAATGGGGCGGGTGCAGAGGAGAGCGACGAGGATGATGGGGGGCCTGGAGACCAAGCCCTATGAGGAAAGGCTGATGGACTTGGGAATGTCCAGTCTGGAGAAGAGGAGGTGGAGGGGGGACATGATGGCTCTCTCGAAGTATTTGAAGGGCGGTCACTTAGAGGAGGGCAGGGAGCTGTTCCTGTTGGCAGCAGAGGAGAGGACTCGCCAGAATGGGTTTAAATTAAGGGTGGGAAGGTACCAGTTGGATATTAGGGAAAACTTTTTTACAATAAGAATCGTGCAACAATGGAATCAGCTGTTAGGGAGGTGGTGGGCTCCCCCTCGCTGGCAGTCTTGAAGCAGCGGCTGGACAAACGCTTGTCAGGGATGCTGTAGGCTGGTCCTGCATTGAGCAGGGGGTTGGACTAGACGGCCTGCAGGGCCCCCCTTCCAACTCTGTGATTCTGTGATTCTACACCTTCTGATTTTGTATCACTTGTCCTGACTACTGACAGGAGATATTTCGTTGCATTTTACAAGATATGCACAGCTTGTTCCCCCACCTGCCATTGATTAGGCATGTGATTGGCCTCTCAGGTGGGCATTTTTTTTAACATATACCTGGAGGGCAACAATCTCTGGCCGGTGGGTTTTGTTTAGCCAGGTGAAGACAGTGGAGTCTGTACAGAACTCAGTGCCATAATGGTCTGATATCCTGCTTTTGAATCTAGGGTGCAGCGGAGGAAAACAAGCCCTGAAGAAATCCCTCAGCACCCACATAGCTGCTCTGGGCCTGCGTAAACTGGATCATGCCCTAATTATGTGTTATTTATAGTAGACTGTTGTTGTTGTTGTTGTTCATTTGTACTTTTAGTCGATTGTCAGACTGAGATAAGGCTGTCCATCGAGATATTAATGACTCAAAGCATTCACGTCTTGTTTGGTGTAGTGGTTAAGTGTGTGGACTCTAATCTGGGAGAACCGGGTCTGATTCCCCACTCCTCCACTTGCAGCTGCTAGATTACCTTGGGCAAGCCATAGTGCTGTCAGAGCTGTCCTTGGAAGAGGAATTCTTGAAAGAGCTCTCTCAGCCTCACCTACCTCACAGGGTGTCTGTTGTAGGGAGGGGAGGGGAAGCGAAAGGAGTTTGTAAGCTGCTCTAAGCCACTGCCTCCTCCTCCTCTTCTTCTTCCTCTTCTTCTTGAATGGTGAATGCTGTATCCCCCTGCATCAAACTCCCCCCTCTCCTTTTTTGCTTATATGTGTCAGAATATTTGCTAATGCACTTCTGCTGTAAGGGCACATGAGAAGCTGTATTGCAGTTCAGTTAGAATGGATAAAAGGAAATACTTCTTCACCCAAAGAGCGATTAACACATGGGATTCACTGCCACAGGAGGTGGTGGTGACTACAAGCATGGATGGCTTCAAGAGGAAATTGGATAAACATATGGAGCAGAGGTCCATCAGTGGCTATTAGCCACAAGGTATAGATAGGAACTCTCGGTCTGGGGCAAGTGATGCTCTGTATTCTTGGTGCTTGGAGGGGTCAACAGTGGGAGGGCATCTAGTGTCCTGGCCCCACTGCTGGACCTCCTGGTGGCACCTGGTATTTTTGGCCACTGTGTGACAGAGTGTTGGACTGGATGGGCCATTGGCCTGACCTAACATTGGCTTCTCTTATGTTCTTATGCACTCTGTGTAGCCCAGTACTGTCTATAAGCTCCCTTGAGTCTGAGGAGATAAGGTGAGATACAAATATTTTAAATCAATTTATAATAAATGAATAGGATGGGTAATGGCTGCCCAAAGTGTCTTTCTAAATGAGAATAGTTTCAGGAGTTACGTAGGATTCTTATCTCACTACAGATGCTAATTTTCTGCCCCCAAGCATTTCCTCTCTACTCTAATCAAGCTGATTGCAATATGCTTTGTACCTTTGCATTGTACCATCTTCTGAAAAGGATAAAAGGACTCTGAGACTTCCATTTCTTCTCACGTCTGACAGAGGGAGCTTTGTCTCTTGAAAGCTTATCCCCTGCAATTGTTGTTGGTCTCTAAGGTGCTACTGGATTAAAATCCTCTAAATGAGATCATTTAACTAGTGATCCCAGGGAATGAGTTGGGACTTTCTAATGCCCCAGAGCAGCCTGGATACCCCAAGCTCACCAAAGTTCTGAAGCTGAGCAGATTCAGCCGTGGTTAGTGCTTGGATAGGAGACCACCAAGGTAATCCAGGGTTGCTATGCAGAGGAAGGCCATGGCAAACCACCTCTGCTCATCTCTTGGCTTGAAAACCCCACGTGTCTGTAGGTCAGTAGCAATTTGATGGCACTAAATTATCATTAATATCCAGGACTTTTTTTTTGGGGGGGGGAGGTGCCGGAACTCTCAAGAGGGAAATGAAGTTTTCAGTCTGTATGCTTAAAACTCATGAACTTTTAAACATTTTTTTAAAAGAATTTTTGGAAGGGGTTCTGGAACACCATTCCGGTGCGTTCTCCCAGAAAAAAAGCCCTGTAATACCCCACAATCATTAGTTGTTACCACCACTCAGAAATGCAGGATGTGATGTCACCACATGGCAAGTGTTCTTGTGTGGCGCAGCGTAAAGAATACAACCTGGGGATGGAGAACGTAATATGTATAGTTCTGCCCTCGGCTAAAGTGGTGTTGCGCAGAAGTTATGACACTGGCACAAGATAAGTGACTAGATGGATATATATATATTCTTAGGGAAGAACTATAAACAAAGCTTATAAAAATAATGGATACACTGCGGTGCCTGAAGTATTCCTTCCCCTCCCCAAATTTATATTTTATTGATTTTTTTTCTTTGCCTGGGCTAAGATTGCAATGACAAAGTACTCCAATTTTCAGAGTTGCCCTGGAGGACTAAGACAATTTACAATCATTTCTGCAGTAAAATTACTGTTTGCAATATTGACCAACACAGTTGTATGTAGCTTTGGTGAGCAAATGTGATGGGACAAAGGTTTGCCTTCCTATTTTTTTAAAAAACGAAAGCCAGTACCTTATTACTGTCCTTGCCTAGCCTGATTTCAGTGTTCCTGAATTACAATATTGGATAATAAAGTTAAATGTGTTTATATGAAAATATTGCTTTCTTGCTAATGGGTTTATATATTGGCAGTGCAATAGTATCCTTCCTCCAGCCTCCAAGTAGGCAGCCAAATCTCAACAAGTACTGAGAGTTTGGGTACCACACTGAGCAGTAACAAGGGATGATTAGGGCTAGTTGTAACCATCATAGTAGGTCCTAGGCAGTGTTCCCTTTAAGCTGAGTTACCGTGAGCTAGCTCACAGTTTTTTATCCTCCAGCTCACAGATTTTTGTCTTAGCTCAGGGAGGATGGCTCCAGAGCAAACTAATTGATGCAGTAGCCAAATCGTTTGCTCCCAACTTTAATGCCAGTAGATCACAAAGTAGAATTTTTGCTCACAAGACTTCACAGCTTAGAGGGAGCATCGGTCCTAGGCCCGGCTTGCACAATTTGTGATGTGTCAAGCTGAATGCTTGGGCTATAGGGTTGCCAGGTCGTACCTGGCTGCCAGCAGGGGGATGCAGCCTCTGCTCTGGGATCTTCTTTTTTTGCCATCAAAATCATAGAGTTTGTCCAGAAACTAGAGCATCACCCCCTGACATGCCCGATGTGATCACGTGACTTCCAGGTGATGTCATCATGTCTGGGACATCACCCGTAATGACCTTGTTTGGAAGTAGGGTTTCCCCTGCTGGCCAGCTGGATTGGAGCCCCCCAAAGCAGGGGTACCCCCTGGTGATGGATTGGAGCCCCCCAAAGCAGGGGTACCCCCGCTGAGAACTGGGGGATGGCAACCCTATTGGGTTAGGACTAGACTGAGTGCCAACATGGTGTAGTGGTTAAAGTGACAGACTAGGATCTGGGAGACCCAGGTTCAAATCCCTGCTCTGCCTTGGGAGCTCGCTGGATGAAGTTAGGCCAGTCACCCCCTCTCTGACTAATCTATTTACAGGTTTGTGGAAGGGGGGAGACCTATGTACATTGTCCCTGGGCTCCTTGCAGAAAGGGCAGCAAATATATGTTATGGATTGGGATCGGAGAACACAATGGTGTTTTTTCGTCTTCCATTCTTTAATCTTGAGTGTCCTCCACTAGGAGAATGCTACTATAGAGTGGGACCAGATTATTCTTTGAGCCCTATTATAGCTTGCTTTTGCTGAAAGAATGACATAGTTTGTTCCTGCACAGAAGTCAAAAGTGCTGCTCTTGCCTCATTAAGACCTCCATGTAAATCCAAGACATCCTGTATGAGCCTGTTTAAGGTATTCATGGGGGGGGTGGGACAATTCTCTGAATGCTGCAGTAGTAAATTAGGCAGCACCAAATATGGGTGACGGGTGGCAGTATTACCCCTTTGTAGCAGCCCTAATAGCCCAGACTAGTCCAACTTTGTCAGTTCTTGGAAGCTAAGCAGGGTCAGTACTTGGATGCGTGGATCACCAAGAAAGACTGGGGCTGCTATGTGGAGTAGGGCAATGACAAACTACCTCTGCTAATCTCTTCCCTTCAAAACCCCATGAGATGGAACTTCATAGTGTTGCCATGCGTGAGTTGGTGGTGACTCAATGGCATGCTTTATTACCATTCTGGAATGCCCTCCCTAAAGGTACTCTCTTGGTGCCAACATTATCATTGGGTAGGTACCAAGTGAAAACTATTTCATTCTCTCAGGATAACCACTGCTGAGTTGTGCCCATTTTTAACAGATGGCCCCAACAGTTAATTTTATGATTCATGTCATCCTACTTCATGTATATGTTTTGATTATTTATTCCCTGCCATGCCGAAATCTCCTTGAGGCAATGGTTCTGTGTTCCAAGTAGATTACAAGCCATTATCTGCAAAAAAGCAAGCCATGCCTATTGTAAATAGGTGGAGGAGTGTAGAAAATAAGCTGCTTTGGGTCCCATTGAGAAGTAAAATGATGGTGGTAGAACGTGCCGTCAAGTCCTTCTCCCAAAATACTAGAAATCAAGAACATAGAATCCCAGTGCCAGGAAACAACATCAGGTGAAGGCCTTGGCTTCTATGCCCTATAGTTGGCCCTTCAGAGGAACTGATTGGCCACTGTATGAGGCAGGATGCTGCACTAGATGGACCACTAGTCTGATCCTGCAGGGCTCCTCTTATGTTCTTATATTAATGGAAAAGCTTGGGTGGATCCAAGCCACCATCTTGAGCAGGGCTAGTCCCACTTAATGGGCCCACCTGGAAAGCAGTGGACATGTGCTGCCTTTGTAGTTCTGTCTCTATGTAGGTTCCTACAATCTGCATCTAAAATGTGCCCTGCATTCAAAACCACCCCTCATTGGTAGTACACGTGGGCACTGGTATCTCCTCATTGGAACTACATATACCATAGCTAGTTTCTTTCCCTATGTGTTTTACACACAGTGTGGCAGACAGCTTTCTAGTAAGCCCTCATCTTAAAGAGTCACTCTGTATCCCCTGTCCATGCTGCTTTAATTCACTTATCAAGGTTCATTCACCCATGTGGTGAGGGAATGGGCTTCATCACACAATAATGTACCATCCGACATGAGTAAGTGTATATAGCTGCATAGTCTGAATATGCAATATTTTTCCCGTCAAACAAATATAAGTATGTGTCTGTGTATGGGGGGATATATCATATGTTTTAAGGGCTATGCATGCCTCAGGTAGAACAAATCTTCAAAAAGGCTGGCCCAAACGGATAATGAACTGACGCTCCATCTCTTGGCTACCAGGGCCACAGGCTCTGAGCCGAGGGCTCTTCAAATCTTTCCCTTCCCTTTTAAACTACTTTCAAAGCGGAGTGGAGGAGATGCTCATTCACAAGTCTTAATCAGCTGGCTTGGAGCTCCAGTGATAAACTTTACCCCTGTGACTTCTTAATTCACACACACACACACCAAAGATATGGGGTTGTGTCACCTTCCACACCTCTCTGTGAATGAGTGGGAGAGAAAAGAAATAATTTATATAGTAGATTTAACCCCCCACCCCATTCTCAGTACAGCTCAAGGGAAGGGTAGTGTTGTCCTAATAGGGTGGTCAGGTTTTAGGCATTGAACTTAGATTTGGAGGATTGTTATCAGGCCAACAGGTTGAAATCTCGGGACTGTTGCCTAGCCCACACACTTGAGCATCCCCCCCAAAAAAATAAGTCTGTGCAACCCTGCTTGTGGCAACTGCTGCACATGTGGTTGGAGACTGTCTGGGAGCCATAATCTGGCACTAACAGATCACTTACATCTTAGCTTGAATGCATAGCTAATTCCATGTTAGTTGTTAGAAGTGCTTTTTTGTAAAATAAACAAATAAATAAAAAATGTGCAGGTACCCGTACAGAAAGTTGAACTAGAACAAAGTTTGAGTCTGTTGACACCTTTAAGACCAACAAAGTTTAAATCTGGACATAAACTTTCATGTGCAGGCACACCTTTTCAGATTCAGATTGGATTTCTTTCTACAAATTTTTCCCTCAGGACTTAGGAGAGCTCTCAAAAAAGGGTACTGGTACCCAGTACTGGTGAGTACATCCCCACTCTCCCAGTGGTTAGTGTGGTGAATAGTGCATCAAGGTCATATATATTTATATTTATTTATAGATTCGATTTCTATACCGCTCAGACCCCCCCTCAAGGGGTCTAAGAGCGGTTTACACAATTTAATCATTGCCTAACTAGGGCCACAGTCTTTATAGGGAAGGGACATCCTACCAGCACCCGAGCAGGGCTTCTTGTCTTTTTGCTCCGGCGGGGCCTCAGGCGACCGCACTTCAGCCTTGATGTCCTCGAGCCCTCAAGCCCCTGGCGTAGATCTTTTTCCTGGGCCAGGAGGCTTCCCGCGGCATGCCTACCTTCGAAACGCAGCCCCGTGTAGGCTTCGGCTTCCGGCCAACGTCCCTTAGGCTCCGCCACGCCACACTGTCACGCTGCCTGCGCCTCGTAGCTCCGCCCACTGCCAGGTTCAGTCGACAGCGTTGCTTCTGCCTGCCGCTGCTGCCGCTGTTGTCGCCGCTGATGAAGCCACTGCTGCTACACACCCCGGAAGGGAGGGTACCCCCTGCCACCTACCGGCAGGTACCCATTGATCTACTTGCGAATGCTTTCGAACCACTGGGTGGGCGGGAGCTGGGACTGGGACCGGGAGCTCACCCCGGTTGCGGTGGGACTTGATCAGCCACAGTGGCTGTTTGCTTGATGTTATAGCAGGTGTGATTTACTACCTGCGCCACCGCTCCCAATGACTGTGAATCCATGTATTCATATATACCATGTGGTACAATTCCTGGTGGTGACATGTGGTATTCCATTCCATTCCATTCCATTCCATTCCATTCCATTCCATTCCATTCTATTCACCAAGACTCCCTTACGAATCTCAGAGTTCAGAATGCTGGGGACATGGCAAACATTTGTCCCAAGCGTACCGCCCTTCCGCTTTAAGGACTTTAACTTGCTGATGCGAGAGTGACCTCTCACTAACTTCAGCTGCAATTTTCTTTTTATTAGAGGCCTGTGGTGAAAGATGTGGCTGCAAGTTGAGAAGAGCCTTTAGCACTGTGTAATGGGGGGATGCTAAAGGTGCTTCTCAACTTGTTATGCGATGTATTCTTTTACTCAGCAGGATCCCACTGTGTGTCTCTGGCGGCCGAGATCAAGATAAATTCCTACCATAGTATCCCCATTATTATGTACGGGTGTGAAAATTGGACAATGAAGAAAGCTGTCAGGAAGAAAGTTGATTCATTTGAAATGTGATGTTGGAGGAGAGTTTTACAGATACCATGGACTGCCAAATAAGTGGGTTCTAGATCAAATCAAGCCTGGACTCTCCTGAGAAGCTAAAATGACTTGACTGAGGCTATGGCACTTTGGTCACATCATGAGAAGATAAGAGTCACTATAAAAGACAATAACACCAGGAAAAGTTGGAGGCAGCAGGAAAAGAAGAGGACCCAGCATGCGATAGATTGACTCAATCAAGGAAGCCACAGCCCTCAGTTTGCAAGAGCTGAGGGAGGCTGTTAATGGCAGGACACTTTGAAGAACGTTAATTCATGGGGGTCGCAATTAGTCAGGAGTGACCAAATGGCACTTAATCTCTCCTTATATATAAAAGACTTTTTGTGTCTCTCTTGCCCACACTCCCGCAGCCTTTGGCTCCCTGACCTGTCATTCACACGGGGTGCCAATGTCTGTGTGGCTGGAGTCCCGCCCGCTCACCCACAGAGGCGGCATCCAGCATCTTCTGCTCAGTGTGCTCGGAGCTGATGGAGGGGGCGGACATGACTCTCTGCGGTGATGGGGATGGCCGGGTCCTCCATGAATGGAGCACGGACCCAGTGTCCCCCCCCTCCCCGGCGATGGCCGCTTGACCTGGCTACACCTCACGCACCGCCTCTGTTGCCTGCCTTGTGCTCTTTACAATGGCTGAGAGGTGGGGGAGGAGGAGGGCTGTGGAAAAGCCACCTGGCCACAGTTGGAGCATGGCAGGAGGATGGAAGACGGCCGTCCACTGTGCCGCCCACTCTGCAGCCAGCTCTGCAGTTTCACACAAGTCCCGGTCATGGGGAAGAAAGGCACGTGGGGGAGAGGAGGGGGCAACGGCGATGCACCTCCTCCTGTGGGGCATGGCACAGTGGTGGTGCTGATGTTGGAGCCTGCACAGATGACGCCAGCTGGCCCACAGGACAATGGGCCCATCCCAGGCACAGACACAACTTCACGCGAGCCAGGCAGATCGCTGCATGGGGCCTCCACGACCCTCCGTACAGCCTTGCTTTTCTCTTACTTGCTTGCTCTTTCTAGAGCCCATTGCATTTCTTTCCACAATGGGCCTTATTTCCTAGTATACACGTAATGGGGAATGCTTAGGGGATCTGACAGCAATCCTTGGTAAAAGAATTGGTATGTTGTAAGTATATAATGACTTCTGTCTCTGAAATGCAGCAGGGAAGGCTGTATCAAAAAGGTATGGCCTTATCAAAATTTTGCCCTTCATAAATAATGGGAGGATGTTTTGGTGTCACTCCCATAATTGCAATTAAAAAGGAAAAGGGGATAGAACATTAGGAAACCAAAATGAAAACCACAGTCAGGCCTTGGAGGGTTCTTTGCTGCTTTGAAGTGTGTTATTAAATCATGGTTGTTTTCTGAATTCGCCAGCGGTACAGGCACCCAAAAATAGCCAATGAATTGTTTTTCCTCAAAAACTCCAGAGAGATTGGATGTCTGCCAAGGAACCATGATAAAACAAAAGGACTATAAATAAATTAAAGTCACTAACCTACTGTAAATGTTTTGGGTTTGGTTTTTTTTGCTACATTTACTTATTTCTCTTTTTTGGTTTTAGCATCCCAGTGTAACACAAATGCCTTTGGGAACGTTTTCCTCTTGCTTGTCTTTGGTATATATGCATGATTTTAATGCCATGCTGTCTTTTGGCCACAACTTTGTAATTATTTCATGTCGTTATGAGAAAAAGACTAGCTGTGTTTAAAACCTATGGGGGAGGGTAGCGATTGAGACCATTTCCAGTGTTTTAGCTGCCGTTCTCCACATTTTTAACCGTCCTGTTTCCTGGATAGCATGCTTGCGTGTCTACATGTGTGTGTGTGCATAGCCCTTTCATAGATGTTACCCTAGAATATGTGAAAGCTGGGGATATGACCAGCAGACAGGATTTTAATCCACTCCCTGTACACTTTAATTTGTACCCAAATGAATGCTTGAGCAGGACTTCTGTGCACATCTATCTTTTGCCTCCCCCCCTCACAAAAGAAGTTTTTGCGACTAGGGTTGTAATTCTGTATACACTCATCTAAGAGTATGCCCCTCGGAAACAGGAAGGAGCTAATTTCTGAGCAATCGTATATAGAAGCATAGAACCACAGAATTGGAAGGGGCCCTACAGGCCGTCTAGTCCAACCCCCTGCTCAATGCAGGATCAGCCTAGAGCATCCCTGACAAGTGTTTGTCCAGCCGCTGCTTCAAGACTGCCAGGGAGGGGAAGCTCACCACTTCCCTAGGTAACCAATTCCACTGCTGAACTACTCTTACTGTAATTCCCGCCCCCTTATATCCAGCTGGTACCTTCTCGCCCTTAATTTTATACCCATTATTGCAAGTCCTATCCTCTGCTGCCAACAGGAACAGCTCCCTGCTCTCCTCCAAGGTTGAATCTGCATTTGTCTTTCCCCCCAGTGTCCCAGCCTTCTGACTCCATCATCAAAAAAGCTGTCTACATTTGGCGTCGTTTTCACACCTCAACAGTGCTAGCATATTTTTGCACGTCTGCATATGTTTATCACCCTCTCGTGGCGGCTCCACTGTCATTGCGCCTCTGTGCCATTTGAAACGAATCTTCTCCAAACTCCTTTCAAACAAGCATAGAGAAAGACGGCGTCACAGCAGCACAAAACTGATTTAAAAATGCAGATGCAGATTCGACCCAAGTGACACAGCCTTTCAAATCATGTTCCCCCTCAACCTCTTCTTCTCCAGATTGAACATTCCCAAGTCTCTCAGCCTTTCCTTGTAGGGCTCGGTCTCCAGGCCTCTGATCATCCTGATCATCCTGATCATCGGAATGCATAGGGCCAATCAGGGCTATTTTTGGGCAGGAATGCCCAGGAATGGAGTTCCGGCTGGCTCTCGAGTTGGCCAGGCCCAGCAGGAACTCATTAGCATAATAGGCCACACCCAACAGCAGAAACTCATTAGGATTGGCCACATTAGGGGTGTGTGGCCTAACATGCAAAGGAGTTCCTGCTACAAAAAAGCCCTGGGTTTTGACAACAAACAAGGTCAACGGAATAAGAAGCAAAAGGTGGGTATGGCTGAATGACCACACTTCTGGTAACACGGGGTGTGGCCTAATATGCTAATGAGCTGTGATATCATGGGTGTGGCCCAATATGCTAATGAGTTTCTGCTGTTGGGTGTGGCCTGTTATGCTAATGAGTTCCTGCTGGGCTTTTTCTACAAAAAAGGCCCTGGGGGCGATACAGCTCCACTTTATTGAGGGTCACTAATCTCCTAGTGGGGCACAGGGATCTCCTAGAATTACAACTGATCTTCAGGCTACGAAGACCATTATCTCCTGGATAAAATGCCTGTTTTGGAGGGTGGGCTTTTTGTCATTATTCCCTGATGACGTATACCCTCACCTCCATAAACCCTTCCCTCCCCAGGCTCCACCCCCCTAAATCCCCACTGGGATGCTGGCAACTGTAACCTCACCACTCCACTCAGCAAAGTTTGAAGCCTTCCTCCAAGAGTGACCCTTCATCCTGAGCAAGAGCCATTTAAGCCCTTTATGCTGGAAGACGGCTTCACACTGAATGGGGTGGTTAGGTGCAGGCCATTAATTTCAGTGGTCATAGATTGCATCTTCAGTGTCATGTTGGTCTGTGTGGCATGACGAACTTTTGTAGAGGACAGTCTATTTAATCGGATGATGGAAAAGGAAGAAGAAAAACAAACTGGCTTGCAGTCAAGCACCTCAAAAGGCTAAGAGGCTGTCATAAGAGCATAAACTATGTTGGATCAGGCCAGTGGTCCATCCAGTCCAACTCCCTCTGTCACACAGTGGCCAAAACCCAGGTCACATCAGGAGGTTCACCAGCGGGGCCAGAACGCCAGAAGTCCTCCCACTATTGTCCTCCAAGCACCAAGAATACAGAGCATCACTTCCCCAGACACAGTGTTCCATCTGTATGTAATGGAATACAGGCATTGATGGACCTCTGCTCCATATGTTTATCCAATCCACTCCTGAAGCTGTCTATGCTTGTAGCTTCCGCCACTTCCTGTGGCAATGAATTCCGTGTGTTAATCACTCTTTGGGAAGCTCACAAGCAGGGCTGGAAGACAAGAGCTCTCTGTTTGTCCCCAGTGTCCAGTATTGTAAAGTAGACTGTCTCTGGAGGTTCCGTTGAGGTATAGTAGTGGTTCTTTGGTGTAGTGGTTTCGCGCGGCAGATTCTAATCTGGAGAACTGGGTTTGATTCCCCAGTCCTCCACATGCAGCCAACTAGGTGACTTAGGGTCAGTCACAAGTTCTCTCAGAACTGTTCTCTCAAGAGTGGTTCTTAAAAGATCTCTCTTAGCCCCACCTAACTCACAGGATGTCTGTTGTGGGGAGAGGAAGGGAAGGTGATTGTAAGCTACTCTGAGACTCTGAGTGAAGGTTGGGGTATAAATCCTCCTCATCCTCCTCGTCCTCCTGCTCCTCCTCTTCTTCTTCTTCTTCCTCCTCCTCTTCTCCTCAAATTTTGACCGTAAAATCAAAGCTCACCAAAATTTAGAACTGCTATTAGGAGATCCATTAAGAGTTCATGGCTATTCACAGAATTAGATAAGTATACAAAAGAGGTCACAGTTCTACTGATACAATTGAAAGGACAAAAAGAACTGTGAAAAGGCTACAGAATTCCAATACAAATTGTACTTTTTAACAATATATATGTTATTTTCAGTAATGTATGTGTTATTTTCAGCAACAACAAACAGTTTTAAACTGAAAATGCAGAGTCACATGCAGAGTCGCAACGGCGTCCTCCGGAATGATTAAATCCGTTTCAACCAATACAGTGGTCTTTCTCCAGCCTGAAGACTTTACTATTGAAGAAGGAACTGATGAGGACTTTTTCCTTGTAAGAAATTTCTCTAGAAAATGGATTGATAAACTTTTTCCTGGCAATGATGATGTAAGATCTTAAGAGAACTGGGAAGCTGTGCTAAGTCTTCAGGCTGGAGAAAGACCACTGTATTGGTTGAAACGGATTTAATCATTCCGGAGGACACCGTTGCGACTCTGCATGTGACTCTGCATTTTCAGTTTAAAACTATTTGTTGTTGCTGAAAATAACACATAGCGACTCTGCATGTGACTCTGCATTTTCAGTTTAAAACTGTTTGTTGTTGCTGAAAATAACACATACATTACTGAAAATAACATATATATTGTTAAAAAGTACAATTTGTATTGGAATTCTGTAGCCTTTTCACAGTTCTTTTTGTCCTTTCAATTATTCACAGAATTAGACTAAGCATATAGTACATGAAGCCACCTTATATGGAATCAGTCCCCTCCCCCACCTGCAAGCATCCGCCATGTGCCTCTGCATCCTTCTCCTGCTTGCAAGCCCTCCCATCGCTCATGCTCAGTTGCCTGCACAATCTGCACATCCTTTTTTCAACAGCACTGGCCAGTGCATGCAAGCTGGGAGTGCTGATGCCCTGGACGCCAGGAATGCCACAACTGCACACCGCCCACTGACGGTGTTGTGGTGGATGAACGCTGGTGAGATCTCTCTTGTTTCGCACAGTGAGTGTAGCAGAGTCATATAGCACTTGTACACACCGGCTAGGTTGGTGCTATATACTGTTTTATTTACATTATATGCACAGACTGACAGACTGCTTCGCCAAGCAAGCTGATACCATACTGGCATACAGTGGCATATACAGCACAGACTTATATACACAGGGATCAGTCCAAATGTCCAATCAGCACAGAGATGCTGAGTCACTGAGGTACCTGCTGTAGGCTGATGCAGCATGTCCAGTCACGTGACCTCTGGCTGTCATTTAGATCACCATGATTGGTCTAGCAGGCTGCAATCTTGTTAAGGCATTTCGTATGCACATGCCGACACCCACATGCCCTTCCCCAGTGGCACTAGGCAGCTGCGAGCATGGGTGGTGGAGCACCAAGCAGACAGATGGGGGAAGGGCATGCAGACAGGTGGCGGGGGAAATGTCTGTGTGGGGGAGCCCATGGCAGTGGACCCCACCAGGAGCCCTCAGCCCTGGCAACTGCCCCACCTCAGAACTTGCTGACACCAGCCCTGGCTGCAAGACCACTCTTAACTACAAGGGAATGTTTTTCTACCAATTGAAGACCAAGGGGGAAGGGTTTAAAAAACTCATCCTGATAGCTGGGAAGCTTGAAGGACTACCGATTGGTACGGCGATTTCACCGCCCGTGGGTTGACTAAGGACCGTTCATTGATGCACCATTTCCAACAGTTAAAATGGAAAATGGATCATTTGGCAGCCCTTGTAAGAAAACATTAACAGGGGTGCATTAACGGTGGTTTGCACAGCCACAAAGGAGGCAGTCCAAACCGAGAAATGGAAAGGAGTGAACTGTCAGGGGATGACGAGCCAAAAGTATGTAATGTATACATAATGTTTTAGTAATGCAATTGCAAAGAAATCACAAGATAATAGCTGATGGCATAACATTTCAAAGCCTAGAGACCAGGGTTCCAAATCTAAAGACAGCTGAGAGGCTAAGGACGGCCACATCCGAGGGGGCTACTAGTTACTTGCCTTGTTTTCAAGAGTTCAGAATTTTTGAACTTAGTCTTCACATTTTGATCCCCGATATATTCTAAATTGCACTGCTATTATTTTCTTAGTTGCATTCATAAAAATTGTACATCGTGTCTCCTTTTTCTGGGGGGGAGGGGCTTGTGGTTTCTAGTGGTTTATTGCTTCTGTTGCTTGCTATAGTAGCTCTTTCTTTCACTTGTAATGATGGAGTATGGCGTAGCTCTTTTCAGAGCTTCCAGAAGCAACTGATGAATGCATATCTGGGAAGATCACAACCCTTTCCCGGATACTTTAAGCATGTCAAATGAAGTCACTGGGGGTGTGAGTAGCAGGAAGGGATAAATGGCTCATAGCTGCAAGCTGTCCCAATGGCTTACACACTGATTGGAATATATGCAAACTACCTACACATGTGTGTACAGTTTCAGGTGGGCAGCCATGTTGGTTTGCAGTAGACTTGAGTCTACTAGCACCTTAGACACCAACGAGAGTTTCAAGGTAGAAATTTGGAAAAGTCAAAGCTCCCTTGGCTTCCATAGTGACACTCTAGAAATTTCCCTTTTGTCTCTATAGTCTTTACCAGAGACATTAGAGATAATTCCTAGAGCAGGGGTGTCAAACTCATCTGTTATAAGGGCTGGATCTGACATAAATGAGACCTTGTTGGGCCGGGCCATGTGTGTCATAAAACGTAATGCCAGGTCGCGGAGATATAAACTTTATAAAGGACATAAACACAAAGGTTTTTTTTAAAAAAACTTAAAATAAAAACATGCTTAAAACATTGGCACTCTTGCAATATTTTGTTTATTTAACAGTGTCTGATAACTGACACCTCTTGCTCTGAATTATTGCATCAGAATGTCTGTGCTGTTGCAATCCTGAGTCTGCTGTTCAGGTGTGTATCTGTAAGCTGCAAACCTACGATGACGCAGCAGCAGCAGCAGAACTGGAAGAAGCAGCAGAAGACAGCCAGTTCCACTGCGGGCCTGATAGAAGCCCTCCGGGGGCCTGATCCGGCCCCTAGGCTGCATGTTTGACACCCCTATCCTAGAATGTCACTCGGAAGTGACATCACATCCTCCCCAAACTCCACCCTCCCCAGACACAGTTCCCCAAATCTCCTAGCATTTGCTTAGGCAGCATTGGGAACCCTTACAGTCAGTGTTCCCCAGCTGCATAGAGAGAACCCCGTGGCTGTGTGCTTGATGCTTATATCCCGGTGCCTGCATACCAAGTCCTACTGAGCAAGTTCATCAAAGATGCTCACATCATAGCTGAAAGGGCTGCATCAGAGTACGGCCAGGCTACGGCTGTCTCGTCTCTTCTCAACCCCATGCACTTTCCTGCCCCCTTAAGCTGCATTTTCTTAATTAGAGGGACTAGGCAAGGTTGAACAAAGAAGAAAACTGACAGCCTAGCACAGATTTTTCTTAATTTCCAAACAGAGCTGAAGTTTATGCATATGTACTGCAGTCGCTCAGAGTCTTCCAGGGTTGCCCTTGTCTCTCTACAATGTCAAAACTCACATTGCAAGCTCCTTGAGGGCATGGACCTGTTGTTTTTTTCATATGCAGAATAACAGCAGTGCATAAATAAAGACATAAATGCAAGCAAATGTTTCACTGAAGCCGATAACAGCTTGCTAATAATCTTTTAAAGTAATACTTGGTCTATATATATGCCTTATGAAACATTGGTTACTATGGAAATGGTTTGAAGCGCAATCAATCTTAAATAGTAGGATTTATGAAGAATAATTAGCTACAGCACTTAAATTAATCCATTGGGAAGATACACACTTTGGAATACATTTCAGCCCAATGTGTCCAAATGAGATAATATGTCACTTTTATTCATCTTGTGACAAGGAGTGTCTTTTTAATTTCTGTCTGACTAAAAGTGTTTCTCTCCCCTCTCCCCTATTGTTTCTTCTTCTCAAGTGAGATGAAATTTTGCATTTATTTAAGTCTTGGCTCCATGAGATTCCTGGATTTTTCAGTTTAGACAGGGTTGTAACTAGTCTTTCTTAGGAAAAGCGGCCGTTTCCAGGTACAATGTCCGATAAATGAATGGAGAATCAGTCCATGATGAACAAGATAGCTGTTTTCCTCAATTCAGAAGGTTAACCTTCATGTAACAAACCTCTTTCTTTAAACAATAAGGTTACTGAATCACCCCTTTTGTCTTCTTGTAGCCCCTTTCCAAGTTCACTGAGTAGCTAAAGGAGGCTATTATTGCAAGATCATGAAGCATAAGAACATAAGAGAAGCCAATGTTGAATCAGGCCAATGGCCCATCTAGTCCAACACTTTGTCACACAGTGGCCAAAAACACCAGGTGCCATCAGGAGGTCCAGCAGTGGGGCCAGGGCACTAGAAGCCCTCCCACTGCTGCCCCCCCAGCACCAAGAATAGAGTGCATCACCTGCCCCAGACTGAGAGTTCCTTTCTATACCTTGTGGCTAATAGCCACTGATGGACTTCTGCTCCATATGTTTATCTAATTCCCTCTTGAAACTTAGCTGCCACCACCTCCTGTGGCAGTGAATTCCATATGTTAATCACTCTTTGGGTGAAGAAGGACTTCCTTTTATCTGTTCTAACCCGACTGCTCAGCAATTTCATGGAGTGCCCACGGGTTCTTGTATTGTGAGAAAGGGAGAAAAGCATAAGATCACTTCAGAGGGTAGCTGTGTTGGTTTGCAGTAGAAGAGCTAAATTCGAGTCCCACAAGATTTAGAGAGCCACAAGATTTTCAGAGTATAAGCTTTCAAGGGCCAATGCTTCCTTTGTCAGATACATCAGATAAGGCATAAAGGTTATCATTACTTTGAAAAATCTACATCACCACTACCACCAGCATCATCATCAATTTGATTTGTTAATCACTCTATCTCAGTTTACACCGGGTTCTGGGCGATGTACTGGGAGCATAATACCATAAAACAAAGATACAGATTTTAAAATGTCCATATACAGTTGATAAGAACTGAAACCAGAGTAAAAGGATCCCAGGTGGTGACTTACAGATTTCTATTCCAGTTTAGGACTGCCTGGTCATTTAGTGGGAAGGGGGAGAGGGAACTTAAAAGGAAATATACAGAGGGGAGAGGAGAAGGGTACCAACCGTTGCTGTCTTCAACCAAAAGGATCAACACTGGATCAAAGTGAACTGTGGAAGGGGTGTGGAACATTGCCATGGGGAGGAGGCTTGCCTGGTCAGGGCCGCAGTTGGCACGATTGATCAAGTCATCGTTATTCATTGCATCTTGCTCAGAACTTACTGGATCAAACTGAAGATGGAAATCAGGCAGCCAGAACCGCAAGGTTGGAATTTTAGAGGACCGAGACAACCCAGGAAAGCACTTCTTTTGTAACTTAATCCAGTCATGTGCATTATATAGATCAATGGGGGAGTGGGGGAAGCCATAACAGAGCAGTGAAATAACATCTTTGTGCAAAGTGTTTCATTTAGGACTCCCAGGTGCTTCCCTGAACGATCCTTGAGTAAGGTAGGCAAAATGGGCTTGGCTAAGATAGAGGAAGAAGCAATTCAGCTTTCCTACCTGACCCCAATTGAAACTCATCTGTTTAATTTAGTAAACCACATAACAAAAAAGGAAGAATGGAGCTGGACAGGGGAAACTACATGAGAATATGCATGTGTAAAACACTTGATCTGGTCTTGAAAGTTTGGGGTGGGAATGGAGCCTTTACAAGGATGCTGTTCTCAGTTTGCAAACAAAAGTGTGATTGAGCATCCCCGCTTGCAACGAAGAAGAAGAAGAGGAGGAGGAGGTGATTGGATTTATACCCTGCCCCTCACTTGGGTCTCAGAGCGGCTTACAAACTCCTCTCCGCACAACAGACATCCTATGAGGTAGGCGAGGCTGAGAGAATTCTTTTGAGAACTGTCCGTTCAAGGACAGCTCTTGTCAGAACTATGGCTTGCCCAAGGTCATCCAGCAGCTGCAAGTGGAGGAGTGAGGAATCAAACCCGGTTCTCCCAGATTAGAGTCCGCGCACTTAACCACTGCACCAAACTTGTTTCATTTATAGTTTGATGCGAGAAACAGTTCGAAGTCTGCTCTTTCCTCCAGCTCCCCATTTTTCAGCCAGCCGCTACCGCTGTGCCCTTAACAGAAGCCTGTTCTGAAGCGATGTGCAGGTGGTAAATCTATCCTCCAAACCAGGAAACCTGCTAACTGAGGTTGCCCAAGCCTCTGTTGAAATGCATGGCTGTAGGGCCCAGCGGAAGAGTTGGCCGGCCTGTCTGCCATGCCTTTTTTTTTGGAATCCCAGGAAAACATTCAAGCCGTTTTCCCATCCATGCATTTCCGTGATAGAAGCCGCACTTCCTGAATTTCGGCCTGGCACGCAATATGTAAGATCTGGGGTTGCCACGTTCCCCCCTGGCCACTGGCATAGGGTTGCCAGATCCAGGTTGGGAAACTCCTGGAGATTTGGGGATGGAGTCTGGGGAGGACAGGGACCTCCCTTCAAAGCATCCGTTTTCTCCAGGCTCCTCTCTTTTAGTCTGGAGATAAGTTGTAATTCCAGGGGATCCCCAGGGACCACCTGGAGGCTGGGATCCCTAGTAAGTTCCTTGCCAGAAAAAAAAAAAATTGAGAAACCTTCCTGAAACTCAGCATGGTCTGAAGGCTGAAATGGTCCAGAAAATAGGCTCTCTGTTCCAAATAAATGCTCTTGGGACTGAAACAATGGCCTCCTTGGGGAAGTTGTCTCACGCCGAGACATATATTTATGTTCTTGCATGGAGTACAAAAGTAAACAACACTTTAATCCTAGTAATCTGAGGTCTTTAGAAAACGAGCAAATTGTCCAAAATTGCAGGACTTTGGTATTGCGAGCATCTGGGCATTCACCACATTTGCATACGGAACAACAGAAAATACGCTGCACAAGTTCAACTCAATTAGCCTCCGGCAGAAAGAGGGTCGAGGCTTCAATACTGACATCAGTTAACACGACACTTACCAGCTGATCAGCACAGTTGGTGGCTAACAGCTGATCAGCATTATTGGTGCTTATACAGCTACTTAGTATTGGGAGCTGCAGAACATCTATCATGCCCTTGATTGAATCCCAACAGCTGTTAAAGAGCAAGAAACCGGATATCTTGTGCCTCTGGGGATTCTTAAAGAGGCTGATATGTGGTGTTTGGATAACAGGCCTATCCGCAAAAACAGCTAGCTCTCAGTGTGTTATTTTTGTTATTCCCCCCTCCCTCCCCTCAGGTTGCATCCCATCGTCTGCTGAAGATTTAGAAGTAGCTGAACAACAAACATTTCTACTCAGTGTTTATTTAGGCCCGGTGGTACATAGAAATTACATTGCCCTTACACATGTTATCACTCAGTGGTTAAGTCCATTCTGCCACCCTAGCGCTCCACAGCCAGTGTGTTTTAGTGATTAGAAATGTCAGAGTAGGATCTGGGGGGCTCAGATTCGAATCCCCATTCTGCCCTGGAAGGTAAACATTAGGAAGAACTTCCTGACAGAGCAGTTCCTCAGTGGAACAGGCTTCCCTGGGAGGTGGTGGGCTCTCCTTCTTTGGAGGTTTTTCAAACAGAGGCTAGATGGCCATCTGGCAGCAATGCTGATTCTGTGAAGTTAGGCAAATCATGAGAAGGGAGGGCAGGAAGGGTTGCCTCAGTGCTTAGTTCTCGTGGCCCTTTCTTATATGCCCAGGGAAATGCCGATCGCCACTTTGGGGTCAGGAAGTGATTCTTCTCCAGGCCAGTTTGGCTGGAGATACTGGAGGTTTCTTGTCATCTTCTGGGCATGGAACAGCGGTCACTGCGGGTATGGAGGGGGAGGTATTTGTGAATTTCCTACCTTGTGCAGGGGTTTGAACTAGATGACCCTGGAGGTCCCTTCCAACTCTATGATTCTGTGACTGAGAAACAGGGTTGTTGTGAGAATAAAATGGAGGAGAGGAGAACAGTGTAAGCTGCTTTGGGTCCCCGTTGGGGAGAAAGGGAAGGTATAAATGAAATATATATATATATATATATATAAAATTACCACCTCATTATTCTGCGTGTGTAGAGGAGGCCTGAATTCAGATCAAAAACCATACAGAATCAGACCTCAGTTTTCTTTAACGCCATTCCAGCCTAACCAGACAAACTTGCCTCTGAGTTCCATATAAGCACCACTGTTGTGGTTCATATCTTTCACTCATTCATTTTTTAAAAAATTCTTTCTTAGAGCTGTCCTGGAAGCTCATCTCATTCCAGGTAGCAATGTAATATGCATTAAAAATTTAAACTCAGTAGAACACCGGAGAAATCTGTTCTTCTCTTCTCTCTGCGTTACGCAGGACTGGGTGATATATATCCGAGAGCGCTTAGGATGCTGGGATGTGGTCCATGAACGCGGTGCGGCATTTTGAGTGATATTTGCATCCTTTTTCTTGCTCTTCCCTTTCTAATGTTTGCTTTCCGTTCTGATCCTGAATTGGCCTAACCATGCTGCCACTTTGATGTAGCTTAAATTTCTGATGTGATCTCACTTTTCTTGTCCAGTGAAAGGAGAATGCACACTTATTCCCATTGATAAAGGCACTAAAGCATGACACGGCTAAAGGAAAACCACTTTGGCGGCTGCCTCAAGGGAGAAGAGTTCTTTTCTGGATTAGTGGGGAGGTGAATATTTTTGGATTGTCTTTCCGTAATGGCTTTTGCGTGAGTGCGTGGGGGTTGTTTCAAGCAACATAAACTTTTGGCTTGCACCCTGCCTTGCTATCTCTTAAATGTGCCAAGTTACTGACAAATGCCACTGTTAGGATGTCTACTGAATGCTGGTCCTAATGGATAACTAATTATGGTTGGTGCATACTTTCAAGGTATGTCCTAGCATATTTGATGTAGCATGGGCCAAGGTAAGCCTAAGGAGTTTTAAGTCATCCATAGGGCAATTACCCAGGATATGAGAAAATAACTAACATAACCCAATAAAGCAATTTTGGTGGTGTGTCACTGCTTCTGTCATTCCTCGCTAACTAGCTGAGTGACTATTTTGCCATCTGCATATACACAAACACACACACGTGAAGTCATAGATGACTTATGGTAACCCCATGAGGTTTTCAAGGCAGGAGACATTCAGAGGTGACATCCCATGGCCTGCCTCCATGTCACAACCCAGGTATGCCTTGGTGATCTCTGTTTCAAATACTGACGTTGTTTAACTTCTGAGATTTGACAAGATTGGGCTAGCCTGGGCTATCCAGGTCATCCCTGGGTTATACAACGTGACAATAGGTCTCTTAATTCTTCTCTTCCATAACGAGTCTAGCGTAGTTCAAAAGCCAAACGAAACAGAAGATAACTGCATTCTCCAACTACTAGCTCAGATTGCAGCTGTTAAGAAATAGCTATTTGGTAGGAAATAAACATGCCAAACATTTACGTGTGATCCTTGCTTAACCTCACCCCACAATGGATTTCTCCTACTTAATGGAATTAGATATTGGCTGATTCCATATTTCATCTCTGGTTCCACACAGGAGGGTATCTATTGACTTCCATATTGAAGACCTGCAGATATATCTGCAAGTGTATCGATCCCATTGGAGATTGTTGCTGATACTTACTAAGTGGTCTTCTTCTTTCATCTGGTGTTTTGTGTCTGCAGCACAAGACAGGGATTTTCACTTTTCTGAAGTACTTACTAGATTAGGTGACTTTGGTTCTGCTAACATATCAGGTGGTAAATGTGGGAGCTGGGGAAATCTCTTTAATTTAAAACAAACACAAACTTTAAATTGCTCACTGCCCATCATGCAGGGTGAGTTAAGAATGTGTGATCTAAAGCTGAGCTCCTAACATCTTCACAGAAGACAGCTCTCCCAGCCTCTGTTAAATGGTGAAAGAGCAATAGTTCTCTTCGAATATCCTAAGGGCAGGGATAATGGAAATGCAATCAGCGGAGTGAGATTGCCGCTACATTCATGAAGGAAAATTAATTCAAAATACAAAATACATCACATTTGACCAGCGCTTTAAAGCATACGAAAGAAATAGGGCCAGTTCATTAATTAGAGAAATCCCCCTTCATTAATGAAATAACTTAAGGCCATCAAACATTATTTTTTGCTTAGCTTCTCGGATCTGATGAGATCGGGCTAGCCAGCCTGAGAATTGTCTGTGAGGCTGAAAAACAATATTTTTGCTCAAGCAAGCCATATAGGCTTATGCTTGAGGTCTTGTGTTCACAAACAGCAGGTGAACTTGTGTATAACTTCAGATGGGTGCTGAAAAGCAAAATTCCCCTCCACGTAGAAAACTAGATGCCAGAGGATTCTAGGACAGCTTTCTCCTAGACATATCCATTTACGGTGGGTTGGCATTTGAAACGTAGTGTCCAAAGGTCTTCTTTCATTAGATATTAGCTACACACTTAATACATTATGCCTATAAATGCCACTGTGCCTGGAACCATGAATCTTTCTCTTTAAGAGATCTTTAAGAAATTATTGTTCTTGAAAGAGCAGTGGAATGTCAGCTTGGATGATCACCAGGCATTTACTGTTCATAGGGAAAATCCTACATTTGGCAATCCCCCAGTCTGAAACGGTGTAGTAGTGGTGTGTGCTCTCCATGGTGTGCAAGAAAATTTATTCATGTCATCACCACTGCTGCCTTTGGACTGCTTCTGCTGGCATGTCAAAAGCTGGGTTGTATGTGCTTCCAGTAGACGTGCACCACTGGCTGGTCATGGGCTGGGAGCCAGCGTGTGCAAGATTTCCCCATGACTTCCATGCACTAAAGCGTGTATCAGAATGAGCCCCAAGCATGATGAAGGATCTGAATGTTGAGTTAGGGTTGCCATCTCTGGGTTGGAGAATACCTGGAGACTTTGGGGGTGGATCCAGGAGTGGGTGGGGTTTGGGAGGGGAGGGACCTCAGCATGGTACCATGCCATAGAGTCCACCCTACAAAGCAGCCATTTTCTCCAGGGGAGCTGATTTCTGTCAGCTGGAGGTCAGTTGTAAAAGCGGGAGATCTCCAGGCCCCACCTGGAGACCGGCAATCCTGTGTTGAGAGCTGTTTTTGGTGTAGCAGCATTGATGTTCATGGTGCTTTACAGCATAGGGACTGTGGTCTATATTGCTGTGTATAGCTTACAGTAAGTAGGATCCTATTACATGATTTTTGCACCATTTAATGTGCCATGTTAATACTTGTGCTACGCTTCAGTTCTTTCCAGTGGATTCCAGACTTCTACAGTCCTAATGCATTGTCTATTGAATGTCCCATTTTGTTGATCGTACTGATTCAGTATGTGTAATCTGCCTTGAGTCCCTGTGAGAAAGACAGGCTATAAGTAATTTAAATAATTTTAAAAAAATGAAAAGGGGAGTGGAGGAGGGGAGTTAAAATGTTGATTTGTTGTGGTATAGAGTGGAGAGATCCAGGTTGAAATTCTTTGTTGACTACAGATTTCCCTGCATGACACTGTGGCTGTGACAGCCTAATGACTTACCTCACAGGGTGATTGTGAGGCTATGTCATGGGTCCTGGCTCCGCTGAGGCCAACTGTTCCTTAGATGGGGAAGAGGCATGGAGCAACCCAGCCTCCTCCGGAGGCAGCCCAGAAGAGGAACCTTTACCAGCACCTGAGGGAGAAGAGGCCCCAGCATCTGCACAGGAGGGGCAGCAAAGTGAAGAGACTGAGATACAGTAAGAGGGACAGTCTGGTCCAGAGCCTGACCCAGCACCCCCAGTGGGAGACATGACACCTCAAAGCCAGAATCCCCACCTAGCTCACCTGAATGTCCCAGATGCAGGGCATGCCAGCATTTGAATGTGCAAGAGAGAAGGAATGTCAGACTTCAGCTGTTACAAAGGCAACTTGAGGGGCTGTGAGTCTTTGCAGATTGCCTCCCAGGGAAGGGAGGATCAGGTCATAAGCAACCACACTCACCTGCCTCAGTGCAGATACAACTCTGTGATCTTGGGTCTTGTCCTGGCTGCCAGCCGCCGCTCCTTGCTCCTGAAAACTCTGACTGATTTCCCGGCATTCTGACCCTCTTCTCTGTTTCTCGGCTTGCTGTTGGATTGTGTATCCAGCTTTTGGTGAAGGTATCCATGGCGACTGGCCAGACTCAGCATAGGCTAAAATATAGGAAGGGAGAACCACACATGCCACTGTGAGGAAGGGTGGGATAAAAATATGGTAGGAACTCCCTCAAGGATAATCTAACATGGGGCAGTCAGGAGATAAAAGGGATGGGAGAGGGAAGGCGAACAAAGGGAAAGTGTAGAAAGAGGCACTTTTAACATCATTTAACTTATTTTATCAATTTGGTTCTAAACCAATATTCCCAACTTGAAATCATAGCCAACATATACTGTATTGGGTCTGCATGAAGATATCAGAAATGGCAGAAGAGAGTCTTGAAATTTCAGTATTCTTGGAATTTATACTCCAGATTTTCAGGTTCCGCCCCCACAGGTTATTTCAGCTGGTGTCATTGGGTGGTAGACCTGGTGTCCAGGCTCCGTCCACCTCCTATTGAAAACAGTAGCAGTGGATCTGGAGTCTGGATGCCAGGTTTACTGATACCCAAAATTTCTGAGCTCAAAAAAACTATTTAAAAGGGTATTGATACTGTTCACATTTCAAGATGATGGTAGTCACACCCTTTCTAAACTATCAAAATGAAATTAAGATAGATGTTTTTGAAGTGCATACTCCTAGTTGGGATCAGATCTGTGGAGGCTGTGTATGGGACAAGGTTGAATTCCAAAAATTGTCTGGTTTGATTCACATATAACTTAAAAAAAATAAGTTGTTCCTTTATGAGAAACATGCCCAAGAGTCTTTCCTTTTTCAGCCATTTCTCTTCCCTCATGTTGACTATTTTTCGTTAACACATTTTCAATGATATTTTTATGTCAGTTGAATACATAACAACATAAGAGAAGCCAATGCTGTATCAGGCCAGTGGCCCATCTAGTCCAACACTCTGTCACACAGTGGCCAAAAATACCAGGTGCCATCAGGAGGTCCATCAGTGGGGCCAGGACACTAGAAGCCCTCCCACTGTTGCCCCCCCCCAGCACCAAGAATACAGTGCATCCCCTTGCCCCAGACTGAGAGTTCCTATCCATATCTTGTGGCTAATAGCCATGGATGGACCTCTACTCCATGTGTTTATCTAATTCCCTCTTGAAGCAGTCCATGCTTGCAGCCACCGCCACCTCCTGCGGCAGTGTTAATCACTCTTTGGGTGAAGAAGTACTTCCTTTCATCTGTTCTAACCCGACTGCTCAGCAATTTATCTGTTCTAACCCGACTGCTCAGCAATGGTGTGCATGTAAAAATGATGTAAAATAACCATTGTCAGCAATGAAAATGAGGTGATCCAAGTCTAAAAAGAAATAGACAAATAATAAAAAAGCCAGCCATATTTGCTCATCTCTATTACATTTTTTTCCTGCCCTTCTTTCAAGGAGCTTAGAGCAATGTGTGTGTTTCCTCTCATGAATGTTTACCCTTGCAACAACCCTGTAAGTTAAGAAGAAGAGAAGAGATTGGATTTATACCCCACCCTTCACTACCCAAGGGATTCTCAGAGCAGCTTACAAATGCCTTTCCCTTCCCTTCCCCACAACAGACACCCTGTGAGGTAGGCGGGGCTGAGAGAGCTCTGACAGCAACTGCTCTTTTTCAAGAACAGCTGCGCCAGAACTATGGCTTGCCTGAGGTCACACCAGCAGCTGCATGTGGAGGAGTGGGGAATCAAACCTGGTTCTCCCAGATTAGAGTCCGTGCATTTAACCACTACACCAAAAAGTTAAGGTAGACTGAGACAAGAGGACTGGCCCAAGATCACCCAGTGAGGCCTTCATGCCTGTTTGGGGAGAACTTTGGCCTCCACAGTAGTATGCTCTCAGCCTACCCTACCTTACAGGGTTGTAGCATTAAGAGCACAGGACTACACCACAGTGACTTTTTTGTGCCAATCTGTGTGAGTCCAGTGATTGTACATACTAATATATCTGCAATTCCCTGTTTTCCATTCAGCTATTTTGGGAAGGGAAGACTCACAGAGGTCAGATGAGTCATGATTGCCTCTCATCTTCTGGCTTGCCCAAGTTATTACATGGTACTGCCAAATGCAATTCCAAGATTTGGTCCCAATTCTCATTACTGCGGTCCTGAATGTCTGAACTGGGCCTCGGTATACCTAGTTGCATTTCTTCCAATCCTTCTCTTGTTCCTCTTGCTTCTTTCTTTTTCTTTCTGCTGTTGGGGATGACTCTGGGTAAATAGAACTCATGGAAGGTTAGAAATAGAGAGATCTATGATAAATCTCTACGTAGACATTATTTTATATAGATGGATGGGAATTGTAGACAGAGCTACAGCTCTACAGTTATTTTACAGCAGAGTCCCAAAGTCCAATACAAACGTGTATGAGAAATGGCGGAACAATGTTTCTGGTCTTTGCGGGGTTTGTTTTGTTTGGTCGCTTGCCTGTTTTATGTTACCACCTAAGCCCTTGACAGGTGACTAAATCAGATGTAGGAAAGCAAAGGTTTTCTTTTCCCTTTTCTCGCTTTCCAACTTTCATTTTCCTTCCCCTCCCCCCAGAAGTGGAAGGATGATGTATACTTTACTGACTGTGAGCCAAGATCTCTCTGCCTTAAACTTCTCCTGATGCTTAGTGGAGCACGGGGCTGATTTTTTTTTCTTTTTCATGACAAAAGAAAGGCTTTCTTTCCTGCTAGTCTCAGTCCCAATGTATGAGCGCCTCGGTTCCTTGGATATAGACGTAGGTGACTGTACAGAGCTTTGTTATTATTAAAAAAGGCCGATGTGTAACCATTTTCAAAAAGCTAACCCAATACCATGATAGCTGTACTGAATAACCAATGCAAGCTCAGCTAGGGATTTCTGTTAAATGGACCTCTGCCCTCCCTGCACTTTAAAGGCAACCAGAAGAATGCAAAGAAGTATACAATGAATCATTCTGTAAGTTCCCTATCGATGCCTGCAAAACACTTGCTGGGGATATTGCAGCACTCGAAGGAAACCACTTATCTAACAAGGATAGATTGCAGACATCTTGGCTGAGCAATGACCTTTCCGGTCATCAGGCCTTAGACAAAATGTGTGTACTGACTTTCCTACGGAACTGCAAGTACAGAAAACCCCTTTACCAAGGCACTCTTGGGTATTTTACCGCTTGCAGTCTTGGAAGGTTGTTTCAGTGGGATCCCATACAGAAAAAGATCCTGCTCCTATGATCAAAAGTTTATTGAGGATTTGACCCATGTCACTTTCCAGTGTCCAAGTTATAAAGCAAAATGTAGTAGGTTTTGTGGACTATAGTATCCCGCTTCCTAGGAAGGTCAGACGAGGGGGAATTAGTCATATTATTGGCAGATAGGGACAAATTCATTACTTTCCAAGATTTGCTGCCGTCATCATAATGATGGGATGTGCTGTACAAGGTATGCCTGACCTGTGACTGTACCGCCTTGGGTCACTTGTCATGTGTAACTGGTCTCTGGACTGTATGGTGTCCCTTTTTATTATTAGATATATTACCGTAAAAATGTCCAGTTCTTTATTATTTTTCAAATTTTATCAGTGGACGTTTGCTTTTACTTTGTATTGTTGCTATGGCTGCTTCTTCTTCTTTTTTTTCACTAATGGCTTGCCCAAGGTCATCCAGCAGCTGCAAGTGGAGGAGTGGGGAATCAAACCCAGTTCTCCCAGATTAGAGTCTGCGCAATTAACCACTACACCAAACAGTAAATAAAGACTGTAGAAAAGAGCAAGAGTCCAGTAGCACCTTACAGACTTACAGACTAGCACAATTTGTGGCCGGGTACGAGCTTTTCATGAGTCGCTGCTCACTTCTTCAGAAGACTGATTGATCGATTACTGACTTTCCTACAGAAATAGCATTGCTCTGGTTTCAACAAATAGTAGTTTTCACTCTGTAAAAGGGATGTGTGTTTTGGTGATCCTGCTAATGGTTGTTTAGCCCTTATTAGTTTACAGGGCCAGTTCAAGACATGCTGTCACCCAAACGAATTGCATGTAGGGACTCCTCCCATTCAGCTGCCATCCTGGACCCATCTGGTGGCAGCCCAAATCCAGGAGGTGGCGTCCACCAGCTCCCCTGCCATGGCCGGCTGGAAGCAAGCCGAGCAACTGCAGTGCCCTTGTTATGCTATCCCAAGCATTTGTTTGGCTGGCTTGCGTGGAGAACTGGCCCTGCTAGATTGTGTTATGGATGCAAAATGCATCCACCCATCCCTGCCTGTTTTGCACTCAGGGCTCTTTTTGTAGCAGGAACTCCTTTGCATATTTAGCAACACACCCCTAATGTAGCCAATCCTTCAAGAGCTTACAGTAGCCCCTGTAAGAAGAGCTCTGTAAGCTCTTGGAGGATTGGCTACATTAGGGGTGTGTCACCTAATATGCAAAGGAGTTCCTGCTACAAAAAGAGCCCTGCTTGCACTTATTACACATTATGCATCTATGTCTTGAGTTTTGTTGGGAACAACCTTTGAAAGGGTTTGGCAAGGCAGCATATAAATATTTTCAACAA
Source organism: Gekko gecko (assembly GCA_029375565.1). NCBI lineage: Eukaryota > Metazoa > Chordata > Lepidosauria > Squamata > Gekkonidae > Gekko > Gekko gecko. Next base: position 132,514,282 of record JAPDNY010000008.1, on the reverse strand, counting down.
GTCAAGTCCCCTGGACTGCCAGCTGGGCACGTAAGTCCTGACTTAGACGCAAACAAATTCCCATAGCTTTGGGGAGTTAATTAACTTCTGTGGTTTTTAGAGAAATATCACTTTGTGATTTGCCTATAATACATTCAGTGTGTAATGTCTCCTGGGCTTATGTTGGTTCCTCCCACTTTCTGCTGACTGGAACATGAACGCGAGGCAACGCTGATCTGTGCTCTCTTTCCCCTCACCTTGGTAATGAGGAATTTTTAACCCTTGTGTTGGCAAGTGTTCAAGTATTTATTTATTTTTTTAAAACCTTTCACCTGGCACTGTATTATTAGAATGAAAATGGGAGTGGTCATTGCTCTTCCTGCATGCTTGCAGCAATTGGTACATTTTATTGCCCTGCCCTAAAGAGTTTTTTTTTTTTGGCCAGGGCAGTTCGCTTCCTTGCACTTTCAGAAGGCGTGGGAGCACCTGTTGCTCTCTCCGCCCACATAGCCTTCTCTCTTTGCCTTGGTGCTTGACTCTGCCCCGACTCCCTCTTCCCTCCATGGAAAGAAAGATTCCCCCCCCCTTGTATAGGCCAGTCTGTAGACAAATCTCTGGGTATTATTTGTTAAAAATTGTTCCCTGATAGTCGTTATATCCCTATATGTTGTACCTGTGCCTTGATATTGATACATACCCTTTACTGTGTTTATTTTCATGGGAATTTGATATTTTATGGAATTTGACATTTGGGATTTTGGGATTTTCTGAGCCTGCTGGCACCTTTGGAATTCTAACACAGGGCGGTGGGTGGGAACACAAAATGGCTGCTATGGGGGTGGAGCCAGCCACAAAATGTCTGGATCAGGAGGTGGAGCTGATCATCATATGTCAGGGAACAAGGTTATGCATGACTCTAACATTTCAGGCTGAAGCTCTGTTTAACAGGATGCCCTTTAAAATGAATGCATAGTTTAAAAGTATTTTCTTTAATTCAACCTCTAATTATGAATATATTTCTTCCTTCATCATTTTTTGTAAGTATTGTGCAATCAAAAGTAGTTTTGATGAATTCACAAGGGCTTAGGGCTGCCAGGTCCCGGGGGGGGGCAGGGTTTGCCCACTCTAGAGGCCCCCAACCCACTATCCAAGATCTGGCCACCAGGGGGAACCCTGCCCCCAAAGTGCCAGAACCTGGAGGTGATGTCATTGTGCTGGCGGGCACATCATCGGGGGATGCTCTAGCGTTCAGCATTAAAACTCTATGAAGAGAAGAAGAGAAGAGATTGGATTTATACCCTGCCCTTCACTTGGAGTCTCAGAGCGGCTTACAAACTCCCCTATGGTACCATAGAGTTTTAAAGCTGAAAGCTAGAGCATCCCTTGATGGCATGCCTGGTATGATGATGTCACTTCTGGGTGACATCATTGTGGTGCGTGCAATATGCACACATAAAACTCCCGGACACGAAGCTCCTGGATTCCAGGGAGGGACCTGGTAACCCTACAAGGGCCCCTCCCCACTTGACAGCCAGTGTGATTTAGTGATTAGAGAATCAGACTATGATCTGGGAGACCCAGGTTCAAATCCCCATGTTACCATGGAAACTTGCCGGGTGACCTTGGGCCAGGAATATATACCCTCAGCTTCACCTACCTCACAGTGTTGTGATGATAAAACAGAGGAGAGGAGAATGTAAGCCACTCTTGGTCTCCCTTAGAGAGAAAGGCTGGCTATAAATTATTTAAGTACATAAATAATTAAATGCCCAGTTAGGGGAAACATATGGGCAACACGGGAGGGGGGCATTTGAAGCTGGGAAAATGGCATATGGGAAAGGGGTAACCTCTTGGCTCAGTTGCCCTAACTTGAATTGGAAGCCCCAAGTTAGGTCCTAACATTGGCTTTGTCGTATTTCATCTTGGCCAAGTATAGTAACATCCACGGTTCTGTGTGAGAATGTGTTGGGAAAAAGCTCCTTTTGTTAGTTCTATTGCAAGATTAGAACCAATGTCACATCTTGATTTAGGAGATTTAGAAGAACTGAAACACAAAATTAGCGCTATTAGTACTTTAATAACAATCTATTTCCTGATACGTATTCCATCTTTCAGACTTGGTAATTCATGCATTTGAATTGCTTAGACAATTCACTTCCATCTGAAAGTACTCCTGCTAAAAGACTACTTTATCATAATAATTATTTATCTATATAAGTCTGAAAACCGGAAAAAACGTGAAGTCATGGAGACTATTCCCACAAATGCGATCTCTCTAAGGCTTAGAACCGGTGTTTTTAGTAATAAGAGAAGGTTAATATAAAATTGATGCGTGGCCAATTTTGTCAGGGGTAAAGGGCATAATAAATGCCAAAAAGCATGTGATTATGTTTTAGTTCTCTGCTAATTAGATGTGATCAGCTTCCTCTTAATTAAATTCCACTGTGGGTTAATTGCTGAATGCATAAAACTGTCAGGATATAAGTAAATTCTCTGACTTGTGGTTCCCCTCCCCTGTTGGGACAAAGTGTACCCTTCCATTTGAGAGGTCCTGAACTTAGACAGTTAGATAATGTCAACTTTATCATCCTTGTTCACTTCAGATGCAAAGTTTATTAAAACTCCATGGGTACAACTGCTACACAGTTGTGGGCATTTATAGGCATTGCAATCAATGCATCTTAATTATGGCCAACTCTGTATTATGTGCCAGGTATCTCAGACCAGGGAACGGGTCACCTTACTTTCTATGCTGCTTCTAGAGCCAGGACCCGTTGCTTTGCTGTGCTGTGCAGGTTATCTTCTGAGCTGGTAAACTATTGCTCAGTGGTCTGTTAAGCTGCTTTGGACTGCCTGTTGTACCTACACACTGACTGCCCACCAACATCCTTTTCATCTGCTTCCCAGCTCCATTACCTGTCTGGCTGGTCACTGCTTTCTCCAAGTGATAAACACTGACACTCAATAATGCTGCATCGGAGCAATGCAAAAAATATGAGTTAATACCTGAGGACCCTCTTTGAGCTGCAGAGAATTAAAAGAGTAACTGGGGCTCTTTCAGTGAGTACTCGTGTTATTTTTTTTTTATTACAATTTGAAAGTTTCAATAAAGAATAGTGGAGTAAGTTAGGCCCCCGTTAAAGTGTTCCATATGACCACAGTTTGGTAAAACTTGCATTTAACCAGCACCATTGCTAATATATGAAGCGTTTTAAGATACAGGATTTAACCATTCAGGATTTTCTCCTGCCTAGGAATATATGGAGCTATCTATCAGAGCACTGGTTCCTGTAGTCCAGTATTTTCTCCTCAGACTAACAATGACTCTCTGGGGTTGCAAGGAAATAAAGGACTTCCCTTACATCTGTTCCTTTAGATCCTTTAATAGGCTGTACCAAGAGTTGGGTCTGGGATCTTATGCACGCCATACCTTTAAGTTTAGCTTTAAGCTGAAGGGGGCTATGCCTAATACTGATTGCTTTGTAGAAGGTATTAGAGTTCTCAAAGCACTTTTAAAAAATAACCTCAAGATCAACCTTTCCCCCTAATCTGTCTAATAGCAGTTTTACTGGGGGTAAGTATATGGGATGAAGGGGTTAAATATCGCCCCACATCCTATTCACTTTAGCTTCAAATTGTGGATCTCCCATGTAACATGTAGTCTGATCCCCAGACTGAAATAAATAGCAGTCTTTCAGGATTAATCCAAATTAATTTGAATGTTGCACTCATTGCTCATGTCTGCAGTGTGTCCAGACATTTCACTGAATGAGGTATTAGAGTCCATGTGACTCTATAGGAATTGATACTGGGGGTCACTGCTGACCCCAGATGCTGTCCCTGGCACAGTTCTGCTTTTTTTCTTATAAAATTCTTTATACATTTTTCTTATTTTTCTGGGGAAATGGAGTCACTGTTGCATTCATGTCTGCCGATTTATTTATGCGCTCGCTTCGGCAGCACATATACTAAAATTGGAACGATACAGAGATGTCTGCCGATTTATCTGCTGATTTATTTGACCCCCAGTGTCAGATTAGTAAAGTGCCTTTTACAAGCAGAATAAGATTAAAATAGTGTCTGAAGGATCTCTTTTTCTCAGGCATGTTTTTGCTTTGCTTACATTTTTGTGGTGCGGAGACTGGGTTTGTGCTCCACATTTGCTTTACGTTGCTCGGAGCAATGTCATCCGAAAACAGCCAGATTTATTAATAAGTAATTGCATTCAGTATGCAAAAATACTGCACATCTTCTTTGATCTGCAGAATGATCTTCCTTTGAAACAAAATTCATTTCACCCAGCCACAGTTTGAAACTAAAGCAGGTGGAAATTACAAGATTTCCTTTAGAAGGAGACAATTTTAGGTGAGGAATGATAAGTCTTTATCTCCTCACAGCTGGGTTGTGTTCAACAGTGGGGTAGGCATGTAGCAAAACTGCATTCACATCAAAGGTCCAGTATATCAACAGAGTTATAAGAGCACCTAGGACACACAGGTAGTTGCAGGATCACACAGAGACATTGTTTTTCTATGCCATACTTTTTACCTCTATCTTGTGAAAAACAGTAATGGCAAGATCTGAGATGGAGCCCCTTTTCTCTCTCTCTCACACACAACAACAACAACACAAACAGTGTCTTAAAATGTGGTAATTATCATAATGAATTAGTTCTTGACTCTTGAAATCAAAAAGTCTTATACCTGAGCTGACTTGAAGGAAAATCCTTCTCAGTCAGATAGCAGCGCTCAGGATAGATCTGGTAGTGGATAGATCTGGTAGTGGATTCATGGGCTGTGGGCAGTGTTTGCTTCCTTTAGGTGTAAAGCTTTAAAAACAAATTTGCTTGAAAGTGGAAAAGAAGGCCTTTCCCCAGTAGCAACTGGCCCCAGTGTGGGGGCACCCCAAGTCCTATATAGTCTGTTTTTCGTGGTCAGCTGCCAATCTTATATCCCATATTTGTGAACTGCAACAAGACAAGTATGATGTTTGTAAAGCTGGTAGTGCCCATGTTGAAAATGGTCTGGACAAGAGTCTCCCAAACAAGATCATTAAGCTGCATTAGCCATAGATGAACTTTGTCATACACCAGAATCATTATTAATCAAAACACTTATGCCACTAAGGAGCTTTTCCTGATAATAGAATTTCAGATGGGCCAAACGCTCCCATGAAATGGTTGAAGAGTCCATCTAGCTTAATCTTCAGCAGTGCTCTGTATAGCAGTCTCCATAAGTTTAGCCCACATCTTCTTTCTTTACTTTACTTATAAGATTTAAATGCCTCCAGTCCAGAGACCTCCTTGAGGTGGCTCACAAAGTAAAAACAGCACAATAAAATCATAAATAAACAACAACACAAGAATGATCAAACTTTTTCACGAACAGAGTGGTTCAAAGGTGGAATCAGCTGCCTAGGGAGGTGGTAAGCTCCCCTTCACTGGCAGCTTTCAAGAAGAGGCTGGACGAATATTTGTCAGAGATGCTTTAGGCTGGTCCTGCATTGGGCAGGGGGGTTGGGCTAGATGGTCTGTATGGCCCCTTCCAACTCTATGATTCTGTGATTCTGTGAAAAACAAGCTAGGACCATAAAAACAAAATTAACCCACAATCAGCAGCCTAAAATTATACCTATAAAGCAGCCCTCAGGAGCAAAGCAGCCCATATAAAAACAGCTAAAAAAATTAAATTCCCTCTGTTAAAAGCCTAGGTTAAAAAAAGAGAGAATAATAATCATTTTGGCCTAGCTCTTAGGCGCCAGACAAGCCACAAAAGCAGGGCGTTACTCAAGTGAGGAGCCACCTCTGAAAACCTTGTCACCCCTCACCTCACCTCAGAAGGCAGAGGCACAGATAACAGTGCTTGGCAGATGGATCTCGACTGGCAGGCTAGATATTGATCGGAAATGCAACTCAGATGGAGATCAGTGGAGTAAGGCACCATGTCAGGGATTGCTGCATGTTCTTTAATACGAACAATGTTCTGTGCTGAAATGACATCTCTTGCTTCAGAACATTGGAATTTCATAGAAAGCAAGGGATTGGTTTGAGAAGTCTAACAGTGCCAAAGAACCTTGTTGAAAAACAAAAAGGACAGGTGAATAAAAGCTAATCCAGGTGAATTTAGTCTGCTATGGACAGGTATACTTGCTCACTTGAACGAGTCACCAGTCCTCCATCACTGCCCCACAATTCCTGCCCTCAGTGTATCAAATATCAGCGACAGCAACACTTCCGTAAAGTATATTGTACTGCATGACAAAACACCCAAACGTTTTGGACGTAATGCAGAAGATTTTTAAAAAAATATTTTATTTTGTTTTTACTTCTCATAATACAAGTTTATACAAAACATCATAACAAAGGAAGGAATAACATTTAACTAATTTATCAAAGATAACCTACAATATGCCCAAGTTGGATTGATTTCCAATGTATCTATTGTCCTATTTTATAATCCACTTGGGAATGTTCCCACAAACTTAATTCTGTATTCTGAAAATATATCATTATACAATTCATATGTCTTTTGTTTTTCTTATCCCCCCGTAACCCCAAATTAATTTTTCAATTGTTATTAATTAATTGTCAATCTATTTCTTTACACTTCTAATGTATAATTTCATTATGTAACTATTACAATTAAAGGAAAGCAAGAGTTACTGCTGAACACCAAAATTTTTATCTTCTAGTGTTTATCTTTGGGATGTGCTGCCCGCTGCAGTGTCTTTGGTTCCCCAAAGGAGTCCCTAAATGAGACTCGCCATTGGTGGGCTGGGGATCTTCCCCCTACAGTCTTACCCACGTTGTGCAATATCCCAACTTAAATTTAAGTTAAAGTTTTATTCCAGCACTGCCTATTTCACATCCTTATCAAGTCTAGTCCTATGAGCCACCGGCAGCCTGCGTAATAGCCATAATCATTTCCTCTCCCGAAGGTACATCATGGGCTGTCCAAGTCCTTCCCCGTTGGGTAACTGTGAGATAAACCAGAGGTAACCACCGATATGGTATTTTTAGTTCTGTTAGTCTCTGTACCACTGGACGCATATTTCTTTGAGCTGTCAAGATTTCATACGGGAGATCTGGGAATATTTGGGTGATAGCATCATCTAGTTTCAAACCTTTTAGGCTACAAGCAGTTTCTAAGATTAGTTTCTTTGTTTGAACATCCACAGTCTCTGCGATAACATCGGGGATTAAGGCTGGTGACCCAAGCTCTACTAGTATTTAGTCTGCATGCTGTTGTAACCACAGTACCCGGAAGTTTCAGCTCCCCACTCAGCCAAGAATTTAAAGCTGTAGTCAGGTTGGTATTCAGTTCAAAGTTTGGTGGAATCCCATGAATTTTAATTTTCCACTCATGCACTCTAAGTTCTAATAACATTAACTTACCTTTGGACCAGGCTTCATAATCATGTAGCTCCAAGACAGCTTGTTTGTTATTTTTCACTTCTGCTGCAGCTGAGTCTGCAACTGCTTTAATTTCTTCCATGCTCTTTGTTAATTTGTCTATTTGTGTAGTCATTGGAGTGACGAGACTCTTGATTTCTTCTTTTATTTCTTGTTTCGGTTCTGTAAAAAATTCTTGCATGCGTTTTTTTGAAATTGAGCCTTCGCGTTTCCTTTTTCTGGCCCGAGCTTCCTCTCCTTCTGATTCAAGCGCCGGGGGAGAGTCTTCGTTAGATAATTCCATTTCTTCCTCAGCTGGTGGAGGTCTGTGTGTTTTCTTCTTTTGACCCTTGGATTGTCCCATCTCAGCCTTCAAGATTCGGAGTTATATTATTATTTATGGTAGGCATTTTAAATTCTTTTCGTTTGCAACAACACGGAGCGAGCGTTCTAATTAATGTCCGCCGGAAGTCCCCACAATGCAGAAGATTTAATCATGTCATTCTTAACTAGAGCTCAACATACGAATGATTTCAGTCTTGTTGACCCTCTGTTTCAGCCCCCAAATCCCAAATTGCTAACAAGTTTCTCCTAAAATGGTCAGATCCCAATGTGCACAAATCTAAAAGTTTCAATTCAGGTATAGTGTCTGCGGAATTCATTGGGAAGAGAAAATTGGCTCACCTAATTCTCTCCTTCCTTGATTATAGCCACGAAAGAAGATTGTGAGAGGCTGAAAGTTAGTGACTGCCCCCAAAATCACCCAATGGGTTTTATGGCTGATGTGATTTAATTTGGGTCTTCTCATCCCTAATCTGACCATTTTGCTATTGTACTCCATTTATGTACTGTTTTCTTTGTAAAATTTCTAGGATACTATTAGGGCAATCCTAAACAGAGTTATTGTAGATTTTCCGGGCTGCATGGCCGTGGTCTTGGCATTGTAGGGCCTGACGTTTCGCCAGCAGCTGTAAACTAAGGAATTACCTGCCTACCATTTTTCTTCTCACCTTGACACAGAGAGTACTCCATCTTTCTGTGTTATACCCCTGAGGATGCCAGTCACAGCTGCTGGTGAAACGTCAGGCCCTACAATGCCAAGACCACAGCCATACAGCCCGGAAAATCTACAACAACTAATGAACTCCGGCTGTTAAAGCCTTTGACGATAAATCCTAAAAAGAGTTACACCTGTTATAAATTAACTCTGTTTAGGATTGTGGTGTCAACTAAGGAATTGGCAGGAAAAGACATAAACTTAAGTCCTCAAACCATTTTCAAAATACACTTAGATTAATGTAAATGTCCCCAAATTAATCCAGATTAAGTTACTTTGAGGCCTGTAGTCATTGCTGATTAATTGCATTGCATTCAGACAATTAATTGACCAAATAAATCAATTACATAAAGTATGGTGGAACATAAATACAGTTTCATACTGCATAATTCATTGGTATTTTCACTCCTCAGTGAACATATTATTTTAAAGTGTTAATTGATGAATAGGACCAATTAAGACTAATGGCTTGAGCCCTGTATTGGACAGTATTAAAAAATAACATTCATACAGAAGGAGACAAAGATAAATTAAGCATGTATCTTAAGCTTCATTTTGTAATGTTGTTTAATTGTATTGAAATTCAGTGATGTAGAATTCCCGTAGGAGAATATAGTGGGGTAATAAATTTAAAGTCAGCTGCAGTATCATCCCCCTTCTCTTCTCGTCACCCCAGCCCACTCGGTATTCTCGGTTTGGTGAATTTAAATACAGTTTAAAGCTGGTCAAAAGAAGGGCTAACTTTTACTATCCAGAAATATAAATATCATTACAGTTCAAGATGAAAGTGTCTCTGTCTGTCAGTCTGTCTGTCTCTGTATATAAAATGATTGGATCCAACCAACTTTTCCACTGGAGAAGAAGAGAGTATCACCAAAAAGACTATGCTGGGGATCAAATTGGGATGCCAGCCTCCAGATGGGACCTGGGCATCCTCTGGAATTACAGCTCATCTCCAGACTACAGAGATCAGTTCCCCTGGAGAAAAGGGATGCTCTGGAGGGTGGACTCTATGGTATTGTACCCCACTGAGGTCCCTGGCCTCAGCAGGCTCCATGCCTGAAATCTTTAGGAGTTTCCCAACCTGGCTCTGGCAACCCTAACCCCCATCCCCTGCCTGTGGCCAGTGGTGACCTGGCAACCCTAGGATCATGGGAACTACATGGACAAAAGTGCCATGTGGAATGGAACTTTAACTGGGAGGGGGGAAAAGCTGGCCAGATCTTAACTTGTTTTGACATACAATAACTCACATATTGTCACAGGCTGGGCCTGGGCTAAGAGGCAGAAGTCAAGTCCGGTCCGAGGTCATTACCAGGAGAGTCAGAGCGAGAGCCAAATCGTGAGTCCAAAAGAGGGGCCGTCCGAAGCAGGGGTCAGGAAGCCAGGAATCTGAGCCAGAGTGGGGGTCCGAGGACAGGACACCAAGGTAGATGTGAGGTACTCATGGAGGTGACTCGTTGCTTCCACGAGAACTGAAGCCTGAGTGGGAATAATATAGGCCTCCGGCCAGGCTTCTCGTGGTGGTGGCAGCACTCCTGCTAATACTCAGGACTCAGCGTTCACCTTCCCTGCCAGCATACATCTTGATAAAGGTAAAGGTAAAGGTTCCCTTGCTTGAAAGCCAGTCGAATCCGACTCTAGGGTTGCGGTGCTCATCTCCGTTTCAAAGCCGAAGAGCCAGCACTGTCCAAAGACGTTTCTGTGGTCATGTGGCCGGCATGACTAAACACCAAGGTGCACGGAACGCTGTTACCTTCCCACCGAAGTGGTACCTATTTATCTACTTTCAATTTCTTGCTTTCGAACTGCTAGGTTGGCAGGAGCTGGAACTAGAGACGGGAGCTCACTCCCTCATGCGGCACCCAGGTCTCGAACTGCTGAACTACTGACCTTCCACAGCCTGCAGTTCAGCATCTTAACCACTTGAGCCCCCACATCTTGATGGTGGGTGGCTAATTCTCTGCAGAGCTCCTCCCTTAGCTGAACCACTCATGGAGGTGAGTCAGGTGGGCTCCCTGATTGCATCTGTGCCTCCTTGGCTGCTGCAGGACAAGGTGCGGGGTTTACAGGCTCAGGCATTGGCAAGCTGTCGACTTATGAGGAGTCAGAGGGGCTGGCTTCTGGTTCTGGAAATGCCGGTGACTCTGGCTGCGATGCCAACTTGGGTGGGGACTCAGCACAACCATCGTCGCTCATGACACATATTTTCTTAAGGATCTGAGTGTACATTATCTAAAAATGTCTAGTTTGATCGATGTGGTTTCCTTATTATAAATTTTCCCAAGCCTGAATTTCGTGGCTTAGATGCAGATGACTTATTTTTAGTGTTATCAGGGCTGAGGTGGTGGTGGGGGGTTATTTCCCTTCCCCTGCTACAAGGAGCGCTTGTAATACTAATCTCTCTTGATCTCTGGCATTTTCACAAAGAATATTAGTTGACATCCTAAAAATAGCAGGATAAAACTCCTAGGGAGGTCGACTGTGCAGCTGCAAACGTTACTCTAATGTCATCTTTTTCTGGGCATTAAGGCTAAATTCTGCCATAACATGCTTTTTATGCGGGCACAGATAGTAGCATACATATGTATATTTGATGAGCCTGTCCCACAATTTAGAGACTCGTGGAAATGCCTAGGCGCATCTTAGAAATGCTCAGTAGGTTCTGAAGTGGAAACAATGCATTTCTAAGTTACGATGGCCCTTCCCCAGGCAATGTCTATATTAAGGGTGAATTCTGAACTTTGGGCACATCTGGATGTGACCGAGTAAAGGCAGAAATAACTAAAAAATTGGAACAAATGCAGAAGAGACAGAAGAGTTTCCAAAAGTAACCTCAGTGCCATTTGTACCACTGGCAGTAGGCATGACAGAGCTAGAGGTAACCGTGCTCTTTGGAGCCCCTGAACACTCAGGTATACCAGTGTTGCAACATGTGTGTGTGTGGGGAGTGTGTGTGTTGGTTTTGGTGGTTGAAAGTGCCATCGAGTCATAAGCCTGTTTGTGGCAACCCTTCATGGGGTTTTCAAGGAAAGAGAAGGAGGGACTGTGGTCCAGTGAAAGAGCCTCTGCTTTGCATGCAGAAGGTGCTGGGGTCAATCCCTGACATATCCAGTTAAAAAAAATCAGGTAACAGGTATTGTGAAAAACCCTGGAGAGCTGCTGCCAGTCTTAGCAGACAGTACTGACCTTGATGGGCCAGTGGTCTAATTCAGTATAAGGCAGCTTTATGTGAGACAGACAGAGGTTGTTTGCCATTGCCTGCCTTTGTGCAGTGACCCTGGACTTTCTCGGTGGTCTCCCATCCCAGTTCTAACCAGGGCTAACCAATGCTCTCTCTAAGCTGTGGAGTCTTGTGAGCAAAAATTCCACTTTGTGAGCTCCTGGCATTAAAGTTGTGAGCGAGCGATTTGGCTGCTGCATAAATGAGTCTGCTCCGGAGCCCTCCTTCCTGAGCTAAGACAAAAATGTGTGAGCTGGAGGCTAAAAAACTGTGAGCTAGCTCACACTAACTCAGCTTAGAGGGAACACTGCCCGGCTAACCCTGCTTAGCTTCTGAACTGGATGAACTCGGGCTAGCCTTGGAGCACCTACAACAAACACTTGGCATCTTTAAAACAGAAAAGCAGCCATAGGAGGCTGTGAATGAGAAGCATCATTCCACTGTTCTAACACCATCATTCCAAATGCGGCTTTTCATTTGAAAATGTCAGGGTAGTTTTTCCTTTAAAAAAAAAACAAAATAAGCATCAGCCTGAGATTATCTATTTGATTCATTTATCCCCTACCTTTCTCACCAGTGGGGACCCACAGTGGCTTATATCATTCTCCTCTCCACTTTATCACAAGGAGCCAGTTTGGTGTAGTGGTTAAGTGTGCAGACTCTACTCTGGGAGAACCGGGTTTGATTCCCCACTCCTTCACATGCAGCTGCTGGTGTGACCTTGGGCAAGCCATAGTTCTGGGACAGCTGTTCTCTCAAGGACAGCTCTGGGATGAGCTCTCTCAGCACCACCTACCTCACAGGGTGTCTGTCGTGGGGAGGGGAAGGAAAAGGAGTTTGTAAGCTGCTCTGAGACTCCGAATGAAGGGTGGGGTATAAATCCAATCTCCTCCTCCTTCTCCTTCTCCTCCTCCTTGTTCCTTCCCTGTAAGTATTCTTTTCTGCAATTTTTAAAAAGAATTTTAAAGAGCTTTGGACAGAGAGCTGTTTGTTTATATTGTATGATGTTCAAGTCCAGTGTCACCTTTAAGACCAACAAAGCTTAATTCTGAGTATAAGCTTTTGTGACAAAAGTCTGCTCATTTCTTCAGCTATCTTGTTCTGTTGTTTCAGACCAACATGGCTACCCACCTAAATCTATAATTGCTAAAAGCGTATGCTATGAGCTGGGAAGCTCTGGATTCAAATTTCCCCTTGGGGATGAACTTGAATCCAGAGCTTCCCAGCTCACAGCATTTGTCTGCCCCATTCTTCTGGGTGTGTCAAGTAGGCCTTGGTCAGCAGACAACGTCCATGTTGAGTCTCAGTGAGAAAGCTAAGATATACATAAACAAATTATGGTCTGAACAATGTTTTGTTTTTAAACCTCTCCCCCCTACCTTTTCCCTGGAATACGATTGTCAGCTCCCAGTTGGGAAATTCCTAGACACTTGGGGTAGGGTTGCCAGCCTCCAGGTGGGGCCTGGGGATCTCCCGCTTTTACAACTGATCCCCAGCTGACAGAGAAAATGGCTGCTTTGAAGGGTGGACTCTATGGCATTGGACCATGCTGGACTATGGCATTGGACCTAGGAGGCCCCTCCCCAAACCATGCCCTCTCCTGGCTCCACCCCCAAAGTCTCCAGGTATTTTCCAACCCAGACTTGGCAACCGTAGTTTGGGGGTGAACTCTGGGGAGGGCAAGGTTTGAGGTGTGGCAGGGTCTCAGCAGAGTCTAATACCCTAGTCCAGCATCCAAAGCAGCCGTTTTCTCTGCAGTCTGGAGATCACTTGCAATTCCATGAGAACATCTGGCCACACCTGGAGGTTGGCACCACTACCCTGGAACATCATCAAGCCTGGAGAAGACTTTTTAACATCACAGGTCTAAGTGAGAAAGCTGGACCATAAGTGAAGTAAGTAACTAAACAAACTGAAAATCCCCCAACTCTTCTATCTCATCCTACTTTATGTATGGCTAAATGCATTGCCTGGAATGGGGTTGCCTGCAACGAAGCTCCTTGTTTGAATTTAAATGTGGCTTCTTAATATAAGGAACTGCCAAACAATTTAGCATATTCTTTTACTGTCTTGTCATAAATGCCATCTCCAGGTTCTGGGTCGGGAAATGAGTAGCTGCTGGAGTGTTTGCGTGCTTAAAGGTGTCACCGTAGGTGGCTGCCCGCTGCTTTTTAGCTCCTGGCATATAGGAGAGATGTTCATCATTATGGCTGATATTTTAAATGTCACAAGACCTTAACATGAAGGGGGGGGAAAAAGGTTTCAAGGGAAGCCCCCGCTGCAGCAGGTCTGCTAATAAGCAGACAGGTGAAGGAAGCTTGCTTTAGTTTTTAATGCTGCCGAATTTTATGCGAGTTCAAACAGAATGACAATGAGAGGCAGTGACAAAAGGCTGCTGAACATCTTGTATCTTGGCTTGCTCCACCGCACTGACTTCTGGGCGATGTCCTCTGTTTCCACTATGAGCCACCTGAGAGTTTGTTCCGGAATTAATGTAGGAAGGGGCTGCGGCTCAGTGGAAGAGCCTCTGGTTTGCTTGCAGAAGGTCCCAAGACCCGTTCCGGGCATCTCCAGTTAGAAGGACCAGGCAGTGGGTGATGTGAAAGACCTCTACCTAAGACTCTGGAGAGCGGCTGCCAGACAACTCTGACTTTGATGATTCAGTATAAGGCAACTTCATGAATGTTCATGTATTAATTAGTGTGTCAGCTTTACTTCCTCAGTTGCTTCAAAACAGGGTTTTCCCAGATTGGAGGAGGGGGTCTTAACTGGTTGTGCATTGCCGCCTTTAAGGAATAAAAAGGGACCCTTCTATGTTGAGCCACAGCTCTTCTCCTTAACTGTGCAGTGATTTGGAAGGGGAAAGAATCTCTTTGCCAAGCTGGCAAACAGGAACAGTTGTTAGCATAGTAGCGCACTACCAGTTTTCGCCAAGTAATGGACTCTCCAATCTGGATTTGGTCATATTTTTACTTTCAGACCTTGACCACTGTCTTTCTAGTAGAATGGCGCTATTTGCCTTAGCATCAAGGAACATCAGAATGAGCCTAGTATTTAATGTAAAGTAGAATGAGTATAGGATTTAATGCAGTTACTGATATTTTTAGTGCCTACATTGTCATTTTATAGTCTGATGTATTTTTTTACTCAGCTGTGGTGTGACTGTTATGGCCTATGGCTAAGACAGTAAAACTTACCTATCACTACCAGTTTTACAGAATGTACAGCCACTTATGGCCCACACCCACAGAGGCAGATTAGGCAGAGATTGTTGGGTTTCCCAAATCGAGGTGGACGCCGAGGAGCACAGAGTGAGGAAATGCCCTATGTGTAGTGCCATCAAGTTGCAGATGACTCACGGCAACCCCATAGGATTTTCAAGGCAAAAGACTAACAGAGGTGGTTTGCCATTGCATTCCTCTGCACAGTAACCCTGATATTGGTTGGAGGCCTTTTACCCAAATACTGACCTGGGCTTAACCTGGTTTGTATCTGAAATCTGGCAAGACTGGGCTAGCCTGGGCTATTAGGAGAAGGCTAAGAAATGTCCTACAGCCCAGAATTTCACATTATAATTTCTATAATTGGGTCTGCAAAGTCTAAATGCCCCAGTCTCTAAATGATACCTTTCTACTGGCTTCTGCTAGCTAACAAGGGGAAAGCAGCATGGGCTTGGCTCATCATATAGGCAGACAGCAACTTGGTGCCGAAGAAGAAGAAGAGGAGGAGGAGGAGGAGGAGGAGGAGGAGGAGGAGGAGGAGGAGAGAAGACTGGATTTATACCCTGTCCTTCACTACCTAAGGAGTCTCATAGTGGTTTACAATCTCCTTTCCCTTCCTCTCCCCACAACGGACACCCTGTGAGATAGGTGGGACTGAGAGAGCTCTCTTGAGAACTACCCTTGAGAGAACAACTCTGAAAGAATTTATGACTGACCCAAGGTCACACCAGTACCTGCACGTGGGGGAGTGGGGAATCAAACCTGGTT
Source organism: Gekko gecko (assembly GCA_029375565.1). Classification (NCBI taxonomy): domain Eukaryota; kingdom Metazoa; phylum Chordata; class Lepidosauria; order Squamata; family Gekkonidae; genus Gekko; species Gekko gecko. The sequence continues at coordinate 132,498,644 of JAPDNY010000008.1, read as the reverse complement.
CTCCCAGGTCTGCACTCCTAACCACTATACCAAATGGGCTCTCTTACAAAGTGCAAATGACATAAATTGGGGGGAATTATATATTCCCTGACCATGAGGAAGAAGGAGTTGGTTGCTTTTAGTAATTTTGTCTAAAGCCACGGAGGATTAAGCCTTTACTTAGGGACTCCATCTTGTCCGTGTATTGAGGGACAATATGAGAAGTACCAGCTCTGAGAATTAAGGTAATAGAACTCTCCTGAGGAAGTGTATCTGCAAGGAGAAACTGCCTGTCCTTATTTTAACATCTATTAGGTACAAGTTTAGAACAGGATTAGAAGGATTGTGTTTGTTCATTTTTCTTTTAATCTTGGTTCAGTTCTGCTGAATGAAGAACTATGTGAGTGCTTTATTCTTTTATTAAACTTTTTAAAGTTTGAATATTGCAGTTCTGATTTCTGTATCCATACCATGCTCACGTTTACTGGAGGAGGAGTAGAGGGAGGGGGCAGGTTGATCCTTCTGCCCATGAAAGTGCAAAAGAGAGTGAAGGAATCCTAATCCTCCAAAGAAAGTAAGATGCTTAGGGACGGTGTGGTGGAAATACAGAGCAAGTAATGGGGAGAAGGGAGTGACAGGCAACATATGTAGTCTTTGTTTCTGTTACTTAGTAATCCAGAGGGTTAAATGAGGCCCTGAAAACATCTTCTTTGGGAACCATCTTCTTTGGGAACTTCTTATAAGAAAACTACAGGTGATTTGAACTGTGAAGTACATATGTAGGAGAGACCAACAGTGTAGTCCTAAGCAGAGTTAGAGTTACAACTGGTGTGGTAATGGTTAGATTAGGATCTGCGCTACCCAGGTTCAAATCCCTACTCCGCCTTGGATGGTTGCTGAGTGATTTTGGGCCTAACCTAACTCACAGAATTGTTGTGAGGATAAAATGGAGAGAACAGTGTACGTCTTTTTGGGTTCTATGAGAGAACATAAATGTTCTTCTTCAGTCTGATCTGTTGCTAAGTTGCAGTTCCGCAAGGTCTGCAAAACAGACCTGTTCTGCCCAGGCCCATAGCTACAGTGGGGCATCTTGGGGCCTGGCCCCCCAACTTACTGCCAAGGCCCCCCGACTTCCCATCCAGCCAAGGCCCCATGATTTCCATTTTTTTACTTTATATGTGGTGCATCCTTGGGTGTGTGGGCAGGGTGCCACTGACTTATTTAAAGGCCTCCCGAATTAAAATGCTACGGGCCTGGTTCCGCCAGGCCTTTGGTTGAGGCGGCGGATGTTTCCACCATCTCGGCCTCCCCTGTCCGTGGTAAGCCTACAGATGCCTACTGTCCTGCCAACGTCTAACAGGAGGCATGTTGGACTGCTCTGCAGCAGTGTATGTTTCTTAGCTGCCATCGTGTTTTATTTAACTCGTTTCATTCATTGTATTTTATTCATGTAAGCCGCCCTGAGCCTGCTTCGGCAGGGAGGGTGGGATATAAATAAATTAATTAAATAGTAAATAAATGTTGTGAGCCACCCTGAACCCACTGTGGGATAGGTTGGGATAGAAATGCAATAAGTAAGTAAGTAAGTGGGTCAGGCCTGCTGCTTTGTTTGAGAGTGGCTCGAGTAATGGGGTAGTGACTGGTGTTGGGGGAGGGGAGTGATCACTCCATTACAGTGTATTCCCCCCCCCCCTTTTAGATACACGGATTTTGTTTTCTAAATAAGCTTACAATGTCATTCACTGTAGCATCTCCAGCTCTTGTTTCTGTTGGCAGAATGCCTGTGCAGCAATCCACTGAACTAATTAAGAGTAGCAAAAGTTTTATTTGTAGAACCAATGAACTGGATAGGAAAGAAAAGAGATACACCTAGCTACATTACTAGAAGAGAGAGAGAGAGAGAGTTAGTTCTAGATTGTTCTAGGAGAAAAGCCTAAGAATAGCATTCTGCAGACAGACAAGGAGAAGCCCTTTTAGAAAGAAGGCACTACAGCCCTGCTTAGCTAGAGCTTGCTGCCCCCTGTAGGATATTCTTTCCTCTTCCTTGTATGCAAGACATTGCTTTATTACAACATTTTCAGCCTAAAGAAAAGATGCTTGTGACTCAAAAGATCGCCAAGTTTTAATAAGGTGCAATACTGGGAATGTATTAGTTGATGTGCCTATTGTCTCAAGTTCTTCTGCTAGGGTTGCCACATCCCTCTTGGCAACTGGCAGGAGGGGGTGGGACTTACCAGGAGAAAGAAGGCCTAGGCCACGTCACTGGCATTGCACAGGAGGTGGCGTCATCACGTCAGTGACTTCCAGGAGACGCTCAGGTATTTGGGCAAAATTTACCATAGAGTTTTTGCCCAAATACCAGAGTGTCGCCCAGAAGTTGCTGGGCTGATGATGTCACCTCCTGTCTGATGCCAACAATGTGGCCTAGGTCTTCTAATTACTCTTGGTAGCCAGGGGGCAGGGATGTGGGATGGAGAATGGCAGCAGGGGACCCCTGCCTCCAGTAGGGGTCTGGCAACCCCATCTTCTGCTCTGGAGCTCTGCTGCTCACTTTTGTTACATGTGAGGGCAACAGACTTTGAGCAAGTTTTATGCCATTTGCAGAAGCCACCTCCTCTTCCAATTCAACAGATCTCAGGCAGCTGGGCTTGATGGGACTCCTGTGTGTGTGTGCTGTTTCCCACTGGAAAAGATGATCCTTGGCTAAAGGAAGCAATGGTTTGGCTCAAAGGAGCTGCCACCGTAGTTAAAAAAAAAAGAATGAGAAAGTGAGAGATGTGAAGTAGTCCATAATTCTTGGATACTATGATTATTTAATGCTAGTTGAGTAGCCAGAAAAATACTTCCACTTTGGAACTCTTGAGCATCCTGATGAATTCCTCTGTAGCAAACTCCTGTGATGATTGTTGCTCTATCTACACAAATTAATAGCTGCGAGAGGAAGATCCTTACAACACTGTTCTGCACTAAAAATGTTTCTTTTCAAGAATAATAATGGTTAGGATAATTTCAACAAGAAACATTTGTTGGGAAGGCTAGACTTAGCATATCCTTTCCTTTCTATACAGCCGAGATCAGGAAATTGTGTTTGATATGCCAGAGTGATTTTTTTTTAAAAAAATACAAGAACATAAATGAAAACACCAGACTTTAGCTCATGGCAAGGTGACATAAAACCGTTTTTTATGGCCTTCTTTAAAGTTCTGAAGAGAGAATGGAAAGAGATTGATGCCTTGATGGATAATAATTGACACTTAGCTCCCCCCCCCCATCCTTTCCAGCACAACAAACTATTTTCTGAAAAAAGCGAGAATGAATTTACAATGCTGTTTACCTTGGCTGTCATTCTAAATAATTTTTCTGAGATGCAAGTGCTTATCTGTAATTTCAAGTTGCCCCCCCTCCAAGGGGAGAATGAATAGCTCAGTTGATTCTGTCAGTGTGTTAGAAGCTTTATTTGGTTGTCAGGTATAACTTAAGACCAGTTAGCAGTGTGCACTTGAACTGGATACGGAACTGAAAAAGAAACTGGAGTTTGTTCAGAGCAAGAATCAGATTGGCTTTACTTTTGGGCTCTTGCTTTCTTTCCCTGTTCCCATCAAGCATGGAACGGAGACTGATGGTTTCCTGGTTTAAAGAGCCTTTACCTCTGCTTCTTTTGTGACATCTCAGTTCTATGCGCTTTAACAAATTTGGCTTGGGAAACTCCTAGAGACTTGGTGGCAGAGCCCGGGAAGGGTGGAGTTTGGGGAGGGGAGGGAGCGCAGCAGGAATCATGTGATGCCAAAGAGGATGCCCCCCAAAGCCGCCATTTTCTCCAAGGGAATCTCTGTAGTCTGGGGATCAGCTGTAATTCCAGGAGAACGTCAAGCCCCACCTGGAGGCCGGCAGCCCTAAATTTGGTTCTGTCACTTTCCCATTAATAGGTATCTGAAACCTGGGTTAAGCCATGGTTTTTAGTATCTGGTTTATAGGCAAACAACAAATCACAATTCCTAGTCTTGCTTGAATCCAGATGATAGAAAAACAAAAACAAACCATGTGGCTTGAATTAAAGCTACCTAAACCGGGAAGTGTTCAATCTTGGATGGGGTGGGGGAGAACGGTAATGTGAGAGCTCAAGAATAAACCAAAATCATTATAATCCCCAACAAACTCTGGTTTGCTGGGGGTATTTATATATAGGCAATCTCAGTTCCACCCACCACTGTCTTACTATATGTCCTTTCCCAAATTGGAGGCTGCTGCTGATCTGTGACTGGGGGCATAGCAGTGAGAGTTTCATCATGTCAGAAAATAGTGTAGTCGTGCAAGCCAACCTGAGGAATGTTTGAACAACTTTGTGTCCTCATCCTTCCTCTTGTTTTATGTTATACGAATCCTCAAAATATCGCACAAACAGCCACAACAGCTAAGCTCTGAAGGCGCTGGAGGGACTGTATGTAAGCGATGCACTGGCGCTTGCATGGGCTCCCATTCCCCATCACCCAAGGGCCTGGAACGCCAGCTCTATGATATTCCTCGCTCTGACATACCGGTGTGAAATGGGAAACCTGAGGTTACATTTAAATTCAGGTCTCGCTCAGCGATGTGTTGCACAGAGCTCCAAGCTATTGTGCCCACCTGATCTGGAAAGGAAAGGCTATGGGATGTGAACTGACTATTGGAAGAGAAAACCCGCTACCATTGCATAGGCTAAAAAAAGAATAACTGCAGGAAAATAAGAGGTCTGTGTTACAAAAATCTCCCTTCTCATTTTAGAACTTTCACATGGATGCATTCAGAAAACAGATAATGTCGAAGAAACAGTTTATTGTATTTCATAACCTATTAATCATCTCTTGGTTAGAAATACTTGAAGCAGCGCACAGCAGAGAAGTGATTTAAATAAACACACTTGAAAATAAACTGGCCTTAGAAGACTGGCAATGTGTTAATGGCATTAGTGGTGTTATCATCAGTGTTCCCTCTAAGCTGAGTTAGTGTGAGGTAGCTCACAGATTTTTAGCCTCCAGCTCACAGATTTTTGTCTTAGCTCAGGAACAATGGCTCCAGAGCAAACTAATTTATGCAGTAGCCAAATTGCTCACAACTTTAATGCCAGTAGCTCACAAAGTAGAATTTTTGCTCACAAGACTCCACAGCTTAGAGGGAGCGTTGGTTATCATGTATCCAAAGTCTTCAAGGAATCCTTAAGTTTACACAATGAAATGGCTGAGGGTTATTCTCCCAGCTTTCAGAGCCCACAATTGTATGGTCTTGTTCTGAGCCCCAGAAACCCAAGAGGAATACAGCCTGAACGTTTGGCAGAAGTTGAAAGCCACCGTTGACCATAATCTCTATGCACACAGAGCTTGGTTCAGGTGTAATGTGAAACCAAGACTTATGTTAACACAGGTTGATTTGTGAAAGCAGGATTCAGCTTTCAAATGATCATTCAAATCCTGTTTTTCCTTGACATATCTTGATTTCGTCATATTCATTCTTGGTAGAGCATCCCTCATGTAATTATCTAGTTGGCATACCAGCCTGCATTCTAGTGAAAGCAGATTTGTGAAACAAGCTTGGAAGTTCTGTGAAACTGTGCTTGACACTAACTGGCATAGTTTCAGATCCTGACTTCACAAACCCTAAGTAACCATAGTTAGTGGAGAGGCTCACATTTAGACAGTCATACTAACCATAGTTAGTTTGATGGAATACTGGTTTTGTGCGATGTTTAACCCATCCAGAGTGGTCTCCTTGTTGGCTTTATCTTTGTAGTGAGAAGCCTATGTTTTTTGTAAGTAAGCTGTTAGGATATATTAAAAAAGAATTTAGATCAGCACACATCCCTGCCCCATCTGCCACCTCCTGCTGGAGATTTTTTTAAATTGAGACTGGCTATTTGGCTATCTTTATGTGCCTTCTATGTCTGCTTATCAGCTCAGATAATTTTAGTTTGCTGTAGTGGTGAAGTGCGCGGACTCTAATCTGGGAGAACCGGGTTTGATTCCCCACTCCTCCACTTGCACCTGCTGATGTGACCTTGGGTCAGTCACAAGCTCTGGCACAGCTGTTCTTGAAAAAGAGCAGTTGCTGTCAGAGCTCTCTCAGCCCCACCTACCTCGCAGGGTGTCTGTTGTGGGGACAGGAAGGGAAAGGAGTTTGTAAGTGGCTCTGAGACTCCCTTGGGTAGTGAAGGGCGGGTTATAAATCCAATCTCCTCCTCCTCCTCCTCCTCCTCTTCTCCTTCTCCTTCTCCTTCTCCTTCTTCTCCTTCTTCTCCTTCTCCTTCTTCTCCTTCTTCTTCTTCTTCTTCTTCTTCTATGATCACTTCTTAAACAGATGCCTGACTGTGCAGGCACAAAGTGTAGGCAACTCCATCCTTTCCAATAAGAGTTGGACAATTTTCATGACCTCACTGAGGCCCCCAGAGATATTGCCTCTTACCTGCTAAATGAGGTGATTTAGTTTTCTGACAAGGCAATAGCAGCCATATGATCTCACCCTGCATTACAAGTGGCTACTCTCTTTAAAGCCCTATGCAGTTCTATTAGTAGACATTTTACCTGCCTTCTAGTAGGCCAGCCTACACCATGGAGCTCACCATCATGTACTGTATTTTGGATATATAGTTTTTAAATTGTATGTATTGTGTATCTTAACTGTTCACCCACTTGCTGTGACCCACCCTGAGCCCACTTGCGGGGGAGGGCGGGATAGAAATCTCAGAAATGGATAAATAAATAAACTGCTTGCACAGTGCTATGCTTGAGGCTGAACTTCTCCAAAGGACATCAAAATGATCTGATCATGAGCTCACCTTGCGTTTAATTGAGGCAGGTCAAGCAAGGCAAATCCACGGACGATCATATCTATGTCAAGGATGTCAAATGTGAAATAACCGCATGTGTTCATTGAAATGCATCGGTACAACCTATGTGCATGAATGTGGAAGCAGTTCATCATGCAAGACCAGGTGTATGGATATAGTTGTATGCATACAGACATATAGATATAGATATGCATGTATATGTATAGATTGTCAGTGTGCATTCCAATAAACACAAGTAGGCTGCAATGGAGCTTGCGGCTGCAGGTCTGTTCCTTCCACGTACATTTGCTATGCGTCCACAGAACAGCCAGACAGGGTTCACATGTAGAACCAAAGAGCTGGCCAGAAATATTGGCATTCCAGAAGCACGAACACACACGCCCCGAAATGTAGTGAGATAGCCACTTCCTATACTCTAAATGGTGCCCCCTGCGGATAGACTATATAAAATGAAATTTGGAGGGATAGTTCGTTTTCATTGCACTGCATTCTCTCAGTTTCTTGTTCGTGTAGGCACTATGAGAATAGATACCAAATGAAGAGGACCGGGTTGTTTTTTAAAAAAAAATAATACATTGATGGGAGTTGCAAAATGTGGTGTGACAATTGCCATCATTTTGTGGGGTGAAAATGTGCTGCAATGAGAACAGAACAATAGGTTTTTATTTTTTAAAAAATAGGCAAGAGCTCTAACTCATGCTATGCCTGGCAAGCCAAATCTTGCTGTTGGAACAGTTCGGGCAAATTAACCAATGACATGCAGATTTCCAGATGAATTCCAAATACTTTGGAGGGAGCAGATTTTTTTAAAAAAAACTGGAATATACAAGCATTACAGCCCTTCAGAGTATGTTCACTTGTAAAAGACAGCAAGATTGTGCCTGCTAGCACCACCTATTTTTGTGCACTGATGCAAACCGGGGAAATAAATACAGATGGGCCATGAAGAAGTGTGCGTGCACAGAGAAGCTTATACCTTGAATAAAACTTTGATGGCTTGAAGGTGCCACTGGACTCAAACTTTGTTATGTACAACTCTACACATGTAGGATTTGTGCGCACCATCAAGAACTCATTTATTTCTCTCCCAGCACTTGTGATCACACCTATGCAGCCTACATGTATGAAGTTCCCAGCAGACATTTGTGTATCTCTGCGGACGACCGAGACAGTGGGCGCTATCCTGTTCCCCTCTGTGCACATTGAGTTGTAGATTATTTGAAGGACTAAACAGGGCTAATGTGGGGCCTCTTTCATCCAGGATTAGGATTACCAACCTCCAGGTGGTGTCTGAAGATCTCCTGGGATTATTATGGATTTCCAAATGATCAGTTCTGCCGGAGAAAATGGCCACTTTGGAAGGTGGACTCCAAGGCATTATACCCCATTAAAGTCCCTTGCCTCCCCAAACCCTGCTTTCCCCAGGCTCCACCTCCAGAATTTCCAGGCATTTCCCAACCTGGAGCTGGCAACCCTATCAAGGATGGAAGACTGCATTCTGCCAATACACAGGGCAGGGCCCTGGGAACCATTTCTAAAGCTGGCAGTGGGGGAAACACTGCTTGACCTTTCAGTGCTGTCTTGGAAGCTCTATATACTGGCATTTTCCAAGACAGCAAATGAAAACAAAAACAAGACAGATCCTGTTAAGTCTTCAGCAGGTTCCCCCCTGTAAGGTATAGTTTGAAATCTGGAGGAAGTCCAGTTTACTGGAGTCCAGTTATGATGATCTGTTGTGGAGGTATTTGATTTGAAACCAGTTCATTTGTGGATCTGAAAACTTCGATCCTGCAGCATGAATGTTGATAGACAGTATCCGTCAGGTCACAGCTGATTAATGGTGACCCCCCAGTGGGGTTTTCAGGGTAAGAGACATTCAGAGGTGGTTGGCCATTGCCTGCCTCTGTGTCACGACCCTGGTATTCCTTGGAGGTCTCCCATCCAAACACTACTAGCCAGGGCAGTCCCTGCCTAGGCTCCGAGATCTGATGAGATAGGTCAGGGCTCCAGCAGCATAAAGGTTGACAAAAACCTCTTGTGGCTCCAAAACTTCAGAGCGGTGCAAATAACACTTCAGGTCCTTATGAGTTTTACCAGAACAACAGGAAACAGAGATAATGAATATTTGACGGATTGTGGTGGCTTGCATCCATGTTGTGGGTGGGCAGAGGAAAAACAGGCTCATTTCTAAAAAGAGAGGTTTTGTAGCTCATATCTGCCCAGTAAGTAGAACCCCCTAACTGAGAAACAGAAGCGTGTTTGGCTATGAACATTCTGTGATTAGGAAAATGCGAAACAAAGTTCGACTCCAGTTTAAGACCAACAAAGACCAACAAAGTTTTATTCAAGGTATAAGCTTTCGTGAACACATGCAGTTCTTCATATACACGTAAGTTATGCATGCATAAATCTGTGTGGGTTGATGATTAGAATGTCTAACTAGTACTGAGAACCTATGCAGGCATGAAGCTCAATGAATTATCATGGGCCAGGCTTTGTTTGGTGTAGTGGTTAAAAGCGGCAGACTCTAATCTGGAGAACCGGGTTTGATTCCCCACTCCTTCTCCACATGCAGCCAGCTGGTGTGACCTTGGGTCAGTCACAGTTCTTTCAGAGCTGTTCTCTCAAGAGCAGTTCTCCAAAGAGCTCTCTCAGCTGTTGTGGGGAAGGAGACTGTAAACCTCTCTGAGACTGAGTGAAGGGTGGGGTATAAATGCAACACCCCTCCTCCTCCTCCCTGTAAGTGTTGAAGGAACTTTACTCCTCCTCCCTGTAAGTGTTGAAGGAACTTTACATAAGAACATAAGAGAAGCCAATGTTGAATCAGGCCAATGACCCATCTAGTCCAACACTGTCACACAGTGGCCAAAATATACCAGGTGCCATCAGGAGGTCCAGCAGTGGGGCCAGGACACTAGCAGCCCTCCCACTGCTGCCCCCTCCAGCACCAAGAATAGAGTGCATCACCTGCCCCAGACTGAGAGTTCCCATCTATACCCTGTGGCTAATAGCTCCATATGTTTATCTAATTCCCTCTTGAAGCTGTCCATGCTTGTAGCTGCCACCACCTCCTGCGGCAGTGAATTCCACGTGTTAATCACTCTTTGGGTGAAGAAGGACTTCCTTTTATCTGTTCTAACCTGAGTGCTCAGCAATTTCATGGAGTGCCCATGAGTTCTTGTATTGTGAGAAAGGGAGAGTATAAACCTGACAATCACAGATCAGAATACATTTAATGTACTTTCCTCTACTTGAGCTGTGGGGTATAGCAGGACTCCCTAGAGTGACGGGATATATGTTTGCCACTCCAGTTTATTCACAGGCCATTAGGTCTCTCCAGAGAATGAAGGTTGGAAGCTCGAATCTGCAGGAAGCCATGGTAGACAATGACGTCAGCCTCTTTTGTCATTCCTTCAATGTGCAATCATCTCTTGCTAATCACATGACCTGGCAACTGAAGGGAGACCTTCAAAATGAGGAACGCTGCAGACTGCCTCTTATTCTTTTGAGCTTAACTAAAGTGCAGTGACGGAATTTCAGATGTAAAGATGATTTGCTATCCTCTGTTAATATACCACAGTTCCTGTGGCTTCTTTTTGCAATTTCCCCCCGTTAAATTGGCACAAGTAAACAAGGCAATTTGCTCTGAATATTTTTTTAAGGATTCATTTTTATTCCTTCTGCCTCTGCTTTCTCATTATAATGAGATGTCTATAAAATGAATAACGAAGTTTCATATGCGTACAGTTGCAAAGCAGCTTTTTCTAAGCTGACCCACCAAACCAAAGTCAGGGGCATTATATTATGAAGATAATTCTGTGTTGAATGGACAGAAATGCTACAAGATTGAACATTAACAGTGTCTGACTCGGACTAAGGCAGTTTCAAGTGCTTGTACTCCAAGGTTTCAGCCAGAGTGGACTCCCAGCTTTGTTTCTGAAAACTCTTTGAACCTGGGATACTAGGGATCAAACCTGAGATCTTGTCTTTTAAAAATCGTGTCATCAGTATACTGTATAAACAGAATCTGTACAACTGTGAGAATGAGACTCCCGTAAATTTATAAAGCCCGTTGAGTCCTGTGCTCGGTCCTTTCTTATGGGTGGGAGTTTTACTTTATTGCTGGAATTCCTTTATCCTGCTTATTTTGGAAGAGGCTGCTGCCAAGGTAGCTTAGAAAGCATAACAGCCATATAGTACAACCATTAAAATCACAACATTCAGTAAAAAAAAAAATAATAACTGGGGTAAGAGGATTCGTCCAGCTCTGTTCTGATTAGAATTAATTCTATTTTTAACCCTGGGATTTTGGTTCAATGATCTTCTGTTTGAATTTTGTGGAACTTTATGGGGCAGAGCCTGAGGATGACAGAGAGAATGCTCCTCCACATTCCCCCATTGTCTGAAAGAGAGCAGAGGCACGAGTCTCCAGCTGAGGAGTTGACCATCGGTCAATGTTTCCACCTGACTTCAAAATTAGACTCGCCTCCTAATGTGTAATACGGGGAATGCTACTGAGAAATGTTCTCATTCTTTAAATAGAAATAGATGGAGAATTCTTTGTCTGGCTTGGGACACTGCCCAACTCGGCACTGTTACAAAGAAGAGAGAATTTTTTAAAAATAGATGAGTGTAAAATTGTAGTGCTGCAGTTTAAAGCTGCACAAACTCAGAAACTATTTAGAGTTTAGAATGGCCTCAAATGTAACAAGATGTAGGTTACAGATAGAAACACTGGTGTTGTCTGATGATTACAGAGGCTCAGGGGTTGGGAATCATGCATACTTGTTGACCGTCTGGCCAACTTCCTTGGAAAAAGTACTGTCACTGAAGAGCAAGTCTAGATTTATGGCTGCTAATTGGAATACAAATTGCAGGTCAGTAATGAGGCTGGGTATCTGTGATTTACAAGATGGAGATTTTAAAAAAACGATATCAGAAATACAAGGTACAGAACAGGAGGCATTTGCCGGATTTTTGGAAATGTAGAAGAAAAAAAAAAAAAAACAGTTTGGAGAACTGTTGAAGAAGAAGTGAAGTGGGGAATCAAACCTGGTTCTCCAGATTAGAGTCTGCCACTCTTAACCACTACATCATACAGTTGATGTAGACTGAGTTGATTTAGCAACCTTTCATTGGTGCAGTGAGTGTGTTTTGACTTGCAACCCGTTCAACAAATGTTGAAGGAGGCTGATAGTCAGCTGTTAGTGATCTCAGTTGAAAGATGACACAATCGGAGCAAGCATATTCTCGGGCTGTACCATTTCAGACTAAAGGTTGGGAGGGAAGGTATATGTCTGAGCATGCTGTTGTATGAAAATCCCCTTCTATACAAGTAGACTAGGGCCCCCCAACCTTTTTGAGCCAGTGGGCACCTGTGGAATTCTAAGACCGCATGGTGGGCACAGCCACAAAATGGCTACTGTGGGGGGCTGAGCCAGCCACGAAATGGATGGTTCACACAGCAAAGATCTTTTTGCTATGGTGGCAGCTGCTGCCCCCAAAGCAGTGTGGGGTTTTTTTTGTTAAAAAAAATCTGCACAGCCAATCAAATCTGCACAGCCAATCAAATCTCCAGTGGCCAATCAGAAGCCTTGCTGGGCCAAAGCCCCATGTAGCCCTGTCACTTAAGCAAAATGCTGGGCTAAGTGGGAGAGGCATATTCTATGTTTTTCTCCCACATAGCCTGGGGATTCTGACATTTAATGAGCAGTTTGAGAAGAAGCCATGACTGAGTAATACTTTAGCCAGTCATGTTGTCAAAGGACTTGTTGAAAGCACCCAAGTAAGTTTTTTCCCAAGTCCACATTTGCTTGTCTGACTTGTATATAGTTAGAATATCCTTTAAGGAAGGTAGTTCATAACTACGGCTGCCTCCTAAACCCACTAACAACAGTTTTAATTACCTCAAAGAGACAGGTGGGTAGTCACGTTGGTCTACTGTAGGAGAACAATATTTGAGTCCAGTAGCACCTTTAAGACCAAGGAGATTTCCAGGGTGTAAGCTTTTGAGAGTCAAACTCCGTTCATCTGACAAAGGGAGCAGTTCTGGAGAACTTGTACCCTGGAAGTCTTGTCAGTATTACTGAGCCTTACTGTGCAGGGAAGGGCGGGATAAAAATTGAATAAATGAATAAATAAATAAATAAAGGTGCTACTGGTCTTGAAAATCAAAGGGGCAGTGGCCAAAAGAGTGATCTATTTCAATGTTTTGAGGTGGGTGCAAGTGGGGTGAGGATGTGAGGCAGTGTCTTTGATTCTGAAATTTCTGCATCAGGCTACGCCAAAGAGTCCTGTCATGTGTGGTATAAAGTATAATATTGAGAAGTTACGATGCCCATGGGAAGTTTGATGTTTGCATCAAGAGAGGGATATTTGACAACTGTCTGGAATTTATTCTAGTACTAAAAGCATATGATGTAATGTCTTGTAATTTGCCAGAATATGCATGGATTTTTCTAAAGAGAGTGTGCTACTTTTGTGAGTTGTGACCTGGCTTATTCTGGGACACACCTTCTTTGACCTGATTGGTGATACATGGTGGGTTAAGGGTGTAAGGGTGTGTCTAATTCAAATCCTGCCTCAACTTTGCTAGCTGGTTCAGGCAAACCATTGGCTTGGAGTCACAGGTGTGTATCCATGGATGGAAGGAGTTCTTTAACAAGTTCATTACAATGGACATCACTCCCAGGCTATGTAGAGATGTGGGATTCTTATTTTATTAGAGATGCTAATTTTCTGCATTTCTCGCCTGTGTGCATATCTCCTAGCTCTAATCAAGCTGATTACATTTTGCATTGTACCTCTGCATCCCAACCAGTGTTCCCTCTAAGTTGAGTTTTTAGCCTCCAGCTCACACGTTTTTGTCTTAGCTCAGGAAAGATGGCTCCAGAGCAAACTAATTTATGCAGCAGCCGAATCCCTTACTCACAACTTTAATGCCAGTAGCCCCAAAGTAGAATTTTTGCTCACAAGACTCCACGGCTTAGAGGGAGCATTGATCCCAACCAACTGGGCCTTCTTTGTAACCCCCTCCTACCTTCTCACCAGGATATAAGGGTGGATAGAATTCCATTGTACTTGTACCTGACTAAGTGAACTTTGACTCTTGCTTATTCCCTGGGAAACATTCGTATTTTAGGCGCTACTGAACTCAAATTTTGTTTCATGGATTTTAAAGAATGTCTTCCATTTGATTTTGTAATACTGTACTGAATTACATGTTCAGTTTTCTGCTTGAACAGTAGATCATCAAGAAGCAAGAAGCAAAGTATCTGAATTAGAAAAAGCAAAAGTATCTCTCCTTAATCAATGCTTCTCCTTATAAAGAGACATAGTCGGTTTCTTGTTGGTCTGTACTAGTAATGATGCACATCTTCCATCATACTAGGGGAAAAAATGTATAGCTCCACAAATGGCTTATATTTGTCAATTTCCAGTCTTTGTTACTGTTTTTCTGATAGATTTTTTTTAAAAAATAAGATCAGTTCTCTTCCAGCTATTGAAGTCAATAAAATTTGTCTTCTTGTTTCCAAAAATCTTGAACACTGGGGCAAAGCTTTCGAGTACATGTGCAGAGTGATCCAAAGCATACATACTAGGCAGCAAGTCCTGAATAATTATATTTAGGATTGCAGCCAAAAGTGCTTACAGGCTGCAGCTTTGCATGCCCCAGTCTGGCTAAAAGAAGGACTTCAGTTGCTTTGCATTCAAAGATGAGGAATGAGCCATTTCAAGGGGTCTTTGAAGGACCTTTTTGAACTCACTGCTGTTATTTACTTCTTTTATAGCTAGTCTTCTTTAAGCCCATCCACTTTGGAACCTCCCATCAGGTTGTGGGGGTGTTTGAGTACTAAGTGTAGGAAGTGTTGTTATCTATAAAAAGGAGGTACTTGTCTAAGTGGGATTTGGTCTGACATTCCTCCATGTGGACTGTGCCACCCACACAAGATTTCTGGATTCTGAGCAGACATTTTGTCACTAAAATTCAGTAACCTCCCCTCCCAACAATCTGGTTTGCTTTTGATATTTGTATACCAAGATGTGTGTATTGCATTTTTCATAACTCTGTTTTTGGAGCAACCATTTATAATCAACTACGGAGCAATGAGGAGTAATAATGTCTAATTCCTAGCAAGTGCTTGGAATATTCCTACCTTCTTCTGTAATTAGTAGATGAGTTAGAAATTACCGTTTTCCTGCTACAGGGAATGCTGCTAAGGATGGCACACACCAAGGATGAGGTTTACAAATTCTTGCCAGAAGAGGCTGTCTTTATGGTCTATATTCCTATATTCCTGACACTGTTATCAGTTTATGGTATGGTTGCATTCTCCACAGGAAGAGCTTATACAGAACAGAGGCAAAGAATGTGCCATGGCATCTCTGCGGCAAGATTAGTATGTGCTTCAGCTCTTGGGCCAGTTAATTTTATATGCAGCTGAACTGATTGTTCAAACTTTTCCTGGGCTATCTCAATCATCAGGCTGCAGGTCAAAGTTTGTACATTACTGTATTTCTCTGTGATGAAGATCTCTGTGCATTTAAAAAAGGCATGCCAGCAGAAGATCTATGTGCATTTAAAAAAAGCATGCCAGCAGAAGGCTAATCTGAACTTTTCTGGCATGCTACATTTCTACATGCAAGGAGGGTTTGGGGCAGGTGAGCATTCAGATATGCCCATCTCTACACCAAGTCCAGAATGCTACAGTCCATTCACCCTTGTATACACTGGTTGTGCATTGAATAGAGTTTACATCAGGGTGCCAAACATGCGGCCCAGGGGCCGGATCAGGCAGAGGGCTTCTATCAGGCCCTCAGTGGAACTGGGTGTCTCCTGCTTCTTCTTCCAGTTCTGCTGCTGCATCATAGCTTCCTTTGCCAGACTCTCTCAGTTGCTCAGGAGAGATAGTCAAGCTTCTGTTCCCTGCACTGGCTGAGGGTCCTCCCCCTTCCTCTCCCAGGGGGAGAGGGAATGAGCCAGAGCTTGCTTCCTGGCCAGGCTGCCTCAATCACACAGGAAACAAAGGCAAGCTTTTCTTTCCCTCCATTGGCTGAGGCTCATTTCTGAAGGGAGAGAGGGAAGAAGGGAGAGTTTGCTTTGCTTGGCTTCCTCAATTGCATGGGAGAAACACAAAGCACCTGTAAGACCAACAATTTTTCATCCAAGGTATGAACTTTTGTGTACCTTGCTACAGTGTATGTATTTTGTTGGGATTGTTATGTTGTGGCTCTCCTGGGTTTAACTGGGTTCCCTCCCCGTTTTCATGATCCAGTTTTTCTCAGTAGCAAAGCGATGTGAACTGTTTAGATGAGGAATAACAACAAGCCAGTGAGGTAGATTAGGCTGAGAGTATGTGTCCAGACCAAGTTCACCCAGCACATTTCCTTTGGGGATTTTGAACTTAGACTTCCCAGACAGTAGGCTGGTACTGACTACTGAGGAAGACTATATTTGTAGACAAACACAGCCTTCAATCTGTGTCATGGTGCCTTCTCATATTGTGGACCAGCATATGAAGCAATTTATGTACAAAAACTCGTAATGCCCAGCCATTTTATGTTTCCCCCTGGGTCCTAGGCTCAGAATTTTGAACATGAGATTTCTGTAGTGAATGTCAATAAATCAAAAGTAGATTTGCAGCTTACAGTTACACACTTGAACAGCATACTCAAGATTGCAACAGCACAGACATTTTGATGCAGTAATTCAGAGCAAGAAGTGTTGGTTATCAGACATGGTTAAATAAACAAAATATTGCAAGAGTGCTAATGTTTTAAGCATGTTTTTATTTTAGATAAAAAAGCCTTTGTGTTTGTGTCCTTTATAAAGTTTATATCTCCGCTACCTGGACACACATGTCCCAGCCCAACAAGGTCTCATTTATGTCAGATCCGGCCCTCATAACAAATGAGTTTGACACCCCTGGTTTACATTGTTCTAGCAGTCGCACACTTCTTTCCCTAAACCATCCTTTCCTTGGCCCCATATCTTCCCCTGCTCTTATAGAGTTTCATGCGGCTGTTAAGGATTCTGTGGCACCAACAGCCTTTGCTAGAACTGAACGTTTGACTGGGATCCATAAACCAGTTGGAGTAACACGGTTAATGTCCAAATGCTGCCTATCAGCCACACTTGTCTGGCTAGTAAAATATCCTTATGATCATGATCTTCAAATACCGGAGAATTTATCTTTTTTTCTTCTTGCTAAGATTTACCATAAACTAGTCATCTCTGCTTGGATTCGCACATCACAGGAACCTCTTCTGCTTTAAATTATTGACAAAATGCTTTCTCTCTAATTGACCGTGTGTGAGCAGAACATATATATTTAACTTTATCTTTTTTCCACCTCTCTTCCCAGCAGATGTACGCATTTTATCTTTCTGCTCTCATTTTTTCTTGCCTTGCTCTTGACTCGAGCTCCCTGGCTCTAAAATTCCAACAAGTGTTGTGGAGTGCAGATTTTTTCCCTCCTTTCCGAAACTTGGAATATCCTACTATTTTATGGATTCCAAAAGCTCAGCTGTAATAGCCTCATGCTGGAGAAACAACAACAAGAGTATTCTGGCGCTTTCAAGCCTTAACAGGTTTATTGTGGCATACACATTCATAGGAAGTGACCCACTTTGTCAGATGCATGAAGCAGACAGCAGAATAATAAACAGATGCAGGCAGCATCTATCAGCTTTGCAAGGTGATGATTAAAAATGGACACAGATGTGAACACATGAACACATGAAGCTGCCTTACACTGAATCAGACCATCAAAGTCTTTGGGCAGGGGGTTGGACTAGATGGTCTGTATGCTTCCAATGCTGTGATTCTATGATTCTACTCAAACTGGCAGCAGTTCTCCATGGTCTCAGGCTGAGGTCTTTCACCTACTGCCAGATCACCTACTGCCACGTCACCTACTGCCAGATCATTTTAACTGGAGATGCCGGGGATTGAACCTGGGACCTTCTGCATGCCAAGTTGGAGGCTCTGCCACTGAGCCACAGCCTACAGTAGAAGGAAGATGGGTAGGAGGCAGCCCCTTGATGTTCATTGAGATTCAGTCACCTGGGGGCTCACAAGCCTGTAGAAAGATGTCAGAGAACTCCTGAAGCCTTGTGTGCTAGTGGTTTTGCATGACATCACAGGTCTTTTATTTATGTATTTTTATTTATTTATGTATCTACTACATCTTTCATCTACTTTTTTTTTGCTGAGTCTCAAGACAGATTACACAATTTAAAGCAGAGCAATAAGAACAAAGAGGAGATATACAACCAGCAGTGGGAAAAAACTGAATTCCAAAATTAGAGAGCAGTGCCCTAAAAAACAGTATTATGTGTATCATGGAAAATGACTAAATTTTGCTGCTAAATAACCTTATTCCCTATCATAACAGTGCCCCCCTGAGAAGTTCGGTTTTACACATTCTGCAGAATCCTTTCTTTTTAAACTTGCATTCTGTTTTTCTCCCTGATCAGGACCTAAAGTAGCTCTTCACGCCTCCTTTTTCTACCGAATCTTCACAACAACCAATTTGCAAGGGTGGGTTGGGCTGGGAGATTGTGACATATCCAGGGTCACTAGCAAGTTTCCATGGCAGAACAGGGATTTGAATCCAGACATCTCAGGTCCTGATCAGCTCCTCTAACCATTACACCGCACTAACCCTCAATGATAAGAGCATGAGAGCTTTCCTGATCTAAACAGACTTTTGGAATGGGTCGGTATGAGTTTGACTTTTGTAGTAACTTTAGCAAGCAAAGTCTCTGTTCTGAGCAAAACAACTGATATAAGATCTGTCAGAGCTCTTGGTGGTATCATGTTCAGGACAGCTAAATATATATGGTCTGCAGACTTCACAGGTGTTTTTTTCCTAAAGGTCTATTGTGAAAGCCAACATCCTAGCAAACAATAAGGGCCAAACACGATGTTCGCTTTTTTAATGAGTTGGGTCTGCACTCCTGCCTTCCCTCCCCAGACATTTTCCATGCCGAAACAGCACTGGGGGTGGTGAGCTACTTCCCCATTTGCTGTTGTTCTACAAGGAGTATTCTGTGCATGTGGAGCAGCAAAAATAGGGAAGTTACTTCCACCCCTCAGAGGTGTTTTGGCATGGAAAACAACTGGAGGAGAGGCAGGAATCCATCTCCCTCTCCCCCGCAGAGACATTCTGAGCCCAAACAAGTTCTGCTTTAATAGCCATTCCTCACAGCTAATAATATGTGGCTGTGGGGAACATGAGTTGCATCCGAGGGAACCTGGTGCCAACTTTTTTTAAAAAAGCAAATGTCTAGTTTGGCTCTAAGCCTCCCTGTTTGTTTCATTGTGTGTATTATTTATGACATTGAAGCTGTACCCCTCTCAGGTTCATAGCCTCACCCTAACTTTGCCTGGCCAAGGCCACAGCTATTTATAACGGAGTCGCACAGGCAGAAAGGGCTGTGTACGTGCGCTGTCCGTGGTGCTGCTAGCTCTCTGGTGACTCGCGTTATTGCTACTGCATTAACTCTAGATAACTATGTCGATAACTCACGCCTTGCCACCACACGTAAGCCCTGTTTTGCAAAGTACTAATAAATACAATTAACTGCAAGACCCGCAGCAAAGTCCTTGGATTTCTTTTGCAGCCAAAAAGGATTACAGCAACAAAGACCTGCAGAGCGGCTTGGGCCCCTGCAGTATCACCAGCTGCAGATCAAGGATAACCAGCCCCTTGCATATGTATAGAGAGCATATAAATGATGTGGTGAACTGATACAAAAAAAAAGTGCTCTTCCCTCTTAATAAAAGTGTTGTGGCCAGGTAGGAGAGTGCATTATGCAGAAATAAGAGCTCTTAAACGGAGCCCTAGCATGTATTCCCCCCCCTTCAAAAATGTATTTAAGCACATGACTAAGCTTGGCTGTCTCTTCTCCACTTTGGGGACAACCTGCTGGGAAGTTCTGCTGTCCAAGTCTCATTGAGCTTAAAGTTGTGGTAGCTGCTTTATTAAAGTTTGTGCAATAGACCTTCCCAGGATCTCAGTATCTTTTTTTGTTTTAAGTAATGAACTTGGCAGGTGGGAAGGCAGCATGGTCTAGCCCGATCTCGTTGGATCTCAAAAGCTAAGCAGGGTTGGTATTTGAAAGGGAGGGTGCCAAGGAAGACTCTGCAGAGGAAGACAAACCTCTGCTTCTCACTTGCCTTGAAAACCTGTCTGGGCTCATCATAAGTTGGTTGCAACCTGACGGCACTAACTTGGCAAATGAAGAGATTTGTACTGGGTTAAGACCTTTGTGTTGGAGACATGGGTGGAGTTGGAAGGTGTGTGTGACAACAACCTTGCTGATGTCAAGTGGGCCTGGGTTCAGTTGGCGCCTGGAGAGGAATCCTGTGGAAGACACCTTGAGCTCCAAGAGAGAAGAAAAATGGAATCTGTAACGTTTATTTGACTTATTTTCTGACCTGCTTTCCTTAATACACAAGTACTCTCCGAGCATATATAGAACAGTAAACCATAATACAGCATATCGATGGAATTAGTTCATGTAATGTTTCCAGTGGATACCAGGCAGAGATTTGAAATAGTGGTGGTGGTGGTGGAAAGTGTCACCAAGTCACAGCTTAGTGACCCCATAGAGTTTTTTAAGGCAAGAGATGTTCAAGGGTGGTTTGCCATTGCCTGCCTCTGCGTAGCAACCCTGAACTTCCTTGGTGGTCTCCCATTCAAAGACTAACCAGAGCATTAGCTTAGCTTCCAAGATTTAACAAAATCAATTCCAGGAAGAGAGCTGAGATATCATACAGGAAAGAAAAATTATACTCCCTCCCTCTTTTTGGTTCTTTGGAAATTCGTTCAGCGTCTTACCCAAGGAGGAACTTTCCAAATGCATCTTGAGTTTTGCCTGTTGAGCAGAACTCAATAGAAACGGTTGCAAATGGATGTTGTTTTTTCACTTGGCTGCTAGCACTGCTCTCTGCTGTGCGATTGCAGGGGGGGGGGGCATTTCCTGGATTTTTTTTAAAGTTTTCAAGGCAGCTTTAATTTATTCTGAATATATTCACCCTGACCTTCCTCTGAAGAGCTCAGGGTAGCTCACAACAAAACGCCAGTAGGCATTAAAAGTGAACAATCATATTATAAACAAGCAGCACATGTATTTTTTTAAAAAAAACCCAAAACTGCACAATTAAAATGCAACAATCACAGTTAAATTTCACCTAGAACAATTTTCCTGATCAGTATTTTAAACACACACACATCTGTATTAATAACACAAAAATAATCACAAAGGCCTTGGAAATTGTGGCTTTGCATGATTTTGTAAAAGACAGTGACTCGGAAACCTGATGACCAGGCTCAGGTAAGCCATTCCACAAAGGCAGAGCAGCAGGAGGAAAGATCCAGTTTCTGCCATGTTCCTCTAAACGGAGTTTGACTTGATTGCATCCCATGGTTCCTCCATTTCCTCCTACCCCACCATGGGCTTTTCAGTATCTTTTTCTTTTTAAAAGGCAGCAAGCCATTCTCTTAATGACGTGACGAGACATGACAGGAAATCCCACTGAATAAAACATTAGAGATGGGCCAAACTGATTGAAAACAGTTTGGACACCAGAGGACAAGCTGGGTGCTGAGAAGGTTGCAAGCAGTGACATTTCCTTTGGGTGACTTCCTTTAAAAAATAAAATAAATACATTTGCTTTGCATTGGGGTAAGATGGGCGAGGTAAGCCGTGGACGGTTGTGCTCGGGCGGCACTTGTTAGTGACAGTGTCTTGAATAAATCTCGCTGGGATGACACTGTCCTGCCATCTGATACACTGTGTTGACAAATTGGGGAGGGAGGGCGGTTCACAGCCAGATGAGACCTTGGGATCACAGCTCCTGCTGTTCTGAGCTTCTCTGTGCTGAATGTTTAACCTAAGTATATCAAACGAAAAAAGAAAGTGCTCCTGGGGCTGCTGTCCTCAGTAGTGGTTTCACTTGATATTCAAATCGTTCGGATGGCCTGAGCCCCACTGAGATGCATCTAGCAGGCGTACCAGAGCATCGAGGGAAATTGTGTTAGAGTTGGCCTGCAGAGACCAGAGTTCAAGCCCTTACTTGTAAAACTAACTGGGTCACTTTGTTCCATCCTCACCTATCGCACAGGGTTGTTTGAGAATGCAGTGGGATCACCTCTGTGCATGCTCCCTGCTTTGATTTCTCTTGTTCCCTGTGCAAATGGAACCCAGGAGGGTTCTTCGTTTCCATGCCATTTTCTGTTTACTTGCCCCATATTTCCTTACCTGTTTCTCCATAACCTTGCCTAAGCACCCACTGGGTCTTTCTCTGCATCTCCCAACAGTTCACTTGTAGCTTCCTGCCCCACGATGCCTCCTTACACTCATGCATCCTCCCCTAAACAATATTATTCCAGGCTGCCAGCTACACACATCCTCACATATGAAATTTTTACCCCTTTGGCCATGCTTATTTACTAATAACTTTAAAACTGTTCGATATCTAACTCCCCTAAACTCATCTCCTCTTCCCCCCATGCTTGGTGGGCACCATTTTGGGTTGAACTTCTAGCTATCTAAAATGCGAACAAGAGTTCTCTTTCCCCCAGAACATCTGCACAATCTCCGATGTCACTCTTCTGCCTTTTCAGGGGCTTTAGCTCTCCAATTTATTGTTAAGTGTTTCTTGCAAACCTGGACCAATTCTGCAAAAAGCAGTTTTTCCGCCCTTGGCCTCCTGTTTCCCCTGGTTGTACTGCTCAATTTCCCACTATTTGCTGCACAGACGCATTTTGACCCACATCTCCCCCCCAGTTTTCCCCGGGTCTTCTTGATCCTAAAAAATAAAGATCAAGAAGATGCAGGGGAAGTTGGGGGGAGATATGGGTCAAAATGCAGCCGCTCAGCAAAAAGTGGGAAATTGAGCAGTACAACCTGGGGGAAATGGGACACCGAAGGCAGAACAACTGCTTTTCTGGAATTGGTCCTGGAGTTTCCCATGGTTTGCAGAAATATCTAATTTAGCTCTGTGTAGCCACTCCTTGTGGAATTTTTAACCCATGGGGGGACATTACTTGGCTATTGTCTTAATTTCAAAATGGGATTATATTCATTTATTGCAAGCATGGCAGCCGTAAACTTCTGGCTGACTCTTTGCCATAGGGGCTCATCCTCTAATTTTGCCTCTTTAGTACTGAAAGGTGCATTTTCAGAGCAAGAAGAAGAAAGGTCTAATCCAATAAATTAACAGAACTGTATTGTCTACCTGATTTTTGTTCTTTTACTTTCTGGAGAAGGCCTGGGTATTACTCAAGCAAAGGATTTGCAATGTAGATTAACAAAATATGCATGCTGTGGTACCTAGACTTTGTTCCCCTTTGATCTTGGATCTAAACTTTCCAGTACTTAAGAAATGTGCAAAGTATTAAAAACTTCTAAGTGTTCCAAACTATCAGAGGTCTTTTACATTAGCATGTTGTAAGCCATATATGATCCTTGAGGGTCATTTCAAGCACGTCCCTTGAAATGATCTAATATGTCCTTGTAGTTGGAGATGCTGCCTGTGTTAGAATCACAGAATCATAGAGTTGGAAGGGGCCATACAGACCATCTAGCCCAACCCCCTGCCCAGTGCAGGACCAGCCTAAAGCATCTCTGACAAATATTCGTCCAGCCTCTTCTTGAAAGTCATAAGTGAAGGGGAGCTAACCACCTCCCTAGGCAGCTGATTCCACCTTTGAACCACTCCGACCATGAAAAAGTTTTTCCTAGTATCCTGCCGACACTTTTCTGCATGTCATTTAAACCTGTTGCTTCGGTTCCTGTTACTGAAAAGTCTGTTGACCGTATAATGTACTTCATTGCTGTTGGTATTGATCATATCCTTATAAATGACATTTGTTGTACATATAAATTGCCTGTGCCCTGACCTGGGTGGTCCAGGCTAGCCTGAGAGCATCAGATATTGGAAACTAATCAGGGTCACCACTGATCAATACCTGGATGGGAGACCACCAAGGAGTTCATGGGTTGCTACGCAGAGGCAGGCAATACCAAATGATCTCTGTTTACCCCTTGCCTTGAAAACCGCAACAAATCTCTGTAAATTGGCTGCAACTTGATGGCACTTTCTACCATCAATTACACCCTGACCCAGATGGCCCAGGCTTGTCCGGTCTCCTCAGATCTCAGAAGCTAAGCAGGGTCAGCCCTGGCTAGTACCTAGGAGATCACCCAGGAAGTCCAGGAATGCTACACAGGGGCAGGCAATGGCAAACCACTCCTGAACGCCCCTTGCCTTGAGAACACTGCGGGGTCCCCATAAACCAGCGGTGACTTGATGGCACTTTCCACCGCCATAAAGTGCATATTAAAAACTTACAATGCAAACAAAAGATGTAAATGCAACAGTAAGAAGCAGGGAACCAAAATCAGCTGCCAAGACTCATCCCCCAAAAGTGTTAAATTCATGTAACTGAGAGTACTTGTTGATCCCTCTGCTTGAGTCCTGACAAAGTTGCATTAAAGTTTTGGATTTTGTGTGTGTGTGTGTGTGTACATGCTTGCATGCCTGGAAGTTGTGGTGACTTCTAGAGATCCCTCATGGGGTTGGGACATTTCAGAGAGGTGGCGGCTTGGTTGCCTGCCTCTGCGTCCCTAGCCCTGATATTCCTTGGAGGCAGGGCCGTAGCCAGCGGGTGGGGCATTGGGGGCAGTGTCCCCTATTGCATTTGCAACACCCCAGTCTTCCCTTTCTTCTTTAAATTTAAATATCTCACTGTGCCGCTTTGAACCACCACCACCACACCGGCCTGAAGTGTGATTTCCTCCCTCCCTTCTATCAGTTGGCCGGTGTGGGGGAAGGAAGCCTGGGGTGCATGGCACTGCTGCACTGTGCTGTGCTGTCTCCCCTCCCCCCTGAGAAGTACCTGGCCTTGTGGGGCTTGGCGGGAGTGGAGGAGCTCACCACCTGCTGCCCTGCCTGCCTTGGATCTTGGATGGCATGCAGGGACACTCCTGCAGAGAGCAGGGGGTTGGACTAGGTGATCTGCAGGGTCCCTTCCAACTCTAACATTCTATGATTCTATGACAAAGGACGACTGGAGGAGGAGGCAGGCAGGCAGGGCGGAATGGCCCACACTGGCCCAGTGCCTCGCCAGTTTGGTGTAGTGGTTAAGTGCGTGGCCTCTTATCTGGGAGAACCAGATTTGATTTCCCACGCCTCCTCTTGCACCTGCTGATGTGACCTTGGGTCAGTCACAAGCTCTGGCACAGCTGTTCTCTCAAGGACAGTTTCTGTCAGAAGTTCTCTCAGCCCCACCTACCTCACAGGGTGTCTGTTGTGGGGAGGGGAAGGGAAAGGAGTTTGTAAGCTGCTCTGAGACGCCTTTGGACAGTGAAGGGTGGGGTATAAATCCAATCTCCCCTCCTCCCCCTCCCTCCCCCCCCCCCTCCTCCCCCTCCTCCCTTCCTCCTCCCCCTCCTCCTCCTCCTCCTCCTCCTCCTCTTCTTCTTCTTCTTCTTCTTCTTCTTCTTCTTCTTCTTCTTCTTCTTCTTCTTCTTCTTCTTCTTCTTCTTCTTCTTCTTCTTCTTCTTCTTCTTCTTCTTCTTCTTCTTCGCCTGTACCAGGGTGGCAGAGGAGCTGACTGCTGGCGTCCTTCTGCCTCGCCTGCCAGCATCCTCCGGTAATTCCATTATGTTTAAAATTGATTTGATTTGATTTTAGAATTAATGTAAATTTAAATTTGACTAGGGCCCCCCCCCCACGGAAAAGTTCCAGGCTACGGGCCTGTTTGGAGGTCTCCCTTCCAATTACTTCCCAGGATCGGCCCTGCTGAGTTTCCAAGATCTGACAAGATCAGGCTTGCCCGCGCTATCCAGATCAGGGCAAGGTTTTTGGATTCTTGCACAGACCTTCAGGCTAGAGCGCTGTAATGGATAGCATTGCCTTTGGGACGGGAACTTTTCCATTCAAGTCACACCTCAGGCATGTAATGATCACTGGTTGGCCTTGACATTTCCTAGTCCAAATGGAACTATTAATGATTGGTTGTGGAGGTAAATGAAATAATGAGTGTAGATATCTTTGTGTGTGCTAGAATGCCTAGGAGTCAGGGAAAATAATATTATGAGGACTTAAGGGAGGGAAGCACATGAAGGATTTGACCACGCTTGCTATTTTTTTTTCCACGGTGCACATAAAACTATCCCCAGGAAAGCAAGTTCGAGAACTAAATCCTGATAAAAAATAAAACAGGACATCTGGCAGTGCTATTTGGCACCTGGGAGCCAGAATATCAGGTCAGAAATGTAGGTCATGACAGACTGTGCTTCCCAAGCGAGATAAATCAGACAAGCGTTGTATGTGGTCATTGCAAGATTAGGTTTGGGCCGCCCTGGAGAATGATGCTAATCTTCCATATGGTATCGTAAACCAAAGCAGCAAACCATGAGAAATTATTGAAATGTATATAATATTAAAACACCCGTTCTGAACCCACTCAGCAAAAGAAGTGAAAGGAAATGTTTGTGGCACTGGATATTAGAGTATGTCATTTCTAGAGTTTGCATTAGGGCAGTCTGCATTGTTTGTTCGGCCCCTGAATGTTCAGAGTGATTTGCATGCTTTATTCCAGTAATCCTTACGGCAGGCCCATATGGTGGTGGTGAAAAGTGCCATGTTATGGTGACCCCATCGGGTTTTCAAGGCAAGAGATGAACCAAAGTGGTTTACCATTACCTTCCTCTGCCCAGAACAAACTTTGAGTCCAGTGGCACCTTTAAGACCAACAAAGTTTAATTCAGGGTATTAACTGATGAAGAGTGCATGCACACGAAAGCATATACCCACTGGTCTTCAAGGTGCCACTGGACTCAAACTTTGTTCTGTTCCTTCAGACCAACATGGGTCATGGCTACCCACCTGGATCTATCTTCCTCTACATAGTAACCCTATACTTCCTTGGTGGTTCCCCATCCCAAGTACTAACCAAGGCCAACCCTATTTAGCTTCTGTGATCTGACAAGACTGGACTACCATGGGCCATTCAAGTCAGGGCACCCCTTAAGATGGATCAGCACAATTAGTACCCCCATCTTTAAGATGGGGAAGCGGAGGATGAGAGACCCTGGCTTGCCTGGGGCAACTAACAAAGTTCCTGGTAGAGGTGAGATGTTCCCACTCCATAATTTAGTCTTTCATGCAGTATCCTCTTTATTCCTTTTTCTGTCCTGATGTTTCTAGGTTATCAGAGGGGTGGTGCATCATAGAGCATTTTTACCAGATGAAATTCAGCAGCGAGTGAAATATGGTTGTTGTAATAACCACCTTTTAATATTATTTATTACAGAACAGAGGCAAAAATCCTGATCTCTAGCAGATAAATGGAGTAGATTTCTGAATCCTCCCCCGCCCCCCAAAAAAACATCAGCCTGACATAGGGAACTACAAAATCTCTGTTCTTGCATGAGGGAGTTCTCTTAAACTATGGAATCACTTTTCCCAGAGTGGAGAATTAGTACCCTCTTTGCAGGCATTCTGATGAAAGACTTACTTATTCAGAAGGGGTTTGTACCCAACATGCTTAGCCAAATTGGCTCAAGAGGCGGCTTACAGTTTTGTTTTGCTTTTGCCAGGAATCAGAGCTGACCTATAGTGACTCTGGAGTTTTTAAGGTAAAATTTGTTCTTTTTGCCAATGGTTTGCCATTGCCTGCCTCTGTGTCACAACCCTGAAATTCCTTGGTGGTCTCCCACCCTGCTTAGCTTCTGAGATTTAGAAGATTGAGCTAGCCTGGGCTATCCAGGTCAGGGCTCTCAGTTAAATCACTAAAAATGCAATAATGTGAGCAAACTGGTCAATTGCATAACACTGTTCATTGATGGCATGGTTCCTTTGAGCATAACTGCCATTTTTGAGTAGTGTGCAGCAGTGAAATTGTATGCAGAGTTTCCCCAGCCGAAGCCTGTTGATTGCAGTAGTCTTAGACTGGAAGGACTCTGCAGGGGATGGTACCATTAGGCTGCATTTTCCCGAGAGTAACCCTGTTGAACCAAATAGGGTTTTCTTCTGTGTATACATGCCCGGGATTACACTGTTGAAGTGGAAGGCTATGCAACCACTTTCTTTAACTATTCAGCAGTCGTTTGCAGTTTTACTCCCAGTAGAGTAGAAAGTATTGCATGGCTAGAGTAGTATTAACATTTATATAACTGCTATTAAAGTACATGGTATGCTGCAAAGCTTGTGTTAGGGCGCCGGTATTTTATTTGTGTGTTGTTATAGTTTACTCATGCTTACATATCAGGATTACATCAGAGATTTATTTTGTGGCTGGGGGATTTGCTTAAAACTTATATGTACCCTTTCCTTCTTCCTTGAAGTCATCCAAAGCTGCTGATGGTGGCCAGTAGCTGTACCTATAAAATTCCAGTGTCCAGGGCCTATAAGGAGGGTCTTTGGCTCAGTGACAGAGTGTGCACTTTGGATGCAAAAGGTCGCAGGTTCAATCACTGGTATCACCATCTTAAAAGATTTTACACAGCAGATGTTAGGAAACCATCTTTATCTTCCTGAGTCCCTGATGCTAATCAAAGGTATGATTATGGCTAAGTTGACCAATATTCTGATATAGGATAAGTTCATCTAAGTGCCTTTGCTGATATGTTTCTCCCCATCCTTGGGAGTCTGTGGTCTTCTGACTGGGGGGGGGTGAAGTAGGTCTACAGCACTGAGTACATGGTGGCCAGGTCCCTCCTGAAAACCAGTGGGGGATGGAGGGACTTACTAAGAGCAGGAAGGAGGCCCAGGCTGTGTTGCCAGTGATGTGGCACCATCACTTCTGGTGTGTACCAGATGTGATGTCATCACGTTGGGACGTCCTGGCAACACTCTGGTATTGGGACAAAACTTTATGGTAAAAATGACTTCTACCATAGAGTTTTTGCCCAAGGACCAGAGCATCGCCCCAAAGTCGCCAACGCGATGATGTCACTCCCAGTTCATGCAGGAAATAATGTTGCCACATTGTTGGTGATGCCCTCCTGCTCTTGGTAAGCCCTGCCACTGGCCAGCTGATCAGCAGCAAGGGATGGGGGATCCCCCACCTCTAGGCAGGGGGCTGGCAAGCCTAACTGAGCAAGGCTTTGTCAGTGGTAGCCCCTCCTATCTGAATCTACCTGCCCAAAAGAGTCCTGCCTGTAACCCTCTGTAAAACTTCCCAGGTATTGATTGATTTGATTTTTTTTATCATGCAGCTGATGTTTTATTCTCCCAGATGTGTTGCTTTAAACTGTTTTAATTATATTATTTACATCAACTAGACTGTTTTTTCAAATGTTTATAATGTATGACTTTATAGAAAAGCATTGCATACATTTATATGTAATAATAATCACTTCTGTCCTGTTCTTTGCACATTCATGCCACTGATTTGGTTTTTTCAACAATGCAGTGCTTGTACCAAGCCCACATCTGGTGGCAGTAACAGTTGCTGGAACATTATTTGTAGCCTGCCCTGTTGTATGATAGTTTGGATCCCCACCAACTTTGTACAGATGAAGACCGGTCCTCCCTTGTGATGTGGAACTCCCATTTTCACACCCTCCTTTCCACTGTGAACCCTTCTTTGCCTGCTGCAACCTGTGTATATTCAGCAATAGCCTCTGCTACACTGGCTTCTGAAGCAAAAAGTTAGTACGTTTATCATTAATCTCCTCCCCGACAGTGTTTACTCTCACAGGGGATATGTCTTACTTACTGTAATAGTTGCAATTCAAACACATGCAGCAAGATTATTTAAAATCTTGACAGGTGGTTGTGCAGGGCACAGAGGGGCACAGAGATTTTGTGGTTATGCTACCAAGAAAGCATTCATTTAATCATAGCCTGTATCTGGACACATAAATTGGAAACATGCAGGCTTTAATGCTAGAAAAACCTGTCCCTTGAGCAGGTATGTGTAAAGGTTTGGAAAGAACCTAAATATGTGAAAAATCAGGATGTGCAAGCAGGGGACCCGCAAGGACTTGCAGGGGCATCTCATTTTCCTTCCTCTACTGTTACCCCTTTCCCTGTCCTGAAAGCCCCTATAGCCAACCTCTAAGCTGCGGAGTCTTGTGAGCAAAGATTCTACTTCGTGAGCTACTGGCATTAAAGTTGTGAGCGAGTGATTTGGCTACTGCATAAATTAGTTTACTCTGGAGCCATTCTTCCTGAGCGAAGACAAAAATGTGTGAGCTGGAGGCTAAAAAACTGTGAACCAGCTCACACTAACTCAGCTTAGAGGGAACATTGCCTATAGCCTCTTCCCTTTTCCTGCTTCTGTTATCAACATGCATTGCTAGCCAGCCTACCCTTATTTGCCAACTCCACCTTCAGCTTCCCCTCCCTCCCTCTGGCAGCCTGTACCCAGGAGGGGAAAAACCAGTTGTGTAGTGCCAGCCACTGGGCTGAGTCCAGTTGCTCAGTTCCAGCTCCCAGGCCGGGCCCAGTTTTGCTGTGAAGATCTGCACTCTTTGCAGAAATGACTACTTGAGTTGCCGGGCCTGAAACCTTAATAACAGCAATTAGGGAAGGGACCCTGGCTCACTGTTAAAGCATCTGTTTTGCATACAGAAGGTTCTGCTGGGGTCATTTCAGGGCAGGGAAATTTGGAGGAAAAAGCTTTATCCTCCTTTTCCTTGTGCTGTCTTCCTAGTCTAACCTGGAGCCTTGCATGTGCATTTCTTAAGATAAAATTGAAACACCTGGGAGTTCCTTCACAGAATGCAGGTTTGACCCTTAACTTGCAGATTTATACTAATAAATCAACATCTCCCCCAACCCCAGCAAAGGTATTGTTACTTTTGGAACACACAGTTAGCTCATAGGTTGGTTTAATCATAAGTATGGTATGTAGAATTAGTGAATAATGAATAATCTTACAGAGATTACCATGGATGAGGGAACTGTTCTCATGGTCTCTGAATAAGGGCTCTTGTCTTCGCGTTGCTTTGCCAGGGCAACGGCTCCTGAGATTCGACTCTCAGCCTGTTCTCCTTTATTTATTCACTTGCCGTTTGTCAGAATTGTATTGCTGCTTGCTCTTGTTTGTTGCTAAGTGTCGGTCCTTTGCGGGTATCCCGTCTTGCAGCTCCTGAGTCCTTCTCCACTTTTCTTTGCCGAGAGTTCATTTGGCGGCTTGTCCCTTTGTAGTTTTAGTTGAGGGCAACATGTGTACCTAACCTGTGTCTGAGACGATCCTCGTTAGCAAACAGCTCTTGGAATGACATGACTTGAAGCTTCTCGGAACTGTACTAGTCTACCAGGAAGGTGGACGGGGCTGCAAGAAACTCTTGAATGCAAATATTAATTCCCACCACTTTTTTTTTTTTTTTAATACCCAATGTGAAATGTTAAGTGGTAACCGTGAATCTATGAAGATGGGTGTCATATTTTGCAGCCCTGGTACTTTTTAAAAGTAGCACAAGGTCTTTCCACATAATTAGCAGAAACTATTGAACCTGGCCAGAAGTATGGGATTTGTCATTAAATTTAGAGGCAGCTTTATCTCTGCAAGTCTAATCATGTGTGCCGAAGACTAATTGTTAATGGCACGGCCTTATTGCTCATAGCTTTCTTTTATTTTAAGCAGAATGGCCTGCTTTGTGAGAAATAATTAGGTTTTATAGTCTTACCTGCATTGAGTCTTTTGTTGAAATGTCTTATGGTTTTCCCGATGCAAATCCTAAGAGCAATTAGCAGCCTTGCTGGCACTTTCCCTTAAATCAAACACACATTGTGGCATTGCCATTTCCCACTTTCCTTTCATCCAGCCTTCCTGTCCCTAGGGTTGCCAGGCCCCCAGTTCGAGCAGGCATTTCCCCACTTTTGTGGGGTCCTTTTTGGCCCACAACCCCACCCACAAATGCCCCTGAAACCCTAAGTAATGACATGGGGGGGGTGATGCTCTAGTTTTTGGGCAAAACTCTGTGGTAATATTGGGCTCAAACCATAGAGTTTTGCCCAAAAACTAAAGCGTCACCCCCCTGACAGCGGCAATGTGATGATGTCACTTCCAGATGATGTCATCACAGGGCGCGTACTTTGCGCATGCACAGGAAGATCCCAGACCAGCTCCTGGACCCACCGCCGGCAGCTGATAAGGACCTGGCAACTCTACCTGCCCTGCTGTATGTGTGTAAAGCAGCAGTACCATGTCTAGGGAAGTAACCAGTGTGTGATTGCCAGCTCCCTCCTGGCCACTGGTAAGTAATGGTGTGTATGTGTGGGGAGCAGGGTTGCCAGATCCAGATTGGGAAACTCCTGGGGATTTGGGAGTGGAACCTGGGGGGGGACAGGGACCCCAGTGGGGTGCAGTGCCCTAGAGCCCACCCTCCCTAGCATCCACTTTCTCCAGGGGAACTGATCTCTCTAGTCTGGAGATGAGCTGTGATTACAGGAGATTCCCAGGTCCCCCTGGAGGTTGGCATCCTTAAAACCAGTGCAACATCTGCACAGATCTGGCCTAGTTTAGAAAACAGCACTTTTTTTGAGATCCAGGCAGTTTTTGGCACACAGTTTCGATGAATGTTAAACACAGAAGAAATGGCTGACAGAATAATACTTTTGGATCTCTATAGCATTTAAAGCGCTTTGTGTGTGTTGTTTTCTTATAACATTTCCATCAGGCTGGCAAGGGGGACCACTGTTATTTTTCTGATCTTCCTCCCAAATGGCTGAGATGGGATTTGAACCAGTGGCCTCACAGATCACTGCCCTTTAGTAGGTTTACTGACTCTGAGTTGGGATATTTCTGGAGGAGGGGCTGGAGCCTGGGGAGGGTGGTGTTTGGGGAGGGGACAGAGACCTCAGTGGGGTATAATGTCCTAGAGACCACCCTCCAAACCAGCTGTTTTCTCCAGGGAAACATCTGTCATATGGAGATCAGGTGTAATTCCTGGAGATCTCCAGGCTCCACCTGGAGGTTGGCAGCCATAAGATGTGCAGGGCTGACAATGTCGGCACAGCATCATCTTTTGGTGGCTTATAAGAACTCACGTTCCCCAGACCTGGATGGGCCAGGCTAGCCCAATCTCGTCAGGTCACAGAAGCTAAGCAGGATTGATCCTGGTCAGTACTTGGAAGGGAGACCACCGGGGAAGTCCAGGGTCTCTGTGCAGGGGCAGGCAAGGGCAGACCACCTCTGAATGGCTCTAGTCTTGAAAACTCCTAAGTCAGCTGTAACTTGAAGCTGCTTTGGTGTAGTGGATAAGTGTGTGGACTCTAATCTGGGAGAACCGGGTTTGATTCCCCACTCCTCCGCTTGCACCTGCTGATGTGACCTTGGGTCAGCCACAAGCTCTGGCACAGCTGTTCTCTCAAGGACAGTTTCTGTCAGAAATTCTCTCAGCCTCACCTACCTCACAGGGTGTCTGTTGTGGGGAGGGGAAGGGAAGGAGTTTGTAAGCCGCTCTGAGACGCCTTTGGGCAGTGAAGGGTGGGGTATAAATCTAAACTCTTCTTCAAAATTGAATTAGGTACCATGAATGTTGCACAAAAACAATATAAAAATGAATTAAAATAAATCAGTTTCTTATACAGTGCATTTAAAATACAAATTTAAAAACATAGGCCTTGAATTTAGCCTTTAGACTGAAAGCTTCCAGACTGAATAGTTCTCAATTTACAATATATAATACAAATGAGTGTCTCAGAGTTGATGATATACAAACAAGTCCACAGTAAACCAGACTCAACAAGTAAGAGTCGGCGGTCCGCAAACAAAGCCACAGTGAACAAGACCAGATCATTTGGCCCTATATGCACACAGAAGCTTACACTCATAATTAAACTTTGTTGATCTTAAAGGTGCCACTGGTTGATATAATTAGCCAGATCAGGTGTTAATTGACTCATGCACATTTTATGCCATGTGGACAAATGGTGTATCTTAAGTGCACTGCATAATAAATTGTTTCATTTTATTCAATTCATTTTATATTGCTTCTGCTCAGCCTTCGTGGTACCTAAGCCACTTTACACACACAGAGAACAGGAGGTGGCAGTTGTCGTTGCCTTGCCACCTTGGCATGTGGTGTGGCGGCACACGTCCATTTAAATTATGCGCAGCGAACTGTGGTGTCGTTTGTGGTTACATTGTCATACTAAGATCTGAGAGACATACGCTCCATAAAGGGAATCAAAAGGGGGGAAAACCAGAGGGCGACATTGTCTCACCCGTATGATGGAATAATTAAATTAATGGATAAATTTAATTAGCAGGCTACAAAACTGCAACTTGCCCGGTTGCCAGTGCGGAAGCCAATGGGGTGTGTGATAATTTTGGGATGGAGCTCCTGAACTGCCCCGCTGCTGGGGAGGTTTACTGTGATTTGTGCCACCTGCCCTTAGAAATAAAATAATCTTACAGCCTGCCATTTAAGAATGCCTGTGTAATGTAATTGCTTCTATTGTAGTACATGTCTTATCGTTATGTTGATAGAGCACGTTTAATGACTAGTTGACAGGTAAAAAGCGACTTGTATTCAGAATCTACTTATATTTTTTAAAAAGGAACATGTGAAACATGATTTTTTACTTTAGCTGTGTCCTACACTTACCCCCGCGCCCCCTCTCCCCCAAAGACCCTGGAGTCCTATGGCCCCTGAAAAACTTAATGCATTTCTTCAGCATGAGCATTCGTAGACAAGAGTCTACTTCATTAGACGGATGGAGCAGGCAAAGGGAAATGCTAGATGTTTTATGCATCTCGGGTCCTTTGGGAAGGGAAATCTATTTTGGCGGATGAAATTAAAAAATGAAGCAGCGATGCTTGCATGATTCAGACTATTGACGTTAACAAGATCTAATTATTTGTGGCCAGTTCAGAGTGGAGCACCTCAATGGATCTCCATGTTGTGGGGAAGCCTTTAAGTGACGGTAGCATTTGCTGGTTCTGGGAGCTGCTCCAGCCGCTTGTAGACAGTCTTATCCCATCCCTCGTCAGCACTGCTGCAACCAATGCTCCCTCTAAGTTGCTGAGTCTTGTGAGCAAAAATTCTACTTTGTGAGTGAGCAATTTGGCAGGTGTATAAATTAGTTTGCCTTGGAGCAGTCCTTCCTGAGCTAAGACAAAAATGTGTGAGCCGGAGGCTAAAAAACTGTGAGCTAGCTCACATTAACTCAGCTTAGAGGGAACACTGGCCGCAACCTCTACCATCCTGCCTTCCAGGAGTCTCGTGCTTCTACAGGTAACAGCAGAGACATAGACAGCTTATAGAAAACTTCAAGAGGGGATCGGATAAACACTTGGAGCAGAAGTCCATCAGTGGCTATTAACCACAAGGTATAGATGGAACACTGTGTCTTGGGTAGTGATGCTCTGTATTCTTGGTGCTTGGGGGGCAACTGTGGGAGAGCTTCTGGAGTTCTTGCCCTGCTGGTGGACCTCCTGGTGACACTTGGGTTTTGGCCACTGTGTGACACAGAGTGTTGGACTGGATGGGCCACTGGCCTGATCCAGTATGGCTTCTCTTATGTTCTTATGAACATGGGAGTTGCATACCTTGTTACCATCTGTTTTTGCTATAGACAAAATACAGGCATTTTCTGAAGTCAAGTGTGTAGGTTGGTCAGTGTCTGTAATGGGAAGGAACTGGCATGGGTTTGTCTGCAGGAGACTTGAAGGCAACTAGAATGATAAAAGGGTCGGAACACTTTCCCTATGAAGAAAGGTTAAAGTGCTTGGGGCTCTTTAGCTTGGAGAAATGATGGCTCGGGGTGACATGATCTAGGTTTATAAGATTATGCATGGGATAGAGCAGGTAGAGAAAGAAGTACTTTTCTCCCTTTCTCACAATACAAGAACTCATGGGCACTCAATGAAATTGCTGAGCAGTCGG
This sequence comes from Gekko gecko, assembly GCA_029375565.1. Taxonomy (NCBI): domain Eukaryota; kingdom Metazoa; phylum Chordata; class Lepidosauria; order Squamata; family Gekkonidae; genus Gekko; species Gekko gecko. Next base: position 132,462,982 of record JAPDNY010000008.1, on the reverse strand, counting down.
ATTAGAACAGATAAAAGGAAGTCCTTCTTCACCCAAAGAGTGATTAACGCATGGAATTCACTGCCACAGGAAGTGGTGGCGGCTACAAGCATGGACGGCTTCAAGAGGGAATTAGATAAGCATATAGAGCAGAGGTCCATCAGTGGCTATTAGCCAAAGGTATAGATAGGAATTCTCAGTCTGGGGCAAGTGATGCACTGTATTCTTGGTGCTTGGGGGGGCAGCAGTGGGAGGGCTTCTAGTGTCCTGGTCCCCAATGGCGGACCTCCTGATGGCACCTGGTATATTTTGGCCACTGTGTGACAGAGTGTTGGACTAGATGGGCCATTGGCCTGATCCAACACTGGCTTCTCTTATGTTCTTATGTAGAACCTATTGCTGCACCAGTCAGTGAGAGGCTTCTCACGACAGAAAAGGGGTCCATTCAGGTATGTTGGTGTGAACCTCTAGGAGCAGAGAGTCTTGGTCTATAGGAGCAGATAGTATCATTTATAGGGCTGAGATAGTATTTTTCAAGCTTGTTAGTTTGATTTCAATAGCCCCATTTAACATCTCTCTTGGGAGTGCTTTCTTTGGCACCAATTTCTGCTTCTGTTTCCTCATACTCAATTTTTCGCATAGGATGTACACATTTTTCAGTGCTGCTGTTTGTCAGTTGTATATAAATGGTGATGAAACATGGTGTGCATATAAGTGGCAGAGTATTTAAGAATATTTAAGATATTTTTTTAGCCTTTACCCCCTAAAAGCTCAAAATGCTTTGCAAATAAAATCAGCTCAATGGTACACAGCCACACTTCAAAAGCAGCACAGTTTTAAAACAAGAGTTAGCACCAGCATCACTGCAAAGTAGGCGGCCCCAAATCAGTGACCATGTCACCATACAAGACCAAGAAGAAATTAAAATGCCTCCCTGCTGCATCATCCTTAACTCAGTTAATTACGGCCCTTGCAAGTTGCTTCTCAATCTGCTTAACTGCACGTGTGAGTTAGTTATTCAGACCAAGAGGTAAATGGCCACACAGTTCTCAGACCTGTTAGGAAGATTGTTCTCTTGATAGGAGCCAGTGATGCAACTCGGCAACTTTGTTGGCTGTCCCTCGAGGTTTCAGTCAGCTGCTAATCATTCACAAGCCTTTTCCCATTGCCACACCGGTCCTCTGGAATAGCTTTTCAGAAGAGCTTAGGACAACCCCAGCTCTGCAGCTGTTTTGCAGAGGTTGTAGATCTGAACTTTTAAAGAGAGCTTTTGGGGTGTCCTGGACTAAAAAGAGGCAGGTTTTGATAATGACTGGTCAGGCGCAAATTAGTTGATGGTCATTGGCCTGTTGGGGGGGGGGGCACTTGTTAGTGGCTGGGATAACTTGTTACCAGCAGAATGAGATCTGGCCTGAGCTTCTTTTACATCTGTGCTACAGGTACTTAGCCTGGGCATGGCCAGGGATGATGGCCTTTGGTGCAAACCGAAGGGCAAGATCCAAAGGGCTGTTTGCCCTTAGCTCATGGCTCACAGCATATGACCCTAAAGTGTGCCAGGCCAACGGAGTTGTCTGTTGTGTTCTTTGTCCAAATTATATTGTTGTGTTGCTTTGTGAGGAGAAAAGCAGGATAGGACAGAAGTGCCGTCAAGTCGCAACCAACTCACGGCAACCCCAGTAAGGGGCTTTTCCAGGCAAGTGAGAAGCAGAGGTAGTTTGCCATGGCCTTCCTCTGCAGAATCTTCCTTGCTGGTCTCCCAAGCAAGTGCTGACCCTGCTTAGCTTCCAAGATCTGACGGGGTCGGGCTGTACTATGCAGCCTTCCCTCCCGAAAAGCAACATAGAGGTACTTAAATAAAAAGGCATTGCTGTGATATCAAATGTGAAGTGCTTTTGCCCCTGTAAATCAGTCTGCAAATGCTAAATATAATTGTCCTTGAACGGTCTCTGTAGGTTTTGACTCCTCGCTCCTAAAGCGTCAGGATCCCCGGAGCCTGAACCCTTTGCTCATGGTCCTCTTTGCCGCCAGGTCCCACCTGCTTAGCGTGTGGCTTTCAAAGATCTCTCCTCTGTGACTAGTTCGGTGCAGATGATAGCAGTGCAAAGCATATCCCTGCTCTGGCCAAATGGGTGTTTGAGAATGAGATTTAGTGTAATCATCTGTCATCAGTTTAGCACATCCGTCAGCTGCATGTTGATGGAGACTGTGGACATGATGTTAGCCTGCAGCCTGTTACTAACTTTAGTTTGTTTGAGAAGGTTCAATTTAGTTCACTGGCTCGCCTTGCATTGTGCCTGAGAGAAACCGAGATGTTATTATGAAGGCAGATTCTAGCCTTGAAGTAACTCTGTCTGCCAATTTGTTTATTTGATATTTGGGGGGGGGGGGGTAAACACTACCCAAATTTCTTTGGTTGTTGAATCTATGTTGGAAATGTGTTTATTTCCTACATTTTAATCCCAGGGTGGTATCCATCAATCTCCCCTCTGCTATTTTACCCTCACAACATTCCTGTGAGGTAGGTTAAGCTGAGAGGGTGTGACTGGTCCAAGGTCACACAGTGAGATTTGTGACAAAATGGGGAGAGCCAGTATGGCCTAGTGGTTAGACTAGCGTGTTGGACTAGGATGTGGGAGACTAAGGTTTGAATCCTGCTACTACCATGGAAGTCTGCTGGGTGACCTTGGCCTAGTCACACATACTCAGCCTAACCTACCTCACAGGGTCGTATGTGAGGGTAAAATGGAGGAGGGGAGTACGATGTGAGCCATTTTGGGTCCCCACTGAGGATAAAGGTGGGGTATAAATAAAGTAAATAAAATAAAGTGAAGAAAATTTGAACCTGAAAAATTTGAAATTTGAATCTCCCAGTGCCTAACCCAATACTTTTACCACAATACCAAGCTCTCTGCACATCCTGTGTAGCTCCTAGAACAGGTCTAGTCCTTTGAAGGCCAGATTTAGGGCTTAGCTGGGACTTTCCCAGGTGACAACTGGCAGTTCTTTTTGGGGGGGGCCTCTACTTCACAACTGTAAAGTGGGAAGCCGCGCCACAGGGGCACTGAAACCGCAAATGAGCAGGATTGTAACTAACTTCACACAGTCACACATGCAATGTATACTTCTATTGCATTTTTATCCCCTCCCATTTTATCCTCACAGTGCCTTTATGAACGAGCTAGGTTCAGAGACAGCAACTGTTTCAAGGTCACTCACAGTGCCATCCTAAGCAGCGGTATGCCCTTCTAATTTCCAGTCACTTCATTGGACTCAGAAGTGTGTAACTCTACTTAGGACGGTGCTGCCAGAGAGCTCAATATGGCTGAGCGGGGATTTGCATCCTGGCTGCCTCCGTCCTGGCCCGATTCTCTTACCCTTGGCTGTCATAGAGATAAGGATGATGAAGAACTTCTTTACCATAAACTTATTGGGGCAAGTTTTTTGTTGCTAGTATGTAAAAAAGGGCACGCTGTCGCTGCTGTAATATGAATAAAATATAGACTCCAATTTACTCTGTCAGGGGTTGGTTACAGGGATCGTCTCATCCCTGTGCTGGAAGATCTGCACCGATTACCCATCAGGTTCTTGGCCCAGTTCGAAGAGCTCGTAAGCCACTTCCAGCAGTATAGATCAGTCACTCGCTTAATAAATGTAACTGTTAGGAGGAAGCTATTGGATCTTATGGATTCAAATTGGGCAGCATGAATGTATTTTGTTCATTTCAATTACATGTGTATCAGCTTTCTAACCATGGTCTTGGGTGGGGGGTGTGCTAGGTATACAGACAGACAAGCCCACACCTGGTTTTTAAAAGGAGCACAGAACAATGTGTGTGGTCTCCCTGTCTTCAGATTGAGCATTTGGGTTTAATCTTTTCTGTGATGCCCATGGTTGCCAACCTCCAGGTGGAACCTGGAGATGTCCTGCCATTACAGTTGATCTCCGGACCACAGAGATCAGTTGCCTTGAAGAAAATGGCCTTTAAAATTGAAGAAAATGGGAGGGTGGACTCTGTGGCGTAGGCTTGCCAAGAACTTACCGGCGGGGGATGGATACGTCCTTGCAGGACCATCCCCGGGGGAAGGACAGGCGCGGAGCACCATGCCGTCACCAGGAAGTGACACTAGGCGACACTCTGGCAATGCGGCTGGAAACTCAATGGTACCATCAAGTTTTCAGCCTCATTGCCAGAGCGTTGCTTGGTGTCACTTCCTGGCGACAGCATGGCACGTTACAAGGAGGACTGGTTCGGCCGGGGAGCATGTGCCCCCCGCTCCCACACGGTAAGTACTTGGGAACCCTACTGTGGCATTATACCCTGCTGATGTCTGTCCCTTTCACAAACCCCACCTTCCTCAGGCTTCTCCCCCAAATCTCCAGGTATTTCCCAACCCAGAGCTGGCAGCCCTATTGATTCCCCAACAGCTAATTTGGCTGGCCTTGTGACTTTCCGTCAGTTGTGACTTACATTGATGTTGGTACTTGTTCCCACCAAAAGATATTAGGGAGGGGGGAAAAACTGGCCCCTCATACTTGGAAAAGAGCCCCTATCTTTCATAAGGGGGGCCTCAGAAAGAAATCTGCCTAGGCGGGGACAGCAGGATATAAATCAGTCAATCAAACAAATAAATAAACAAACAAATCGTCTTCAAGTGAGGGACAGAAAGGAAGTTGAGTTCGTTTTAAGGACTGTCAGAGTGGCCCCCAGATCTTTACGTCGTCTCCCTTTGCGCTGCCAGTTAGAAAACTAGTCTGTTGGTGATGAGGGCGGTGGGGAATGTTCCCATCCAATTTATTAGCCTTCGTTTCCTTTCCTTGAGATCTGCCTGCATTGCACTGCCTGCAGCAGGGGATAGGATTAAGCTGTTGGTGTCACCGCTGAGTTGTTATATTTCCCCTATTTTTTCCAGCCTAGTCATCAGAAGAGGTGTGAATAATGCCGTATTATAGCCCCTAGCTAAGCACAAGGCTGAAATGTGTTGTCCATCATGATCGTCGGTAAGGTAAATAAAACCGCTGTGTTCGGGAAGTTGGCAGGGTCCTTCTGTCTTCCTTGCCGACAAAGCAGTACGCCCAAATGCTGAGATGTAAAACTCACACACACGCCCCAGGGTTTGGACGCTTTTTTCTTCTTCCTTGGCCTGTGAGCCTTACCTCAGGGCATGGATGTCAGCCATGCCATTTGATTACTGTTCCCTACTTGGTGAGTAATGCTCCTCCTGCTGCTGGTGGAATGTTTCCTTGTAATCTGAACTTTGCATTTTTTTTTGTTAAAATCCTTCCTTGCATTGGATTCTTGCACCTGGGTTTAAAGATGATTCCTAGTGTTTGAGACCCTGTTGGGACTGAAAAGATACTTCCGTATCAGTCATTGAATTAGACCAGGATAACCAGAAACATTCAGAAGGGGCTTTTTTAAAAAAGATGGAAGACTGTGTTTGTTGCTGTGCTTATGCACTGGGTTGGCCTCTAGTCCTGAACACTGAGTAACCCACCTGTCCTTCCTACTTGCAGACCTTTCTGCATGAGACCCCCTGTTGTTTTTGGGAGGGGATTGGCACAATGGGACATAACCTCCATTGCTCTGAACTCATGAATCTGTCTTATGCACAGTCATAGTTTTCAAAGTATCAGGTTAAAGTCTTTGGCAACCTACTATCTGCTGTTGCCGCATACACCAATATGGCACCCTCCCTCCCTCCTAGGGTTGCCAGGTGCTCGGCTAAAGGTGGGGGATGAGGGACTAGGGTTGCCAGATCCATGTTGGGGAATTCCTGGAGATTTGGGGATGGAGCCTGGGAAGGACAGGGATCTCAGTGGGGTACAATGCCGTTCAGTCCACCCTTTAAAGCGGCCATTTTCTGCATGGGAACTGATCTGTGTAATCTAGAGACGAGCTGTAATTCCAAGGGATCCCCAGGTCCCACCTGGAGGCTGGCATCCCTCCCCCCTCCCCCTGCTCAGACATGCTGTGGCTACATGTCAGATTTGTGAACATAGGAGATGGACCACCATGTGGCCATTTGAAGCTCCCTCTCCACATACCCTATAGTCCTGATCCAAATTAGGCCCCAGCATGCCTGGGATCATATCTGGGGAAAAGTGTAATGTGTTTGGTCTGAGCCACAGACCATTCTCTGGAGATTTGTGATGGTTTGGATGCAAAAGAATTAAACTTGAATGGAGGGAAAAGGGGATAACCTGTGTGGCTTCTGGGCACACAAGTGTCACCTATTGCTTCCTTTTAATCTGGGAATAGTAAAGGGTGGTTGCTTAGCAACCCCATGTGTTAGTTCCCAGCTTCCTCTTCTCTACCCATTGAAGGTTAACTGGAAGGTAAAGGCAGATGTGTCTGCCCTGTTGCCTTTCTTTGCCCCTTGATTCTGAATGGCGGTGAGAGCACCCCGCCGAAGTACAGCTTGCAGCCCTCGCTTGCCTGAGTGCCGTCATTTGCCAGGCCCTAGTTCACTAATTTATACCACCAAAGAGCTGTCAAGCAATGACAGCAGAAGCTAACAAACCTCCATTTTGTTTAAGGTCCTGTTGAGTTCCAAGTACCAAGATGCTCAGTTGTTGTTGTTGTTGTACTGTATTTACACTATTCATTCATGATCCTTTTCTTTAAAAAGCTGTGGGGTGTGAAATCGAAGCTCATATATTTTACATTAAGAGCTTAGAGATTGCTTTTTTGAGGAGCCTGTCAGCAGTTCTGTAGAATATCCGCAAATGTCGGAAGTTATTCTGCTAAGGATTCCCCCGCCTTTATGCCATCTTTCTCTTTCCTTCCTTTGTGTTTTTTTTTTTTTTTAAATGAATGTATTAAGCCTTTCTAAAGGTTATCACGTTAGTAATTTTGTGCCTGGCACTTTTGTGGGGGCTGTGGCTTAATTGCAAATGCAGTGGTTGTTTAGTTAATTGGTAACATTTTGAAATAAAGGGTTCCAGTTATAAATTATGTATTAATATGCAGTTCATGGATAATAGATGTGGCTCTGTTGTTCTTTAGCTTATTGAAAACCTGTAAAAAAACTGCACTGGCAAGCGTGCAATGTTATGTGTTAGGAATCTCAGCACAGTCTCCTTGTTTTCTGAAGGCATCCCTCCACTGCTTCTGGCCCTGATCATCTCCTACCCCTGATATCAGTGGCCCACCCTCAATTCTTTGAGAAGTAGGAAATAAAATAAGGATAAAAATGGTATTGATGACAGCGCTCCAAAAATTTTCTAAGATTCCTAGAGTGTCACCCAGAAGTGATGTCATGCCCACCGATCCTCCACCTGGAAGTGACATCACATCTCACATAAGATTATACAGATTTCCCCAGTCTCTATAGTATAGACCACGGAGATAGAGGAAATTGGTAGGACATCACCCCGAAGTGCCATTAAGTTCCCATGAAACTCCACTCTCCCTGGCCCCCCTCCCAAAACTCCCAGCTTGAATTGGGAGCCAGTTGTGGAAACTCAGAAATTGCTAGTATCCATTGCATCATGAACACACTTTTTTCACCAAGAAATGCAATCTCTAGGGTAGTTTTGTGGTAGTTTAGTAAAAAAGCTTTTTAAAAAAACGTGTTTGCTTTTTTAAAAAAAGAACTATTGCTATAAAGAGAAAATGTACACAAAATGCATGCACCATTTTTAAGTTATTATTAAAAGGCAGACAGCTCACAATTTTGGACTGAATTAGCATCTGTCTTGTTTCAGCGCATGTCTGCCAAAGCCAGGCTCATAACATAGTATAGATTTTGAACAGAGGTTTTCTAGAAAGAGTTTTTCCCTTGGAAAGAAGACAGTGGTCGAAAACAAGAATTGGGGCCTTCAAGAGAAAGGAGCAGGAAATTGTAAATTACTGGGTTCGCCGCATGGAGACTCAGACTATGACATGTGTTCAGACGCGTTTATTGTACTTCACATAACACACACTGCAAACCCGGCCCTGCAAGGGCCAACTTTATACACCCCACCCGGCACGCCTATAGTCCCATTGCTGGATTTGAATTTCCCACCAAGGTCTATTTGGTGGACTCAAGGTGGACTAGGATCCTAGGTCCTATTGTTCTGAGGAACTGCTCTAACTGTCAGGAAGTTATTCCTAATGTTTAGCTGAAAACTCTTCTGATTTAATTTCAATCTGTTGGTTCTGGTCTGACCTTCTGGGGCAACAGAAATCATTCCACACCATCCTCTATATGACAGCCCTTCAGGTACTTGAAGATCATTATCATATCACCTCTCAGTGGTCTCCTCTCCTGGCTAAACATACCCAGCTCCTTCAACCTTTCCTCATAGGACTTGGTCTCCAGACCCCTCACCATCTTCGTTGCTCTCCTCTGGACACATTCCAGCTTGTTTATATCCTTCTTAAATTGTGAAGCCCAAAACTGAACACAATATTCTAGGTGAGATCTAAGCAGAGCAGAGCAAAGTGGTACCATTACTTGGTGTGATCTGGACACTATATTTCTGTTGATACAGCCCAAAAATCACATTTGCCTTTTTAGCAAACACATCACATTGCTGACTCATGGTCAGTGTATGGTCTACTAAGACCCCTAGATCCTTTATGCACATACTACTACAAAGGCAATTGTCCCCCATCCTATAACTATGCATTTGATTTTTCCTACCTAAATGCAGAACTTTTACATTTATCCCCATTGAAATTCATTTTATTTATTTTAGCCTAGTTTTGCAGCCTGTCAAGATCATCCTGTATCCTGACTCTGTCTTCTACCGTATTTGCTACCCCTCCCAATTTAGTATCATCTGCAATCTCCCCCCAGTGTTTCAGGTATGCTCTGGATAATGTAGCCTCTCTGGCATCTTCCGGTGAAACAAATGCCTTAGGGTTACTTTTCTCAGGCACACCTGGTGCCTTGTATGCTATTGAGACAGTGTCTGAGGTGCAGGGAGGGAGAAGGGCAGGCGAAAGAAAGAAAAAGAAAGAAAGAACTTCCTTAAACCTTCATAACTTACTGGCTGGCCACCACTGCAGTGACAGCAAAATTAGTTGGGGTGACGTTGGAGGTGGTGGTTGAAGGAGGCTTTGTGAAAGCTTGTGACATTTCCAGGGACATCATGAGGAATGCCCCAGATTTCTCCCATTATTTTATGACTTAGAATTTGGGACCTTTTCCCCACAAAAAGGGGCATTTGTTGCTGTGCTACTCTGGAGGCAGTTATTTAAGTAGTCAACACACCCATTAATCAGTGATTTATAAATAAACACTGCATTTTTAAAAGATGTCTTACCATTTGATGTTCATCTATATCCATGCTAGTGACATTAATAGCTGCTGGTGTATTGGTTAAGAGCGCGGACTCTAATCTGAGAGAACCAGATTTGATTCCCTACTCCTCCACATGCAGCTGCTGGTGGGACCTTGGGTCAGTCAATAGTTCTTTCAGAGCTGTCCTCTCAAGGGCAGTTCTTGAGAGAGTTCTCTCAGCCCCACCTACCTCAAAAGGTGTCTGTTGTGGGGAGGGCAAGGGAAAGAGATTGTGAGCTGCTCTAAGACTTCTTTGGGTAGTGAAGGGTGGAGTATAAATCTGATCTCTTCTTCTTGTTGGATCTAAAGCATTTGCATGTGCAAGACCCGAGTGATCTGTGCACCTCTTTTATATGACTTAACTGTGATCCTTGTGGAGACTGAGGCCTTCTCCTATGCAGGAATGGAAAGAAGGCCACAAATCATAAAGAAACAAAGGTTAGCTGTTCCACAGCCATAAAGCTGTTTGGCACACTGCTTGAATCTGAATGGTAATGAGGTGAGAAGATGTGATGCTTAGTCTCTGTGTGATCTTGACTGCCTCTGTCAAACATGTTCCTTGGAAATTTCTCAGCATCCCTAATCTAGGATTGCCAGGTCTTTACCTGCTGCCGGTGGGGGGATTTTTTGGGGGGGCATTCCAGGGATGGGCAAGGATGTTGTCGGTGTGATTACATCACTTCCACAAAATCAGGAGATCTATCGTCCCCACTTGGGGACTGGCATCCCTAGCCTGCAGGTACCTTTGACTGCCACAAAATGGCCGCCTCAGGTGAATCCTGCCACACAATGTCTGCCACTGGTTATCTTCAATTACACAGAGAAGATCCTTATGCTATGGTGGCAGCTGCTGCCAAAGCAACATCTTCAAAAATCTGCACTGCCAATCCAAAGAGAGTAAGCCCCATTGAATAAAATGGATTTTACTTCCGAGCAGATATGCTTAGGATTGCTCCCTTTTATTGCTCATGGTTACTCTCTGATCCAGCTTTTCTGCATTTGCAGCAAAGATCGGTTTGTTTGTTTACTTCATACGCCGCCTTTCTTCCCGATGGGGGCCTAAAATGGCTTACATCATTCTCCTCTCCTCCATTTCATCCTCACAACAACCCTGTGAGGTAGGTTAAGTTGAGGGTGTCTGTCTGGCCCAGGGTCACCTATCATGCTTCCGTGGTAGAGTGGGAATTCGAAGCTGGGTCTCCCAGACCCTACTCTGACATTCTTAACCACCATACCACACTGGTGCTTTCAGGTTTGTCTGAGGCTGGAATGGTTGGATCTTCAAAATGGTGGCTTCCCTTAAGAAAGGGAAGATTGGGGACTAGACACCAATTCACCGCTTCTGTCTGATCTCTACTGTATCTCCTCATGTCGCTGATCAGTTGTATAATCTGTTTCGTTGCTAGGGATGAGTTCTTTCTTGTGTTTCTCCTTTTATTTATGGTTTTATCTATGGTTTTGGTTTCCTGCTTTTTGTTGTTGCACATGCAATTATATATGCAAACTTGTGCAATGTACTTTGTGCATATAATATGTAGGTGAATAGAGGGACATGATATGTAGTCTGATAGGCTGATTTGCTGATGCAGAAGTAATATTAAAATGCATACTTTTGTAGGAAAGATCTGGTGGCAGAAACAAAAAAAGTGCAAGGATAAAGAATCATAGGTTAGATTCACACTGGGGAAGAGGATAATCAAAATGGGGATTTTCAGATCAAAATGACAAGGATTACAACTTCAAAATCATGCGTGGCCTTTGAAATAGCCACAAAGTGGGAAACTCCAGCTTTAGCTGAATAACATGATAAGAATGTGTTCAGATTTCTCCTGCGTCTCCTGATTAGTGTCTGACTTTCAGGGCAGTTTTGTAGAGAGAACACATGAATATTAATCAAGAATCTTTTAAAGTCTTCCAATTGTTCTTCTCCTTTTGAAAATGGAATTAGTGTAGTGCAAAAATAAGCTCTCAAACAGCATTCAAGTGGTACAATTTCAGTGGCTAATTTTTTCTGGAAGGGATGTTTTACTGAGTTTAATTGCCAAAAGGCAATGGACTTTGATGCTCCTCTGAGATCGTGGTGGATTTTTTTCCCCTCAAGAAAGATTCTCACACTAAAACAAGAAGTTTAATTTGTGCCAGTATGAGGGAAATTGGGACAGAAAACAGCATTATAGCCTAACCTCATCAAATCTCAGAAGCTAAGCAGGGTTAGTACTTGGATTGGAGGCCACCCAGGAAGGCTCTGTAGAGGAAGACAGTGGCGAACCACCTTTGCTTCTCACTTGCTAGCTTGGTGTAGTGGTTAAGTGATTCCCCACGCCTCCACTTGCAGCTGCTGGATGACCTTGGGCAAGCCATAGTTCTGTCAGAGCTGTTCTTGAAAGAGCAGTTTGTGCTAGAGTTCTCTCAGCCCCACCTACCTCACAGGGTGTCTGTTGTGGGGAGGGGAAGGGAAAGGAGTTTGTAAGCCGCTCTGAGACTGCAAGTGAAGGGCAGGGTATAAATCCAATCTCCTCTTCCTCCTCCTTCTCCTGCTCTTCCTCCTCATCTTCCTCCTCCTCCCTTGAAAGCCCTTTGCTGTGGTTGCCATAAATCACTTATGATGGCCTTTACATACGTATATGTGAAGAGGTTTGAGCGTCTATAGAGATATACAGCCCTATGACTGCCCCTCTGCCCAATAAATAACTGAGAGTTCTGGTCAGAGTTGTGTAGCAAATTACTATTAGATTGTAGTGAATTTACTTACACACAGGTTGTTTGGGCCTGGCTTGGATGTTGATAGGAAAAGGGTTTTTTCCCCCCCTGCTGTCTCACAGCTTCATAGTTCTTCAGTGAACTTCCTGGCTTTTCCACATCTTTCCCAAACCTGCTTTGCTGAGATGTTTTAGGAAAGAGCACAGCAAAGCCAGAATGGCACTCATGTGGATGGGAAATTCAGGCAACCCTTTGTCACTTCCAGTATGAACTTCTGGTAAGTACATGAGGCTGCTTTCTAAACATGTACTTTTCTCCCTTTCTCACAATACAAGAACTCGTGGGCACTCCATGAAATTGCTGAGCAGTCGGGTTAGAATAGATAAAAGGAAGTACTTCTTCACCCAAAGATAACAGATAAAAGGAAGTACTTCTTCACACATGGAATTCACTGCCACAGGAGGGGGTGGCAGCTACAAGTGTGGACGGCTTCAAGAGGGAATTAGATAAACATATGGAGCAGAAGTCCATCAGTGGCTATTAGTCACAGGGTATAGATGGGAACTCTCAGTCTGGGGCAGGTGATGCACTCTATTCTTGGTGCTTGGTGGGGGGCAGCAGTGGGAGGGCTTCTAGTGTCCTGGCCCCACTGGTGGACCTCCTGATGGCACCTGGTATTTTTGGCCGCTGTGTGACAGAGTGTTGAACTGGATGGGCCATTGGCCTGATCCAGCATTGGCTTCTCTTATGTTTGTTTGTATGTATGTATATTCAGCTGCCACTTGGAGCAGCAGCAGACAATGGGACCAGTGAGCAGGAGATCCCTCACTGCCACCAGGGGCTTGGCAGCCCTAAATGATGCCTAGGATTGCCAACTCTCAGTTGGGAAACACCTGGAGATTTGGAGAGTGGAGCCGGAGGAGGGTGGGGTTTGGGGAGGGAGGGAGGGACTTCAATGGGATATAATGCCACAGAGTCCACCTCTATGGACTCAAAGTGGCCATTTTCTCCAGGTGAACTGATCCGTGTTGCCTGGAGATCAGTCGTAATAGCAGGAGATCTCCAGCTGCCACCTGGAGGTTGGTAACTCTGATGCCCCCACTGCCAACTGATGTATTTTTAAAAAAATTGGCAACTGAATATTGTTTTGTTGTTGAAACAATGTATATATCAGATTCACTGAATCCCCAGCTTTCATTTTTAACAATTGTGTGAAATCTCTTGTTGCAGTTATATGGCCTTTCTGCTTATACTTTTGCAATGAAAAAAAACCCTAGAAACTTTTTTCCCCAAAATGAAAGTTAGGAATTAAGAGAACCTGTGTGCTGCTCTAATTACTTACTTAATTAATTATCACATGGCAATGTGTGTAGTATAGCCAGGAGATCTGAAGATTGTCTGGCAGCCTTAAGTTCTAGCCCTTTAGCATTATGCACTCTAAAGTGGTGCGCTAGACTTACTTTTTGGACTGAGAGAGCTCTGCAAGAGCTATGACTGACCCAAGGGCACCCAGCTGGCTTCAGGTGGAGGAGTGTGGAACTGAACCCAGTTCTCCAGGTTAGAGTCTGTTGCTCTTAACTACTATGCCACACTGGCTCTTGCTGCCCCAAATTTCTTGGAGGAAGGGCAGGATAAAACCATTGAATCATAAATAAATATTACATGTTAGATCCTACAAATCTGTTGCACAAATAGCGGCACTTTCTTTTGGTGATGCAAGTTGGGTTGGCCTCCAGGTGGCACTTGAAGCTCACCTGCTTTAACGGTTTATCTCCAGATGGCCAAGATCAGTTCCCCTGGAGAAAATGGCTGCTTTGGAAGGTGGACTCTATGGCATTATACCCTCCCCAAACCCAACCCTTTCCATGCTCCACCCCCCAAATCTCCAGGTATTTCCCAACCCAGTGCTTGGTAAACCTATATGCAAGAGGCTCTACCGCTGGCCCACCAAAGGAGGGTGCTGCCATTAGCACAAGGGTTCTCAGTGTGATGCCAGTGTGCACCAGGGAACCCATCAACACCTTTTCTGGCCCTCACCAGGTTTTTAGGAAGTGAGCAGGGCCAGGTGGGGCAGATTTCTAAAAGCACTGGTTTAGTAGCTGTTGCTACCACAACACAAGGATTTTCACTGTATGACTGAAGGTAAGCTGTGGCGGCCATTTTGTTGTTAGCCATTTAGTGGCTGTACCGACCATGCTGTGTCAGAATTCCAAAGATATCTGCTGGCTCAAAAAGAATGGGGACCCCTGCATTAGCAGAATTATTCTCTAGGATCTAACCCCATATACTGCTAAACGTTATATTCCACAGCCTACAATTGGTATTTTTAAAAAATAAATATGTATGCAATACAATAAAAAAGATAAACATAAACAAGGGAAGCATGTCTACCCAAACCATAAAACCCTATGAAATTAGGAACTGTGCCTGTGGCCATACTACCCTGAACACACCCAATCTCATCTGATCTCGGAAGCTAAGCAGGGTCAGGCCTGGTTAGCACTTGGATGGGAAATTAAGAACTGTACCTCTCACTTTTTGCTGCAAGTCCAATTCCCTGCACAATCCTTGACAACAATTAATCTACCTCTGGAAGTATCTCTGTATTGTTGGTAGGCCATTAGTTTCATGGGTATGTAGGTCTCTTGCATTTTCATCAGCCAGTCATGAATTTGGGGCCCTTTTTTTGCTTCTAGTTCCTAGCAGAGATCACGCTGGCTATGAAAATCATATAAAAAGCTACTGCTTGAAGATTTTTAGGCATGTCAAGTACACGATTTAATAGCAAGGTCTCTGGGTTATGGAGACTAATGTGACTGATACAATTTCCACCACTTGGTTCCAGTAATCTGTTGCTCATTTGCATGACTTCTGCATGTGAAGAAAAAAAAATAATCCACCTTCTCTGCCTCTCAAAATCAGCACTTACTTTTCCTAGTTCCATAGGTCTTTGCTGTTCTGAGAGCAGTTAGGTGCTACTGATAAATCATTTTAGTCAGATTTTCCCTATAAGAGAGGCAAATCGTAAAGATGGATCTATATGCAAACCTCTCTCTCTACTATTTATCATCTAAATCCCTACCAAACTGGAGACAAGAGCCGGAATCAAGGTCAGTAACAAAGCCAAAGGTTGTATAGCCGGGAAGTCATTTCAAGATTGCAGGTTTCCAAGGGCAATGAGCAGCTGCTGCACACTCAGAAGCAGGTCTGATTTTGCAGAGTTGCTTCCACGCTGAAGCAGGTGCACCAAGGGGTTTTAAACAGATCCTCCTTCCCCTGGGAGTTGAGTCTTTAAAGGCTTACAACTCCTCCCATTGCCTTTGCATGAGCTGCAGCCTGGCACTCCTCCTTCACTCCTGCATAGTCAGCCTCTGACATGCCGTACATCTGGGGCACTCACGAGAACTAGGCGGGGAGTCTGGCCTTGGGGTATCTGCAGCTGGGGTTGCTGGCCCAGGCTAAGGAATGGTCTCTCCTTCTGGCTGCACCTCTTGTGCAGCTGTTGGGGACTCTTCTTCCTCAGGTACTGTTGAGCGTTCTTCTTCTGGGCTGACTCTAGAGGAGGCTGAGTTGCTCCCTGCCTCTTCCTCATCTGAGGAGGAGTCAGCCTCAGCCATACCCATACCCATACCCATGACAATTATTTTGCCATCTTATGCACCTTTAGCTCCGACATAGGTGTGAATGCCTGACAGATCTAAAGGTCGCGATCAGACAGCAACATCTGGGAAGCGTCCTGCAGTCATCAGCAATCCGTGCTATTCCGCCACGGAAATGGAGTTAAAAGACACTGGGGAAAGTCCGGTAGTAGATGGGTTGCTGCGGGCCACGAACGGACTTTCTTCTGTCTGATCGCTCAAGCACACTCTCATGCCCGCAGGATGGTCTGATCAGGCCATCCTGATTCTGTGCCATTGTTTCCTCTCCACTTCGCAGTATGTGCATCATTGCATAATCCATAGGGGGCCCTCAGTGCAGAGGTGCGAATCCTTGTTTAAGTGCAAGGGAGACAAACAGCAAAAAAAAAAAAAAATGGCTCACCCACTGTTGCTTCTGACCACACATTGATGGGCTGTGCCCACAGCTTCAAAGGGCCGTGTTATCTCACAACTACAGGTCAAATTCTTCTGGAGGAAATGGCCTCGCTTCCCCTCTGCTTCAACTGGAGCATCTGACTGCAGCTTTATACAAAAAAGTATTATCAGGTTCATCCAACAAAATGGAACCTAGGTTTGATAAAAAAAGTGTTCACCCATAGTTAACTCCCCCACCCCAAATTTGGGTTGTAACACAAAACCTATCCATAACATATCACAAAGATATGTAATATCTCTAGATAACCTATAGATAACCTTTGTCTTGCTGATATTCAAGAACCACAATACTCAACTTACTTTGATCATTAATGTTGCTATGTGATATTAGCAGTTTGTTTATTGTCACATCTCTGTATGTGTTAGCAGCAGTCAATTCCCACTTTCTTAAGTCAGAAAAAACCCTAAATGTTTACTATTTATCATGTCCATAACTACCTAGGATAAAGGGGAGATATCAGATGATAACTTGCACTTTACTTGGTTCTGTATAACTTTTATCACCATAATGTTATTATTATAATAATGCATTCTCTTTGGTTTTTTTACCCAAGGCCATAATTTCAGTGGGAACTTAACAAAATTTTGCTCAATATATGCCTGTTGGCCTTTAACTGGTTTAAAAGCAAGAAGAGCATTTTCCTCTTTTTGTGTAATCGTTCTAGAATAAATATGGTATCAACAGTGGAAAAATCTACCCCTGCAGCTGTAGATTGTGAAATGGCAGATTGTCTTAATTTGTAGGCATGCATGCTAGAGACAAAATGAATCCACTCCTCACTCTGAGGTTAACTTCTGAAGTCTTTAGGAGAGGAGATGAATGCTGAAGAATGGCAGCTACAGTAATTCATAGTTGTGGAGCCAGAAAAGAAGGGACTGGCCTGGTAAATAGGAGCAGTTATAATGTATGTTTTCTTCATTCATATTTGTAAGGTTATATCTAGACACACACACATCCCGGTCCAGTGGTCCCATGTGGAAGAACTGCAATAAACAATATGAATAGAATGGCTCCTTCAGACAATTTTTTTAAACAATCCATAAGGTAAAGGTAAAGGTTTCTCTTGCTTGAAAGCCACTCGAATCTGACTCTAGGGAGCAGTGCTGATCTCCGTTTCCAAGCCAAAGAGCCAACACTGTCCGAAGACTTCTCCATGGTCATGTGGCTGGCATGACTAAACGTCGAGGTGCATGGAACACTGTTATCTTCCCACCAAAGTGGTAATATTTATCTACTTGCAGTTTCTTGCTTTCGAACTGCTAGGAGCTGGACCAGAGACGGGAGCTCACTCCGTCATGCAGCACTAGGGTCTCGAACTGCCAAACTCAGTGTCTTAACCTCTGAGCCGTACTAATTATTAATTTGAAATGGTTCTTAGTTAAACTTCTGCTCTTACTCCACTCTTCATCCAAAGTATGACTTGTATGCGGTCTTCCACATATGCTGATTACAGAACTAGATAACCTCATCAGTCAAACTGTGTATTGTGTATACCTTTAAGACCCATCACAGCCCTGACCTGGATGGCCCCGGCTAGCCCAGTTTCATCAGATCTCAGAAGCTAAGCAGGGATGGCCCTGGTTAGTATTTGGATGGGAGACCAACCAAGGAATTCCAGGGTTGCTATGCTGAGGAAAGCAACGGCAAACCACCTCTGAACATCTCTTGCCTTGAAAACCCTATGGGATTGCCATAAGTCAGCGGTGACAGCACTTTCCACACAAGCAAGACCCATCGTTCCCATCCAGGAACATTCTGAAGTTCAGATTACTGCAGGGGTGTCAAACATAAGACCCCGGGGGCCAGATCCAGCCCATCCAGGGCTATTATGTGGCCTGCAAGCAACTGATGCAGGAGGAAGTGCTGGGGGAGTGGGCGGAGCCACTCCGTTGTGGCTTCAGCATGGCAGAACAACTCCATCTGCAGCAAAGTGGGAGTATTTGCCCAGCGCTGCACTGCTGCCTCTCCAGTCTGCCTGTGTTGATTTTCCTTGGCACCCTCCTCCCAGTCCATGGGGCCTTGCAGTGAGGATACACTGACTTGGGGCTTTCCTTTATACAGTTTCTATCTCCGGTACCTGGCATCACGTTTTTATGGCACACATGGCTCAGCCCAACAAAGTCACATTTATGTCAGATCTGGCCCTCATAACAAATGAGTCTGACACCTCTGACTTACTGACGTAAGTTTGGACCCCGCCAGTTTTAATACAGAGGGGTCCTTGATGACCATCAGAAAAGGCTGTGCTGAGAATCCTGGGACTTTCGTGCACAGAAACCACATGGGAAGGTAGTAGGGGAAGGAGCTGTTTGAGACTGAGTGGGGAAAAAAGGTGGCTGGATCCAACCCATAAGATTGGACCCCACAGACCCTCACCCTGTTTCAAGAGATTCTTCCCAGCCCGTAATTATCAAGGCTTTCTCATCAAGAGCTTTTTAGATTGCCTAGGAGTGAATCTTAGTCCGGTCTGTTGCCGTGAGCCTTTCAGAGACTGCTGTTTACTGTAGAAGAGCCGAGGAGACGATAAACACAAAGGCCCACAGCCCGGCACTTTGTTTTGATGGATGTTAATGAAACTGCCGCTTCGATTGGCTGGTCTGAATTCATTTCTGGTGTTTGATTTCCCTTCCGGCTATACCACTATGAGTTACTTTTTTATTAAATGACTGCTGGTGAACAGATGGCTTGAACCACTCTTCAGTCCCATTCTCCCACCACATTAGTCCACAGAGCAGGTGATTAAGCAAAAAAAATTACCCCCAGTGAAAGAAGATTGAGGGAACACAATTCCAATGGTTTTTTCCCCCACCCCACCCCTTTGCACCACCACGGTAATTCTTATTACCACAGAAAGCACCTTGGGTGAACTTTGTTCATTAATCGAAGCTGAAGTAATCTTGGACTAGTTTTATCTCTTGTCTTGTAAAAACCGCTTCCAATGAAGAGCAGCAACAACAGAGTGTTGACATCAAATCTACATTACTGTTTTCTTGCTTTGGGTTTAACAATGCAGAACTGGCATTTTCTTTAAACCATTTTCTGTTTTGGTTGCTTATTTGTTTTTGGTCCCCAAAGGAATTTCTTGTTGTTGTTTTTAATCGGTAGCAAAATGGACTGCCGAACGTGGGCCTAGGATACGAAGAGCGATCTAAGGTAAACCCAAATAAGTTTTGTTTTAAAGGGAGCAAGTGCATATGTGTGGCACATCGCAACTTGGTTTTTTTTTTCCTAACTTGTCTGAGGCTGGAGGGGGACAATAATTGGTTCAAGACAGCTGGAAATATTTTAAGAGGTCATGCTGACCCATCATGTGTACACTCAACTTCCTTTTGCCTCTAGAAAATAAGATTTTCAGGGTTTTCTAAAAGAAGAAGAAGAGAAGAGATTGGATTTATACCCCACCCCTCACTCAGAGCAGCTTACAAATTTACAAACTCCTTTCCCTTCCCTTCCCCTCAACAGGCACCCTGTGAGGTAGGTGGGGTTGAGAGAGCTCTTTCCAGAACTGCCCTTTCAAAGACAGCTCTTGTCAGAACGATGGCTTGCCCAAGGTCATCCAGACAGGTGCAAGTGGAGGAATGGGGAATCAAACCCAGTTCTTCCAGATTGGAGTCCACGCCCTTAACCACTACACCAAACCACTCTCAGCTCTGAGTGTCTCCACATAAGTGGGCTTGCCATGTGGCACAAATGGGGGGGGGGGCAAGTTCTGTCAGAAACAATTGTTATTTTAGATAAGCCCATGTATTTCAACCCATTTTAATTCACATTATTTATTTGATCGTTTATGTCCCACTTTTCTTCCCAATGGGGGACCCAAAGTGGCTTAAAATACAAACCAAAAAAAATACATGAGAAACAAGAGAAGACCTCTGAGTAAAGAAGTCTCCCTTTTCCTCATTAGGTCCTCAACATCTTCTAGAACTTCAGTAGCTACACGCTGCCCTCTTGAGGTCAGTCAGTTTGGTGTAGTGGTTAAGTGTGCGGACTCTGATCTGGGAGAACTGGGCTTGATTCCCCACTCCTCCACTTGCACCTGCTGATGTGACCTTGGGTCAGTAGCAAGTTCTGGCACAGCTGTTCCTGAAAGAGCAGTTTGTGTTAGAGTTCTCTCAGCCCCACCTACCTCACAGGGTGCCTGTTGTGGGGAGGGGAAGGGAAAAGAGTTTGTAAGCCGCTCTGAGACTCCAAGTGAAGGGCAGGGTATAAATCCAATCTCTTCTTCTTCTCTTCAGTCTGGACATTGTGCACCCACTCTCCACACTTCTGTTTTTGTCCAATGAGGGGAGATGCAGGTCTTATCATGAAAGGGGCACAGACACAATCACCCCTTTTGTACAAGCCCAGGCAATGTGAGAAGACAGAGGTCTAGTAGATATCTAATTCCTATCATTTCTTTGAAATATAGCAGAGTTTTTCAGCCTGGCAGATTTTCCCCATTGCCCAAAGTGGGGAAGACCCAGGGTTACAAGGCATGTTGGGACTGTTCTAAGTCAGAGCTTGAAATGGCTTTGAATTCCTTCTTAAAGGTACACTACATTGCTCAGGCCTGCATTGTGTGCAGTTCTGGAGGCCTGACTTCGAACAGGATGTGGACAGAATGGAGTGGGTACAGAGGAGAGCAATGAGGATGATCGGGGGCCTGGAGACCAAGCCCCTACGAGGAAAGGCTGAGGGACTTGGGAATGTTCAGTCTGGAGAAGAGGAGGTTGAGAGGGGGACATGATTGCTGTCTTGAAGTATTTGAAGGGCTGTCACTTGGAGGAGGCCAAGGAGCTGTTCCTGTTGGCAGCAGAGGAGAGGAATCGCCATCATGGGTTTAAACTAAGGAGGTGGAAGGTATTTAGCTGGATCTTAGGGAAACCTTTTACAGTAAGAGTTGTACAACCATGGAATCGGCTGCCTAGGGAGGTGGTGAGCTCCCCTCCCTGGCAGTCTTGAAGCAGCGGCTGGACAAACACTTGTCAGGGATGCTCTAGGCTGATTCTGCACTGAGCAGGGGGTTGGACTACATGGCCTATATGGTCCCTTCCAACTCTGTGATCCTATGATTCTTTTTTTTTACTTGGAACTTCGAATCAAAAGCAACCTTTATGAGGGCCAGTTTCCCATTCTGTCTTCCAAACAGACCAAAGCAGCCTTTCTATCTTCCAACCAGGCCCACAGCAGTGATTCCACCCAGTGGGAAACGGAGCTAGAGCTGCCTGACTGGTCTCTGTGTGCTCTAGATCTCCCGGCAACCGCTTCCCTCCTTCCTGCTACATCGAGTCAGTCCAGCCCAGCACACTTGAACTGCTTTAACTGTTTGGCCGGGGATTGTGTTGGCTCATCCGTGTTGTACTGCCAATTACTGAACTCTGCTAGGCATAACTGAGCGCAGCACTGCCCACATAATGCACCAGCTCTCTCATTTCTGGGCCATGTGGTTGTCACCGCTTACACAGAACTGTGTGTAAAAAAGCAGGGAAATAGCTCCGTGCACCTCTTAAAGCACAGAGGTCTGCATTAAAAACAGGGCCTTAGAACAGCACATTCTGCAGAAAATAACAGTTTTATTGCTCATTTTATTGCCTACAAAATGCAAGGAAAGTTTAAAATGAATAGCAACCAATGTACAGTTACAGAGAGCGGAAAATAAAAGATACGTTTATTGCACGGAAGCAACTGTATTAGCTTTACCTCCTTTCCAAAGGAGCAGAGAAGCTTTATGCTTCAGCTTAGGGTGAAGACACGTTTTTCCTTTGCAAAACACCAGAGTGCTCTTCTGTTCTTTCAGTCAAAGTTTGCACACGGCAAGGGAGGGGGGAACATCAAGAAAACAAATTCAAATGTGTATGTTGACGGCAGTTACTCAGTTGAGATATATAACTTGGACTCATGTGACTGGAATGGGCTAGGAAGTCATAATGTCTGATTGCTTCTCCAAGAGGTTTCCACAACCCATTCCCTTGTTCCCTTTAGGTACATATTTGTACCCAAGACCACACCTCTTTTCAAACATTAAAAAAAAAGTAAAATGAAATTTGAATGTGAATGGGAGGAGGAGGATAGTGGCAGCAGACTCTGCCCCCGTTGTTTGTATGTTATTAGAATACATATACATGCACAAAAACATTCTCCACGTAGTGGGAAGCCCTGTTTTTTCAAGGTTTCTGATCACATGGAGAGAGAGAGCCTTCATGGGCATGCACTGCAGACCATATGATAAACGTGTATAGATCAGAGGGTGGGACTCCTTGCTGCAATCTTTCTCCTCCCTCTTGAATTCCTCATATTCCCCCCCCCCGCCCCAAATCTGGAGAGATGAACTGAGAAGGAAGCAATGGTCTTTCAGAATGCATAGCTCCAGGGGCGCCTTCAGTACCCAAAGAACTATGCAAGTAAATGTATACATCAGAATGGTTTGGACAGCCGTGTGGGGTTCTCCTCTTTTTGTTGGTTCTCACGCTTTCATGTGTAAGTGTTATCGGGACAGGGACAGTGGCTTTATGGTAGAGCATCTACTTTGCATGTAAAGGTCTATCATTAGGGTTGCCAGCTTGGGGTGGGAAATTCCTTGAGATCTTGGAAGTGGAGTCTGGGGGAGGGCAGCTTGGGGAGGGGGTGGGGCTTAGCGTGATACAAAGCTGTAGAGTCCCTGGCCTCTGCAATGGACAGGCTCTCAGGTAGCAGATCATGTGAAAGACCTCTGCCTCGGATCCTGGAGAACTGCCATCAGTCAGAGTAGACAATACCAATAGACCAGCAGTCTGACTCAGTATTTGGCAGCTTCATCTGTATTTTGATCTCAACATTTCTAGACTGGTGATTGAGGTGGGGTGATGCTTTGCATTATGGTTTTTATTTTCTTTCTCTGTGCGCGGAGGTGTAGGAAGAGTTCTTATCTGTGCTCTGAGATGTTGATCATCATTCTCCTGTGGATCTGTATGACTGGAGAAGCAAGTCACTTAGTTGGTGCGTCCCACATCCCCAGATGGTTCCAAGACTGTGCCTTGTTTTAGACTTAATGCCAAGCCTCCATCAGGCATTAGGTGAGCAAGTCTCCTCCCCGTACAGGTGGTAATAGAGTTGCCAGCCTCCAGGTGGGACCTGGGGATCTCCCAGAATTACAGCTCATCTCCAGACTAACAGAGATCCCTTGGAGGAAATAGATGCTTTGGAGGGTGGACTCCATGGCATTGTACCCCACTGAGGTCCCTGTCCTCCCCAGGCTTCTTCCCCAAATCTCCAGGAGTTTCCTAACCTGGATCTGGCAACCCCCCCATCCCCCACCAGTGGGGGACCTGGCAACCCTAGATGGTAAGCTATGAGAACAAGCAGTATTTTGTTCTGTTTGTAATCCTGGTTTGCAGGATGACCGCGAGCCATAATTTTTCACTTTGCCATAATTTTTTCAGATGGAATATAATGGCCAACTGCAGTTTGCTAAAAAGTGGAAATGACTAATAATCTTGCTGCCATTTTGGTGTGAGAGCCAGTTTGGTGAAGTGGTTAAGTGTGTGGACTCTAATCTGGGAGAACCGGGTTTGATTCCCCACTCCTCCACTTGCAGCTGCTGGATGACCTTGGGCAAGCCATAGTTCTATCAGAGCTGTCCTTGAAAGAGCAGTTTCTCTCAGAGCTCTTTCAGCCCCACCTACCTCACAGGGTAGGGAGGGGAAGGGGAAGGAGTTTGTAAGCTGCTCTGAGACTCTGAGTGAAGGGTGGGGTATAAATCCAGTCTCCTACTACTACTGCTCCTACAAGGGGAGTAGCAGCCTAATAGCCCAGCCTAGCCCCTCTCTCATCAGAGCTTGGAAGCTAAGCACCTCTTGAATGAGAGATCACCAAGGAAGACTGGGGCTTCTATGCGGAGGAAGGAAATGTCAAACTACTGCTGCTCATCTCTTGCCTTGAAAACCCCATGGTCCTGGGGCCAGTTGTGACTCAACAGCACATCATCGTCATCATCACCATCATCATCCAAGGGGAGGGTGAAAGAGGGTGGAGGGATTATTTGAACAAGTGGTTCTTTTAAGGCTTAATTGCATGGCATCAAACCCTGATCTGAACCAAGCCAGTGTGTTCTGGCCTTAAGTCTTTATTAAGCCAGGGCCGAATGGCCTACATTACAAGATCTGGCCCTTGCGTCATACTCCGCCTTCCTTTGAAGTGAGTACACCTCCTGCTCATCCATCCCACTCCGGAGACATTAAAGAGCCAGGATATAACAATCTCTTTCACCATGACTGCCCATCAACACAATGGCTCTTCTGCCCCATCTTCGCGGCAGATTTGCTCATGCAAGGAGTCCTGGGGCTGAGCCATTAGAAGCAGGAACCGATTAAGAAGTGCGGTGTTTGTGTT
The DNA here is from genome assembly GCA_029375565.1 of Gekko gecko. Taxonomy (NCBI): domain Eukaryota; kingdom Metazoa; phylum Chordata; class Lepidosauria; order Squamata; family Gekkonidae; genus Gekko; species Gekko gecko. The sequence goes on along the minus strand of JAPDNY010000008.1, from coordinate 132,438,590 downwards.
TAAGAGTCTAAGCTTTTAGTTTTCCAGTGATTTTGGAGGTACTGACTGCAGAGTTATTTTCAGCAAGTTTTTCTTAAGGAGCTGAAATCCTAAGGGCTTTTTTTTTATTCTTTAAATTGCTTTGGCTAAGAACATAAGCTGTGTAGGTGTAAAAGACAGGCAATCAGGCTCTGTTATAAAAGCAATCCACATGCTGTTTGAAATCTGCTAATAGTGCCTTCCTTTCTCCTGCATATAGGATGTCTCTGAAGGAAATTTTTTTTAAGAAGAGCCCTGCTGGATCAGACCAGTGGTCCATCTTTCTAGTCCAGCATCTGGTGTCACACATTGGCCAAGCAGTTCCTCTGGGAGGCCAAGAACAGGGCAAAGAGGCCAAGGCCTTCCCCTGATGTGGCCTCCTGGCTCTGCAGTTCAGAGGATTAGTGCCTCTGAATGTGGAGGTTCCCCTCAGTCACCACGGCTAGTAGCCATTGATAAATAGGAGAGGAGTGTACCGTCACAGACAGCCTAGTGCCACTTCCTTCAACCACAGCTGATTTACTGTCTGATTCTTTAATAACAAACATCTTTGGGAGCCATTGTGGCTGCAAGGTAGTCTAGAAACACAGCAAATACTACTGAGGATAGAAGATAAGTGCTTCACTGTGTATAGAGGGCCAGTTTGGTGTAGTGGTTAAGTGCATGGACTCTAATCTGGGAGAACTGGGTATGATTCCCCACTCCTCCACTTGCAGCTGCTGGATGACCTTGGGCATCTGTCAGAGCTGTTCTTGAAAAAGAGCAGTTTCTGTCAGAGCTCTCTCAGCCCTACCTACCTCACAGGGTGTCTGTTGGGAGGGGAAGGGAGAGGAGTTTGTAAGCCGCTCTGAGACTCCAAGTGAAGGGCGGGGTATAACTCCAACTCCTCCTCCTCCTCCTCCTCCTCCTCCTCCTCCTCCTCCTCCTCCTCCTTCCTCCTCCTCCTCCTCCTCCTCCTCCTCTTCTTCTTCTTCTTCTTCTTCTTCTTCTTCTTCTTCTTCTTCTTCTTCTTCTTCTTCTTCTTCTTCTTCTATAAGGTAGCTTTGTATGCTGCTATGCATCAGATGGGAGAACTGGCAGAACAGTGCTGGTGCCATAAACTGTCATCTGTCTGAAATATAACTGTGACACTACTGTATGCTCCTTATGCGAATTCCTATGTTCTGTCTTGGAACACTTAGGACTGCATCTCAATTACAGTCATATGCTGAACTGCTTGAATTACTGTCGCTGACCAGCACATGCAGAGAAATCATACAATATAGCTCTTCAGGGACTACAAATAGCAAGTGGGGCTTCTAATGCCTGATGGTTGATAGAGTGGTCCTTACTGCCGGACACTGCACTCTTAAGCTAGATGACAGGCAAAGTGCAACATGTTGCCAAGCAAACTCATGGAACCACAGAAGAGCAGAATTGAGGGCATTCACTCTTTCCTTATGCTATTTTATCTCTAATAGGAAAAATGCACTCAAAATGTTTTCTTTCTTTGGAATACACCTGAATATGCCAGATGGTGCATCTATATAATAATCTTATGAAAGACCACACCTGTACATTCCTTCTTATAGTTTCCTTTTCAGCACCTTGAAAGGTTACTTGGAGACATCAGGAGAGCCCACGCGGAAGAGACATTTCTGCAGTGTTCTGTCGTCCTCACAGCTACTTTGAAGAGTTTATTGAACTGGTGCAGCTGTTGTTTACTGGACACTAAATTTAGATTCTCTAAGTTCCCAACCTTTTCTAATACAGCAGTCCTATGGATCACAGTAAAGGCTGATCTAAAGTGTAGGGAACTGTGTTGTGCTATAGCAGGAACTGGGGGTACAGGATAGGGGGTCCATGGCACAGACTGAAGACACATGAAGCTGTAACCTTGCTGAAGCAAAGCAGATCTGGCTGGGTAATATCAATGCCTAATTGGCCCAGGCTAACCCAATTTTATCAGGTCTCAGAAGCTAAGCAGGGTCGGCCCTGGTTAGTACTTGGATGGGAGACCACCAAGGAAATCCAGAGTTACTACACAGAGGCAGGCAATGGCAAACCACCTCTGAACATCTCTTGCCTTGAAAACTCTACTGGATTTCCATAAGTTGGATGTGGCTTGATGGTGTTTTCCACCACCAGCTGGAAAAGGCCTGACCTAGATGGCCTAGGCTAGCCTAATCTTGTCAGATCCCAGGAGCTAATCAAGGTCAGCCTTGGTCATTACTGGGATGGGAGACCTCCAAGGAAATCCAGGGTTGCTATGCAGAGGCAGGCAATGGCAAACCACCTTTGCTTGTCTCTTGCCTGGAAAACCATTTGGGGTTGGCATAAGTTGGTTCTGACTTGATGGGACTTTGCACCATTACCACCAGATAGAAAACCCCCTGGAAACCTTGGTATATGTCACCTTGAATTATACTGAAGAACCTGAGACGTACCACTGAAAGGAGGATTTTTGTCGCTGACTATTCAGAATGGAGGGACAATGTAAACATCCCTTCCCCAAAGGTCCAGATTCATGTGGGTTTGGCATGTGACAATTTTGTGGTTGTACGCAGAGTCTGGATGCAGTGAGTGGACATGGAGGCTTCCCTCTTGCCTATAGCCCTCCTGACACATCCAGTATCTGAGAATCCCAGGCTGCATGCAGCAAAGATATCAGAGTGGGGAGAAATTTCCCTGCAATGGGAGGCCACCCTTGGGTGAATTCCACATTATCCTTCACTGGAGGTGTACTGGACAGATTACTCACCGCCATCTAAGTGTCAAGTTCTTGAAGCTTAAATAAATAATCTCAGCTGGTAAAACAGAATTTTGCCAGGAAAGACTAAGAGCCTCACAAAAAAATCGCCTTTCTTGCAGCCAATTTCCTTGTTCTTTATAACTGTGAATATAGTTGAATTAAGATTGTTTTTGTACGTTAAGAACATAAGAACATAAGAGAAGCCAATGCTGAATCAGTCCAATGGCCCATCTAGTCCTACACTCTGTCACACAGCGTTCAAAATATACCAGGTGCCATCAGGAGGTCCACCTGTGGAACCAGGACACTAGAAGCCCTCCCACTGCTGCCCCCCCCCAGCACCAAGAATAGAGTGCATCACCTGCCCCAGACTGAGAATTCCCATCTATACCCTGTGGCTAATGGCCACTGATGGACTTCTGCTCCATATGTTTATCTAATTCCCTCTTGAAACTGTCCATGCTTGTAGCTGCCACCACCTCCTGTGCAGTGAATTCCATGTGTTAATCACTCTTTGGGTGGAGAAGTACTTCCTTTTATCTGTTCTAACCTGACTGCTCAGCAATTTCATGGACTGCTCAGCAATTTCATGATGTTGTTTTATCAGTGCTCAGAAGTGGACCTGCACACCAGTGAAACACCACACTGTGCTGCCCCTGCAACCTTGGAGCAGGCACATACACAGAGAGAAAAGCATGTTGGTGCAAACAAAACTACATACATAATTTTTGCAGTGTTTTATCAATGCACATTTGTATATTGATAATACAGAGGGAAATAAAAAACCCCAAGAAACTGAAAGCAGCATCTTAATGTGCATGATCCTGTTCTGAAATTAACTTTACACATTCTTGCATTTAAACCAGAATTAAGATCAATGATACGCTGCACAGAGAGAAACTATAGAATAGAGGGAAAGACTGGAAGATGTCCATTCATATCAAGTAGGATATCTTGTGTTTGAGTATCCTTCCTTCATTCCTTCCTTCCATTCATCCGTCCATCCATCCAGCTAAAAAACCCCTGCTTGCACAGAGAATCATTAAATGGGACCGTACCACTTTTTTATTGTAGGAAAAATCACTAGCCAGAAAGTGCCTTTGAGTAAAATCATGCATCAAAATTCATCATATTGCTGTCAAAATTAATCACTGTTTTCTTTAGGATGGTTGGCTTTTACACAGGTACATACAAGCAGTTCTGCACTAGACACGCAAAGTGCTGCAGTCCTTGATGATGTACCACCTTAGGTGAACACTTGATTTAGCCTTGGACAGCACTAATACATTAGCTTACCTAGAATATGTATTTTACTGTCTGGGAGTGCTAGTTTGTGTAATGAAATGCTGCCTAATGATTAGGTTGCTCACTCCCATTTCTTGCCCCTGCTCTGAAATAAAAAGAATAAAACATAATTTCTTAAAAAAAGAAATAAAAATGGCTGTCAGGTCTATGGTTTTCCCTGGAAGTGATGTCAGTCCTTTGTAGGAATTGCTGAGAATTCTTGGGTTTACCATAGAGTTTTTGGTGATTCCTAGAGAGGCATGATATCACTTTTGGGGTTTTCTTGGAAGTGACATCACACCGTAGACCTGAAGGCCCCCCCCCATGGCACTCCCAATCTCCCACTGGTTGCCAGGCCAGGCCTGGCAGCCCTGCTAATGATGTGTTGATTTCCATATGGCTTTTTTGATGCATTTTTAAAAGTCTCTTGCAATACTGTTGCACACATTGTTGAGTCTTGTGACCTGAATGAATTTCTGAGATTTAGTAGGTGTGATTTTGTGGGAACAATAAAGCAGAAGTTATCTCAGATTTCCAGGCAAAAAGGTCCTTCTGTGATTGCTGGCTATGTTCTGCGAAATACTAGGTAGACATTGTTGAGCTACAATGCTTTTGTAGAGAAAAAAGAGCAATTTTTTTTTTAGAAAAATGGAGTAACAGGAAACCCTCAGCATAAAATAAGGTACAATAATTCACAATGGTTTGGGTTTGTATTGTGAAAATTGCATATCCATTTTCATCTATAAGTTTTCCAAACTTGTGACACCAGAATTTGGAAAGGCCAAAGTATGTACAGAAATCAAGGGTCACGTTTTGTTTATCTCAAGAATTTAGTTGCAGACAGTTGCTATTTTTCTAGTGTGATCTTTGTTCTTTGGAGGATTAATTAAATAAGCTTTGTAAAGTTTTCTGTACTCTAAGAAGAGCTCTAGAAGAGTGTGATCTAGCCACAGGTTGGAAATGTGTGTGTGTGTCTGTTTGTGTGTATGGGGGGGCTATTTGAAAAAGGACAAGTAAAAGAAAATAGGAAATATAGATTTAGTACTAAACAAAAAAAAGTGTGTTACATGAACAGAAACAGTGAGCCTTTACACTACATCCAAATAAGTTGGTAATCCTACTGTAAATGTCAGTAGGATTACTGCCATATTGAATATAAACTTTAGAGCACAGAAAAACCACCGAACTCTTTAGAATGCATTGCCATCAAATGCATTATAGGATATTAAATGATGCCAAAATTATTCATATTCAACTAATAATAAACATATCATCAAAAATATGTTGTTATGTGTCTACAGTATTTTTTTTTAAAAATCATCATTACTTAATGCTGAAGATGGTCTTACATAAATAATAGTCATCCTGTTTTGAGTGAATAAAACCTTGTTTTACCAAAACAACAACAACAACAACAACACCCAAACAAAACAAAAATCAGCCATTCCAAAACAGAAAATATTTCACAGGTGTTTGAGAGCAGTCCCTGGGAATATATCCAGGTAAGGAATGGGCACAAAGTTGCTAAGAGGAAAAGAGATGGTCCTGGAGGCAGGCAGTTTTAGTTTTATCACCGAGCAGAAGTTTAGGCAGGAGATTCCAGTACTCCAAAAACATTCTAAATTGAAAGCATTTATGTGGGAAACACTAACAAATGGCTGGTTCCTCTCTATGCCTGGGTACTGAAGCAGCATAATTCTTTTCTGGCGATGAGCCTCAATTAATGGCTGAGAAGTTTCAGTTAATAGTCTGACGGTCAGTCTACATGGTCAGCGATGTTGGTCTGAAGCAGCAGAACAAATTTAGAGTCCAGTGGCACCTTTAAGACCAACAAACATTTATTCACGGTTTGAGCTTGTAGCATGTTAATTTGCCGTTAAGTCCCTGTCTATAAATTTAGAACCCCATCTAACATTCCAATGTATTTGAAAAAAGTGTGCCTTGCACATGAAAGCTCATACCTTGAATAAACCTTTGTTGGTCCTAAAGGTGCCACTGGACTCTTAAGTCTGATGGTCTGATAATTGGGAGAGGACTGAACTTTTAATTTCTCCTAAGGATGATTTAATTTGGTATGAGCCTGTTCCTTCTACTAGCCCTAAGTCCTTCGATGTGCTGATGGACAGAAACTGTTTCTTGGCCACATGTAGCTAGTGGACAGAAGGTGGTCCCACATCATCAAGCCAAAGGGGAAAAGACACAGCAAATATGTAGGGCTGATGGCAACATTTGCTATTCCCTTCCTCCAGAGCAATAATGGGAATCAAAGGGTCAACAGAGATGACTCTCCCAGCATCTTTCAGGCCTCATTTGGTCTGGGACATACAGACTAGGTATAAGCCCATTCTTGCCTAGGTTCTACTCACTGAACTTTTATCAATCTTCTAAGGAGAAAAAGGGTGCATACTCTAATCTGGGAGAACCGGGTTTGATTCCCCACTCCTCCACTTGCAGCTGCTGGATGACCTTGGGCAAGCCATAGTTCTGTCACAGCTGTCCTTGAAAAAGAGCAGTTTCTGTCAGAGCTCTCTCAGCCCCGCCTACCTCAGAGGGTGTCTGCTGTGGGGAGGGGAAGGGAAAGGAGATTGTAAGCCGCTCTGAGACTCCGAGTGAAGGGTGGGGTATAAATCCAATCTCCTCCTTCTCTTCCTCTTCCTCTTCCTCCTTTCCGTGGCTAACAGGAGCATGGTGTGCAGATCTGATAGATGCCTCCTCTTGATAAAACTCCCAAATGGCTATATTCTTAGTTAGGACCCTGAATGCCTGATATTTAGCTTTAAAAACATGCTGGGAGATGTGTAATCGCACCTCTTCTACTTTGACCAGTTGTCTAGTTTGACTAGTACAGTACTATAGTTTGCTTGTACTCTGAACTTTGTCAGTGGCTAGCTAGGGTTGCCAACCTTCAGGTGGAGGCTGGAGATCTCCTGAAACTACATACTGATCTCCAGACTGCGTAAATCACTTATTTATTTATTGTTTATCATTTAATTAAAACATTTAGTCCACTTCTCCTGGAGGAAATGGCTGGTTTGGAAGGTGGACTATGTGGTGTTATACTCTACCAGTGTCCCTCCCCTCCCTAAACCCCACTCACCCCAGTCTCCGCCCTCAAATCTCCAGGTATTTTGCAACCCAGAGTTGGCAACTGTAAATGAGACCAGGAATGAGCTAGGAAGTGGTGGATATATAACCCTCACATGCAGGGCTCTTTCTGTAGCAGGAACTCCTTTGCATATTAGGCGACACACCCCTAATGTAGCCAGTCCTCCAAGAGCTTACAGTAGCCCCTGTACGAAGAGCTCTGTAAGTCTCTTGGAGGACTGGCTACTTTGGGGGTGTGTCACCTAATATGCAAAGGAGTTCCTGCTACAAAAAGAGCGATGCTCACATGTAATAATCTGAAGGTATACAGCTTCTGAGCACAGGTGTTCCATTTTGAGAAGAACCATAGAGATGGGAAATATCACAGCTTGGGAGCTGGCAACTCACCAGTGAGGAACTGTGACAACAAGAGTGGGGAAATCATTATTAATGGACGATCTGGGACTGGGACTCAGACTGCCTGCTAGGAAATATGTGGAACAGAGAAATTCTGTTGAGCATGTTCCACTCCACTTCTGAACTAGTATCCACTGAAGCCTACTTAAAGTTTGCTTGCTGCTATGTCAGTGAGGCTCGTACCCAGGGTAGAATAGATGGATACACTGTTCCATCTGAGAACTTTTGGGGAAAGAATTGTGTGTCATCGCGGTTTCCAATTTAAGACAGAAATCTTGTGTTTTTTAGAATAAGGGGATTTCTAATTAAGAAAAGCAAATCATTTTTGGCTTTCCCCTCCCCAGTGGTCAAACTTTACCCATCTGTGTTGTCCAGCTGTGATTTCACCTGACTCAAGGTAGATTTTTCAGGGTAGCATATGTTTACGTGATCTGGGGGGGGGCTTTATTGCTGATTTAAAGAAAGTGTTTGTTATAAGCAGGTTAAAGCTTTTGAACTTAATAACAACTCTTTTTATAGATCTTGTTTGTGAACAGTGTATTGATGCTGACATACATATAAACACTTAAGAGTCAAAGGGAATATGGCAGCCCCACCTAGCAACAAAAGCTGGTTATAACCGTGGTGTCTCTCACAAAATGGCTGCCACTTTTTTAAAAAAAAGCAAAGGGTCATTCTGGTTGTAGAAACCCAACAGCGGCCCCAGTCACACAGAGAATTTGCTGTGCGGAAGGCACAAATGTCAGGCGGAGTTTTGGGGCGCGATCACACCACAACATCTGGGAAGCGTAGCGCTCCCGTGGCCAACCCGTGGCATCCCGCCGAAGATGCGGAGTTAAAAAGTACCTAGGAAAGTGCACTAGTATCCGGTAAACGTGGGGCAAAGGTGGGCGTCTGATCGTGGGAGCGCTAGTATCCCGTGGCATCCGGCACCCACCCACATCCCGTCGCAAGCTGGATGTTGTAAGTCTCCATAGAATGCGCACCAATGCCAAACTGCGCATGTGCACAAACAAGAAACCGAAAGCAGCACCACTTGTGTGAGCGTGCTGCACTGCTTCTTTGCCACGCTTCAGCATTACTGTGTTATCAGCAGCTAACAGCCAAAGCGCAGCAACTTGGAGGACCGTGTGATCGGGCTACCGCGCTTTATTTTGCTCTGGGGCAAACAGCCACGCCGCCCCCCTGCGTTATCTGGCCTGTGTGACCGGGGCCAGCGTTAGTGTAGTGGTTTATTGTACTGATGTGCCCGCAGTATGTTGTTCTTCAGATCTCAGTGGTACAGACATGCTGATGGGATTTCTCAGGGAAGAAGTCACAACGCTTCTGAAAAACCACATGTTCCCAATGCAAGTTGCAGGACCTCTAAAACCAGAGTGGGACAAGAAGTAATACAATGAAGCACTCAACATTGAAAAGGAATTTCCTCTGAAATCAAGCCCTTCTGATTACCTTCCACATCACGTTCCTCACAAAAAAACAGTGGTGCTTTAGCCATTACTTGGTTGCCTAGGATACGTAGTCTATGTAGGCCTAAGATGGTTCTGTCAGATGCACTTTCAGACCATGGTTGTAAGTGGTGTAGATAGTTGGTTCTTATTATAATATAGAGTTGCGGGAGGAAATCTGTGACAGAATTGGAAGTAAAGTAGTTTGCAAGGACATTTGCTGTTTATTAATACATCCCAAGGGCAACTTAATTATTCTGTTTGTTACATTGCTGCTTGTAGGAACATTTTTCAGCCTTGGGTTGATGCAGGACAGTGGCTTGGATCTGAAGTAACACAAATGGAACTCAGCAAAAGAAACAGAGCGTTTCCATCTTCTGTCTTTAGGGTTGCCAACCTACAGATGGCACCTGGAGATCTCCCACTATTGCATCTCCAAATGACTGAGATCAGCTTGCCAAGAGAAAATTGCTGCCTTGGATGGTGTGGACTCTGTGGCATTTTACCCTGTGCTGAGGTTCCTCCCCTCCCCTCCCCTCCCCAAACCCTCCCTTCCCTGCCTTCCCAAAGTTCCCCCCCCCCAAATTTCCAGGTATATCCCAACCCAGAGCTGCCAGCCCTATCTGTCTTCCAGGTATATCCCAACCCTATCTGCTGCCAGCCCTATCTGTCTTCCAGGTATATCCCAACCCTATCTGCTGCCAGCTGCCAGCCCTTTCTGTCTTCCACTGTAGCACACCCAGGATCTTCTTTGCTGCCGGGAACAGTGTGCTCCATGCGGCACAGCAGGTCCTGGGGCTCGCTTCCCCGCAGCCCGGTTTAAACCAGACTGCAGGAGACATGAACCCAGCCAGTATCGGCCATGCCCACAGGGACAAGATTGTGGCCCACTGGCTCAACTTTGCGCTGGCTTGTTTTTTTTAACTAGTATTTTTCTTCTCCGGTCTATTGGACCCAAAGAAAATCAGGATTTCTGAAAAATCTGGTATTGGGATCCATGCCAGTATTGGGATGCGGGATTTTTTGGAAATCCCATTTTTCCCCTGGATCCAGTAGACCCAAACCAGAAGATACCGGTAAAAAAAATATCGTACCCCCCAAGTCCCTATTGTGCTACTGGACTTGAATCGAGCTGTTCTACTGCCGGTCAAGACAGGTACCCTCTGAAGCCCTTCCTCATAGGACCTTTGAGAGGACAAAACGTATGCGTATGTGGAGGGGAGAATCTGTTCACTCTCCTGAGCTCCTTAGAAGATGTGCAGGATGAAAGGATATAGATTTCAGGGTAACTGGAACATGTCAGTGTTTAACAGTGATTTGAAATCCAGTTTTAGCTCACGTCATTCAAAGGGGTTTTTGTTGTTGTTGTTTCAATCCAGCTAATTTGTATTCTTGGAAAGCCTGCTACTTTCATTATATATACTATTTAGCTTCACTGCTCAAGTTAAAATGAAAGGAATATTAAATCATTTGTGGTTGAGTGCCATTTTTGTGTTGCACTTCTCTTGGCACAGCAGCAGCCAAACAATGTAATAGGTAATTACAGCATAGAATTAAAGGTTTGCAGTGTGTTTCGCAAATGAGCCTGCTTTCTGCTAATTGTCATCAGAACAGTGGGCAAGGACAGTGGTTTATTGCAGAGATGCAATTGCAGTAGGTTCAGCAGCAATCCATAACACATCCATGGGTCTCCCGAGATTTCTGTCTCTCATTTGAAACAGAAGTTATTTTATTGGCCCACAGAAGGGATTGCTTCACTTTCCGCTGCATGGTGTAGTCTGCTACATAGAACTGCTTTACACTGAGTCAGACCAGTGGTCTATCAAGGCCAGTATGGTCTACGCTGACTGGCGGTGGCTCTCCAGAGTCCCATGCAGAGGACCAACTACTTGATCCTTCTGACTGCATCGAACCTGGGACTGGCTGCATGCAAAGCAGATATTCTGCCACTGAGCCACAAGCCCTCCCCTAGTCTACACATAGAAACACACACACAGTAGCATGAAGTGGTACAATCAGGAGATGGCAGAAGAGACAGTACTGCTTCAACTTCTAGGCAGGAGGGTGCCATTTTTCATAGCAAAACAGTAACCTTCCTACTGGAAGGAAGAGAATGGGTGGAATTTTTGATTCTGATAACAGACTGGGTATGCTAATTGCAATTTAAGACTTAAATACTACAAGAAGAACCTAAACAGCATGATAAAAAGCAGAGACATCACCTTGCCAACAAAAGTCCGCATGGTCAAAGCAATGGTATTCCCCGTAGTAATGTATGGCTGTGAGAGTTGGACTATAAGGAAGGCCGAGTGCCGAAGAATAGATTCTTTTGAACTATGGTGCTGGAGAAGACTCTTGAGAGTCCCTTGGACTGCAAGGAGATCAAATCAGTCAATCCTAAAAGAAATCAACCCTGATTGTTCCCTGGAAGGCCAGATCCTGAAGCTGAAGCTCAAATACTTTGGCCACCAAATGAGAAGGGAGCATTCACTGGAGAAGACCCTGATGCTGGGAAAGATTGAAGGTCAAAAAAGAAGGGGACGGCAAAGGATGAGATGGTTAGACAGTGTCATCGATGCAACGAACATGAAATTGAGCAAACTTCAGCGGACAGCGGAAGACAGGAGGGCCTGGCGTAATCTGGTCCATGGGGTCGCGAAGAGTCGGACTCGACTGTGTGACTGAACAACAACAACAACTACAAGAAGAAGAAGAGAAGGAGGAGAAGAAGAAGAGAAGGAGGAGGTTGTGGTGGTGGTATAGATTTCTATAACCTGCTCTTCTCTACCTTAAGGAGTCTCAAAGTGGCTTACAATCACCTTCCCTTCCTCTCCCCACAACAGGCACTTTATGAGGCAGGTGGGGCTGAGATAGTTCTGAGAGGACTGTGACTGGCCCAGGGTCACCCAATAGGCTGTATGTGGAGGAGCAGGGCATCAAACCCAGTTCTCCAGATTAGAGTTCGCCGCTCTTAAACACTACACCACACTGGCACTGCCAGGCAAAGAAGAGGAGCCAGGGATATATGGAAACGATGTCAGGGTCCATATGGAAAGTCACTTTTGAAATGGAATGAAAAGACTTCTTGAACAATTGGTAACTCTGAGGCTGTAATGGAGGTAATGGCACATAAACTAGAAATCTTCATGTAGCATAAAGAGAAAAGGATATTATTGGGCAAGAGAGGATCAGGGATGTGACACAGGCTTTTACCTAAATGCTGTGCAGCATATACTGAATACCACGTGTTCACATTGTCTTTGGTACCCCACCAGAACTGTCTTTGAGAGAATATTATCAAGGAGAAATGTTGCCTGGAATTCTTATTGCACTTTCTGGTGCTGCAGCTCAAATTGCTCTTGATGCTATCACTGCGCTTACTAGTTATGTGCAGGGGTGGCCTGCCCGCTAAGCAGCCCTAGACACCAGGGGCACCAAAAGTGGGCAACCCCATGCCAGCATCTCCCTGTGCCATTGCTCGGGTTGTCTGGTTGGCTGATTTGATCTGACACCTAAAGAACTGTCAAGCATGTGAGGCATGCCTGGATTTGTTTCCAGCCCTGTACTCTGAACACTTTAACCCTTATTGACCAGAAAACTTACATAACTGATAGGGACCTGGAGAACGTATATAGTTTAATTGTTTATGGTTGGAACCAGAGTAATGTTCCTGGAGGTAGAAGGACTTCTGCCCTTGGAGTGCAGGTTTCCCATATCCCCCTCCAATGACAGCCTGAAATGTCCCTGAAGACCTGTTCTTGAGGGTCCCCTCTCCCTGAAGAATATGATTTTGGGGGGTGGTATTATGGGTTGCCGTTGAAAGGGGAAAAATCAGCTCTCCATGGTCAAAGTCCTTGTGCCTGTGGAAGCGTTTGGTTTGGATCCAAGCATTTTGGTGTGTGTTTTAATGTGTGTGTGTGTGTGTGTGTGTAAAAAACATAAATTCTTCCTTCTGCAGTACAAAACTGACAATTGTCTTCTGAGGTCTTAATTGAATATATTTTTCTCATTAATGTTTTACGTCTGTGTTAATATTTAAAATCATAATACCTAACAAGAGTGCAGAGCGAACGGACGGAATACAAATTGGCTTGTTTAAGCACCCGGGAGAGGCTTGCTGGAGTTTCCCCCTTATCTCAGGCTTCTTTTATAGCACTATGTTAGTCTGTCACTGTGCAGCAGCAGCAGCAGTGGATTAGTGGTACTATTGTCAGATTTATCTTAGGTGGGTGTATTTCACTCAAATATTCCTCACCGGTAATTATATGTCCACCTTTGATCGAATCTGTTTCTGAATAACAGTGCATAACAAAATAAGCCGAAGAGCTTTGCCTTTGGCTTGATGAAGCCTCTGGAAATGAATCGGCTGAGCTGCCCTGATGCTGTAGAGTGGGCAGGAAGGTCTCTTGCTGCAGATTGGCTGAGCTGCAGTCATCAGGGCAAGGAAAAGGGTCTGTGGAAAATGGCGCAGCAACAGGGGCAGAGTGAGGGGGGAAAACATGGCCCTTGAAGAGGGCACCATCCCTCCTTGCCCCACCTCCCACAGGAGGGACAGGGAGAGAAAGAGCCTGCCTTACCACCCGCCCAGCCAGCCGCACACTATATGGGGCTCAGCCAGGTGCTGCTTTGCCCACACTGTGCAGGGCTTGTCTGGGCACTGCCCATCTCATCACTAGTCTGGTTAGGGTTGCCAGGCTGCACTGGGGGAACCCCCACTCCAGGGATCCTCTTCCTAGTGTCAATCAGCTGGTTGGCAGGGGACTAATTGGCAGCAAAACTAGGCCTAGGCTTGCATTGCCAGCAAAGTGGTGATGTCACTTCTGGTGCACATTGGAAGTGATGTCATCATGTCACCAACACCACAGGGATGCTTTGTATTTGGGCAAAAGAGTATCAGTATGTAACCAAGACTATTTGCAAACATATAAAGACAAATATATATATATATATGTTTGGCCCAAATGGAAATAGTCAGTTTTACTTATTGCCCATGTTAGGCCTTCATTGGCTTGGACTGCAAGGAGATCAAATCATTCAATCCTAAAAGAAATCAACCCTGACTGTTCCCTGGAAGGCCAGATCCTGAAGTTGAAGCTCAAATACTTTGGCCACCAAATGAGAAGGGAGCACTCACTGGAGAAGACCCTCATGCTGGGAAAGATTGAAGGTCAAAGAAGAAGCGGGCGGCAAAGGATGAGATGGTTAGACAGTGTCATCGATCCAACGAACATGAAATTGAGCAAACTTCAGCAGACAGCGGAAGACAGGAGGGCCTGGTGTGATCTGGTCCATGGGGTTGCAAAGAGTCGGACTCGGCTGTGCGACTGAACAACAGCAGAACAGTTTGAACCATTCAGGTGTATAACAGGTTGATTTATACTAAGGGCAAGGACCAACGATAAGTGGACTTTCAAGCACCCAGTTTCTTCACGTGTTTCCCAACTCACTGGGCACAAGGTCACTACAAATTTCCCATTGCCACACCTCTTCCATATGTGGCCATGCTTCTCCCGTAACTCCCAAAGCAGCATTTATGCTGTTACAAGACTGAAGTCATGCAAAAGTTGTATCATATTAGCTGCTGTGAAAAGTGACTGATAATATGAAAAGTAAAAAGAGCACTCCGGTTTCCCCTAGAAGCCCTGACTCTGGTCAGGCATACCCATTTCTCTTCATCCTGCCAAAAGCACTCCCTACTGACTCCAGTGCTCTTCTCCACAGAGTGCCCACCAAAGTTTCAAAGGTGAAGGAAGTCTCTCTGGAACATGAGGACACCTTTCCTGACATGTTATGTGAAATGCAAAACACACTCCACATTTTTATGATCGTGCTACAAAGAATGTGCTTTTGGATATCCCTGATTTAAAATTATACCCCAAATTTACTGTCCCGGTTCAACTCTGGGATATCTGAAATTGTAGAAAGGACTCCTGAAATTTTGGGACTCCTGAAATTTATATCCAAAAATTCCAGGTTTGTTTTGGTTTATTTCAGCTTCCATTGGAATCAATGAGGGTAAACTTGGCATCTGAATCTGAATGGGAGGCCTACAACCTAGGGTTGCCAACCTCCAGGTGGGAGGTGGAGATCTTCTGGAATCTCCAGACTACATAGATTGCTTAGTTATTTAAAACATTTATTCCACTTTTCCTGGATAAAATGGCTGCTTTGGAAAGTGGACTGTATAGCATTATACCCTATCAATAGAATTGCCATACCCGCGGTCTAGGCAGGGTTTCTGCTGATTTCCAACTGGCCTCCCATCAGCCAGTTGGCCAGTGGGAAAACCCCACCCCCAAACAGGCATATTGCCGTGAGATGTCCCTCTCATGATGATATCACCTGGAAGTGACATCATAACGTTGCCGCCATCGGAGGGTGATACTCTAGTTTTGGGGCATACTCTATGGTTTTGAAGGCAACCCCCCCTCAGAGTACTGCCCAAGAACCAGAGCATCACCCCTGATGTTGGTGATGCAATGATGTCACTTCCGGGTGACTCATCACTTTGTGCATGTGGCAGAAGATCCCAGGAAGGACCCGGGAGTCCCCCACTGCCTAAAAGGTAGGACCTGGCAACCCTACCTTTCGAGTTCCCTCCCCTCCATAAACCTCACCCTCCCAGGGTCCGCCCCCAGATTTCCAGATATTTCTGAACTTAGAGTTGGCAACCCTTCTACCACCACTGTTTTCAACTGACAATAGGACTTACCGTCTAGACTCCAGAAGCCCGGTCAACTGCCACTGGTTTCCAGTTATAGGCTTTATGACTTACGTAAGCTTTATGATTTCATGGTATGTGATCCAAAGCAGCACAAGAAAAGTGCACGAGGACCTTGTAGCAGCACAAACTGCACGTGCAAATTGCAAACACATTCACTTGCAGTGCATTTTTAGATTGTCCTTACCAAAAGCACTGCACTTTAGGTGCAAATGTAATGGGAAGAAGGGAGGGGTTCACAAGAGTCAGTTGATGAGCTCCCAAACTTGGTTCAAGGAGAAATGGAACAGGCAGAGGCCAGGAAGGACAAAAGAAATGAAGCCTGGAAGAATGGACAGGCCTAGCAACGAAGAGCCGCAAGATGAAAATGCTGGTTCAACCACACCACATCCAAATTTGCCATCAGCAGTTTGAAGACGAGGGTGAAGGAAAGCCTTCTGGGCATAAAGAGACATGATCATGCCATCCTGTTGACGAGCCCTTGCAGTGGTCCGGACTTCTGCCAACATCTTTGCTCCTCTTCTTTTTTGTGCTTTTCAGCTTGTGGCTGTCATGAATTGACAGCAGAGTCCCGGGGCCCGCCACTCCATTTTGCAGATTGAGTAAGTGCGCTTGTAGTGGCGGTTCCTCATCTGTTGGGAAGGTGCCGATAAATCTCCCCATATTGCCCGTTCTCCCAGGAAAGCCTGAAATAAATCTCTCCGGGTTGCTTGTCCCGGAGGCTGAAGGCTCTATAAATCTTCCCCTGCCCCCTGTCTCTACCACGAAGGCATCTATAGCTCTCTTCATGCCACCTGTCCCCCAGCGCAGTGAATTGAGGCTCAAAGATTTATTGCAGGGGAATTTGGTGCAGGGGATATTTCTAAAAGAGTGTCTTGAGCAGGGATAGATGAGACTAAAGTATTTAGAGCAGGACCTTGTTTGTTAGCCGTCGTGGGCACGCCACTTTAATCCAGGAGATGCTTCCTAGAGACCAATTAAGCCGTGAGCCCTTCCTCAAGCAGCATCTGATTAAAGCTTCTCTAAACACCTCTGTAGATATTGGGTGTTTTGACTTTTTAAAATGAGATTTATTGGCAGCGGCCCACCAGTGACATGGGAGATCTGTCGCTCATTCCCCCTTTTTTTAATCACAAGGATGATTAGACTGCAGTGATCTGTGTGGAAAGGCAGTGGAAGAAGCTGCAACAGGATTCCTTCGATACAAGCAAAGTGGCGGATCGGCTCCTTTGGGGAGCTGCTTTCTCAAGAGGGTTACGATGCAGAGGCTTGTGAAGCTGGGTGTTTACAAAGGAGGTGTCCTTCTTTTGGGGTGGTATTTTTCCATTTTTTTGTGTGTGTGCGCACCTGGAGAAAATGGCCGTTGTGGAAGGTGGACTCTATGGCATTGAACCCCATTGAAGTTTGTCCCCAAACCCTGCCCTCCTGAAGCTCCACCCTCAAAATTTCCATTTATTTCCCAACCTAGAGCTGGTAACTCTGAGTATGGGCCAGTATGGTATTGCTTAGAACTTCCGCTGTTTTGCAAAGGAGCTGAGGATAGAAGTTCAGCTACCCATAAAACCAAGAGTGGATTTGAAAGAACAAGGGAATGGGATTTAATATGGTCTGTGCAAGTAGAGTGAGGCTGTGTCCTTCATTTGAGTAGAACAGCTTATATATGGACTGGGAGGGAAAAACACCCCTGAAATGATGCCACCCACCCAGCCCCAACCATGATCCCATTTTCTGTGGTTGGAAGAAGAGGGCAGGGCAGCAACCCTCCAGCCACTAGGTCATACCATCCAGTTTGCCATCTCTCTCAATTTTGTACTTTTATTTTCCATGCACAATACTAATAAACTTTGCTAATAAAGGATGCAGACTGCAATTCTATGTATGCTTACATGAGAACAATTCCCAAGGAAAAAACCATGGGAGTGAGTCTAATATGGTCTCTAAGTACCATGAGAATGCAATCTTTCCTCCTGGGAGTAAGCTCATTGAATAAAAGAGGGCTTGCATCTGAGTAGACCAGGTTAGAGGATGGTCTGGGAAACCAAAACAGCCCCAGAAAAACAAGCATTTCAACCCAGAGACCACCACTGTAGTCTGGGGTTTGTCATTCCAGACCTTTGAGACTCAGAGTGCAGTCCTATTATGTTTTACTCAGAAATGAGCCCCCTAGGAGGCCTACTCCTAGAAAATATGCTTGCTGCTTATTCTACTTTCAGGCATGTGTGTTTGACCCATTCCCTTGGTTTTTTCAATCCCTTCCTTGTTTTATTTGCACCATTGCAATGGTAGGAGAAGGTCAATTGTCTTCAGCTGCAAGTGCTCCTGGCCAGCAGCAAGTTTGAAAGCAGTTTGCTGCACCCATGAACTAATCCCGAGATGGGCTCCCCAGATACACTACCTTCTTTTCCATTTGGAGGAGCATTCAGTCATGTGACCCTACCGGCAGCCTGAAGTACAGGTAGATGCAGGTACGCTAACTGGTTGAGGGCCAGACTTCATGTTTGGGGTTTGGGAAAGTATCTCCTGCGATGTACATTAACTGTAAAAACAGCTGATGGATGGGGATTTGGCCTGGGTCTGTGGAACTGCTATTTTCTCTGGGTGCACAGAGGCAGTAGCTCCAATGGGACAAACCAGTGTCACATATGGTCTAGCACATGCAACTGGATCCTCTTCACAATGGTAGCTTTTCCAGATTAAAAAACACCTCCATCTTAACTGGATTTAAATCCCCTTTGTTTGTCCTTTGCCACTTGACCAAAGCTATGGAGAGATCTTCTAAAGGTGTCCAACACATTTGTTATAAGGGTCAGATCTGGCATAAATGTCACTTTGTTGAGCTGATCCATGTGTGCCATGAAACGTAATGCCACGTACCAGAGATATAAACTTTATAAAGGATAGCAACTGGTAAGCTCTAGGTTGATGTGTCCTCCACTGCAAGGCCCCATGGGCTGGGAGGGGGGAGTGCAGAGGAAAACCCACACGGGCGGACTGGAGAGCCAGCAGTGCAGTGCTGGGCAAATGCTCCCATGCCTGCACCCCCCCCCCAATGTACAAACGCGAATCTCTGCAGCCATTGAGGACAGCATCCCTGGAGCCGCAGGCCGAGTGGAGCGGCCTGAACACAGCTGCAGTGGCTCCCAACTTACCAGCCCCTGAAGTGAAGGAGTTCTGCTTCACTGCTGCAGATGAGGTTGTCTCACTGTGCTGAAGCCACAATTGGAGTGGCCCCACCCACCCACCCCTGAGCAGCCTCCTGTTCCCTCCCTTGCAGCAGTTGCTTGTGGGCCGTGTAACAGCCCTGGATGAGTCAGTTCCGGCCCCTGGGCCTTATGTTCGACACCCTTGTTCTAAAGGTATTTAATGAATATTGAACAACGTAGGGGAAATAACAGATCCTAGAGTTCGTATCTCCCCTTACGACATTCTGTATCCCAATTAACCTATGAAAGTCACAAGGTGGCCAGTTGTTTAGAGGGATTTAAGACTCAGACAAATTCATGGAGGACAGTTCCATAATTTATGTAGTGTTCTGTATCATTTTTATACCTAACAATGGGTCACCTTCCTTAATATTTGGCCACTGATGAATCTCCAGTTGAAGCAAATGCCATAGTTGTGGGGCATCCACTCATCAAAAACTGATGTTGCCTGATGAACCTGGCATGTGGATGGTATATCGGAGAGAGCTTTTCTGGCTTTCATGGGAAAGTGCAATAAGAACACAGAGAAGATGGTAGCTATGGTTGCGCTCAAGATATTAAAATTCATATGGATTTGAGGATTTGACCCATTATAGTCATCTTCTGTGGAGCTGGTGATTATACAAACTGTCTGCAGGGAAGCACAAAGCCCCACTTTTTGTCTCCTGCCGTAATTTTATTGCTCTTTTTGTGTGTGTTTTGGAGGAGGGAGGGAAGGGTCTCGGATTCAGCAAAAGCTTTTCAGATAATGGTTTTGAAAAACACTTTATTCTGTTCAAGCATAATAAAAGACTCAAAAAATCTGGATCATCTCAATGAAAGGTGTTTAGAAGCAGGAAAACACAAATCGGGGGGAAAACATACACCTGTCATTCAAAATGAGCAGGAGCAGAAATACAAGCCATGCATGATGATGCTCAGTTGAAATGAGAGAGTCAATATATCTTCATATGACCACGTTTTCTAAAATACATCTAAGAGCAGCTGCCAATCCAGTAATCATTATCTTCATGAATGGTTCATAAACCAGTACACTAATCAGGCTATCCTTGAGTTTTGGCTGGTGATAAGATGATTTTCTCCATTCCATTTTTCTTCTTTTGTTCCGTGAATGGACTGTGGTCCACTCCTCCTGAATTTTGGTTTAACTGGATGATTTTTAAAAAAATTACTGGTGTTTCTGGAACTGTTAAAATGCTCTGTATAAATAAATTGGAACATGCAGACATGATGTTCCTTCAGTTCGTGCACATTGTTAATCTTCTACATTTTGAATGTGTAAATGTGCATTGATGAAACACTGCAAACACTGTATGCGATCATACAGATGATGGCATCGATTTTAATCTTGTAATGATCTTCACCTCTGTTTCCATGCATCGGTGAAGCACTGCACAAAAAGAAATTTGATGCAATTTTATTCACATGACTCTCTTTACAAACCAATCTTTGTAGTCGTGCACAATTGCACATTGCTAAAAAATTCTGTGCAAAAGGAACTTGTTATAACCTTACAGACCATCATATCAAAATGATCTTTGTAGTGTTTTAGTAAGAACAGCATGTGATAAGGAAATAGACATGAAGAAATGGGGAAAAGCTTCATGAACAATGCTTTGTACAAATGTTAAGAGAAATCAGCTTCTAAATACATTGATTCCTCTGCAGAAAGCAGAATCCAGAAAAAAGTTTCCCAACCAGTGTTACTACCCTGGAAGGGATGAGCTATCAGTTCAGTACAGGGTTAGGTTGTCTTTATTAGACCATATAAGGAGTTTGGGGGATGCTCCCTCTTCCATCCTTGCCATTGGATATCCAGGATAATGCTTCCGTCCATCCATCTGTCCTGCTGCTATCTGTCTTCCCGTCTAGGCTTGGCTGATCTGACTACAGTAATCCATGCTTCTGTAAAATTAACTTGGATTATTGTAACATGCTCTCTGTGGAAATGACTTTGGAGACATCTCGGAAGCTTCCATCATTGCTAAAGGCAGCCACTTTTCTAAATGTGCCAATGTATATCACACCTGTTCCACAACAGCTGCACAAGTTGCCTGTATACCTTTTGGTTCAGTTTGGTATGTTGATCCACGCTTTTAAAGCGATCTCTGAAAGGCACCCTCTCCATGCGTAAGCCCAAGTGTCATTTGCACTCTTTTCGTCAGTTCCCCATCTGGATGGTGCACATCTCTCAAGTCTGGCCTTGAGGCTTTTTGCTCACTTTTCAAACACAATGGAATCGCTTGCTGGAGTGGTTTGGAACAACCCACAAGGCAGTTCTCTTCCACAGAGCCTCTGAACAGCCTCTGAACGATATTTTGGTTGGGCTGTTTATCACTGATGTTCTCCCTGTCTGATCAGTCTTGTTTATTGGGTAAGTTGATCAATGTACTTGGCTAGTTTATGGTAATAGGCTATTCTGATGGTTTTGTGACCGCTGATCTTTAATGAGGATGTTTTGTGGCTTTATTGTGCTTGTTTCCAAGGTTTGTCGATGATTGGTTGCCTTGAGCTTTTTGTTAAGGTTGGCTATAAATATTTGGGGGGGAAAAATTAAAAGTAAAGGAATAAAACCAGACAACTTGACACTCCATATTCAGGATAAGTGGGAAGTTCTTTCATGTGAATCACAATGCTGATCTTGAGAGGTTGTCTGGTGTAGCAGTTAGAGGGTTGGACTAACTTAGCTTTGGGGGACCCAGATTCAAAGTCCCACTTGCTATGGAAATTCACTGAGCCCGTTCTCTCTTAGCCTTACTTACCTTGCAGGCAATGCTCCTGCTAAGCTGTGGAGTCTTATGAGCAAAAATTCTCCTTTGTGAGCTACTGGCATTAAAGTTGTGAGCAAGCAATTTGGTTACTGCATAAATTAGTTTGCTCTGGAGCCACCCTTCCTGAGCTAAGAGAAAAATGTGTAAGCCGGAGGCTAAAAAACTGTGAGCTAGCTCACACTAACTCATCTTAGAGGGAACACTGCTTGCTGGTTTGTTGTGAGGGTAACAATGGAAGAGAATGCTGCCTTGGGTTTCTGGGGCTAAGAATATAATTGTACAATGTTATGTTTTGACAGGGTACAGGAGCATGTATGTACATCATACCAAAATAGCCTTGATATAGATATGATCGAATTAATGCCATTTGGGCAGTGTTCTATTAAAGTGCACATGGGGCATTGGAAATGTAGAGGGGGAAATGCATGCAAATGAAATGAAAGAACTGAAACCTTTGCAAAGTGTGCATGCTCTGATTTTATTTCGAATTTTTTAAAAGTCCCTTAGTTAAATTGGCATGAAAGAGTAGGGGAAGGCAGAACAGTGCAAACTTTTCAAACTTATAAAGAGATGGAACATGGGGAGTCCCCTCAACCCTAAGCCTGCACACACACAGGCTTGGTGTTTACTGCTCGTACCTGGGAATGGGAGGAGATCAGCGTTACTTAGGTGGATGGGTCTGTTCTTTCGCTCTGGAGATCTTTAAACCGAAGCCGTCCGTTGGATGTGTTCTGGCTTTGGATGACTTGCATTGAGCTAGGGCTTGTGCTAGATGGTCTATAAGGCCCTGACCCGTTCTGTGTATGTACACTGGAAGTACTTGGGGAGGTACTTAGAACATCTGCTTGGCACCCTAAAGGTCCCAGGTTCAATCCCTGGCAACTCCAGTTAAAGGATTTGGCTGTAAGTTATGTGAAAGACCTTTGTCTGGGAACCTGGAGAGCTGCTGCCGGAATGAGTAGACAGTACTCACTTTAGTTGTTGTAGATTTTATGGGCTGTATGGCCATGGTCTTGGCATTGAAGTACCTGACATTTCTCCAGCAGCTGTGACTGGCATCCTCAGAGGTATAACACAGAAAGCTGGAGTACTCTCTGTGTCAGTGTGAGAAGAAAAATGGTAGGCAGGTAATTTATATCTACTCAGGAAGGTGGGGTAGGGCTGAATCATTATTCTGTAGGAGTTTCCCAGGCTGTGACATGCTAATAGAGGAGCTTTCCTGAGGAGGTTCTTTTGCATATGCATTGACTGTTGAAATTCTCATCTTATCTGTAGTGCTGTTGTCAGATGTAGAGCATTTTGTGTTTTTCAGGACTGGAAACCATGCACTATTTATTTTTAAACTCTCTTCTTTCCTGTTGAAATTGTGTTTATGTTTATGAATTTCAATGGCTTTGATTGACGAAGGGGTCTGATTCAGGATTAAGGTAGCTTCATGTGTACTCTATATAAGAACCAGAAGGTGGACTGCTCATCTGCTCCCACAGCATCATTAATCAGCATTGATAGTAGCTGCATTCCCCTCTGCCAGACTCTCGTGCCCTCAAAAAAGTTTGGTGTAATGGTTAAGAACACCAATCCAGGAGAACCAGGTTTGATTCCCCACTCCTCCTCCACATGCAGCTGCTGGTGTGACCTTGGGTCAGTCATAAGTTCTTTCAGAGCTGTTCTCTCAGGGGCAGTGCTCGAGAAAGCTCTCTCAGCCCCACCTACCTCACAGGATGTCTGTTGTGGGGAGGGGAAGGCATTGTAAGCCGCTCTGAAACTCCTTCAGGTAGTGAAGGGTGGGATATAAATCCAATCTCTTCTTCGCCCCAGTAGCTCATAACAGCTGCAGTATTTGGTTAGTGGAAGGTGTTTACGGTTTGGCATTTTACAGGTTCTGCAGAATCTACCAGCACTGGGCTAGCTGGACCAGTTGCACCATTCAGAATGAGAAAGACCTTTTAAAAAAAAATGTCTGTCTTATTGGCAAGAGCAGCAGCAGCAGTTAAGAGAATCGGGCCACTAGACTGATGACAACCTCTCGGCCACCATCTCCGGCAACGTCTTCCTCTTGCGCTTCATGAGTATGCTGGCCGTCTCTCACAATTCAAAGGCAGACTCTGCAAGAGAGCAAAAGGTCAGAGGGGTTAGCAGGACAAGGGGGAAGCTTTTGCTAACAGGCCAGTGGGGGCTACAAGAGGGCAGACGCTCTGGAGAAAGAGAGAGAGAGAGCAGAACATGGGTGGTATGCGAGTTGGGAACTGCCAGCTTAAAATCACACTCGTAGGTGGATACCCAGATAATTTCTTTCTGCTCCTGGCCTCTTGCCTGCTCCCCCCCCACCTTGGCTCAGCTGCTCTGGGGCCAGGCGAGTGGGAGGGAGTCAGGGAGAAAAGCAGCTGAACATAATCTGCCTAAATATGTTCCTGATATTAGACGCTTCCACACAGATTTGTTAGAAATAGGATAGGGAAGGAATAATAATAAGCTTATATATTTATCCGACATTCAGAAAGGGCTGCCTGTCAGAATCCATTTGTCAATTTGCCAGTTACCGTTTAAGGTGCCTTTTTATCATTGTGTCTCCCCTTCTAGCTTTACCTACTTTACCGGGGGCGGGGCGGGGGGGAGAGGCTCGCTAATTGTGCAGACATTACACTAATTGTGAGTTCGTGCACGAGTCTTAAAGCTCAATTAAGATGCCTCTCCCTCATACCCGCCGCACGAGTGGGGCTCGGAGTCCTGGTGGTGTGCTTCGGGCTGAACGTCGAGAGGCAGCTTTTTAAAGCCATGAAACATTTGCTTCCCCGGATCTGATGGACGTCCACTCGAGTATTGTTTTGCAACTGCTGTTGTGTTGTGTTCTCCGGTTAATTTTGCTCTCAAAATCCCATAAAAGGAAATGGATATTTTTTTAATAATGTCACAGGAATGCATGCTGAATTTTATAAGGCCAAACCCTGATTCCATTCTATGGGTCCAGTCCACTGAAGTCAGTGGAATGGCTTGGGCCAACTACAAATTTCCATTGGCAGAAGGGATTTTTATCAGCGGAGCATAACTTCCCCACTTTCGTCCTGCTACAGCCACACAAGCCCCAACCAAATATTACCCCAGGGAAAGAGGGACCCCCCCCACCCCAAAACAGCACAATTGAGGAATCTGCTCATAGGGACATTGGTGGAAATCACCTCTCCCTTCCATCTGTGGAGATCCTTCCCTGGATTCAATCCATTCAATGAATTATAAAATGATATACAACATCTTGGGGATCTTTTTCAGATCTCTCATGGCTTTCAGTTTCCATTAATAGTAGCTACTTGGAAGAGGGTGATTTAAATTGGCACTGAAGTGCTGGTGTTCTGAGGAGCTATTTAGAATGGGGCAGGACAAGGGAAGCGCAATGGTTTGGATCCCAGTTTGAATGCCCACACATTCTATGAATGGATATTTAAAGAAGCCTGAGAAGAACCACTGTTGTTGAAGCTGAAGAGCATGATCCTATGCCCATTTACATTGAATTTAGTGGGATAGAACTTGGCTGCTATTTTTCCAAGATAGCACTGAATTCTCTGGAACTTTGCAAGCTGCGGGTTCATTTCATATAACACAGCAGCATGAAGACTGCTTGAACTATCACTTCATGGCAGACATTCCACGTGGGACAGTTTTTGATGTTTCTTCTTACCACAAGGGTTGGTGGAGCACCAGACACAACTAGTCCACTTCCGAGCTTCCGTGAAACATTGACAAAATGGTTACCTCTGCCAAGCAGTCATCTCATGGAGTCATTTTTAAACTAGCAGCCTCCCCATCACGGCCATTAATTCCAATTTAAGAAGAAGTTAGGCTTCCACAGATTATATGGGGGCACCACTATCAATTTACCACAGTCCAGGCTACTAGAATGTTCCACAAGCACAAGACAAAAATATTTTGATTAAAACAACAAAAAAAGTTGAAGTTTAATATTCTAAATATTTCTGTTGTTTTTTGTTAATAAAAGTGAAACATTAAATGTAACCCCAAGGTAATAATGACTGCCTGTTCAACACACACACACACACAAATTTCCAAACCTATTGAATTCTTTATTGTACAATTGTAGGAGACAATAAAGCTAAATGGGAGGGGGGGTCTTCACACAAGCACAGTTATGTTATGGTCCCCCCAGAGCAGCATGCCCAACTAGAACTTAATGAAACTTACTTCTTACCATCTTTTCCCTGCAGCTGGTCATGGATTGCCCCAGACCAGTTCGTTCCAGTTTCGAGGTCACATATTTTTATAGTCACAGCACATCCCATCTAGCCTATGTGACTCCACCATACTATGCCTTACATAGTTTCTAATATGTCTCCACTCTGGTTCATTTTTACTTTTGCACAATTAAGTTGGACCCTCCCTTTAAAATAATCAGACTGGCCCCACCCAGAATTCTACCCAAGTCTTCCTTATATTCATTCTGTATGTCATAAGGCAGGTCAGACAGGCTGGCAGGATATGAGCCAAGCTATACAACAGAGTCCAAAGTCCAGTCCAAATAGTCACAAGCCATAGATTCATTATCAGAGGGGTTAGCATGGTCAGAAGTTCAGGGGTCATTTGCAGTCCAGAGGTTCACAAGCCAAAGTTCAAGAGGAGAAGAAGAAGAAGAAGAAGAAGAGGAGGAGGAGGAGGAGGAGGAGGAGGAGATTGGATTTATACCTCGCCCATCACTACCCAAAGGAGTCTCAGAGCGGTTTACAATCCCTTTCCCTTCCCCTCCCCACAACAGACACCCTGTGTGGTAGGTGGGACTGAGAGAGCTCTCTCGAGAACTGCCCTTGAGAGAACAGCTCTGAAAGAACTTATGACTGATCCAAGGTCACACCAGCAGCTGCATGTGGAGGAGGAGTGGGGAACCAAACCCAGTTCTCCCAGATTAGAGTCCATGCTTCTAACCACTACACTAAACTGGCCAAGCTCCCATGAGTGAGGCATGTTCAAGAGTTGTGGTCGCTGAGTCCAGCAAAATGACTTGTTACTTCTACCCCACACACAAGCTCCCAGAGCTAGTTTCTGTAGGCACTTCCTAACAAGCCCACATTAGCAGCCAGCCTCTCCAAGCTGTCATCAGCCAGCAGCTGGCGATGGGCCATGAGACGTGAACTCTGTTTCCCTTTTTGTAGTTCCCTTCTGAGCCTCTGTCTTCGGTGCTCCAAGGGTGGAGGTGAGCCTGGTGGGCTAGTCTCTAAATGAGGCTGACCTGCTGCATCAGGGCTGGGTTCTGGTGGCTCTGAGTCAGCTGCTGATTGTGAGCCATGATGAGTGGGCTCAAGGCTGGCTACATGAAGCTCCTCTCCTCCTGAGGAGTCCCTGCTGCTGCTGAGCTCTGACTGATCCAGGACATCCAGCTCTGGTTGGCCCATGACACCTTACTGCTGAGGTATTACAAAGATTTATGTCTTCAGCCATGGCCCCCACTGTTCTACAAGTGTGTTTACCACATTTATCTGAACAAGTTAAGCTAAATAAACTTTTAAATGTGACTTTACTCCTTTTCTGATGTAGACAGATATTTGATAGCTGGCACAGACATAAAACTGTGAATAAGAAACTGGAAGCTGGTCAAAGGACCCCTCTGGCTTTTCTTGTTGTTAAAGACTGTTGACGTTGACCTTGGCTGTATTGAAGGCTAACCAGGATTCTGTGCTTTTCAACCAGGGTTTGAAATATGTTAGGAATCCTTGCCAAAGAGAATATAGCTAGTTTTAAAAGCAGTTAATGTCATTGCTGTTGGTTTGCTTAATCACAGTTAAACCAGTGAAGTGGATTTTTGCTGGGGAATCAGCTCTAGGGAGGAAATTGGAGAACCTGAAGTCCACTCTTGATCTCTTTGCTATAGCAGATCCTATATCTGACAGGGGGAGCTTTGTCTCTCAAAAGCTTACACCCCAAATGTCTTGTTGGTCTCTAAAGTGCGACTGGACTCAGATTTAGCAGATCCAGTATGATTGGCTAAATGTGAAGGGTGTGATACAGATAACTCTTTAGAGAGGAAATCCATACTAGACTGCTCTTCTACTGCTTGTTCATTTATGTGTTACCCTAGTAGGGGCCATACCACCAATTTTTAGTAAAGACAAGGAACCAGTTTCCTTTTGGAAACCAGAACAGAGGACAATTGTGGTACCTCATCACCAGAAGACACATATAAAGCTGCAGTACCTTTTACTGACTCAAAACATTGGCCCGTCAAGGTCAGTATTTCTTACTGTGACTGGCAGTGGCTCTCTAGGATCCCAGGTGGAGGTTTATCCCATCACTGATCCTTTTTAGCTTGCAGATGTTGGGGATTGAACCTGGGGCATTTTGCCAAGCAGATGGTCTGCTGCTGAGCCACACTCCTACCCTCTAGTTTCCTGGAGATACCCAATATGATCATAATGACTTGCCTGACTTCCCTTCCCTTTGAAAAGCCTTCCTGATTCTTGCCCTGACATGGATAGCCCAGGCAAGCCTGATCTTGTCAGATCTCGGAAGCTAAGCAGGGATGACCCTAGCAAGTATTTGGATGGGAGACCTCCAGGGAATACCAGGGCCGGGAGGTAGAGGCGGGCTATCAAGTCACTTCTCTGAACATCTTCCATGCTCCAGTAGGAGTCGCCAGAGGTCACCACGACTTTGAGGTATGGGCAGACACGCATGCACACAGACACGCATGCACACAAATACAAAAAAAGCACCTCCTGATTCTTTATATAACACCCTATAACATGTAGGAATCTCAGGAAAAATATTTCATAATATCAAACTTTGCTTAACTAAAAAAAAAAAAAAGACATGAAACCCCTGAAACACAGCTAACCCTGGTAGAAAAATTAAGCTAATCCTAGTAAACTAAATTAAACCCCAGTAGAAAAAAATAACGATACCATTTTAGTTCTCTCCTTTGCTATTATGCTTGTTTGTGGGGGAAGTGAAGAACAGCTGTTCTAACTCTCAATATCATTTACAAGAGTTCGTGTATAACACTGTGGTTAGATCTACCACCTGTCACAGTTTTTAGATAGTTGCCTTTCTTTAAGGAAATTTTGTAGTTCACCTTGAATAACCAGAAGAACTGGAAGCGAGCACACACACTTGATTCCCTGATTCTCTCCCCCCCCACACACACTTTATAGAGGGAAACTGAATATTCTGAAGCTAGCTCAGCACCCCCAACCAAGAAAAGAAAAAGACTTTTCTATCAGCAGGGCAAGGGGTCAGAGCTCTCTCTCAGTCACTTGGCTAGAACTTAGACTCAAGTCCCATCATCTACATGGTTTTCTCCCTGTCACCCTGCCCACCCATGGTCTTGGAGGAACAGAACAAATTGTGATATCAGTGAGTCATGCAAAATATGGTATTTTGCTTTATAGCGTTTTGAAGGACATAAAGTAGGATGTGCAGAAGACAACATGTTTCCTAGGGGCTTAGACAGAGAAACTGAGAACAACATGAGGTGGGAATAAAAGGCTTTCACATGGTCAGACATGGAAGAAGATTGGCCTGGCATTGGAAATTGGAGTAAAGAATGGGAGCATGTTACCTGCTCTTAAAAGGAAGTGGGTTTTGGCCGATCTTAGGACCATTCTGCATCTAGCATTTGTTCTGCTGTTTTACCAAACCCACGTTTATCTTCCTTTGATCTCTCGGCTTTATGGTACTGTCTGCATAGATTTATGGCTGTTTTATGGCCGTTCAGGGGTGACTCAGTCAATACAGCATTGGCCTGGGGTATTTGAATGTGGTTTTGAGCCACAAATTTTTCTGTTCTAGTGTGGGTTTGGTAAAACAGCGGAGTGAATGCTAGATGCAGAATGGGCCATAGTCACTTGGCCAGTTAGAGCCTTTGGCAAATTGTAGTCAGTGGGTTTTCAGATTAAGGATGCACCTGTTAATTCTTTGAAATTATTAGCTATGTTGTTTTCTTTGACTTCTCCAAAAATCACTTGTATTCAGGTTTGGGCAATGTGCAAATGGAATTAATTAATTTAAGCAATCAAAGCCACAGTAAATCCCAGTTTATGTGTTTACCAATGTGATATATGTTCCCCCCCCCCCCAAAAAAAAAGCCTGTTTATCGCATTCTTACATTATGGTAATAACCCAAGTACAGTTAACCATATGAAGAAACCTGATATGCAGACCTTCTAAGTTATCACTTTATAGGGTTTGGGCTCTCTGATCCTTGAATCTCATTCATCTTTTCTTCAGTCTAGTGCATGTATAATTTCCATATTCCCCATGGAGAACTGACTGTGAAAGAGAGTGACCAAGCCAAGGCTAACTGCTAAAAGCCAGACCAAAGAGGACACATGGGAAAGATCTCCTGGAATTATACCATGTCAGGCGTGCATTATGTGCTTGAATGCTCCCCTACATGGAAAACTTTGTGTTTATGGAAAAATTAGCACATCCAGCAAAACGCTGAGCCAACTCCAGGAATTAGCTGGCTCTGGGCTGCCAGATTTCAGCCCGGCACTGTCGACTCTGACATACACTTCCTATAGTGACAATGTATAAAGGCTTTGTTAGACTTGAGAAACCAAGGGGAAAAGAAGCATATAGACCAGGGGTGGTCAAACTCAGTGTAAGAGCCAAATAGAATAAATGTCAGATGTTTGAGAGCCACAAGACATGAACAACTATTGCACACATGTTTTTATTGGAAAGTATGCAAATTTGCTTTTTATTAACATTAAATGAGACTGCCAAAAACAGATATTGATAATGATATTTATTTGTCCAATAATATTTATTTGTTTGCTAATGATATTTATTTGTCTAAGAGAGAGAGAAAGAGAGAGAGGTGGAAGAGAGAGAGAGAGAGAGAGAGAGAGAGAGAGAGAGAGAGAGAGAGCAGAGAGAGAAACAATGAAAGCAAATAGATGGGGGAGGGAGGGAGGAAAGCAGCTTTAACTTTAAATGTGTTCTCCAAGCCCCCCATGTGCCCACGCCAGCTGGCTTGGCTTAGAGTAGGGATTTAAAGAGACAAATCCCTTCTCTAAGCTGGCCATCGAGGTGGGGGCTTTGAGAATACATTTAAAGCTAAAGTTGCTTTCTTTCTCTGCTCCCCCCACCTCAAGCCTACCCAGGGAGGGGAACACTGGCTGTGAAAGGGAAGACTGATCGGGGAGGCATGCCTCCCCTTCACTTCCCCAGCCGCCCTGCCAGGAGCCACACAATATGTGTGAAAGAGCGACATGTGGCTCCCGAGCCACAGTTTGGTCACCCTTGATATAGATTTATATCCGTGCACAGATCTTTTCCAGATACCTTTCTGTGTGGGTTTACAGTGCATGATATTCAGGAGAGGGCCTTTTCAGTGGAACTGAGACATCGGGACTCCCTCTTAAGGGAAGGTTCCCTTGTTCCTTCCTTGCTGTTTTCTGGTGTTAGATGAAGGCCAAGTGCAGTCTTTTGTTCCTGCCATTCCTGATTTTGTCCTCCTCAGAGGGTTTATTAATTTGCATGTTCTCATTATTTTTGCTTTTGTTTTGGATTTTAATAGGTCCTGTTTATTTTAATAGGCAGTCGTTTCTCACCTTGGGAGTTTGACAGAATCTGAAAGGTGAGAGATAAATATTTCAGCTAACAAAACCAAAGTGTAGCCTTGCAAATCTAGTGTATATGCACCAGCTGGCATCATTTAGGAAGAGAGTTGTATCTCCAAAGTTAAGTTTGCCTGTGCATAATTTTAAATATTCCGACTTTCCGTAGTTCAGAAGAAAAGTAGGAGGCTTTTGGGATTTCTGTTCTCAGGCAGCAGAAACAGAGCCAGTAGTGAAAGAAGAGACATGAAAATCTTTAGAGCAGAATGTGAGCCTCTCACTTCTCCATGGTTAGTCTTGTGTGTGTGTGTTAAGTGTTGTCAGCTCGCAGTTGACTTACGACAACCCCAGCAAGGGGCTTTCTAGGGAAGTGAGGAGCATAGGTGGTTTGCCATGGCCTTTCTCTGCACAGTCTTCCTTGGTGGTCTCCGTTGCAAGTATTGATGACCCTGCTGAGCTTCTGAGACCTGATGAGATCGGGCTATACCATGCCGCTTTCCCACCCTTGTTAGTTTAATGGCCCCATAACACTTATTTTGTTTGGGAGATGCTGGGGATAATGAAATATCAAGCCGCAGACCAAGTCCTTGCTTTGAGAGTAGCAGTCTGCTTTTCTACAAGGCACAGAATATTTATTTTGCTTCAAGGCGAGTGAGAATTAAGGATCGATCCAATGGGGGGGGGGGAACAAGTTGAGAGGTACATATAAAAATAATACACAAAAAAGCAACCCCTTCATCAATGCTGCGATAACTTTGCCATTGCACCATATAATGAAATAACGTTGAATTAAGTTTACGCAAACGGCTTTAGGAAGAAATCCACCCATTGGCTCAACACAGGACACTCTAACAATAACTTTATTTATATATAAGGGGCTTATGCCCCATCTTTCTGCATTCAAGACAACTGACTGGAATTAAGCAAGAAATGCAGCATTCAATAAAAGCCAACAATATTGGCAATTCAAAAATCAATTTCAGTGGTTAAAAGCTGTATTTATAGTAATGCCATTCCCCCCCCCCCAATAAAAGCAACATACCAGCCCAAAAGGTCCACATAAAACATCTGTCCCTCCAGACAGGAATCAGAAGGCAGTGGAAGGTTTCACCATATCTGAGATTAGAGCTGCCCAGTCTCCCCCGGCCATGAGTGGGGATTGGGGAGTCGGGTCGCCAGATCCAGGTTGGGAAGCTACTGGAGATTTGGGAATGGAGCCTGGGGAGGACAGCCACCAGCAGCAGTGAGGTGAGCGGCGACCCGAGACGGAGCTTTTTCTGTTGTCTTTGTAATTCCCTCCCCCTTGGGAGGGAATTTGTAATTCCCTCACCTAGTGCCAACGCTGCCAACACTACTCTCTTTTAGGTGCCCACTCAAAAATGTTTCTTTTTACCCAGGGTTTGGTCTCTTAACATTTTAATTAAGCAGCTGATCTCTTAACATTATTTTCATAGTCTGCTTATTAGCCTGAGAACTGAAACTCTTTTAAGCTGCTCATTGTTTTACACTGGGTTTTTTTACGCCCTGGCTGAGTTCTTAATACGGGGATTCAGTTATTCACTTTTCGGCTGTGCTGTTGTTGGTATTATGTTTTGTTTTGTAAGCCGTCTCGAGCAGGTGTGCTCTGGAGAGACAGCTCACAGATTTTCTCTCTCTCTTTTTTTTAAAAGCACCCCTTCAAGGGCATTTTTTATTTTCAAAATAGACACACAATACATACCAACATAACATGCTATAACATACACACATACAACAACAACATATATAACATATACAAATATACAACAATGAACATATATGGGGGGATACATGTAAGTTTTCACCTGCCATCCATAATCATTGCCTTATCATTACACAACTCTTATATAGGTATCCTTGAAATCTATCTTAATTGCTATTTCTATAGACTAGTTATTCATTTATCTTCATTCCTGCTTATTTAAATTCCATCCTCTTCTTTTTTCATCCTGGAGTTGTACCATTCATAAAATGGCAGCTCACAGATTTTCTCAATGAATGTGTTGGTACCCAAAGAAGCTGCTGTAAAACCAACTGGACAGGATCAGAAGGACCAATTCCCAACAAGTAGTGTTGCCAACCCCCAGGTGGTGGTTGGAGATCTCCTGGGATTACAACTGATCTCCAGGCAACAGAGATCAGTTCACCTGGAGAAAATGGCTGCTCTGGAGGGTGAACTCTACGGCATTATGCCCCAGTGGAGTCCCTCCCCAAACTCCACCCTCCTCAGTCTCCACCCCCAAAATCTCCAGGTATTTCCCAACCCGGAGCTGGCAACCCTACTGATAAGTGGTGAGTGGATGTGTTCCACATGGAGATGTTACTGAATTCTGTTACAACCCTCGTTTGTTTTGAATGTTCGTGTTTCCTTTATGGTTTCCCCACATTGGGGATGAAACTGTTTGCCATTAAAACTGGTGCCCGTTTTTGCTTCAGTGGTCTGTATACGCTTTACAATGTGATACTCCTACAAGTATATTCGTTCACCCAGCACAAAAAGGGCTGGTGTTTGTTTCATATTCTGAACACAGGTTGTGTATTCAAGCAGTATGGAGGAATGTTGACAGGCACATAATGAATTTCCCTCTGGGAGCTACATTTTGAGGCCACTCCCATCCAAATGCCATCTTGAAGTCTGGTGGCCTGAAATTAACCCATGTCAGACATGTATTAGGTTCAGGGTGATTGCTTTTATGCCATGCTAGAGAGATGGTACAAATGCTTTTAAATGGTTGAAGTCTGCTTTTCATCTGTCTCAATAATTTTCCACCCTGCCATAACTGTGAAACAGGTGGTAAAGGATTGCAGATACTGAAGGTCAGACCAGAATGAGGGTCTTTGTGATGGAATGTTATATCTTGTTGCAAGGGTTTCGATCTCTTCTCTCTTCCCTGTCTCTGTATGATATAATGATATTGTGGAGCCATGTTGTGGCTTCAGACAAGGCTTGTCTAGGAGTAAGGGTGAGGTGTTGTGTGTGTGAGTACACAAACAGACATGCTTGAATTACATGTTCCCCCCTATTGTGAACTATATTCCCTCTTATGAGCTACCTTACGTAGATTTCACTGTAGATTGCCTTCATAGCTTTTGAACCCATGCCTCCAAGGTTCCTAGCCCAACATTTCTATGGGTCTACATTATACCATCATGCAGGGGGTGATGAAAGCAGACACTGCCAGCTTTGCGCTAATGAATCCATGGCAGCTGGGGTGCCTATCAGCTATTGGGAGGTATTTCAAGGGCCTCTGGAGCTCCGCTCTGGGCTTGGAGTCAGTTTTTGTTTGGAACATTCGTTGGCAGCTCTCTGTCTCTTCTGGTCTGTATCAAATACCTCGTTAGCCTTCTGTTCTCGGAGGTATAGGCTCTAGTTTTAGAACGGGTTTTCGTTCTAATTTATATTCCCAGCCCTGAGTCACTTTGGTTGACATCTGTTGCATATTTTCAGACTCTGCAATATGCTCTGTGTACTCTGTCTGCCAAAATTGCAAACAGTACTTCAAATATTATCTCATTAGTAGATGTAGGAAAGGCCAGGAAAGTTATTGTTAAAAGCGTTACTGTTCCTGGATGTTGTCGAAATGCTACCAGAGAAGGAGAGATGCCCTTTTAACATACCCAGTTGTGGGTTTTGATACTTTACAAACTTTTTCGTTTGCTTCGAGTGTGTCCCCAGATTTCTTTAACGCAAGGGTCTCCAGCCAGTAGCTTGTGAGCCACTGGTAGCTTGCCGTATGCTGCAGAGTAGTTCATGCATCTCTTAGAAGACACTGGAAAAGAACATGAAAAGACCAGCTGCAGGCATTTTTAAAGCTTTTATTTTACAGGATTTCTCCCCTGCTGTTCTGCTTAGTGGACAGACTGGTGCTCTTCCTAGTCAGATTCTAGGACAGAACAATACTTAGTAGTATGCTGAGGACAGGGGAGGGAGCTTGGGGTATCGATATTATTCAAAAGTAGCTCTCATTGTAGAAGAAGTAGGTGGCCCCTGCTTTAGCATGTCTTAAAATTCCATACAATGGGCCGACATGATTCACCAGGCTGAATGCAGATCACTGTGCCTTATGTCCTGCTACGCCTGGGGGTTGTCCCTAGGGGTATGCTGTGCACTTCAAAGAAACCACTTCCTTTAAATTTCATTTTGGTCCTGGCAAACCACCTCTGAACATCTCTTGCCCTGAAAACCCTATAAGGCAGTTGACAGCTCTTTCCACCACCATTTCAGAAAGGGCATGGTTACCATTATCCTGACATCATTGGAGTGCTGATTCTCTTTTGGAACTCCTTTGGGGATAATCTTGGGGTGTGTGTTGTGAATATCAGTTATCAATTTTCAATGGCTGTAGACCTGGCATCCCAACTCCAGAGGCCAGGTCTATCCCCATTCTTTTCAATGGAAGTTGAAATACACCCCCCTCCCAACATGTTGGGTTATACGTTTCAGGAATGCTGAAAATTTGCAAGTGCCTTTTGCCATTTTGGATATTTCTGGACCAAAATGAAACAGCAAAGTTTGGGTATATTTTCACCTCAGAGGTAGCTGAATGCATAATTCTAGTTGTGCAAACCCAGCCATAAGAAGAAGAAGAGGAAGAGATTGGATTTATACCCTGCCCTTCACTACCCAAAGGAGTCTCAGAGTGGCTTACAAACTCCTTTCCCTTCCCCTCCCCACAACAGACACCCTGAGAAGTGGGTGGGGCTGAGAGAGCTCTGACAGAAACTGCTCTTTTTCAAGAACAGCTGTGCCAGAACTATGGCTTGCCCAAGGTCACATCAGCAGGTGCAAGAGGAGGAG
Organism: Gekko gecko; assembly: GCA_029375565.1. Classification (NCBI taxonomy): domain Eukaryota; kingdom Metazoa; phylum Chordata; class Lepidosauria; order Squamata; family Gekkonidae; genus Gekko; species Gekko gecko. The sequence continues at coordinate 132,402,534 of JAPDNY010000008.1, read as the reverse complement.
TGGGGAATCAAACCCAGTTCTCCCAGATTAGAGTCCATGCACTTAACCACTACTCCAAACTGGCTCTCAAAACTAATAGGCTGATGAAGCTTTATAAGACTGGTGAGCAGTATTCAGTTTGGTGGAGTTGCATCTTATACAGGCTTGATAGACACACATTATACAGGCTTGGAAAACATTATTTTCAGTTTCATGCACAAATAATGACCAGATGAGAGGGTTCGTTAAAAGCTGTGCATGAGAGGGATTGTTCCACCCAGGGCTATTTTTGGGCAGGAACACACAGGAACTGAGTTCTGGCTGGCTCCCGAGTTGGCCACGCCCAGCAGGAACTCATTAGCATAATAGGCCACACCCAACAGCAGAAAGTCATTAGGATTGGCTACATGAGGGCTGTGTGGCCTAACATGCAAAGGAGTTCCTGCTACAAAAAAAAGCCCTGGGTTTTGACAACAAACAAAATAAACAGAATAAAAAGCAAAAGGTGGGTGTGGCTGGATGACCACATGGGGGTGTGACCTAATATGCTAATGAGTTTCTGCTGTTGGGTGTGGCCTATTATGTTAATGAGTTCCTGCTGGGCTTTTTCTACAAAAAAAGCCCTGGTTCCACCCACAAGTGGATTTTTTTCACTCATTGGACTGTGACGTTTATTTATTTATGAAAACCTTTAAAGCCTATTTTCCATCTAATCCCAGGCCAAAAATGTACAACCAGAACTGAAAACAATCCATATCAGCCTATTTATGATAAGATTAAAAACTAGAATCTTACAGAAGAAATCCTTAAAATTACAAAATGTGGTACAGGGGAGAGAGTGTTGGACTTTGACTAGGGAAGTCTGTGTTCAAATTCCATCTCATCTTTCATGCTTACTGAGAAGCCCTGAACAAATCACCATCTCTCAGGCCAACTTTCCTCATCGGGCTGTTGAGAGGAAAAAGCAGGAGGGATCATGTATCCCAAGAGTGGGGTAATATGTAATACTTCAAAAGATGTATAGCAACATGTTGCAACAGGTAACACTCTGAAAGAAATACCAGAAATACATAACAATTTAGGGGCTTTGCCCATCTTGCTTGTTTTTAAATTTGACCAGAGGACAAAGGAGTGTAACCTCATAAAAATTCTGTATTTCTCTTTGATGAGTATCAATCATTACTATTGGCCAGCATGGAAACAAAATCTATAACACATTTTTATTAGTCAACTTAATGTGGTTTCCAATTATTTTAAAAAAGGAGAGAAGAACAGATTTCAAAATGCCACTGGAGACGCTCCCATTCTCCTTATACAGATACTAATTAAGCTCTTAACTAATTTACTTGCCGCTTTGCCACCAAAATAACAAGGCAGGGGGCTTGGAGTGTGGATTTGCTGAGGTGGTTCTCCTGATGGCATGCTTCCCCCCCACACACACACACTTGTTCCTGCTTGTTGCTGAGGGAAAAACATCCTGCATAAACTAAGTCACGCTGATTTTGATCATGGAAGACAGACAAGCACATGTTTAGCTCTCCCACTGAAATCTGTGTAGGGTTACCAACCTCAAGGTGGGGCAAGAAGTTCTCCTGGAGTCACAACTATCTCCAGACTACAGACATCTGTTCCCCTGGATGAAATAGCCACTTCAAAAGGGCGGACAGTGAGAATCAGATGTCCTAGAATGCCATCACATCTTTGCTGAATTCCCTCTCCAAACTCCACACTCCCCATACACCGCCCTCAAATCTCCCAGAACTCCCAAAGCTGGATTTGGCAGCCCAAAATATATAGAAGTCAGAAAGGGCTTTCCTTAGCCCTTAGAGTATATCCCTATGCCTCAAGTTAATTTTCTCTGGATTGCTTCTGCTTTCCTCTACAACACTTTTCCTCCTGTTTAAGCTGAAACATGAGCATTGGGAGTTTCATCTTTGTTCTTTAATATTAAACTTTATAAAATGCATTGTGGTCCTGGTGTGCTAGTAATGAGTGCATCATTTGTGCTTCCCCCTTATAATTAATTCTCTCCTCGTTAATTCTTGTTACTAAGTTTCATTGCCAGTGTGTCTCCCAGGGCCGGTTCCAAGGTATCTGGCAATTATGTGAGCAGGCAGGGGCTCGTCATGAACCCAGGTGGTAGAAGGGCAAGTCCAGAAGGTAATGATGGGTGTAAGTTATCCACATTGCGTGGGCACTAGGTGGGAGAAAACTAAGTTTCAGGGCACTGCCTGCTTCACAAACCCGGCAACGTGGCACCTGCTGGGCAAAAGATGAATCCCAGTTTTGCTGCTAGTACCTCATGACATTGGAGGAAGAAGAACAATGTCTTGTTGAGTCACTACTGACTCATGACAACCCCATGGAGGTCTCCAGGCAAGAGACAAGCAGACATTGTCTCCCTATACATAACAACCCCACTCTTCCTTGGTGGTCTCCCATGCTTAGCCATGGCCAACCCTGCTTAGCTTCCAACAAGCTCAGGCTCTTCAGGCCTCTTCTTTGGAGGAAGGGCCCGATAAAATGCAATTGATAGCAACCAAATAGCTGACTCTGTAGATTTATGTCCTTTTCAGTGACAATTTGCTTCCCCTTACCCTCCTTAGAGACTCATTTCGAACTGTGAGACATGGAAACTTTTAATTACTGGGAACTTCTGTCAGGGGAAAATGTTTAACATTAGGGATAATTTTGAATTTCCCAGCCGTACTTGCTCTGTATTTCCTCATGTCAATTTTGATTCTTTCATGGGTGAATCAAATATATGATTTTTAGGGGGTATTTCCTGTTTCCTGGAACCAATCCCCTCCCCAAGAGCTTGTGTTCTCAATGTTTATGCACCTAAAAGTAAGTGCACAAATGACATATATGGTCTATATAAATAACGGTGTATGAAAATGCTCAATGTGAAAAAAGATCTATTAGCCCAACAGCAAAAGCGCACACTCTGTCTGTCTGTCTGTCAATCCAGCTCCTAGCATTAAATGGAGATGAGAAGCAGTTCCTTTTTTCTGTCTGTCTGTCTGTCTGTCTGTCTGTCTGTCTGTCTGTCTATCAATCTATCTATCTATCTATCTATCTATCTATCTATCTATCTATCTATCTATCTATCTATCATCTATCTATCTATCATTGTTTCTTATCTCCACAGACTTTGTATAGCCACTTTCCAGCTCTAGGTCTGTGCAGATAGTCGTGTGTGATGATGACTAGTGGCCCCCAATGAGGAGACATCTTAGTCAAAAGACACACTAAGTCTTTTGATCAGTATGTCTGGACACCCTGGGGCCCAGATGAGCATCCTCATGCAGATATGGTTATATGTGGAAGGACACATCTGCATCAGCTGTTCATGCAAAACTTGCACCAGATGTGGCTTGGGGACATACATAGGGATAAGCTTTAAATAAGGAACATAAGAGGTGACCTGCTGGATAAGACCAGTGGTTTATCCAGTCTAGCATATCCTGTTTCATGTAGTGGTCAGCCAGTTGCCCTGGAAGACCAACAAACAGAACATAAAGGCCCAGGGCCTCCCATGATGTTGGAACAGAAATCCAAGACCACCTTTCTATTCTACTAGGACTTCTATCCTCAGAGCATGACTTTTATAGCTTCCTGTTCCCAAAATCCTGGCTCTTTGGATTGTCTCCCAGTATTGTCTCCCAGTATCGGAATTCAGAAGCTTGCAGCAACATCTGGATTTTTTTTAAAAAATGTTCTGATTTCCTAATCAGGCAAATTTTGCATCAGCTAAATGGAATAGCTCACCGAGTGCAACAAGACACGTTATGACTAGCTAGGTAAAGGTAAAGGTAAAGGTTCCCTTGCTCGACAGCCAGTCGAATCCGACTCTAGGGTTGCGGTGCTCATCTCCGTTTCAAAGCCGAAGAGCCAGCGCTGTCCGAAGACGTTTCCGTGGTCATGTGGCCAGCATGACTAAACACCAAGGTGCACGGAACGCTGTTACCTTCCCACCGAAGTGGTACCTATTTATCTACTTGCAATTTCTTGCTTTCGAACTGCTAGGTTGGCAGGAGTATGACTAGCTACCGAGCCCTTTATTCCTGTCCCGTAAGTGAAAATGGCAGAATTGCTTGGATTCTAAATTCTTTCTCGGCTGCTATTCTGTGGGCTCCGGGCTTGACATTTAGCTTTGCTTTGAACTGTAGCCTGATGAAGTCCTTAGGCTTGGCCGCATAATGTGGCATGCCATCAAAGTACATTGACTTACTGTGATCTGGTGCGAGGCCAGGGTATCGACTTGGACGGCACTCTTCTTTGTCATCCCTCTCTGGAGATGCACACAGGAATGCCATCTTCAGACTGTATTAATTAGCAGCAGGGTGTTTTTCAGCTAAATGTGCATGACAGGAAAACAGGATGCAGTTGTTTGGGCCTTCTCATGACAGTCTGAAGAATGGAGGCCGCTATTTAATTACGCTCCTCAGCTTCTTTCCTCTCCTCTTTTTCTGACACTATTAGCCCCCTAATGATAGCTCATTTGCTTGGATCAACTTGAGTTATCAACCCGTGTCATGTGTTCTTTACCAAAGAAAAGTATTACTTGGGAAATCTACACTGAATGGGAATTCACAGGCCACCAGACTGTTCTGTCAATCACTGTGCAGTTCTAAAATTGTATTTGTAAGGACTGAAAACTCGTCATGTTTGCTTATTTAGATTACTCCAACTGGATCTATCAAAGAGGATGGCAAAGACACACTCAAAGCCTGAACAGCCTGCTGTCTGCGCCGCAGATTTCAAATGCTTCTCTAAACTAAGCTGAACAGTTCACAGAGACAGCGCCGTAAATTTTTAGGCATTTATTAAGACAATGGTCATTATAAATTTTGTGTTTGCTTAGCTCTGTCCACTCCAAAACATCAGTGTATAAATCAAGGGTACTCTCAGATGTATCCGCAATAAGATGAAGGGCACTAAATAGTCTCAAATAAATAAAGCATAATGGCTGGCCAGTTGATAGTCTTCAATAATTCTTTCTACACCACACATAATCAACGTTATAGACGTTCTCTCCAAGAAACAGTTTAAAGTAACCTATGGTGGTTCTTGGCAGAAGATTGCATAATTTTGATCTCTCCGGAAAAAAAATTGACCCTGAAACTGGCATAGCATGATAAGGGGGAAAGTAATTAAAAGATAACCAAAAAGGGGGGGGAGAGGAAGAAATGGCACAATAATAATTTATTACAAAAAGTATTATTTATTTTATTAAGTATTTTTTATTACAACAAGTATCATGAGATGGATTGATTCTATAAAGGAAGCTGTGGCCTTCAGTTTCCAAGGCCTGAGCAAGGCTGTTAATGATAGAACGTTTTGGAGGACATTAATTCATACGGTCACCATAAGTTGGAAGTAACTTGACAGCTCTTCACACACATGCACACAATTTATTTTTATCTTTGTCAGGGTAGTCTACACAGTCTCTCCCCCCCCCCCATGTAACCCTTGCAACAATTCTGTTGGATTAGGGTTGCTGAGTGGAAGGCTAAGACGCAGAGACATTTTCTCAGTGCTTAGTTCTTGTGGCCCCTTCTTAAATGCCTAGGGAAATGCCGAGATTGCCCCTTTGGGGTCAGGAAGCAAATTTTCTCCAGGCCAGTTTGGCCAGGGGTCCTGGAGGTGTTGGGGTTTTTGCAATTTTCTGGGCATGGAACAGGGGTCACTGTGTGTGTGTGTAGGTATTTCTGAATTTCCTGCATTGTGCAGGGATTGGACTAAATGACCCTGGAGGTCCCTTGCAACTCTATGATTCTATGATTCCAAACCCACTGGATAGGTTTTTGCTTCATGCTCAGAGTTCAGTGGCCAAAGCACAAGCTTTCATAGCTATCATGCTACTGGAATCAGTTTCCCTGTGCAGAGTCCTAGGGTTGCCAGGTCTTCCTGGCCACCAACAGAGGATGGGGTGGGTAGAGTTGCTAGATCCAGGCTGGGAAACGCCTGGAGATTTGGGGATGGAGCCTGGGGAGGACAGGGACGGGACCTCAGTGGGGTACAATGTCATAGATCCCACCCTCCAAAGCATCCATTTTCTCCAGGGGAACTGATCTCTGTAGTCTGGAGATGAGCTGTAATTCTGGGTGATCCCCACATCCCACCTGGATGCTGGCATCCCTAGCTGAGATCCATGTCTTGAACTGTAATATTTAGAACTAGGAATAAGGCCCATTGTGGAAATAAATACAATGGACTCTAGAAAGAGGCTCTGGGCAGGTGCCCTGGCCTTGGGCACTCAGTGTCAATTTGCTGTAGTGACCTCAGCAGGGTATAATGACACAGAGCTTACCGTTTTCTCCAGAGGAACTGATCTCTACCATCTGAAGAGCCGTTCTAATACTGAGTGATCTCCAGCCCTCCCCTGGAGATTGGCAACAAATGGCTGGTTTGGAGGTCGGAGTCTATGGCATTGTACCTGTCTGAGGTCCTACCCCTTCTCAAACCCCACCCTCTCCAGGCTCCACTCTTCAAATCTCCAGGAATTTCCCAACCTGGAGTTGGCAACCCTATCTCCTTCCCAGCCAACCATCAGCCAACCTACCTTTATGTGCCCCTCTGACTTCAGCTTTCCCTCTCCTTCCCCTCCCTCCTGGGGAGAGCAGTTGTGATTCTCAGTGATCTCTAGCCTCCACCTGGAGATTGGCAACAGTGGTTCCCCAGGAGGAAATGGCTGGTTTGGAGGGCAGAGTCTATGGCATTGTACCTGTCTGAGGTTGCACCCTTCCTCAAACCCCACCCTCTCCAGGTTCCACCCCTCAAATCTCCAGGAGTTTCCCAGCCTGGAGTTGGCAATCCTATCTCCTTCCCAGCCAACCATCAACCTACCTTTATCTCCCCTTCTGACTTCAGTTTTCCATCTCCTTCCACCTCCCTCCTGGATAGCAGTTGTATTTCTAAGTGATCTCCAGCCCTCCCCTGGAAATTGGCAACAATGGTTCCCCAGGAGGAAATGGCTGGTTTGGCGGGTGGAGTCTTTGGCACTGTATCTGTCTGAGGTCCCACCCCTTCTCAAACCCCACCCTCTCCAGGCTCCACCGCTCAAATCTCCAGGAATTTCCATACCTAAAGTTGGCAACTTTATCTCCTCCTCTCTCAGCAGCCTCTTCCTAGGCAAAGTTCTGTCTTTCTTGTTAGTGGGGAGCAAAGCAGCTTACCTCATTCTCCTCTTCCGCTTTGTGATCTGTACAGCAACCCTGCAAGGTAGGTTAGGCAGAAAGTCTGGGCCTGGTCCAAAATCACCTAGGCAGCTTCCATAGGGAGGCTCCTGCTGAACAGGAGCAAGCAGCCAGGGCTAGTAAAGTAATGCCAGTCAGGAGGCATCATGTCACCCTGAGAGTGCTGGCAGGCCTAGGGTTGCCAACAGATTGATGAAAAGGAGGATGGAAAATTCTTCATATCTCTATTTTGCCTTAAATTGGTTTTGATGCCAGCAGAGTGAGAAAATGCCAGAGGCTCTGGATGGGTGCCCCATGGTAAATGGACCAAACAGTTCCTAAAGATTTTCCAAAACACTAATCTGTTGATAATTCATTTTCTATACTCACAGCATCCCCTGCCAGAATGCAACACATCCCCAGTACTTTGAATTAGCACCAGAGCTTTAAGAGCTCTCCAGCTGTCACCTGGAGATTGACAACAACGGTATTCCAGAAAGAAATGGGTTTTTCGGAGGGTGAGGACTATGGCATTGTATCTGTCTGAGGTGCCCCTCTTCCTTCTCCTCAGACCCCACCCTCAGCAGGCTTCATCCCTAAAATATCCTGGAAGTTTCCAACCTGGAGCTGACAACCCTATGTCCTTTCCAGGCAACCATCAACCTACCTTTATCTGCCTGTCTGTCTTCAAGTTGACATCTCCCCCGCCTCAGCCTCTGCCTAGGGAAAGGTTGGTCTTTCCCTGCAGTGAGAAAGCAAAGCAGCTGACATCATTCTCCTCTCCCCCGTATGATCCACACAACAACCCTGTGGGGTATGTTAAAGTTGAAAGTTATGAATGGTCCATAATCCCCCAGGCAGCTTTTATAACATGAATCTGGGACCTGCACATCATCCTCTGAAGCGCTCTCAGGTGCATATCTGTGGCAGTAATGGAGTGACTGCTGGCACCTTTTCCTATCATTTTTTGCCTTGTGGTATTCTGCTTGTGGTGTGATCTGTCTTTTTTGTGGTGTGGCATGGTTGTGTTATTGGGTTTGTTTCTTTTAAAGGGGAAGTGATGTGAGTGAGGACATATTTTACCTCAGAATATACCAGATCACTTATGCAACTGACAGTTGCAACTGTCTTGTGGGGGGGGTAGTTTGAGGTGCGGAATGGAGTGAAGTCCAATCAGCTTCCATATGCAAATGACCTTGAAATGCTGGCCCAATCAGAGAAGAGTGGTCTAGGCTGCAGTGGGTGGGAGAGAACTCAGGCAACACAGCCAATGGATAGAGACACCGTGTGATTGACACATCACGGAGCCAACTGATTTTGGCGGGCATAGAATGTTGCCAGACTAAATTGCAATTATGTATAAGGAGAGATGACTTATCATCTGGTCTGCAGCCACCATATTGTGAATATCTGAGCGCTGATTACTTGGAATGAAGAGTATAAGCATGAAGCCTTACCCTTGTGACCAGGCTGTAGATGTGATAGGCAGCATCAGGTGTGTAGTCTGATTGCGGTGGTCTACAGACAGCAGCTAGCACCATAAACAGCAGCCTTTCCTGTGCAGGTGAAATAATTGTATGAAGCCAACTACTGGATCCCATGAAGGCAGGAGACATGGGTAATGTGCAAACCAGCCTTGTGTCTGATAATCCAAAAGAAAAAGAATGATTCTTGGAGGAGACAATCAGGTGTGGTTTGGGGTTAATCAAGTGGCACGATTGTAGCTTTCTGCACTCTCAATCTGGGGAAGTGGTTAGAGGGGCAGATTAGACTCTGGGAGGCTCAGGTTCAAATCCCCAGTGTGCCAGGGAAGCTTTCTGGATAACCTGGGGTCAGTCCAGTCACATACTCTCATCCCAGTCTTTTTGCTAGGGTTGTTGTGAGGATAAAACAGAGGAGAGGAGAAGGTACTTTGGGCCCTCATTGAGGAGAAAGGTTGGGTATAAATAAACTAAATAAAATAAATACTTTAATTAAGCTAGGATGCCATGAAGTTTGGATCTGGCCACTCTAAGCATCTCAGCCATTGCTTGAGATGCTTAGAGTCCACCCCTTTGTCCAAGCAGGGCCAGAGTGGTGTAGTGGTTAGGAACACCATACACTAATCTGGAGAACCAGGTTTGATTCCCCGCTGCCCCCAATGAAGCCTGCTTGGTGACCTTGGGCCAGTCACAGGTCTCTCAGAACTCGCTCAGCCCCACCTACCTCACAAACGTCCTGTTGTTAGGAGAGGAAGGGAAGGTGACTTTGAGACTTTTTAGGATAGAGGATAGTGGGGTATAAAAACCACCTGTTCTTCTGTTCTTCAGGGTGGTGAAGAGCCCAGACAAAGGTACAATCTGGGACCCCCATCACACCAGTCAGTGCAGCCAAACATCAAATGAAAGCAAATCACATGTTGTGGCTTCCTCCGTGTATAGCCAGGGTGTCTAAGGGACCTGGAGATGCGTTCTGCCTGCTGTCTCCCTCTCAGCAGCCCTGTGCCCGAGAGATAATGCATATAACAGTTTAAATTAAAAACAACAACAGCATAAAGATCCCATGTGAAAGCATATGGAAAACCATCATGACCTTCTCCATTCCTAGAGAAAGCCCTTGAGGGATATCCTTTTCAAGCCAAACCTCCTTCAGGAAAGTGTTGATTGGGTTATGTACTAAACAGAAGATATTCCACTTTTACCCAGAGCTCCATTTTCCAAGACAGATGGTTATTAATGATGTGCTTAATGCTTTTATGTCTGCAGTTATTACATAAAGTAATTCTTTTACCTCATGGTGTGTTAATACAGTTTTCTTTAATAAAGGGACACATCAGCAGATCATACGGCTAGCTAATACCCAGAGCGGCAAATGCTATTTTAATCAAATGAATTCCTTGCTGGGTTAGAACAATAGAAACGGGTGTTGTTTTCTTCTTCTCACAGAGGAACCGAAAACAAAGTTTTGGCAGAAAAGTTGAAACCCTTCCTTTCTTAGCTCAAGAAGATATGTTTTTCCTCTGTAAGTGGTTGGCATGTGATAAACATGTGCCCTCTTGGCACAACAATTATGGAATGGGGCTTGCAAGTGGCAGTGAATCTAGGCGGGCTATGTATTTGTAACCCCAAAGTAATTGCAAGTGCATCATTTTTATATATCCTCTAAAAAAAGATTGTTCCCTTGTTGTGCCACCTGTGTACGTAGTAAATCTTGGTTGTAGCTGCAGCTATAGTCACAGTCCAATATTATTTATCCACTTCTCGGAAGCATCTCTACAAAACTGTGAAGTGGGTTTCTGAATGCAGAGTGGAATTGGCATATGGTGCTTGGATCCTTTGCAGCACAAACGGAGCAGAGCTGCATTAATGGTCACTTTCCTCTACATGTCACTTTCCTCTACCTGTAGTCCTCTACATGTCCCAAAATGGTTGCCCTCTATGACACTGAGGATACTCATGTGGCTCAAAGCATGGAGGGTCCTGTAAGGAGAGGGAATTGGCCATAATTTCTCCACCCTTCTCTGATGAGTGGAAACGGAGCTTTGGATCCAAGCTTTCAAATCTAATGTGATGTCAAATCAACAAGTACAGATGTTTGGGTCTACAGATCTGTTGTGCCGGCTGTGACTTTTCCCTCTGGTGCCTTCCCCTGATGCCCCACTCATGTCTGCTGTTAAACCCAAATTCTATTTTGTCAACCTTAGATTGATTTCTTGCTGGATATTAAGACCCAGAATCCAATTCTATTCTGGATCCAATAATTCACTGCAGACCACTGGCAGCTCAGAATTATTTTATTTTGGAGTTTATGAAAACATCTTGAAGTTTAACACCCCCTCCCCCCATACTTTCTACTCAGTCATTGCAAGGTAGGGGTGCTAGCTCTGGGTTGGGAAATTCCTGGAGATTTGGTGATAGAGCCTGGGGAGGGAGCTCGGCAAGGTAGAATGCCATAAAGTCCACTCCAAAGCAGCCATTTTCTGCTGGGGATCTGATCTCTGTAGTACCAGGAGATCTCCAGACCCTACCTGGTGTCTGGAAACCTTACTACAGGGAAGGGGCGCTTATAAGCCTGTGGGGGGAAATAACCCTGTTACAGACTGTAAGATTTAACGCTGTGTGTGTGTGTGTGTATGCACATGAGTACACACAAACATAAAAACATAGAGTTTGGGGTTTATGCTAGAGTGTCACCCCAGTGTATTAATGCTATTCCTGGTTCATGCCAGAAGTTACATTGTGACTCTGGGGGCCACCGGACAAGTCAGTCACCACATCCAAGTCTCTCTCCCACCAGTTGCCAGGCTCACACTGGCAGCCCAATGGAGGAAGACAATGGAGGCAGCCCAATGGAGGAAGACCCTCCCCAGTGCCTGTCAAACCTGTTAAGTGTGAGCTAATTTTACTGCTGTTTTTAATTGGTCTTGGATCCTGTGGATTTGTTCCACTAATGGTGGTGCCTTGCTCTGGTTCAAGACACCTTTGGCTTTTCCACCAATGCCAGGGTAGCATTTTGCACATCGGAGGACACCACCATTACCAAGACCAATACACAGGATTGGCCCATGGTTCATGCCCATCCCAGGGGCCTGCCTACCCGAGGGACCGCCTTTCCCCATATGTGCCCCAGAGAGCACTGAGGTCAGGGACCCAACACCGCCTGACTGTCCCTGGCCTGAAAGACACCAGATTGGCCAGTACGAGGGCTAGGGCTTTTTCAGTGGCGGCTCCACACTGGTGGAATGAGCTCCCGGAGGACATCAGGGCCTTGTGGGACCTTTTACAGTTCCGCAAGGCCTGTAAAACAGAGCTCTTCCACCAGGCCTTCGTTTAGGAGCCGCCAGTGAGGAATGAACCATTGTAAATTGAGCATGCCACGGCCCTATATTACTATGCTGGATATGGCCTTTCTTCCTTGGGCCATGTATAGATGGTCGTATAGCGCCACCATCTGTATATATTAGCATCTTATGTAATTGTTTTAATCAGGGCTTTTCTTGTAGAAAAAGCCCAGCAGGAACTCATTAGCATAATAAGCCACACCCAACAGCAGAAACTCATTAGCATATTAGGCCACAGTCCGACAGCACAGCTCCCTCCCAGGATTGGCTTCCCCAGGTGCCCCGCGGCTTGCGGGGCACATGAAGAACCTGAGGGAAGGAAGGCAGTTTCTGGATAAGCTTCCCCAAGTGCCCTGTAGCTGCGGGGTGCCTGGGGAACCCAAGGAGGGGAGGCAGCTTAAACTGCCTTCCCTCCCTGGATCGACTTGGCTTCCCCAGGCACCCCATGGCTTGCGAGGTACCTGGGAAACCTGGAGGGGGGGGAGGCTGTAGGCGTGGCCAGCTCAGAAGCCAGCCGGAACGCTGTTCCTGTGCGTTCCTGCCCCAAAATAGCCCTGGTTTTAATTTGTAAATGTGAACTTTTACTGTATTTATTGTGTTTTAACTATGTAAACCAGCTTAAGCCAGTGCTACACCGGCTAGGCAGGATATACATTGAAAGTAAATAAATAAAATAATGATTACCAGGGAGAGAAGGCAGCACGGTACAGCCTGATCTCATCAGATTGTGAGAGCTAAGCAGGGTCAGTACTTGCAATGGAGACCACCGAGGAAGAGACTGCAGAGGAAGGCCATGGCAAAGCCTTGAAAATCCTTTGCTGGGGTTGCCATAAGTTAGCTGTGACTTTACGGCACTTCACACACATAATTATTACCAACATTGTTTATCTCCATTCTATCAAGTATTGTCATATATATGACAGAAGCCTTGCTCCTATAACAGTGGCCTCCTTTGCTCCCTTTAATAGCTTTAACTAGAGTCTCCTTGTGAAAGGAATTTGCAGTTTGTAGCATCACAGAAGAAATGTGCACACACATGAAAGGTTATACCTTGAATAAAACTTTGCTGGTCTTAAAGGTGTCACTGGACTTGAACTTGGTTCTATTGGTCTTTCTGTGAGTCTGTTTTGAGGAGAAGAAATGGCTCTTGGCGTATCACCTTTCATCCCTTCTTTAATGCTCTTTACTATCCCACCCTGTTAGAACTGCTGCTGCATTGACAATATAGGAACCATTGCAGTACAGTAGTGGGATTTATACTGTAGAATAACCCCCTAGAAAAAGTCAGGAGGATGTCTACTTCAGGAGAGTTTTTGTGAGCAAGAGGTATTCAGAAGAATTTCTGAATGCAACTAGAGATAATGAGTTCTGATTTTTGTGCGTTGTGTTACAATGCTAACCTAAGCAGAGCTACGCCTATGGTTACCAGCTGAAGGTTGGGAAATTCCTAGAAATGTGGGGGTAAAGTCTGGAGATGGTAAGGTTTGGGGAGGGGAGAGACCTCAAAGGGGTATAAAGCCAGAGTCCACCCTTCAGAGCAGCCATTTTCTCTAGGGGAATTGATCTCTGCAGCCCAGAGATCAGTTGTAATTCCAGGAGATCTCCAAACCCAACCTGGAGTTTGGCAGTAGAGTTCCACCCCTTTGGCTTTCGAGCAAGGGAACCTTTACCTTTACCTTTAAGAATGGACTTAGAAGGGTATAACTCTGTTTAGGACATGGCTATCATATTTTACCTATGTGCCATTGTTTTTTTGTTATAAGCATCACTCATTCCTTTAGGAGGAGAAGGGTGGGTGGTTTGTTTATTTTAATTTTTTAACCAAAGAAATGCAGTGGTCTTCCATTAAACAGCATGGCCGACTAGGGCAATAGACCAATTGTCTCTTCCTTGTCTGAATAGTTGTGACTGCCAATTCTGGGTAAGAAAATTATGAAGATTTGGAGGTGGAAAATGGGGAGGGCATGGTTTGGGGAGGAGAGGGACCTCAGTGCGGTATAAAGCCAAAGTCCACCCTTCAGAGCAGCCATTTTCTCCAGGAGAACCAATCTCTGCAGTCCAGAAATCAGTTATAAATCCAGGAGATTTCCAGGCCTAATTGTGACACCAGGAGTCAGTGGACCAGATCTCTGTCTGCTGTCTTCCCTGTTTTTATACTTCAAACGTCTGAGTTTGCAATGGCAATCTGGGCTGGGTGATCTACTGTAAAAGATTGCTTGGGCAATTAATGGCTACTTTTGTGGGGATCGAGTTCCCATATTTTAGTTTTATAGGCCACAAAAGCCACCACGTTCATGATACAAAGATCCCCCCCCCCCAATCCCTGAGACAATATTAATATTCTAACCGGTTTCTGTGGTGGGGTGGGGAAATAGCTTGATCTGACTTGCACTGGCTTGAATTAGGAAAACAGTATTGTAAGATGCGATATTAAGGTACTGAGCCTTGGGAAAGATGTAATGTAGTAGTCTTCTTTCAGTGCTAAGTTTTTTAACTGCAAATGTGATATTTGAGCAGTTATTTTAAAGAAGCACTTTCTTCTCAATTCACCTTTTTTCCTACTTGGGAACATTTGGCACTTTTGTATTGTAGATGGGAGATGAAACAATATTGGGGGGGGAATCTAGTATGCTGCGGATCTTTAGTAGCCTGTTGCTGCTTACTGATTGTTTATTGATCCCAAAGTCCCAATAAAGAGATTAAAATTATTGAGAGGAATGTTTTGTTTAGATGATGCCCTCTCACCCAGGAGCTTCCTGGGTATAGAATTAAAAGAAAGTTAGTTTGGGATCAACTATCTTCCCTTGTGTTGCAGCGGTGTGCTTTGTTTTCTAAAAAGACTATAATTGAAGTCGCTCTCAGGGTTTTTCTGTGCTTGTGTTTAATACTATTATCTAAGAATGATGTATTTACAGAAAACTGCCTTGCAGCCATGTACTTATTGCATTACCTTTTAAAATGCAATGTAAACATAGTATAATTATGTCCCTGTTCTGCTAAAATCAATGTCTTTGGAGGGACCTTGAATTCAATTTTTTTTTTTTTTGGTAATGGTGCTTCCAGGTGGAGAGGGTTTAGGAATGTAAAAGCATACGGGTGAGCATGTCTGAGCCGGGCCGTTCATGTAGGGACTATTCTAATCCTTGGGGGGCAACAGTGGGAGGGTTTTTGGAGTTCTGGCCCCTTTGGTGGACCTCCTGATGGCACCTGGGTTTTGTCCACTGTGTGACGCTAAGTGGTGGACTGGATGGGACAATGGCCTGATCCAACATGGCTTCCCTTATGTTCTTCTGACTACTCCATAATGAGGAGGGGGAGATTTTCAAACAAAAAAAAATGCTTTTAATTACCACCACCACCATTTCAGAAATAACTCAGGGGGCCCTGCAGATATGGCTTCTGGAGGCTTTGCTCTGAATCTTCTTTGCCTTTGTGTAGTAGTGAAATCTGACAGGTTCTATGATATTGTCATGCCAGGTACATGATCCCTGATAGGTTGTATCATATAAGCAGTAAGAAAAACACTCTTTTAAATGCAAAAATGCTGAAAAGCAAACAGAATGGAGCAATGAGAACGATGGTGGGGGAAAGTTTGGCTTTGGGAAGTATTTTGCAGGACATTTGGGTCTCTTCCTCCCCACACTGAATTTTGCAGAATTTCAACTCGCCATAGTCCAATTTGGCCAGGAGCAATCAGCAGAATCATTGGTGGTGCCAAAGCTCCACTTTAAAGTAGGTATCCTACCACTATTCTTTCTCCATAGTTATATAGGTATCGTCCCTCTGAGTTTCTTCCTGTTGAACTTCTTGTTTCAAGTGATCCTGTAATTGCCCAGGACCATCTTTAGATCAGCACTGAGTTTCTCAGACATATGATCTGGAAATTTAAGCAGTAGTAGGATGCTAGCAGACCCTGGTGTTGTAGAACTTGCTGATTCTGTGTTGTATATGGATGTGCATACAATTACTGTGCATACAGTATTTTATGCAGAGCAGAGATGGTGCCCATGGGCAGTCTGTCAACAACTTTCCTGCTTCTAGCAAATGCCTTTAAAAAGTAGGTGGGGCCAGGTGAAGCTTTTGTCCAGCAAGGCTTCTGGTTGGCTGTTGAAGATTTGATTGGCTGTGCAGATTTTTTTTAAAAAGCATTGCTTTGGCAGCAGCTGCGACCCACAGCACAAGGATCTTTACTGTGTGTTTGAAGGTAAGTGACAGCAGACATTTTGTGACTGGCTCCACCTCCTGCAGCAGCCATTTTTGTGACAACCACTTTAGGCCTGTTCCCCCTGCTCCCCCCCAGTGCTAGAATTCCAGAGGTGCCTGCAGGAACAATAAGTCTGAGGACCCCTGTTCTAGAGCACTCTGTCCTTCTGAGGTAATTTTAGGGGATGAATCCAGTTTGCGGCTGTTGCAAATCCCAACTACCTGTGGCACTTAATTCTCTGCGTTCTGTATCGTAGTTAAATAATTACTGTGAAGATGGAATGAATGGAGAACTGTCCCCTGAGTGTACTCATTTGGAAACTGGGTTAAGACTACGTTCAGCATTTTTTCATATTCCGTGCCAGACTAGTTAGAAGACCGTGAAATTGCATGGCAGCTTGGGAGATGATAGGGCGCTGTTCACTTCCACTGCATACCTTGGAACATCCTCCTGGCTATCTTTCTTACCACCCTCATACCCTTTTTATTGTCATTATTAACCTCATTTATACCCCATCTTTCTCACTGAGACTCAAGGTGAATTACAAAATGTGGAAAAAAACAGTTCAATTAAATAGGAAAGGCCTTAAATAAAAAGTCCTGTGGGACTAGGATCACAGAACTGGAAAATGCAAACAGGAAACTGTCTAAGGCAACAAAAACCTGTGTAAGGCATGTCTTACCATAATGAAGAAAGGGGGAGAGAAGGTAGAGGACCCTGTAACGGTAAGGGAGATGACACATATAATAAACATTGCTATAGACTGCAATATTATCCCTTACAGGAGTGACCTCTTGTGCTGTTTCATTATGTCCCTGCTCTAATCCCTTTGTAAAAATGCCTTCCTGAACATTTCTAGTTTGCACATTCTGCAAAATGATAGGGTTGCCAGCCCCCTGCTAGGGGTAGGGGATCCCCTGCCCACCACCCACCACCACCGATGTGCTGGCTGGTGGAGAGGACTTATCAGGAGCAGGAGGGAGGCCCAGGCTATGCCACTGGCAACATGGCAACATCACTTCAAGCATGTACTGGAAGTGACATCATCACATTGGCAATGCCTGGGTGATGCCCTGGTATTTGGGCAAAAAGTCTATGGTAGATCGTTTTTACCATAGAGGGATTTTTGCCTAAATACCAGAGCATCACATTGCCCAGACTACATCATCAGCAATGTGGCAACATTACTTCCTGCATGTACTGGAAGTGACATCATCACGTTGGCAACTTTGGGACAATGAAACTCTATGGTAGAAGCCATTTTTACCATAAAGTTTTATCCCAATACCAGAGTGTTGCCAGAAGGTCGCAACATGATGACTTCACTTCTGGCATGCGCAGGAAGTGACATCACCACTTCCCCTGTGACATAGCCTGGACCTCCTTCCTGCTCCTGGCCAGTCCCCCCACCCCACCAATTACCAGGAGGGACCTGGCAACCTTATTCTTGATCATTGTGGGCAGTGTATTCCACAAGGTGGAAGCTACAGAGAATGCCCTGCCCCTATCACTATCCTCCCCCTGCCACAATTTTGGGCTCCCTGTGCATCTGTTTAGTGCAAAATAATAACACCAAATCCAAGCCAGTCTCCTCTGGAGCATATTACCTCTGACCTTTTGGTTTTATCTGCCAAGTGGAGTGTGCATTCTCTCCCCCTGCCCCCATCCAGGGTCCCCCCCCCACCGCACATTTCCACTAGATAAAAAGTTTAAAAAGTTAGCATTGTTCCAAGGCTGTCAACTCTCTCCTAATGAGCTGGAAATAAAGGCTGATTTGACATTTTGCTCTTAAAAGTTCCCTTTAGGAAAAGAAATAAATCCGTACGCTTCAACGTGAGAGGCTGCAGAGGTATTCTGTTTCAATCCCGTCTTCACAGGGCTGTGTTTTTTTAAATAATCAATTGTTCAATAGTCACTGTGGGGGAATGAAAATTACCACTGGGAGAAATCAGCGTGCGCTTTGAACCTAGCAAGGGAGTGCAGCTGTAGGGAAAGCAGGGTCTCGGACTCTCTGTCCTTGCTTTGTTGCCGCGTTCACAAAGCCCCGCACGGCTGGATTTCCTTTTAAGCTCCGCTTACTGCAAAAGCTTTAAGTATCTGCCTGTCCCTGTGAAATGCAACAGGCTAAACAATCCAGCCATTCTTCCAAAAGAAATGTTGTACTTGTATTGGAAACATCTCAGGAAAGCAAATGTCTATTTAGGAAATGAATTTGGAGCTTTTGTGTTTTGCTGATGTTCTAAGACGCTTTTCAGTTTTTAACTTTTTTTTAAAAAATGTGCAAATTAGTTTTAAAAATGGCGTGAGGGAACATTTCCAACAGCTGCCATTGTGCCGGGGAACTCCTGCACTTCATAGTGGAGTCTGGAGCATGTTCTGGGGCAGTGGCTCCCAGCCTTTTTTTTCCCTTTGAACATCCAAACATGTTGAGGATCCCCCCTCCCTCATCATAGTAACTGTACTGTTCTATCTGTTGATTGAGAAAATAAATAATAACAAAAATATCCAAATGACAATGCTTAGTGCATATACGAATTTGCGGACTGCTTTGCAATAACTCCACATTCCCCTCCCATGGGGGGTCCCTGCCCCCCGGGTTTGGATCCACTGCTGTAGGGTACATAGTTCTGAAACAGTCACACTGGTTACCCAGCTGTTTCCAAGCATATCTCAGATTGCTGGTTCTTACCTTTAAGGTACCAAATGGCTTGGGCCCAGCATACCTAACAGACTGTCTCCTCCTGTACTATCCAGTCTGCCAGCTAAGATCTGCCTCTCAGACTTTATTCCAAAGGTGTGGTGCCATCACCAAAAATATCCTGTCGTCACCACCACCTGCCTCATCTCTGAAGGCAGGGGCCTTCAGAGATGAGGCAAGTGGTGGTACTAGAGACAGGGTATTTTTGGTGGTGGCACCTCACCTTTGGAATACCCCCCCCCTTGAGGCTCACCTGGTGCCTGGTTTACTTACATTTAGGTGCCAGGCCAAAACACATCTTTTTACCCTGGCTTTTAATTAGATATCTTATTTTATCAGCTTTTAAAGGGTCTCCTTCTATTTTAGAGATTGCATAAACACTGTTTATGTTTAGTGGCCTGTGTTTTAATACTGTGTTTTTTTCATTCTAAGCCACCATGAGCAGGACTCTGAAAAGGCTGCACAGAAATGGTCTAAATAGACAGGCATATAAAGATAGAGGGATGACAAAGCCGCACACACTGAAGTTCATGCAACTATTTAAGGCTTGAGAGGAGGAGAGGAAGTTTGCACCCATTGCTTGGGTCATGTGCAAAGGACAAACCCGAACACATGAAGCTGCCTTATAATGAGTCAGACCATTTGTCTATCAGGGCCAGTATTGCCTACTCTGACTGGCAGCGGCTCTCCAAGGTCTCAGGCAGAGGTCTTTCACACCCATGACTGCCAGATCCTTTTAACTGGACATGCTGGGATTGAACCTGTGGACTTCTGCATGTGAAGCGTATTTTCTATCACCTGGCTACAGCCCCTCTACTCATTTCCTATAAGAACATAAGAGAACATAAGAGAAGCCAATGTTGAATCAGGCCAATGACCCATCTAGTTTAACACTGTCACACAGCAGCCAAAATATACCAGGTGCCATCAGGAGGTCCAGCAGTGGGGCCAGGACACTAGAAGCCCTCCCACTGCTGCCCCCTCCAGCACCAAGAATAGAGTGCAGCACCTGCCCCAGACTGAGAGTTCCCATCTATACCCTGTGGCTAATAGCCACTGATAGACTTCTGCTCCATATGTTTATCTAATTCCCTCTTGAAACTGTCCATGCTTGTAGCTGCCACCACCTCCTGTGGCAGTGAATTCCATGTGTTAATCACTCTTTGGGTGAAGAAGTACTTCCTTTTATCTGTTCTAACCCGACTGCTCAGCAATTTCATGGAGTGCCCACGAGTTCTTGCATTGTGAGAAAGGGAGAAAAGTACTTCTTTCTCAACCTGCTCAATCCCATTCATAATCTTATAAACCTCGATCATGTCACCCCTCAGCCGTCGTTTCTCCAAGCTAAAGAGCCCCAAGCGTTTTAACCTTTCTTCATAGGGAAGGTGTTCCAATCCTATAAGAGGACTTATAAGAGGACCTGCGTAGCAAAGTGCACAAACGCAAGATGAAATGCACGTCTCACTGCAGGAAAGATCGTGTCCCTACCGGACCTTACAGCAGAAGCAGAAGCAGTAGATGCCCCCAAGTCACTCAAGTACCTTCTGCTGGTTTCCTGTTCAACCCTTCCTCCTCGTCTGTCAAGCGGCTGAACCGGTGCTGCTCCCCCATATTACCTAAACCCTTAGCTTCCCTCTTGGCCTTTGAAAGCTTCTGAGAATACGGCCCATTCTTTGCGGCTTATTCTTCTACTGCGGGTTGAGGAGAGAAAAGATATTTCGGGTGGGGCAAAGCTTAGTGAACTAATTCTGTCACAGTCAGCAATTAGCTTAATTAACTCTAATTATGGGTTGGAGTGCTCATGCAAGTGGGAGGGAAAGGTAGTAACTTGGGAGAGCTAAATACACTTGCAGTTTTAACTCTGTCTAAGGAGTTTACCACCTGTGCTCAGTGCCGGCACTCGTTTTAGCGTTTCGGTCCTCAAGATATTCCAGGAGGCTTTCAGCACCGTCCATTAACTGTTCAGTTTCTGGGACACTAAGATCAGACATGACATTCCGCTGCGGAGTGCAGACTTCTTTTCTTTTTTCCATCCTGCCATGCAAATCGTCTGCTTGTTTGAGCAATATAGCATATGAGTTTTGATTTCAGCTATAGCAGTCTCTGATCATGGGAGCTTCAAGAGATACCGAATAATGGGAATATTAAGCTTTTATTTAACACAGAGATTATTCCTCCAGTGTGAGATATTATCTCACCAGGTGTGAATCCGTAGTCTACCATGGAAGCTCGCTGGATGGCCTTGGGTTAGGCAGTCTCAACCCAGCCTGCCTCACAGGGTTGTTGTGAGGCTAAAATGGAGGAGGGGAGAATGATGTTGTAAGAAGGGTTGCCAAGTCCTCTTATCTGGATGGCAAGGGGTGGGAGGGAGCTCTCTGGGAGGGGGGGTTGGGGCGATGTCACCAGTGTGATGATGTCACACGGAAGTGATGTCATCATGCCAGGGATGCCACATGGCAACACTCTGGTATTTTGGGCAAAACTCTATTGTTACCATAGAGTTTTGCCTAAAATACTAGAGCATCGCGATATGGCATCCCTGCTGTGATGACATCACTTCTGTGTGACATCATCATGCCAGGAATGTTGTGCTGGGTATTGGGTATTGGGGGCAGGGCTTCCCCCCACCAGCCAGTGGCGGGCTGGATCCCATGAAATCAAGGGATGCCCTGCTCCCACCTGGGGGCTGGGAACCCTAGTTGTTAGCAATTTTTGTTTCTCATTGGGGAGAAAAGTAGACATTTCTGAGTGGCTGAGAATCTCCCTCTGGATCGAACTAGACACAAGATAAGAGATCCATTGTTTAGGATTTCTTGTGGGTAAGTTTCGAAGCCATATAGAAAGCTGCTTGGGCTACAGGATATAGCTGGGTTATGCCTTGTAAATAAGCTCCACTGGGTAACGTGCTGCAGCTTGCAGCTCCTTTTGTGACTGCACGTCCTGTGAAGGAAAGCTTCTGTGTCAGTGGAGACAAAAGCATGTATGTCCCAGGTTGTGTTTTCTTAAACTAAATTGCAGCTTTGTATGCCTGATTGGAAGACTGGGGGAAGTTTCTGATGGAGGGGTGTTTAATAGGAGATGCTCTCAAATCTAATAAGTTTGGTTTGATGTGAAAAACCACATTTTCGTCTGTTTCTCCTTTGTCAAAAGGAACCAATGAGTCTTCAGTTTCACATCAGTTTTCAGTTTTTTTGTACTGGTTTTTACCTGTAAAATGCATTGTGCATTTTAAATGTTATTTGTGGGAAAGTGCCATCAAGTCGCAGCTGACTTACAGCAAAAACCCACGGAGGTTTCACAGCAAGAGACATTCAGAGGTGGTTTGCCCTTACCTCCCTCTGCACTGCAATCCTGGACTTCCTTGGAGGTCTCCCATCCAAATACTAACCAAGGTCAACCCTACTTAGCTTCTGAGACCTGATGAAATCAGGCTAGCCTGGGCTATCCAGGTCAGGACAATATTATTTGTATATCAGTAAGCAATCTTATCGTATATCATATGGATATAATAATCATGTGCCATCAAATCTGTTAGTAGAGATCTACAGAACTGTCTTTGGGGGAGCATGTTGGAAATTCTCTGTTAGAGATCCCTAATCCCACTCTTCCAACTGTAGTTTCCAGTGTACTTTGTAGAGAAGAACTGATAGTTAAAGCAGTTTTAAGTCCGTGGTGTATAAATATGCTGTTTGTACACTGGAGAGTTGTATAACGAATAGAAATTGGAATTACGTTATGTGCTTGGAGAAACTGGCCCATGTGTGCATGGCATGGCTAGCGAAGTTAGCTCCGTGTGTTAAAGCTGTAGGACTTCCTGGGAGTTACGACTGAATCAACATGTTTATATCCTGTCATCTGGAATATAAGCTCTGTTGGCAACTGTGGGATGCCGGGTGTACAATCCAAGTCACATTTGAGTTCATTTCAGTGCACATTACATCGATACGGAATACAGATGAAGGTTGCTAATTTTTTATCCCTGCTGTCAACCTGAAAATTCACATTTCACTTCTGCTTTTCCCGTGATATTTTAAAATGCTAATTCCTGTTTCTTTGTGGTATTTTTTTGGGAGATAAAATGTGTGTCTTGTCATTATTATTTGTATAATAATAAATCATAGATAGATAGATAGATAGATAGATAGATAGATAGATAGATAGATAGATAGATAGATAGATAGATAGATAGATAGATAGATAGATAGATAGATACGATAGATAGATGATAGATAGATAGATAGATATAACAACAGAGAGAGGGGGGCCATCTCTATTCCCTTGCCAAGCCCAGGTTGGAGCCCCAGGCTACCTGACATCCCTAGGCTACCTGACAGCTTTCCTAATGAGCCAGCAGAGACTCCCCCCTGCCACCACTTTCTGGCAGCATGCCCCATGAGGCTCCTAGACTGCGCAGCTGCCACTGGGCTCCTGGGTTGTGCTGCCACTGCTGGACCCAGTGCAGCTCCCAGCCTCCTCCAACTGCCAGAGGTAAGTGTGTTCTCTGTGCTTGCACAGAGAATGCAGTTTTACTTTCAGGAGGATTTAAAACCCCCCCCCCATGTATTTTTGTAAACATTTTCAGATTTTTCCGCAAGCCCGGGGAGTCCCACCCCGGGTACAGAAGGATCTGCTTAGCCTTTGTGTGGCCCCAACCCACAGATTTAGCTATCTGGAGATGGGGGCCATGCGTGGCTGATAGTATATAGATGATGCATACAGTCATAGAATCATAGGGTTGGAAGGGACCTCCGGGGTTATCTAGCCCAACCCCCTGCAGTGTGCAGCATAAGCAGCAGCTTTCATGCCTCCCCCTCCCAACATGGTATTTATTTATTTACATTATTTATAGTCTGCCTTTCTCACTTGGACTCAAAGGAGATTGTGCAGAGTGAATTAATACAATCAATATATGGGACATTCGATAAACGATGCAATAGGATTAGGCTTGCAGAAACAGTAGTCTTCTTTAATTCCCCAAGTTGTTCCCCTGTGGGTCACTGGATCCCCAGGAACACCCCAAGGGTCAAAGAGTAGGGGGGGCTTGTGTATGTGGGGAATTGGGAAATATTGTCCTCTCTTCCATGAGTAGAAGTATATAGCAGAAGGGGAGAGGGCAGTTAGGATCCAAACTATATTGTGTATGTACTTATATCAGATATATAATGCTGCTGCACAAACAACATTGAAAAATGCATACATTTTACATTAAAAATATGTTGTGAAAAATAAAGGAATAATGGGCTCCGTTTGCACAGAAAACCAGGTAAAAAATGGACCCAGGGCTGGCTCCCAAGTTGGCCACGCCGAGCGGGAACTTATTAGCATAATAGGCCACGCCCAACAGCAAAAACTCATTAGAATTGGCTACATTAGGGGTGTGTGGCCTAATATGCAAAGGAGTTCCTGCTACAAAAAGAGCCCTTTTGACAACAAACAAGGTAAACAGGATAAGAAGCAAAAGGTGGGTGTGGCTGGATGACCACACTCCTGGTAACATGGGGGTGTGGCCCAATATGCTAATAAGTGTGCTGCCAGGTGTGTGACTTAGTATGCTAATGAGTTCCTGCTGGGCTTTTTCTACAAAAAAAGACTTGGATGGACCAGATTGTGAGCCGATGTTATGATGTGGTTAGAGTGTTAGATTAGGAACTTGAAGATCCCAGGTTTGAATCCCCACATTGCCACGGAAACTTGCTGGGTGTCCCCGTACCAGTCACACTCAGCCTAGCCTACCACACTGGCTTGTTGTGCAGGTAAAATATAGAAAAAAACATTTGGGAGAAAAGTGGGGTATAAATGAAGTAAATAAGAAAGCTCACCTGGAAATTTTCAGATCAAAAAAAGATTAGGGCCAAGCAGTTTAAAAATAGCTCCCGTTGGCAATCTTCCCCCTTTTCATTGTTTTCCCCTGGCCATTCCTTGGTTCTGTGGGTCTGAATGCACATCTTAGCTGAAAAGAGGAGGAGAAGGAGAAGAAGAAGAAGAGGAGGAGGAGGAGAAGGAGAAGGAGATTGGATTTATACCCTGCCCTTCACTGCCCAAAGGAGTCTCAGAGCGGCCTACAAACTCCTTTCCCCTCCCCTCCCCACAACAGGGGGGACTGTGAGATAGGCGGGACTGAGAGAACTCTGACAGAAACTGCTATTTTTTAAGAACAGCTGTGCCAGAGCTTGTGACTGACCCAAGGTCACATCAGCAGGTGCAAGTGGAGGAGTGGGGGAATCAAACCCGGTTCTCCCAGATTAGAGTCCACACACCTAACAACTACACCAAACTGGCTATGCCGTTTGTTGTAAATGCTCATTTACTTTTTACATTCAGACAGCTCTGAGCATCAGGGGGAAGCCTGGATTAGAACAGCTCCTGTTGGACTACTCTAGTGCGAAGCAAATGACATTAGAAAGTATTGAGCACATTTCAGACACTGACTTGGGTGGCCTAGGCTAACCGACTTTTGCCAGTTCTTGGAAGCTAAGCAGGGTCAGCCCTGATTAGTATTTGGATGGGAGGGCACCAGGGAATTCCAGGGTCGCTATGCAGAGGCACACCCAGAGGCAATGGCAAACCAACTCTGAAGTCTCTTGCCTTGAAAACCCCATGAGGAGTAGCCATACCTCAGTTGCGACTTGATGGTGCTTACCAACACCACCGGTGCATTTTAGCATTTCCGTATCTCTCCAGCCACTTATGTCAAACAAGACTTCCATTCCTTGTAAAATAATTCTAATTTTTTTTTGGCTTTGCTACAGAGTTCAATGGAAACTAATTATGTGCTCTGAAATAATTAAAACCCATCCGTGTTACTGCTTCTTTGGCCATTTGATTGAGGCAGTTAAATATATTCCTTCGGGCTCCACTGTCAAATAATGAGAGCTTCAAATGTGATATTTCGTTCTTTCTGACACTGGTTACTTTAAAGAGGATGGGGTGTTTTTTTTAGAAGGTGGAGTTATGGTTTTGGTAGCGGTAGACCAAATGCAGTGAAACAAGAGGAGTTCAGAGTTCATCAGGCATTCCCCGTCCGTATACAGTGGTCCTCTTGTCTCTGTAACAAGGCTGTTCATTGTCTTGCTGAGAGGCAGCATGCACTATGGCAATCCCTGTTGCTCCCCCCATGACATGTAGTTCTAGCTTCCAATTAGCACTAATGAGAGTAATGAGTGTACCATGATGGGAGATTGGGACCCTGCAGGGTCACTTGGGAAAAATAATATAACTTCTGGGTCTATGGAGTTTCAAAGTCTTTGTTTTATTTATTATCTAACCCATTTTTTTTTTTAGTTTATTGGTGCATAATATAGTATTTACATTGTAAGAAATTGCAGAAGACCCCTTTGGAGGGGAGCGGGTGGCATGACCAATTCTACTTTTCTTTTGAAAAGGATTAGCATGACCAGCGAGTAAAGTTCAGTGTGTGGGCTACTTTCCATGGAATCATCGCTCAGCAAATTTGATAAAGGAGTCTGATGTTACTCTCTAAAGACTTATAGAATTCCAAGACTAATGGAATCCACTTGGATAAAGTGGGCTGTAGCAGGGTTGCCAACATTTCCTGGCATTACAACTGGTCTCTAGATGATGCAGTTCCTCCAGTTCCTCTGGATAAAATAGCTGCTCTGGAGGGTGGAATCTATGGCATTATACCCTTCGGAGCTTCCTTCCCTCCCCAGACTCTGCCCCACAAACCTCCAAAAATTTCCCAACAGGGAGCTGACAACCCTAGCTGTAGCCTATGAAAACATACACTTCAATCCAAAGCAGATCTACATGGAGTCCTGCTGATCTCTATGCAGTGGGCCTTATTCCCAGGAAAATTATTCA
This sequence comes from Gekko gecko, assembly GCA_029375565.1. Taxonomy (NCBI): domain Eukaryota; kingdom Metazoa; phylum Chordata; class Lepidosauria; order Squamata; family Gekkonidae; genus Gekko; species Gekko gecko. The sequence continues at coordinate 132,375,832 of JAPDNY010000008.1, read as the reverse complement.
TGGGATTGTAATGTTCTTCTTTAAGGTTCCTCAAAACTCCTTAAGAAAAATGAGAGACAGGGTTGCCGAAAGATCTGGAGGAAAATATCCAGCCCCTTGAATATGTAGAAATGGACAGGGAAAGCTTTTCGTTAATACAGAGGTAGATAACATCACTTGGTAAATAACATCCTATCAAGCCTTTATTAAAGGGACTTGACATTTTTTTTTTCTCCAGGCAATTGATGATCCTATAAAGAAAGCTGGGAGGTGCATTCAGCCAATGCCATTTCCAGGAATTTTTTAAAACAGAAGAAAAACACAACTGGATTCATTTTTCATGGAAGCTATTATTTCTTTTATCTCCCTTATATCTAACTGTATGTACCAGTGCTATCAATCACAGATTATTCCATGTTTTTACAAGCCATACTTCAACTGTTTGATGTCCATTTAGATGCTAGCTCTACTCCAGCGGTAAGAAGCATATATTGATTATCCATTTCTTGTCCTGTTACATCCTGCCCTTATCCTGGAAGTATGACCAAAGAGTCTAACAGGAAGTTGTAACCTGTCACATCATGAACTACATCAGCAGTTTGTTTCCACACACCTCCAACTTTGTGGCACCCCCATGAGCATAGACTATCTGGATGTAGCCTGTAGCATTTCCAACAGTGTTGTGCTGACCACGGAACCAAGCATATTTCCCCTTATTTTATTGATGCCCTCTTACAACAACCTATACAAGTGTGTAATTTCCCCCCCCCCAGACTCCTCTGAGCAGCTATAGAAGGGGCATAAATTCAACTGGTACAGATTTTCTTAGGCACCGGTCATACGGGCCAGAAAATGCGGGGGGAAAGCATGGCAGTTTGCCCCGGAGCAAAATAAGGCGCGGTAGCCCGATCACACGGGCCACCGGGTTGCCACGCTCCAGCGCAGAGTGCCAATCACACAGCGCTGCTACAGCGTGGCAGAAAAGCAGCACAGCAGAGCATGCAAGCCACACTGTAGCAAAGGGCGCATGTGCCATTGGGGGGGCCGCTACCAGTGTCTTGCATGTGCGCATGCATCATTCAGCGTTGGTGCGCATCCCATGGAAACTTACAACATCCGGAAACCCCGGGACATGGGCAGGCATCGGAAGCCACGGGATACTGGCGCTCCCGTGATCAGATGCCGGTCTTTGCCCCGGGGGTTCCGGAAACTAGTACTTCGATCCTAGTAGTTTTTTACTCTGCGTTTTCCACGGGAAGCCGCGGGTTGGCCATGAGAGTGCTATGCCTCCCAGATGTGCTGGTATGATCACGCATGGAAAGTCTGCAGGGCTACCGTGCCTTCAGCGGGGCAAATGCTCCGTGTGAACGGGGCCTTAGTTTGTTTGGGGTTTTTTGGTGCTATCAAGTTGCAGTCAATTTATGGCAACCCCGTAGCGTTTTCAAAGCAAAAGATGTTCAAAGGCAGATTCCCATTGTCTTCCTCTGTGTATCTATCCTGGCCTTTCTTGGTGGTCTCCCTTCCAAGTACTAACCTGGACTGACCCTGCTTAACCTTAGCTCTGATGAGATTGGGCTGCAATGAAAATACAGAGAGGGAAAAACTTTACCTGTAAGATTTTGCCAGTCGTGCAGCTGTGAAAAGAACAGAAGCTCTACCAATAGCAAAAATGGCAAGTAAACTTTTGAGGGGTAGAAGGAGAACCATATAGAAGCAACATGCTATAGTCTGAACACTGGGAAATGCAGTATCCTCACATCAAGAGGGTTATATGGCTGGATCTCTCATCTATAAAAAACAAAACTGCCCTTTTCTTGCTCTGCAGTACAGTTATCTATCCCCTTCTTCTGCAGCTTTCTTTTGGCCAATGATCTGGGACAGTTGGAGCATAAGCATCTTTATTTGAAGTTGGGGTGGGGGGCTGTGGCTCAGTGGCTTCACATACAGAAGGTCCCAGGTTCAATCCCTGGCATCTCCAATTAACAACCTCACATAATAGGTGATGTGAAAGATCTCTACAAAATGACCTCTGCCTGAGACTCTGGAGAGCTACTGCTCAACAGAGTAGACAATTCTGACCTTGATGGTCTGATTCAGTGTGAGGCTGGCTCATGTGAAGTAGTGTAGTTCCATTTCTTAGTACTTTAGTTTTCTGGTACATGTTCAATTTTGAACATCTTTTTCCTTTGGCGCTTCTTGAATTTGACCTGCCTTCGAATGTAAAACAAGTAGGGTGGATTAGAAATTGACAGTGATAAGACAAATAAAAAAATGGTTTTCAGCAGCAACTAGCGACGGTAGTTCATGATATGTAATGTATGAGTGTAATCTGTTTAAGATTGGTCTGAAACAATGCCCCTGCTGGATTCATTGTAATGTATCATCAGGGCTGATGATCTGGAAGCAGGCTGGTAATTCACCTGGAAAGGAGGCAAATAGTCAAGCAGGTAAGAGGGGACTGGCAGTCTGAAGGCAGCTCAGACCAAGGAATCAAGCTAAGGTCAAGTGGAATTCTTTGTTTTTGTTATTAATTTGCTGCTGGCTGAAATACCACCATCCAGCCAGTAGGGGCGCTAAAGTGCAGCAGAGAACAGATCTGTTGTGGGCTACCATGATGAGCAGAGAGGAACATTGTTCTCTGCCATATTCTCAACTTTGAGACTCCGGGAGAATTAAAGGTAATTTATTTGTATTTTTTTGGTGTGGATTGGTTACACGTCTTAAATGCCTGTTTGTAAGGCTGACTTATGGACAACTCACTGTTCGGAAAGGCAGTATTCTTTCCCCCTTATTTAAGATCTCATATTGGCTTACTGGTGTACAGTCACACACTAAGGAAGCAGAGCCTTTAAATACAAATGTTGCGACACTGCTGTGAACTCACGCATGGTTCTTGCCTACCCATCCTCCAGGTACTGACATGCACTTTCATCTTCCTCAACCCTGTTTCCTGTTTCTGTTACTTTATGCATGAGAAACTTTTATTTGTGCTTTTCAACTCTGTGTTTGGCTGCCTTAATAAAAACCCTTAAAAGTTCCATGGTTGTACTGATTTCAGTCGGGGGAAAATGTGTGTGTGTGTGTATCACATGTGGATAACAAAAGTGTCGTGGAAATGTGCTAGTTCTGGGGAAGAGCAAAGAAATGCAATGCAGAATTTCAGTGGTTTTTGTTTATGCTTTAAAGTGTGAAGACTACATGGCATATGCAAGCGGTTTGATGATGGCTTTTGACTTTCCTTCTGCAGTATTTTTTCCCCAAAAAGAATTACTGACTGTACTATGTGCTTGAGACAGGCGTAGCCATTTTCTTCCTGTAAAGAACAATTAATCTCCTAACACATGTTAATAGTAACCATCCTGGGCACGGAATGGTATTAAGTCTTAGAAACTGATTGTATGATAATGTCTCGGCTTGCTGAGAGTGTAATCAACTCTGTAAAAACAGCCCTTCTGATATCTGGGTGTTAATCCTGTTTTGGAGCGTCCTATTTTTTTTAACTTGTATGTCAGCAGGTAGTCAAAGGCTTCGAAGGAGTCTTCTCTTCAGGGCTGTATTTAAATTATGAACTAATGGGTGAACCAATCAAAATCCAGCCCACTGGCAAGGATTAGCTAACGTGGATGGGTTAGCAAAAGTCAGGGTTGTTTTTTTTGTTCTTAATTTCAGCGTCTTCCCATGTGAGGAAACTGATATTAAAAGGCTGATCCTTTTAAAATATCAGAAAAAAAATCCTTCAGCAAAATGGAGAACTAAACTTTTTTTTCTAATTATTGCTTTAAATTTTTAGAAAATGAGCTACTAGACTAAGCACATTTAAGTCCTCTTTAGTGATTTTTTATATGATGGGTATAGGTTTTTTTTTAAGCAATATAGAAACTAGTGCTTGAATTCTTCATGTAATGCGTAGGATGTTGATTTGCCTTTTATGCTAGATGCTTGTAAAGGAAAAGAAATCATAACCCTAAGGGTACATTTTGCTGGGGGGGGGAAAAAACCCTTTTTCAAGAACAAAGAGAAATACTCACGCTTCACCCACCCACCCCCAAAGTGTTTTTCTTGAAAACATCCTTGGAAGTTTAATATTGACTGTCTTTTTCCTCAGTCTTGTATATTCTTGAATTGTCTTTTTCCTCCATTTTCTCCGTTCTCAATCCTAGGTCCCCTAACAAAGAAACAGACAGATGATTTAGGTGATAATGAAGGTGCGGAGGATGAAGGTATTTTTTTCCCGCCAAACTGATTTGCATGACAAGGACCCCTTGAAAAATCTTTTTTCTCCCCCTCTTTTTTTATTTTTTTGACTTCTTGTCTTCTTTTGAAGATTTGCTTTTTAATTCCCATTTTTGATGTGTTTTGTCTTCTTGCTTGTTGTTACATATTTTAATTTTTCTTAAAAAAAAAGAAAGAATGTTGTTAAGTTCTACGATAACAGTGTTTTAAAAAAGAGGGTGTTTTGCTTTTGTTTCCTTGAAACGACCTCTCGATATGTTGCATCCCACTTTTGACTGAATTTTGTCCATAATAACTAACATGCTTTTGAAACAGTCTCTCTGTACACTTTCTTGCATGTTTCCTAACCTCTGTTTCTCTATATTTCACCAAATACAAAGATGATACATTGTTTTTATTTGTCTTCCACTTATCTCCATTTTTAATAATTATGGAAATGTTGTGTTTGATGAGGATGAAATGGAAAAGCTGGTATAAATGTGTATTCCAAGCAACTGGGTTTTTGGTGACTGCAAGAGGTTACCTCGTCTTCAGATCCAAAAATGATCCCCTAGACCGCTTAACCCTCAGAGAATAACAACAAGGAATAAAATCACTTGCCCCTTTCTGTGTAGCAAATATCTACATGGAGTTGTATATGGTTTATTTATTTATAATGTATAAAGTCTTTCCCCCATGGACAAAAGGTATGTAAGAATTGTCCCTTAACCAATGTAAAGGTGACTCACAAAATCCCAGCAACAGCACTGTTACTCGCTACAAGGGTTACCCATTCTGGGTAGGAGAATGCATTGAGATTTGGGGATGGGCCTCAGCAGGGTATCATACCACAGAGTCTCCCCTCCAGTGCTGCCATTTTCTCCAGGAGGTCTGATCTGTGTAATTTGCAGATCAGTTGTAATTCCCCACCTGGAAATTGGCAAGCCTACATCTCTAGAACAATATCATCATATAGAAACAAGAACCATTAATACAAGGGAAAAAGAACCTTCATTGCCTTCGACCTCAGTAGAATACTGTTTGAAAAATAAAAGTCTTACAAGCTCTCTTAAAAGAAAACAGCGTTGGAACTTGCTGCGAGGCCTCAGGGAAGCCATTCCAAAGATAAGAATAAAGCCCAATTTCTGTCACAGGATGGGCAAGTGAAAAGGGAGGGAAGCAATACTAGGCAGATCTCAGCTGGCATCCAGATTCATACCAAGAGAGGTAAGTCCTTCAGATATGCAGATTCTGAGCCATGAATCATATCTTAAAAAAAAACCAGTTTCCCTAAAATACATATTTCAAAACGGTAATGATGAAAGGAATGAGAGAAATAAAAACCAAAAAAGCGCAAATCCTTTCGGAGAGAAATTCTATTAATCTTATTAAAATTCTTCTAATTACATTTGAAATTCTGGCAGATGGTTCACCTGAGCATAACCTACCAAAATTATCTTGAATTTTACTTTAAGTGAAAGATACACCTAACTCCCCTTAAAAAACAAACAACAAACAAAACAGGAACCCTTCCACAAATGTGCAATCTGAGGTCCATGTAATTACACCTAAACAAATACATTGGGAAAAGGGAAGAAAATAAATAATAATTATCCAAAATTGTTATTATTTGTACACCTACCACAATGCCTTTATGTCAGTTGACTATTCAGGTTTCTTGGACACATGGTTGGCCTTTATGACCCTGCAAACAATTGTATCTTCATCCCCTCTCCCTAATCTTTGAACATGTGTCTTTAGAGTGTATGTGTGTGTAAAGTATTGTCAAGTTGCAGTCGACATGGCAACCGCATAAAGTTTTCAAACCAAGTGAGGAGCAAGAGGTGGTTTGCCGTGGCCTTCCTCTGCAAAGTCTTCCTTGGTGGCCTCCCATCCAAGCACCAACCCCGCTTAGCTTCTGAGGTCTGACGAGATCTGGCTATATAATACTATTCCGCATCCCATTTTTTTTTTAAAAAATAGGGACAATTAATTTCAGGACATCATTTTTATAATTCCTCCAGTTACCCCATCTCAAACAATATTTATCCTGAAATTCCTTTGGCATGCCTTCAGTGAGTTCACATAAACATGCTTCACATTCTATTTACTGGGTATATTTTTATCCTGCCCTTTCTTCAAGGTAATTCAGATTCAGTCTCCCTGTCTCCATTTTACCCTTATTACGACCCTGTGAGTTTGATGGAGAGAGCGACTGGCCCAGGGTCATCCAGTGATCTTCCCGGCACAATGCAGGTTTGAACATAGGTGGGCCAGATCCTAGTCTGACCTCTAACCACACTGGCTGCCAAGTTGTTGGGTGTGTTTGACCCACAGCTCTCCTGTTGCACGTTGTTAGCTTTCTTTGTGAACAAAGTGACATTTAACTCTGTAAGCATCTGGTCTTTTCTGAACAGTGGCTTTCCTTAGCCATTACCAGAAATTAATGAAAAAAATATTTGCAGAATGCTATACTTAGAGGCTTACGAGCACAGTTTTTATTCAATTAGTCACTGGGAAAGCCTATGCTACTTACAGACAATTTTGAGGAATAGTTTCAAACCCGAGCTATTCACATGGCAGACCTTTGTGGCTTTCCTAATTTGCCACATAATTGCTAGGGCAGGCTCTAATAGCTAAAAATCTGTCGAGTTAATCAGTACCTTTCACTCTTAAAAAAAAAGAAAAGAAAAATAGAACGCATTCAAACGTATCAGCTCAAATCTAGCTCCACTTGGTAGTGACAGAATGGCAACTATCAGCAAGTGTGCCAGGAGCTTCTATGGAATTAGCTAGATTAAATCTGTTCCATTTTTGAAGGATAACTACCTGTGTCATTAAACCTACTGCTACCAGTCGGAGTCTCAGGACTGTAGTGCTACAGAGCAGGGTTGCCATTTGCCCACTGGGTCAGGAAAGCTCCCATCCCCAGCTGGCAGTGCTCCCTCTAGGCTGAGTTAGTGCGAGCTAGCTCACAGTTTTTTAGCCTCTGGCTCACACATTTTTGTCTTCGCTCAGGAAAGAGGGCTCCAGAGCAAACTACTCCATGCAGTAGCCAAATTGCTCACCCACAACTTTAATGCCAGTAACTCACAAAGCAGAATTTTTGCTCACAAGACTCCACAGGTTAGAGGGAACATTGTCAGCTGGCATCGCTTGCTGGCACTCCAGTGGCTGTTGGGAGTACTGCTGTTGGCAATGATGTGATGGCACTTCCAGGGAAAAACCGGAAGTAGTTCCTCTCTAGGAATGGCTGAAAACTCTATGGTAGAATCACAGAGTTTCTGGCAGTGTCTAGAGAGGCATGATGTTATTTCCAGGTCTTCCCAGAAATGACGTCATGCCGTCACTGATGGGCATCTCCAGTGTCCCCACACTGCTCACCCTAGTCATCTGTTAGTTGCTAGGTCGGGCCTCACAATCCTATTCTCCTGTGTGCATACTGAGGTCTGGTATACTCAAGCAGCAGAATAAGGCTGTAGAAAGTTGAGGGGGCAGAATGGCATTTACCACTGCAGAGTGCAAATGTGGGGAACATTTTTTTTTAATGCTTCTCCATGAGAAAAACTCCCTGGAAATACAAAATCAATGGATCAAGGAGAAAGGTCCTAGATAAGTTGTAACATGGTTTGTTAGGTTCAAACTAGATGTTACTCTTTCTTTCTTTCTTTCTTTCTTTCTTTCTTTCTTTCTTTCTTTCTTTCTTTCTTTCTTTCTTTCTTTCTTTCTTTCTTTCTTTCTTTCTTTCTTTCTTTCTTTCTTTCTTTCTTTCTTTCTTTCTTTCTTTCTTTCTTTCTTTCTTTCTTTCAATCAGGACTGGGTTCCCCCAACCCAAACTTTCTTTCCCTACAGGCAGTCAGCAGCTTCAGGGAGCAAATTTTTAAAATGCTGCAGAAGCTCAATTTGAATCAGGACCATAGTACATGGGAGGGGGTTTCAGCCTCATCCCCATAATGTTTTCCCAACCTGAAATTCTCCAGCAGGTGTTACTTGCCCCATTTTGGAGCTGAATCCAGATCTAACTCATTTTTTAATTTTATTTATTTAAGTTTTAGGGAGCTTATAATGTGAAGGAATTCTTTTGGGGGGAAGGGTAACTCCTCACCTGCAGTCTGCAGTGGTACAGTCCATTTTGCATCCTCAGAATTTCTGAGATCTGATGAGGTCAGGCTAGCCTGGGCTTAGTGTTGCCAACTCCACATTGGGAAAATCCTGGAGATTTGAGGGTGAAGCCATGGCAAGGCGGGGTTTGGGGAGGGGAGGGACCTCAGCAGGGTATAAAGGCACAGAGTCCAGCCCCCAAAGCAGCCCTTTTCTACAAGGGAACTGATCTCTGTTGTTGAGTGATCTCCAGACCCCACCTGGAGGTTGACAACATCTGGGCTGCCCAGGTCAGGATAAAAAAATATATAAATGTAAGAAGTTGTAAGTGACAACATATTGAACCAAATATAAATGCAAGTGGGCCTGGCCCATTAGCTTATCCCTATGTATGATAGCCTTTTGTTTCCCTAAAATCTTTGCTTAATACCCATAACCCAAGACATTTCCAGAGATGTGTCGCTGCCACTAGAAACCTTGGTCTTTCTCTTGTCTCCCTCCATACTCAATCATGCCCTGCCATTCCATTCAGAAAACTGTGAAGCTGTTCTCTGACTCAAGGAACCACCCTCAGGAGGAGGAGTCTCTTCCTCTAGAGGAAGGATCTTACACTGATGGAGGCCACCATGTTTAGCTGAGTGAAGAGGTAGGATAAACCCCAGCATCCGGGCCATAAAAGCAATTCATTGGGTGCTGCTTGTGAAAGCTGGGGAGTGCGACTTCAGCTGAGTCCCTTAGATATTGTCCTATAGTAGTCATTTGGCCCTGACCTGGACAGGCCAGTCTATCCCGATCTGGTCAGATCTCAGAAACTAGGCAGGGTTGGCCCAGGCTAGTATTTGGATAGGAGATCACCAAGGAATTCCAAGGTCACTATGCAGACACAGGCAACGGCAGACCACCTCTGAACATTTCTTGCCTTGAAAACCCTTCGGGATCATTATAAGTCAGCGGCAGCTTGGCAAGACTTTCCACCACCACCAGTCATTTGCAAGTGGACTGTCACAGGATAATCCAGCCGTGAATGATGGCTATTGTATAATGATTGCACAATATCCCACAACCTATGTGGATGCAGCCTTAGTAGCCTCTGTTGTTACTTACTAGATGTTATGGTGGAGAAAAAGAGGTGGGGCTGCCATCTTCAGCAGCTGACATCTGCCTGAAAAGAGAATTTCTGACTTAAAAAAAAGAAAGAAATGAGACACCCAGACTAATAAATCATAATATGACAGAAAAGAAACCAACTAAAATGGCTTAGCGAATTTCAAGGAGCATAAATCCAACTTTGTAATAAAATCCGTATCCCTAGATTACTCATATTTTCAGCCCATTTCCTAGCCGCAGCCGAGCTATCCTTCAACAACAGCTGTAATCATAATAGGGGTACCGGATTTCTTCCAACTCCCCCTTTTGATATTATTTTATTTTGGTCACTTCCCCCATATCCAACTTTTCCCAATCCAAATAACAAGGTGCAGCAATGGAACCTGGGGGCTCTACTACTGAGCCAGACCTAATTAGCTCATTTTTCATTTCGTTTTTCCAGAGACCCAAAGGCACCTAGTGCACATTGCAAGCTAATGATTCTCTGGTGCTACAGTTTTGAAACAAAAATGAATGTACAAAGTAGTTGCATCAATTTCTTTGCCTACCAAAAGGGTTTCGTGGCTATGTTTTCTAAGGAATTTCATAAACCCCAATCTATTAGACAGGGGAGAATCAGTAAATAATTACATATTTGGGATAGCGTACATCTTGTTAAAAAAAACAGTTGTCCATGTAGAAACTTTGTACCAGCAGATAACTGGTTACTTAGATAATATGGATTAACTCCCTCCTTTCATACAATACATAAGCCCTTTACAGATGTTCTCTGGAGGTACAGTGAATCTAAGTGGGGTTAGCAGGATTATAGCAAGTTCTCCCCACACATGTCAATTTGAGTGGATGTGAAGAGCTTATATGTATAACTCACTCTACATAACATGTAGAGCATTTTTATGAAGTCTTCAAAGTTAATGGGTTTAGATTGGAGCAACTCTGCATAGGATTGTAGTGTAGGATTTCAGGCAGACCTAAAGTTCCTGGATAAGTGGAGGGAGTCATATTTACTATTCTCAAGTACATCTTTGCTTCTTCCAAGGATCTCAAGGTAACATTGATGGTCCTCCCTTCTTCACAACACTCCTGTGAGGTACATTAGGCTGAGAGACAGTGACTGACCTTGTGTTACTCGAGGACTTCATGACTGAGAGGGTAGCGTGGGTAACGACCACAGCACATCATACACAATATGCCTATATACTAGCACAAATAAGAGCTATATTTGTTTTTTTATTCCTTGTGACTCAAGATGGCTTACAAATAACAATTTAAGATAGCATGATACAAAGCAAAACCCCAAATGACCTTTGCCTCCTGATGAAATGCCTATAGCCTATATACCGTTAACAGCCTTGGCAAATAAAACGGCCTTACAGCTCTGGCTAAAGATTTCTAGTGAGGTCACCCCGCCTTAGGAAGTCCATTCCACAGAAGGGGAGCTACATTAGAAAAGGAACAGACTCTGGTTGATGCCAGATGTTCTACCTTAAGTGCAGGAGTAGCCAGTAGATGGCAACCTGAGAACCTCATCTGGCATGCAAGGACATATGGGAGGAGATATGTGGGTCCTAGACCATGAAGGACTCTTAAAGATAATAAGTTGCATCTTGAATTGGACTTGGAAACAACCTGACAGCCAACACAGTTGTTACAGGATAGTTGAGATACATTCCCATTGGCTAATTCCTGATAAAAATGGACTGCTGCATACTGGACCAGTTGCAGCTTCTGGGTTGTTTTCGAGAACAGCCCAACATAGAACACGGCTACAGTAGTCCAACCATGAGGCTGAAAAACATGGATCAGTATGGCTTGAGGGGCTGAATCTAAGCAAGAAGTAAATTGGTGAACCAGATGGGCTGATAGAAGGCACTCTTAGCCCCTGTATCGGCATTCTTTTCAAACAGCAAGGCTGGCCTTGAGCACCCCGAAGCTCTTAACCTGCCCTGCAGTTGTCCATCTTCTACAAGTGGAATCAAATCCTCTAAAACAACAGCTTTTCCAACCAGCATCACCCCTGTCTTGTCTGGATTCAGATTCAGCTTGTTCCATCTTTGGCACCTCTCCAAGGTCTCAAAAGGACAGGGCAGCTATATGTGGAGGCTTATATAGTGAAAGGCAGTGCTTAGTGTCATCTGCATATTGATGACACCACCAAAGGTCTAGACAATCTCATTATTTTCAGTGAATGCATATAGATAGAAATGGAGCTTCCTGCCTTGACCCTTCTTCTCCCACAGTGTATTAATTCTCCTGGAGAACATCTGAGAAAGGGTTATAGTTAACATATGTACCTAACTACTAAAAATATCGAACTATTCAGCTAATTCCTGGAGGATACTATCAGTGGTGATTAGACATGATAGGACAGTGAATATAATATCAGAAGAGTCCTGCTGGATCAGAGGTCCATCTGGTCCAGCAAGCTGTTTCCTGCAATGGTTGATCAGAGGCCCGCCGAAGCATAGAAGTAAGGTGCAAAATTTTGCCCCCCACCCCAGCAACTGGCAGCCAGAGATATTCCAAACATGCAAGTCCCACTTTGTCTGGATTGGTAGTAAGCATGACTTTGTCCCTCCATCTAAAAAGCCATCTAAGCTAGGACACTCCCATGCTCAGAGATACTATATTTTTGAATAGTAGATGTTTGGGGTAAGCACGAGGAGGAGATCTGTTGCCTTTACATCCTGCTGAACAGCTTCCCAGAGACATCTAGCTAGCTGCTGCTGAAAACAAGAGTTCTGGATTAGATAATGTTTGATATAACAGGGCAGCTCTTGCATTAAGTTTAAAACACCCCTGAACGTAGAAATGGCTTGTGGGTGTTTTTTTAAGTAAAAATAAAAATGCAAAACTTGAACTTACTAAAAGCTCATTAGCATTATATGTATATGTCAGACTATGTCAGACTATTACTTTTAAATGTCAAACATGTCCAGACGTTATGATTTCATTTTATTACCAGGAATTATCCTAATACAGTACTCTGATGGGCCAGCGGAATTCCTGTGTCAACTTAATCCTTCATACCAACAGAGGGAGCACTTCCCTATATATAAGGTGCATGTATTTGTGGCTCTTTCGCTTCTAGTGAAACACATGGCAGAGACTTAATGGGCAGTGGGGCTGCAAGTGTGCCCTTGAGTCCTTAGGCTTGCAAGAAATCACCCCATGGAGGCAAGCACAGGTTTATGGTAGAACATCAAAAAGTCAATGCAGCCGGGACTGCATTGCCTCCTGGCTACGATGAGCTAGATTAGTTGATAACACTGTGAAAAAGGCACTGATCAATTTCCAGGAGATATCTGTCAGTCCTCCTCAAAATTTGTGTAGGAGGTAAGGCACACCCACACTTGCCATTTAGCACTTCACTACTCAACTAGCACCATCAGAAATTAATCCTAAAAATCCACAGCTGTTTCTCTTCCCAGAAGCCAAGCTATCCAAACTACATCTCCCCTGATGGTTTCCCGACAATTCATTTGCCCTGTAGGTAGCTGTGAGGCTGGCTCCAAATTGTACTTGATGTAGCTGGGTGATACAGGGTTGCCAACTCTAGGTTGGGAAATACCTGGAGATTTGGGGGTGGAGCCCGGGGCGGGTTTTGGGAGGGGAGAGACCTCAGCAGGGTACAATGCCGTTGAGGCCACTCTCCAAAGCAGCCATTTCCTCTGGAGGAGCTGGTCTGTGTAGTCTGAAGATCAGTTGTAATAGTGGGAGCTCTCCAGGCCCCACCCGGAGGCTGGCAACCCTAAACTGATGTGCATTGGTTGCACACCCAGCTCCTTGTTAGATGTCATCAGTCTGAAACAATCTCAGAGACAACAATGCTTCCCCCCCCCCCGCCATTCTGCCTTTAATGATTCAAGAGATTCAGGAAATTCTGTGCCAAACTCTGTGTGTGTGACGGGAGCTCAAGAAGCAGACTTTCAGTTATTATTGCTAAATCACTGAGCCAACCTCTGTTGCCTTTTTTGAGAACATAGCAGCGTAATGTCTCTAGCAGACTCCAGGACTTCTTAACGCTTGCTTACATTGGGGCCCAGGGAGGCCAAAGTGTCATAGCATTCTGCCATTTGTGAAAGGACTTCAGTGGTTATTTCTGCTTGCAACTAGTGCCTGAACAAGCTCTCAGTGTATGCCACTTGGGCTTCCACATTTCACCCCTCAATCACAGTTACCAAATGTGGGCCAAACGCAGGAAGTGTCACTCCCCCCCCGAACAGAGAATTTAAAAGCTTTGACTTCTTAGGAAATGTAGCCGCCTCATAGGAGAACAACAGTTTTATTTACCTGCAGCATCTGCGTGCCTCTTCCCCCCCAAAGGGATCCAAAGTGACCCACATATAATACCAAAATACAATTTCCCAAATAACGCAATAAACAACAACAAAGGCTGCAATCACACACACTAAGTAATCCACTTTCAATGCACTTCCCAACTGGATTTTGCTGGTTCTGAACAACCAGGCTGTCTAATACAGGCCCCAGACTGTAGGCCGCAAACTGGAAGCCGAGGGCCAAGAGCTCTTTTGCTCCTGTCCTTTGGCTTGTAGCTCTGGCCTTGCCCAAGGAAAGGAGAGCAAATTTATCCAAGATGGAACTCAGCTGCTGCTGAGCGGCTGCCAGCAAGATTTCCCTCACTCCCCCGTCTCCTCAGCCAGGGAGACCCCCCCCCGACAACATATGAGGTATATATCCTACTGCCATTCTGCTGATGTTAGAAGACAAGTGGGACAATTTCCTCATCCCCTCTCTACGACAGTTCCCTGACCCTTGTGTTTTGTTTTGGTTTTTTTGGTCTGGGGGGGGTTCCCCTTTCCACAGTTACAGGAAGAAGGGGAGGAAGGGAAAGTGTAGGATGACCCACTTCTGCCACTAGAACGGCAGTCACATACAGCCCATAGGGAGCAAGGAAGTAAGGCAAGAAGGAGTTTATTAGAGGAGGAGGAGGTCTGGAGAAATGTCACAGGTTGAGATTAGGAGGGGGTGCATGTTTTTAGGGAGTGAGAAATTCAAGTGAGACTGCTCGAGGAAAAGGAAGGTGATGCGTTAGGAAAAGATGGCACCCAAGAGCCAAAGAGAAGGAAGAACTGGGGGAAAAGCACATCTAAGGAGGAAGTGGGAAGACTTGGGGGAGAGGTTGGCCATGCCTAGAGCTCAGGCCCTGATAAGGGAGTCCTGTGGCTTCCGTGAGCATGACAGCATTCCAGCTGCAACGCCAAGCAGGACATGAGGACCGAGGGGCAGTGTGTGCTAGTGGGGGCCTGGATTTTACAAACTGTTTAGTGACAGACAGCCCATTCTGTAGCCACAGGCTTCCGGTGCCTCTTTTAGGATGGGAGCTGTTTGTGCAAAAAAAACCCCAAAAGCCATTTGACGACCGTGAAAACATCTTTAAAATTTCAAATCATTTGTGCTTTCGGTTTTGCCATTAGTTACGTTTCCCTTCAGACAAAGAGAGAGCTTGCACTGAATTATCATAATAGTATTGGTAACACTTGAAAATATAGAAAGAATAAACCCTGACGGAGCTTTCACGAAAAGCTCCCATATAATTATACGCAACGAGGGGCTGTCAGCATTTCCATTGTCTAGCCCACATTTCCAGTAGCAGGTAAGTTATACGAGAGCTCTTGTCTTGTTCTAATTAGAAACTTCTGCAGCTGCTTCCCTTTAAAAGTCTAAAACTTTTCCAGTGTGTGTATCCCAGAATGCACATTTATTCTATGCAATTATTAGAACACTATAGGATGTATTCCAACAAAGGGCCAAATCCAACAGATTTATAACCTGACACATTCTGTGTGTGTCAAGTTGTTTCCAACTTATGGCAACCCTCTCAATCGGTGACCTCCAAAATGTTCTCTTGTTAACCGCCATGCTCAGGTCTTGCAAACTGAGGGCTGTGGCTTCCTTTATTAAGTCAATCCATTGCATGTTGGGTCTTCCTCTTTTCCTACTGCCTTCAACTATTTTTACCATTATTGTCTTTTCCAGTGAGTCTTGTCTTCTGGTAATGTAATCAAAGAAACACATTCTAGCTGTGCATAATTAATATGTTCATCATTTCCTTGACCTGCTAAACCAGCCCGAGGCAGAACCGGGATTAGCTTGCTTGCCCTAGTATCATTGGCTCAGTTTTCCCAACAGAAAAAGAGAAGGTTTTTATACCCTCCTGCCAACCTAGCAGTTTGAAAGCAAGACATTGCAAGTAGATAAATAGGTACCACTTCGGTGGGAAGGTAACAGCATTCCATGCGCCTTGGTGTTTAGTCATGCTGGCCACATGACCACGGAAACATCTTTGGACAGCGCTGGCTCTTCGGCTTTGAAATGGAGATGAGCGCCTCAATCCTAGAGTCGGATTCAACTGGCTTTTGAGCAAGGGAACCTTTACCTTTAACTTTACTTTCTCTAGCTTAAGGAGTCTGAAAGTGGCTCGCAATAACATTCCCTTCCTCTCCTCACGACAGGCACCTTGTGAGGCAGGTGGGGCTGAGAGAGTTCTGAGAGCCCCGTGACTGGCCCAAGGTCACTTGGCAGGCTTCATGTGGAGAAGCGAGGAATCAAACCCGGTTCTCCAGATCAGATCAACAAACAGGGCCAACACCATGCTGGCTGTCTAGCAGTCCCTGGAACAGGTAGCAGGGAGAAACTCTTGACACCTACCTAGCTGTGTCCCCCAGTAAGCTCTTTTCCCTGAAGCCTGTCCTACCTGCCAACCTGATTGTAGGCCTTTGCTTCCATTTCCTTTTCACCCTTCACTTGAGTCTGCCATCTGATAAAGAGGAGGACATAAAAACATTCTTGCAGGCGGACCAGTGGTCCATCTAGTCCAGCATCTTGTGTCATACCGTGCCCAACTAGTTGACCTGGAGAGCCAACAAACACAGCATGAATGCCAAGGCTTCCTCTGGTATAGCCTTCTCAGCAATGATTCTCAGAGAGGTTTACTGCCTATGAATATGCAGATTCCCCTTCGTGACTATGGCTAGTAGACACAGATGGACCTATCCACCCGTGGTTCAGTCTGATGATCTAGGCATCTGTTTAAGGCATCTATGGTTGTGGCCTTCACTACATCCACTATCAATAAATCCCACAATGTGGTTACTCACTGACTAAAGCAGCCCTTTCTGTTTTCTGTCCTGAATCTATGGCCCACCAGCTTCATTGGGTACCCTCTAGTACTGTGGGGGAGAGAGAAAAAGGTTCTCTCCACTTTCTCCACCTCGTGCGTCACTTTAGAAACCAGTAGCATGTCCCCTGTTATCTATTTTTTTTTCTAAATTGAAAAGCCCCAGACTTTTCACCCTTTTCTTGCAGGAAAGATGTTCCAGGACCTTCCTCATCCTGGTTCCCACTGAGCGGGCGGGGGGGGATTCCTTTTCCTAATTCTGTTTGCTTCCAGTCCTCCTGTTCTGGGAGACATGGGCCCTGCGCTCTGGATCTGATTCTGTTCCAGAAACGAGGGTTGCCAGGTCCTGGCTGGGGGATACCTGGAGATTTGGGGGGTGGAGGCTGAGGAGGGTGGGGTCTGGGGAGGGAAGGGACTTCAGTGGGGTATAATGCCATAGAGTCCACCTTCCAAAGTGGCCGCTTACTCCAGGCGAACTGATCTTGGTTATCTGAAGATCAGTCCCAGTCCCAGGAGATCTCCTGCCACCAACTGGAGGTTAACAAAATACAACCAACGGGAAATGCACAGTAATGAATAGCAATAAGAACAAAGCTGTGTACAGAATGATTCACCAAAAATCTTCAAAAAGGTAGCATTTATACAACAAGAATATTTTATACTCTCAAACAGAGCTCTTTCTGTAGCAGGAACTCCCTTGCATATTAGGCGACATCGCCCCTAATGTAGCCAATCCTCCAAGAGCTTACAGAGCTCTTCTTACAGGGGCTACTGTAAGCTCTTGGAGGATTGGCTACATTAGCGGGTGTGTCGCCTAATATGCAGAGGAGTTCCTGCTACAAAAAGAGCCCTGCTCTCAAAAGATCTAATCCAAAATTACAGTACAGATATCAGTACAGAATAAGCCTGAATGAATAAACAGTGGTAACATCAGTCTTCAGTGTTCACCCAGGAAACACTTAAGGAACAAGAGAAAAAATGATTCCAGTCAAAGGTTCCCGTAGTTCCCTGTATGCCGGTTTCTGAATATTGTTTAAGCCTGGATTTGGAGGCAAGCGGTGAGCCTATCTCCATTTTTTGTTTATGGTTGGGTTTGTTTCACAGGCTTGTATTTTTAAAGAAAATGTAAAAATGTATATGTAAATTTCAGAACATAAAGTTCCACTTTTTGAAGAAGCTTGTGGATGGAATGCGATAAGGCACAGCTAGCCCTTGCGTGAAAGGGAACTACAGGAATCTTTGACTGGAATCATTTTTCTCTTGTTCCTTAAGTGTTTCCTGGGTGAACACTGAAGACTGATGTTACAGCTGTTTATTCGTTCAGGCTTATTCTGTATGGATATTTGGGCTGTTATTTTGGATTAGATATTTCGAGAGTGCAAAATATTCTTGTTGCATACATGCTACCTTTTTGAAGATTTTCGGTGAATCATTTTGTACACAGTTTTGTTCTTATCATCACCTGGAGGATGGCAACCCTGCCAGAAATAGACTCTGCATTCCTGGCTCCATCCTGCAAATATCTCTCACTTTTTAGCTACTGCAACAATAATAGTTGGTATTTTTCCAGAGACCTCCATTCACACCATATATGTTATCTCAGTAATCCTGAAAAGGTAAAGGTAAAGGTCTCCCTTGCTCGAAAGCTAGTCGATTCCAACTCTAGGGGGCGGTGCTCACCTCCATTTCCAAGACGAAGAGCCAGCGCTGTCCGAAGACTTTTCTGCGGTCATGTGGCCAGCATGGCTGAACACCGAGGCGCATGGGACACTGTTACCTTCCCACTGAAGTGGTACCTCTTTATCTACTTGCAATTTCTTGCTTTCGAACTGCTAGTTTGGCAGGAGCTTGGGCCAGAGATGGGAACTCATTCCATCACGCGGCACTGCTGAACTACAGACCTTCTGGTCTGCAGCTCAGCATCTTAACCTCTGAGCCACCGCAGCCCTTCAATCCTGAAAACAACCTTGTAAAGTAGACCAGTATCGTTAGTCTGCCGCCACCCCATTGTGGATGAAAAGACTTGTCAGAGACACTACTGACTTGCCTTGGCAGGGCTGGCCCCAGGTGTCTGGGCGCCCTAGGCAGGACAGCCTGGGGCGTCCACCCCACCGGGGATGCCAACCTCCCGGTGGGGCCTGGAAATGGCCCAGCGCCAGGAGAGCCGGGGAAGGGGCGGGCTTAGAACACCCGCCCCTTCCCTCTCATCCCTCCCAGCGGCGGCGGCGGCGGCTCTCCCGGGTGCCTCGCAGCTGCGAAGCGCCCTGGAGAGCCGGGGAAGGGGCGGGCTTAGAACACCCGCCCTTCCTCTCATCCCTCCCAGTGGCGGCGCCGGCTTTTCTGGGTGCCTGGCCCGGGGGGCTTTTCATGGGGGGGGGCATTTTGGCGTCCCTGCAGGGCCGGCGCCCTAGTGGGCGAGCCGGCCCTGTGCCTTGGGCTACTTGCCAAGTTCATAGCAGGACTGAGAGATCTGAGCTGAAAACAGAAACGTAGAGCTGGAAGGGACCTCAAGGGTCATTTAGACTTCAGGGCTTAGATCCTCAGCCAGGTCGCTGTTCCCCGTCCTCGGGTCCATTCATAAGCTCTGCTCCCATGAGGGCTAGAATCACAGTTTACACAAAGCCAGCCTGTTTGCAGGGCTGCTCGGAGTGTGTGAAGGTCCTGAAGAAACAGCTGTCTTCAGGTGAGCCATAGCCCACAGCAAGCTCAAGCCTACCATCAGAGCAATACATCAAATCAGAGCTCACTTTCTGATGTAAAACTTAGCTGTCATCTCAAATGCAGTAACAATCAAGTATTAAAAAATCTGTTCTTGGGGCAGCTCCCTTCAAAACACAGCTTCAAACATTACATTAACCAGCACTCCATGGCTCACATTCTAAATTTTTGCATGCAAGTTGAGTTGAGGGGGATGGAATCTGAGATGGGCGGAAGGCCATCTGTAATGCCCTCAGATTACATTTTCATGACAGCCTCAGTGTCCCCTCCCCCTTTGCTCCTTCTGTTAGCACCACTTTATCTTTTCCATTGCTCTCTGAGCCTAACCAATCAGGGATCATTTAGGGAGGGACATGGTGTCGTAGCTAAGCAAACTGGCTATGTTGAAGGGGGAGAAAGAAGTGTAAGCAGTCAGGGACATTCCCTTTCTTTGCACATTGCACTACAAGGATTTCTTTGTCCACCCTCAGTGCTGGGATAGAAGCCTTACCCTGTTGCCCAAACAACACAGAAACTTCTCTGCACAGCAGGAGAACACTTAGCTCTTATCTGCCGACCCTCCCTAGAAGAATACTGACAATGGGGGAATTCACAGCCCACAAACAGGGGTTTCTGGACAGGGTAGTTTCTGTAAAAACCTATGCAAAAGCTGCCTTGGTTTTAAAGTCTCTGGGTAACAGTGAGGCCCCTGAGCTATCCCAGAGGACACAGCTCTAGGAAGGGACTGGAGGAAAAGGAGCGGTGCGATTAATGAGCGTGCTTGTATCCTCTTAGGTACTTTCCCCTAGCCCTTGTGAATGGATGATGGTGATGTCATTGGACTTTCACCTCCCTTCCATAGTTACTCGAAAGTACATATGGAGCTGCCTTCACTGAATCAGACCTTTGGTCCATCAAAGTCAGTATTGCCTACTCAGACTGGCAGCGGTTCTCCAGGGTCTCAGGCTGAAGTCTTTCACATCACCTCCTACCTGATCCTTTCAACTGGAGATGCCGGGGATTGAACCTGTGACCTTCGGCGTGCCAAGCAGATGTTCTACCTCTGAGTATGGCACCTGTCCCATGTAAAAATCAGCCTAGCATTAGAAGTCACGGGCAACCAGAGCAAGTTTCCAGCTGATAACTGGAGTGAGCGGAAGGCATTCATAGCAAGAATAGCATCAATTTCTTATTTATGTGGTACTAGTATTGGTGCAGCACACGTTTAGTTTTATTTAAAAATACATTTAATTATTTTTTTAAAAAAGACAGTTCCCTGCCCCATGTTGCTTACCATCTAAGGAGGAAGATGATATATGTAATTTACAGAAGTAAGCAAGCAGGGGTTTAAAGATACCTAGGATTTCCTCTAGTGCATCTCTAAAAGATGTCATGTAATTGGAATTTTAATGGGTGTTTTTTCAGAGTAAGATTTGCAGTGGCTATTAAAATGAAGAAGGAAATGTCTGGAGTCCCCTGGACCTTATCTGACATACAATCTGTCAAGAAGAACCTCTATTACAGTTATACAGGCTTCTGTCTTCTAATTACACCAAATACCTTGGAAATTTATTTTCAAATGTCAAGAGCAGAAACTTGGGATGTACGATATAAGAAGGAATCTTGGGCTATTACCTCAAATTGTGTTGGTTCCTGATTGTATCTATCAGTACAGACTTGGAAAAATAAAAGAAAGTGTGGGAATATCACTGTTATGTGTATGTGTAAAAGACATACTCTGGGAGAGATAGTCAACTCAGTAATATAGTAGTTGGGAGTGTTGGCCTAAGATCTGGGAAACTCTAGCTCAGATCTTCATTCAGCTATAAAACTACGTGAACTTCGGGCTGTTGCTGAGTCTCAGCCTAACCTTTCTCACAGGGTTGTTAGAGGAAAGGAGAGACGTCTGGCCACCTTGAGTTCCTTAGGAAGACTAGGACCAGGGCTTTTTTTGTAGAAAAAGCCCAGCAGGAACTCATTAGCATAATAGGTCACACCCAACAGCAGAAATGTATTAGCATATTAGGCCACACCCCTGACAACACAGCTCATTAGCATATTAGGCCACACCCCCATGTTACCAGAAGTGTGGTCATCCAGCCACACCCACCTTTTGCTTCTTATTCTGTTCACCTTGTTAGTTGTTGTCAAAACCCAGGGCATTTTTTGTAGCAGGAACTCCTTTGCCTGTTAGGCCACACACACCTAATGTAGCCAATCCTAATGAGTTTCTTCTGTTGGGTGTGGCCTGTTATGCTAATGAGTTTCTGCTGCTGGGCATGGCCAACTCGGGAGCCAGCCGGAACTCTGTTCCTGTGTGTTCCTGCCCAAAAATAGCCCTGACTAGGACAAAAGTATAATAAAAACCCCACTTAAAAAGCCCACAATATCAGCTCTATGATCACTTTGCATGTTAAATGGGGAAGTATCAAAGGTCATTCCCGTACCAGTCCGATCATGCTGTTAATTGGAGTGAATTTTCTCTCTACTAATCAAGTGAAGGGTCATCAACAATACTATTAGGGTTATCAACAAACAGTCCTACTGAGAAAGTCAATGAATCTAGCCAGTGTACCCCATCATAGGGCCCAAGCAGATTTTCTCTGGGCTTAATGCAAAATGGTACTATGTCCTCCCAGTTCCATCCCATATAATTCTATGTGTCACACAAAGACACAAATAAACAATATCATGGTAATGAGCTTGCCGTACCAGCTTCACCAGGCCTAAGTAAAATGTTTTTGCCCACTTGCTTGCATGCTTAAGCCCCGATCTAATTTTGCTACATCTGGGGTCCCCAACCATTTTTAGCATCTGGGCACATTTGGAATTCTGACACAGCATGATGGGCGCAACCTCAAAATGGCTGCCCCGAAAGTAGCCTTAGGGGGTGGAGCCAGCCACAGAATGGCTGCTGTAGCTTACCTTCGGTCACACAGTGAAACTCCTTGTGCTGTGGTAGCAGCTGCTGTCAAAGCAACCTTTTTTTAAAAAAATCAGCACTGCCAATCAAATCTCCAGTGGCCAATCAGAAGCCTTGCTGGGTGAAATCCTCACCTGGCTCTGCCCACTTTCTAAAAACACTTGGGGGGTCCCAGGAATGGTGTTGGTTGGCTCAATGGCACCCACAGACACCAGATTGGGGACCCCTGGGTTATAGGGCAATACTGACAGGATTATAGTAACATACAAATATATCAGAGGATGTTTCCTTCCTCCTGCATAATACAAGCTGTATAACCATTACCCTGATCCTTAGTTTGTCTCTAGCTAGGACACTGATAGAACAAGATTCTGCTCTTGATCTTGCAAGTATCCTTGGAGGAGGGTGTCTGAGGCCCAATCTATATGCACAACCATATTAATTGATAGCACAGATCGTACCACTTCACAGGGCAGTTGAGGGCGCACATTTTAGCATGCTGACATGTAAAATTATTCCCTGCAATTAGGCAATCTTTCTTCTTAATAAGATACCAGTTTTTTTTTTTTTTAAGAAAAAGGATAGGGGAGTATTAGTATCTCTAAAATCTCATTTCCCAGCCTTCAGTTTGTAGTCAGCACTGGCACTTGAGGGTTTTGCTCTGTATGTAAATTCAGGCTTAAGTGTTTTACAAGCATTCTCCCCCCCCTTTCTGCCCCAAGATTGTTCCCATGGTTGACTCCAGTTCCATTTGTACGAACATCGTCGACATTATGTTGGAAGTGGCGGCAGCCTTGTGTGAGTCCTTTAGTGGGGAAGCAAAGGGGAATTTTTGGAAGCACTCCCCGCTGTTTCATATGAAAGATCCCTGTTCTATATTGCTCCCCCCTTAATGCTACTTTATTTACCATTTCATTTCTTCACACCCAACTTTGTTATCTGCAAGGCATACACAATTTCAACATCATTTGTTAAATCAGTGTTATACTTTATGAGTGTATTATGAGTTGAATCCCACAGAAAATCACTGCTGATGGAAGGCATTTTCACCAGGGAAGCAGGATTTCCTAGCCTCCCCTATCACAGAATCACAGAACCACACCGTTGGAAGGGGCCATTCAGGCCATCTAGTCCAGCCCCCTGCTCAATGCCGGATCAGCCTAGAGCATCCCTGACAAGTGTTTGTCCAGCCGCTGCTTAAAGACTGCCAGTACTAAGGGGGAGCTCCCCACCTCCCTAGGCAGCTGATTCTACTGCTGCACAATTCTTACTGTAAAAAAAGGTTTTCCTAAGATCCAGCCAGTACCTTCCTGCCCTTAATTCCAACCCATTGTGGCGAGTCCTCTCCTCTGCTGCAAACAGGAACAGCTCCCTGCCCTCCTCCAAGTGACAGCCCTTCAGATTCTTAAAGAGAGCAATCAACCACCTCCTCTACAGACTGAACATTCCCAATTCCCTCAGCCTTTTCTCATAGAGCTTGGTCTGCAGGCCCCTGATCATCGTTGTCACAAAACAGTTATCCTGCTGCACCACTAAGTGTCTTCCAAAAAACATTGTTAGGGGGGGAGTCAGAGGTCTTCAGCAGCTTCAGGAATGATAGAAAATCACCCCCTCCCCCCCTTGTGTTAGGGGAAATCTTCTGCTGTATCCAAAAGGTCATACATATGACATAAATTGACACATAAAATGCATATGCTTTTTTAAAAATGTAGCATGTAAAAAAAATCTACAAAACTGACTCCAAAAAGTGAAGAACCTGAACAGTTTACTAAAATACAAACAAACCTGAACAGAAATTAAATAGGGAATGCTCATTTATATCTATTTAGAAAAATGATCAATATTCTTTCTGGACGCTGTGGAAATTGAATGCTTAAAGTGGAGTTCTTGCCATTTATAGCTGCTGAGTGGAGAGAACCACCTCTCGGTTCACAGGAGAAGTGGATTCCCTCTAGGTCAGTGCTGAGATCTTTGACAATGCAGTGTAGAGAAAATGTATATCATCTCTATTCTTATCTACTGTGGCATGTGGATAAATTGAGAGGAGTTTGCAGTACTGCCTGTCCTTAACCTTTCAGAGCATAATATTCAGAAGGAAGTCATAAAAAAGGTATTATATAGGCTGAATTTATTCAGAGAATCCTTTATACCTTGAACTTTGCTTTACATTGGATTATAAACTGGGTTCCTCCCCCCCCCCATCCTCAAGGAAAGCTGCCCCATTTCTCCAAAATACCCCAACAATTTTTGTTGTGGTTGCCCAGATCAACTAAACTCTGCAACCAAGATTTCATTACTATTCACAGTTGGTGCTCTGTAATTCTATGTAATTTTAATTAAAGATGAATTCTTAAACAATCTCCTCCTGTGCTACCTCCAAGCATACAATTAGCCATGTACAGTTTCTGCTGCGAACAGTCATTTAGTGATTTCAAATTAATAATTTATCTGCTCCTCCACTTGCGCCAGCGCTGGAAGAGACGAGGAGCCAATGCAGTTGGTAAATAGCCATCAGGAGGCAAGCATGGGAAGGACCAGAAGGAAGCTTGCAGGGCTTAGTGTATTTTGTTGCAGTTTTTTTCCCCCCAGTTAGTGAAAATACTGAACTGTCTGGGTCAACACTGAACACCTGGCAACCTTAGCAGCAGGCAGGAAGTGTGCTAGAATTTTAGTTTCAGAAAGTAAGGCCTGGTTTTCAACATGACACTGGGGAGGCAAAAGTATTTCTCCAATGTGGTCTTTCCCTCGCACAGTGCTTTGGTTAAACTGGTTTAAACTGGTTAAACAGCCATGCAAAGCAATTAGTTAACATGGCCTTTTGACATCTACCTGAGCTGCTAGTCTCTGGTGGAAGCGTGGATAATGCCTTTTCACAGGTACCAGTCCGGTGTAAACAAGAAACTATGCTAGTGAAACGTCACACATGGAATAGCACTTGCCTTGCTATTGTCATATTTAAATCAGGCCTAATATCATTCCTTAGGCAAGAGGAATGCCCTGTCAGCCTTAATTTTTAAAAAACCAAACAAACCCCAATAATAATGTGGAGAAGGTTGTAGTTCTGTCACCTTCAGCTGCCTTCACACTTGCTCTGGTTAAAACAACTCTACCCTTCATTGCTTCCCCAGTGAGGGGCGGGGACATGGGGGGTGCCATCGGTGTGATGGTGTTATGTCATTCATGGTGGGGGGGGGAACCTGGATGTGATGGCAGTCTGCTGTGGGAATTACTGTAAACTCTGCGGCAACACTATAGAGTTTCTGGTGATTCCTAGAGTGGAGTGCTGTCACTTCTAGGTTTTCCCTGCAAGTGATGTGATGCCATCACACTGATGGCGATTAAAAAAATAAATAAATCTCTTGCTGGCAGATGGAGTGGGGGTGGGCAATGGTGTTTTCCCCTGACCCCCCAGCAGAAATCTAACATCCCTACTTGTAACTCTGCAGCTCCTTCTCAGAAGCTCCCCCTCCCCCCTTCAGATTCCTCCTCAAAACCAACCTTTTTGGTGAGGCCCCTGACCTTAATTCTGGCTCCCCCCAAACAAAACCTAAATACATTTGCTCTTTGTTCACCTTTTTTGTCCTTTGCTTCCTTCTTTCCTCTCATGGTTGTCTCCCACACTGTTGAAATCTATCTCTTCAGAGCAGGGAACCTCTATTCTTCGCTTAGGCTAGTCTGTAAAGTATCCTGATCACTTAAGAAACCTTATAATAACCTTCTACGGTAGGTCATCTCACAGAAATAGAACACACCATATTTATAGGACTAGCAGATCACTCCATTTTTTAGTCTTGAAATGGTCAGGGGTCATTAATTGCTCCTCGTTTCTGCATGTTCAGTCCCCCCCCCAAAAAAAAAAAAAAAACTTCTGCTCTAACGGGAACACAATTTATACTTGGCTGGTTCAGTTTCACCCCCATTCACAAAAGATTCCTGTCAACAATGTGTAACAACATAGACAGATAAGTGGGGAGGTGCCACCTAAAAAGCAAAAACAACACACACACACACCCGGATTTAGAGCACATGTGTGAATGGGCTTGTGTGGTTTCACTGTTGCTGCTGCAGCTACCAACATAGCACAGTGGCAGTGAGGCTGCCACATGACAGGCTTCCCCACAGCTTCCCTGCCCCAGTGCCCTGGCAGCATCTGCCCCCCCTTCCTCTGAGGTTAAGATTGCCAACTGCCACATAGAGCCTGGAAATATCCTGGAACTACAACTGATCTTCAGACTGCACAGATCTGTTCCCCTGGAGAAAATGGCTGCTTCAGAGTGTGGACTCTGTACCATTATATTCCACTGAGGTCCCACTCCTCCTCAAACCTGCCATCCTCCAAATCTTCAGATAGTTCCCAACCTGGATCCAGTAGACCTAATACCATTGGATTTTGGGGTGGTTTTTTTTTTTAAAAAAAAAATAGCAATTGGCTATCACTATATTATCATAACACTAGGAATAAGGCCTGTTGTGGAAATAAATACAACAAGCTCTAGAAAGAGGCTCTGGGTGGGTGCCCCGGTCCTGGGCATTCAGTGTCAATTTGCTGTGGCGACCTCAGCAGGGTATAATGACACAGAGTCCACCATTTTCTCCAGAGGAAGTGATCTCTGCTACCTGAAGAACAGTGGTAATTTTGAGTGATCTCCAACCTTCACCTGGAAATTGGCAACAATGGTTCCCCATGAGGTAATGGCTGGTTTGGAGGGTGGAGTCTATGGCATTGTACCTGTCTGAGGTCCCACTCCTCCTCAAACCCACCATCTCCAGGCTCCACCCTTCAAATCTCCAGGAATATTCCAACCTGGTGTTGGCAACCCTATCTCCTTCACAGCCAACCATCAACCTACCTTGATCTGCCCCTCTGACTTCAGCTTTCCATCTCCTCCCCCCTCCCTTCTGGAGAGCAGTTGTAACTCTGAGTGATCTCCAGCCCCCACCTGGAGATTGGCAACAATGGTTCCCCAGGAGGAAATGGCTGATTTGGAGGGGTCTGTGCACTTAACCACTACACCAAACTGGCTCTCTCAGAGAAACTAATACACAGATTGCTCTAAGAGTCATTATAATATTCAGTTGCCGATTTAAAACAAAAGCAAAAAACTTCCCCAATGGTAGGGGGGAAATGGCGGTCTCGGGTGGAACCTGGAAAATCCAGGCTTTCCCACCCACTTGGCAGCCATCCAGGCTTTTCTGTAGTCTTACATTAATTTAATTTAATTAATGCAATTATTATTGACTACACCAATGGAATTACATTTCTTGTTTTTGAAGTTACTAGCAGCCTTTCCCCTCTTTTAGTTTGGTGTAGAGGTTAAGTGCATGGACGCTAATCTGGGAGAACCGGGTTTGATTCCCCATTCCTCCACCTGCACCTGCTGGATGACCTTGGGCAAGCCATAGTTCTGTCAGAGCTGTTGTTGAAAAGAGCACTTTCTACCAGAGCTCTCTCAGTCCCACCTACCTCACAGGGTGTCTGTTGTGGGGAGGGGAAGGGAAAGGAGTTTGTAAGCTGCTCTGAGACTCCCTTGGGTAGTGAAGGGCGGGGTATAAATCCAGTCTCCTCCTCCTCCTCCTCCTCCTCTTCCTCTTCCTCCTCTTCTGCTAAGCCATGCGTTGGTCTCTCTCAGATATATTTGATAATATCAGTTTGAAGGTGAACACTCCAGGTCTGCTTATATAAGCTAATGTTTTATCACATGGGAGGTATCACAGAACAAACATGATGCACAGATTGAGAAGTATCTTGCACGTATCTAAAAATTGTATAGTGCCTTTGAATCCAGGTATAAAATTATAGCGATTTTAAAAAAAATATATTATTCTGACACCCTGCGTGGCCCAGATACCAGAACTGGTGTAGAATTGTGTGATCACCTTCCCTGCTGTCATCAAGAACTCTGAAGATATCTACAAAAGGCAGCTAGAGCTTGAACCCAGCTGGTGAATGGTTGCTGTGTGTGGTGTCTCCCAGGCAGGTCAAGGGCCTTGGGAAGGGACATCAGTTCACGCTAACAATAGGCTGTCCATCCCTGACCCACCCCACCAAGCACAGACTCAGATCCCGCTTTAAAACAACAACAACAACAACCAGGAGCCATTTTTTTCCTTCTACAGTCACATTCAGGACCTTGACCGGCAAATGTGGACCTCACACTTAGCCCCTGGCCTGGGGAGCAAAATCCTTTCCAGCATTGTAATTTGGTAGTTGTTTGTTCTTTTCAAAGTGTAAACCAGTCTTAGCACTGTCTCTTTACATGCAAAGAGTTACAGAAATCTGGATAAGTGTAGCATGTTTGGCATGAAATGAAGTGCTGATATAATGGAATATACAGTTTGCACCAACACTAAACATGGCTTGCCCTGCCCACCACTTTTTTGTGTGTTTGTGGTCTTTCTTAAGAATGTAAGAAGAGCCCTGCAGGATCCGACCTGTGCTTCATCTAGTCCAGCATCCTGTCTCACACAGTGGCCAACCAGTTTCTCTGGAGGTCCAATAAGAGGGCATAGAGGCCATGGCCTTACCATGATGTTGCCTCCTGGCACTAATATTCAGAGGTTGATTGCCTCTGAATGTGGAGGTTCCTTTTAGTCACCATGGCTAGTAGCCACTGATAGATCTCTCCTCCATGAAATCTAAGTCTAATCCCCTTTTAAAGCCATCTATGTCTGTGGCTATCGCATCCTCTGGCAGCAAATTCCACATTTTAATCACTCCTAAATCAAACTGGAAAACAGAGGCTGCATGTTGCTCTGTTATTTCTATCTTTGAGCTCCATCTGCATGAAGAAGAAGAGGAGAAGAAGAGGAAGAGATTGGATTTATACCCCGCCCTTCAGTACCCAAAGGAGTCTCAGAGCGGTTTACAAACTCCTTTCCCTTCCTCTCCCCACAACAGACACCCTGTGAGGTAGGTGGGGCTGAGAGAGCTCTGACAGAAACTGCTCTTTTTCAAGAACAGCTGTGCCAGAACTATGGCTTGCCCAAGGTCATCCAGCAGGTGCAAGTGGAGGAGTGGGGAATCAAACCCGGTTCTCCCAGTTTAGAGTCCGTGCACTTAACCACTACACCAAACTGTCTCTGTATATTTGCTCTAGAATTTGCATGATCATTGTAATCCCATGATTACAATCAAATGATCGTGTGAAAGACAACCAGAAAGATTACTGAGCAAACTCTAAGTTGATTTGAAAATTCCACGATCTTGAGATCACGGGTATTGCCAAGATGGGATAGGGAGATTTTCTTTTGACTGTGTCAAAGTCACCTCTGCGGTAATCCACACGTGTTGCTTGGGAAACACTTTTAAAATACAGCTTGGGAAAGAAAGGTAACAAGCTAGAATTTTGCTTGCATCACAGCGTCTTGGGGATAACATATTTTTCAATGTTTTTCTTCCAGACATTCGAGATAGTGGGGGGCCCAAACCAGTGATGGTGTATATTCATGGAGGGTCCTACATGGAAGGCACTGGAAATTTATATGATGGCAGTGTCCTGGCGAGTTATGGCAATGTGATAGTCATCACCGTCAACTACCGGCTTGGGGTACTTGGTAAGAGATAATCAGATTTTAACTAGTTCTTGCCTTACACGATCCTCTTTGTATTGACCGCAACACTATTTACAGATTCTGCTGGCTTTTTTAAAAGGTTTCTTTTGAGTGAAAAAAATAGGTTTGTCTGCTGAGGATTTCAATTTGTTACTATGCAGACTAACCTAAAATTATACTCCACTTTGATGACATGGAAACGCTGTGCAGATGTTCAGAATGATACACTGCTTTGTTGTCTCAAAGTATCCTGTATTAACATTACAGTAATTAGTCTTATGTATCGTAGAGGGATTTAAAGCAAATTGCAAGTCCTCTCTTGGATATGGTGCTTTCGTTCACAGTGATATACACGCCTGGATATTGTGCTTCCAGATTCTGGATAGTAAGAGTGTTTGAGGAATATGGTTTTATATTCAGTTTTGGTCTTGGAGAAATACACTGTGCTAATACTGTTTTATGCAACACAGGTGAACATATTCTCCCCCTCCCTCAAATTGTGATTCTAGTTAGCTGCTTCTTCCAAAATGTTACATACAACAATGTGTTTTTTTTGTTATGGCATAGACAAGATTTTTTTTTTGTTTTGTTTTTGGAAAAGAGTTTGTTATGTTCCATTGTTTACTTCTGAATAGTCCCTGTGGAAAACCTTACAGGATATGTTGAATTGTAGAAGCTAGTGTTATAAACTTTTCATGGAAAGCTAAGAGGAATGCCTACCCATAACGCCAAAAAAAAGTGTTTAGGCAAGATATGGTGTTATTCATAGGCAGAGATTCACCTTGTACAACCTTTAAGTGTTCTTATCACTAAAGAAGACCACTTGATCATTAAATTTGTCCACTTGTTCTCTGCGGATAAATTTTTCTTTGAACTTTTGAATTATTTTTGTTTATGGCTGCCTGAATTAAATCCCTGCTGTTGACAGTTTGGGTAGGGGGGCATTCACCCACTATTTGAAGCCCTAGGAAATAGATGCATTTGTAGAAAGATGAATTTTACTTCTTTGTCTCCTTGGTTGTCATTGGTTTTGAACGCTGTCTACCTCCAGTGCATTTTTGTTGCTTTACCTTTTCTCTTTCACAGGGAGGCACTGAAATTCAATAGCTATACATGTCGCAGTATGAAATATCCAGACCCTACTTTGATTTGTATCAGATTCCTTTTGCGTAGCTACCTGGTCTCTTCTTTGCTTTCTCAGGGCAATTAAATATTGACCTGTAATCTCTAGGGCCATGTTGTGCATTAATTTGCAATTCACTGTTGTAGTTGGTATGCAAGATCATCTTTCTGTTTAGCATAAGTTTCTTGTTTCTGATCTCTCTCTGTGTGTGTATGCAGGTGCACATGTGGTGGTTGCATTTACTTTCCGCATTTCTAATCTTTTTCCCCTGGACAGTCAAATTAAAAGGGAAAAAAAAAAGTTTCTTGTTCACTAATTGCATCACTCATTATGATTTCAGAGGCTGTTTCCTGACAATCGGGGTCGTTGTAACTGAGCACTCAAGTAAGAGGCTGACAAAACCAGAAACTCACCTGACCAGCACTGGTTTCCCTAACCAGATGATCAGATACCGGTTTAAAGCAGAGATGTGGCCATCATGTCTAGTTCAAAGATTCTCCACCCTGGAGGGGGACAACTCCCCCAAACTTTGGCCTCAGCTTGTCATGGGCTCGTTGCCAGCCCGTCCCTGGTTGTTCCCTGAACCAAGAAAACTTACTTGTGAGAGGAGAGGAAACTGGTGGTAGGGAGATGTGGCTGGGGCAATGCCAGAACTTGTAGGCCACACCCTTATTGCCTGGTTATATTTCAGCATGCTCTGAATTGTCTGTTGACACATAGATACATGGGGACTGTTGTTTCATACTGCCTCTGAGTTCCGTTAATTGTGCTTTGAGGTATTGGAAATTATGATTCCTCTTACATCCCAGCAACAATCTCTTGGGCATACTGCACCTCGACCTAAAAGATAAGTTCTGTGCCCTCACTAACCAGTCCTCCCTGCTTCTAATCCTGCCCTTTCCACACATGTGTTCGGCTGGGTATGGGGAAACTGGAGAGGGAGGGCTGTGAAGAGTTTCCCCAAATGTGTCAACGTTCTGACCTTTCCTGGAGATTTCTAAAAGAAACAAACCAAAAAAACCCAACCTCCTAATTATTATTTTTCAGTGCATCCTATTCAGAGCATTGCAACACTGTCTCTAAGAGTGTTGCGATGACAAGGATGCATTGAATAATCTAATGATTTACAACAAAAGCTGGGGAGAGGGGAAGAGTAGTGGCCATGGGTGCCCAGTGCGGTTTACAAGAATATCACCTTACATTTTTTTCCTGGATTATGTAAATCCTATTGAAGTTAGTGGATCCTATAAGGTTTTGACTGCAAATACAACCCCACAGGGACGTGCAGTGCTAGCACTACGGCTGGATCCAATTCCCAGCAAGTGGGGCAAGGCCGAAGGTAAGCCCCAGCTCTCCAAATCCCATCCAGCCAATCATATTAATGTCTGTGGTTCCTTTGTTGCCATGCACCACTGGAATTTTCTTCCTGCCTTTGCATAGCACAAGTGTATTGTGGCAGGGTAACAGCACTGTGCCGCAGCTGGAACCTGTGCCAGTGTTGTACCGAGGAGGTGGTACGAGTGCCATCATGAAGATGCCACCTTACCCTCCTGGGCCTGATCTTTTTTACACCTGCTGGGCATTTTTAGCCCATAAAAGGCAGGCTCTGAACCGATTTGAGAATGGTAATGTCTCCTGTCTCACCGCTGCTCAGGGCCAGTTCCAGATTTTTTGGGGGGAGCTGGGCAGATTTTGGACAACTCACTCACTCACTCACTCACTCACTCATTCACTCACTCACTCACTCACTCACTCATCTCACTACCTGCCTGCGCATCCTTCCCTTCCTTGGTTGCACGCCTTCCCACTGGCTATGTTCACAGCGGTCTGCACTGCCTGCAGTCCTTATCTGATGGCACTAAGCAGTGTATTCAGCTGGAAGATGAGTAGCGGAGCACTCGCAAATGAGCAGGCAGGGAAAGGACTGGCAGTGGTGGGCCCTGCCAGAACCCCTGGGCCCTGGCAGCTGCCCCAAATGGGGGTATGCTGACGCCAGGCCTGCCATAGCTGAAAACTTGGTAGCCTGGTTCCCATCCGCCCAGTGCCCTTAAGCTTGTTCCTGGTCCCTGGCTTTTGTTCATCCCTCCAACGGCAGCTGCAAGAAGGGGCCATGCCGAGAAGCAAATGAAAATGATGCCTTTTATGCCTCTGTGACCGGTCCATTCCGTTGAAATGCTAGTCCTGTGCAAGCTGTCCGTCTTAGTGATGGATAGTACATGGAAAAGTCTGATATCCTTGAACTCCCCTGGTCTCTGAAGAAAAGCTCTGCATGGAGAGTTAAGAGGGTTTTATGGCTTATTTTTTGTATTAAATAGAAATGACTTGCAAAAGGGCACTGGCACTGGAAAAAAAAAGGGAGGGGGGAATCTAAGGTCAACTGTTTGAAGCCCTTTCGAGGGCTTCTTTCCAATTCGTGCTATGCCAGAGGAATTTTAGAGGGCCAGGAGTTAGGGTTTGGTGTGTTTTTTTTTCCCTCTTTCAGAGGAGAAATAAATGAAGAGCCTAGCCTTGCATTGAGAAAAGATTAAAATGGATAGAGGCAGAATGTCCTTTCTTACACCAATAATGATTTAAACGATTTGCTATTGACATTTTTGTTTTCGCTTGCTCCCGTTTGAAAAGGATCAGAGGAGGGAGAAAAAAGAATGGTCATCCTTCATTGTCATGCGCTGCCATTCAATCAAGCCGGCCATGCTAATGTGACAGAGATACCTTTTGCCCTTGACAGTTCCATATTCAGGCTATATGTTTGTGCATTGTGTTCCTGGATGAATGTCTTCTTTCCAAAGACTTTAATGGGACTCAAAGTGTATGTGTGTGTGTGTGTGTGTGAAAAACGTTTAGGTATTTTCTCCAACTCATCAGTTCATTGCTATAGGGTTTCTGGTGGGGGAGGAATCATGGAACTCCTTTCTTAGTGCTAATGCTGTGCCATTTCATAGATTTGTTTTGAATGTTTTTCCTCCTCTTGAAAGCCAATAAACATCTATCCAAAGGCACAACTGTGTCTGTTCTTCAAAACTATGCATGTTGCTGTTCATTCAGTACAAGGAGGAGTTAAAAAGGAGAACCTCTTGGCTACCAAGGCTGTGAGTCAGTGGGTGGTGCTGGTGTCCCTGTACTGTCATTTCTCCATTCAAACCATAACCCTTGTTTCAAAATTAATTTGCCCATCAGGGGAGAAGTCCTCTTTTTTTCTTCTGCATATTCTGGGAATTCTCTGATTAATAATAAGACAGTGTGGATTTTTCAGCTCATTTCGAGCAAAGGGATACCCCCATCCGGTAATGGCGGAAGAAGCTCAGACGCAGCTTGCTGTCCGCTAGTCTTATTTTAACAGGGTGTCTCGGAGGACGGCTTACATTAATATTAATGAACAGGAAAAGGAAATAGTCTGTGAAAGAATTACCATTTTCTGATTTCTTGAAAGGCTGCTTAGATTCCTTTCCCAGGGTTTTTTTGCGCTTGATGAAATGAGCAAACAGCTCTTTGGTATCTTCGTTTTCTATATAGCAGCTTTGGAGACCTTGAGCATTGACGGGTTAATCAGGTCGGAATGAGCATTTAATTCCTGAGGAGTACTTTATTTTGGATCCGATCTCACTACAGCGCAGCATGTGTTTCCAGAATGCTTGGTGGCTGACACCTCTCTCCATTTGGAAGGGGTTCATCTCATAAATGTTTCTAATAAGCAGAATATCTGTGCTTTCAATAAGTAGCCTTCTCATGTGTTCCTCGCTCTGCTCAGACCACCTACTTAAGAGTTAGCTCTTGAATGTTAAGAGTTCAGGAGAGCAGGACACTCTGAGGTAGAAGGCTTAATCCAATGTTGTCTTCCTTGTCGATAATAAAACAGGAATGGAATTTCCTTCTGTAATAGCCTCAGACTTTCTTAGCATCTCAAGCCCTCTGTTGGCTTCGCTGGCTGAATCTGAGAATGGTAGATACCAACACATTAGGGCTACTATTGAATTCTGTTGGTTCAGTTTGAATATCCACACTTCAGTTTTGTCTCTCCCTTATGAATACTGAACTCTCACATCTTTATTTTTACAATTTCTATCCCATTGTGCAAACTTTCCCCAGATGTACCAATTTTTCTGTGTTGTTTGTATATCAATAAATCAGTATTATATAGACCATAGATGACATGGATTGTGCATATAAATATTGCCCATGTGGCATGAAAGAATGAAATGAATAATCAAGACCAACAACACGTATGGGGGAGGATAGAAACTGTTTGCAACAGCAGTGTTTGTAAGTATAAGAAACAAAAAGGACAGATTTGGCTATCTCTGCAGTACATTTAGGGCAAGACTGGGATAGAAACAGGCAACAGGTTTCTCAAAGGTATAGTTCAGACGTGATTTCAAATCGTGGTAGACGTGCTATGCGAACAGTCCTGCTAGGGCTCACATACTTCCTTATTCCCACCCTTTCCTCCCCAAACGCACAGGCAGTTAAGGAAAGATTCATGGCATACCACATTTTGTTATGCTCAAACCACGGTTTTCCTCCATACCACTATTTCAAATCATGGTTTAGTCCTAACTAGGAAATATAGTGACAGATTGCATTGAGGCAAAAGTGGACATGTAGATGAGAGAAAGAGGCCTTGACCTTGCAAAAGCCCAAGGGCCTCCTCCGGTTTTCAGTTAATGGTCAGCCATGCTTGTTTGGCTACATCTATACCTAACCATGGTGGCTCAGAGGTTAAGATGCTGAGTTGCAGACTGGAAGGTTGGCAGCTCAGCAGTTTGAGACCCAAGTGCCGCGTGACAGAGTGAGCTCCTGTCTCTGGCCCCAGCTCCTGCTCACCTAGCAGTTCGAAAGCAAGACATTGCAAGTAGATGAATAGGTACCACTTCGATGGGAAGGTTCTGTGTGCCTCGGCGTTTAATCACGCCGGCCACATGATCACGGAGGAGTCTTCAGATGGTGCTGGCTCTTAAGGCTTGGAAATGAGCACCTTGCTTTTGAGCAAGCGAAACCTTTATCTTTATACCCAACCAGAGACCTGAAAATAGTTTAGAGGAGTCACCACTCACAGTGAGCACACTAATTTCGCCTCTCATAGAAGGACTGCACATTTCCACGTTTTTTTCTAGACCCACAAAGCCTTTTTCGTCAGGCATTGATGGAATGCAAGAAATGTGTGTAGACCATATGAAATAAAACTTCTCTCTCCAACAGCTTTCAGCTCTTCAGTGTATTACTCATCTTGAGCAATTTGCCAGTAAGGCTTTAGAATTGTACTCTGGCCCCCAGAACCCAAATCTGGACCCCTTCGCCAGTGTCCGGGGGGGGGGGCTGGCAATCCTACTCTGGAATTAACATCAGACTGAACTTTCACTTAATATTTCGGTCTCTTTAAACTGCCCTGAAAGATAGCAGAAACTGTTGTATTAAGACAAACTCCAGGAAGCCCTCTGTAAAAGAGACTTGTCACATGATTAGGATCTCGGAGTGAGAACATCTTGTGAGGCCTATGGGTATGTTTGCTTGTTGGGTTGTGTTCAGCACAGACATGTCACGGTTGTCATGCTTCCTCGCCTATAATTTGTCTCAAATATGGAGTCCAGGGGTAGAATTCAGTGTCTGGTCAGGTCCTAGTTTTGTAAGCCTAACCCAACTAGTTTATCATCTTGGGTTCTCGTTTAGACTTTTTAGTTGCATTAGGTTCTCAGTAGTTACTCTTTCATTTCTGCTAGATTAACAGAAAATGGTAGCAATATGGATATTCAAATTTAGAGAAAAATATAAGTTTTTTTTAAAAAAAATAATCAAAAGACTATGCATAATTCACACCACTAAATATACTACAGAATTATTTGAAGAACAAAATTGGAGTCCAGCGGCACCTTTAAGACCAACCAAGTTTTATTCAAAATTTAAGCTTTCACGTGCGGCTCACGCTTCTTCAGATAAATAAAGTTTGAATAAAACTTGGTTGTCTCTTAAAGGTGCCGCTGGACCCCAATTTTGTTCTGTTGCTTCGGACCAACACAGCTACCTACAGCATTATTTGTTCAACACATTTGTAGCTCTGGTTTGGTGGAGTACATTTTACCATGGTACAGGGATTCCAATGGTTTAATATCATCTGTGGAGGTGTCCTTTCTTTTTTGAATTAGAATTCCACCCCAGCGCCGTGAAATCTTCAACTTCAAGGATTCAGATTTCCTTGTATGTGAATTAAAGTTGGCATTCCTGGGTTTTGGCATTTTGTTTTTTGCCTAGTTCCTAAATGGCTTCCTTGAGGACATACAGTGGATCCTGGGGGGCTTCTGGTTTCTGCAGAATTTTGCAAGAGTCTTCCCCTTCCCAAGAGAGACATAGCATCACAGGCGCAAGTTATCTCACAGGCGAGTTATCAGAAATGTCCCTCCTGTGCACAGAATACACTAAGGATGTATGAATATTATCAGGGCGCTCTTATGTTAATAGGCTTTATCCCTGTACTTGGCATTGCCTTAGAATCCCCCGCTCCCCCCCCTTTTTTTTTTACAGTTCGTAGTATAACACAAAATAAAACTTAGGAAAATGTTAAATCATTAGCATGTGAGTGACTGGCACATCCATTATCTTTTATGACACATTAAAGGTGCTGTCAAGAGCTGGCATTTTATTTAGTCGCTCTCTCTCCAGTGCCACCCGGGGGGGGGTCCCCGCCCCCTGCTTTGAGCAGAGATGATAAATGAATGGAAGATTATATATTATTGCCTAATTAAAGGTACATTAAAGTGAAAGTAAAGATGGGAAATTAATAGCAAAACACATCAGAAACGTGACACTGGTAGGGATTGTCTTAGTTGAGTTCCTTGCTGTTTGGAAGCAGAGAAAGCCAATGCAATTTATGGTTCTTAGTTGGGATCCCTTAATGAGGGTATTTTACAGATTTTTGTCTGTTATTTGTATACTAATGTAATGGTGCAACTTGTCCCACCAGCTGTATATCAGACTTGGGACAAGAGAATTCTAGAATGCAGGCATCGTACCATAGAGAGGTTCCCACTGGAGTCCTGGCAAGGCTTCCTATGGTGGATCTACTTGAGTTGCTTTCTGTGGGGTTGCCATGCAACCTCAGGATCTCACTCAATAGTACAATGTGCAAATGCAGGCCCATAGCCAGGATTTTGTGACTTGTGGGGCAAAAAAAAATTTCTGGTGGGGCTGCCATTATTTGTCCTAATGAAGGGGGTTGGCATATGCCCCCCTCCCTCCCATTATGCAAGATTTAAAGGGCCCTTCAGCTGATCAGCGGCGAGCATGTGGCCCGGCTGGAGGGCCCTTTAAATCTTGCATGAGTGAGGGAGAAAGGTGTGTGCCACCCCCCCCCCGCTTCTTCTCAAAAGCATTTAAAGGATTCCTTTAAATGCTTTTGGGAAGGAGCACGGGGGCTTTAAGAAGTGGGGACCCTTTAAGAAAGGGGGTGGAGCCCCCAGTAGCTCCACTGTAGCGGCGGGCTAGGGCAAATGACTGCTGCCGAGATACATCAGCCTGGTGATGGCCAGTGCAAGGGAGGAACGTGGTGATGCCGTCATGTTGGTCATCTCCCTGTTCCTGGCTCTGGTTCCTTGGCTGCTACTTGCAGGCAATGGGGAAATATATCACGTCATACTTTTACTGGAGGCTAGTGGGGACAACCAAGAATCCTGCGCACAGGCTAGCAAAGTTCTCAGCATCAAATCCTAAGAACGGCATTTGACATTCTGCCTAGCATGTGCCCTGGTGTATGCAGGTGCCTTCCTCTGGCTTTTTTTCTAGGCCAGCACTGTCTATTCTGATTGGCAACCTCATTCAACAATCTCCAGCTCAGTTCTTTCGCTTGGTCTTTTTCGTTTGAGATGTGGGGGACTGAATGCAGCAGGCAAAACAAAGCCGGGTGTTTTTATCAGACTTATGAGTTGGGTTCAGGTTGATGGGCTGCAAGTTGTGTGTGGGCCTGGCTTTAACTCCCCTCTAAAAACCTAAGAATTAAGGGCTTGGCCCTTAATTTCTTGCTTGAACTAGGCCACCGTTGAGTTCTGTAGAAGTACATGCTACCTTCTCCATATCTGTCTTGTCTCTAAAACTGACAACTCTTAGGGGGAGGGTTGTCTCACAAATGCCCGGCTGCTGATGTGTAACCTTGAAAGAAATGTCAGAAACATCTGGACAGTGACTTACACATGGCATGCGTGGTTATGGATGGATGGTGAGCACATCCACTTACTTCACTATGTCTCTTTCTTGGCTGCCATCTAGGGTTGCCAGGCCCTCCATGACAACCAGGAAGAGACTCGGGATGGGTTGGGGATATTGGGGGGGCAAGCCATCAGCGACAGTGTGTTGCCACTTTCAGGGGGGGAATCCATAAATGATGTAATGCCTGGCTAGAAAACAATGGAAACTCTATGGTAAAACACATAAAAAATGTGGCACTGGTAGAAATTGTCTTATTTCTCCTTGTTTGAACCATAGAGTTTCTGGTGATTCCTAGAGAGGACTGACATCACACCATCAATCTTACACAGGGCACTGGCAACCCTACTGCCATACGTTTGCCCCAGCCCTTAGTTTCCTCCCATACACGTTGCCTCTTTTGTTTTGTTTGTATCATTGTCCTTGAAATCTCATGGTGAAACTAGATGTGACAGATTTGTGAATGGGATCTTCCGCTTTCTTTTAAAGTCAAATAGCAGCCACAGACAAGGGGGAGAGATATTTGGATCAGGTCTGTAGCATGCGGGAGACAACCTGCTATTTGCCCCATGTGGGAAAACATACAGGCTCCTATTGGATGTCTGCCTGTTATCCTTGTTGGACAGAGAGTAGCTGGAGTGGGCAATGTGAAAATTGCATAAGGGGAAAGGGTTAGAACCCCCTCTGCATATCTCAACTCTGATCTCGATTGAGTTCTCTGTGTCTGCTATTTACTTTCAAAGAAACCACAGAAAATCCATTCAAAGATCCCCCCATCATCAAATATAATTGCATCCTTAGCTTCAAACTACATGTGGTAGCTGAACTGATCTGTTTCTTTCTTAAATGTGTACCACTTGCATAAATGAAAGTGTGGGAGTGAAGTTTATGGAGCAAAGGGGGCTCCCCTATCATCTGCAGTTCCACTATTTTTGTCTGTTCCTTACTATCTAGGAGAAAACCAGAGGCGGAGGATATAGGAAGTAACTGGTGAGAGCCGAGGTAGCTCTGTTCCTCATGCTTTTTGCTCTAAAAATCAAAATTCTACCCCACGCTTTGTATGTTATTTGGAAAGACCCAGATTTAAGTAAATGGGACTGTCACTGGTGTATAATTCAAGCCTTTGGTTCTGGAAGCGGCGCAAATTATGCAGATGAAGCAAAAGTATGCAATTATGTTTACCCTGCTTGGATTGTTTGTCTTTCCAAGTATATGATTCTTTTTCCTTCCTATTCGGCTTCTTCTTTTTTTATGTTTTCTGCAATGGTTCTAAGTATCTTCAGATAGGAATTTATTTGATTGGTTTTGCGTAAAAGGTCCTGGCATCCTGTTGTTAATTATAAGTGTTTATGAGTTGTATAGAAATGCATTTTAAAAACAACAACAACAACTGCAAAAGTAAGTACAAATTTGGATTGCCTCGCTACAGAACTGAGGTATTTTCATTTTCACTTTTGCCACTGAAGACATGAAGGCACAGTCTCTCCTCTGATAAATGGGAAAGTGACACAATTTTCCAGGTTCAACCAGTTTTCATCTAAGGCGCAAAAGTTGACAGATCAAAGGCAGCAACATAATTTAAGCGAGAGGGAGGGATGAAAAGCTCATGAGTAACAGGAGGTGGTTCTGTTGTCTTCAAGTACCATCCATAATCTTAACACAATCAGGGTTTTCTTTCTAGTCTAGATTATTAATGGGCTCTTGGTAGTTGCTAACTGTAATGTTGCAGAGACTCTTCAAGGGGGACACGAACCTCACCAGTGACAGATTGATGTTGTAACCACTACACTAAGCTGGCTCTCTAGAGGGTAGAACTAGGATCTCGGAGACCCATGTTTGACTCCCCGCTTTGCCACAGAAGCTCTCAGCCTAACTAACATCATAGGATTGTTATGAATATAAAAATGAAGAAGGAGGTAATGTTGTAAACCACTGTGGTTTTTCACTGGAAAGAAAAGTGCGGGTGTAAATAAATAATGATGCTTTGTCAGTTTCCTAAACAAGTGAAGCGGTGGGGCCAAGCACACCTTCCAATTATACAGCACCGGCATGACTACTTCCAGTGGCTGCTAATTCACATAAAGGAAAAATTCTACCCACAGCACTGGCAGATCTTAAAGCAAATCATATGGGAGAAAGGGCATTGGGTGCATATTCAAATTCGTCAGCTGGCTGGGCCCTGATAAACGCTGATAGAAGTAGCTCCCTTTACTTTTTAGCTAGCATGGGCTATGTGCTTCCTGTACTTCGATGGGACTCATTTGGATTGCTGAGCACAGAGGTGACCCCTCTTTAATGTGAGACGCAACCTCAGGATCAGATGACACTTCTATCGCAGTTCACCTAGGTTTACAATGCCCCCATTTCATAGGTCAGTTAATAGGATTAATATTCGGCTCAGACCAGCTTTAGTAGTAGCAGTAGCAGGAGGAAGAGGAGTAAGAGGGTTTGATTTATACCTCACCCTTCACTCGGAGTCTCAGAGCGATTTATGGTCTCTTTTCCTTCCTCTCCCCGCAACAGACACCCTGCAAGGTAGGTAGAAAAAGGTAGTAGAAAAGAAGAAGAGTCCAGTAGCACCTTAAAGTCTAACAAAAGGTATGGCAGGGTGTGAGCTTCTTCATATACAGTTAGAATCTGAGTCCCACTATCCTATATATTGGAAAATGGAGTGAAATGTTCAGATGTCGAATGACATTAGCAGGCAAATGACAATAGCAGGTGAATGATAATAGTGGGCGTGATTGGATTTAGGTGAGATATGTAGAGGGGTAGTAGGCTTGGAGAAATCAGCATTGGTAATGAGACTGGAAACCTAGGTCTCGATTCAGTCCAGAATGATGCATTGCCTTAAGCTTCTTTATCAGTTTCTAGAAAAGCTTCTTTATCAGTTTCAATTCAACAGTCTCTCTTTCTAATTTCCCTTTAAAATTCTTTTGTAAGAGAACTGCTTCTCTTAGGTCAGCAAATGAATGTCCTGGAAGGTTAATATGTCCCCCCACTGATTTTTTAATTTTGTGGTTTCTTTAATTCCTGACATTAAACGTGGCTGTTTATGACATGGCACTGGCCAAAAGGAGTCATGTATGTCTGGAAGTGGAGAGAGAACAGACAACTTGGTATCATCAACATGACCTAGGTGGCTGATGGGAAACAATAGATTATTGACTAAAAATGCTTTAGGAAGTCATTGCTGAGCAGTATACACTGCATTCTTATAAAATGGACACCCTGAATATATTGTGGGGACATGGGGGGAAATATATTTTTATTACTGTTATTTATAGTCCACCTTTCTCAAAAGAACTCAAGGCAGATTGCACAAA
Source organism: Gekko gecko (assembly GCA_029375565.1). Lineage (NCBI taxonomy): Eukaryota > Metazoa > Chordata > Lepidosauria > Squamata > Gekkonidae > Gekko > Gekko gecko. The sequence goes on along the minus strand of JAPDNY010000008.1, from coordinate 132,333,485 downwards.
GTGAGCAGGTACAAGCACAAAAATGGGACATTGAGCAATCAAAGCCTTACGATTTTAGAAGTCTGGAACCACCAGGAAGTACTGAAGCATAGCATAAGTATCCATATGATGCATTAAGCGGTACAGAAATTACATCAATAGGATCCTGCTTACAATAAGCTATACGCAGCAGTATAGACTACAGTCCCCTACTCGTTTATCCAAATGAGCTCTTTACTTTTCTGTGATCGGGACCATACTTTGTACCATACTGATGTTTGCTGGATTTACTTATCCTGATGGGAGTCTTGTTATTTTTCTCCCCCCACCAAAAAAAAAGTGACTAAAAAATACAGCATGGTAAACAGAAATTCTTCCATATCACCATTTGATACCCTCCTCCCCTCCTTGTCATGTTACAGTGGAAGTGTTCATGGAGGAGAGGTCCATCAGAGGGAACGAGCCAAGATGATGAAAGGGAAACTCCATATTCAGAGGCAGAAAGCCTGGACACACAAGTGCTAGGAAGCAATGTCAGGGGAAGGCCTCGGCCTCTGTGCCCTGTTTGTTGACCCTCCAAGGCAACCAGCTGACCACAATGTGACACAGGATGCCGGACAAGGTAGACCGCTGGTCCGATGCAGCAGGGCATTTCTTATGTTCTTTCAAAATTACCATTATTTTTTAAAGTCAGGTTCCTTATAGATGTTTGTCAGTTCACAGCCATGTGTGGATTCAAGCAGTGTCTCCATCCTTTGGATATAGAAAAATACAGACATATTATGAAGTATTGGGTCAAGGTGGTGTCTCCTTTAATGCCAGCTCTACATTACAGCTGATAACAATACCACTTAATGGCTTCAAACAAGTCATATATCAGGCAATAAATTCATAAGTTCCAGGACCCCAAATTCTCTTGACAGTGCTAAGGGCAAAACAGAGCCCTGAATTATTTGTCTCATTTTGACGGGTGGTCTCTGGATAACTGTCTGCTGTAGAAGCCAAGGATAGAAAATTGTACAGCATAATAGAGCAATTTGCATTAAACTCCAGCTGAGAATAAATAAGTCTATTTTTTTTTTTTTTGACATGACGTATTCTTAACTTGCACCCCTCCAATTCCTGACAAGGAAATAATACACTGGGGTTTTTTTGCTTGGAAGTGACCTTAAGTGTATAATTATATGACAGGCTGTTAGACTACGAAGGGATTTTATTTGAGTCTGTGGGGTAAAATATGTGAATGTATTTTTTTTAAGAGTCCCTCTGTTGCATGTTATGAAAATTGCCTCCAGGCTTATTTACATAATAAGCACTAACACCTCTTTTTTTTTTTTTAAGCTTTTTGAAGATCAGTAGGATAATATGTGTTCTTATGACCACTGGCAGGCTAAAAGCTGCTTAGACCAAACAATGCATGGGGTCTTTGATGCGTTTGTTCTTTTAAAAGATACCTCTGCAGTAAGAAATGAGTTAAGGTTAATCACACATCTTGGTCTACCCCATTATTATTTACCATCTTTTATAGGCCCAATATGATTTGCAAGACTTTTTTAAAAGGATGTTATTACTGAGCTTAAAATTGAAAGACAGAGGAGCTGTCCATGGTTCTACTTTCAAGCCTGTCATGGTAGCCAACTAGAGGCATGTGTGCTTTTAAAAAATGAAATCTGACATTCCTTAGGGAATTTAACAAACTGGCAACTGGTAGGAGGGTTGGGGAGGGGAAGCAGCACCAAGAGACATCTTTTTTTCCCCTTTAATGTGCCCTTGTGTATTTATCAGAAGTGACAAAGGGAAGCTCTAGGAATTGCTGGACACTCTGTGGTAAAACCATAGAGTTTCTGATGAATCCTAGAGCTATTACTTGTCACTTCTGGTAAGAACTCCCAGTAAGTACACAAGGCTGCATTTAAATATATATTTATATATATATATTCCTGCTGCCCTGCTGCCACTGCCATCATCCATGGGCAATGGGATCTTGGGGAGGTGGGTGTCCCACCCTCACCTGGGGCTTGGCAGCCCTAGAATACACCCTATTCTGTATTTAGTGTTGCTTCAGAAGATAATTGATGGTTGCTGAGTCAATGGATTTTATACTAAAGTTGTTGTTTTTGTTATTGGCCTATATATCAGGGCTCCAAAGAGAGTGCATAAAAATATGGTGAGCCAGCAGTCCTTTTCTGAGTGATTTACTTCTCATGCAGAAGCCCCTCTGGTACAAGAAAATAGCTTTCCCTGCTGTGTATTTCTATCACCTACAGCAAGCTTGACTTCCTCAGCTCGTTTGAAATTTAACAAACTGTTATGTGTCCCCCACACCCCAATTCCAGCACTGCTTACAGTGGAGGATTCCACATTACCAGTAATGCATGGAATGTACTGTCACTGATCAACAGCAATGTTTGTATTGATGGAGTTTGCAGCTTCATGAGACACACAGATGGAGATATTAGCCAAGAACAAACACTTCAGTGAAAATTGGGAGGGGGGGAGAGAAAGAGAGACTGACAGACAGGCAGACTGACTGACCGACCAACCCATTATGGAATGAAACTTCATTGTTGTCATTCTTGTAAAATGCAAAACGATATAAACAGAGACTGAGACGCTATTTCCCTGTATTCACCGTGGGCCTCTGATTGTGTGGGCTGGATCCAAGGCCTCTCTTTTGCCATGCTGGATTAAATCATTCCCTTCTGCTAAATCTCTCTCTGACAGCCAGAGACTTTGTCCAACAGACAAGGAGACTACTTACATCAAAGTCTTTTGCCCTTGATGGAAAACTTAGGGCCAAGCTAGATGTGACAAATGTCCTCATGGCTGCCACAAGGATGCAGCTACCATTTAAAGCTCATTTTTTAAAAAGGTGGAGAAGAAGAAAATGATATAAGCTGCCTTTTGTCCTCCTTGGGGAGAATGGCAGGGAATGAATGAATGAATGAATGAATGAAATACTATGAGGGGATGTCTACAGTGCTCTTTTTTTCCTCTTCCTGCACCTCTTCAAGTGCCAAAATAGCTGTGAGTGTTGGGAGTCTGTTTCAGCCCTCAGTAAGGTCATTAGTCCCAACCCTGAGAGGCTGTCCAGAAGGATACCATGATGAATGGAATCAAAAGCCACTGAGAGGCCCCAAAGAATTAACAGGGTTGCACATAACTGTAACTTGTATGCAAATATAAGATGGCCCCCACTTTTTTGTGGCATACCTGGAAAGAAACTTAGTTCTTGCATTGGAGTAAGTATTCTGTGTGTGTGTATGTGTGTGTGTATGTGTGTATATATATATATGTATAAAGTGAAAACTTGTATAAAGTACAGGGTTTGAGATAAAATACAAAACCAAACTCCCAAGCCAAACACCTCACAGATTGACAACAAAGCTCAAATTATAAATCATTCTTAAGTAAAAAAGGCTAGAGTTCCAGAATAATAATCGGCCTAGGTTTAAATAACTGTCTCAAAGCCTTACAGCCAGAGATATGTACCTGGCAATTGTCAGGGTGAAATCTCCTGTCATTGCCTGATGGAAAAGTAAGGAACCCAGAGCTCTTTCCAAAGTCTGAGGCATGTAAGAGACCTTTTGGATTGCTTATCCTGCCTATACCAGAGGAAGAATGAATTGTCTGGAGGTTCTCCAGATCCTGGATCCAACTCAGCCACCATGCCTTGAAGTAGTTTTGCTTCTAGTTTAATGAGTTAATGGGTTGGGAGGAGGCAATGTTCCCATATCCTGGATCCAACTCAACTGCCATGCCTTGAAGTAGTTTTGCTTCTAGTTTAATGAGTTAATGGGTTGGGAGGAGGCAATGTTCCCATATCCTATTTTACTTTTATATCCTTTTATGTTATTTAATTTTTTGTGAAAAGTTTCTGTTCTCTGCTTGTTGTTCTTAGTTTTCTCAGTGGTGGCTCTGTACTGGTGGAACGAACTCCCAGAAAAGATCAGGGCCCTGCGGGACCTCTTACAGTTCTGCAGGGCCTGCAAGACAGAGCTCTTCCACCAGGCATATGACTAAGGAGCTGCATTATACACCAAGGAGTGTCCCTGTGCCGTGGCCTCACCATCTTCAGCCTGACCGTGCTGCATATATATAAGTAGATCAACATTGCTGGCGCAGGAACACCATCATTATTGCCACCTATGGAGTATTGTTTAAATTTGAAATTCCCTGCTCTCACACTTTATCTGAGTATTGTTCCAGCACTTTAGGATAACTAATTTGTTTATGGTTTTTGGTTATTTTCATGATGGATTTAATTGTATTTACATATGAATTTTATGTAAGCCGCCGTCAGCCTGCCTCGGTGGGGAGGGTGGGGTATAAATTGAATAAATTAATAAATTGAATAAATAAATAAATAATAGATTAGCCGTAGCTCGCAGGGAGCCGGTGTGGTGTAGTGGATAAGAGTGTCGGACTAGTACCTGGAAGACCCAGGTTTGAATTCCACTTGTGTGAGTAAAGGGAAAGAAAAATGGTGGGAAAATCTTGCCACTGAGGGTGGGAAATGGGAAATGCCATGGATCCCCACCGGAGAGACAGGCAGAGTATAAACAAATACATACATAAAATAAATAGAAATGGGCTTATTAGAGAAGAAAAATCCTTGTCCCTAGGTTATTTCTTTGTTACCAACACTCTGTCTTAAACCTTTTTTTCTACTTTCCTCTCTGTAGTGATCCAATCAGCATGTGGGGTGGAACTCTCATTTTCCTGTGTGATATTAGCTGAAGGATTTTGAATTTCCTAACAAGTATGCTTATGTATCTCATTCTACTGCTCTTTTCTCCGAGAAATTAGACATAGTATTTGACAGACTTCTCTCACACATAACAGCTATGAAAGGAACATAGGCCCTTTGGGGGGGCAGGAGTTCAGGATTTTGCAGGCCTTAGACATGTGAAAGCATTCATAAATATAAATCTGTGCTTAAAGGTGCTTAAACCCCTTTTGTGGTTGTGGCACAAAATTATATGGAAAACATCATTGCATAATTGAAAGTAGTTGAGCATTTGAGCATGAAGTGTTTATGAAGGCACAGGGACATTATAAGGCATGCTTTATAGAGCCATTAATGCATGCTTCATGTGTGTTGGGAAACATAAGGCCAAAGGCCATGTACTTTCAACTGCCCACAAGCTATTTTAATGATGCTGTAAAAACACCCAGGAGCCTCTTAATGCTATTATAATAAGGGTCTTTTAGTATTACATAACCTTTTGGAAGGGAACGGGGGTGGGGGGATACCCTTCCCTTTTTGTACTCTATAGTGCTTTTAACTAGACAGGCAGCCCAAGTTTGCTCTGAGCACAAACACACAAGCATGCAAAAAGGAAAGTTCCACAAACAGGGAGAACAGCATTTTGCTTTGTGGTAATTATTTTAGTTGGATTTTTTTTGTGGGGGGGGGGGAAGCAGTCTTTTAAATCTCTCTCCATTACATTATATGTTTCTGTGACTTTGCTGCTTGTTTTGATGTCTCTCATCTAAGTTTTGGTAGCTTCTCATGGATTAGGGTTGTGGCCATGCAAATTTGGCCAAGTTTTAGTGGGGTCAGTCTGTAGTATTTATTTTAATTAATTAATTAATTAATTAAATTTATTTATATCCTGCCTTTCTCCCCACTGGGGAACCAAAGCAGCTTACATAATTCTCCTGTCCTCCATTTTTTCCCCTCACAGCAACTCTTTGAGGTAGGCTGAGAGAGTGTGACTGGCCCAAGGTCATCCAGTGAACTCTCATATTATGAGTAAGGATTTGACCCTGGATCTCTCAGATGCTAGACTGACACTCAATCACAATGGTGGTGACACAATGGTAGTAATTTGGAAATCAGCACTGTGTACTGAGCTGAGGATAACTGCAAGCTCTCTGTTGCAAATTTATCTCACCCTTCCCCCAAGGACCTCAGAATAGCACACACAGTTCTCCCTTTCTGATTTTTCTATCCTGACAACAATCTAGGGGTGCCTGGCAATAAGCAGGAACTGTGGGGGCAGGGCCATGGAGACCATGGGTGTAACTTGTCATAATGTCACTTTCGGGCAGGGTGGTGGTGGAAATTATATCATGCCACTCTAGGAATTACTAGTTTTACCATAGAGTTTCCAGTGATTCTTAGAGTGGCATGACATCATTTCTGGGTTTTCCCCAAAACTGATATCACACTGTGCATGATGCTGTTTTATTTTTCCCCACTGCCACTTGGAACAACCCTACAACAGTCCTGGGGGTGGGGCTGGTTAGGCTAAAAGAGAGGGATTATTTTAGGCTCAGTATGGATTTGACCCTAGGTAGCCCAGATCCTAGTCAGATCACCAGAGCAAGTACACTACAATGACTCTGTATACTATTTTGACCTGAAAAATTCCATGTTTTGATTTCTCTCTAGTGCGAATTGAACACAAAACTCTATATTTTCATATAATGTTCTGTTTGTTTGTAATGGGTTTTTCCAGACAAATGCACATCTTTCATGCTTTTTTTGTGCCTCAGTAAATCAGCTGTATAGATATATTATACACATAAGTGGTGTACCTTTTAAGCATAAATACCCTATACAGTGAGAGCTAAACTTATATATTATGCACACACCATACAGATTAATCTGTAAAACCCAGTTTGAAAAGCAAAGCACCAAAACAACTGCCAAAAATGTATACAAAAAGATTTGAAGTAGGGAACATTTGAATCAGACCCTATGTACTATTGTTTTTGGCACATCATCACTAACACAACTTTTGCAGACGTAATACACACCTTCCATCAGTAAGAGGGTGTAGTGGCAGTAAGTACATACAGCCTCAGCATGTACTGACTTAGCATGGGTTAAAAATTCTCCAGTGAGTGTAGTTGAGGCAGTAATGAGAACATGCTTTCATTTTCCTTTGGAATACAGTGACTAGCTGTGTTTTTCTGCTTTGGGATATGAAAAAGTGCATCTGGATATTAACTAACAAAAACTGAAATTGTAAAGAAACCCACAAAAAACTGTACTTAATATGACATGAAAACTTAACAACTGTAATATTCAGATGCATTTTGGAATCGTCCCTTTTTTCCTGTTATCTGATGATCAGGATTTGATTGGAAGAGAAAAGGAGTTAGAAGAAACTGGCTCAGAACGTATTTAACTGACAGGGTTGTTTACTAAGCAGATCTTTCCACTGAAGAGAATTGTGCTGATTGGGTCCATCCTTCCACTTTCCTTATACTTACTACATTGCTGGCTGGGTGCCTTTGGAAGGGTTTTGATTCTGTATAAATGGTGGCTCCTGGTTCCTTGCCATCCAGTTTTTGGTGCTGTAGGTAGAGGGGCAAAATGTTTTACTTACACACTTGTAGCACGAGAGCAGCTTGACAGGCTGTGGGTGGTGATGAAAGAGCAGTGGATCCTGTGCTGGATTGCCCGGCTCCCTGCACTACACAGTCCTGCCGCTCAGGTGGAATGACAGATTAATACATTTTGCTAGTACTTCTATGATAGGGAGGCCAGCCTCCAGGTGGGACCTAGTGATCCCCCGGAATTACAACTCCTCTCCAGACTACAGAGATCAGTTGCCTTGGAGATAATGGGTGCTTTGGAGGGTGGACTCTGTGGCATTTATTAGTGGATGTTTGCAGCCACTCATGGGAATTAAGCTGAACCATCTTAAAATCGATATGTTAAAACTCAGACAGATCATCATGCCATTTATCTCTGCAGCAGAGCTGAGAAGTTGTCCCCGTATGCCTGTTTAAAGACATGGTCAAACCCCAATTAAGAAATGAAGAGCGTATTGACACTTGGGCAATAAAAGCTCTTTAAATTCCTTAAAGCACTTTTAAAGCCAATCAAAGTGCATTTTTACATGCTGCTCAATTGCTGAAAGCTTTTTAAAAAAACTCTCCTGGTGCCATAAGTGAGGTGGGAAATGGAACTTCTCAGTGATGGGACTCTAGTAGTCCAAGCATGAATGGGGTTAGAGCAATTGCGGAGCTTTACTGAGATACAGCTTGGCCTGCAAGCCCATGACCATGACATAGTCTATTTATATCATTTTGGAAATAAAACACTTGTGTTTTGTTTTCTTTCTTTCATTGCTCATGAAGTGGTTTGTAGGGGAGGAAATGTGGGGTCGGGGAGTCCATGTACAAGCTTTGTGCTGGGCCAAGAGAGAAGCATGGACCTGGCCACTTCCCATGTGCTCTGTCTCAGTTTTATATAGCATGTGTGTAGGTTAAGTGCCATCAAGTTGCTTCTGACTTATGGCAATTCTATGAGTTAAGGACCTCCAAAATGGCCTGTTGTTGACAGCCTTGCTTAGGTCTTGTGAACGGAGGACCCTTGTGGCTTCCTTGGTTGAATCAATCTATGTCATACTGAGTCTTCCTCTTTTCCTGCTGGCTTCCATTTTCCCAAGCATGATTGTCTTCTCTAGTGACTCTTGTCTTCTCATAATGTGGCCAAAGTATTATAGCCTCAGCTTTCATTTCTTGGGAGAGTTTGGTCTGTTGTTGTTGTTCAGTCGCACAGTCGAGTCCAACTCTTCACGACCCCATGGACCAGATCACGCCAGGTCATCCTGTCTTCCGTAGGGATTTCTGAATTATCGTTTTGCGTACTCATTTGGTATTACATTTGAATTTGATACAGTTTGACGTTACATTCAGTATTATTTGATAGCAAATTTGTTCTTACAAACCTGCAAAATTCAGCATCTTTCTCCATTCTGGGTCTTGCCCTCAAAGTTGCTGTTCTCCTTCTTCTCCATGGAGTCTGGACAGCTTCTTGGAATATGGCAATTCTATGAACACCTTCCTGGGAGTAAGCCCTATTGATTAGACTTGAGTAGATGTGCTTAGGGTGTTGTTGATAGAGTACTTATCCACTACTGTAGACAAATGTTTTTTTTTTTCCTTTGGGATATGAATACCACCAATCATTGCATCTCTTCTGCTGATACTGGGAGTTGGATCTGGGGCATTTATAACCATTTTTGTAAATGTGCTATAAAACTAAACTATGGCTCCATTTTTGCAAGTTTTTGCTCTTCTGATCTAAAACACCTAAAAAAAAACACACACATCAATGGAGAGCATAGAGGAATTAAATTGGCCAATTACAGTTGATAGCATTTTGAAAATGACATTCATAAAGCAAGGTTTTAATAGTTCATTCGAAACATAAGGTAGTGAGACCCTTTGCGCCAGAGAAGTAAGTAAAAAAAAAAAAAGAGCAGGTTAAATGTGTCTAGCACTTAGCAACTTGTGGCATTCATCTTTGGAGCAATGACTCTCTGATGGTCCGTTCCACAGATGATTGAAGCCAGAGTCATTTCAATCAGTGAGGCCAATCTGGCTCTATTTTACTGATGACAGCTTTTAACAGGTTTGTCAATCCAGTGGAACGTGACATCAACCTGGCCCGTTGGGTACCACTGTGATATTGATGACCAAGAATCTGGAGAATTCTCAGGCAAATGAAGATCCAAGAAAGTCCAAGGAGTTTCCCCAGATCTCATGACCAGGATCCAGGTCTTCGACACTCAGCAACCTCAAAGCGTCTGGTATCAAGGATATGGAGCCACTCCCATTCCATGCTGTCCAAATAGTTCCTTACAAACTTGAGGACTTTGGGGAGGTGGCTCCAATACCATGTGAATAGCAGAGTGTTAGGAGAAACAGTAGGGCAGAGAACCTGAAGAAATACTAGTGCATATTTAAGAGCTCTTGGAACTCCAGTGGTTTTTGGACTATAGATCACAACAAAGAGTTGTACGACACTCGTGCACCAGTGCTGAGAAGTAATTGGAGTGATCAGGCAGGTGGGCAGACAGTTGGTAGAAGCAACAAGGGATGGCTCACCCGGCCAAAATGTTGTCTAGATTGGACAGTGAAATATAATTAGGAGAAACCATGGAATAAGCTCTCTGGTATTACCTGACTTCCAGGACTGGGGGAATCTGGGATGTTGTGTTAGTTCCCCAGCTAATGTTGTTCCTTCTTCAAGCCAGTCCTGGTGGAGACCTGAAGTCTCCTGTTTTAAATCAGGGATGCTGAGAACTGAGATGTGAACATGGCCATCCTCTGGACTTACCTGGATCGAACTCCTCACTTACATGAGAGTTGAGTCCTGTCTGTAGACCATCTCAAAGTCACTGTTTGACTCAAATACCAAGCTGAACAGTTTTGTGGCTGCATTGTCAGCTGTAGCATGGCTTGCTCATGTGTTGGTAAAAAGGTAAAGGTTCCCTTGCTCGAAAGCCAGTCGATTCCGACTCTAGGGTTGGGGTGCTCATCTCCGTTTCAAAGCCAAAAAGCCAGCGCTGTCCAAAGATGTTTCTATGGTCATGTAGCCAGCATGACTAAACACCAAGGTGCACGGAATGCTGTTCCCTTCCCACTGAAGTGGTACCTATTTATCTACTTGCAATTTCTTGCTTTAGGTTGTAGTTTGCATCTGCTTTTGTTCTTGCACTGTCATTGAACTCCATCTGCATGATCTCTGGGGGCGAGAGCTTATCTCTCCTGGAGTCATGGTCAAACATTAAAGTTTCGCTAATGATACAGTTTGCCTCTTCTTCATGCAGCTTCATCTGCTGTTGGGACAGTTCAGCTGCCTTTCCTTTAGCTTCTCATTATGGGTACTGTGGATACTGTCTGCCAGGAACTCTGTGCTGTATCCTTTTTACAGTTTTGATTAAAACAATATGGTGTAACTGGAGGGGAAGGCAAATAAACTATGACTCCCGTTAGGCTGTGTGATAACATATATGCCTGACTCATTATAGATCCAAACAATAAATCTAAGGGATCATGGTGAACAAAGGAGTCCAGTAGAACAAATTCAAATAATTGAAACCGGTTCATAACTACTGTAGAGAAAACACACTGCAACTATTAAGTATAGGTAGTTCTGTCAGAGCTGTCCTTGAAAGGGCAGTTTCTGTCAGAGCTCTCTCAGCCCCACCAGAGTTTGTAAGCCGCTCTGAGACTCCGAGTGAAGGGCGTGGTATAAACCCAATCTCCTCCTCCTCCTCGCTTATTTCACAAGAGTGCTAAAGTCCCTAATTGGTACAAAAAGGTCTGAAGATCCTTTGTAACAAAAGTTCAAGAAGATTCCAAGCACTCAACACCCTATTCCGGAGTGGCAGGTGTTTCCTCAGTCTTCATCAGGACACACAGGGCTATTTTTGGGCAGAAACACACAGGAACGGAGTTCCAGCTGACTCCAGGGTTGGCCATGCCCAGAAGGAACTAATTAGCATAATAGGCCACACCCAACAACAGAAACTCATTAGGACTGGCTACATTAGGGATGTGTGGCCTAACATGCAAAGGGGTTCCTGCTCCAAAGAAAAACCCTGGGTTTTGACAACAAACAAGGTAAACAGAATAAGAAGTAAAAGGTGAGTGTGGCTGGATGACCACACTCCTGGTAACGTGGGGGTGTGGCCTAATATGCTAATGAACTGCAATGTCAGGAGTGTGACCTAATATACTAATTAGTTTATGCTGTTGGGTGTGGCCTAATATGCTAATGAGTTCCTGCTGGGCTTTTTCTACAAAAATAGCCCTGAGGACACATAAATCATCAATGGAACCAAAGCCTTAAACAGTTCAGCCTAACAGTATACAGTCACTTATTCATGAACGTGACCACTGTCTAGTCAACTTCAGATTATCCAAGAATCATTTGGTTGATTGATGATTTGAACTTTTGTTTGTTCTATCAGTATAGATCCAGACAGTTCAGCAGCCATTGACAGATACCAAGTTACACTGTCATAAGGCGCATAAACTCTGAAAGGGTCAATGTTAACACACAAAAACTGCCAAAATGGAAAAGTTCATTTCTCCCCCTTTGAATGATATGTCTTTTGCTTTGAAGGCAGCAGCAGCAGCTCCAGATATGGTAGTAGAGGGAAGGGCGGCTGCAAGAATGCAGCGCATAATTTTACACGCAGAGTAGTCTTTGCCCCAGAGATGGACACCTTTGACCTGCTTGGGTGCAAAGAGGCCAAAACCCCCGAACATTCAGCTTCCATGATCTTTCCCCGTGGCCAGAACAAAACCTGAACTCACAAGTTTGAACACTGTAAAGCACTTCAGCTTGCAATGACACCTACGTGAAATGTCACTAGTAACATGTTGTTTGACTCTTTCCTTGAACGGTGACCGCACTACACAAAATGTACTTTACTTGGGGAGCTTTGCAAGGGTGGAGGTGGGGACTGAATCTCTTTACAGCAGGCAGGTTGTCAGCTGTCAATCTAAGCACACATTAAGTCTGTATAGTCCTGACCTGGATAGCCCAGGATAGCCTGTTCTCATCAGATTACAGAAGTGAAGCAGAGTTGACCCTGGTAAGTATTTGAATGGTAGACCACCAAGGGAATCCGGGGTCCCTATGCAGAGGCAGGCAACCTCTAAACACCTCTTGCCTTGAAAACCTTGCAGGGTCACCATAAATCAGCTGTAACTTGGCGACACTTTACACACACACATACACACAATGCCCAGCAAGGCCCCCTTCCCTCACACCATCAATACGGGAGTGAGTAGTTAAAATGCAGCACCTCAGGGCTTCTAGGCCAAGGGAACACAGTAGGATACAACCTAGGTAGGTATGATACAACTGCCAGGGCTTGCATTTGCTACACTGGGGGTGCAGTCAGACAGCATGCTGAGAGCAGATTAAACTGCTCTTGTTCTGATACAATCACACTCACCTCCTTATCCCGGCTCACCGCGCAGTCACATTGCTCCCCGCTGTCTACACTACCGACGCGTGGGATCGTGTGTTGGTGTGTCCCCTCCCTCAGTTTGCGCATGCACATAGGCAGTCATCCGTAGAGCTGGAATCTTCGTGCATGCGCAGAACAACTAGTTTCCCACCAGAAGCAAGCCCTGAGGTGTCTCCAGTCACTGTAACAGAACACTTCCCTTTAAACTTTTGACCTGAAAATGGCCTCCATGAGATCCTGAACCTGTCTAAACGCTAAAACGAGTCGCCATTTAAATGTTGGTTTTATTAACATGGGAGTGGCGCTCCGCCTATGCACATACTGCCAACACTTAAAAAAAAAAAGGTGGGTGAAAAGCGGAAGCCTTGGGCTTCTGCGGCAGCTTTCCAGAGGGGAGGGGGCTGAAGCACCCGGAAGAGGCTCGACACCACAGGAGCGATCAGACATCGGAAACTGCGGTTTGAAACCGGAGAATCAGGAAAACACCAGAGGGGGAAGTGGTATCAAAATACTCCGGTTTAAAGGGGCTTTTGAGCTGGAAAGTGACATCTGGGGACGGTGTGCAGATGTTGGTGTGTGAACGTGCATATAAAATCCATTACTGAAGCAGGCTGAAAGCGGTACAAGTGGCGCATCTGAATGCACTGTGACGGTCCTAAAAAAATTCACTTCTGTTTTCATGACTTAGTGTTTTGGAATAGGAGTTTTTCCCCCTCTCAGGTGTGTGTGTGTGTGTGTGTGGTGCATGGGTCTCTACGTTTTCATTTCTTCCGAGACCTGCCTTTCAAGTCCTCCCCAAAATGCATCTCAGTGTTAAAAGTGAAAGAGAGGGAAAGAAGTTTAAAAGCCTCACTTTCGGTGATAAAAAGCTTGCAATAAGTGTTCCTGCTAATGGCAATGTACTTACAGATGTTGACAAAACGGCTCAAATGAACCCGAATGAAGTGTAGCTCGACTTTCTTCACCCAGGCCCGTTCTGCCTATTAAGCTGCTCATTTTGCAAGAAGGATGAATTAGTATCATTAATGCCTATGTCTATACAAAGTACCAAGACTGGCAAAAGGCTAGTTTGGGATGTTTTGCAAAAAAGCGAAGAGCCTTTTCCTAGAAGTCTGTTTTTCTAGAGCATTTCTGTGTTGTATTTCTTGATGTTCTTTACAGTACAGTGGGAAGAGATGAAAGGTTAAGCACACTGTGGACCAAGGCTGGGATGGAGCTACAGGACTTTGATCTATAGGGTATAGCAACAAAGACCACCTGGGTTAGCACTGAAGAGGAGTAATCGATAATCCACAGCAATATAAAATTCAGATTTTTTTCATATGGGAGGAAGATGGTACCCCTCTGGGGTTAGGGCTGGAACAAAGACTGGATCCTGATCAACACCTTTTAAAGATTCTACAAATTGCAAGGATGGCTGACATTGGTACCTAATTCTAGATTCCAGACAAGTAAATTGGAATGACATAATATGTAATGAGCTTGTGGAACTTACTGCAACATGATCTGGTGGGAGCTGCTAGCTTTAAAGGGGGAATAGACAGATTTGTGGAGGATGTCTATCAATGGGTGTTAGTTGTTGTTGTTGTTGTTGTTATTGTTGTTGTTATCCCGCCCTCTCCCATGCAACAGGGCTCAGGACAGGTGGCAACATTTCTAAATAACAATGTCCTTAAATTAAGTCAAAAGCATTAAAAACATCCTGAACAATTCAACTAACATTTTACAGATGGCACATTAAAGGAACACGACTTGGTGTCCTTTTCCCCTGTGCGGGAGAGAAGGAAGGAAGGAAGGAGCCAGGCTAGCTGGAGACCATTGCTGTCCTCAACCGTAGGCCTGATGGAACATCTCTGTCTTACAAGCCCTGCGGAACTGATGTCCTTTCAAAGGTAGTTGCTGGGGATCAGGATTTGACCACAGATTTGAGATCCTGGCTGTGCTTGTAGGCTGTCTGGGCATCTGGCTAGCCATCATGGGAACAAGGACATATTGCCCTTAAAGAAATCTGTGGTGAGACCCACACTTGGGATATTGTATACCGTTCCGGTCATCGCATTTGAAAAATGATATTGTAGAGCTTGAAAAGGTGCTGAAAAGAGCGACCAAAGTGATCAGAGAGCTAGAGCAGCTGCCCTGCGAGGACCAGTGAAAATGCTTATGGCTGTAAGTATGGGGAGACATGATAGAGGTTTGTAACACTAGGCAAAGCATGGAGAGAGTGGACAGGGAGAAGCTTTCATAATACTAGAACCTGAGGTCATCCACTGAAGCTGAAGTGTGGGAGATTCAGGACAGACAAAAGAAAGTTTTTCTTCACACAGCATATAGTTAATTTATGGAGCTCCCTGCCACAGTATGTGGTCATGGCCACCAACTTGGAAGGCTTTAAAAAAGGACTGGAGAAATTCATGGAAGACTGGGCTAAGAATGATGCAGGTGGGTAGCCCTGTTGGTCTGAAGCAGCAGAACAAAGTTTGAGTCCAGTGGCACCTCTCAGATCAACAAAGTTTAATGCTGTTCTCGAATATCAGTCTGGGGCAGGTGATGCACTCTATTCTTGGTGCTGGAGGGGGCAGCAGTGGGAGGGCTTCTAGTGTCCTGGCCCCATTACTGGACCTCCTGATGGCACCTGTTATATTTTGGCCACTGTGTGACAGAGTGTTGGACTAGATGGGCCATTGACCTGATTCAACATTGGCTTCTCTTATGTTCTTATGTTCTTATCACATCATATCTCCTTGATTACAAAGATACATTTGCCTTTTTTTACCAGAAACGCTACTCCTAAACAATTGGTCAGATCTGCAGGGCAGCAAGAGTAAGACTGTTCCGATCCACACTTGGTTAGCCATAGCCAGAAATACCATAGCCGCGGCATGGCTAGACAAACTTCCTCCCATGATCCAATCCTGGCACACTCTTATTTGGGACCACTTCATTATGTCCAAAATACCACTTAGCACACTCAATCTCTCTTCCAGCAAATTTGAAGAAAAATTTATAGCATCCTGGTATTCACTCGTTAACTATATGGTTGAATCTGATGTAATTCCAGCAAATCCTTTATACAAATCAATGATATACTTTTGAAACTTGAACCTGAAACATTATTTGGCTTAGATCTAAGATAATATCTAAAGTTACTTTCAGAACACTGATTTAAAATTTGCCTGCAAAAATATGTATTTATTATACGATTGTTGCCTTAGGAGATGTTTTGCAATGTGTAATACAGTTCTCTGGCATTTTCAGCCTGGACATAGTTAAGCATTAGTGTTTTTGCTAATCTATTTTTGTACTTCATCTGCGGACATCTATTGTACTTACCTTGTATTGTTATTAAATTCTTAAATAAAAATTATACATTAAAAAAATACATGTGTATAAGGTTTTGTGTGCCTGCACACTTCTTCAGAAGTATCTGAAGGAGTGTGCAGGGACATGAAACCTTATACCAAGAGTTAAACGTTGTAGGTCTTAAAGGTGCCACTGAACTCAAACTTTGTTCTGGGCTAAGAATGCCTGCTAATCATGATGGATGTCTACTCCAGTACCAGAGGTGGTATGCCTCTTTGTATCAGCTGCTGGGAAGCACATGCAGGATGGTGCTGTTGCAGCCATCTTGCTTGTGGGCTTCCTAGAGGCAGCAGGTTGGTCATCGCATGAACAGAATGCTGAACTTGATGGGCCTTTGGTCTGATCCAGCAGGGCTCTACTTATGTTCTTACGGCAGAGTAGGGATTTGAACCTAGGTCTCCTGGATCCTAGTCTAACCACACTACACCAGGTGGGTCTCTGGAATCGTTGTGCTGCTTTTTCATTCTTATTCACCAGATATTCTCCAGATCAAATGTTAGCAAGGGAAGGAGAGCAAATTGTTTCCTTAAAGAACTAGTACCTGTGCCAAGCTGGCCAGTATCATCACACTTGAGTCCCACTTGGTAAGATGATATTCTTCGCCCCAGGTCCTGTAATCTGATCTCAGAGTCTGGCTTGAGCCAAGAGGTGGGGCATCACACTTTGCCCTCTAGAGCATACCAGCTCCCATGTTGCACAACTGTGCCAAGTTTGGAGAGCTGCTACCAGATGCTAGTAACTGAGACACCATGCTGGTCATTCATGACAACAGTGTATAAGCTTGGGTCATTGGCCTTATTTTCTGATTTTCTTTTTTAATATGGAACATAAAAGTTCATTTCTTTGAAATATAGAAATTTACAGCTATGATCTTCTAATTGCAAAATTTCTGCCTTGATGTACTCATAGTTCTATTAAGAAAATCCACGGTGGCAAATGGCTGATAAAACTTGACCTGACAGTATATATTGTGGATGTGCAATCAAAAAAGGGAGAAAAACACAACCCTACATGAGAAAGGTAACCTAAAAGGTAGAGACAAAGAAAAAGAAACTAAAATATAGTTATGCATATCAGCCTGAGGCACCTTTGCTTGTTCAGTCTCTCACCTTGCTGTGGAGAATTGTATGGTTGCAGGGCTCCAGGCTTCTTCAGCTTGAGATGAGTCCACAATCACCGACAGCACCCCAGCTGTCTTTGGCAGTTTGTCTGTCAGGGTTGCTAAGGGATGTTTTAAACAGTGGTGTGTACAAACTGACACTGGTTGGAGGAAATCCTGCATTCTTTCCACCTGCCCCCTACCTCTCAGTCACTGTGCCCACCCATCCATTAATGATGCCTCAGCTGTCCTTTTATAACTTCCCTCTGGCTTCTAGTCAGTCAGAAGAGAGAAGAAGTGGGAAGAAGCAGTGCCCAAGCTGGTGGGGGGCAGGGGGAGAAGCAGTAAGAAGCTGGAGAGAATGTTTTTAAAGGACAGTGGAGCCTGCAGCTACAGAGACTGGGGGTGAGGACAATTTTTCTCTCCCACTTGCAAGGCTTTACAGTTACAGGGTCAGATGTCCTTTTAAAAGTCCCCCCTGCTATTTAGCCATTCGTACTGCAGAAAAAACAGTGTTGGAGATAAGCAAGTGACAATGAGGAATCCTCCCTAATCTCAGTTCCAGTTCTGCTGTTGCTTCCTCCATCTTCCCTCACCCATTCTGTCTTTCTCTCTCTGTCTGTCTGTCTCTCTCACTCTCAGCCAGTCAGTCTTTCTCGCACTGGTGGAGGGGGAGAAGCAGTTAGAACCCCCCCTCGAAAGATTTAAGAGGACAGTGAAGTCCTCAGCAAAAGATGTAAGAGTGAGAAGCTCAGATGTCCTTTTAAAACATCCCTTTGCTATTTAACTATTCATACTGTAGGAAGGATCTTCCCCAATTTTAGCTCCATTTCTGCTTTTGCTTCCTCTCCTCGTCCCCCACTCATTTCATCTCTCTCTCTCTCTCTCTCTGGCTATCAGCCAGTCTATCTCTCACTGTCAATGTGGTGGGGCCTGGAGTAGACCCCTGTGATGGCCATTTCAAAAGTTATGGGGGGGATTCAATCATCCCTGAGTTTTTTTAAAAAACTTTTTGGATTTTTCTGGAGACCTAAGGAGTCCCCTGAGTCTGTAGAAAAACCTGTTGGGGGACAGTGTCCTCTGTCTGTGGAAATAAGTATCTGCAGGCAGAGGGGACTGTTGCAAATTAGATATATTGATTAGGTACTCATATGCAAAACCATAGGAGTGTGTTTTTTAAGTAATATTTTAGCACTTTTGAATGTATAATTAAATTATATTTGATATTTTGCACATTAGTATTACGTGTGTAGTTATATTTTAGGGTTTTTTTCCTTTGTCTCAGTATATATGATGGAGCCTGGATTCATATTTCAAATAGAATAACATTTTTTCCTTGATGGATTTTTTTTTTACCCAGCCAAAATATATAGCTCCTAATTACTCCTGTAGAGATCTGTCTAAAGTCCTTTCTGTCAGCAGATGATGTCTCCAAGCATAGAGCTTGCACGACAAAACATTTGTTTTATAAAGAAGATAGCTTTCAGAAATCTGATTAGTGTATTTTAAGTAGGCTATCAAAATTCTTAGAAAAGAAAGCTTTACTTTCACTAGTATTTTGTCATTTTATTCTGACTGATATTTATTGAGCCCTTCATGTAATCTAATTTGCTACTTCGGTATTTTGATTAGAGCATACGGGTGATGAAATTCAGCATATTTCCCCATTGCTCCATGAATATCAGTTCCTCTTGCCCCCAAAACATATGGTATCCTTTAGAATGAGTTTCCCCTTAACAGATCAGAATAGTCTCCAGTGCACTGAAATAAATAACACAAATATCTGTGGAAACAAAAGCATCATATTGAATTGTTAATAAATGTTGATAAATCAGAGGCTTGGTTTTATACCGAATCAGATAATTCGTTCAACTTGGTTAGTATTATCTGTTCTGACTGACAGTGCTCTGCTGGGTCTCAGATAGGGTTGCCAGGTGGTGGCTGGAGGCCTCTTGCAGTTACAACTGATTTCCAGGTGACAGAGATCAGTTCACCTGAAGAAAATGGCCACTTTGGAAGGTGGACTCTGTGGCATTATACCCCATTGAAGGCCCTCAATACTCAGACTCTACCCTCATCCCCAAATTTCCTGGTATTTCCTCACCTGGAGTTGACAACCCTAATCTCAGGCAGTAAAAGCACTTTCCCATCATCTATTAGCTGATGTAGATGCCAAGGATTGGACCAGGGACCTTCTGTTGGCAAACGTGTTCTACCATTGAGCTATGGTTCCTCCTAGAAGCATTTTTCATGTGTGTCAGGACTCAAAAGTAAGTGTCAGGCCTGTGCCTTCTTCTCATTCTGTGCAGAACTTTCTTTGTGAATCCTACACTTGCAAGATTGCTACATGAGTACCTCTTGCCCTGTACAGCTTTGTGTGAATAAGTGGTGGATTGATTACATGAGCCCCCTTTAATAAGAATTTTGACACCAAGGCTCAGGATCACATTCACACTTCTAAATGGAACTGGGCTGGGGCATGGCTCAGTGCTAGGACATCTTTGTTGCACAAAGAAAGCCTCAGGTTCAACTGTTGGGATCTCCAGTTAAAGAGCTGAAATCCTAGGTGATGTGAAGGACTTCTACCTGAGATCAATGCTCCCTCTAAGCTGTGGAGTCCTGTGAGCAAAAATTCTACCTTGTGAGTTACTGGCATTAAAGTTGTGAGTGAGTGATTTGGCTACTGCATGAATTAGTTTGCTCTGGAGCCATCGTTCCTGAACTAAGACACAAATGTGTGAGCTGGAGGCTAAAAAACTGTGAGCTAGCTCACACTAACTCAGCTTAGAGGGAACACTGCCTGATGTCCTGGAGATCCACTGCCAGCCAGAGTAGTCTTTTTTTAAAAAAAAGATGTGCATGTGTGTGTGTACCTGGAAGTCATGGAGACCTCTGGTGGCTGACCCCTACTGGGAGCCTGGAGGATATTCAGAGAGGTAGCTGAATAAAGCCTGCCCCCACTTCCTGCCTCTGGTATTTCAAGGAAGTCTCCCATCCAAGTAGTTGCCAGAGTTGACCCTTCTTAGCTTCCAGTTTCTCATGAGATCAGGCTTGCCTGGGCTATTTAGGTCACGGCAGAGAGGGCAGACTTTACCGATCATAATTGACCAAGGGTCTGACTCAGTTGAAGGTAACTTCATGCGTGTGTTCAAGAATACCAATAATAACGAAATGCTGGTGCTGTTTTTGTTTGTGTGTGTGTGTACTAGGGTGGCCAGCCTCCAAGCAATGGCTGGGGATCTCCTGCTATTATGAGTGATCTCTGGGTAACAGAGATCAGTTCCCCTGAAGAAAATGGCTGCTTTGGAGTGTGGACTCGATGGCTTTATACCCCACTGAAGACCCTCCCCTCCCCAAACCCTGCCTTCCTTAGGCTCCAGCCCCAAAATCTCCAGTTATTTCCCAGCCAGGAACTGGCTACTCTAGTGTGTACATGAACCTGAAGAACAAACATTTTGTTTGTATAATACCAAGGGAAGGATCGTGGTTTGGATATAGTCACCGCCACTCCACTTTTCTGCAGCTAGGTCATCTCTGGCCTCTCCCTCTCAAGCATGTTAACAGCTTAAATATGCAGAAACAAGTTTATATTCAATCTTCCCATTATTTCCCCCTTTTGTTCCTTCACCCCTTCTCCTTTCCCCCTCTTAAACTGCAAACTCTTTAGGGACAGATATCTATTTTTGGTGAAATCTTTCAGAGACAATAATAGCTCCCTGCCCCTGAAGCCTTGGTTGGAAAGAGACTTACAAATGAGAAATATGATAGCTGAAAGAAAAGTGGAAATGAAGGGAAGTCAGGAATCTCCAGATGCACTTTGGGCACCCTTAACTTTATTGTGATGACTATTTCAATCCCCAGTTTTCTTACATACATGGAGTGAGTAAAGGAGGAATCCATGTTAAAGCGATTCATCAAGGCCCAGCAGGATGTGGCTCAGTTCTTTCATCACAGGAGAAGTGAGCATGGAACAAATAGTAGTGCTATATTTTGAGAGAAGACTAAATGGAGCACACATGTTCAAAGCTAGTACTGTGGAGCTAGAACAGTGGGAAATGTTGGCTTTCATGATAGGCCTTTGCGGGGGGGGGGCATTTGGTTCGCCACTAGCGGGGCGTGGCAGGGAAGGATTACCAGATCCAGGCTGAGAGACTTCTGGAGATTTGGCAGTGGAGCCCAGGGAAGATAGAGACCTCAGTGGGGCATGATGCCATAGAGCCCACCTTCTAAAGCATCCATTTTCTCCAGGGAAACTGATCTCTCTAGTCTGGAGATGAGCTGTAATTCCAGGGGTTCCCCAGGTCTCAACTGGAGGCTGGCATCTTTGTGAAACAGGATGATGGACCAGATGGACAATTGCTTTGATCCCATATGGCTGCTCTTATGGTCTTTACCTTCATGTGAACGTGCTGTCTTGAACACTATTATTTATTAATTTAAAAATCACGTGTCCACAGGCCTGCTGGAGGCAGCTCACTACGCAAATACACACACAAAAATACAATTATTAGTATTAAAGCCAGTCAGAGAAACCTCCCCCCACCCACCCAGAGGAGTCCAGTATATGCCTAGCAGCATCTCCCAGTTCTTGGAATGCTTGAATGGATGTGCACCAAAGATATGAACTGTCGAAGAGGAGAGATATTGCAGTTCCCTTTCCTTGGTTGGTACTGGTTTAGCTAGCAACAATATTTTTAACCCCCTCCCCCATTTGCATTGTATGCTAGAGAATGTATAATACTGAACTGAACAACAACAAAAAGTGTAATACCATGCTGGCCTCTGTGACTGTGATCTAGGATTTCATGTCTCAGACTTGGAATGCTATGTTGAATTGTGTGACATGGGGGAAGAGAGCTAAGAAAGGCATTGTATGTAAGGGCAGAATAAACTGGCTTCAGACAATCACAATATAGTCTGCCTGCTTGTCAAGTTTTCTTTGTATACAACTTGCTACTACAGTTTAGAAAAAATGCTAATTATCAGTCACAAATTAATCTGTCAAAGAACAGTGTGATTGCTGATTCATCATTCTGATAGAAAGTAGGTAACTCTATCTAATGAGCCAAATTGCTAGGCATTTTGTTTCCAAGGACACAACCTACCTTACAATTTTGGGGTCATCTTGATCCATGTTATGTCCCTTGGAGCCAGGCTTGGCTGAAAGTATCTCTGGTTTTGCTCTGGTTGGCCATGGAACTGCTAGAGCTCTTTTCTTCACGATCCATTATATGAAGACAGGTTCTCAGGTTGGGTTCAATGGAACAAAAAATGAGGACAGCACCAGATAAAGCCAAAAGATACAACTCAGATTTAAAGTAAAAATAAAGAAAAATTCAGTTCTTGCCTTCAGTGTATAAATATTATGTAGTAGGGGGAGAAAACCATACTTTGAATTTTATCTACTAGTTATTATCACTCAGCTTCAGAGTTTACTTGAAGTTGCGGTAAAGAATACTAAGATAACTTGAAATACATTGAATATGCTAAAGGTCTGTTAAATGAAGAATCAGCAGTAGAAGTTAGCCAAATTTGCAGCCCGGCTCAAGTTTTTCTCCCATCCCCCTCCAACTTCAGAATTTGCATACATACAAATAGGGGAGGGCTGCGGAATGCAAGGATTGGTCTAATGGCTGGTGGTTGCACCAGTTTACCTACCTACCTACCTACCTACCTACCAGCCTGCCTGCCTGCCTGCCTGCCTGTCTATTTACTTCCACTGTTTATAGTCTGCCTTTCTCATTGAGACAAGGCTAGGGTTGCCTGCCTCCAGTTCTCCTGGAAATTGTATGGAGAAGATCAGTATGACCAGTGAACTGGTTCAGGACTACTCAATTTGCGGACTTTAGTAGATAAACATGCTTTCCCTGGCTTTTCCCACTCAATTATGATTTTTTTCTTCACATTACATGTGTACACCTCTGAGCTCCTTGGGAAAGGTGTGAGAAAGGTATAGATAGATCTGGTAATTCTTGACCATCCTGACACCAAAGTTCCCTCTGAGCCTGCATTGCGGGGAAGCCAGGGTATGAATGTGATAAATAAATAAATATAAGCTGTGCACGTGAGCGGCCACTCATTAACACAGGAAGCCCCGCTCAGCGGTGATCTGGAACCATGCAGGGTCTTGCACTGCTCATGGCCCATTTTAAGATTACAGCAGTTACATTCTGCTCAGGAGGTGAACTGCTCCACTCTGCGGGGGGGCGGAATTAGAGGGAACATTGTCCTACACAGGAAATGATAAAATAGTTTACATTAATTTATTATTCTGTGCTTTATAACTCTGCCTGTCTCGCAAGACTCAAGGCTAAACATAAATGAATTTGCTATCACTGGTCTGCCGCAATACATTTTGTTTAATATTTTTGGTACAGCCTTCACTTGTGTTCAGCATTCACTTGTGCCTTGATATAGTACTTTAAAGACTACCTTGCAGTGATTGTAGGTACAGTTCTATCTGTGAGTGCAGGTACAGTTCTCTCTGGATCAGTGTCCCCTCTAAGCTGAATAAGTGTGAGCTAGCTCACAGTTTCTTAGCCTCCGGCTCACACATTTGTGTCTTAGCTCAGGAAGGAGGGCTCCAGAGCAAACTAATTGATGCAGGAGCCAAGTCGCTCACTCACAACTTTAATGCCAGGAGCTCACAAAGTAGACTTTTTGCTCACAAGACTCCACAGCTTGGAGGGAACGTTGCTCTGGAGTCTGTCTTGGGGGTGTTTTAGTAGTGAATGGGAGCACTGGCAACTGCAGCCATACATCAGATCACATCAAGACTGCTTTGGATAAATTTAATAAATATAAGTTTGACAAATAAATAAAATGTGCAGTGTCTGTATGAGCGCTCAGTGTGATGTAGTGGTTAGCGTGTTGGACTTTCCTTGGTCACACATACTCATAGTGATCTACCTCACAGGGTTTATTTTATTTTATTCATTATTTTATTTTATTGGACTTGTATCCCACCCTCCCCACTAACGGGCTCAGGGTGGACTCCATAAATATTAATACAATTTACAGTAACAATTAGGTAAAGGTAAAGGTTCCCTTGCTCGAAAGCCAGTCGAATCCGACTCTAGGGTTGCGGTGCTCATCTCTGTTTCAAAGCCGAAGAGCCAGTGCTGTCCGAAGACGTTTCCATGGTCATGTGGCTGGCATGACTAAACACCAAGGCGCACGGAACGCTGTTACCTTCCCACCGAAGTGGTATCTATTTATCTACTTGCAATTTCTTGCTTTCAAACTGCTAGGTTGGCAGGAGCTGGAACTAGAGACGGGCGCTCACTCCGTCATGTGGCACCTGGGTCCAATTGAAAACAACAAATTAAAACAGTACGAAAGTCATAAAGTGCCATGCAAGATCTAATCAAATGTCTCAGCAGTTAAGATGGAACAGTAGTGTGGGTTCCCAGATGGCTGTTCAAATCCAGGACACTAATGGTGTAGGCCAGCCAGAAGGGTAGCGGGGGACGTCTGCTGCCTCAACTGAAAGGTTGTTTGGAGAATAAAATGCAGGAGAGGAAAATGATGTAAGACACTCAGGGTAATGGGGAGAAATACAGGGTATAGATGAAATAAATATATAAGGGGGTTGCAAATAAGTTGAACTGAAAACTGCAGCAAACTCTACATATTCTGGAATTCACTTTAGAAGTTCTCCTCATGTTGGAATTTAGAAGGACTGGAACATGGGGTAGAATGACCCCAAGGAACTATAAAGAACGAAATAAAACTCATCCCCACAAAGCTTTTTCATATTCCTTGCTGTTTTTACATAGGCTTAGTTTTTTGAGTTTCAGCCCAGCCTCTGAAATGGTCTGTGTGATATATTTATTGTATATGCTGTCTGTCCCAATAATATTTCAATGTTTGTTTGGGTTAGTGCTTTAATCGAAGCACCCGGGGCTACCTGGGATTGCACCATTAAGCCAAGCTGCCAATGTGTGAAATATGTCAGGCCAAATAATGATATTGAGGGGGAAATGGAGCAGTGGCGTTATCAGATTTCTGCCCCCCCCTTCTGTTCTGCTTTAATGTTTTTGTGTGGTGTTTTTTGCCTTGGTAGCTGATGAAGTCAGTGGTGGACAGAAGCAGAAAAAGGAGCAAAACAAAAGAATGAAGTGTGTTTTTCTTAATGCAATGCTGGATTTCTACCTGATGCACATGGAAAATCTGTGGCCAGGGCTTAATTGAGGCTGGTGCTTAGCCCTAAAGCCTGTTTTGAGTGCCAGAAGACATTCCCAAAAAATCAAAAGAAAGTTATAAATATATTTGCATAGGTTATCTCTTGTTAAAAGTGGGAAATTCTCATATTGTTTCCTGCTATCATCATAGATATATGGGCTTGATAAGGGCCATTTCACACATTGCCTTCATTTTAAAGCACACATAAAAAACTAGGGTTGCAAATTCTGGATTGGGAGATTCCTAATGATTGGGGGGGGGTGGAGCTGAGGAGAGCGGGGTTTGGGGAGGGAAGGGACCTTGGCCATAGAGTCCACCCTCCAAAGCAGCCATTTTTTCCCAGGGGACTTGATCTCTGTCATCTGGAAGTCAGCTGTAATTCCAGAACTTCTCCAGGATCACATGGAGGCTGGCAACCGTAACAAAGATGTTTTAAGTGGGTGCTTGGAAATGTAAAGAGTGAACAGGTGTGAGCAAATCGGTCTTTGGGCTCCCTGTTGAGTGTTCTTTCAGAGTCAGGCCAGGTTTTGTTACTAAGCAATGTGTGAAAAGTTCTTCACAGGAGGACTTCCAAGCCAGAATCTTACACCATCACCAGCTCAATTCATGTGATCATATGACTGACAGAGCAATAGATAAACCAGGTTCTGAGCTTTGTGTGAACTAAGCCGGGGATGGCAAACCTCCATATTCTTGATGCTTGCTTTATTTTTCTAGCTAGTGGCTTGGATCTTCTGTACACTTCTGTTGATGGAAGGGATTTATGTCAGTGGCTCCCTTCCTCCTCTCCCTTTATGTCTCCCTTCCTCCTCTCACAGTAGCTCAAAATACCCTCTGAAATGCTGCTTTGGGGGGTGGGAGTAGAAACCTAGGAACAGCATGAGGGAAGAGTTGGAAGCTACCCACTGTGAGACTATAGAAATGCTCTGGTGGATCCGAAGCAGTAGTCTGAGGCTCAAAAGTAATCAGCTTCATAATAAGGTCAGTTCCATATGTGGAGGCAAAACATTAAATAGCAGGATATAGGTTTTTTTACATGTTACATGCAAACCCAAAGGAAAGAATTCCCAATATTTGTGCTTGAAACCAGTTAGAGTAGGAAACTCATGGGGCAAGATTGGACTGCTTTTATGGCACTATCTGATGAATGGACTGCTAGTTGGGGGTCATCTTTCAGTAGGGATGTTTTTGAATTTCTCATTCATGCTGTTCCATCCCTTGGATCAGCATTTCAGTTCTGTGGTGGAAAGTGCTTTCGAGTTGCAGCCAACTTGTGATGACCCTTTAGGCAAGAGATGAACAGAGCTGGTTCACCATTGCCTGCCTCTGAGTAGTGACCCTGGACCCTTAAGTGGTCTCCCATCCGTGTACTGACCATGGCCAGCCCTGCTTGGCTTCTGAGATCTGATGAGATGGGGCTAGCCGGGGCTGTCTCTGTCTGTTAAATGCTACCATGTTGCTTTTGACTTATGGTGACCCTATGAATTAATAACCTCCAAAAAGTTCTATTGTTAACAGACTTGCTCGTGTTTTGTAAACTGTGGGCTATGTGGCTTCCTTGATGGAATCCATCCATCTCCTGTTGGGTCTTCCTCTTGTCCTGCTGCCTTCAGATTTTCCTACCATTACTGTCTTCTCCAGAGACTCTTGTCATCTCATAATGTGACCAAAGTACAATAGTTTGGTCATTTTAGTGTCTAGGGAGAGTTCAGGCTTGTGCCATCTAGGTCTGGGCATTTCAATTTTGCTTGCCCATTACTCAGATTTAATGCATGATTACTTGTTTCCCCCCCCTGTTTGCTTCCATCAAATAATTCCTCTGAATTGTGTGCATTTTAATGGTGTTTGTGTGACACTAATTCACCATTATAGGTTGGATCCAAAGGTCATTTTCTACGGGTGTAACTTGCTTTTGGCAGTTTTTGCTTGTTGATTTTTAACACCTGCAGTTCCCCAGGAACAACCTTCGGGTTCAAATCACACTTGCATGTGCACACGCATTTATGTGCCTTTAGAGAGGTGCTTGGGGCAACTCACAAAGTAAAACAGATAGGGAGTTGCCCAAAAAGACTGACGCAACCACTTTTAACTTTAAAAGGGGTAACTTCTCTGGTATGAGGGGACATGTGAGGAAGAAATTGAAAGGAAGAGTGGAGAAGGTCAAAACCATTGGGGAAGCTTGGAGACTATTTAAAAAGACAATCCTAGAAGCTCAGAAAAAATATATACCGCAGGTTAGGAAAGGTACAAATAGGTATAGAAAAAAGCCTGCATGGTTAACAAATAAAGTAATGGAAGCTGTAAAAGGTAAGAAGGATTCCTTTAAGCGGTGGAAAGCTAGTCTTAGTGAGGTTGATAAAAGGGAACACAGACTATGGCAAATAAAATGCAAGTCTGTGATCAGGCAAGCAAAAAGGGAATATGAGGAGCATATTGCAAAAAACATAAAGACCAACAATAAAACTTTCTTCAAATACATTAGAAGTAGGAAGCCAGCCAGGGAGGCAGTGGGGCCCTTGGATGACCAAGGGGTAAAAGGAGTAGTGAAGGATGATAGGGAAATGGCTGAGAAGCTGAATGCATTTTTTGCCTCTGTCTTCACTGTGGAAGAGGAGAAGTGTTTGCCCACTCCAGAAGCACTGATTTCGGGAGGGGGTTTGAAAGACCTGAATCAGATTGCGGTGACAAGAGAGGAAGTCCTCCGACTGATGGACAATTTAAAAACTAATAAATCACCAGGCCCGGATGGCATTCATCCGAGAGTTCTGAAAGAACTCAAATGTGAACTTGTGGATCTCCTGACAAAAATATGTAATCTTTCTTTAAAATCTGCCTCCATTCCTGAGGACTGGAAGGTAGCTAATGTCACTCCCATCTTTAAAAAGGGCTCCAGGGGAGATCCAGGAAATTACAGGCCAGTCAGTCTGACATCGATACCGGGTAAGTTGGTGGAAACTGTTATTAAGGAAAGAATTAGTAGGCACATTGATGAACAAAAACTATTGAGGCAGACTCAGCATGGGTTCTGTAAGGGAAGATCTTGTCTCACTAACCTGTTAGTGTTTTTTGAGGGAGTGAACAAACATGTGGACAAGGGGGACCCAATAGATATTATTTACCTTGACTTCCGGAAAGCTTTTGATACAGTTCCTCATCAAAGGCTCCTAAGTAAGCTCAATAGTCATGGGATAAAAGGACAAGTCCTCTTGTGGATCAAAAACTGGCTTATAAATAGGAAACAGAGAGTGAGTATAAATGGGAAACTTTCTCAGTGGAGGGTGGTAAGCAGTGGGGTACCACAGGGATCAGTACTCGGTCCCATGCTTTTTAACTTGTTTATTAACGATTTGGAATTGGGAGTAAGCAGTGATGTGGCTAAATTTGCAGATGACACAAAGTTGTTCAGGGTGGTGAAAACCAGGGAGGATTGTGAGGCACTCCAAAGGGATCTGTTGAGGATGGGTGAGTGGGCGTCAACGTGGCAAATGGGGTTCAATGTGGCCAAGTGCAAAGTGATGCACATTGGAGCCAAAAATCTTAAATATAAATACACGTTGATGGGGTCTGATCTGGCAGAGACTGACCAAGAGAGAGATCTTGGAGTCGTAGTGGATAACTCGCTGAAAATGTCTACACAATGTGTAGCTGCAATAAAGAAGGCCAACGCTATGCTGGGGATTATTAGGAAGGGAATTGATAACAAATCAGCCAGTATCATCATGCCCCTGTATAAATCATTGGTGCGACCTCATTTGGAATACTGTGTACAGTTCTGGTCACCACATCTCAAAAAGGATATTATAGCATTGGAAAAAGTGCAGAGAAGGGCAACTAGAATGATAAAAGGGTTGGAACACCTTTCCTATGAAGAAAGGTTAAAATGCTTGGGGCTCTTTAGCTTGGAGAAACGACGGCTGAGGGGTGACATGATCGAGGTTTATAAGATTATGAATGGGATTGAGCAGGTTGAGAAAGAAGTACTTTTCTCCCTTTCTCACAATACAAGAACTCGTGGGCACTCTATGAAATTGCTGAGCAGTCGGGTTAGAACAGATAAAAGGAAATACTTCTTCACCCAAAGAGTGATTAACATATGGAATTCACTGCCACAGGAGGTCGTGGCAGCTGCAAGCATGGACAGTTTCAAGAGGAAATTAGATAAACATATGGAGCAGAAGTCCACCAGTGGCTATTAGCCACAGGGTATAGAATGGGAACTCTCAGTCTGGGGCAGGTGATGCACTCTATTCTTGGTGCTGGAGGGGGCAGCAGTGGGAGGGCTTCTGGTGCCCTGGCCCCACTGCTGGACCTCCTGATGGCACCTGGTATATTTTGGCCGCTGTGTGACAGAGTGTTGGACTAGATGGGCCATTGGCCTGATTCAACATTGGCTTCTCTTATGTTCTTATGTTCTAAAACGATGCAATAAATTCATTAAAACCAACAGCATCCATAATAAACATGCCAAGGTATAAAACAACCTTAAGGAGCAGAAATGATATTCATAAAACAGACCTCAGCCTAGAAGCAGACTATTAAAAATTAATTTTAAAAGATCAAACCCCCCCGTTGTTAAAAGTCTGAGTGAAAGTAAATGTTTTGGCCTGGTGCCTAAAGGAGAGTAAGGTAAGTGCTGGGAAAGCCTAAAGGGGAAGGTCATTCCAGAGGCAAGGTGCCACCACTGAAAAAGGCCATTCCCTGGTTGCTGCCTGCCTTACCGCTGCAGGCAGAGGTATGGAGACCAAGGCTTGGGAGGCAAATCTTAACAGGTGGGCTGGACAATATTGGTAGAAGAGGTCCTTTGAGTACCTTGGTCTCCAGCCATTTAGGGCTTTAAAGGTAAGAACCAGCACTTTGAACTATGCCTGGAAATTGGTGGGTAACCAATCCTGATCTTTCAGCACAGGAGTGATAAGATCTCTTTATCCAGCCCCTTATAACAGCCTGGGCTGCCACCATTTAGACCAATGGAACTGTGCAAAAATGATGTCTGTTTTCAGAAATGGGACACAGAAATCGATGGCACCTCACCCTGGTTTTCTGGGTTGTGTGTACGCAGGGTATTTTTATCCTGCCTCCCTTTTCACCGTTAGTGTAGCTAATCTGGGTGTCACCGGCAGTAACACCATAATGAACAGTAATAGTTCATAATGACCATAATGAGTACTAACAGGTGAACCTGTCAAATATATTGAAGCTGAGAATCATCCCCAGTGGGACCCTCTCCCCCCACTAAGTTGAAAAGTGGAGGCATGAGAGTTGGCAGGAAAACTGCATAATGCAAGCTCTGTGCTTCCAGAAAGATTTTAAATAGCAAATCATTCAGCTAGGTAGCATACTTGATTGTTAAACTGCACCTTTGACATCCTGCCTGTTAAAAGGTGAGATTTGTTGGGGGGGGGAGGTTAATATGAAGGGAGCTTTTCTGATTTTAAACTTGGCAGGGAATGAGAGAGAGAGCGCATGAACACAATAAACTGTTTAAAGAGCTACTGAGAACTGCTGAAATTCGTGCACTTTCAGTAGAGTCAAAGTAAAAAAAAAGGTAAAGGCTCCCTTGCTCGAAAGCCAGTCGAATCCGACTCTAGGGTTGCGGTGCTCATCTCCGTTTCAAAGCCGAAGAGCCAGCGCTGTCCGAAGACATTTCCGTGGTCATGTGGCCGGCATGACTAAGCACCAAGGTGCACGGAACGCTGTTACCTTCCCACCGAAGTGGTACCTATTTATCTACTTGCAATTTCTTGCTTTCGAACTGCTGGGTTGGCCAGGAGCTGGAACTAGAGACGGGAGATCACTCCGTCATGCAGCACCCTCGGGTCTCGAACTGCTGAACTACTGACCTTCCACAGCCTGCAGTTCAGCGTCTTAACCACTTGAGTCACTTGAGTCAAAGTAGGGATGAGTAAATGTGCTCCTCATTCCATTACCCTTTTAAAAGAAAGGGACTATGACTCAGTGACAGAGCTTCTGCTTGGAATGGAGAAGGCCTCAGGTTCAATCCCCAGCATTTCTAGTTAAAAAGGATCAGGTGGTAGGTGATGGATCATACTCCCAGGAAATTTTTTAGGATTGTACTGTGCGTTGTTTGTATGTAGGATGTGTTATTAATGTGCAAGAAATATTGAAGAATGTGTACATTTTATGGATGAAATTTGGAGTTAGGACACTGGAATGAAAAATGAAAACCCAGAGGCTCAGTTTGTACACAGAAGAAACAAAATGAAAATGGAGATTTTGGGGCAGGCACAACAGTGATGAGCCATTATCTTCCTCTTTCTCTTTATTTCAGGTAGTCCGGTGACCTCAAGGTCTTAGACAACAAGATGAGTAATTATAAATTACCCTTAAGCCAAACCATTGAATCTTGAACTAAAGGCCAAAACTCAAATACATACATTTTCTCAATAGGTAATCCAATTGTCAGTCCATGACAAAAAATCTGCCCAAACAGATACCTTTTGGTGCACATCTGTACTGTAACTGACCACTTGTCTTGCCCAGTATTATTTCTTTACGTGCTATTCCAGATACTTTTTCAACACCTATAGTCTCAAATGCAAAACAGGATACCTATTGAACAATCAGCTCCTGTCCCTCTTGCTTTAACAGCAGTTTAGACTCCAGGAAAGTAGGTTAAGATTTCCACAGCATGAGGAAAAACAGTGGTAGTGGAAAGTGCCATCAAGTCACAGCAGCGACTCCACTGGGTTTCCAAGGTGAGAGAAGAACAGAGGTGGTTTGCCATTGCCTGCCACTGTGTTGCAACTCTGGACTTCTGTGGTGGTCTCCCATCCAAGTACAAACCAGCGGCAACCCTGCTTAGCTCCCGAAATCAGGCTAGCCTGGACCATCCAAGTCAGGGGCCGATTTTGCCCAAGGAGCTACACCGCCGTCACGCCTCCCTTTGCCCCATTTCCATCGGTCAGTTTCCCACTTGAAGCCGTGCAGCCGCATTTTGACCTGTGGCTTCACCTGATTTTCCCCGCGGTTTCGTGATCCTGTTTTTTGAGGATCACGAAACTGCGGGGGAAATCAGGCAAAGCCATGGGTCAAAATGCAGCCGCATGGCTTCAAGTGGGAAATTGACAAATGGAAACGGGGCAAAAAGGAGGTGTGACAGCGGAGCAGCTCCTTGTGCGAAATCGGCCAGGGCAAGATAAACTATGCCCAATGCAGGTCAAGCCACCGTTAACAGCAGAGGTGCTTAAGCTGCCTTGAACACTGGCATACAGAGCATGGCTAGGGATGGAGGGCAAAGAGCCGGGGCTACTTAAATTAAAGCAAAAGGGCAATAGAAATAGTAGCCTTGGTTCTTAGTGACGGTTCATGTGTGTTTAGCTCTCATATTAGCAAATGAATGCGTATAAAATTGTTATACTTGGTGAGGACAGAGCCTGCCCCCACACCCTCGAGAAGGAGTGGCTCAGCTTCTGTTGACAGGAAATGACAGTGTCCTCTTACGTGGGTTGCTCGTGGTCCCTGTTCCACCTCCACAAGAGTCCTTTTGGTGTATGCACCCAGACACCAACTACCAGTCCTATTGTCCATTTTGCTGCCTTTTGATATATGATCTAAATAATCCTAAAATGTTTTCTTTTGGAGTCCATTTGTTGGAGGGCACGAAAGAGGATGCTGTTGATGCTATGACCAGGACTTCCTTGCAGCCTGATAATGCAACATGCATTTCACATAACTCAGAGGTGTTCATACTGAGTTTTGATTCCCCCTCCCCCCTTCAGCAAGCCGGCTACTCCTTTGTTTTTCCTTGGGCACCTCATTATCTGTAGCTTTTTTTCCTGTCCATTTATTAACATTGCTTTTGAACTTTTTCATCATCATCTCTCCCCCCTCCCGCCTTTTTTCATTAAAGGGGCTCTTAAGGCGAATGCACACTAAAATGTTATGACATTAGACATGGCTGCAGTGGGAAAAGCTGATCGTACGAATTGGCTTGTATTGATTTCAGTGGGCTGCAAGTTCAGCCCCCGATAATTTCTCAAGAGACCTTATTACTTCCTTTTATTTTCTGTGCTTTGCACAGAGCTCAATACATAAAAACTGGCTATTGTCCACAGTGTTCAGAAATAATGTTCTTTTTTGTGTATCTGTGCGTCAATCGTTTTGTTTTCTGGAAAGCCATTCTTGGTTTTGAGCTGCTGTTGACTTTGGGTCACAATGAAGGGTGGTAAAAAATCATTGCCGGTTTTTAAGAAACAAAAGCACCCATTTCAGTCTCAATTAGATCAGATGGATAAAATTCTTTCAGTTTTCCTGTGATCTAAAAGATTCAGTTCTGTTTGGTCGTTATAAAGAATCCATTTTTATAGCCAAAAGGACCATGGGATATAGGATTACATCTGGCTCCTCTTCAGGCTCGCAACCAGGGGGAGACATATTGGTGGGGGTTCTTTCTGACAATGGTGCAACATTGCCAGTGACTTGGTAACATCATTTCCAGTATGACCCAGAAGTGACATTATCATGTAGGGGTTGTACATACAGGGGCTGTAGCATTTGACTAACATTCTATGGTTTCACCATACGTCAGTGCACACTTTTGTAACTTCACCCTTGTAGTTTCTTTTCTAGTACATACACCACCTCTGCCAGGGTGATAGGAAGGTTTGTGAAGACTTTGCATGCCTCTGAGCAGCTACAGAGTGCAGTTTTGCAGAAACTCCCTTCCAGTCCCTCCTCTGAATTTCTCTTTGACCAAAATTGAATTGATTAGAAATTCCTAAAAAGAGGAAAAGAAACGGATGGTTGGATTTTAGGGAGGAAGAGACGAGCACCGCAACCCTAGAGTCGGATTCGACTGGCTTTTGAGCAAGGGAACCTTTACCTTTACTATATCATGAGGAATTAAGAGAATTTCTCTTAACAGTGCTACTGTACTCGAGTTATTTCCCTACCTAACTGGAATGGGCAGGGGGAATTTTTGCAGTTTTAAAAGATCAACCCCCTTAGTTAAAAGGCTGGGTAAAAAATAATCACTTAGTGCCTAAAAGAAAGTAAGAGAGGGGCAGGCAATCCTCAACAGGGAGGGCGTTCCAAAGGCAAGGTGCCACCACTTAAAAAACCCTGCCTGTAGTCAGCACCCACCTCTTACCTGCAGGTGTGAACACAGAGAGCAGAGCTTGTGAGGAAGACCTTAACTCACAGGCTGGTCAGGAAAGTTTTGTCATCTTCCCCTCCCCACTCACCTGCTTCTTCCTTCAGGAAAGGTGTTCCATAAGAATTAGTTTAATATACCGTTAGAGAAATCTAAAGGTAAAGGCTTTAATGTTTCAAAAAAGAAGGAAATCCTTTAATTTATAATAAATTTTCTATTTTTTTATTTTAAAAAGATACGTTCAATCTCAGTGGGATCAAAATAGCTGGTTCAGCTCAGCCAGCCCGTCCTGACAAGGAGTGATGTTTGAAGTCTGTGTATCTTTCTTCTTTTGATACATTTCATTTGAACTTGACAGAACGGGAAGGGTTCTTATTTTATTTTATTTTATTATTTCTTTTTAAAAACAGCGCTTTTGTGTTAATAAACAATTTCTTTTCTGAGAAACTGAGAGAATATTTAATATTATCTGTAAAGAAGATTCCTTCATGAAGGCAATTAAGGGGGCGTTCCTCCCTTTCATTCTTTTTTTAGGTTAACGAGAGAGAGAGGGGGAGAGAGAGAGAGAGAGAACGCCTTTACTTCCCACTGGTCCTTTGAAAATAGAAGAAACCTTCATGTTTAAGATCTTCCATGATGTAGTGATTGCCCTGACCTGGCTAGCTCAGGCTAGCCTGATATTGTCAGATCTCAGAAGCTAAGCAGGGTTGGCACTGGTTGGTATTTGGATGGGAGACCTCTGAGGGATGCCAGGGTTGTGATGTGGAGGCAGGCAATGGCAATCCAGCTCTGAACGTCTCTTGCCTTGAGAACCCTGCAGGGTTGCCATAATTAGCTGTGGCTCGACTGCAAGATAACAACAACATGGCGGAGTGATTAGAGTAGGACTAAGGGTTGAATTACATGTTACATTTTGGGGGGGTTGGGTTCCCTGTGCACAGATACTCTCTGTGGAACAGTGACATCCGTGTACTAAGTCCCCCTAGCAGAGTTTTCATGCAGGAAAATGGCTGGGGAGAGGCAGGAACCCTTCATCCCCCTGTGGCATTGTTCTGAGCCTATTTGGGCTCTCTCTTCTCCCCCTTCATGCTCAGGGAACCCAAGTTGCGTTTGGGGAACCTGGACTAAACCCTTTAAAAACTGTAACAGCTAGTTTTGCCCTAAGATCTGGGAGACTGAGACTCAAATCCCGATGCTTGTACGCAAGCTTGCTCGAGGACCGTGGGCCAGTCACTCTCTCTCTCATCCTAATCTACCTCACAGATTTCATATGAGGGTAAAATAGAAGACGGGAGAATGTAATTAGCTCTTTCGGGTCCCCGCTGAGGAGAAAGGATTGGTAGAAACATATAAATAAACAGAATGAATCAGAAGGCCAGGTGGCACATTTGAAGTTCAGGGAAGGGCCACCACTGGTGGGGAAAGAGATTTTACCCCTTTCTTCCTGATGCATCTTCTATAATTTACCTCTTCTGAAGCTGCAGTTAGCTCCATTGGGGAAAAGACAGCCATAATTGCTTAATCCTTTCTGTTTCTACTCATGGCATAAATGTAGCGTTGCCAGCCTCCTAGTGGCACCTGGAACTCTCCCAGTATTACAAATGATCTCCAGATGATAGAGATAACTCCCCCTGGAGAAAATGGCTGCCTTGGAGGGTGAACTCTATGGCACTGCTGAGATCCCTCCTCCCCAAGCCCACCCTCCCAAGCTCCTCCCCCAAATCTCCAGGTTTTTTGCTGACCCAGAGCTGGCAACCTTAAGTAAATGGCATCTTCAGAAGACTTTATTTCAAACAGTGCCCCCCTCCCCCCCATCCGCCTCTCCCACAAGTGTCTCCTTTTTGCCCAGGAGATGGGGCATTTACTCAGCTGATCTAGGATCAAAGTTAGTTAGTGGACATTAATGAATTTACTTCTCCCAATTTATTCCACCCCAGCCCCCTCCCTGAACAAAAACAAGAACTTTTCACTTAGGGTAGCCAACCTCCAGCTGGGGCCTGGAGATCCCCCAGAATTGCACCTCATCTCCAGACTACAGAGATCAGTTCCCCTGGAGAAAATGGCTGCTTTGGAGGGCGGACTCTATGGCATTATATGCCACTGAGGTCCTTCCCTTCCCCGTACCCCACCCTTCCCAGGCTTCACCCCCTCAAATATACAGCCCAGACTTGGCATCCCTACTTTTACATCTTGCCAAGTAGCCTCTGCTACCTGACATGGCAGATTAGTCCTTTCGAAAACTATACAATTTCCTTATGACTCTTAATAAAACTCCTCTCCAGATGAAGAACCAACCGCAGGCTTCTCCTGTTTACCTAACACACGGTGGTGGCTTGCCTTCAGAGCTGAGCCTGCTGAATTTAATATTTTGAAAGGTTATGTGGCCTTTTGGATTGCAGCACTGAGTAGTTGCTGGACATTACCTTCCTTAAGAACATAAGAACATAAGAACATAAGAGAAGCCAATGTTGGATCAGGCCAATGGCCCATCTAGTCCAACACTCTGTCACACAGCGGCCAAAATATACCAGGTGCCATCCGGAGGTCCAGCAGTGGGGCCAGGGCACCAGAAGCCCTCCCACTGCTGCTCCCTCCAGCACCAAGAATAGAGTGCATCACCTGCCCCAGACTGAGAGTTCCCATCTATACCCTGTGGCTAATAGCCACTGGTGGACTTCTGCTCCATATGTTTATCTAATTTCCTCTTGAAACTGTCCATGCTTGCAGCTGCCACGACCTCCTGTGGCAGTGAATTCCATATGTTAATCACTCTTTGGGTGAAGAAGTATTTCCTTTTATCTGTTCTAACCCGACTGCTCAGCAATTTCATAGAGTGCCCACGAGTTCTTGTATTGTGAGAAAGGGAGAAAAGTACTTCTTTCTCAACCTGCTCAATCCCATTCATAATCTTATAAACCTCGATCATGTCACCTCTCAGCCGTCGTTTCTCCAAGCTAAAGAGCCCCAAGCATTTTAACCTTTCTTCATAGGGAAGGTGTTCCAACCCTTTTATCATTCTAGTTGCCCTTCTCTGCACTTTTTCCAATGCTATAATATCCTTTTTGAGATGTGGTGACCAGAACTGTACACAGTATTCCAAATGAGGTCGCACCAATGATTTATACAGGGGCATGATGATACTGGCTGATTTGTTATCAATTCCCTTCCTAATAATCCCCAGCATAGCGTTGGCCTTCTTTATTGCAGCTACACACTGTCTAGACATTTTCAGTGAGTTATCCACTACGACTCCAAGATCTCTCTCTTGGTCCGTCTCTGCCAGATCAGACCCCATCAACGTGTATTTATATTTAGGATTTTTGCCTCCAATGTGCATCACTTTGCACTTGGCCACATTGAACCCCATTTGCCACGTTGACGCCCACTCACCCATCCTCAACAGATCCCTTTGGAGTGCCTCACAATCCTCCCTGGTTTTCACCACCCTGAACAACTTTGTGTCATCTGCAAATTTAGCCACATCACTGCTTACTCCCAATTCCAAATCGTTAATAAACAAGTTAAAAAGCATCGGACCGAGTACTGATCCCTGTGGTACCCCACTGCTTACCACCCTCCACTGAGAAAGTTTCCCATTTATACTCACTCTCTGTTTCCTATTTATAAGCCAGTTTTTGATCCACAAGAGGACTTGTCCTTTTATCCCATGATTATTGAGCTTACTTAGGAGCCTTTGATGAGGAACTGTATCAAAAGCTTTCCGGAAGTCAAGGTAAATAATATCTATTGGGTCCCCCTTGTCCACATGTTTGTTCGCCCCCTCAAAGGACACTAACAGGTTAGTGAGACAAGATCTTCCCTTACAGAACCCATGCTGAGTCTGCCTCAATAGTTTTTGTTCATCAATGTGCCTACTAATTCTTTCCTTAATAACAGTTTCCACCAACTTACCCGGTATCGATGTCAGACTGACTGGCCTGTAATTTCCCGGATCTCCCCTGGAGCCCTTTTTAAAGATGGGAGTGACATTAGCTACCTTCCAGTCCTCAGGAATGGAGGCAGATTTTAAAGAAAGATTACATATTTTTGTCAGGAGATCCACAAGTTCACATTTGAGTTCTTTCAGAACT
The DNA here is from genome assembly GCA_029375565.1 of Gekko gecko. Taxonomy (NCBI): domain Eukaryota; kingdom Metazoa; phylum Chordata; class Lepidosauria; order Squamata; family Gekkonidae; genus Gekko; species Gekko gecko. The sequence continues at coordinate 132,294,923 of JAPDNY010000008.1, read as the reverse complement.
CTCGGATGAATGCCATCCGGGCCTGGTGATTTATTAGTTTTTAAATTGTCCATCAGTCGGAGGACTTCCTCTCTTGTCACCACAATCTGATTCAGGTCTTTCAAACCCCCTCCCGAAATCAGTGCTTCTGGAGTGGGCAAGCATTTCTCCTCTTCCACAGTGAAGACAGAGGCAAAAAATGCATTCAGCTTCTCAGCCATTTCCCTATCATCCTTCACTACTCCTTTTACCCCTTGGTCATCCAAGGGCCCCACTGCCTCCCTGGCTGGCTTCCTACTTCTAATGTATTTGAAGAAAGTTTTATTGTTGGTCTTTATGTTTTTGCGATATGCTCCTCATATTCCCTTTTCCTTGACTATATGGTCCCCCCCTTTAGCAACCAGCTGCTGTAGTTACGCATAAAGTTAATTTCCTTTAATGAAATTGTTGTCTCATTGCACTCATTTTGCTCCAGTTAAAAGCCAAAACTGGGCATATGTTACCAAGGTAAAAAAGAAAGAGTAGGGGACTGATTTAGGATACTGCAGGAAAACTCCCACAGCAAACCATGCCATATCTTTGATCAGGTGTGTGTGTGAGGCAGCATCAAGTCACAGCCAACTTAGGGTGATCCCACAGAGTTTCATGTTAAGAGATGAACAGAGGTAGTTTTGCCATTGCCTGCATCTGCTGCAATAAATGTAGTCCTCTTTTCCTAGATCAAACATTTTACTCCCTGTGTTGGTAAACTAAGAGGCAAATTAACCTTCAAGTCACCAAGTTTCACTTTCTGGGTTAGATCGTGTCTAAATGCACAACTTTTCTGTCTCCTCCATCCCAGTGTAGCCTGAAATGTGCCTCCCAAGGCTACTCCTGATGGACAGGGAACGCAAGGAGCAGCATGGAGAGGAAGTTGGAGGATGACCACAAGAGGGGGAAGCCATTCCCAAAGAGTGATTAACATATGGAATTCATTGCCACAGGAGGTGGTGGCAGCTGCAAGCATGGACAGTTTCAAGAGGGAATTAGATAAACATATGGAGCAGAAGTCCATCAGTGGCTATTAGCCACAGGGTATAGATGGGAACTCTCAGTCTGGGGCAGGTGATGCACTCTATTCTTGGTGCTTGGGGGGGGCAGCAGTGGGAGGGCTTCTAGTGTCCTGGCCCCACTGCTGGACCTCCTGATGGCACCTGGTATATTTTGGCCGCTGTGTGACAGAGTGTTGGACTAGATGGGCCACTGGCCTGATTCAACATTGGCTTCTCTTATGTTCTTATGTTCTCTTATGTTCTTAAGGTCAACAAAAGCTCCCCCTCCTGTACTTTCAGATCTTTTCAACAGAATCCAACCTTCCTGACCAGTGTTCCCTCTAAGCTGAGTTAATGTGAGCTAGCTCACAGATTTTTTAGCTTCCGGCTCACACATTGTTGTCTTAGCTCAGGAAGGATGGCTCCAGAGCAAACTAATTTATGCAGCAGCCAAATCACTCACTCACAACTTTAATGCCCGTAGCTCAAAAGTAGAATTTTTGCTCACAAGACTCCACAGCTTAGAGGGACCGTCACTCCTGACTAGGGTTATCCTGACTAGGAGTTCCTGAAGGCCGTTTTTTTCAGCTAGGGCACACAATTTCTCTTCCAGCTGGTAGAGAATCAAAGAAGACTCTCTCCCTAGACAGGTATCTTTGAGGATACTCAAGGGGTTGCCAGCTTCCAGGCAATGGTTGGAGACCTCCTGGGATCACCACTGATCTCCAGGTGACAGAAATCAGCTCAGCTGGAGAAAATGGCTGCTTTGGAAGGTGGACTCTATGGCATTACAGCCCATTGATGTCCCTCCCCTCCCCAAACCCCACCCTCCTCAGACTCCACCCCCTAAATCTCCTGGTATCTCCCAACCTGGAGCTGGTAACCTTATCAACAATAAATGTATTCTTCCTTTTATGCGTGCAAGACCCCTCCATTCTACCTGGGGGAGTATTCTAGGATTCAGGACCTAGAAGATACCAAGGGCATGTCTTACCTATCAAAATGCTTTAAATAAATAGGCTGTTCTCTGTGGTAGTCAGGGATATTCTTGATTAAAACCTAACTAGGGCTCCGGTCATACGGGCCAGAAAATGCGGGGGGAAGACGTGGCTGTTCTTCCTGAAGCAAAATAAAGCGCGGTAGCCTGATCACATGGTCCACCGAGTTACCACGCTCCAGCTCTTAGCGCTGATCACACCGCAATGCTGCAGCGTGGCAAAAAAGCTGTGCAGCGCGATCACACAAGCTGCACTGTTGTAATGTGCGCATGTGCCATTGGGGGGCGCTGTTGGTGTCTTGTGTGTGCGCATGTGCCGTTTGGTGTTGGTGCGCATCATATGGAAACTTACAACATCCGGTTTGCTCAAGGACATGGGCGGGTGTTGGGTGCTGCGGGATACTGGCACTCCCGCAATCAGACGCCGGCATTTGCCCCGGGTTTTCCAGAAACTAGTGCTCCTTTCCTGGTAGTTTTTTATTCCGCATCTTCGGAGGGAAGCTGCGTGTTGGCCACAGGAGTGCTACACCTCCCAGATGTGCCTGTGTGATCCCGTCCGGAAACCACTGCAGGGCTACCATGTCTTCGGCGGGGCAAATGCTCCGTGTGACCAGGACCTAGGATTGTTTTTTTTAATAACATTTGTCCTACCAAGGAATAGGGTTGCCATGTCTGGGTTAGGAAATACATGGAGTCTTTGGGGGTGGATCCAGGAGAGGGTGGGGTTTGGGGAGGGGAGTGGAGCGGCCTCCGCATGGTACAATGCCATAGAGTCCACCCTTCAAGGCAGCCGTTTTCTCCAGGGGAGCTGATCTCTGTCAGCTGCAGATCAGCTGTAAAAGCGGGAGATCTCCAGGTCTCACCTGGAGGCTGGCAACCCTACCAAGGAAGGTTGTTTTAGCATCACCACTGAGCTTTAGCACAGTGCAAACAAATGTCTTTCCCCGAGCTGTAGTTCTATAGATATTACGTATAGAATGGGGCATCACAAGGCTATTTTGGGTGGAAGAGTTATGGGAATAAAAGCTTAAACCTGTCCACATTGGCCCTTTCCTGAGCTTTAAAGCAGCCATTTAGGACTATTAATTTGCTTTTTGCAAAACAAACTGTTGCCCCAGAAGGTCGGACCAGAACCAATGGACTGAAATTAAATCAAAAGAGTTTCTGGCTAAACATTAGGAAGAACTTCCTGACAGAGCGGTTCTTCAGTGGAACAGGCATCCTCGGGAGGTGGTGGGCTCTCCTTCTTTGGAGGTTTTCAGACAGAGGCTAGATGGCCATCTGAGAGCAATGCGGATTCTGTGAACTCAGGCAGATCATGAGAGGGAGGGCAGGAAGGGCTGCCTCAGTGCTTAGTTCTTGTGGCCCTTTCTCACACGCCCAGGGAAATGCTGATTGCCACTTTGGGGGTCAGGAAGCAGTTTTTCTCCAGGCCAGTTTGGCTGGGGATCCTGGAGGGTTTTCTTTGTCATCTTCTGGGTGTGGAGCAGGGGGTCACAGGGGATGTGAGGGGGAAGGTATTAATGAATTTCCTGCATTGTGCAAGGGGTTGGACTAGATGACTCTGGAAGTCCCTTCCAGCTCCATGATTCTACGATTCTACTTATCTGGTTGCCAAGCTTCAGGTAAGGGCAGGAGATTTCCTGGAATTACAACTACACACTGCAGAGATCAGTTCTCCTAGAGAAAATGGCTGCTTTGGAAGGTGGACTCCTTGGCATTATACCCCCTGAGGTCCTTCCCCCAACCTCACCTTCCATAGGGCACCCTCCCTCCAAGTCTCCAGGAATTTCTCTACTTTGTCTTTCATTCTGGCTTCAGACTAGAGTAAGAAGAGGCTTACAGCTTTCATCCAGCGTCACCTCCTCCTCTTGGCAGACAGAAGCTTTCAGAGAGGCTAGAATTTACTAGGAGGTGGAAAGGGTGAGGTCTCAGGTGCATAAAAGGCTCTTGAGGGCTGGTATCAGTGATCCCATTGTTACCACCAACAGGAAGTCTTCCAGATGGTGCTCTCATCAGCCTTTTCCCCCATGCCCTTTCCAGACCCTGAGCGACACTGTACAAGCCTTGTACCTCTTTCTCACTCAGCAGTGCTTTCTCTTCTGCCGCTGGAGTCTGATTTCACCTGGCTCTACCTAGCAGGGTAGCAATATCCTCTAAATTTCTTGACTGTCATGCCGATTACCAGGAGGGCTTCCCCTTGCGGTTCAGCTCAATAGAGAACGGAATATATCAAAGTGCAAACCATTAAACCTTGAAGAGAGACTTCCCCTGCTGAAATCTCTGCCTCCCCAAACCACACCTGAATTGGCACCCCGATTGGAAGCTGCTGCGATCCTCATTAGATCAACTTCCAACTTTCCCTTCTGCCCTGAATAGCAATTTGCCTCCAGTTTTCACAGTATAACTTCTCTTTATCCAGGAATGATGCTTCATTTCTTATCCTCCCTTCTTTCTCTGAAGCAACAATTATTCTTTTTTTAAAAAAAATGAGCAAAGATTGTTTCCTGTGGATACAGAAACAATTTATCCTAAAAATAACCATTAGTAAACTGGTCACCTGCTGCTGTTTCGGTTTTCATCAAGATGTCTCTATAGCTGTTAATTTAGGATCAGGTGTACGGGTTGCATCAAAAGCTGCTTTTTTTTTTTTTTGCATTAATTGCCATCTGATTGGCAATCTGTAAAGCTTTATTTTTGGGGTGGATGTTCTTTGCTTGTTTTTGGACCATGCGTGTTTATTATAGTGACAGTGAAAGTGAATAAAATGAAGCAAATAAAATTCTAGGTAGCAATATGAGGAATCCACCAAAAATGTAGAATAAACTCTGTTGCCTTTTCCTTAAGTATTTGCAGATAAGGGGCAGCCATTGCGTGCTTGCAGACAATGTAACCTGTGAAGTAGTAATGTTAAGGTACTACAAGGCGGGACTATATGCAAAGCTAGGGCTGCTGCCAAAAATGGCAGCTCCGTTTTAGTCTCTCCCTGTGTGTGATGTGTATTAAACGATCCTTGTGTCTTTATAGCATCACTTTGTGAACTTCTGTGTCTCTATCATATGGTGACGATTAGAGGTTGAATGGGGAAATGTTTTATTTTGTGTTGCCAGGTCCCCCCCCCCACCCCGGCCACCAGCAGGGGAATTGTGGGTCGGGTGGCCAGATACAAGTTGAGAAACTGTTGGAGATTTGGGGATGGAGCCTGGGGAGGGCAGAGACTTCCATGGGCTACAGTACCATAGAATCCACCCTTCAAAGCATCTGTTTTCTCCAGGGGGACTGATCTCTGTGGTCTAGAGATGAGCTGTAATTCTAGGGGATCCCCAGGTCCCACTTGATGGCCGGCATCCCTAATTTTATTACAGAAGCGGCGGGGGGGACGGGGACGGACACGTCACACAGGTTTTCTTTTTGAAAGCAGTGATACACACTTTGTGCAGTAAGTCCCCCCCCCCTGGCCACAGTATAATAGAGGTGTGAGTAGCTCCAGCATTGGCTGAAGCCTTCAGAAAAAAAACATGGATCAGCTTTTTGAGAAGACAGATGGTTCGGTGCCCAGTTAATGGAGACGGGGAGAACATTCTCAGGTCTTTTAACCGAGAGGCAAAGACAAAGTGACGCAGGCCATTTGTCTGATTGTGGTTTATTTTATGGATTAATTTTGAAATTAGCCTAGTTGGGCGCTTTGCTTGATTATGTCAAGTAGAATAAACAACAGAAATGAACATTAATCTCCCAGTATCCAAATTGAATTGCTCAATTATTGACTCAAAAATCACCTGTGCATAGGGGCAAATGTAGAATAAAATTCCCTAGTTGCTTTTTAAAAATCCATGTTCATTTCAATTATGGTCTTAGATCTTATTTTCCCAACAGTACTGCAGATTTTCCTCTGGTGTTCTGGCTTCTTGTGTTTCATTATGACACTATGATAGGCATCATGTTAGGAACAATTAGATTTTTCGTTTTTGCCTTCCTGTGGGCATAATGGAGGTGTCCCTGGGGAACTGGGTGGGAGGTAGCTGTTAATTTCCTGCATTGTGCAGGCAGTTAGACTAGATGACCCTTTGGGATCCCTTCCAGATCATTGTATGTTTCATGCTGATGTATGACATGGGAAGCCATCCTAGGCAGGTCTACGCAGAAGTAAGACACATGTTATTCAATGGAACTAGCTTCCGGGAAAAGTGTTCTCAGGATTACAGCTATAGTTACTTCTCTACAACAACAGGGGCAAGAAAGCTATCAAAACAAAATGTATGTATGGCATAGCTAAGAAATGGAGAACAAGATGCTGAAAACATCAGACTATTCTGTTTAGCCCGGTACATACAACTAGGGATGGGCATGAACTGGGAAAAATACAGTTCAGTTCATAGTTTGTGGCATGCCCCTTTCTTGAACCATAGACCGTCAAAAAACTTTTAGCCGCCTTACAAATGGTTCAGATCATGAGGTGGTAGAACAGTCCCCCAGTGTGCTAGAGACACCAAACTCACAGGGGCTCTCCAGCTGACTCTCCCCTAACACCTGTCATTTCCTCAGAAAGCACTTTCCTAGGGGCACCTTCTTTGGGGGGGCATAACTTGGACCCTGCAAATCCAATCCTCACCAACCTTGGCGTGCCAGTAGAGGAGAGTCAGCTGAAGATCTCCTGCAAGTTTGGTGTCTCTAGCTTGCACAGGATCCATTCTATACACTTCTGAACCTGTGCCTGTCAAAATGAGCATTTTGACAGGTGCAGGTCCAAGAGGTTCAGGAGTATATAGAATGGATCCTGTGCAGGCTAGAGACACCAAACTTGGGTGGCATGTAGAGGAGCATCTGGGGGAGATCCGCTGCGAGTTTGGTATCTCTAGCTTGGACAGGATCCATTCTATGCACTCCTGAATCCCTGAGCCTGTGCCTGTCAAAACAGCTGAGGTTCAGGAGTGTATAGAACAGATCCTGTGGAAGCTAGAGAAATAAAACACTCAGGGGACCTCCTCCGGATGCTCCTCTGCATGCCCTCCAAGTTGTTGCTTTGAAGTTATGCAAACATTCTGATTGAGCAGAGACTGTCTGGAAATGTTGAAAGCATGTCATTGCACGATAAATCAGTAAAGCAAAGGACAGAAAGTCTTGAACACTGTGTAGTACTGGGAAAGGGCTCAACAAGGACTCTTGGCGGGAAAACAGGATGAGTGTCAATGTAGCATAGTGGCAAGAGTGTCAGATGAAGGTCTTTTCCGCATTCTCGTTATCCTTGCTTGTGTTTTCCTTTTGCTTCAGGGGTTTTTCTTGCTGTTCAGCATGTGTTTTGCTCCCTCTAGTGGTCAATTCAATATTACAATGTTTTCTGTCTGGCATAAAAACTTGCAGTTTAAATCTGCAGGGGGACCTGCTGGACATACAGCAGTATAATATCGAATCATCCACTAAAGGGAGCAAACCATATAGAGAATGGAAAAAATATATACCCAAAAGCAACAGGAATACATAAGAAAAGGAAAATGAGAATGTGGAATAGCCTTAAGAATGAGGAGATCCAGGTGTAAATCTTCAGTCTGCCTTGAGACTCATTGGATGACCTTTGGATAGTCACTATCACTCAACTTAGGTTATCTCAGAGGAATCCTATGTCTCCCTTCAGCCCTCGTTTCTCCAAGCTAAAGAGCCCCAAGCGTTTTAACCTTTCTTCATAGGGAAAGTGTTCCAACCCTTTTATCATTCTAGTTGCCCTTTTCTGTACTTTTTCCAAAGCTATAATATCCTTTTTAAGGTGTGGTGACCAGAACTGTACACAGTATTCCAAATGAGATTGCACCATTGATTTATATAGGAGCATTATGATATCGGCTGATCTGTTTTCAATATCCTTCCTAATAATCCCCAGCATAGCATTGGCCTTTTTTATTGCAGTCGCACACTGTGTTGGCATTTTCAGTGAGTTATCTACTACGACTCCCAGATCTCTCTCGTTCAGTCTCTGCCAGTTCGGACCCCATCAATGTGTATTTATAGTTAGGATTTTTGGCTCCAATGTGTATCACCTTGCACTTGGCCACATTAAACCCCATTTACCACATTGATGCTCACTCACCCATCCTCAACAGATCCCTTTGGAGTGCCTCACAATCCTCCCTGGTTTTCACCACCTTGAACAACTTCATATAATCTGCAAATTTAGTCACTTCACTGCGTACTCCCAACTCCAAATCATTAATAAACAAGTTAAAAAGCATTGGACCGAGTACTGATCCCTGCAGTACTGCACTGCTTACCACCTTCCACTGAGAAAATTTCCCATTTATACTCACTCTTTGTTTTCTATTAATCAGCTAGTTTTTGATCTACAAAAGGACTTGTCCTTTTATCCTGTGATTTTTGAGCTTGATGAGGAACTTTATCAAAAGCTTTCTGGAAGTCAAGGTAAACAACATCTATTGGGTCCCCCTTGTCCACATGTTTGTTCGCCCCCTCAAAGGACACTAACAGGTTACTGAGACAAGATCTTTCCTTACAGAACCCATGCTGAGTCTGCCTCAATAGTTTTTGTCCATCAATGTGCCTACTAATTCTTTCCTTAATAACAGTTTCCACCAATTTACCCAGTATTGGCCTATAATTTCCTGGATCTCCCCTGGAGCCCTTTTTAAAGATGGGAATGACATTAGCTACCTCCCATGGAGGCAGATTTTAATGAAAGGTTACATATTTTTGTAAGGAGATCCACAAGTTCACATTTGAGTTCTTTCAGAACTCTCGGATGTATGCCATCCGGGCCTGGTGATTTATCAGTTTTTAAGTTATCTATCAGTCGTAGGACCTCCTCTCTTGTCACCTCAATCTGACTCAGGTCTTTCAACACCCCTCCAGAAATCAGCGGTTCTGGAATGGGCAAGCACTTCTCCTCCTCCACAGTGAAGACAGAGGCAAAAAATGCATTCTGCTTCTCAGCCATTTCCCTATCATCCTTCACTAATCCCTTTATCCCTTGATCATCCAAGGGCCCCACTGCCTCCCTGGCTGGTTTCCTGCTTCTAATGTATTTGAAGAAAGTTTTAGTGTTGGTCTTTTTGTTTTTTGCAATGTGTTCCTCATATTCTTTTTGCCTATCTGATCACAGACTTGCATTTTATCTGCCACAGCCTGTGTTCCCTTTTATCAGCCTCACTGAGACTAGATTTCCACCGCTTAAAGGAATCCTTCTTACCTTTTACAGCTGCCATTACTTCATTTGTTAACCATGCAGAGTTCAGTGGCACCTTTAAGATCAAGGTTTATTTAGGTACAAACTCTCCCTTTTCTGTGAGGGCAGATCTGTATTCCCCCCCCAATAGCTAGCAATCCAAAAGAGTCCAGTGACACCTTTAAGACCAAGGTTTATTCAGGTACAAACTCTCCCTCCTCTGTGAGGGCAGATCTGCATGTCCCCCCCGCCCCATAGCTAGCAATCCAGAAGAGTCCAGTGGAACCTGAGCAGTGGGTGTTGTCTTCTGACACACTTCTGGTGATGTCAGGGCGTGTGGCATATGCAAATGAGTTATGCAAATGAGTTATGCTAATGAGCTCCTGCACCTCTTTTTCTACGAAATGACCCCTGCATTTATCACACAAAAAATTGCACGTAATCAAATTCCATCTCTGTGCATCTTACTGCAAAATGGAATTATAAATTAGTTGCTGTAGATTTTCCGGGTTGTGTGGCCGTGGTCTTGCCATTGTAGAACCTGACGTTTCGCCAGTAGCTGTGACAGGCATCCTCAGAGGTATAACACAGGAAGATGGAGTACTCTCTGTGTCAAGGCGAGCAGAAAAATGGTACGCAGGAAATTTATATCTACCCTGGAAGGTGGGGTAGGGCTGAGTCATTATCTTGTAGTAGTTCTCCAGGCTATGAACATGCTAATGGAGGAGCTTTCCTGAGGAGGTTCTTTTGTTTGTGGAATGGCTATTGAAACTCTAATCTTATCTGTAGTGCTATTGTCAGCTGTAGAGCATTTTGTGTATTTCAGGACAGGAAACCACGTCCTATTTATTTTTAAACTCTCTTCTTTCCTGTTGAAATTGTGTTTATGTTTATGAATTTCAATGGCTTCCCTATGTAATCTGACATGGTAATTGGGAGTGTTGTCCAGTCTTTCAGTGTTTTGGAACCAAATGCTGTGTCCTGTTTGGGTTAGGCTATGTTCAGCCACTGCTGATTTTTCAGGTTGGCCAAGTCTGCAGTGTCTTTCATGTTCTTTTATTCTTGTCTGAATGCTACGCTGTGTGGTCCCGATGTAAACTTGTCCACAACTGCATGGTATGCGGTATACTCCTGCAGAAGTGAGGGGGTCTCTTCTGTCTTTTGCCGATCGTAGCATCTGTTGTATTTTTTGGTGGGTCTGAATACTGTTTGTAGGTTGTGTTTTTTCATAAGTTATATGAATAATAAATGTCCATCTTTCAATAATGGTATCTGAATAACAGCAATGTCAGAAACACTTTTAATATGTTCGTTTTGTTAAAAATGCAATCTTCCAATCCTGTGTAGCCAATGTAAAATAGTCAGAAGTTTTATCTGTTTGCAGTATGCCACTATGCACACATGTGCAGTGATTAATAAATTCAGTGTAACCTTGAAATCTATCCAGGCCTGTAGCGACAGTGGGGTGTTTCGGGGCTATGCCCCCTTTATTATTATTATTATTATTTATTTAAAAAGATGCCCCACAAAAGCCATGCCCGAAAGCATTTTAAAATATTTATTAAGTAATTAATTAACTTCAATTAACTTAAGTGCCCCCTAAGAAATTTAAATGCCCCCCCAATGAAAAAAAAATCCTGGTTACGGGCCTGTATCTATCTGACCCTTTCTGAGGAAGTACCTTAAAAGACTGCTGTCACAAAGGGCCACCCACCTGCCCAATAGTTTAAGGCATGATGGGAAGGCAAGAGCTAGGTGGTGTCGTGGTTAAGAGTATTAGATCAGGGTGTGGGAGAACTGGGTTTGAATCCTCATTCTGGCATGGAATGTTGCTGGGTGATTATTGTTCAGTCACGCGCTTTCAGATTAACCTACCTCACAGGGTTGTTGTGAGCATAAAAGAGAGAAGGGGAGAATGCTGCAAGTCATTTTGAGTGCCCATTTGAGACTAAAGCGGGGTATTAAATAAATAAATAAATAAGATACACACCCCTTCCCATTAGTGGGTGTTGCAGAAGTGCAGACCACCGATATAGCTTGAAGGAAAAAGGGGGATGAATGCAGCAGGGGGGGAAATGTTTGAAATGTATCTGGGATTTCTGAATGCAGTAAAAATGAGTGGGGGGGAGAAGACTTCTATGAAGGTGACTTGTAAATATGGAACATTTCATTACTTTTAATGTATGTGCCTTTAATATAGAAAGATGTTATTATACCGAAGAGCACTAAAATTTGATGATCACTTTGAGTCACCAAGGATTTCCGCACTTCCCCTTCGCCCTCCCCCTTTTCTTTCATTAAAGCAACAATGACTCAAACAGAATATTCAGTGATCTCTTCTTGAAAAGAGACTTTCTTTTTCATATCAAATAAGGTTCCTTCTCTTCTCTTAAAGTTTTTTTCCCCTCGCCCTTCATCGCTCTGATGTAGCTTCCACTGTTTAATATTCTAAAAGTATATTTCTTACATGGGGTGTGAGATAATCTCCTTAGAGATTATGTACACTGGCTGCATATAGGATTTTAGCAAGAGGCAAGGCCTCCTGACATATCCTTCTCGTCCCCGCAAGCATTTCAGACTGGTGGAGAGGTTCACGATAGGGAGATCTGGCTTATCCTCCATTTTGTTACTTGAAACATGCACAGCAGGTGGTCTCTCCCCGCGTAGGCCAAATTCGTCTGCTGCTGTGCCACAGACCCCTGTTACTATTAATCAGTTACGAAGCGCCTTTAATATGCAAAGTGGTTTGACTGGGTTCCCCCCCCCACTCCAAATGAGATTACTCAGTCAAGGAAGTGAGAGCCAGTTTGGTGTAGTGGTTAAGTGTGTGGGCTTTCATCTGGGAGAACCGGGTTTGATTCCCCGCTCCTCCACTTGCACCTGCTGATGTGACCTTGGGTCAGTCACAAGCTCTGGCACAGCTATTCTCTCAAGGACAATTTCTGTCAGAAGTTCTCTCAGCCTCACCTACCTCACAGGGTGTCTGTTGTGGGGAGGGGAAGGGAAAGGAGTTTGTAAGCCGCTCTGAGACGCCTTTGGGCAGTGAAGGGCGGGGTATAAATCCAATCTCTACTTCTACTCTAGAACCCTCTGAGGGTTTCCAGAGTCCAGAGTTGCCAAAGCCTTTAAACCATTTCTGCTGCTCTGTCTTTAGCAGCAAATTTGATCTGCAGGCATTATAAGGTTGCCAGTCTCCAGGTAGGACCTGGAGACCTCCCAAAATAAAAGCAGCAGCAGCAGCAGGAGGAGGAGGAGGAGAAGAAGAATCTATTTGTAATTAGGATGCCGGGGGTGGGGGGATAGACTCCCCCGTCAGCAGGTTTGTAACACGGTAGCCTTTGGTAGCACTTCTCATTTGAGCAAGCTTCAACCACATGGTCAGGCCCTTGGAAAAGTTAAACCCAGGGAATCCTTCCTTGCCTTCTTGCTGTCTGTAAGCATTCAGAAGGCTGTTTTCTGTCTTTTTTCTTCCTTGAACATACAGATTTGTGAAGAATTGTATCAGTTATGTATGCTTACTTTCCCCAAGTTCATAAAGACAGCCAGTTTTGGTTAATTCCTATTCTGAGTTCTCTAAAGGTCCCAATGGCATTAAAAAAAAATCATACCAAAAAAAACCGGAAAAGTTTTGTTAACGAAACTTTCCCCACTGTCTTGACTTAGATTGCTCACTTTCTGATAAAATGTTGAGTGCTACTGTGTGTGATTGAACAGGTAAAAAAAAAATAGTGAGGAATTTTGTCGCATATTGTTATCCTACTATAAACACACAAACTTTAATTTTCAGAGGTGTCTTTTCACTTGAATTTCTATAGTAATCCTCAGGCTTCGTATCTTTTTTTCATTATCTTTTTGAATGTCACATTTAAACCTGAAAATATGGAGTCCAAATGAATTTTTTATTGAAGTGAGTACACCCCACATTTACCAGCGGATGTCATCGCAACTCTCTCTCTCTCTTTCTCCCCCCCCGTCTTGTCAGTCAGTCAGTCTGTCTGTATGTCTGCCTATCTGTCTCCCTGTCTATCCAATTTAATCTAATATTTGTATGCCCAACTTACTCCTGAGTAACAACATAAATACAATTTGGTAAAACACACATTAAAACAACAGATGCGGGGGGGGGGACGAAATCCAATTTAAAAGCACCGTATCTCCCCCCTTGCCAAGCACAGGCTGCCTCAAAAGGCTTTCTCCAGGGCTTTTTTTGCAGGAACTCATTAGCATATTAGGCCACACCCTGACAGCACAGCTTATTAGCATATTGGGCCACACCCCCATGTTACCAGAAGTGGGGTCATCCAGCCACACCCACCTTTTGCTTCTTATTCTGTTTACCTCGTTTGTTTTCAAAACCCAGGGCTTTTTTTATAGCAGGAACTCCTTTGCATGTTAGGCCACACACCCCTAAGGTAGCCAATCCTAATGAGTTTCTGCTGTTGGGTGTGGCCTATTATGCTAATGAGTTCCTGCTGGGTGTGGCCAACTCAGGAGCCAGCTGGAACTCCATTCCTGTGCCTTCCTGCCCAAAAAATAACCCTGGCTTTCTCCAGAATAACTGTTCTGCAGCCTCACCTGAAAATCAGGAGGGTAGGTATGACACAACCACTGGAAAAACTTGAGTCCTAGACAAGGTGTGTGTGTGGGGGGGAGAGGTGGTACTGCCAGTAGACCTTTCTGGGAACAACAAAGCCACCACATGGTAACATGCATGGAAATATTTATGGATTTATTTTTTGGACTTTTATCCCACCCTAAGGGGCTGCGGTGGCTCAGAGGTTAAGACGCTGAGCTACAGACCGGAAGCTCTGTAGCTCAGCAGTTCAAGCCCCGAGTGCCACGTGACGGAGGGAGTTCCCATCTCTGGCCCCAGCTCCTGCCAACTTAGCAGTTCGAAAGCAAGAAATTGTGAGCAGATAAATAGGTACCACTTCGGTGGAAAGGTAACAGCGTTCTGTGCACCTCGGTGTTTAGTCATGCCGGCCACATGACCATGGAAATGTCTTTGGACAGTGCTGGCTCTTCGGCTTGGAAAGGGAGATGAGCACCGCCCCCTAGAGTCGGATTCAACTGGCTTTCGAGCAAGGGAAACCTTTACCTTTACTTATCCCACCCTACCCCATGAGTGGGCTCAGGGCAGCTTACAACATATCATCCAACAATAAAACCATACATAATTAAATAGGACAGCTCATTAAAACATTAATTCAAAACAATTTAAAATTTAGTTGACTGATTTAAATATCTACCGGCAGCCTGGCACATAGTTTCTTCTTTCAGTGTCTGCTGGGCTCATGCCAGGGAGGGCGGGATGGGTTCTGCTTGAACACATCTGTCACTCCAGGCACCCAAGATGCAAATAGTGCCATGGTCGCTTGAGGAGGGAGGCCAGTGTTGTTTGACGTCCGCTGCCTCAACCAAGGCCTGGCGGAACAGCTCCATTTTGCAGGCCCTGTGGAATTGCAATAAATCCTGCAGGGCCCTGATCTTAGTTGGGAGCGTGTTCCACCAGGCTTCTCAGCCCTGGCCCTGGTCAAGGCAAGGTGGACATCTTTTGGGCCAGGAACTGCTAGTTGGTGTTGGTCTGAAGAGCACAAGGCTCTTCAGGGAACTTATGAGGAGAGATGGTCCTGCAAATATGCTGGTTCCTGGCCCCATCGGGCCTTAAAGATTTAATACCTTAAACCTGACTCAGTACTCGAAACCAGCCGAATGCACACCCGCACAGATATCCTAGTCAGTAGGTGTGCCACTGCATCTTGTACCAGCTGGAGCTTCAGGGTCAAGTTTAAGGGTAGGCCCATGAACAGCGAGTTGCAGTAATCAAGCCTGGAAGTGACCATTGCATGGATCACTGTCACCAAGTCATGAGAAGGAAAGGTAGGGAACCAGTTGCCTGACCAGCCGAAGATGATAAAAGGTGGATCTGGCAACATTAGCAAACTGGGCCTCCATGAAAAGGGAGGGATACAGAGTCACTCGCAAGCTCCTCACCGTTGGCACTAGCGTCAGTGCCGTTCCACCAAGGGTTGGGAGTCAGATTCCCAAACCCATTCCCCCTTGACACAGGAACAGGACCTCCGTTTCTTAGCCGGTTCTGCTGTAACCATTTAGCCACAGCCTCCAGTGCCCTAGCCAAGATACCTGGGGCGGAATCCATCCGTCCGCCCACCAAGCCTGTGGATGCAGGCCCACAGGTGAGCTTAAAAGTGAGAACCAGCACTTTGAATTGGACCCAGAAACTAATTGGCAACCAGTGAAAAGGTTTCAGAAGAGGAGTGACATGGCTCTGCCAGCTAGCCCCGGAGGACAGATGCACAAATGGCAATTTCTGGATCATCTTCAAAGGTAGTCCCAGTTAGAGAGTGGTACAGCAGTCTAGCCTTGGAGTACTGAAGCATAGCTCAGTGTGGCCGGATCAGGCTTCTGCCAGTAAGAAGCCAGCTTCCTAAGTAAATGTTTTTTTTGGGGGGTATTATTACTGTCATAGACACCTGTTTCTCCAGCAGGAAACCAAGATCCAGCAGGAAATCAGCATTTTCAACAAATGCCGCACACCACTGATGGTAGGAATGACAACCCCTTTTATAGAAGTAGCTCTATGGTGTGTATTTCCCCAACCCAACTCACATTTAATATCTTGTCTAATCAGGCCCTAAAATGGGAATGCACGCTACCGACCTTCCAGTGTTGTCGTATGACTACACTGGACCTCAGTCTTATCACTAAAACCTGTTTTCCAGAGTTAAGTCACAAGATTCCTGGTTTGAGCCTTAAAAGGTCAGCCAAAGTTCAAGAATCAGGATAGATGACGCATCCGTGCTTGTGTTGGTCCTACTCCAAACCTGCACTGATAAATCTAACTGTTGGGTTTTCCCCACTCACAGGCTGGTAAAACTTCACATAACTGTATCTTATATTTAACTGAGAACTTGACCCCAAGCATGCAGATAAAAAAAAAAAATCTACACAGTAGAGCCTGGTAAGGGCTGCGGAGACATCCCTGCCATCATAGAGGGGAAACCCAGACTTGCAGAAGAATATTCACAAAAATGGGTGGGAGGAGAAACAACAGTCATAAGATAGTTTGTGCTGAGATCTTGTGAGGCTGTGTTAGAAGATCTCAAAAGCCGTTTTGGATTTGCCTAGCAACCAGACAACATTGGTTGTCTAGGCAATTCAGAATGGCTGCTGAGCACTTAGGGGGGTTCTGCTAAGAGATTTCAGTTACTATCCTGTAGAACAGAAAGTTCAGACCGAGAGAGGGTGGACAAACATGAAGAAAGAGAAGAGAAGAGATTGGATTTATACCCACCCCCTTCACTCAGAGTCTCAGAGCAGCTTACAGTCTCCTTCTCTTCCTCTCCCCACAACAGACACCTTGTGAGGTAGGTGGGGCTGAGAGCTCTCAGAGAGCTCTCTGCGAGAACTGATGACTGACCCAAGGTCACACCAGCAGCTGCATGTGGAGGAATGGGGAATCAAACCCGGTTTTCCCAGATTAGAGTCCGCGCTCTTAACCACCACACCAAACTGGCTCTACACCAAACTGGCTTCACCAGACATGAAGGAAGAAGGACTGCCAGGTCCTTCCGGCCACTGGTGGTTGGGGTGAAGTTTGGGGTAGGGCTGCCAGCTCCGGGATGGGAAATTCCTAGCAATTTGGGGATGAAGTCTGGGGAGGACAGAGACCTCTGTGCGGTACAAAGCCACCGAGTCCACCCTCAAAAACACCCACGTTCTCCAGGGGAACTGATCTCTGTAGTCTGGAGGTGAGCTGTAATTCCGGGGGATCTCTGGGTCCCACCTGGAGGCTGATAACTCTAGAAGGAAGGCCCATAAAGTAAAAGATTGGAGAATGGAGGGGGAATAAAATTCCCCATCCCCACAAGTCTTTTGGTCCCGCTTCCTCTCTTACCCTAAGCACTATGTGTTCTTAACTGAGAAGCCGTCTCTTTTATTGTTGTTTCCAATATTAGTCAGGTATAAGTGTGCCTGTTCATGGTCCTTGTCCTCAGGGAGAATGTAGATCTGAGCAGCGCAAATGCATAGATGAGGAACTTATTCAGCAGACTTTCAGTTAATCAATAAACCTGAAAGAGTGAATGGATTAAATTAATTTTGAGACTTTGAAGACATGGGCACAACTTAATCAATTCATGAATTTGAAAAACAGTAAACTGAGATTGGATAAATTGAATAAGGAGAATTGCTGACTACTTGGAGTAACTCAGTGATTATAGGAATTCATTAGGCCGTCACTGTAGAAGATGAAAACTGAGTGTAGCCTCTTATTGGAAAACGGCATTTGCTCCTAAAGAACATAATTGCTTTTTTTTTTTTTAAGGATTTGGGAAGTAGTAAATATGCAGAAAATGACAAAGGGACAAACTGGTTAGGAATAGGAGACGGAAGTATTTTAAATCTGTTGGAAATTGGGTTGCCACCTTTGGGTTGGGAAATGCCTGGAGATTTCAGGGGTGGAGCCTGGGGAGGGGAAGGTTTGGGGAGGGGAGGGGCCTCAGCCGGGAATAATGCCATAGAGTCCACCCTCCCAAGCAGCCATTTTCTCCAGGGGAACTGACCTGGGTCATCTGAAGATCAATTGTAATAGCGGGAAATCACTAGGTGCAACCTGGAGGTTGGCAACCCTACTTGGAAGCAGTAGTGATTAACATACCAGCATGGAGCCGTTTGCACTTTTATCTTTAGTCTAAA
Organism: Gekko gecko; assembly: GCA_029375565.1. Classification (NCBI taxonomy): domain Eukaryota; kingdom Metazoa; phylum Chordata; class Lepidosauria; order Squamata; family Gekkonidae; genus Gekko; species Gekko gecko. Next base: position 132,277,027 of record JAPDNY010000008.1, on the reverse strand, counting down.
TGTAGAGAATGTAGATCATTAAACATGTTCATATTACAGGCTGAGAATGTGCATGAACCGGGAGGGAGAGGGCAAGACTGAAAGTATGAACCACGTACTATTTCATGTGTCTACGTATGTGTATGTATATATATGTATGTGTGTGTGTATATATAGGCAACCTTGAGCAGGAATCTGGAGAGGTGTCATAGAAATACCCTAAATAAATAAAATATGTATGCTTGAACCTGGATAGCCCAGGATAGCCAAACCTCATCAGATCTCGGAAGCTAAGCAGGGTCAGCCCTGGTTAGTATTTGGATGGGAGACCACCAAGGAAGTCCAGGGTCCTGACATAGAGGCAGGCGTTGGCCAACCACCTCTGAACGTCTCTTGCCTTGAAAACCCCACGGGGCTGCCATAAGTCAGATGTGGCTTTATTGCAAGGCTTGAACGTAAGTGCCATACTAGACCCGTAAATGGCTTTCCTGGCCATTTTTATTGATAAATAAAGTAGCAGCTGCAGGCGCCGTAATGTGCACCGATGCTACGGAGCACGGAGGGGAATCAATCCCTTTCAACCACATGCTCTTCCTGATTTCAAGGCAGTAATGAAAACTGTAATGTTTCTCATCAGAGGAAACATCCAGGCAGCCAGTACACCGCTGTTGTGGTTCCCTGAATGAGGCTTTGGGGTCTGTTTCAGACCAGACAACATCCTCCCTCCCATTTTCATTTGAATCCAGGCATCTCATGGCCTGCCAGTCACCATTGAAATATATTCTGGAATCAGGGTTGCCCCTCTAGGTTTGGAAATACCTGGAGATTTGGGGGGGGGGTGGAGCCTGCGGAGGTCAGGTTTTGGGAAGGACTTCAGTGGGGTATAAATGCTATAGAGTCCACCTTCTAAAGTGGCCGTTTTCTCCAGGTAAACTGATCTCTGTCACCTGGAAATCAGTTGTAATCCCAGGAGATCTCAAGCCCCCACCTGGAGGTTGGCAACCCTATCTGGAATGCCCTTCACCGTTTCCCCCTGCCTCATTTCTAGTGGAGCCCTAAGGCCAAACGATAAAGCTGGGCTCACACCACAAGGTAAGAACCCACTTGAATAGCTCTGTTAAAAATGCCTCATCTGTCATTACCCTTTAATAGAGAAATACCCTAATCTTTTGCCTTTGTTATCTAAAAGGTTTCTTCCATACTTCAGTACTGTAAAAAAAAAAAAAAAAGTTATCTTCTCATGCTCCGTCAAGTCAAGCAACAGTAGAAATTGCCTTTGTCTCCGTTGCGGAAATGAGACATGAGCAGCACTCCGGCAACGTGTTGCCGTTCATCGTCATGATAGCTAATAAATGTACATATTGGCAACTTGCTTAGCAGATTATCATTTACTGTCACATTTTTTAATTACAGCGTGATCTTCCATTGTCTCCAGCCCATTTTGCGTCATAGTGACAAGTTTCTTCTCCTTAGGCATTATAATTCTCTTATCGGAAGATGCTCCCCCCCCCCCGGCCACACACCATTATGCTTTAAAGGGGAAACCCCATCATTGTACACATTTGACTTCTGTTCGCTTGGGAGCAATAACAGATTTTTAAATGGTTGATTTATCATCATTGTCAGGGCACTGGTTTCTTCTAGCAGTTCTAACCTTTTTTTGTGGCAGTTACAAAATATAACCCCTGTACTGTAATTGCTTTGAATCTTCAGATCTCTATCATAGACGTTACAGTCCAAACTGCTTTACTGCGGTCACAGCTATGTAACTGGAAAAGGCCAAACAATAATAACAGAAAATCCTTTTTTAGTTGGAGCCGGCTAAAAGGTTTCTTTTTGCAATTGTTTACCCCGTGGGAAGTTGTAATAATTATGTCTCTGATTTATGTGACCAAGAGGTTAACGGGAAGACGAGTCAATCTGAAGATGAGAAAAAGAGGTTTACTGCCGCCACCGCCACCACCATCATCATTACATTTGTTATGTATTTTAGAGCATTTCATGACATATTACTTTCAAAGTCCTAAATGGTCTGGGAATGCTTAGTCTTTCATGAGCCTGCCCTTCAACAGGGATGTGTGGAAATTCCTTCTCTTTTTGTTGTTGCTTTTAGTTTTCTGAGGATTCTACCTGTTGCTGCTGCTCCCAATTTATTTGTTTTCCACCATTTTTATATAACTTTTATGCAATGACAGATTAGTTGCCATTTCTATGCAACGTGGGAATTTTTTGTGCGTGCGTGCAAAGAAATAAGAAACTGATGCAAAAATAAAGACATGGGTTTGTTTATTTGTTTAGAGATTTTTAATCTCATTTTTCTTACCAGTGGAGACTTACATTTATTTATATATGTATTTAAAACATTTGTTACTTGCCTTTCTTCCTTGCAGAACTCAAGGCGGCTTACAGTGTAAATAAAGCATTATAAAAACCATTCTAAGGCTGCGGTCACACACACGAAATAATCCACTTTCAATGCACTTTCCAACTGGATTTTTACTGTGTGAACTGGCAAAATCCAATTTGAAAGAGTCTTGAAAGTGGATTATTTAAAGTGTGTGACCGCAGCCTAAGACTCATTAAAGTCACAGATTAAGAACAACAATTAGGGCTGCTAATAATAAAAGGTAAATCAATCAAAATGCGATCATAAATATAACTGTCTCCAGCTGCCTCCTGAAGACTGACAGTGAGGGGGCCAGGTGGGTCTCCATGGGGAGGTTGTTCCATAGTTGGGCTTCCACAACCAAGGCTCTCTCTCATATACTCATAAACAAGCAAATGATTTTTGGGAGCAGGAGGGCATAGGAAGACATAGGAAAGTATAGACACGCAAACATAGGGGGGGAAAGATGCAACTCCGACATCCTGGGCTCACTCAGGGGCACAGGTTGCAAGCATAGCCCATGAGTCCTTTGGCCCACTCCATGTGGCTTGTATCTTTTTCCATGGTCAGGTGGAAGACCTACAGCGTACGAAGAACAGGGTTTCAGCCTAGATCAGTTTCAGTGACCACAAGATACTGCCCACTTCTTTGCCAGGGTTCCAGTGGCACTAAGGAGAAAAATTAGGACTTTTGAGTCAAATGAGCAAGAGATAAGAGGTATGATAGCGTTCTCACATCAAGTGAGGTCTGTACCAGAAGCCCTGCTTTCTTTGTGTGTGCTATCAAAGGTGAGTTGGGCAGCGACTAAGGACAGGCCTTCTCAACCATAATGCTTTGACTCTAGAATTCCCTCCCCACAAGAGGTCCACCCAGCACCAAACTGAACTAGCTTCATGCACCATGAGAACACTTTCCTTTATACCCAAGTTTTTGTTTGATTTTCTTTGTTCTTTTTTTTTTGCCATTGACTATTTTGATTCATCGTCCCGATCAAAAGACTTTATGGTGAATTTGCTTCCATTGGTTTTATTGCTGTGCTGAGTTAATGGTTGGCTTTTTGGGTTAGGGTTTTGTTGTTGCTTTTCATCGTTATTAATTTATTTTAGGATGATACTTTTAGTGCATTCATTGGTGAGCTATAGAACACTGCTAGTATGGTTCCATTGTAAACTGTCTTGAGAGCGAGATACTGAGAATGTGGTGCATAATGGTTAAATATCATAATCATACTGACCCTTCCAACAGCCATTGAAGGCGGATTACTGTTAAGGTCACAATAGACAGGACACTAAAAGATCCATGAATGGATCTTTCCAGCATTTTTTTTTTTAAAGCCACACCGAGTGCTGGTTTCAATCAGGGCCATGTGAAGAGGAGAGTGGTTTAATGCTTCAGGGCTGGGCTGTGGCTCATGGTTGAACACCTGCTCTGTATGCATAAGGTCTCAGATTCAGTTCCCAGCTTTTCCATTTAAAAGGATAACACAGTAAGTGATGAGAAAGACCTCTTCTTGAGACTCTGAAGACTCGCCAGTCAGAGAAGAAGACACAGTGCTAGATGGACCAATAGCCAAGCTCTATAGTCCAGTTCGGAAGACAGCCCCACCCATTCACGGAATGCATGGGGAGGGAGAACGAGTGTACTGTTATCGCCTGGTTAGAACCATGCAGAGGAGATGGCTGCACATAGATCTCCCCCTTCCCCCATCAGTACCACTGCTTTCCAAGCATTGCTGATCACAGGGATGGAGAGCTCTCCTGGAGTGTTCCTCCATGTGCTTGCCCATACAGACAACCAGCCAACTGCAGAAAGTGGGGCCAGCATACCCATTCTCCCTCTCTGCATGTCAGGGAATGCATGGGGGCAGTCATGTTCACTGGGCAGCTTCATGTGTGTTGATGGTGCATAGGTTTGCCTACCAAAGCTACCATCAACCCTGTGCTCTTAGATTAAGAAGGAAAAATAGTTTAGTACTCTCCCCCTACCCCCAAGACCCTTCCAAGACTGACAGGAACACGAAGGCGGTGTTGATAGCTGAAACCATACAGGGTGGAAAGATTATCCCTCCAACTTCCCTTTCTGCCCCTGTTCGAGTCGGGGCAGAAGTACATGGCTGAACTTTAAAGATGCCAGGATAAGATGATCACTGATCTCTCAGTGTGCCATCTCTGTGGATTCTTTATCTATACTGTAGATAGAGATCAAGAGAGTGGCTTTTCTAGGGAGGTCATTGCAGGATGTGAAGCTGGACTGCTTGGCTCGGTTGATTAGGCTTGAAGCTACAATAGGTCACCATGCGGCATCTCATTAATGAGAAATGGTTCTTGTGAGGGGCAAGGCCTGTCCACTGAAAAGGTGGGTTATATATGCAGGTGGCATCTTGAATGCTGGGCAGGGAAGTGATGGGAAGAAGGCTGCAGCTTCGTGTTGCATTGTTAGGAAAGGCATTGAAAAGATTTTGCATTTGTGTTCACGTTTTAGATTTTTTGGGTGCTCACACGGAAAATGGAACACTGAAGACGGCATGCGCGACTGCTCCATTTTTCATACTGCTTTTACAGGGGGGACCTACAAGTGTGGACCCAAACATCTTGTTTTGTCTTGTGGCCATCTGCTCCTCCCTCACTGTGTATATTTCCCCTTTTAAGGCACAAGAGTGATGAAGTTTAAGTGAGTAATACTTAATCCATTATATAGAATTCTTCTCCAGCTTTCCATTTAAACTTCCTCCTGAAATGCAGTTTGCTTACTTTGTGAAAATCTGCAGCACTTAAATGCTCCAATAAGTGACGAGGAACAATAAAGCAAATAAAGTGGACGCAAAGTGAAGTATCTGTCACTTGCTGCAAGAAAAAGTGAGGGTTGGCGCAGCGTGTGGCAAGCCCGCCCAGCCCCTCCTTCTGATGAGTAATACTGTGTTTTCATATTTTTCCCCTGATTTAATTACGCCGACATTATGAAGGCATTTAACCACAGTAATTGAATCAGTGTCAGAAACGAGCAGTTAGTGGAGTTAAGGCTCAAGGCGAGAGGAATCAGGAAAGGGCAGCGAAAGCTGCGAGAGAGTCTCTGTTTTGTGCAGAATTGTGGCTCTGGACAAAGAAGGTTTCATAACTCAGGGCTGGGTAAAGGGACGTCTGCTCCGGAGGGGAGGAAAAGAGGGTAGCATCTGCATAATCACCATCATGTAATTGTCTTGTTGGATCAAACTATGGTCCCTCTAGTCAAGCATTATCAGATTTCTGAAAGTTCACATGTGTGACCTGTGACCTACCAACATCTACTGTTCCCTCTTCACAGTCGTTCCTACATAATCTACAGCAGCTGCCATTCCTCTCACACTAAAGAGGGCCTCAGTTAGAAGGAGATGTGAGGAACAAGGATTTGGGTTGCCAGGTCTACTTATCCAGCCAGTGGGGGCTAGGGGGTAGCCTTCTGGGAGTGAGGAGGGCAGGGCGTCGATGTGATGATCTCACGCGGGAGTGATGTCATCATGTTGGGCACGTCACATGGCAGTGCGCTAGCATTTTGGCCAAAACTCTATGGTTACCAGAGAGTTTTGGCCAAAATGCTAGAGCATTGCCATGCAACATGCCTGGCGTGATGACATCACTTTCATGTGACATCATCACACTAACAATGTCAATGCAGGAGGGGGCTGTTTGGGGATGGAGCCCCCAAAATTGGGGGGACCTTCACCCCAACTGGGGATCTGGCAACCCTAATGAGGATGGAGCTATGGTACCCCCCTCCTGCTAGTATAATATTTGGGAGGTTGTATCAACAATGGTTGAGGACAGCAACAGTTACCATCAAGCTTGGCCTCCTCTATTCTCTCCCCTCCCCATGGGAAATGACATAAAATATTTTAAAAAGCCATTAAGTTTGGCTCTTTTCATCTCTCTCTTCCTTATGAAGAAAGCGTTTTAAGACACCATTCTGAATAGCTATTTTATCACTGTCTATTGTTTTAACGGTTTTAATTGACTTATAATTGACTTACACTGTATTTATCAACGTGATGACATGTACTTATTGGCTTCTGATGTACACTGCCCTGAGCCCTATATAGGGGAGGGTGGTCTAAAAATCAAATAAATAAATAGAATAAATAAAACAAAACAGGAATATAACTCTGCTCTTTTCCAGTCACAGTGCACAAGGCCTCAGCCAGGCATCCATTTTAGGCAATCCCGACCTATCTCAGGGGCTTGAGTAATCTGATTTATAAACAGAATTATCTGCTGCTTGGCCATCTGGTAGGCTTAAGGGTAGTTTTCAGTTAAACATTAGGAGGAACTACCTGTATGGGAAGTATGTTTAATGGAACCAGTTACTGGGGTGGGGGAAGGATACCCCTCATTGTGGGTCTTCAAGCATCGGCTGGACAGCCGTCTGCTCTAGCTGGTGACTTCCTGCACTGAACAGGAGTAGGGACTAGATGACTTTTAAGGACCTTTCCAGTTCCAGGACAGGGAAGGAAGGTGGCATGGTATAGCCTGATCTCTTCAGCTCTCAGAAGCTAAACAGGGTTAGTGCTTGGATAGGAGACCATCAAGGAAGGCTGAGTAGAGGAAGGCAATGGCAAACCACCTTTGCTCCTCAGTTGCCTTTACAGCCCCTTGCTGGGGTCACCAAAAGTTGGTTGTGACTTAATAGCACATACATAATTCTTGGACCATGACAGCACATTCCTGATCAGAGTTACACCCTTCAAAGCCCACTAACTTCAATGGACTTTGAAGAGTGTGACTCCCTTTAGGATTGTGCTGCCAGAGTATGGTCATTCAGAAATATAGTCTGTGTACATGGAGGCATCAGCATTAATAACCATAGGTAGATCTATCCTTCATCGCACGGCAGTCCTTGCACAGGCTTTCCATGTACGTAAAATGTTATCCACACATTAGCCTCTGCAGTACAGCAAGGCTCCATTCCAGCCATTATGGGGAGAATCATAACAGCAATGCTGATTCTGTGAGCTTAGGCAGATCATGAAAAGGGAAAGCAGGAAGGGTTGCATCAGGGCTTAGTTCTTGTGGTCCTTTCTTACCCACCCAGGGAAATGCTGATCGCTGCTTTGGGGTCAAGAAGCGACTGTTCTCCAGGCCAGCTTGGCAGGAAATTCTGGAGGTTTTTTGTCATCTTCTGGGCATGGAGCAGGGGGTCACTGGGTGTGTGTGTGTGTGGGGGGAGGTATTTGTGAATTTCCTGCCTTGTGCAGGGGGTTGCACGAGATGATCCTGGAGGAGCCTTCCGACTCTATGGTTCTGTAAAAACCGTAAGGAAAGCAAGCAAGCAAAGGTATTCCACATTTAGTCTCCATCCATACCACTCATCAAAGATGCTCAAAGCTTAACTCCCTTTATCCGTATTATTGCTGGCTTAGGTGATGGCAGCTGATCTGACAGGTTTTTGCCCTGAATTCGCACAAGATCTGCAGGAGCCCTCCATTTTGTGCTGCTTTGAGAAGAATGGGTCTTGTGTCAATGAAGCATCTGTGCCTTGTTTGCAAACCTTGTGTGTCTTATGGGGAGATCCCACCTTGCGATTGCTCTTGCCATTCCGTCATTCTGTAGAGGATCTTTGGGAAAGGTTACTTGAACTGTACTGTACTGTCCTATACTGCACCTGTGTGAAATATGTGTGCCATGGCCCCAAAGCTTCCTACACTAGCCAGAGGTGACCCTTCTGTGCAGCACTGCCAAAATATTTGGGGCTTAGTGAACTCAGCTCGAGGGCACGTGAGAGAAATGCTTCTTGTCCCACCAGTGCCCTACAGCTTGCTTCGAGGTCTTTGGTCTCTTGTCACTGACTCCGTTAGGGCTTTGCCAGCAAATAGAGGTTTTGTGTTGTGTTCTGTTCTCTCGTGTTAATATTTAAAGAGCAGCTCTCATAAATGCAGTCAGGTTCTGTGAACTGTTAAAACTGAGCACCAGATTCTCTGTTAATACAATTCCAGTGGTGTAGAACTTCGTAGTGCTCCTTACTACTGTTGACAGCATGGGCATGGCATGACTCTGTGAGGCTTAGGAGTGGGCGAGTTCCCCCCATTCCAATCTGAATCTAAATCTAAATCTGTTGTCAAATGTGCAGAAACAGTCTGCACGGGCTGAAGCCTTTTTGCACAGGGCAAAGACTGCAGTGCTGTGCCAGGCATTGGTCCAGATCTAGCAAAGCCCACCTAGCATGCAGTCATTGTTGCCATGGAGGCCTTTGCTAGTGTGCCAGGCTTAGCAAGGAAGAGAGACTCCTGCTCCCAAATAACAGTTTATAAATATTGTAGATAAATAGACCTAATAATGGAGGGAGAGGGTTGAGCTTGTCAAGTGATCCATGTCAAGTCGATGCCCAATGCAAGTCCTCGGTATGCTTTCCTGGGAGTAAGCTTGATTGGGTAGACTCGGTAGGATTTGGAGTAGACCTGCTTAGGTTTGCACTGGTAAGCATGTCTCTGTTTGCCTCTCGAAAATGTTGGAAGGTATTTGTGTATACGCAGTAAGGGGGAATGGATTGGATGGACAGAAAAATGGCACTGGGAAAGGTCCCCATTATCAGCCAACCCCATGCATCCCCCAGTGGAGAGGAGGGAGCACCTGCCCATCCACACTAGAGCAGGAGGCGCCTGGCCAAGGCAGCTGGGCAAGGTGTTGTCCAGTGGCTGCATCTCTTGCCAGACAAGGATAGTTGGTGCAGCCCTGTCCCATCCCTCACTGGGCAAGTTGAGGCAGGATGGTGCCATCCCGTCCCTCACCATGGTAAGGCTGGGTGGTGTAGCCCTGTTCCAAGCCCCATTCTGGAGAGGCTGGGCTGAGTGGCCCCATCACCTTCTGTGTCACGTGGTGATTGGGCCAGGTGAGGGTGGGCCAGGAGGCCACATTCTTCACTGCAGCAACCCTTATGCTCCTACCTGTGGCTCATATATGCCCTTTTGGGGTGGCTGGGGGGGGCATGGCAGGGGATGGCCCCTGGGACTGGGTGGTCCCCATGCATGTGGGAGTGGGTCCCCAGGCCATCAGCTCACCAGGGTTCTTCCTGGTGGCCTTAGTGGCCAACACACATGATCATCTGCTCTATATCATTTTCAAAATATAGGATTGTGGAAGCATACAAAAACCCCAAAAACTACAACAACTGTGTGTGTCTGTTATTTTTTTTAAGATAATTTAATGGAATATGTCAACCGTGCTATAATTTTGTAATAAAGTCAACTGTTCACATTTTCATATGGCTTTATAGCTTTTTAGATTTCTAATGTTAAAAAATGATCATCGTAAAATCTTATTTATTATTTATTTTAAAACCGACATTTGGCTATTCAGCCTCATAAGGCTCTTAAAGTGATTTACGATAATAAAAACTGTATATGACTCGCCAAGAATGAATATTCCAAAAGTCCTAAGAAAATTAACAAGTGAATGAGGACAGAGCAATAGAGACTTAACAGTGGCAGTTCAAATGTGTAATCGTGTAGATAACTCATTGATACCACACAGAATTTATATCGAGAGCATATGCGGAAATGTAAACATATGTGGCTTTAAAATGTGTGGATTTTTAATATGATTTAAGGGAAACACTGCTGCTTGATCCTCGTCCTTTAACTGTTACTTTGAGCTGCATTTTGCACTCTCCACCACTGCCGTTCAAAGGCTGCAATCACACGTGCCTTTAGATCCGACACAGGTGCAAATGCCTGATGGATCTAAAGCGCATGATCAGACAGCAACATCTGGGAAGCGTCCCACCGTCATCAGCAACCTGTGCTGCTCTGCTACAGAAGTGGAGTTAAAAGACACTGGGGAAAGTCTGGTAGTAAACAGGTTCTGATGGGCCATGGACAGACTTTCTCCTGTCTGATCACACAAGTACGCTCTCATGCCATTGGGATGGTCTGATCAGGCCATCCCAGCTCAATGCTATTTCCCCCTCCCCTCTTTGCAGTATGCAAATCATCACATACTCCATAGGGGGCCCTCAGTGTGGAGGAGCGATTCCTCACTTGCCCCCCCAAGACTCACTCACAGTTGTGTCTGATCACACAGTGATGGGCTACACCCACAGCTACAAAGGGATGTGTGATCTCACAACTGCGTGTCAAATTCCTCTGGAGGAGATAGCCTTGCTTCCCCTCCGCTCCAACTGGTCCGTGTGACTGCAGCCTAACAGTGCAATCTTACACAGAGTTATACCCCTTCTAACCCTGATGTCTTCATTGGGCTATGAATGGTGTCATTCTGTTTAGGACTGCATTTTTACAAGCCACTGTATTTTAAAGATCATTCTGTGTCAAGTGTCATTACGTCACAGCTGGAACACCATAGGGTGCTACAGGGAAAAGATGAACAGCGGTGGTTTACTGTTGCCTGCCTCTGCGTACTGACTCAAGAACTCCATGGTGGTCTATGATTTCCCAGAAGTGATATCATTCTTGTGATGCCACCTCCTACTGTGTCCCTGCCCCCAACCTTCCCACCGGATGTCGACGATCCTATTGGAGACATTACCTGTCTAAATATCAGTGGGGTAAGAAAGCAATAGGGGGAAACTTTGGCCTCTGTGTCCTTCTTGAAATCCTTTGTGGTCTTCTGTTTGGATCCTGTATAAAACAGGATGATGGACTAACATTTCAAGAGTCAGCCCCTCTGAATAGACCTGTGTAGGATTCTGAGTAGACCTCCTTAGGACACCACTATAAATGAATGATTGGTCTGATCCAACACGGCTGCTCTTAGCAAAGGAAACTGTGATTTTTATAAAACATTTAAAATACTGCTTTTTCATATCACCATTACTCATAGGAATTCCCTGTTGATTTCTATGGGGTGGATATTGCTGTGTTGGACTGTGTTTATGAACAAATATATATTTCTAGGTTTTTATGCATTACCCTTACTGCAGGTTCCCATGATGGGAGGGGGGATTTATTTTTTTCCCCTTGCTATTACTTTATGTTTAAATAGTGTTTGTACTACTAGATATCTGTGCAACATTTAACCAGAAGACAATGTTATCTTAGATGAGGGATACTGCTGAATTTTGTAAAGGTTCTGTTTCACTCTGAAAATTCAGTATCTGCCGTGGTTGCTCCTCTGACATTATTTTACAGAAAGAACAGTCATTGCTGTAAAGTGGAAAAGATCTGTGGCAATTTTTTCCATGTGAATATGAAGTCCAGTTACAAGCTTCCAGCCTTTTCACCAGCCCCTGTTGGTATGCCATTAACAGCCACCTGATAATGAACATATATTAATAAGTGAATAATAGTTATCTCTGTGCCAATAAAACTTTCACTTGGTGTTTCTTGAACATCAAGATGCTGTTAAGTTAGAAGTTGATTTTCACATGTTGGGGTGCTTAGTAAGGGTGCCAACTCATGGGAGGTACAATGTGGCAGGGTCCTATGTATGACTGAAGCCCAGTCCATAGGCCACCCTCCCAGGGACATAACTGGTGTGTAAAGGGAGTGGAACTCAGTGGGATTTTGGGGTGGAGCCTAAGTATCCAGGGATAGAACTGAGGACTCCCCTTTACTCAGCTATTTGTGAGGCTTTCTGCAAACCCCATTTAAAGGGACCGTGGTCGCTTTCAATGGGGTTCGTGGAGCCACGAACTGGTTCAGTTCATGAATGAACCTCCCAGTTCGATTTGTGGTTTGACCACGACCCAACACAAATCACATTTTTACCATTCGTGACCATCCCTAGACATGATGTTGGTCTAGATGGACTACTAGAAGGGTCTTCTTAAATTCTTATGACCTACCTCACAGTCTTGGGAGGACAGAATGGAGGGTGGAGATCATGTATTTCATGCTGCCCTGAGCTCCTTAGAGAACGGGTGGGATTTGAAAAAAATAATGAAAGGATAAAACTGCCTCATGTAATAACCTTTAGGAAACAACATGTTTGGATAACGTTGCTGCCATGAGGCTTTAACTGAAGTATCCTCAATACCAGAAATAGCTGAAACATTAGGGGAATGGTCCTGTTGTCTTTTCACACACATAACTTTGAGCAGTGTGTAACCTATGAAAAGCTGTTGGTTTCTTCACAACAGCTGCTTCTTCCAGAACAGGTAGAATAATCTCTCTGTAACAAAACAGTATCTCCAGCTGAAGTAAACCTTGATTAAACTATCGCTAGGCTTTGTTTGAACACAAGTGCAAAAAATCAGCATCTTGTAAACCTTTCTGACAGGTGAACTGGCTTTTGGACAGTCTCTGTAAATCCAGAAATGGAGATCACAGGCCTTTAAAATCAAATATATGGTTTAATTACATGGCAAATATATATAAAACTGGACCCATAACGGCACAAGAGCAGGCTAGGTGGAGCCGGCTTTTTCTGATAAGTTTGCAACTGTAATATCAAAGAATGTTGGTGCTTCTCTTTGCATATTGGAAGGAAATAGAATTCTCATTGAGAAGTTTCCATTACTCTTAAGTGCTGACCAGGAATTCAGTAGGTTAAACTTTCATGACTACACTATGGCTATTGGACTTTGGTCACATTATGAGAAGAGAAGACTCACTGGAAAAGATAGGGTTGGCCAGTAGAGGGAAGCCCCACCCCCAACAGCCATGACCTGGTGTGACGTCACTGATGTGATGACCTCCTGCCGGCGAGGAGGTAAGACCTGGCAAACCTAGGAAAAGACCATAATGTTAGGAGAAGCTGAAGGCAGCAGGGAAAGCAGAACATTCAACATGAGATGGATTGACACAGTCAAGGAACCCGTTGCCTTCAGTTTGCAAGACATGAACAATGCCGTTAATGAAAGGACATTTTGGATAATTCATTCATGGGTCATCATAATTTGGAAGCAATTTGACAGCACACAACACACACAAGCTTCCATATGGTTTCACCTCTCACAGCATGCGGAGAAGAACAGATCTTTGACCATGCTGGTACATCCATTTCCCACTACATGTTATAATGTGCAAAGTCACACCATGACATATGGAAAAAGCGTCACATGTTCCTTTGAACAAAAATGAGACTTACTTGTGAGCAGACCTGCTTACAGTTTCTCTCTGGATTGCCATAGTAGGACCTTGAATATAATCCACCATGGAATTCAAGTAGTAAAGCCACTCAAATGTGTTGTGTGTGCACATGAGTGAAATTATGCAGGGATTGCGAAACATCAACTGCCATCCATTATTAATTTCCCCAAACTTTCAGTAAGTAAAAAAGAATTATTTTTCCCTTAATTAAGTGCTTAATTTGATTAAATAGTCTGTCCATTATGGGCACTTTAAACTCTTCCATTCCTTACAGCTTAGTCAGACCTTTTGAACGGGCCCTGATTTAATTTGAAGGAAGCTGCACAGAAGAGCAACTTCCTTTTTAACAAAAGGGAGCACATGGGGGTCTTTAAAAACAAATTAGCTAAATGAATTAACACCAGGGTCACTAGAGCAGGTGAAGGCGGCATCTGTTATGGTCATGTTCTTGCACTCCTGTTGGTGCAATTTGACGTCTCTGGTTACTTTTTATGACTCGGAGAGGAGGGGGAAATACTTTAATGAAGAGCATCTTGTACTCTTTCGAGTAAGGATCCAAAATACCAGTGATGCAGTTAAGTAATTTTAAACTCTGGGTGTAATGGTTTTATGGAGGCTTCCCGTTCGATGGTGCTTCAAATGCAGCGCTTGGGGGCACTGCTGAGCCCATGAGCTGGGGTCCAGGGCTTCTACTGCAGGGCTGCTTCCATATGGTACCACTGCATTTGACCCAGGCTATAGGCTGGTAGTAGAAATTAAGCATCCATTGACTAGGAGGCAGGGAACAATTCTTCAAGAAGGTGCAGGTTTTAAGGCTTGTTCATAGTTGCAGTGGCTTTCAGGCAAGTGTTGGGGGGGCATGAGGGAACCATATTTGAATTCATGGTCAGGCAAATGCAGATTTTGTTAGAACCAGTGCTTCTGAAGCGGGGCGGCGGGGGGGGGAGCTATATACGCAGACACAGTAGTTTGTGAATTGCTGAGTGCAGAGGTGCTGTGACCAATGGCATCATGTCAATGCATAAATAGACCCCACCACAGATGAAGGTTCCAGTTCATGCAAATGGTGCCTCTGTGTGATGGATCCTGGCCCTGAATCGGGTGGTAGCTGCTATATAGCCCTGTAGTACTGGGGGGAGGGGGTTGTCAATGTGAGCCAGCCCTTAAATGAGGCTGTGATTTGCAAGAGGTATATTCAGCACAAATCGGGGTGCGGAGCACTTCTTGCAAAACCCCTACAGACTCTACTCCATGCTTGCATTTAAAAAGCCCATGCAAGAAACACCCTTCAGTGCATGTTGCTAAACAGCAGCCGTCTGCAGCATCTTCTGTAGCCAGCAATACGTCCTGGAAGATTAAAATCGAGAGGAACATGATGAGAGATATTTTAAACATGGCAAGAAGAATGCAACCAGAGTTGGCTGTGATGGTATCCAGAGGGTAGTAAGGAGTGGAAACCAGAGTGCTCAGTTTGTAAAACAAGATCAGATTTAAGGCATTTCTCATGGGACTTTCTCCTCTCTGTCCTTTTGGGGAAGTCACAGATGCTGCAGACTGATGTTGAAGTGTGAATTCCAAATCTAGCAAGTATCCCAATCTAGTGAATTATTTAAGGCTTCGTGCCGTTGGGAAGCATTCTAATGCTCCAAGAAATAGCACATCATTTCTTTGTGTCTTTCTATCTGCTTCAGCTGTTAATTTTTTTTTTTTTAAAATCCTAATGCTGATAGGGTACTTTTTTTGGTGTGTGTATGTTAATGTTCTTTTTAAATTCTCTCTTCCTCCCCCTCCTTTTATTTTTGATTTTACCGTTCTTTTATAGTCGTCAAGCCTCAATCTGACACTTCAGCGCACTGTTTATGCACACACAGTCCCTCTGGATAGCATTTGCTGCTGCTTCAAGGTCATGAAAACAGCACAGAGATGTGGATTCCTTTCTTTTTCAGGGTGTTGTAGCCAAACAAAGGAAATTCCTACCATACATTTATACTGCTATGATGAACGCAAAGCAGTAAGACTGCTTTTTTCCCTGAATACCAAATATTCAGTGAATACCTGGGAGAGAGAGAGCACATCGGAAACACAGGAATTGAGGCCAGTGAGGAGGTGGCTATTAGAGGTCTGAGACGATCACAGTTAGTTGTGGCCAAGAAGGAGCTGTAATCTGAGCCGCAGTAATTAGGGTTGCCAGCTCCAGTTTGGGAAATGCCTGCAGATTTTGGGGGTGGAGCCTGAGGAGGGTTTGGGGAGGGGAGGGACTTCAGTGGTGTATAAAGCCATAGAGTCCACCTTCCAAGAAGAAGAAGAAGAGGAGGAGATTGGATTTATACCCCGCCCTTCACTGCCCAAAGGCGTGTCAGAGCAGCTTACAAACTCCTTTCCCTTCCCCTCCCCACAACAGACACCCTGTGAGGTAGGTGGGGCTGAGAGAACTTCTGACAGAAACTGCTCTTTTTCAAGAACAGCTGTGCCAGAGCTTGTGACTGACCCAAGGTCACATCAGCAGGTGCAAGTGGAGGAGTGGGGGAATCAAACCCGGTTCTCCCAGATAAGAGTCCACGCACTTAACCACTACACCAAACTGGCTTTCTAATGTGGGCACTTTCTAAATGTGAACTGATCTCTGTCGCCTGGAGAGCAATCGTAATCCCAGGAGATCTCCAGCCTGGAAGTTGGCAACAGTGATTGATTAATGGCTTCATCATATAATATAAATGTTATGCATTAATATTTACATTGTTTCAAGTAAGAGGATTTTGCCTAGAAGTAGGGTTGCTAACATCTATGCGGTGTCTGGAGATCTCCCGCTATTGCAACTGATCTCCAGGCGACAGAGATCAATCTACCTGGAGAAAATGGCTGCTTTGGAAGGTGGACTCTATGGCACTATGCCTCAAGCTCCACCCTCGTCAGGCTCCACCCCTCAAAATCTCCGGGTATTTCCCAACCTGGAGGTGGTACCTAGAAGTAACTGTATGATCTACTTGCTGAGGCCCTGGGCTTACTTATGATCACTCTTTCCAGCATGAGTTTCATATGTTCCAGCCTTTTCTGTCGTGTCACGGAATATGCAGAACCTTCCCAGTATTCCAAGAAATGTCATTATCTTCATGTAAACACTTTGGGCTTCCTTGAAACTCCTCAGATTTGTCTCAGTGGGAACGCTGACATTTTTTGGTGTGATCTCACAGTGATTAAGAAATAAATTGCTCTAGTCACTTGAGTGGCTGAATGTAACAAAACTGCTTTATTGCAGCCAACTTCAGACTAACAAAGAAAATGAAAGAACACATTTAGAGTCCACTGGCACCTTTAGGACCAACAAAGTTTTATTCAAGGCATGGGCTTTCATGCGCACGCACACTTTTTCAGATATATTTGAAACAAGCTCATACCTTGAATAAAACTGTGTTGGTCTTAAAGGTGCTACTGAACTCTAAATTTGTTCTACTGCTTCAGACCAACACTGTTGACCGCCTGGATCTATCTTCATGGAAGGCACCACATTCAGCCGCATGGAATGGGACTCCATCAACCTGACAAAGGTATTTGGAAAAGTGTGCATGCACACGAAAGCTCATACCTTGGATAAAACTTGGTTGGTCTTAAAGATGCCACTGGATTCTAAATTTGTTCTACTGCTTCAGACCAACACAGTTGACCACCTGGATCTATCTTTATGGAAGGCACCACATTCAGCTGCATGGAATGGGACTCCATCAACCTGACAAAAGTATTTGAAAAAGTGTGCATGCACACGAAAGCTCATACCTTGAATAAAACTGTGTTGGTCTTAAAGGTGCCACTGGACTCTAAATTTGTTCTACTGCTTCAGACCAACATGGCTGACCGCCTGGATCTATCTTCATGGAAGGCACCACATTCAGCCGCATGGAATGGGACTCCCATCAACCCGACAAAGGTATTTGAAAAAGTGTGCATGCACACGAAAGCTCATACCTTGAATAAAACTTTGTTGGTCTTAAAGATGCCACTGGACTCTAAATTTGTTCTACTGCTTAAAACCAACACTGCTGACCACCTGTCCAGAAAATGAAACTAAGAAAAAGATAACAGTCCAGGGTGGGGGGTGTTTCCAGAACCAGTTTACTATCCATTTTACTACGAAGTTCATCTGGAGTTTTTCTTTAAGCTTAATTTGGTGGCAACCTGAATAGAGTGTGAGAACCCTATTTGCTAGTGTTGTAACATTACTGGACACTAATAAGGCTAATAAGGCCTTGCCCTGACCTGGATGGCCCAGGCTAGCCCAGCCTCATCAAACTCTGGAAGCTAAGCAGGGTCATCCCTGGTTATTATTTGGATGGGAGACCAACATGGAAGTCCAGGATTCCTTTGCAGAGGCAGGCAGTGGCAAACCATCTCTGTTCATCTCTTGCCTACATAGTCGCCAGAAGTCAACTGCAACTTGACAGCACTTTCTATCACCAGTAAGGACTCTTTGTGGGATGTCTTAGAATTCCTTAGAAGTGTTGCCCAAGCAGTGATTGTTAGATTCTTCAGACTTGTTGCTCTAGGTAAAGTTTGATGGCAGGTGGTTGTATGTCAGATCATCAGGGCTCTTTTTGTAGCAGGAACTCCTTTGCATATTAGGCGACACACCCCTAATGTAGCCAGTCCTCCAAGAGTTTACAGAGCTCTTCTTACAGGGGCTACTGTAAGCTCTTGGAGGATTGGCTACGTTAGGGGTGTGTCACCTAATATGAAAAGGAGTTCCTGCTACAGAAAGAGCCCTGCAAATCAGCATGATCTAATGAGCACAAAGGGTTTCAGCTGGGGTCTTAATCCTGTGGTAGAATCAGTCAGTTGTATCAAGATGGTCAGCCACGTTGGCCTGAAGCAGTAGATCAAATTTAGAGTCAACTTTATAACCATACTTTGTTATTTAGTTTGTCACTTTGCGTAACTTAAGCATCATCAAGTTACATGTTAATTTGCTGTTAAATCCCTGTCTATAAATTTAGAACCTCATCTACCATTCTGGTGTATTTGAAAAAAGTGTGCCTTGCACATGAAAGTTCATACCTTGAATAAACCTTTGTTGGTCTTAAAGGTGCCGCTGAACTCTAAATTTGTTCAGTCAGTTGTAGTTTCTCAAGATCCATACCTGTCATTTTTCTTTCTTTCTTTTTCTTTGCAGTATTGTGTATCATGCAAGATCGCTTTATAGAGCTGGAGGGTAGGCAAGGCAGTTTGAACCGGTTCAGTAATGGCCCCCTTCTACCATGCAGAAGTTCAGTGGGTTGGGATAAGGTCAACTGAGGGAACTGCGGGGAGGGATCGGGGATGTTGAACTATCAACTAAAATTATTCAGTCCACCCCAAATTGACTTAAATGCGAATGTACAAATTTAGGCTTTGTTGATGACACTATTCATTTAATCAGACCATTTATTGCAGAGTAGCCCCATTAACTTTGATGACACTGCTCCAAAGCCAGCATTCAAGAAGCCAAAATGCTTTCTGATGATACAGTATACATAACATATTTCTAGTGTCTGGTTCCTCCTCTCTTTCCCCTAGCTTTATAGCCTGCAGCTTATAATATTTTTATTGACAATGGCAATTTTTGCTGATTTTACAGAGAGCCTTTTAAAAAATAACAGAATTTGATGACTACCGTTAAATTTCCCAAACCCCAGCAACAACGCTTCGGTAGGCGCCTATACAACAAGAGTGTGGAATAATATCCATCTGTTTATTTCTCCAGAGAAAGGTTTCTGGAAACAAGTGTGTTGAATAGTGAGACATACATGTTCCTTTTACTTCATTGGGAGAATAAACCATGTATGAACTTAAGCTGTTTTCAGACATTTTCCAGGAATAGAGTGAACCTGTATAGGAGGGACTGGAATTGCGGTATGGCTGTCTTCACATATTCAGGAGCTCTGGACTGACCCTGGTTCCCAGTCACATATTACCTTGGCTCACTGAACTTGCTGGTGGAAAAGCAGATGTTAGCATTTTGTGCTAGAAAATCCTTCTTTCAGCCATGGGCCAGGTTTCATGCATATGGCTCTAGCCTTAGTCTCTGACATCTCTACTTAAAGATTCTCGGGTAGCAGAACAGGGCTGGAGACAACCTTGTCTGAGACCCTGGTGGACACAGTCCTAGTAAACTGTACTAAACTGGCCTCACATAGGGCAGCTTCATATGATCTTTTCCCCAGTGCTAGTGAGAACACTGGATACCATTAAAGGGTCGGTTTCCCTAACAAGAGTATTATTATTTTTTTCTTTTTAGTGGAAAGAATGCTTGAGACTTGGGGTAGGGCATGGATGCAAAAGGCAGGCATGTTTTACATTTTATTTATTTATTTAGATTTATTAATCACCATCCCCCGAATGGCAGGGAGGGCAGGATATAAATGTAAATAATAAATAAATAAATAGGCTTGTGCCAGGCTCTGGGAAATTTACAACATGACCTTAAGCCTTAGAAACAATTTTTAAAAAATCAAGTATCTCAAGATTAATAACATTAAAACCAATTTAAAATCAATTCAGATTCAAGAAGGCGTCACTAGCAACTGTACAATTGAAAGACTGGAGTTCTGAGAGATTTTTGGTCACTTCCTAGTTCTTATTTATTTATTGGGTGGGTGGGGTGGGGATGGGAGGGTGCCAGCCATGTTGGAAAACCACTGCTGTCCCTAACCAAAAGCCTGGCGGAACATCTCTGCCTTGCAGGCCCTGTGGAACTGCATAAGGTCCTGCAGGGCTCTGACCGTAGTAGGCAGAGAGTTCTACTAGGCTGGGGCCAGGGCCGACACGAACTTGATCTCCCTCCCCCGCCCCAAGTGCTGCATCAAAAGAGGGCAAATGTATTTGAGAGGGAGGACAGCCCTTCTTCAGTACTTCACATCCACATGTTGCCACATTTGATAGGCTACATCCTGCTGTGACATCATCACATTCACTACATGATTTTCCATTGAACTCTCTCATGACCATGTTCCCCAGAAACACAACTCGGCTTTAAAAAAAATTAATTGCAGTGAACAGGCATGAAAACAGTGACCATAGCAGGCCTGTAGCCAGGATTTTTTAAGTCAGGGGGCATTTAAATTTCTTAAGGGGCACTAGCTAATCAAATTAAAGGAATACCTGGCTCCTTCCCCACACCTGCTGCTGCTTGGGGACCCTGGGCTGGATGGGAAGTCGGGGGGCCTTGCTAGTAAGTCAGGGGGCCTAGCCCCGAGATGGCCCACTGTAGCTACAGGCCTGGACCACAGGATGAGCTGGCAGCTTCTTTTGCCTGAAAAATAACATGGGTGAATACTGGATGCAGCCCTACTGAATCCAATTCATAATCGCATACCCATTGATTTAAATTTTCACCATGACATCACTGTGTGTTCCTATTTACTGAGAAACAATGATATATATATTTTCCCCAAGGGCCATCTTTGCTAAATTGCTCACTTAACTTTGATTGTCTCTTGTCAACTAACAAATTCCAGAGCATTATCCATCCACACTCTGTAGGATACAATGCGTTGGTGCTCCCATCGTAGCCCCATGGGCAGGGCCCAATGTGTTGTATATGTAAGTCATGTTCTCAGTCCATTTGAGGGAAGCTTGAGCTCCTGGTTTGCAGTCTGAGCTGAGCAGAGCACAGGAGGCTCCGGGCAGGATGGCTTGTCTATTTTTTAAAAGGACTATTGTAGCTTTCTTTTTTAATGTTTCCCCTTTGCTAGCCAGTGCCTGGTTCTACAGCCCAAGGGCACTCTGTGCGCTCTCTCCTTCTTTTTCATGTCATCTGAGACTCTTGCCTCTAGCTCCTTCTGTGGTTCTCTGCTCAGACGGCTTTTATCCTTCCCCCTTCTCCCCTCGTTCTATTTATATGTGATCGCCGCGGGACTTGAAATTGTGATCTCTCTGTGACATTTGAAAGAATTCTCAACAATTATGCACACGTTTTGTCATAATTTAACTTACAAATTGCCCACTGTTGAAAGGAATCATTCCAGCCAAAGATCTTCACTTTCAAAGGTTCGAAGGAGAAGCTCATCATGGTGGGCTGGAAACAGTGCAGGGGAAAGAAAAACCCCAAAGTGTGCACCATTTCAAAGCGCAACCTCATAGCGCTCTATGCTGCATCTACCTCGCTATGAATTATTGACACTACCCTTTGGGAACACACTGATCTCCACAGCCTGTAGGTGCAGGCTCCAACGAGGATTGCAACTTTCAAGAGAGCCAGGAAGATTGCCGATCTCCTGCTGTGACTGTAATCCCGACTCGTCGATTTTAATGTGCGTCTGGGTGCCTGATTATTATGAAGCTGCAATCTGTGTATGCCCCCAAGGCTTCTTACACTATGGATTCAGATCAGATTTCAGGTTTTGCTTTGAACTCATTACAAAATAACATTGGACTTCATTTAAAAAAAATGCAGTGGGTTTCTCATTTTACTAATCTAGTTAGAACATAAAAACATAAGAGGAGCCATGTTGGATCAGGCCAATGGCCTTTCCAATCCAGCACTCTGTGTCACACAGTGGCCAAAACCCAGGTGCCATCAGGAGGTCCACCAGTTTAGTTAGGCACATAACCACATGTTGAATCTACGTAGCACGAGTTGAGACAGAACTGGGTTTCTGTTTAGGGGGCAGGCTGCGGGCTGTGTTTTGCTGTGACTTCTCCAAGAATTCCCAATATAGAGAAGCGCAAGCAGATTAGAGTCTTGCAACTGATGCTCCTAGTCACCTCTCAGTATTGGAGAGCCTAGTGGACAGAGAATCATTCCGGCTGTAGCCAGGGTGGGATCAGTGTGTGCACCATCCTATAGAGCACTGTTTTGAGTGAAAACACTTAAACCTAAACTATTGTCATGACATTTTCCATTTAAGTATTGAGCATTAATTTTTCAAATACAGGTACAAGTCTCATTTATATAAAAAATGATTATGAACTTAGGTTGCTTAAGGGTTAAATCAGGGAGGGCCAACTTCTTATAACCAGGAGGCTGGATCCTTCTAGGGTTTGACATCGGCTGTGACCACCCCTTTGCATATCAGTTGGCTGGGGATGGTCTGGTCTCATCAGGAAATGTTGCGTCCCACCTAAGAGGGGTGGTTTTGGCATCCCCCACAGGCACTCTGCTCGAGTGACCAAAACCTACTGGGGGTGCCCAGCCCAAAGGGTGTCCATCTGTCCTCAACCAGGGCCAGGGCTGAAAAAGCCGTGGTGGAACATTCTTCCAGGAGAGGATCTAGTGCAATTCTGCAGGGCCTCCAAAATTGAGTTGTTCCACTGGGCCTCTGGTTGAGGGCAGTACAGGGGGGGGTCTCAATTGGTAAGACCTAATGGATTGGCCTCTGTCTTCCCCCTCCCCTCCTTTTGTTTCTCCCTGCCATTCCCCTTCTTCAGTGGGTTTATGCCATCTTGATTTTATATAACTTGGATGTATTTTAATGTATTTTATTGATGACTGAATTATTTTATATTGGAAATTTTAATTGTGTATTTATCAACTGATGTTACCCACTCTGAGTTGGTCTTTGGGAGAGTGGGGTATAAATTAATTAATTAATTAAATAATAATAACGACATACATACATCCCTTCATTTTATTTATTTATATCATTCATTCATTCAATTGATACCCCGCCCTCCCCGCCAAAGCAGGCTCAGGGTGGCTTACAAAGGATAAAACATAAAAACAATAATAACATAGGTAAAACCATATAAAACCATATAACAGTCTGATATCATAAAGTGCTAACTAGTTGTAATTAATACTTAGAGGTGGCAGCAACAGTTATGTTAGTATAATCTCTGGTCTCTGGGCTGCCTTGCTCATCAGTTTTCATTTTCATGTTCTCCCGCTAAAATAATGTTTATCTAGCTTTGACTCTCAAAATTCTACTGGTTTACCTTGATGTATACACATACATAAGTGTTGTCAAATTGGAGGAGGAGGAGATTAGATTTATACCCCTGCCCTTCACTACCCAAAGGAGTCTCAGAGCGGCTTACAAACTCCTTCCCCTTCCCCTCCCCACAACAGACACCCTGTGAGGTAGGTGGGGCCGAGAGAGCTCTGACAGAAACTGCTCTTTTTCAAGGACAGCTGTGCCAGAACTATGGCTTGCCCAAGGTCATCCAGCAGGTACAAGTGGAGGAGTGGGGAATCAAACTTGGTTCTCCCAGATTAGAGTCCACATACTTAACCACTACACCAAACTGGTAACCCCAGCAAGGGGCTTTCAGGGCAAGTGAGAAGCAGAGGCAGTTTGCCATTGCCATACTCTGCAGAGCCTTCCTTGGTGATCTCCCATCCAAGTACTGACCCTGCTTAGCTTCTGAGATCTGATGACATTGGGTTATACTTATGCTGTTCCACTTCCCTTGGTACTGTGCATATGCCATACCCAGGATTTTCCTTTACAGATGCTGCTTATTGGCAACGTGTACAGGTATAGTTGGGGCCGAGTGGCTCATTCAGGGAGATTTAAACTCCAAATTGAGAAATACAGTCCAAATTAGTCTTCCTTTTTAATGATATTGGCAGAGTTCAGTTAGTGACAATTTGAGCCTTGTTAATCATCCTATAAAAGAGACAGAAAATGTTCAAAAATTAATTTCCTATTTTATGGTTTTATAGCAGAAATTGGAAATAATTGAAAAAAAAATGGAAAAATAATTGATTGGTAATCGTGTAGACTTTCCACTGAAAATTAAAACATTTCAGTAAAAAACCTGCTATTAATCCATTTATTTTTAATTTGAGAGACAAATATCCATGCAGAAACCATCATTATTATTAAGAAACCGACAGGGTTGCTGGTAGCTACTTCAATAATATGGTTGTTAAATAGCTTTCCCTGCAAATCTCTGTTTTGATTTGTTCATAACACTTATTGGGGAAAGGGAAACGATGCCTTTGGGGGCTGAAATATGCTTAATCTTTAACTTGCCAGATTTATTATGGAAAATGTACATTAATGTGCTAGGATTCAGTGGCTGAACATTTTGGGTCAAACACAAAGGATCTTCATTTCAGGATCCGTTCACAGCTTTGTCTCCACACCACAATCTATAACGGCCCCCACTAACCCATACAGCTATTAGGAACACTTCATGCTCTGCAGTTTGCACTTTTGTGTCTCTTCTGAGAGATAAGGAAGATATTTTGATTTGTGTTCCTCTTTACTTAGATTGTTGTGGGCTCTTTACGTGTCGCATGGAGTGGTGTGGTTGCCACCTCTGCTGTGACTGCTCTTCCTCCACTAGGTAAAGGTAAAGGTTTCCCTTGCATGAAAGCCAGTTGAATCCGACTCTAGGGGGCAGTGCTCATCTCCGTTTCCAAGCCGAAGAGCCGGCGCTGTCCAAAGATTTCTCCATGGTCATGTGGCCAGTATGACTAAATGCTGAAGCGTACAGAACGCTGCTATCTTCCCACCAAAGCGGTACCTATTTATCTATTTGCGATTTCTTTCTTTCGAACTGCAAGGTTGGCAGGAGCTGGGGCCAGAGACAGAAGCTCACTCCATCACGCGGCACTAGGGCCTCGAACCGCCAGTCTACAGACCTTCCAGTCTGCAGTTCAGTGTCTTAACCTCCAAGCCACCATGGCCTCCCCTACAACTTAACAAGGATTCATATGGAAGCAACCACAGAGATCTGGGCAATTATACTGTTCCGAGTGATGTGAGGAAATTATTCAGGTGGGTAGCTGTGTTGGTCTGAAGCAATAGAACAAAGTTTGAGTTCAGTGGCACCTTTAAGACCAACAAAATTTAATTCTGGGTATAAGCTTTCATGTGCAGGCACATTTCTTCAGATGTGATAATGGAGCTGCATACTATAAACATAGTTCTGCTGTCAAGAACTGCAGTCTCCCATCATGATCTCCCTCCCCATCGATAACAGGTAGTACCATTGACCTTATCTCCTGTGGTCATTAGGCTATCCCACCCCATCTCATCTAGGTCTTAAAGCCAAGATTTTATTTATTTATTTATTTATTTATTTATTTATTTATTATTAAATTTCTATCCTGCCCTCCCCACAGACGGGCTCAGGGCAGCTCACAATCAGGGCACCATGTGCCAAAAATAAACATTTAAAAACAGAATAAAAACAGCCATGTTTAACAAGATAAACTGCTCAGTGATGTTGGTCATTCAGTCGAATCAAGACGGTGACCTGTGGATATTGCTCAAAAACCCGATTCAGCGGTACCGATCCATCACAATACTGTGGCTCGATCTTTATATTGAGCCATTCCATTACCCCGTTGTTACCACAAAGTAGTTGTTGTTGGTGGTAGCGGCAGCTCCTAATTGAAAGCCTGGCAGAAGAGCTCTGTCTTATAGGCCCTGCGGAACTGTGAGAGGTCCCGCAGGGCCCTGATCTCCTCTGGGAGCTCATTCCACCAGGTAGGAGCTGCCACTGAAAAAGCCCTGGCTCTGGTTGCCACAAGCCTGGTCTCCCTGGGGCCTGGGGTCACTAATTGGTGTTGAGCGCCCGACCGTAGTGCTCTCTGGGGTATGTATGGGGAAAGGTTATTTGACCAGTCATTAGGCTATGTGGATCCCACCCCTGCTCCACATCATTGGTTGGTAGTGACGGCAATGGAGAACCATTCCAGACATCACATAAATTGTATTTATTGTTAGGGAGTATAAAGGGAAAGTCAGCACAGGTGTTTCCTTGTTTAGTGGTAGGCTGTTTGTTATGTTTCTACTGCATTTAATCCTACCCTTCCTCCAAGGAACTCAGGCCAGTGTACATACTTCTCCATTCCCCATTTGATCGTCACAAATACCTTGTGAGGTAGGTTAAGCCAAAATAGGGTTGCCAGATCCTGGTTGGGAAATACCTGGAGATTTGGGGGTGGAGCCTAGAGAGGGCAGAGTTTGAGGAGGGGAGGGACCTCAGCAGGGTATGATGCCATAGACTCCACCTTCCAAATCATCCATTTTCTCGCTTGGAGATCAGCTGTAATCCCAGGAGATCCCCAGCCACCACCTGGAGGCTGGCAACCCTAGGCTGGACATATGTGCCTGGCTTAAGATCAGAGACCTGCAGGGGACTTTTTTGGGAGGAGCGTGCCGGAGCGCCACTCTGGCAGCTCAGGAGCCACAATAAATAGCGGTGGCGGCAAGCCTCGCCCCCCAGCCGGTGTCCCCGGCCCGTGCCGAAGTGCTGCGGCCCGGGGGACGTGTGAAGAGGCCCCTGCCGGTGTCCCTGGGCCCGCGCAGAAGTGTTGCGCCCCGGGGGATGTGTGAAGAGCCCCCCCGCCGGCATCCCCGGGCAGCGCAGAAGTGCTGCGGCCCAGGGGATGCACGAAGAGCCCCTCCGCCGGCGTCCCCAGGCCACACAGGAGCACTGCAGCTTGGGGGACACCATGAGAGTGCCGCTGCCACGTCCCCCGGGCCCATGCAGGAGCACTGCGGCTCAGGGGAGGCCAGAGCACCCCATTGCCGTGTCCCCCGGGCCCGTGCAGGAGCGCTGCAGCTCAGGGGATGCCAGGAGAGCCCTACCGCCAGCTTTCCCGGCCCCCACTGAAGTGGTAAGTAAGGGATCCATGGGGGTGGGAGTGGCGGGGGCTTGATGGGTGGTGGTGGGAGAGCCTCCCTCCCTCCCTCCATCTCTTTGCCATCTTTCCTTCCTTTCCTTTTCTTTCCCTCCTTTTCTTTCTCTCTTTCCCTTCTTCCTTCCTTCCTCTCTTTTCTTCCTTTCTTCCTTTCTCTCTTTCCCTTCTCTTCCTTGCTTCCTCTCTTTTCCTCCTTTCCTTCTCTCTTTCTTTCATTCCCTCCTTTTCCTCTTTCCCTCCTTCTTCCCTCCCCTCTTTCTTTCTTTCCCTCCTTCTCTTCTCTTTTTTCCTCCTTTCCCTGTTTCCCTCCTTCTTCCCTTCTCTCTCTTTCTTTCCCTCCTTATTTCCTTTCTGCTTTCCTTCTCTCTACTCTCTCTCTTTCCTTCCCTCTTTCCTCCTTCTGGTGCCCAACTCTAGTGAGAAGGGGTTTAAACTTTAAACCCCTTCTCTCTTCGCTCCCCCTCCTAGGCCCGCTGGGGAAGGGAAGGGGAGGCTTTTGAAGATGCCTCCCCCTTTTGCTTCCCCTTCTGACATCACTTCCGGTAATGTCAGGGAGCGTGGCATATACTAATAGCCTAGTAGCTCATTAGCATACCATATGCATACCATATGCTAATGAGCTCCTGCAGCTCTTTTTCTATGAAAAGACCCCTGGACCCGTATGTCATGTCAGTGTGAGGATTTACACTCAGATCTCCCAAACCCTATCCAGTTCTCCAACCAGTATACCATGCCAGCTCATTATACCATGTATAAGGTATACCAGTATACCATGCTAGCCCTTCCTCAGCAATATGAATAGACTTAGTGTATTTTAATTTCCTTTACTGGGGCTTATCCATTAGCAATGTGATGACAATTTAATCACAGTGTTCATGCTTCTCATAAGCGTGAAGCACTGTCCACAGTTCAGAAACATTATGATTATTATCTGCTATATAGAGAGAAACTGGTGGAGTTCAAAATAGAGTGTAAACATTCTGTGACCTCAAGTTTACTGTGGTGAGAGAGGAGGACTGGCAGGAACACCAGGGGAGCCTTGGCCCCTGTTTTTAAGAAGGCTATGGAGTCAAGTTAATGAAACATCTTCCCTATGGCGTAAACAAGGCCTCTGTAATCTTTAGACCATTTGTTTGTGCCGTCATTATGCCTGTGTTTTTCAGAAGCTTCTGCTGTTCATAGAGAGGTCTGGGAAAACTCTGCTGACCAATAGTCTAGTGACCAGCTGATGACACTTGATTTGTTGAATTGAACCAGGTTTCTCTTCCTGTCTCACACTGAGAAAACCTTGCTGGGTCCTAACTTTTGCAGACATGAACACACACACAAGAAAAGAAAAGAAAAGAAAAGAAAAGAAAAGAAAAGAAAAGAAAAGAAAAGAAAAGAAAGAAAGGGGGAGGATTCCTGTTTGTACAACAATTCTGTCTCTTACTTCTTATCATCTTACATATTTAAAATCCGAGGATTCTTTTTTCGATCCTGGTGATTGCAGTGTAGAGTCATTTCTTCTTAGTTTCAGAGGATAGCCATGTTGATATGCAGTAGAAGCAGGGCTATTTTGGGGCAGGAACGCACAAGGAGTTCCGGCTGGCTCCCAAGTTGGCCACACCCAGCAGGAAGTCATTAGCAGAATAGGCCACACCCAACAGCAGAAACTCATTAGGACTGGCTACATTAGGGGTGTGTAGCCTAATGTGCAAAGGAGTCCCTGCTCCAAAAAAAGCCCTAGGTTGTAACAACAAACAAGGTACACAGAGCAAGAAGCAAAAGGTGGGTGAGGTTGGTTGACCACACTTCTGGTAACATGGGGTGTGGCCTAATATGCTAATGAGCTGCACTGTCAGGGGTGTGGTCTAATATGCTAACACATTTCTGCTGTTGGGTGTGGCCTATTATGCTAATGAGTTCCTGCTGGGGTTTTTCGACAAAAAAAGCCCTGAGTAGAAGAGTTAGATACGTGTAGGAAAGTGGCTGAAATTATCCCCTCATCTTATTTCAAGACCCCTGAGAGAGAGAGAGAGAGAGAGAGAGAGAGAGAGAGAGAGAGAGAGAGAGAGAGAGAGAGAGAGAGAGATATTTCAGTTACTTTTACCCTATCAAGATCCAATCCAAATACCTTTATTGGCACAAAAAAGAAGAAAGATACAACATGGCAAATTTACAGAGGATTTCAATTATAAAATCAGTCAGGCATGAGATAGGAGAGCTAATCTTTTGCTCCCTGATTGTTATGGCAGCTAAAAGGTACCTTGCAACTAAACTTGTAATATGGGAACATTTGTCAGGATACTAACTTTGCCTCAGGTAAACTGTGAAAGTCAGACACAATAGGTTTGATTATAACAGTCCCGCACTTCCCCATCAACATCACAATGAAGTAAAACATGGGCTACCGTTTTCAGGTGCCTTCCTTTGCACAGGCAGAGTCTTTCTACCCTTTCTATAGTTTCAGAAGGGTATAGGGTTGCCAGACTGCCTAGTGAGGGACTCCTGCTTTCAGGCACTCTTCCCCCCCTCCCCAATCATCCTCTCTTAATGGCAGGAACCCAGAAATCATTGCAATGTGCCTACAAAAACCGGAAGTGATGTAGGGACGTTGGGGGGTTTGGTCACAACTCTATGATTTGAAACAAATTCTACCATAGAGTTTTGCCCCCAAATGAGAGCGTCCCTCCCCAATGTCCCTGACATGCCCATATCACTTCCTGTTTACGTATGTACATCACAATGCTCCTCCCCACTCCTGGAAAGTCCCTCCCTTGCTGGCGCAATGATCGGACTTGGCAACCCTAGATGGGTAGCTGATTTGGTCTGCAGTAGAAGAACAAGAACCAGGTAAAGACGAACAGGATTCCAGGGTATGAGCTTTTGATCGTCGAGCTCTTTGGAGAATCAAAGTATCTGACAAAAGGAGCTTTGACTCTTACTTCCCTGGAAATCTTGTTGGCCTTTAAAATGCTACTGGCCTCAAATCCTGCTATTTCGCTGCATCGTCGAACCTGTTCCCTGGACTTCAACTTCAGCCTAACACAGATGTTTAGCAGATGACATTTTACCACCTTATCAAGACTGCCAACCTCCAGGTGAGGCCTGGATTTCTCCCAGCATTGCAGCTGATCTTCAGTTCCCCTGGAGACAATGTCAGCTTCGGCAGGTAGACTCTATGACACTGCAGCCCTGCTGAGCTCTCTCCTCAATCTCTGTCATCCCCGGGCTCCGCTCCCAAATCTCCAGGAATTTCCCCAACCCTGTGCCCCATTGTCACCTGCTTCACTTTCGTGTGCCAGCTCGCTGCTCTCCAAGGGAAAGAGTCAAGTCCAGCTAAATAGCAAACCTTCCTTCGAAGGGTATGTGTAAGAAATAAACTGGGCGAAAAACATCTAAACTTGCCTTTTGAGCAGAGTTGCGACTTCATTATGAAAAGCCTCGTTTAATTATGTAATTAACGGTAGGCCTGTGAAGGAGAGGCGCCTGCAGAGGGCCCAGATGCCAATCATGGACGAGCCAGCAGCAGACATCAAAGAGTAACATTGCCTGCATTTCACAGTCTCTGGAGCCAAATCTTATGTTCACTGCTGTTTTGCCTTTGTTGGCACGAAAATCTAAGGTCCCAGCAAGGTTTTCAAGCTTTGAGCCTTCCATATGGCCTGACATGGCATTACCAACAGAGTCAGCATGAAAAAAACAAACCAAAATCTAATTGATCTTGATGTGGAACATCACTATTAAGTGTCAGATGTGATGGTGAGGGGAAAGCCTCTTTATTTTTTTGGTGTGCCGGACACATTTAGTGGTCCTATCCTTCAAGCGATTCTTTTTTCATAGCAAAGGTGGAGTCAATACAACAAGAGGATTCAAGTTAAATAAGTGTGCGGGGATTGATGTGCCTTCAGGTCTTAAAATGTTTAAAACGGGAGATGGCAAAGCTATTTAAAAGTCCAACAGTAGTGCCAAAGCTGAGATGCCCTCGGGCGAGCAAAACACCCCTGTAATTTAACAATTTGCTCCTGCTTTAATGGCATGCAAAATTTGAGTTATACTGCCCAGTTCTGTGATGCTACCATTTGTCTGTTAATAAGTATACTCCTTATATTGATGATTTACATGCAGGATTAGGATGAAATTGCTGAGCAGTTCGGTTAGAATGGATAAAAGGAAGTACTTCCTCACTCAAAGAGTGATTAACACATGGAATTCACTGCCACAGGAGGTGGCGGCAGCTACAAGCATGGACAGCTTCAAGAGGGAATTAGATAAACATATGGAGCAGAGGTCCATCAGTGGCTATTAGCCACAAGGTATAGATAGGGACTCTCAGTCTGGGGCAAGGGATGTTCTGTATTCTTGGTGCTTGGGGGGGGGCAACAGTGGGAGGGCTTCTAGTGTCCTGGCCCCATTGGTGGACCTCCTGATGGCACCTGGTATTTTTGGCCACTGTGTGAAAGTGTTAGACTGATCCAACATTGGCTTCTCTTATGTTTTTATGTTCTTAGGGTGGAAAGGGCAGATCCTTTTTGAACAGAGGAGTGAGGGAGTGGTTATACAAGCAGCAGACTTGAGCAGTAGATACTTGATGCCAGAGGTATAGGAGGATGATTGGTGTGTGTCAGGCTGCAAGCTCTGGGTTGGAAAATACCTGGAGATTTTGGATTTCTTCAGTTGACCTGTAACCTGGAGTCTGGTTGTAATACTGGGAGATCTCCAGCCAGCACCTGGAGACTGGCAACCCTAGTTATGAGTTGCATGTATGAACATTCCGGGGGGGGGGGCGGACCAACTTCAGTTATGCACAGAGAAAACTAGGCTGAGTCTTTCTCCTTGTCATTTCTAATTTCCTATGCAGCACAGAGATGGTATATGTGTGTTTGAGCATTGAAATGTGTGCCCCCCCCCTCCGTCTGCCTGATTTTAGTGCAAAGTAGGAAAGGCATCATTATGCTGGTGGTGTTAACTCTGCCGAGTGGTTTTGGTGTTTGGAGGAAAAAAAATATATTAATTCTAGGAGAAGGAGAGTACCGGACTTAAGAGTTTCTGACTATTGGAAGGGGAGATGACCCCCCCCGCCCCCAGCCTCGACATTTTGTTTTGTGTCTTTTTGGCAGTTGTTGGAAAAACACAAGGCTTAAGACCACCTTTCCTCCTGTTGTAGCTGTGTGCCACAGCTGACTGTTTTGTGCTTGGTCTAGCTCCAGAACGGCCCCAAACCAATGGACTCCACCGCTTGTGCTGAAGAACTGTGTCTCCACTCCCCAGGACCCTCCAAGATACCAGAATTTGTATCTCAAGAGTTGGCAACATCACCCTCAGCCAGAAGGCACCTGCTGATGTTGGTCAAACTCCTGGAAATCTGCTGGGTTGCTTGACCAATAATGGCCCCGGTCATACAGGCCAGAAAACGCGGGGGGGGGGAGGCGTGGCTTTTTGCCCCGCAGAAAAATAAAGTGCAGTAGCCCGATCACATGGTCCCCCGAGTTGCCACGTTCTGGCTGTTAGCGCCGATCACATGGTGATGCTGAAGTGTGGCAAAAAAGCAGTGCAGTGCAATCATACAAGCCGCGCTGCATGCGCCGTTCGGGGGGGGAGCCAGGCCTGCTGGTGATGTTTTGTTTGTGCGTATGTGCCGTTTGGCATTGGTGTGCATCCTATGGAAACCTACAGCATCCAGTTTGCTCCGGGACGTGGGCGGGCACCTGATGCCACAGGGTACTGGCGCTCCCGCGATCAGATGCCTGCCTTTGCCCCGCATTTTCCAGAAACTAGTGCTCCTTCCTTGGTAGTTTTTTACTCCACATCTTCGGCGGGAAGCCACACATTGGCCACGGGAGTGCTACACCTCCCAGATGTGCCGGTGTGATCATGCCCAGAAACTCCGCAGGGCTACCATGCCTTGAGTGGGGCAAATGCTCCATGTGACCGGGGCCAATGTTGCCAACCTCAAAGTGGTGGGATTGCAACTGATCTCCAGGTGATAGAGACCAGTTCACCTGGAGAAAAGGGCCCTGGTGGAACGTGGACTCCATGGGATTATGCCCCAATGAAGTCCATCCCCTCCCCAAACCCCGCCTTCCTCAGGCTCCACCCCCCAAATCTCTAGGTGATTCCCAACTCAGAGCTAGCAGCCCTACTTAAAGTCAAGAAAAGAAAGTGTCAAAAAAGAAAATCAGCCTCTGCTGTCCTGTGTCTGGATGAAGTGAAGGGAGCTCACGGGACAGCACTTTTTTCAATGGCAATCCTATTGACTGATTTATTTTACCTGCGGATGGGTAAGGCAGAGAGGAAGTAAGACACAGGGACCCAAAAACTGGAATCAAGAACCAAAAGGGTGAGAAGAAACTCTAATGAAGGGCCGATATTGAAAAAGCCTAGTTGAAACTTGTAATAAGGCAGAAACGCGCCAGGACACATGTGATGGCCCTTGTGTTTAGGCTTTACTTTTTAACAAGGCTTTCATTGGGCTCTTATGTATGTTTTTAATGGTCTTTCTAATAAATACGTGTATTTTTGTATATTCTAAGTTTCAACTAGGTTTTTAATATTGGCCCTTCGTTAGACTTTCTTCTCACCCTTGAAGGCAAAGTGGAACCTGAACCTTTGTGCCCAGTCATTCCCAGGAGGCAGACTGGGAGGGGGTGGTGGAAGCCCTGGAAAAGGGCCCTGGCCCTTGGTCTACTTAAGCCCTAAAAGAGAAAGAGCTGTCCTGCCCTCCCAGGCAGGCCCACTCCACCATAATTTGGGTCTCTGCACTGTAAGTGGCTTTGTTGGGTGTCTCTGTCCCCACTTTGTGTGTTGCTCAGTAGGGCCAAGTGCTGCCATCCACGTGCTGCCCATGGCTTCACCAGGCCAGGCACCATCCTTCTCACCATTTGGCTAGCCCAGCCCAGGTGGGGGGACAAGCCATTGGCCCACTGGGAAAAGTCCCGGTGGCCGCAATGGCCTACCTACTCCTGCTCCTTCCCCCATTAGTAAGACCCCAATGACTCCATGGGGGCGGCAGTGGCTCAGTGGTTAAGATGCTGAACTGCAGACCGGAAGGTCAGTAGTTCAGCAGTTTGAGACCTGAGTGCCGCATGGCGGAGTGAGCTCCCGTCTCTGGCCCCAGCTCCTGCCAACCTAGCAGTTCAAAAGCAAGAAATTGCAAATAGATAAATAGGTACCACTTCAGTGGGAAGGTAACAGCATTCCATGTGCCTCAGCATCTAGTCATGCCGGCCACATGACCACGTAAATGTCTTCAGACAGCGCTGGCTCTTCGGCTTGGAAACGGAGATGAGCACCGCCCCCTAGAGTCGGATTTGACTGGCTTTCGAGCAAGGGAAACCTAATGACTCCACGTGTCTCTCTGCCCTGATTTTAAAAGCCTTGCCAAGCATGAGTTTCCCTGGACCAATCCATGAGCTCTTTGAAAGTTCTTGGGAAAGTTTGGCCATTACTAAGTTCTTCTGTAGGCAAGGGCATCCAGAAGCGAAATAAATGATGGAGTAAAGACTTACATGTCCAGGCCTGGCATTTAATTAAACCCCACATCATAGCCTGTTTGCGCTGTCACCTTTGTTCTCCGAGCATCCTGGTGACCAGCAGCCATGTCTGGGCATGCAGGAATATCCTTCTTGCCTTTCTACAGCTCTAAAGACTCTTCCTCTATGACGTTGAATGTCCATACTCCCTTGATAGCCTGCTGTACAGACAAATGGAATAAAGGCTTTAAGGGGGGAAAAATCTTTTAGAGGAACATGACATTTATTTGAGAATGTGTCATTTGCAGTAGAGCATGCCAGTAATGTTATACTTCATATGCAAGGCTTCATGACAAAGATGCTTAGCTGGGGAGACAAACGGCAAGTTAGTGGCAGGTGTGTCAACGTAGCTCAGCAGCCATCTCGCCATTTTGACCTTGCTTGCTGCCGAACTGCAGGGTTATTTTTTTTACCCAGATGTATCCATTCTCTTTTAGGAGATGTTGACAAAAAGAACCAGGAAAGAAGGTGCCAGAGGTCAGTTTATGCATCCTGGGAGGTTCTCACTTTCTGTTCTGTAAACCCCAACTCTGCCTGTGCATGAAGCTGAACCATGTTATTAGCAAGGAAATGCATCTCTCTCTCTCTCTCTCTCTCTCTCTCTCTCTCTCTCTCTCTCTCTCTCTCTCTCTCTCTCTCTCTCGCCTGCCATGAAATAAAAAGGGCCCTTCAACTTTCGCTTTATTTTGTTCTTTTAAGTGCAGCAAATCTTAAACATCATGCATCGAAGCATCTCCTGCGCTGCCTGCTAAACTGTCTGCTAAAATGTTGCAATAAACTTTAGCTATAAGCATTGCCTAGTCTAACGTTTTCCAGTGCAGAGGGCTGGATTCCGTAGATTCGTTCCATTAATGACGCCACTTTCCTCTGGCACAAGGGACCTTCCAGTAAGAAGCAGCAGTGGAAGGTTCCTTATACTGGAAGAAAATGCTTTTAACAGGAAAGATCCAGGGGATCCAACCTAATATGGAATGTTAGAGCCAAACAATCCCTATATCAATTTACTCTGCTCCTAAACAAAAAAAATAAAAAGGGTGAAAATGGGGATGTTAAAAAAGTAATAATAAGGATGGGGAGAAATGGAGATAAAACTTACAACATCACTGAGTTTTCAAATCAAAGCTCTCAGTCTAATCTTAGGGCATGTGTAGCTCTCAGGTGGGGAATTCCAGTTGATTTGGAGGATGGAAACTGGGGGGGGGCAGGGTTAGGGAAGGGGAGGGACTTTAATAATACCATAGAGTCCTCCCTCTACAGGAACTGTTTTTTTCCTAGGGGAACTGATCTCTGCAGCCTGGAGACCCCTTGTAATCCCCAGAGATCTTCAAGATCCTCCTGGGGGTTGTCAATCCTAGCCATGTATGCCACACAGGAGAGATCCCATTGAACAAACTCTTTGGTTGTCAAGGACTGCTTTGGTTGCCAGATGCCTTTTCAAAGCTGGAAAGCTGGAGCCCCATCTCTCACACGCAAACCAGGACAGGAGGAGATTCCAGGAATGAAATCCCCTGGCCTTTGAGGTAGGCTTTTAAGAATGTTATGAAACCTAATACAACATTTACTTCTCAATACTCAGATCAGACCTTCGGGATTGATGTGCACATGCAGACAACAAAAAGAGTCTTAATTAGGTGGGCTTTGTTTGTTTGTTTGTTTGTTGACAGGGTAGTATAAAATGGGATAAAGACTCTGTTACATGTCGACTGATTGAAAGGGCAATGCCATAGAGCAGTTTTGTACAGGTGAGGCCCACATACTTCTTGCAAGCCACAAGGCTGGGTCCAGAGCAGTGCTCCCTCTAAGCTGTGGAGTCTTGTTTGCAAAAATTCTACTTTGTGAGTTGCTGGCATTAAAGTTGTGAGCAAGCGAGTTGGCGACTGCATAAATGAAATGTGTGAGCCTGTTAGCCAAATTGCTCTATTATCTAATAAAGATGGGGAATTATAATTCTTAATATGTAGTTGGCTTAACTATAGGATCAGACCTGTGTACCAGAGTTAGAATTCCCAAGAACCCAGGAATAGGCACAGAACCTGGGTGGCTAAAATAATGATTTCTTTACTAAACATTCTCAAGTATACAAACAATATTCAAACACTCACACACACAATATAGAACTAAGGAAGCAGAGGTTATTGATAGTTTATAGAAGGGTTATACAACCTGTCCAGATGTGCAGAGGTCCATGAAGATAGGATTGTGGCCTAAACTCAGAGAGAGTTTAGGGGTGGACTGCCAGATGAGGCTAAGTGTTCGCCGGGATATAGCCATTGGCAAAGAATGCAGATCAATGGGAGGCCCTGAGGGCTGGTCTCAGGTGAGAACAATAGATTACCAGGACCAATGATGAGTCCCAGGGGTGTGGCATCAGGACCTATGAGTTTCCAGAGAGGCAGGGACTGGATTTAACAATAGAAGCCAGGTGTTGGGTAGCCAGATAAATGGATTATAAATGGCCAGGGTAAGCAAAAGGTGGGAGACAGTCCCTGATTAGCGTCAGGAAGGATTGCTAAATATTTGAATGATTGATTGGTTTATCCTGGTTTCTTGAGGGACAGAGCAGGAAAGACAAGTAATTCAGACAAAGAATTACTGGAGACAGAGTTATCTGCCAGGTGGCCTCTGAATGTAGATACTTTAGAAATGTAGATACTTTACCTGGCAGAACCCATTGTTATTCCATAAGCATAATCTCTGCTGGGTGGAGGGGGAAGACTGGAAGTTGGCTCTGAGGTTGCCTTATGAAACCTGAAAACGGAGACCCCTTTTTCAGAGCTGTGACTAGCTCTGTGTTTCAGAACCAGGAGTGCCCTCCCTGGCTTGAGTTCCGTGGGTCTCTGGGTCAGGTCAGAAGTGGGGTGCCTCTGCTATTGGGGCTACCCTAGAGGAAAGGCAGTGCCTCTGGCAACAAGCCAGAGGCCAAAAAAAACTGTGAGCTCACACTAACTTAGTTTAGAGGCAACACTGATCCAGAGATGTCCTTTTGCTGTCAGAAAGAGCTCTCCTGTTATTTAAGGGATACACCATTTCTTATTCTGTGAAAGGGCTGCACTGGTCCTCTTGATCACAGCAGCTGGAACACGCACTAGCCACAGTTGCTGAATGGCTGTAGCTGCTTTCCACGTGCGTCACTTAGTTAACTCTTATTTCTCCATGTGATCGTGTATGCAAGGCTTATGTGTGTGAACTGGCCCATTAGGTCGAGATCAGCTGGTATAACATCCAAAACCTTCCTCCTAGGAAGATGCTTCAACCTGTCAAATTCATTGACAGTCCACTATATTCCCATTCAGATTCTATGCTTGGCTGCCTCCCAATTTCCCGTTGGTCCCTGATGAATCTGCTGGTCATAAAACTCTCCTCCGCCTGTGCCGGAACAAATCCATGCTTTGTATGCTGCTTCCCTCTCCTGGCCTCATTGCTTTAGCAAGATGTAATGCCTTACCGTTGGTTTTTGGTGTAGGGCAGATTGAAGTGAGACCCTGAACCTGAAAGGGTATTCCGTTGTGGGACCTCATATTGTGGAATCTGTTTTGCACATACTCTTATCTTTGCATTTTTTATTCCCGAACTTGATCTAATTTCCTGGTGACCCGAATTTCTTTAACTTTTAGGTAAACCAACCAAATTTGTGCTTTCATGTTTGCTTTTTTGGTACAAATGAAAAGGTGGCATTATTAGTGGCAAAATTCTACTGCAGTCAGAGGGACATTAAAAAGAGTCAAGTCAAAGCAAGAGGGTAATTTGCTCTAATGTTCTAGGATCTATGATGTTTACTTTGTGTATTACGGTCATTGGGCTGGTCAGTTTTTCCATAAGAGGACCCACTGTTCTGAAGGCTTTGTAAGTAGACCCTTCTCTCCCAGGCAGTGCTGTTGGAATGTCTGTAATCCTGTCCCTAGTCCCCCAGCAGGAGGTGGCATGGAAAGTTGCTGGGGAAGGAGCCGGCAGGTGGGGAAGGAAGTGCTGGGCAGGTTTGCAGGCGATTGAGCTACAGAGCCTGCCCCAGGAGTCCCCAATGTGGCATTAGGAGGGAGGGAGCCCCTGGCACCGGGGAGCACGCCCAACTTGCCAGCAGCATCAGGCCGGCAGCATGGAAAGTTGCTGGGGAGGGGAGGCAGGGGGTGGGTGGGGAAGGAAGTGCCGGGTGGGCTGGCAGGTGAGTGGGCAGTGAACAGAGGGGCCAGCTGCATCTAGACGGTGCCCAGAGCCTCCTCGCGGAATGCTTGCAGTTGGGGGAGGGATGTGTGATCATCCCCACCCAAAACAGAATATTAAATTAAATTTATAATGGGAACAAATCGCAAATACCACAGTCTCAGTCTGGCAACTTGTAATTTTCTTTCAACTGAGAACCTCCAGGTTAAGCCTGGAGATCTCCAGGAATTACAACTAATCTCCAGACTACAGGGATCAGTTTCCTGGGAGAAAATGGCTACTTTGGATTCTGTGTAGGGTGGCCTGGCAACCAGTGGGAGAACAGGGCTGAGGACAGGAACTTGAGGAGTAGCATTGGTGATAGTGTGGCATCACTTCTGGGAACCCAGAAGTGATATCATGCTTCTCTAGGATTGCTGGATTCCTTGAGAGGACTGATATAACCTCTGGAAAAAAGGGAAGTGATGTTGGTCTTCTCTAGGAATTGCTGAGAAACTCTTTGGTTTTACTATAAAGTTTCTGGCGATTGCTAGAGGGGCATGATGTTACTTCTGGTTTCCCCCCAGAAGTGACAGCATACAATTTGCCCAATGGCCATTTAACAAAAAAATTCTCTCATCACTGCTCTTAACAGAGACAAAGAGCAAGAGACTCCTGTTGCAGGACTGGCAATCCTATGGCAGTATACCCTGCTGAGATCCCTGCCCTGCCCAGACTCCATCCCCAAATCTCCAGAAATTTCCCAACCTGGAGTTGGCAAGCCTACTTTCAGCCCCCCCTTCACTAATGTCCTGGTCCAAAAGATTGTTGCCCTGATGACACCATAGTCAGTTTGGTGTAGCAGTTATGTGCACAGACTCCAGTCTCGGAGAACTGGGTTTGATTCCCACTCCTCCACTTGCAGCTGCTGGATGACCTTGGGCAAGCCATAGTTCTGTCAGAGCTGTTCTTCCAAGGACAGTTCTGGAAAGAGCTCTCTCAGCCCCACCTACCTCACAGGGTGTCTGTTGTGGGGAGGGGAAGGGAAAGGAGTTTGTAAGCCACTCTGAGACTCCCTTGGGTAGTGAAGGGCAGGGTTTAAATCCAATCTCTCCTCCTTCTTCTTTTCTCCCCTTCAAATCTCAGTCTGTTTGCTCAGGGAGTTTTAGGGTTGAGTCTTTGCAAACTTTAATCTGGGTTCTTCTCGCTATGATTGGAGAAAATGCGATGAATGAACTTATCAGTGTGTGTGTGTGTTTACAGACTACCTTTCATGTCAAAATTTCCAAAGAG
Organism: Gekko gecko; assembly: GCA_029375565.1. Lineage (NCBI taxonomy): Eukaryota > Metazoa > Chordata > Lepidosauria > Squamata > Gekkonidae > Gekko > Gekko gecko. The sequence continues at coordinate 132,237,137 of JAPDNY010000008.1, read as the reverse complement.
TTCCATAAACATTTAATTAATCCCTTTGTCACTCCTGTGAAGTGGGTCAGCTTCATTAATGAGATTCTGGGGAAGTGCAGAGGGCAAAAACTCAAATGAGCACAACTCTGTGAGCAGCAGTTAGTCCTTTAGAGGGGGCTTAGGAGGGATCTGTGAGGAGAACGGGCCTTGTGCTATTTTTATCCAAATGGATAACCACCGTCTGGGAGCCGTGACCTGGGCTCACATCATTAGGAGCACAGTGGTGCTTTCCTTTGCAACGGACATTCTTTAAAGCCGGGACTTTAAAACTGGAGCTTCTCTACCTGTGTGAGAGACAGAGGACGGTGGTAGGGTTGCTGTCTCCGGGCTGGGAAATACCTGGAGATTTTGGAGATGGAGCCTGAGGACTGCCGGGTTTGGGGACTGTTAAGTATGCAACTCAACACGATTGATTTCAGCAAAGTGATTTCAGCTTTATTGTAACAGCAAATTCAACTCAACAACACACACACAGAACAGTGGAGCACAGCTCCCTTTTTAAATGATCCGGGCTGTCAAAGCCACACCCATACATAAGTTAACATCCAATCAGAATACAACGATAAAGAACAATAAGGTCTGTTCCCTCCAAAATACTATATACATTGTCATTGGTTATTTACAGAGGTTTCATGGAAACCAGCCAATAGGAATGCGACAGATTACAATCCTACTTTATGTCTGAAGCTTAACATGTACAGAGATAGGACCTCAACTTCAGTTCATAACAGGGACGAGAGAGACTTCGGTGGGTTAAAATGCCCCAGAGTCCACCTTCCAAAGTGGCTATCCCTGCCCCCTGGATATCAGTTGAAATCCCAGGAGCTCCCCAACTCCCACATGGAGCTTGGGAAACCTAGATGATAGAGCAAGAGGGGAGGTATTAGTACTGGGGAAATATTATATATCTGTTGAATGTCGGCTTGCCGCTTTGCTGAGGATTGGCTTTTCTGCTGCCTGCTTCAGGTACTCTGTAAAGCTTACGCAGGGCCAGAGATGTGAGCCCTCGGGGGTGACCTGAAGAGCAAGAGCTAAGGGACTCTTAGTCCATGGCTTACAACCTGTGTCTTCAGACAGAGCAGTCAATAAGATCAGGTCTGGCCTGAGATACAGTAGAGAAGAAGAAGAAGAAGAAGAAGAAGAAGAAGAAGAAGAAGAAGAAGAAGAAGAAGAAGAAGAAGAAGAAGAAGAAGAAGAGATTGGATTTATACCCCGCCCTTCACTACCCAAAGGAGTCTCAGAGCGGCTTACAAACTCCTTTCCCTTCCCCTCCCCACAACAGACACCCTGTGAGGTGGGTGGGGCTGAGAGAGCTCTTGACAGAAACTGCTCTTTTTTCAAGAACAGCTCTTATCAGAACTATGGCTTGCCCAAGGTCATCCAGCAGCTGCGAGTGGAGGAGTGGGGAATCAAACCCGGTTCTCCCAGATTAGAGTCTGCGCACGTAACCACTACACCAAACTGGCTCTAGTTGTTTCTTCATTGCTTGTTTATTGCTTGGTGACTCTGAGACTCCTTCAGGTAGTGAAGGGCGGGGTATAAATCCAATCTGCTCCTCCTCCTCTTCCTCTTGGAAAGTGGTGGCAAGTTGTAGCCAACCTCTGGGAGTCTCATAGGGTTTTTAGGGCAAGAGACTTTCAGAGGTGGTTTGCCATTGCCTGCCTCTGCCCAGCAACCCTGGACTTTGGCGGTGGTCTCCTACCGACTAGGGCCAGTCCTGTTTAGCTTCTGAGATTGGGCAAGATCAGGCCAGTCTAACCCATCCAGGTCAGGGCATTTGTTGCTTGCTGATTTCTTTCTTCCTTTAGTATTATTTTTTCCTGTTATAAACCCCTTTGGATCCCTGCTGGAAGAAAAGCAGAGTATGAACAAACAAATACGTAAATTATCAACCATTACTGGGGAGAGGGAGAGCGGAGTCAGAGGTTACCCTTTTTCATATGGTTCTCCATGTGGCAGCTGTGATGTGTCTTTCTGCCTAAATTCTGGGGGCCCTATCTCCCTGAACACAGGACAAGACTGAAAGAGACATCTGGTCGCACTCTCGTTCTGGTCCAGAGCCAGGGAGATTAAAAGGAACGGGGTAAAACAGGGCCATGTGGAGACACCCCCCCCAGGCACAAACGCAATGGAAGCATCAAAGTCTGCAAAAATAAGTTAATTGAACTACTCAGTGCATGTTATAGAGAAGAAATGCTGTCAAGGTACGGAGAAATGAGGAGAGCTGAACACTGTTAGAATTAGCTTTTGGTGCAACACTGTCTGTAGGGGAATACTTTTCATCGCATTTTTAAAAATTGTTACAGTGACTTCTGCTTACATTTTTCAAAAATGGCTTAAGCTTTCACTTAGCTGGTAAAATAAGGGTGGAGGGGCTCTGGCTCAGTGGAAGAGGTTCTGCTTTGTGTACAGAAAGTCTCAGGTTCAATCCCTAGCATCTCCAGTTAAAAGGACCATTCTAGAGAAGAAGAGAGGGAAGAGATCGGATTTATACCCCCCCTTCACTCGGAGTCTCAGGGCGGCTCACAATCTCCTTCCCTTCCTCTTCCCACAACAGACACCCTGTGAGGTAGGTGGGGCTGAATCAGTTCTGACGGAGAACTGCTAAAGAGAACAGCTCTGGGAACTATGGCTTGCTCAAGGTCACCCGGCAACTGCATGTGCAGGAGTAGGGAATCAAATCCGGTTCTCTCAGATCAGAGTCCATGCTCTTAACCAGGCTCGACTGTGCAACTGAACAACAACAACAACAGCAACGAGAGCTTCTTGTGGGATCTGACATCATTCAATATGCATGTTACTCTGATCACCAAGAAATGTTCATCAGAGTGAAAATGAATCAGGAAAAGTTGGAGGGGGGGCAGGGGGGGAAAGGAAAAGGAAGCAAAACAAAACTAGGGATATGCGGAAACGTACACACCAATGATCTATCTGATTTCCTTTCTCTGCAACTCTCAAGCCCCCGTGCAAATCACCGCAGTGATTCTTTATTTTTACACCATTTTCCGTTTCCTTCATCACATTTTTCCTGTGCAGCCGTGTACATTTTTTATTATTATTTGCATGTCAGCATTACACTCTGGATGTATATGATCCATATAAATGACATACACTACATGTGTTCACGGCATTTGAAACCCATACAATATGCATATAGATTACAAGCAAATCTACAAAAGCAACAGCACAAAAGCGGAGAGCCCGAACTGACAAAAAAACCCCACCAGAAACAAATGTAGAAAGGAATAAACAGGGAACATTCACACCTCTCTGATCAAAGCTTGTTTTGTTTTTCTCTAAATTTCCCTGGAGCTGGTGGGGTATGCCAACTGTCTGATGTTTTCCCTTTTAAAATGAGTCTGTGCGGAGCGTGTCCTCCCCTTCAGGTCTCCCATCTTTCTCCTTCCCAGCCAAACCAGAATTGGCCATGAACAATCCTGGCTTTTGTTTATGTCATGTTTGTGTTCCCCCTTCCTGCTCCCCCCTCCAAATTATGTTACTAGGCAGGGTAAAATACTGGGGAAGAACCTTTGCTTCTGGGAGTTCCCTCTCCAAGCTCTTCTTAATTTACAGTTGGGAGGAAATACCCCTTGTTTCAGTTTGGAAATGGAGCCATTTCTCCCCCCTCCACACCCACACCTTAAAATTTTTGAAAGTTCAGGTTATTGCCAGCCTACTTCTGAATGTATTTATCCATCATGATACCAAGATTGCCTTTGTCCTCTACATCTGATCTCGGTATCCTATCCTACAGCTGATCTGTACCATGAACCCTTGTGAGCTGCAGACTGGAAGGTCTGTAGTTCGACAGTTGGAGACCCTAGTGTTGTATGACAGAGTGAGCTCCCGTCTCTGGCCCCAGCTCCTGCCAACGTAGCAGTTCGAAAGCAAGAAATTGCAAGTCAATAAATAGGTACCGCTTCGGTGGGAAGGTAACAGTGTTCCGTACGCCCCGGCATTTAGTCATGCCAGCCACATGACTGTGGAAATGTCTTCGGACAGCACTGGCTCTTCGGCTTGGAAACGGAGATGAGTACTGCCCCCTAGAGTCGGATTTGACTAGCTTTTGAGCAAGGGAAACCTTTACCTTTATATGTTGAGAATGTAATGTGCATATGATCATTTAAAGAAGCGCAAGCCAGAGTTGTGCTGGAAATTTATTAACCTTGGGAGGAGGTATGACTTTGACCTATGGTTAGGAGTATACTTAGTTTAATCTTACTTTGTTCCAAGCCTCTTTGACCCCAACAAATGTTTTAACATCTTGTCCGCACACGATCTGCCTGGTTCAGGATAAAAACAATGTCTGACTGGCTGATACTTTGTGGGGTGCAGGTGTCTCCCTCAAAATGTGAAATGTTCTTTCTTGTGTTCTCCTTGGCAGACAGTCTCCCTGGGCCAGAACACAATTCCCCTGTGCTGGCTCACAGAGATGCCACCTGCAATGCTGGTCTTTGTGGTCAGAGAGGCCAGTGCGCTATCTGTTCCCACTGGAGATTATATACCTCTGCCATTCCTTATCTATCAGGGCTGTGCCAGAATTTCTGCTGTGCAGCTGAAATAACATAATGAGTGTCACGGTGCCACAATGACCCTGAATGCTGACATTTTGAACAAGCTTCTGGTTGTATAACCCAATTTGGGCATGCGATCTGAACATATTCGCTCAGACCTTCAGTATAGGATTGGATAAGAATGTTTCATCTATCTGGTCTCCACTAGACTAATCTGTTTAGCCTCCACCGAACTCTTCTTTCTGTTCCCCCCTTTTTAAGGTCACTAACCTTCTTAAGGGCAGATTCAGGGTTGTAGACTTTGCATTCAGAGTTCTCTAGCCCAGTCTCTCTCTGTCTCTGTCTCTCTCTGTCTCTGTCTCTGTCTCTCTCTCTGTCCTTCCATTTATTTCACTCTCTTGTTACACCTCATCATACACTGAGTCAGAGCCTGTCTAATATTTCTGCATGCACACAACAGGAGATGGAGAGGGATTCCCCCCCCCCATTTTTGGCTGCAGCAGGACTGGGGAGGCAGAGAAGTCACATTTCCATGAAAAAAAACAGTCTGCAGAAGTCTATTCTGTGTGATCCGTATTATAATGATTAATTTCTGGAATGATGTGTCTTTTCCACTAATCCAGGAGCACAATGACATGGAAGAGAGGAGTCACATGGGAAGCTTCTGCCTCTGCTTCATTGATCCTCACGTATGGATCTGATCCGTTGCTCCATGCATTCCAGGGGAGCCAGGTGGGACCTGGGGATCCCCCGGAATTACAGTTCATCTCCAGATAACAGAGATCAGTTCTGCTGGAGAAAATGGAAACTTTGGAGGGTGGACTCTATGGTATTGTACCCCACTGAGGTCCCTTAACTCCTCAGGCTCCACCCCCAAATCTCCAGGAGTTTCCCAGTATGGATCTAGCAGTCCTAGCCTCCCATCCACTCCCAGTGGCCCGGGTGGACCTGGCGACCCTAATGCATTTTGTCCAGCTTTTCTAATCCTCTGATTGGTCTCTTTCCCTCTCTTCTAGGTATGTCTTTAAATGCATTTATTTAACCAAACAGTTTTTGAGCCACTCATCTCCCCTGCTCCTTGATCACTCGTGGTCACATTTCCCCCCCCCCGGTCAACAATTGTCAATTCTTGAGTACTGCTTCTGTTCCGGACTTATCTAGCAAATGTTGCAGTCATTCTGGGCAGGGACGAGATAGTTCCCCTGTCCGGCATGCCACCGCATGTGCCACGGCTACTTAAGGAAGCTTTGTATCTTCATCGTCAGAATAAACATCAGTTGAGGACACTTCAAAGTTTACAGAGTAATTAAAAAGAAGCACACAACACTGTCCCTGAGAATGCAGCCCCTGTGTGTCATTTTTTTTTTAATGGCATATTCTTTGGAAGGGGGATGGACCATCCATGCAGTGCTGCTACAGTGCACAAAGGTTTATACCCCTGACTTCTGCCATACCTTGCTTGAAACCAGTTTGTTCCTGTTTTGGGAGGTGGGGTGGTATCTATAACTAGGCATGAGACGCCTGCTTCTTTTGCACAGGGTTTTGATCTCTGTACAGAAGATGCTGTATTTCCTTTTCACATAAAGGACCATGTTGAGGTCCTTTTGCTGACAGAATTGCCGCTTCTGCAGTGGATCCTCAGAGCTGGAAGAGTATTTAGGAGTGCCCACTCTGCAGAAATATGTGTTTTGGATGTGTTATTTCCCTCACCCTTTGATTTTAGATGTGAAAGTAACTTTGAGAAGCATGTGGATGAGTTAAGACTATAGCATGGGAAGCGTTTCAAACAAATGGGTCCTTATTGTTTTCACTCTCCCTGGGCAGAATTGAAGGAGTTCCTCCTTTAGTTGAAGTACGTAAGAGCTAATGCAAGAGAACCGTTGTGTTTTGTGTATGTTTTCCATTGGGTTTTTTTTCAATTATATTTTTTATTGATTTTATCGGTTTCTTTACACCACATATTGTTTAGCTTCTTACAATTTTCTTCCCCCTCCCCTCCCTCCCTCCTCCCCTCCCTATCTTCCTGTTGTCCTTACTCCTTTATCTCCAGCTCCAGTGTTTTCCATTGGTATGACTGTTGCTTTACTCAAGCTTGCTATAAGCAATTTTCTGGTGAAATGAGTGATAAATCTGTGGGTACTGCTAGAGAACAGGTGGTCATCAGTTATCCTCATAATAGGGCTGGATGACTGTTTCTCATTGTGTCCTTTACTTGTTCCACAGTTGTGCTAGGTTAAGTGTGCCATTTCATACACGTCTGCTGATCTACTGCAAAATTTGGTGAACTTGAAATGTGTGGCTGTACATAAGATGTGCATTTTATTGAATACTTTATATGTACGTGTGTGTATTAAACACAACACATTGCAATCTGTACTTCCATAGTATCTCCACACATAGAAGAAGAAGAAGAAGAAGAAGAAGAAGAAGAAGAAGAAGAAGAAGAAGAAGAAGAAGAAGAAGAGGAGGAAGAGGAAGAGGAAGAGGAAGAGGAGATTGGATTTATACCCTGCCCTTCACTACCCAAAAGTGTTGTTAGCCATATTGCTCTATTATTTAATAAAGACGGGGAATTATAATTATTGGCTTATCTATAGGATCTGACCTGTGTATACCAGAGTTAGAATTCCCAAGAACCCAGGAACAGAGACACAGAAACAGTGGCTAAAATAATGATTTCTTTACTAAATATTCTCAAGTGTACAAACAATATTCATGTAATATAAAACTAAGGAGATAGAGGTGATTGATGGCTTATAGAGACGTGATACAACCTGTTCTGATGTGCAGAGGTCCATGAAGAAAGGATAGTGGCCCAAACTCAGAATGAGAGTCTGGGGGTGGACTGCCATCTTGGATCATGGCAGAAAACACACGGTCTAAGGCCATGTGCGTGCTGGGATATTGGCATTGGCAAAGAATGCAGGTGAGAACAATAGATTACCTGGACCAATGATGAGTCCCAGGGGTGTGTGACGCCAGTAGGGGCAGATCTTAGGTATGACCAATGAGCTTGCAGAGAGGCAGGGTTTGGATTTAACAATAGAAGCCAGGTGTTGGGTAGCTAGTTAAATGGATTATCTGACTTGCAAATGGTCCTGGCCAGGGTAAACAAAAAGTGGGAGATGTCCCTGATTAGGATCAGGAAGGATTGCTAAACATTTGAATGACTGATTGGTTTATCCCAGTATCTTGAGTGACAGAGGCAGGAAAGACAAAGAATTTACACATAAGACACAAAAGGGCTGGGTGAGGTACTGGAGACTGCCAGGTGGCTTCTAAAGACTTTACCTCTGGAACTCATTGTTATTCCATAAGCATAATCTCTGCTGGGTGGAGGGGAAGACTGGAGACTTACTCTGAGGTTGCCTGTCACCTGAATATGAAATCCCTTTTGCAGAGCACTTGCAGCCCGACTCTATGGTTCAAGCTGAGAGTGCTTGGCTTTTGGGGACTTTGGTTCAGGTTAGAAAGTAGGGCACCCCTGTTTTGGGGCTATCCAAGAGTAAAAGCAATGCTTCTGGCAACAGTGTCTCAGAGCGGCTTACAAACTCCTTTCCCTTCCCCTCCCCACAACAGACACCCTGTGAGGTAGGTGGGGCTGAGAGAGCTCTTGACAGAAACTGCTCTTTTTCAAGGACAACTCTTATCAGAACTACGGCTTGCCCAAGGTCATCCAGCCAGGTGCAAGTGGAGGAGTGGGGAATCAAACCCAGTTCTCCCAGATTAGAGTCCATGCACTTAACCACTACAAGTGTAATGTGTATTCAAGTGTGTATCAAATAGGTGCTGCTACAAACAATCCAGGATATATCCATGAAAAATAGGGCAAAAAGCATACATATCCATTCCGCAACAACTTGGATCACAAAAGATTGAATTTGGACTGGAGAGGAATTCATTCATCACATGCTGTGCAACTGAGCACATGAAACTTCCTCATGCAGACAGACCATTGGTCCTATCAAGGTCAGTAGCTCTCCAAGGTCTCCGGCAGAGGTCTTTAACATCACCTGCTACCAGATCCTTTAACCTGGAGATGCTGGGGCTTCAGTCTGGGACATTCTGCATGTAATCAAATGCTCTGTCACAGAATCGCAGCTCTTCCCCATTTCGACCTGTACAAATCCTTTGGTATGGTCTGTTCAGCTTCAGCTTGTTGCATAAGTACATGGAAGAAAGTTCCACTGAACTCAGTTATGACAGAATAAGCACATACAGGGCTATTTTGGGGCAGGAATGCACAGGAACGGAGTTCCGGCTGGCTCCTGAGTTGGCCACACCCAGTAGGAACTCATTAGCATAACAGCAAGAGCAAAAACTCATTCGGATTGGCTACATTAGGGGTGTGTGGCCTAACATGCAAAAGAGTTCCTGCAAGGAAAAAAGCCCTGGGTTTTGACAACAAATAAGGTAAACAAAATAAGAAGCAAAAGGTGGGTGTGGCTGGATGACCCCACTTCTGGTAACATGGGGATGTGGCCTGTTATGCTAATGAGTTCCTGCTGGGCTTATTCTACAAAAAAGCCCTGAGCACATATACATTCAGGCTACATGTTATACAAACAGGGGCATGTCCATTTGCAGAAGAGGGGATTAACAATTTCTGCTGATTCCTCTCTTTGCTCCCTGTGCTGTTCCTAAGGGGTTCACTGACCTCCAGGAGCAAAATTTGGGACTATTCAGCAGGCCACAGCAGGAGGGGGAAGAGGGGAAGTCCCATTCTGCAGTCTGATATTTTGTGGGCGGTTTTTGTTTTTAAAGATACCCATTTGCAAATTTAACTCTGGGCAGTTCTAATGGAGGTCCTTTGGCAAATCCTAATGAGCCCATGCTCACTATGTCAGATGGTATAAGATGATATATCCTGTTCAAAATCCCTTTCAGTACGGTGGGTCCCGCCCCCCTCTCTTGAATGGCAAAGTTCAGTGGCAAATAGGAAGACTTGAAACCAAATAGTTTGATCCACAACACTGATAAGAGAAACTAACGATTTTAAAGATTTTGGGTGTGCAGTCCTCAACTCTGAACAGGGTTTCAATCAATTGCTTATGAAGCCAAATAAATCACTGCACTGCCCTTGGTCGGTCCTGTGTTAGTTTGTTCCAAGTGCGTAGACACAGCTGCTTCCATCACAAATTGTGTCGTTTGTCTCAAATCATTATCCAGTGAGGTTACTACAGAGGTGCAATCTGTCAAACTGAATGCTGTTTCCATTCTTTATTCCAATTTTAATGAGTACGTGGGCTGCGGAAGGGCAGCACTTTGAGGGCATGTAAAATCCAGTTCCATTTTCATAAGCCACATCTCCAAAAATGTTCAAGTTTCAAAAAACTATCATGGTATATACAATTTATCTCCCGGGGGGCTGAACAAGTCAGGATCTGTTCATAGTTCTTGGGTCCCCCACTCTTAATAGTGAATGGCTAAGCAGTTTTACAGCTTTCTAAGCCCACTGACTTCAGTGGACTTACAAGGGTGTAACTCTACTTAGTTTTGCATGACCAGAGGTGGTAATGTTTAGTAGCAAATCTGGAATCCTCTGCTGGCTGCTGTTCCTCTGCAGCCTCCATCTCTGGCCGCTTTTCTTCCTGCTTGGCTGTGTGAGCAGGATTCATTTTATGCACTCATTCTGTTCTGCTCATTTTCACCTGGCAAGACTGCCTAAATGATTTCCCAAGTATTTGTTTAATTGTCATGGTCGAGATAGCCACATGTGCCTTCCTGTTGCTTGTGGTACCTCCTCTAGAATGGGCTGTGTGGGAGGCATCAGGTCAATGTGGCATATCATTGCCTTGTTCACAAGTCGCGGTGGACACTGTACGCATGTCCCCAAAGTCTGCAGGAAAATCTGTTTCATGTCAGAGCCCCGATATGTGGAGTTAGATATCGGCAGATGGGGGTCACTCTTCACTATTAGATGTACAGATGGATACTAGCCAGGATGTAAGGTGAATGTGTGACTCCAGGTTTCTCAGCTCAGTGAGTAATAGTGATGGGGGATAAGGTTTCAGAGGGGGTTTCAGAAACCAGCAGATAGGGAAAGGGTTAAATAGAGAGAAGAGAAAGAAGAGATTGGATTTATACCCCACCCTTCACTACCCGAAGGAGTCTCAGAGCCCCTTCCAATCTCTTTTCCCTTCCCCACTCCACAAGAGACACCCTAAGAGCCAGTTTGGTGTAGTGGTTAGGAGCGTGGACTCTAATCTGAGAGAACTGGGTTTGATTCCCCACTCGACCACATGCAGTTGCTGCTGTGACCTTAGGTCAGATACAAGTTCTTTCAGAGCTGTTCCCTCACCAGCAGTTTCTGTCAAGAGCTCTCTCAGCCCCACCTACCTCACAGGTGTCTGTTGTGGGGAGGGGAAGGGAAAGGAGACTGTAACCTGCTCTGAGACTCCTTTGGGTAGTGAAGGGCGGGGTATAAATTCAATTTCTCTTCTTTTTCTTCTTCCTCTTCCCCTCCTCCTCCTTTCCCCCACTATACCTGCATACTGTGATTGCTGCAAACATCCTTCTCCTCCTCCTCCTCTTCCTTTTTCCCACTATGTCTGCATACCGTGATTGCTGCAAACATCGGCCATCGTTCTATTAGTTGTACTAGCACTTTATAATTTATTTTATTTAGGATTGTATTGTTGTGATTTTATTAATCATCTTGTTTTAGCGTTTTTATAGTTTTGTAAGCTGCCCTGAGACTGCTCTGCAGGGAGGGATATAAGTCAAATAAATAAATAAATAAATAAATAAATGCCAAACTGTGTTGGACTAAAAGTCTCATGGTACTTGCATTACATAGCTCTGGCACTAGGAGTCTTGAATACATCTCATTTTGTATCAGACGTGTGGTCTATCAAGGTCAGTATTGTCTATTCTTTGAGGATCGTGGACTTTTATATGACCTATCACTTCACCCTTCTTTCATTGGAGATGCCAGGGACTGAACCTGGGACCTTCTGCATGGAAAGCAAAGGTTCTACCACTGGGCCATGGCTCCTACACAGTCTTCAGAGCAGTCACAAGCAGCTGCTAATTTGCTTTAAAACAATCTTAATTGTGTGATGTGAGAGAGCCTAATCACACGATTTCTCACGTCAGACATTTGACCCTCAGTCTACTCTTACTTTTAATAGCTATGGGGATGGGACAGGGCTGAGAGGTATAGCTAGGGTTGCCATCCTCCAGGTGTGGCCTGAAGAGCTCCTGGAATTACACCTGATCTCCAGACTACGATTCTGCTGTGGAACATGGCTGTTTTGGAAGACAGACTGTATGGCATTAGACCCCCTCTGAGTTCCCTCCCAAAGCTCTACCCTCCTGAGCCTCCATTTCACAATTTCCAGGAATTTCTGAACTTGAAGTTGGCAGCCCTAGATCCAATACATACTTGGCCTGCAGAAGGTCTCAGGTTCAACTGATTGGTCTCAGGTAATTGATTGGCAACTCTTGTTCAAAGAGCTTAAGTGACAGGTGTCGGAAAAGGCCTTTCTCTGTTCACGGCCCTGCAAAGTCACTGATACTCAGAGCAGATAATGCTGAGATAAACAGACTGGTGATCTGACTAATGGCATAAGGCTGCTTCATAAAGTCAATAGTTTCATTCCGTGGGTTTATTTTAAAGGGTTTTTAAAAACCTGTAAACTTTGCTTGTTTTTGCTGTACTTTGCCTCGAATGCCTTCAGGTGGAAAGACAGTAAAGTAGTGGCAGAATGAAAGTGTTTTGTTTTTTAAAAAATATATAGATTCTTAAGCAAGCAAGCAAAAACTTTACAGTTTGGAATTGGCCCCGCAATCCATGAATCTGATCCTATATGCCGTGATAAGTTCCTCTTAATAGCCGCCTCCGTATACTGCAAAAGAAAGTATTTGCATATGAAAGGTTTGCTCAAGTAAGTATCCATTTTAGGATGAAGTCCTAGATCTGTCTAAAGCAATAAAATACTATTTTTAGCTACCACTGCACAAATGTCAATGTAATTTTTTATTAAAATATTCTAATTAAGAGAGGCTCTCCACACTTAGCTCCATTCTCCCCCCTTGACATGCATGTCTCGGTTTCGGTTAATGCCGCCGGGAAGCTTGAGTACCTGTTAATCGGTGAAGAGGTCTATGGGGAATTCTCTCTCCCCCCCCCCGAACTCAAGAAATATAGTTCATCATACCCACACAGAAAAGCAAAACAGGATACATTTGTCAGAGATTAAATGTAAGTGATCCGTGCCTTGAAATAATTGCTTCTGCAGAGACCAAGTCTGGTGCAGTGGTTAGAGCACCAGACAAACCTGAGTTCAAATGCCCATCCTGCATAGCTTGCACGGTGACCTTGGGCCAATCATTCTTTGTCCCTCTAACAGGGCTGTTGTAGGGTTACCAGCTAAGTCTGGCAACCGGCAGGAGGGTCTGGTGCGGGGATTGTAGCGGAGATGGCCAGCATTGTGAGCATGATGATGTCACTTCCAGGGAAAATCCAGAAGCCACAGTGGTAGCTCTTGGAACCACTGGAGTTTCTGGTGATTCCTAGAGCTACTGCCATCACTTCTGGGTTTTCCCCGGTAGTGACATCATCATGCTTGTGACGCTCAGGGAGCTTGGGGCAGGGGATTCCCCACCCAGGGGTTGACAGGCCTAGCCTGTTGAAGAGTATAAAATGAAGCAGTGTCCTGCCCTGAGCTCTTTGGATGAAGTTTGGGATAAAAATGTGATGGCAAACTAGTATTATTTCAAGAACTGAATGTAGAATAATGTTTCCTACGAAGATCTGAACTTTGATTTTTTTAAAACAGCTGTAACTTGGAATCTTTGAGAACCTTGGATGGGAGGGGATTGCCCTACCTTCTAGCCAGCTCTTAGTGACATTTTTACTCTCAGTTCGTATCTGCATCATGAAACATCTGGGTATGAATTAAAAGCCTACTAGACCCTTTCTACAGGCAATTGGAGTTTGCGATTTAGGATGCAAATTTCATATATAGTTCTCAACTAAAGCAATCCATGTAATCCTCATATTTGTCCCAGTTGACAGCTACTGTATGATCTGCCCACTATACCTAGTTTAGGATCAAGTAGAAGTGGCAATTTTATGAAGGCAAGCAAGTGGGACCTCTTAAAATATTGTGCATGTGTCTTCTCACACAGAGGGCATCCCTACACTACAAACTCAGATTGGTTATATGCCATTTTAATTGGCATGACTTTCTCCAAAGAGCAAAGGGCACTCCAAATTTTGATAGAAATGTGATGGCCAGGTGAAGTCTTAATTTGATCACCTCTATGTCTTTTGACATTTGTCTCTACTGTTGTGTCAAGGAGTTTTGTGCTTGCACAGCCAGTTACTTGTGCTAGAAGGCCACACTCTGCCTTCCTAATAAGTAGACTGCAAATAGTAATTCAAATTAGAAAATACTGTAGGGGAAACCCTTGAGTCTTCCTCCTCAGTGCTTCTGGAGAGTCCATTTCAGATCCCCTTCCCTGGGCAATTGCTATTAGCATTTTTTCTCCAAAAGCCATTACATCCAATTTGGCTCTAACATTGGAGTTCATACCTCCCCGTGGTATTTGTGAGTTCTTTGAGCCACGACGAAAGAGAATTTCAGTGCTCTAAAACAAGGATTCCAAATTGGTATGCCAAGTCCTTAGCAGATCTTACGTGGTTTGTCCTCACAGCTGTGCAGTAAAGGTGATCCTGAGAAGAGATCATTTACTGTTGGGGCTAGGGTTCAGTGATTTGTCAGTGGAAGCAGGACAGATTTTTGCCACATTCCCCAGAAGGTTGGGTAAGAGTGCTCCAGTGTGGAGAGATATGAAAACAAAATTACCCCCTTCTTCCTCTTTTCTAAGCACAACTCCATAGATTAGGGTTGCCAGCTCTGAACTAGGTAATTCCTGGAGATCTGTGGGTGGACCTTGGGGATGGTAGGGTTTGGGGAGGGGAGGGACCTCAGCTGGGTATAATGCCATTGAGTTCACCCTCCAAAGCAGCCACTTCCTCCAGGGGAACTGATCGCCATTGTAATAACAGGAGATCACTTGTAATAGCAGGAGAGCTCCGGGACCTACCTGGAGGTTGGCAGCACTGCTGCAGATTCCTCCCTCCACCCCTCCACTGTGCAGCCCCCCAACGGTGTGGTTCTTTGTACATGCAGGTTCTGCAGCACCAGCTGTCCAGGAGTTGGGAGGGACTGTTAAGAGGAGGGGAATACTGCTAAAATCCTTTACCAGCATTTTTTGCTGACAGCTGGCTGAATCAAACTTTTTTGTACTCCTGGATAACCTCGGCCAGTCATTCTCTCTCAGTCTAGCCTATTTTAAGATTGCTAGGAGGAGCAAGTGGGAGAAGCCCTCTATCCCACCCTAAATTCCTTGGGATGGGTGGGATAGCCATGCATAGATAGTAGGGTTGCCAGACTCTCCCAGTGGAGGTGGGGTTCCTCTGGTGCCACGCCTCACCTCCCCACCACTGATCAGCTGGTTGGCGTGGAGGAAATTGCCCCCCAAAAGAAGGAAAATCTTCCTACATGCAGCAACATATCTACATAATTACCCATGTGACCCAGAAATGACACTATCACTTCTGGGGCATTGGGGGTGATGCTCTGGTATTTGGGCAAAAACTCTATGGTAGAAGCCAAATTTAGCATAGAGTTTTTGCCCCATCCTCTGAGCTGCAGTGGCTCAGAGGTTAAGACACTGAGCTACAGACCGGAAGGTCTGTACTTCAGCAATTCGAGACCCTAGTGCCGCGTGATGGAATGGAGTGAGCTCCCGTCTCTAGCTCCAGCCTCTGCCGACCTTGCAGTTCGAAAGCAAGAAATTGCAAGTAGATAACAGCATTCCGTGCGCCTCGGCATTTAGTCATGCTGGCCACATGACCATGGAGAAGTCTTTGGACAGCGCTAGCTCTTTGGCTTGGAAATGGAGATGAGCACCGCCCCCAAGAGTTGGATTCGACTGGCTTTTGAGCAAGGGAAACCTTTACCTTTACCTTTTTTTTGCCGAAATACCAGAGCATCACCTCAGTTTCCTGGAAGTGGTAGCATCCCCTCCCCGTCCCCCGCCAGTTGTCAGGATTCAGGAGGGACCTGACAACCCAGATAGCTGGGCCCATCCCTGCAGCTTGACAGACTCTGCTCTGGGCCAGTAAAGCTGATGCCAAAATATATTTGCTCACTCGCTTGATGTCATAAGAGTATTATCTGATTTCATAAAAACAACCATTGAGAGTTCCTACAGTTACTCACAAAAAAAGGAACATGAATGATTCTTAATCTATTGGAAAAGGTCATATTCATCTACGTAAGAAAAAAAAAAAACAGACCAAGAAAGATTCTGGGTATTGCGAAGGAAAAGGAGGGAGAAAAAAATCTTCTAGATGTATTAATTTATAAGAAACTGTTTAGATCATTATAAGCTCTGCTGCTTCTGTTGCCAGTAACTCCCCCCTTCTGGCGCTGGAAAGTTGAGCAGTTTATCTCAATTATTAACCAATATGAAAATAACTAGACCTGAAATAAATCCATATTAACCTCTGTTGGAGGAGCTTTGAAAACAAGGAGGCAAACCTTGTCAGAATGCACATGCAGCAACACACCAATGTGCTTTAAATATATAAGCAACCTTCCAGACCCTTTGATGGTTCTTAATTAAATGGCCGGGAGTCACAGCTCCCTTCCCGGCCAGCCAGGGAATAAACGTGGTTGGGTGCAGATGTCTTCCAGGGCAAGACGGGTAAATGTCAGCAAACCTATGAAATAAGTTCCATCGGGTTACAAGCTTGGAAAATGGGGTGTGGGGAGTGGGGGGGGGAGAGAGAGAGGAAGAGAAAGAAAAACCAAGAGGGGGGGAAATGCTTGGGGGGAAATAAATAAATAAGTGCATGCGGCACCTTCTAAGACATCTAGGCAAACAGAATGCTTAGCAGAGACAGGACTAATTTGTCATAGTGCAGTTGCTATGGCAACAACAGTTCTTGGTGATCATGTGACCCGAGGCAGTTTTCTGTTGACTGGTTCTGACTCACTATCAGTTCAGCAAAGGTTCCTCTGTTTACCGAGTGAAAGGGACAGCTCTTCGCATTGATACTGGTTGAAAAGGCACGAAATGGTAGCATATGAAAGCCTCCCTTTGTCTTGGCCATGTTTGTTTCTGTTCTGCTTAAAAGGCACCCCCCCTAATTTTTTTTTCCTGCCTACAAAGCCCCCTTATTTATTCACCCTTCAAAAATGTGTTTCTCCGCTTACTCAGAAGGAATGTCAACTACTTAGACGAGGCCACAAATTCTGGAGATGCAAAACCGCCAGGTCCCGCAAGCGAAAAAAAGCTCTTTTGGTACCTTGCGACTTGTAGCCCACGAGAGCCGTTCCCCCATTATGTGACTCAGTTGCTGACACATCGGAAGGCTTGAAGTGTGTCTCCGGTTCAAGTTTCTCCCCGTGATTTGAACTTCCAAGTGACCCTGATTGTCATATCCAAAGTAACACTTACTGTACAATCCTAAGCAAAGTTCCCCTCTTCTAAGCTCATCAATTTCAGTGAACTTAGACGGGTGTAACTCTTCTGCACTGTTAATGTATTAAGAACCCTCTTTTCATATATTGGGTTTCCAAACTCCAGGTGGTAGCTGGCGATCTCCTGGGATTACAACTGATTTCCAGGTGAAAGAGATCAGCTCGCCTGGAGAAAATGGCCACTTTGGAAGATGAACTCTATGGCATTATACCACATTGAAGTCCCTCCCCTCCCCTCCCCAAACCCTCCCTCCTCAGGCTCCACCCCTAAAATCTCCAGGTATTTCCCAATCTGGGTCTGGCAACCCTAACTGGAGAAAAAGGCTGATTTGAAAGTGGACTTTATGGCATTATGCCCCATTGAAGTCCCTCCCTTTCCAAATCTCGCCCTCCTCGGTCTCCATCCCCAAAGTCTCCAGGTATTTTCCAACCCGGAGCTGGCAACCCTATTTCAAAGGTGTAGGGTCAAGAGAGTGCCTAGCAGGGCCCTAGTTAGTCTAGTGCCCTGTTTATCCCAAAGGAAGATGGCCCTGAGTGTAAGATAGCCCCTGTTTTCTTTCCTATGTCATGACCCTAGTCTTGCATTTGAGTAAATTCAGTGTTTTTATCTTTACGCCCATGCTCACACTCTGCGTACCCAGACTCTGTCCCTGAACCTCTGAACCACCTCTCACTGGTGGTGTCCAGGTGTACTATCTCATAAAGCAAGATATATCCCGTGAGGTTCCCCCCCCCCTTGTTTGATTTTGAGCTATAGTGCAACAAAAGGTTCTTTGGTGTACTGCCCACCAAAGTAGTCATACTGATGCCTGTGCATGCTTTCATTGCTTCATTTTTTTAAAAAAATCGATATTTTACATAAAGCTTTCTGCATGCATTATTTTCTGGAACTTTTACGTGTTCGGTGTCCTCCCCCCATTCTCTGTGTCACGGAAGCACACTTGTGTCTTGGCCACTCATAGAAAAAAGTGATCCTGTTGTGATTGGATGTATCAAGATAGTGAATCTGTTAAGATTAGGTTTGCCAGCCTCCCGGTGGGGCCTGGAGATCTCCCAGAATTGCAACGCATCTCCAGACTAGAGAGAGAATCCCACTGGAGAAAGTAGTTGTTTTGGAGGGCGGTCTCTGCAGCAGTAGACCCCACTGAGGCCCCTCCCCTCACCAAACACTATTTTCTACAGGCTCCATCCCCAAGTCTCTAATAATGTCCCAACCCAGAGTTGTCAGCCCTAATCAAGATACTGAAAAAAAGAATGTGATCCTGATGTGATTGAATATATCAAGATACGATGCAGAAAAGCAGATAGGTCAATCAGAAAACGCTGCACTAAAAGAATCGTGCTGTAATTGCCTGTTCAGCCACGTTAGAGAAGATACACAGTTTTTGCATTGTCTCATTAATGCATATCAGATACACAGAAGCAAATGAAATGACGGAAGGGGAAAGTTGCAGCGAGCGGTGTGCTTCTATTCTGGAATTTATTGAGGAATTCTCCCAGTTAAACTGACATTATGAAGAAGTGGAATACAAAGAACAGTGAAGGAATAAAACTGGGGGGATCCGCTCATCCCTTCAGTGGTATATGCTTAGCTATTGTATGGAGAAGGTACTTTGTGCAGAATGTACCTAGCTGAGCACTTAGAATATCAGTTTCTACTAGATGTGCTACATTTTAGAATATTAGAATATGTTGGAAGCTCTTGTTTTGGACTGAGTTTATAAATGCTGTATCATTTTGGAGGATTCCATCATGTAATTTAGCTGCTTGCCTCTAAATTAATGGAGTGTATACTAAAGCGAAGTATATTTCTATTTTATTTCCTTACTTCATTTATACTCCACCTTTCTCCCCAATAGGGACCCAAAGTGACGTGCGTAATTCTTCTTTTCCTCTTTATTCTCAAAACAACCCTGTGCGGTAGGGCTAGGCTGAGATGGGCATGATTAGCCCAAGGTCACTCAGCAGGCTTCCATGAAGGAATCAGGATTTGAACCTGGACCTCCCACATCTTCGTCTGACTGACACTTTAACTACTATGCCATCGATTGGCACTTCTGATAGAACGTTGCTGTCTAAACAATTGCACACTATTTTGTTGTGGGTTTTGCCAAGGGTGTTATATTAGCAGAGGGCCTATCAAACATGATAAGCTGTAAGCATTATCAAAGTTTCCTTGCGACAGTCCTTCTTATCGTCTCATCTTCCAACCCTTCTCATCTCCAACTGCATATGTGATCCCACTTGGTTGATGCCTGCTTCGAAACTGCTGTGATGTAACAGAAGACTTGTCTTGGCCGTGTACGTGGCTGTTCTTGGCTTAGTTGTGCTAATGTCACTTGCCGTTCGAGTATGATTGGAAGGCACTTGGTGGATACCTTTACTGCAGCTAAGCAGTGCCTGGGTAGGACACCTGGGAGCCTTCTATGCAGCGCCTTGGGTTCATGATGGGAGGAATGTGGAATATAAATGTAACAAAAAAATTAAAATAACATGGCGGCCGGCAGCTTAGTGGTTTTGCGAGACTCTGAAAATCTAGATTATGACTTCTGAGAATGCTGAGCAACGTGTAAACTAAATGGCCTCTTCAAAGCCAGGAAGTGATAGGCAACCACTAAGCTTTTCAGCAGAAGAGTCAGGTGCCATTTCCTGTTTATTTGTAATGTAGTAGGTGATACTGGGGGTGTTTCCAGAGGATGGTGAGGCTGGACATTTTCTGAGGACTCTAGACTGGCAAATAGCCCATTTTCCGAAAGTAGCACAATTCCACCTTTGCAGTAACTTTACAAGGAGGTCAGAGGCATGTGAGATAAATTTTCAGTCTGTACGCTCCATCTCTTGCAGGTTAAAGAAGCCAACTAGGGGTTCCACTGGTCGACCCACTAAATTTGGAGCCACCACTGATGATGCCATAAATGTTACATAAGAGTTGTATAGTGCTAAAATTAGTGGTGGACTCTCTCTACGGGTAATGAATAAGATCTGGGCTGGGCTTCTGTTCCTCCTCTGCCTGTGGGTGTTTAGCTTAAAGTAGTCTGAGACATAAGCCTTTAGTATGAGCCAAAGGACAAGAGCCAAAGATCATTTGTTGGCCCTTGGCCCTTAGCTGATAGCTTATAAGTGAGCTAGGCCTGCTGATACAGGACTAACTCCGGATGTGGTCTACTGTATTTTTTTTTCTGTTTATTTAACTTGTATTTTCATAACTTGTATTTTCATATTTTTACAAGCGAGTTTGGGTCCCCACTGGGGAGAAGAAAGGCAGGATAAAATTATTAAAATCAATGAAGATATAGAACTGATGGAGGGGTTTATATGCCGCTCTAATCTTCCAGGGCCTTGTGAATTGCCGGCTTCTCACAGGAATGTTTCATAGCGAGGGCACTGAGGAGTTGTGAATTTTCCAGCTTAAACCCAGTTGAAATGAATGGGACTTTTGCTGGCAGAGAGATTTGTGGGGCAGAGCCAAAATTTTTCTGAAGTCTTCACTGTCAAAGAGAGAGACAAAAAAGCAACAGTTTCCACTAAGGTTTCTTTTTTAAATTTACAACAAATAGGCCACTGAGGTCAAATCAACCTGTCAGATACACATACAGAATAACAAGGCCCCCAATATGTAGATGATTGTCATTGTGGCTGTATCAAAACAATGCCTCCTTTTGGCTTTGAAACCCATTCCTCATACATATCTCAGAGGGAACAACAGCCTGTTGAATTATTTTTTTATAGTTACTTCCTGCTACTCATTTGTGAGTCTGTTCAGTGGTTCATTGCAGCTTTTTGAAACGTGCAATCTTTAAGCCTGTGGAACGGTAAAAAAAATCCCAAACAAAATCTTTCATTTTGCCTTTGCTAGGTTGAAAATTCCATGTGAGGCATCGGAAAGGGAACAAAGGGAGAAGGAGGAGGAAAGAAGGGGGTGCCAAGGAAAACAAGATTTTACTTTTCAAAAGAGATTGGCTTTACTTTTTTTTTTCCCCAGGGAGCTGTCACAACATCACATGAGAAAAGAGTTGCATGTCGGTATCAGACGGAAGTTCCACTGAACCCAGAATTCTGTCTCTAATACTGGGGAGAAATGTTTAGGAAGCACTGATAACGCCAACTGGCAAATATATATTGTCTCTTATAACAAGACACTAATTTGTATTTAATACAATGCAGGCCACTCTTAATTTAAGCTTTTTTAAAGTTTTCTCATTCTAATTATTAATCAGGTGTTTTACTACCTTATAGTTATGGTTCAGACAACTTGGCTAAATAATTTATATTAGGAATCTGAGCTAACGACAGAAACAATAACATCTGGAATAAACGTTGTGATCTTAATAATCCCAGAAAGCTGTAATAATAGTTATTGTAGTAGGCTATTTTGTTGTGAATGCTAGGATATATATGGATTACAGTTTCACATACATGAGAGGATTAGTACAGGGGTAATTTTGTCCCCCCCCCCCCCCGTTTATTATCAGTTCTCATAGTTGCTCAAATTGCACGTGGAATTTGAATGTCACAGCCTAAATCTTTAATAGTAAATTCACAAAGAATGCATCGCCAGCACTTGCACATCACTTTGTAACTTGTTTGAAAGGCTAGCCATTTTTGCCCACAGTAGAACAGCCAGATTCGAATCCAGTAGAACCTTTGATACCAACAAGACTTTTTTTTAATAGTAACTCTTTGCCACAGTGATCATTGAAAAACATCCTTTTTTCTTCTGGCATCCTTCTTCGTCATTCATTCAAAGCACCTTGGTTGGTTGTTGTATTGACTGCATACCAATAGTTGTACACAATATACTTAATACACATATTATGAGTTTCATGATAAATCCCAGTCACATAAAAATCTTTCTTCAGGTATCGGTTAACAATATCCCTTTTAAAAGCTCGTCTCTCCAAAAAGACATTAAATTGCACTGGTGCTTGAGGACAAGAATACCATACTACAATTTGTGGAGATTCTAAGAAGATAAACTGCAATAATGCTTGAAGAGAACAATGGCATGATACCTTATGGGAGAAGAATAATAGTAATTCTAGAAGCTTCCTCCACAAACACTTTCAAGACTTAATACAGTCCAATTTAACACTGGGATTCAAATGCCATGCAGTCACAATTTTAAAAAGAGCATTAGCAACCTATCTTTCCAACAAGCCATTCAGCTGGCTGGCTCATGAAAAAAGTTATTATGAAGCAAAGGTGCAGCGTTATCATTTCAGATAGGTACAATGGAGCCGAGCTGCTACAGCACCAAATAATAACTCCCGGGTGATAATTGCCATACAACCACATAATGTGGTCACAATTGTCTTGGAGAACTGAGTTCTTCAGGGTGATTAGCTACCGAGCTATTGCGACACCTATCTTCCATTGATTTGTCTGAACCCTTGTCTAAAGCCATCTAAATTTGTGGCCACCGTCACATTTGGTGACAATGAATCACATAACTTAATTATGGCCCGTGACTGTCTTTTGCCTGTCAAATTCACTGCATAACCCCAGTTTCTCGAATGGTGTGTGTGGGGGGGACAAAGACATTTCTCCATTCTTTCTCCCTATAATATCTATTTGTCTGTCTGCCTAGACCTTGGCTTCAGTCACTGGTGGAAAACACAATGGCTAATGTATTATTGTAACATGTGCAGAGGTAAAATTTGACATACATATAGTCTAAGGCATGGGGCATTTTCTTTCAATCTTATAACTGAACTGGCCTAGGTGGCCCAGGCTAGCCCAGTCTCATCGGATCTAGGCAGGGAGACCACTTGGATGGGAGACCACAAAAGAAGTCCAGGGTCTCTATGCAGGCAATGGCAAACCACCTCTTTTAGTCTCTTGCTCTGAAAACCCTGTGGGGGTCATCACATCCGCTGTGACTTGATGGCACTTTACACACACACACAGAATTATAAATCTTGGGATGTGGGATATAAACGTCTTTAAGGAAATGTTAATGTTTATTCATTCTTCAAGAAGATGTTAATGTTTATTCATTCTTCAAGATTAATCCCCCTGGATAGCTTAGGCAAGCCCGATCTCATCAGATCTCGGAAGCTAAGCAGGGCCGACCCTGGCAAGCATTTGGAATGGCGACCTCCAAGGAATACCAGAGGCTGGACGGAGAGGCAGGCTAATCAAGCCACCTCTCTGAAAAACGTCCAAGCCCCCATTAGGAGTCGTCAGAAGTCAACCATGACTTCCAGGTGCACGCGTGTGTACACACACACACAGAGAAAGATTAATCCCCTGAATAAGCTTATCAAGTTGATTGGTACCAGCACTATACCTCAGTGTGTATGTGTGTGAGATTTCACTCAGGAGGAATTCTGGAGAAAAGCTGGGCAGCTTTCACAGTTACTCACCCAGCTCCCAAGTTTCAAAGGTGTCACTTTGAGAGCGGGCCCTATTATCAGTGTCTTTTCCAGCTCATTTTGGCAGCTAGAGAATGGTCACGTTCTTTATGGAAGCTTATCTGAATCACAAGCACAAGAAAGCTATAGACTCTTGTTGAGAAATATTAAGCATAGACTCTAAGCAAACAATGCAGATCTACAAGAAGGATTCTCTGGGATTTGGGAGACAACAGAATGGTTGATGAAATGCTAAGTAAATAAATGTCTAGTAGTCATGGCTATTTTGGGGCAGGAACGCACAGGAACGGAGTTCCGGCTGGCTCCTGAGTTGGCCACGCCCAGCAGGAACTCATTAGCATAACAGGCCACACCCAACAGCAGAAACTCATTAGGATTGGCTATATTTGGGGTGTGTGGCCTAACATGCAAAGGAGTTCCTTCTACAGAAAAAGGTCTGGGTTTTGACAACAAACAAGGTAAACAGAATAAGAAGCAAAAGGTAGGTGTGGCTGGATGACCACACTTCTAGTAACATGGGGGTGTGGCCTAATATGCTAATGAGTTTCTGCTGTTGGGTGTGGCCTGTTATGCTAATCCTGCTGGGCTTTTTCTACAAAAAAGCCCTGCTAGTAGTTAATAGTGAAACAAAAATCCCAGCTTCACCTGTTTATTCACACTGAAGAAGTTTACATTTGTTCTAATTGCCAATGAAATGGAGTCTTTGTACAAAGCAAAATTCTGGAACTGGGCTGTGGAAGCAAAACAAAGACTTCGATATTGTCAAAACAGTCTTTTTTTTAAGTTTTATTTCCAGTTTTGTTATTGTGAAAAAGCTCCTTTAAAGCCATCTTTCCCTTCCAGCTGGCCCTAAATTTTGCGGGGTCCAAGTCCTGAACATAAACAACAGGTCAGACACAGCTGTACAAAAGCTCTCAAAGATTATTTTAAAAGCTCCAGAGAACTTATGTGAAGCATCTAAAAATTCATTGCTCAGAGAAAGACGTTTGGGAGCAATTAAGCTGTTCAGTCCTTGAGCCAGCTTGACCAAGCTCCATGACAAAGCTAAGCTACAGTTTAAACATAGTCTGTGAACTTATGTGCCTGGTAACATCCTTGTGCTGTGTGTATATATAAAGTAC
This sequence comes from Gekko gecko, assembly GCA_029375565.1. Taxonomy (NCBI): domain Eukaryota; kingdom Metazoa; phylum Chordata; class Lepidosauria; order Squamata; family Gekkonidae; genus Gekko; species Gekko gecko. The sequence continues at coordinate 132,212,604 of JAPDNY010000008.1, read as the reverse complement.
CTTCAAGTTGCAGCTGACTTATGGCAAGTTGGACTTTCAAGGCAAGTGATTAGGCAGAGATGGTTTTCCATTGCCTTCCTCTGCAAAGTCTTCATAAGGATGTAAGAACATAAAAAGAGCCCTGCTGGATCAGACCAGTGGTCCATCTAGTCCAGCAACCTGTCTCACACAGTGGCCAATCAGTTCCTCTGGACAGCCAACAACAGGGCATAGAGGCTGAGCCCTTCCCCTGATGTGGCCTCCTGGCTCTGGGATTCAGAGGTTTAGTGCCTCTGAATACGGAGGTTCCCTTCAGTCACCATGTCTGGGAGCCATTGATAGACCTACCCTCCACAAATTTATCTAATCCCCCTTTAAAGCTCTTCATTCTTGCGACCATCTCTACATCCTCTGGCAGTGAATTCCACTTCCTTGGCAGCCTCCCATCCAAGTATTGACCCTGTTTAGCTTCCAAGATCTGAGGAGACCAGACTGTATTATAACATTCCACATCCCATCCTTGCATTAGTGCTGTTTATAACCGTGAGAGTTAGATAAGTACATAACACAGAGTATAAACAGACCCTGCTTAGCCAAATGGGGGACTTTGTCAAGTCTGGTTAGACATAACTTGGGATCACCCAGCTTTCTTGCTTCCAAGTATTGGGAATGTCTGTGGACTAAGTTCAGGACCCGCACTTCTCTGGCACCTGAAAGGCTGACCTTTGGGGCTTTTGCACAGGTTTATTTGAGCTGTGATTTAATATCCAGCATTTGGATGAAAAACAGATATTCTATTTTTGTGCAACGTTTTGAAAAAGCATACAGGTGCAAGTGTAAAACTCAGCTCACCTCTATGAGGAATTCTTAGAGAAGGATTTGTAAGTAAGACAGCAGATATAATTACTTTAAACGAATCTGTGTTAGGATCACGTCTGAAAGACTTTTGCAGTTGACACCCCCAGCTCAGAAAAAAAAAATAAAGTTGGGGAAAGTAGAGAAAGGGGCATTTAAATAGCAAGAGTCGAAGAAGCACCTTTATGAAGAAAATCCTAACAAGCTGAGATGTACAAAAGAGATGACTAAGTGGAGAAAGTAATTGAGAGAGTGATACAATCATGAATGGTATGGCCACTACAATGACGTTCCTCTTTTCTGACTGTTTTGGAAATACCTGGCTAGAAAGAGTGGTGGGTTAGCTGAATCTTGGTCTGATTCTGAAAGATGTTTTGTTTTTCTGTTCTTCTCTTATGCCTGCCCCCCCCCAATGATTCATAATTCCAACTTGCCCTTCTCCCAAGAGATATGTAAGTATCCTGGGGATGACCCACCGATTCAGCCCTGGAGTCGATATCGGGAGGTGTCTTCAGTGCTGGCACTGACTTAGCTGAGGGATAACATTATATGGCACCATCCTCTCTCCCTCCCTTATCAGCCTTTTCACACCACAGAGTCTTAAATATCTGTTTCCCATCAGTACAGACAAGTTCGTCTCCTCTTGCTTAAACACAAGAATTCTGTGCATGTTTCCAAATAGCTTCAAGTCCGAAGACTCCGAAAAAAGCAATCTCCATCCTCACAGGGAGTTCACTTCAGCAAGTCCTGACTCCAGTTTTACATTTGGCATTACAAGCAATGTAAAGTGATAAAGGTAGAATCACGCTTGGTTTAGACAGCTACAAATGATTGTTTTATCTTTTCTCTGGCCAGGAATTGCTTTGTGCCCTGCATTTTATCACAATTTTGTGCCCATTGACAAAAGTACCATCTTCTTTTGTTTATAACAAATCCACATCTATTCCAGTTACCTTTTTGATTTTCTTTTCCTTCTTTCAAACCAAAAGAATCACTTCATATCTATCTACTTATCGATCGATCAATCTATCGGTCTATCTGTCTATCATCTATCTGTCTGTCTGTCATCTATCTCATCTATCTCAACTGTCTATCTCATCCGTCCATCCATCTGTCCATCCATCCATCCATCCATCCATCCATCCATCCATCCATCCATCTATCTATCTATGTTGGAATCATATGTATGTCCTTCCTAAAGGTTGAGGAACTCTAATCCAAGTTAGATTTGAGTCCAGTAGCAGTTTAAACTACCAACAAGATTTTCAGGCTATAAACTTTCGAGAGTCAAAGCTACCATCTTCCAAAGATGAATAGAAGAGATCTGTCCCGTGAACTCTTCCTGATTATAGTAAAGTTTGAGTAGTTATTAAATGATGACCAGCATGTTTAAATTATATATATTCTATACTGAGTTCCGCCATTTTAAAAACAACACAGTATTTCCAAGAACTGTACTGTAATGGCAGCTCTTAATTTGCTCAAAGTCTATCCAGTATTTCTTTTGCAAGCATCCCAGAACCAAACTGGTGATCAGGGTCGGTGTCAGTATACTCTGAAGCAGGGCACTGCCCAGGGCTTCCAGCAGGGTCACTGCTATCAACCCCCCTCACTTATTTGCTAGTAAGGATGGGCACAGACTGGGAAATCCTGGTTCAGTCTGGGGCTTGTGAGGCAGGCAGCCCCAGACCGAACCCCCAAGCCCAAAACCCTACCAGAACAGAACTGTTTCAGGTAGTGTCAGGTCCTGCTCTGGCATGCCCACATTACCCAGAAGCAACATGCACCCGCCACTTCCTGGTGGTGTTGGTCCTTGCCCCATAGCGTGCCCACATTTTCTGGAAGAGTTGCAAGTGCATTGGTGACATACTTGTGTCACTTCCAGGTGATACAGACATGCTTGGGCAGGGCCCGACACCACCTGGAAGTAGCAGGCACATGTCAAGCCAAATGAGTTCCCAAACCTGCCCAAAAAGCTTCGGGTGAGTGTTCAGAGAAGGCACCTTCCCTGGACCTCAGCTTGTGAGCCCTGAACTGGGCAAAGTCCAGGCCAGACTTTGGGTTGGTGTTCAGGTCTGTGCCCATCCCTATTTGCTAGTACTCTACCATGCTCCCAGCTACACTCACTGCCCAGTGCCACTGGGGAAAGGGCTGTCAGCATTGGTGAGCATGGGCAGCCAGAGGGCTCACAAGCAGGCAGGGGAAGGACACCCAGGCAGGTGGGAGGCATTTGGATGGGCAAGGGGAGGAGGCCATGGGGGAGGCATGGTGGTGGGTAGAAGAGGAGAAGGGAGCCCTGGAAACTCTCTGCCCATCTGGAACTGGCCCTGTTGGTGATACACAACATTATTCCCAGACATGCCACCTCCTGTTTTGATGGATATGGAGGAGAGGAATTAAAAGTGATGTCAAAAATTGCTTCTGTGCTGTCAGGCTCCTCCTGTGCAATGTAATGTTTGAAGCTGACTTCTCGCATCATGCTTCTGTGCTAATTAAAGGCCTGATAATTGTAAAGTGCTTTCAGGAGCAAACTGGCTACACAGCCACAATGATTCCAGAGCAGTTTGCAGTTCCTTCAGGAAGCGGAGCTTGAATGAAAGGCAGAGGAGAATCCCTGGGAATTATGACATGGACAAAACCTGTACTTCAGTCCCTGGCAACCTCATGCCCTTTCCGTGGATGCGAAAGGATATGCCTTGTACAAAACGAGCAACAAAACCTCTGTGTATTCCTGACCAAGTTGCGAGTCTGCCAGCATGCCACAATGACAGTGTCAGGGCTAACAAGCATTTGAGCTCAGCCACAGAGAATGTTATTTCAAAGCTCTGTCATAAGCAGCGCTTTGGAAAGTGGCAAAAATCAGTTGCTATGAGAACCCCTCTTAGGTCTTTCCTTGGATTCCCGGTTAGATAAGTGAACTTCTCTTCAAAAATACTCGTTTTATCCTAGCTGGAACTGTCAGAATTCTTGAGGCCATATGACCAACTCTAGTATTATAGGTGTCCTGTTCAGAAATACCCTTCTTCCCCATCCTGACTTACCTGCCCTCCTTATGGGGAAGGAACAGTGGTGGTGGGAGGTGGTTAAGAGGAGGGATTCCTGTAGCATCTCTCCACTTTTCTCATGATCTTTTCCCCCTCTTCCTACTCTTTTGAGTGGCTGAGAGAGAGAGCATCTGCGAATCCCCCCCACGCCTGATGCCCTCTCCCAATGCCTGTATGTCATGTCATTGTACGGAAAGCATTCTAGCAACTATTTATCCAGAATACAACAGGTGCTATGTATATTATCTATCCTAGTAGGAGGGCAGAAAAGGAGGATAAGTAGAAGGGATGATGGTGGAAGGGCCTCAGTGGTAGAGCATCTGCTTGGTATGCAGCAGGTCCCAGTTTCAACCCCAAGCGGCTTCAATTAAAAGAACCCAGGTTGCAGGTGATGTGATAGACTCTGGAGAGCCATGTAGATAATACTGACCTTTTTGGATCAGACCAGTGGCCCACCCAGTCCAACACTCTGTCACACAGTGGCCAAAATATACCAGGTGCCATCAGAAGGTGCAGCAGTGGGGCCAGGACACTAGAAGCTCCCCCACTGTTGCCACCCAAAGCACCAAGAATACAGTGCATCCCTTGCCCCAGCCTGAGAGTTCCTATTTATACTTTGTGGCTATAGCCACTGATGGACCTCTGCTCCATATGTTCCCTCTTGAAGCTGTCCATGCTTGTAGCCACCACCACCTCCTGTGGCAGTGAATTCCGTGTGTTAATCACTCTTTGGGTGAAGAAGGACTTCCTTTTATCTGTTCTAACCTGACTGCTCAGCAATTTCAGTGAGTGCCCGCGAGTTCCTGTATTGTGAGAAATGGAGAAAAGTACTTCTTTCTCAACCTGCCCTGTTCCATGCATAATCTTATAAACCTTGATCATGTCACCCCTCAGCTGTCATTTCTCCAAGCTAAAGAGCCCCAAGTGCTTTAACCTTTCCTCATAGGGGAAGGGTTCTAACCCTTGTATCATTCCAGTTGCCCGTTCCAACCCTTTTATCATTCTCGTTGCCCTTTTCTTTACTTTTTCCAATGCTGTAATATCCTTTTTGAGGTGTGATGACCAGAACTGTGCAGTGTGATGACCAGAACGAGGTTGCACCATTGATTTATACAGGGGCACTGCGATACTGGCTGATTTGTTTTCAATTTCCTTCCTAATAATCCCCAGCATAGCATTGGCCTTTTTTATTGCAGTCGACATTTTCATTGAGTTGTCCACTATGACTCCAAGATCTCTGTCAGTCTCTGCCAGTTCAGACCCCATCAACGTGTATTTATATTTAGAATTTTTGGCTCCAATGTGCATCATTTTACACATGGCCACACTGAACCCCATTTTCCATGTTGACTTTGCCACGTCTGACTTTGTTTAAGGTAGCTTCATGTGTTATGTAACAGAATGGAGAGAGAAGATGCAAATATTGTTCCTTCCCTTGACTACTTCTGTTGCCAACATTCCCTTCCTGTCAGGAGGAAAAATAAACTGGGGTGGGATGGAAGAAAAGAGGTGGGAAGGAAAGAATTTTTCTCTGTAGCCATCTGAGCCAGAGAGGAACATGGCAGCTGGAAGGTTCAACTCCCCTTGAAGGTGAGCTTTCTGAGCTGCTGGAAGTGCATACCTTGGGCTAGAAGAATTGCATACATTGGAAACATCTCTGGTTGGTACATAGCTATCGCTTCTCGGCCTTTTGGCTAAGGTCAAGTGTAGTGTGTAGTATATAGCTATGAAAAAATATTGCTTTGCTTAAGCCACATTGCAAATGAGGATGGAGTCGGAAGCTGGAGCCATTTTTAATTTGCTTGCGGAGCCAGTGCTTAAATCCCTGAACCAAAGTTGCACTGTTTGTGCATAAATGATTCAAAAGACCGCAATGCATAGGTATTCCCCACACAGGTTGACTCTGATAAACTGCCCTCAAGAGCAAGCTTGCAGTTTGCACTTTCAATCTGTTGTCAGAAGCAGCTGCTGTACATGAAAAGACAGGGTAATGCAAAGCCAGAGAGAAAGGATGAGAAGCAAGTGAATCTGTGGACAGGAAGAAACATTGCTCAGACTAATGAGCATACCAAAAATCAAGGCTCTTATAGAGGCCATGGAATATTGGCCGGATAAACTCTGATTTAGCTATGCAAGGATGCTTCTTTGTATGGCTGCATTCATCCATCATGGGTTATGTCACTACTGCAGCACTATAGCAGCTATTTGCCACTGGATTTCCCCATGTGGACAAGCTGCAAATGATAGCTATAGCATGTGGAACATGTGGACCAGTTGCAAATGATAGCTATAGCACAATGAGAGTAGATGGAGCTGTCTTAAGGGTTATTCTTATTCTTTGGCCAAGTTAGGTCACTTCCTTCCAGGTCACCCCTTGAAGCCCAAATTCTCACACCTGTAGAGAGACAGAAAACATACTTTTACTCTTCTCTTTTTATAATTGCCAAAGCTTTGAAACTCTGCCATTCGGAGGGGAAGGGGGGGAGAACGCAATTTTTTGGAAGGTTGGTAAAGAACGCAGATATCCTATAGGCAGCCTGCCTGTAGTGCCTGTGTTTACCACGAGAAGCTCAAAGAGAATTATTTAATCCTTGTTTGCATAGTAACTTCTGATAAATAATTCAGTAATGTATGGCCTAAAGTTTTTTAAGGCATTGCCTTTGGGGGGCAGAAACACGGTTCGATTCTTGCCTTAACGAGGAGCTGAGAACCCCAGCAGAGTGGCTGGTGCCGGGCAAGATTGCCGAGCGGAGGACCAGAAGACATTTCAGGGGAGTTGTCAACTAGGAAATATGACGCCGCAACACAAATAATGTTTGCATATTGTGCACGAGAGAAATCACAGGCTCGGGAAGATAGATGTTTAGTAACTCGGTTTAATAGAGTAATCCATTAAATCAAACGTCTCCAGGGCAGTGTTCGGAAAAAGGAATCTTTGCCTTATCTCCAGAAGATGCTTTATGCAGCCTTGCTGACAGTAAGTGCTTAGAATTAACTTTTCCCTCTCTCCCCCAGAATATTTAACATGTTAAAACGATCCTGATTAAGCAATGAAGATGATATCATTGTTGCTGGCACCGTTTCCCCTTACGCTTCCTCTTTTAAAAGGGATTTCTCCGGGCATGCTGTAATCCTGAAGCCGCCGTAAGGAGTCTCATACATGCCGGTGGGTTGCTTGAAGGCACTTCTCTGACGCACTGAGGGCCAAACGAGACATGACGGCATCCTTGTGCCCATTGTGGGGGATGCTGCCGCCATTTTGAAGTGATTTTAAAATGCCTTGAGGTCTTGATCTTGATCTGGCCTGCAGTGGAGTGCTATTGTTCCTCCCCACCTTTTCAAATGCCAAAATAGCCGCTGGTTGGGGAGTGGTTTCGCTGCTTGGTAAGGTGTATGTGGGGGGGGGGAGAGACAAGACTGCCTCAGCCCGCTGCACTGTGGGCCCCATCAGGATTGGCCTCTTGTGGCATTTTAAAATCACTTGAAAGTGCAGTGGTGTCCTTGTGACACCCAAAAGGATGCCATCACATCTCGCTTGGCCCTGAGTTAGGGTTGCCAGCTCTGGGTTGGGAAATACCTGGAGATTCTGGGGGTGGAGCCTGAGGAGGGTGGGGTCTGGGGAGGGGAGGGACTTCAATGGGATAGAATGCCATAGTGCCCATCTTCCCATGTGGCCATTTTCTCCAGATGAACTGTTTTCTGTCCTCACCTGGAGATCAGTTGTGATCCCAGGTTGGCAACCGTGCCCTGAGTGGAGGCACACTCTAGGGCTTATGTTTTGACATGAGAACATATGACTGTGACCAAAATCAACCTCAGATCGGCCCTGGAATAGGGTCAATCCACTCATGATTTTGTATTGTTGTGCGCTTTGTGAAAATATTACAGGGTGGCTCAGGCACAATTCTCCTGGGTCTCATAACCCTGCTTGAAAGATCAGGAACACTCTGCAGAGTACCATGGGCCTCCTCTTCCATCCTCTCCCTGCGCACAAGCATGCACCTCTAGGGCTGCCAGCCAAGGGCAACCCCTGGAAAATTTGGGTGGTGGGCAGAGCCGGGCAGTGTGCAACATCATTTCCAGTCATGTAACTGGAAGTGAAGTCATGCCACCATAGGGACCTGTGACATCACTGTCAGTTACATCAAACCCCCCCCCAAGTTTCCTCCACTGCTGCACAGGGCAGCAAGAGGTGACCAAAGGTGGGGGTGGGAGGTCTGCTATAGGAGGAGACCTGGTCCCCCTATTCTCTCCTCCTTTTTGAAACTGTGCAGCAAGTTATGGTTGGAGTTGCATCTGCACTGCTGCTGTGGTAGTACTAGATAGCGTCAGTCCAAAGTTCGCACATCTCTGGAAATGGATTTGCAAACTCTAGAGTGGAGGGGTAGCTCTGCCTAGGGGAAATGGCAACACAGATGTAACGCTAGTTGTAATTTGCACCAAAATACAAAGGGAGAAGGGGATGCCTACAAGATGGGAGGATAGGGGGACGTGCTCCAAACCATAGTTAAGAAATCTGCCACTGCTATATCTTCCCTGGGCTAATGAGGTAGATACTGGGTAATCAGGAAGGCTCCCACGCTTCTGTCATTCTGCAAATTGTGTAAGACAGAATGGTTCCAGAGGGCATTTTTATAAAGGGGAGAGGGCTATAGATGAAAGGAATGGTTTCAAGAAGATGCTTCTGTAAAGCAAACAAGACTTAGTGTATACCACTATGCACAGTGTATTTTTTTCTGTTTATTGTATGTATTATCCTTCTCTTAACTACATTGTTTTCTACTTTTGGAGTTCCATTCTCTGCATCAGAAGAGCTATATTTGAATCCAGTAGCACCTTAGAGACCTTCGTCAGAGAGCTTTGACTCTCAAAAGCTTCTACCCCCAGAATCTTGTGGGTCTTTAAGCTGCTATGGGATTTAAATCCAGGGCTTCTATTGCAGACCAGCACAGTTACCCTTTGAAACCATTTTCTGCATTCTTTGACATATCGTATCTGATTCTTTTGGGCACTGATTCAAATTTTTATAGTCCTAGTCCTATTGAATCTTCTATTAGATGTTTCATGCTATTTGATTGCCATATTGTATACCATGTAATCCACCTGAGTCTCTGTGAGAAAACAGGGCTATAGATAAAGTAAAATCAATCCATCAATAAACCGAGGTCTGCAAAAACGTGGAGCCAAAGTGTATCCACATCCACTCCCAGATTGCTATCTTCCTGTGTGGTTATGGCTAGCGAAGCAATGAATACATTCATAAATATCTGCTTCAGTTAATTGATGGAAGAAAATCTCTAGGCTGTCTCTCTGGAGAACCTGCTCTGCGTGGCTTACAAAATTTACAATGCAGTAAAGCACAAAACGGCATTAAGAAGTTTTAATAGTAACAAGCTCTTTAAAAATATGGTATTAAAAACACATCTTTAGTTTTAGGTGTCTTAGAAAATCAGAAAATTCACTTTCTTTGGCAACATTCCCACATTTGCTGCTGTATTTTACAGCTTTATTGATATCTGTTCTATGCCTGTTTAACATCTGTTTTTAATGTTTGCTTACAAGCCACGTGGGGTGGGGGGCAGCGCAGAAGAAGAAGTGAGCAGTGACTCACAGAAGCTCATATCCTGACACTAATTTTGTTAGTCTTTAAGGAAGGTCAGTAGTTCAGCAGTTCGAGACCCGAGAGTGCCGCATGACGGAGTGAGCTCCTGTCTCTAGTTTCCAGCTCCTGCCAACCTAGCAGTTCGAAAGCAAGAAATTGCAAGTAGATAAATAGGTACCACTTTGGTGGGAAGGTAACAGCATTCCATGCACCTTGGTGTTTAGTCATGCCGGCCACATGACCACGGAAATGTCTTCAGACAGCGCTGGCTCTTCGGCTTTGAAACGGAGATGAGCACCGCAACCTTAGAGTCGGATTCGACTGGCTTTTGAGCAAGGGAACCTTTACCTTTACTTTTTAAGGTGCTTCTGGACTTGCTCTTTTCTACTGCTGCAGAACAGAATAACACAGCTACCCATCTTGATGTGTCTTCACTGTAAAAGTAAAATTAGGTGATCACCTTTCAGTGACAAATGATGAATGGTTTGCCCTTCCGTCTGCTATCCTCATTATCCAATTACTCTTTTTCGTTCAAATATCTTATGTAGCTTTAGGACCAGTTCATCCACTTCCCCCACTCCCAGATCCATATAACTGGTGAATTACCACTTGTTTTATAGGCATTTGAGGCTCTTGGGCAGGACTGTCTTTGGAGGATGAGTTTTGTAATACAGAGTAAAGCACAAAAAGAGGGAAGCCAACTACACCGTTCCCCTGGGGAGGTATCCTGCACCCTAAGATACTTCAGCAAACTCATAACAGTCTCTGCCTTCCCTCTCACTGTCTCTTCCAAGCTCCAAACCTGAATGTTTTTTTACATATAAAATGCAGACATATCTGTCCCCAGCTGGGAGAAATCATCTTCTCTAAGCTCTCAACTGTCAGCTCCCACTGAGGAGAAACATCACCTGACCAGTCTGACTCATCAGATTTTAGAGTTTAACGTACAGAATCACAACACAGTGGAACCACATTTTGATGGCAAATTTTCTATTGAGTTTTGATCATGTTTGTGGAAAACTGACATCTAGATTTCCATCCCAAGCATAGAGGAACCACAAAAGAAGCTACAAGTTTCAAAATGAGTCAGGGTTGCCATTCCCCAGTTCTGAGCAGGGGTCTCCTGGTTTTTTTTTGGGGGGGGGCCTTCTGCCTGCCTCCGGCCAGTTGGCCAGTGAGGGAAACCCCACCCCAAACAGTGCCATCACTGCGCAATATCCCTGACATGCTGACATCATGTGGAAGTGATGTCATCATATTAGGGACGTCACATGGTGATGCTCTGGCTTTTGGCAAAACTCTATGGTTTGATGCTGATTTTACCATACAGTTTTGCCCAAAAATGAGAGAGTCACTCTGTGCGACGTCCCTGATGCAATGATGTCACTTCCATGTGATGTCAGCATGTTGCATTGCTCCACCCTGTTCCCAGGAAATTTCTTCCCACGCCCCTCCGGCATGGACATCGGACCTGGCAACCCTAGCCAGAGTAGTCATGTGGTTCAGTTACTTTCCTAGTGATGGCATGAATAATTTCAGTGCCTGAAACTGACCAGTGAGGAGCAGTGTGGTAAAATCTTTTAGCACTGGCTTGGTGACAAAGTAGATCAGCCTTCATAGGTGTAGTATTTTGCCTAAATTAGTATGCCTCAAAGATGTTAGTTTATCTGAGGGTCCCAAAACCACATGGACTTAAAAAAAAAGAGTGTGTGGTTGGAAGTTTTATGATAAATCAATTTTTCAGCCTGCATCTTCAGCAAAGGGTGTTATACTCTGTATATTACTCCCACCCCCTAATCAACCTAAATGAGGGTTGGTTCTAGTGATCAAATTGGTGTGTTCAGAAGGTATGTTAAGTGGACTCATGTAGACTTTGATGGAATGACTTAGGTGCTTCCTTCGTTTGTTTGTTTTGGTCCAATTATATGATTCCAACGGGCAGCTCAAAAAGCAAAATTTAATGCTGCAACATTAAAATATAATGACCATATCATAAAACCATCATAATCTGAAATATAGAACACATCTTAAACTCATTTTTTTCAAACTTAATAGTCACATGTATTGTACCAACAGGCATTTATTGTCCACTGTGGTTTAAGCAGTAGTGGGACTAAACAATTGGACTGCATTCAAGGTGGCACTGCAATAAAACCACGTGGTCATGTCTCTGCTCTGCATGGATCCATTCCACCAACACTGTAAGCATATCTGCTGTGCTGGGTCATGTGAATTGGCCCTTAATACTGGGATTCTTTTCAGCATACAGATAGTCAGTGTTAGGGAGTGTTAGAAAATGAGGGGGGAAATGGGATCAAAACCAAGTGTTCTGCTAATGGAGAGCACCTCCATCAGCAGAATGGAATTTGTCTAACACTCTGACCATTGGTCTGTCTTACATTCTCCTGCAGGACCATTTTGAAGAGCTCAGTGGGATGAGCATGCCATAAAAGTTCTGTCCTATTGACAGAAGTCCCTTCCAATAATGGAAACTGAACTTTGTATACAACCCACGGTGCGACTGGGAAATCTACATATTAAATGCACAGTGGACATTGTTTATTTTCTATACTGATTACTGATAAACAAGTAACTTTGAAAAACACATCTCCTTCCCCAAAAATTAGTGCCAAGAAATGGAGCATTTTGTAAAACCAGAGCATAAGGGGTTCATTTTGTGAAAGGCAAAGCACAACCCAAATAGGGATTTTTCAAGTGAAATAAGTAGGAAATGGGAATTCGGAAATCCTTCTTGAGCAGTGGACTGCTGAACAAGTTTTCTTGAAGAAACATGAATTAATGAAAAACATTATTTTTGAGGGACACGGTTGCAAGAACAAGACATAGAGGAAGGCGGATTTCAATTCTAGACCGCATTTTCCTATAATGTGGTAATTTATGACATTACATAGGCATGCATTTGCTAGACCTTCTTAACCATGTGGATGCCGAAGTGGAACGTCAGCTCATCATGAGAAGATCTTTTACCTCAGAAAACATCATGTGAAACAGCCAACCTTACTAATGTTTGGTCTGGTTCAGAGAATATCAGCTTTAAAATAAGAGTATTATAAATGAATTATTCACCAGAAAACTCTGATACCTTGTATTGACACTGCTTCATCAAAATACAATGTGAGAATTAGAGCTTAGGAACCACCTTGAAGAGCTAAAAAGTGCAGTAACAAACTTTTTGACTATTGTGGGGCAATAAATACTAGCTCCAGTCTTAAGGCTGCCAACTCTGGGTTAGGAAATACCTGGCGATTTGTGGGGAGGTGCCTGGAGAGGGTGGGGTTTGGGGAAGGGAAGGGCCTCAGCAGTGTATGATGCCCTAGAGTCCACCCTCCAAAGCAGCCATTTTCTCCAGGGGAATTGATCTTGGTCATCTGGAGATCAATTGTAATAGCGGGAGATCTCCAGGTGCCACCTGGGGGGTGGCAAGTCTAGTAACTCTCTGCCTGCCTTATCAGCTGGCTTGAGGGCAAATAAGCTTTAGTTAGTGGTATGATAGATTATGGATGTAAAATAAATAAATTACGCTATCCAATAATAACTAATTAGTTTGTTACCTGATTATGTTTCGGTATGTGCCATCTGTTGTCTGGATATTCAGCGGCACTCAGTCATAAAAGTTGCGATATGTATGGTAAATGAGGCATTGCCGAGAAGTTTTATACAGCTTCTTTATTTTAATGCATTTATGCAAATTATTTTATGGGCTAATTTACCAATTCTCATACATCTCTGTTGATGCTAATCTTTTTTTCTTTCTCATGTGCTCATTTAGGCAGTCTCTTGATGGCCCCAGGGATGACTTAGAAATGGCAGTAATAGACTTACAGTTCTGCTCCAGTTGTATAGAATGGAAGAGATCAGGGTCAGTTTTCAACAGCAAGTAGGAATATGTTCTGGGTCAGGGTCCGGGATTGGGATGCAAAGCCCTCCTCTCATTCACAGTGTGCCTCCTCACAGGCCATCCAACCCGTGACACTCTTCTTCTCAGCCAAGGTGATATTTTGGAAATCTGCTGAACTAGGAGAAGAGAATATAGCAAACAGTGACGACATGTGTGACACACCGATGTCACCCAGAAGTGATGTAGGCACATTGGTGGTGTTGGGGGTGACGCTCTGGTTTTTGGGCAAAACTCTATGGTTTGAGGGTGATATTACCATAAAGTTTTGCCCAAAAACCAGAGCATCACTCCCAACATCACTGATGTGTCCAGGGCTCTTTTTGTAGCAGGAACTCCTTTGCATATTAGGCGACACACCCCTAATGTAGCCAGTCCTCCAAGAGCTTACAGTAGCCCCTGTAAGAAGAGCTCTGTAAGCTCTTGGAGGATTGGCTAAATTAGGGGTGTGTCGCCTAATATGCAAAGGAGTTCCTGCTACAAAAAGAGCCCAGGACGCGTCTGTGTCACTTCCTGGTAACATATGCACGTCATGCAAGGTCCCCGCCCACTCCCAGAACACCTGTCCAATCCCCCCCAATGGAGTGAAAATCAGACCTGGCAAACCTACTCCAAATCCATTTGCTGTCCTGGCAAACCTACTCCAAATCCATCTGCTGTCCTCACATTTAATTTGTTCTTCAAGGGGGAAATGTAGCCTTTTCTGTCTGTATTGGAAGAGCTGGATTCAAATGTGTACTTTGCTATGAATTCATCTCCTATTTTCCATTTGTCTATCCCAAACATATCTTTTTAGGGAGCAGGTGGACACTGGGTACAAATTCTCTTTATGGAAGCAGGGAGTGCAGTACATATGAACGAGAAATGAACCACTGATAAAATACATACTGCAATCCGTTTTTGGACTCCAGCCATCTCTTTGATGGGAACAGCCATGGCTTTCTTTAGAGCCAAGTGCATTGTGAGAATGAACTAGTTAAGACTGTAGGCACTTTGCAGCATGAATACCCTGTAGATAAAATCAGATCACTGCCGATCAAGCATGCCTTGCTAGGGATCATCAGCTACAGGCGTGCAAGAGTTAATTCCATTGGGAGATCAAGGAAACACCTTGCTATTGCCTGAGCAAACTTAGAAAGGGGAGGGGTCTTTCCATTGAGCAATTTGCTTTCACTGCCAAAGCCCACCAATAATTTTTAGATCTGAGACACGTTGAGCTGCCATCCTTACACCTTTTTTTCCTGTTCGGGCTTCAAGCCACAAAACAGAATGATGCCGTCAGCACTTGATGGAAAGACTATGAAGCTATACAGCAAGTGTATTTATCCAAAGGAATGATCACATATAAAGCTGTACAGTCCTTTGCCGGGAGAATGGTTCATTTAGCTACATATAAAGCAAGAGGCCAACCACCTTGGATTCTAAAGGGCTGCATTTAATACCATCTATTGCCGTGAAGACTGTATAGCTCAAAATGTATTAGGTGTTTCTTGCATTATTTTTTTGTGTGCTTTGGTCTTGTCTGAGTTTCAAATATAGTTGTTGGGTTGTTGTTTTTTTTTGTAAGACAAATATTTGTTCTTCCTGCTCATCTTTGCCAGTCTCAAAAAATCCAACACAGGGTTTTGCTCCCAGAATCTGAGAATGTGAATTTTCCTTCAGATGTAGTGTGATGTATGAGCTTTCTTCTCCAGCTGAGCAACCAGAAGTGACAGGCATATGTCACTCATTCTGTTCCATTCTTGTTACATAGTATTCAGTTCTGGATCTTTCTAAATGATCCACTGTGAATTTCTGTGGACTTTCGTTGTGCGAATGCACACAAGGTGTACATTTCAGTATGTGTTTATCAGTGGTTCATTTCTTGTTGATATGTACTGCCCTCTGTGCTTCCATAAAGAAGAGCAGGAGGGGGAGGGGAGGAGGGGGAGGAGGAGGAGGAGGAGGAGGAAGAGATTGGATTTATACCAGTTAAAGAGAATTTGTACTCAGTGTCCACCTGCCCCCTAAAATGATATATTTGAGATAAACAGATGGAAAATAAGGGATGCGCATGCAGTTTTCTTCCATGACACGGACAGTTTGGGTGGAACAAGAGTATTCCGGGGAGAATTTTGTTTTGATTTTTTATGAAATTTCTACTCTGCCTTTCTGACATCACAAGGGCCACCGAGTTGGCTAACAGATTAAAACATACATAAAAGGTTCGCATTTTGGAAAACCATCAAAATAGCAGTATTAAAACAAGAGCTAAAATATATAGAAAAACAGCAATCAAAACATTTGGACAGGAAGGAGGGATCATTGAGGGAACACCAGATGAAACAAAACAGTCTTTACCCCGCTGGTGGAAGATGGCAGCAGAAGGAGATAAATGAATCCCGGTTGAACAGGTAATTGGAAGGACTTGGAGGGTTGCCAAGCTCCATATGGCACCTGGAGATCCCCCACTATTGGAATTGATCTCCAGGTGACACAGATCAGATCCCCTGGAGAAAATGGCTGCTTTGGAGAGTGGACTCTATGGTATTATACCCTGCTGAGGTCCCTCCCCAAACCCCACCCTCTCCAGGCTCTGCTCCAAAATCTCCAGGTATTTCCCAACTCAGAGCTGGCAACCCTACATGAATTGCCCGATGACACTGCCTGGCATCTTCCAAGCTTCACCTGGAAAGTTCTACCTGTGAAAACCCTGGATCGTAGTGACATTCATAAGTTAAACATCTTGCATCAAATGCCTGTGAAGCACGGAACTCCTCAGGTGAAAGTGTTAAACTTATAGGAGCCACTGTTATTTTCTTATTTTCCTTCTTCATGACATCGATTTGTATGGCTAACATTTTAGTAATAAAAAGGCATAATGCAAAGCTGCGGCCTGCTGCGAGGGGAAGTCTACACAGTGAATGAACACTGCGGGACCTATTCATAAATATTCATTAAGCCTTGCTTCATTGGAAATGGAATTTAAGTACTTAGGATAATGGAATGAAAGTAGGTGGGATGCTCTTTCACATGGGCTGAGACAACAGGGCTCAGAAGGAGACCAACAACAACAGCGGCAACAACAAAAGGGAGTGGGAGGAGAACTTGCATTGTCAGACAAAAAGCTGAGGTTAATAAGATCGTAGGATTGAACGAACTGAGATGAGTAGATCATACCTGAAACTAAATAACACTCAAAGGAAAGTGTGGCCTGCCACCAGGCTGCATAGGAAGAGGTTATTTCCAGCATCCGGAACCTTTCCTGAGTAAGACCTGTGTTAAAGCTTATTGATAGAGTTGCCAACTCTGAGTGGGGAAACACCTGGAGATTTTGGAGGTAGAGCCTGCGGAAGTTGGGGTTTGGGGCCGGGAGGGACTTCAGCGTGGTACGATGCCATAGAATCTACTGTCCAAAGCAGCCATTTTCTCCAGGATGACTGATTTGCATTGCTCAGAGATCAATTGTAATAGCGGGAGATCTCCAGGCCCCACCTGGAGGTTGACAACCCAGATTGATGACCTTGTGTACTCTCTGGAGGCATCTCGTTGGCTCTTTTTGGAAACTGAGTTCTAGGCTAGGTGGACATTTATGCTTACGCCGCAGGCCTCTTCTTACTGTTGCTGTGTTGTTTTGTGACTAATGCAGCCATTTCCTCATGCTGTGAAGGTAAAGGGACAAACCAGAGGACCATTTGAGAAGAGCCCACAGTGTGACTTTTACCCATGTCAGCATTGCTTCACTTTCTGGGAGAGCCAGTAGTGACGGTGGGAAAGCCGTGTCAAGGAATCCTTCCACAGAGTAGTGGCTAGGGTTGCTGACCTGCAGGTAGTGGCTGGAGATCTCCTGGGGTTACAGCTGCTCTCTGGGTGACAGAGATCAGTTCCCCTGGAGAAAACAACTGCTTTGGAAGGTGGACTGTATGGCATTATACCCCGCTGAGGTCCCTCCAGTCCCCAAACCCCCTTTCCCCAGACCTCACCCCCCAAATCTCCAGTTATTTCTCAACCCGGAGCTGGCAACCCTGTCTGAGGTTACTGTTATCATGCATGAAGGAGTTCTTTTGCAGCATCTTGTGTGACATAAATTTAATATGAAGATGGCCTCCAAATAGGGTTGGGGTTGCTCTATGAATTGCCACACAGTAAAACCATAGAGTTTCTGGCAATTCCTTCCAGGAGTTCTCAGGCTCCACATAGCATTTGGCAGCCTTAAATCAACTGCCTTCACCCATACAAACTGGCCTATAGCTTAAAGGCAGCTGGTACTGAGCATTTTGCAAGCCTTAAATGAGCTAAGCTTGGAGAGGTTCTTTTCAGCTATATGGCCTTCAAGTTTTGGAACTCTCTGCAGAAAGAGGGCCGGTCAGCACTAGGGTTGTCAGGTCTGTTACCTATTGCAGCAGGGGGGAGAAGCTCCTGGTCTGGGAGATTAGCGATGACATCACCCGGAAGTGATGTCATCGCACTAGGCACATCGCCAGTGGATGCTCTAGCATTTGGCTTGAAAACTCTATGATACCATAGAGCTTTGAGGCTGAATGCTACAGCGTCCCCCTGGCAACATGCCCAGAGTGATGATGTCACCCTTGGGTGATGTCATTGCACCAGGCACGTCGGCCCAATCTGAGCACTGTGGAGGTGGGGTTCCCTCCGCTGGCTGGATCCAGGCCAGCAGGTCGGGGGCTCTTTGAGTGGGCAAACCCACATCCCCCAGGGGACTTGGCAGCCCTAGGCAGCATTCTTTTTGTTGGTAAGGTTGCCAACCTCCAGGTCACACCTGGAGATCTCTCATCATTACAATTGAGCGCCAGATGATCCCCTGGAGAAAATGGCTGCTTTGGAGGATGGACCTTATGGCATTATGCCCTTGTGAGGTTCCTCACCTCCCCAAACCCTGCCTTCCCCAGGCTCCACCCCCCCAAATCTCTAGATATTTCTCAACCCAGAGCTGGCAACCCATTTGTATGTATACTGGTCTATGACTGTGAATGAACTGAGCTGGCAACCCTATTTCTTGGCCTTCTGGTATTTGAAGGTGTTTGGTAAAGATTGTTCTTTGAAGGTGGCTGAACACAGTATGATATTTGCTGCGCTGTTTTGCTTTTCTCTCTTTCCCACCTTTTTTTACTGGCTTTGCTGCCGGTGAGTGGGGAATGGCTGTTGCTTTTGAACTTCTACTGATGGGGTTGTTAGGGTTTTTTTTTTTAAAAAAGTCTGTATTTTACCTTGCTGTTTTTGCTGATTTTATGTGTGTTTCGGGTTTTTATCATTTGGTAGCTGCTGTTGATGTTTATGGTTTTTATTTTTGGTTTCCCTGTGTACTTTTAACGTTTCACATTTGCAAGTTACCCACTGGACTTTCTAGAAGTACAGACATACGATCTTTGTTTATTTACCTCATGAATATTCAGTCATGAGGTAAATAAAGAAGATAGTATGCCTGTCCAAAAAAAGCAGTGAACAAAGGTATACGGCGGAGTCAACCCTGACAAAGGCTTCACCCTAAGACAGTTATTTCTCTTTTAGAAGAAATGAGAGCCATCCGTTGTTCACCTGAATAGCTGAAAATACCTTGCCGAATGTAGGCCCTGAATGTCCTGTTGAAAATAAGATTAGGGAATTCTGAGCCTGTGGTACTTCTCTCTTTCAGCTTGGCTCTGATCCAGTAAGCCCATTTCTTTCTCACATGCCAAAGGCAAGCTAATACCTACTGTGCAAATGCATGTGGGGTTTCTTTGGCTTTCAACAGCTGTGGTGTTCCACAGCAAAGAATTACAAGGTACACCTCAGGGGAAAGCTGTTGTGAGTCAAGTCATCTGAAAAATGAAATACGGATGAAGTGTGTGTAACTGAAAGACTAGTTATGGCTTTATCCCTGAAACCGAGTGCTTGCAGGTAATTCCGCTGGCTTTGGTGAGAATTAGGGGATCGGGGTGTGCATAAGGGATTTTATCCTTTACTTCATCTATATTGCAGATGAGGTTCAGAGGATGTTGTGTGTATAACATATTCCGGATGGGAATAATCTGGGAAGCCATCAAGGTGAAATGGCTGTCAAGAGAGCTATATTTTGAGCTGGCTGCTTGGAGATACATTTTTATAATATACTTAATTCATCCTCTTAAACTAGGTACTCAGTAGTGAAGGAATCTATCCTATGTTAAGCAAACCACTTCTGTTTTCCTTGGACACAATAAATAATGGAGAACTATGGAAGCATCTAATCAAGTCTACTTGAAGGTAATTCACATTTTATTTGATGGGACTTATTCCCAGGAAACTGTTCTTTAGGACTGCAGCCTGTGTGGTGTTTCCACTGCCTTCACTGTGTCAGATCCCCAGTTAAAACACTCTCCACAACACTTTTTGCAGTGTTGCTTTATTAGAGAGATGCCTACATCTGGGAACTGGTTCTTTGTCAGGACTGAAGAAAGCACACGAAATTCAGAGGTAAAACCCAATGCACCCCCACACCCCATGCATGCATCAGCATTCAGCCACTAGCATTTCTATGACAACGCTGACAGATACACATGGCCGGATCGCCCATTGGGCGAACTAGGCGCTCGCCTAGGGCACGCCGGCCTCAGGGGCGCCAAATGGCACCCCACTCCCCCCAAAAAGCCCCCCCCCGCTGCCCTAACCGGGCACCCGCCGCCACCGCTAGACCCCCCGCCCCTTTCCCGGTTTTCCTGGGGACCCCGCAGCTGCAGAGCCCCCAGGAAAGCCGGCGCTGGGAGGGAGGGGGCAGCGGCTAGACCCCCGCCCCCTTCCCAGCTTCCCTGGGGGTCCTGCAGCCGCGGAGCCCCTGGAAAGCCGGCGCTGGGAGGGAGGGGGCAGTGGCTAGACCCCCTGCCCCCTTCCTGGCTTTCCTGGGACCCCGCAGCCGCGGAGCCCCAGGAAAGCTGGTGCTGGGAGGGAGGGGGCGGCGGCTAGACTCCCCGCCCCCTTCCCTGGCTTTCCTGGGGCCCCCGCAGCTGTGGAGCCTTCAGGAAAGCCAGCGCTCCGCCGCTGCCCCCCGGTCTCCAGGCCCTACCGGGAGGTTGGCATCCCCAGTGGGGGCACCCCAGGCTGTCCTGCCTAGGGTGCCCAGACACCTGGAGCGAAAGAGTCTTCAAGGCCAAATCCCATGAGAACAGTCCGAGGGGTGCAGCTTGAGGAATAATTATGGCTACTACAGACAGGCACTCACCCCTCCCCACACTCCCCTCAGGAATTCCCGCACCCCAAAGCATGGCAAGGTGAACAGTAAAGTAAAACAAAGAGAAACGAAACTGAAACCTCGATATACTGCCACTTTGTTTACAACAGATTAATGCAGATACAAATTGTTTCAGATAATACTAATGGTGGAGTTCCCCTGTATTGCAATTTCAAAACCCCAGCCTTAATATGCTTAGCTGAAACCAGCTGTATTCATTTGCGCATAATTCAAGGCTGAAGGTTTTATTTGTAATTCTGTGCTTGAACAAAACAGATGAAGGGAAGATGAGTATTAGGGTTGCCAAGGCCTACTTACAGAATAGCGGGGGGAGTCCAGTGTGTCCCCGGGAGTCTTCTTGCGTGTGCGCCACATACACGTCACCCGGAAGTGACATCATTGCATTGGGCACGTTGTGGGTGGGGCCACAATCATTCGAGGGAAAACCATAGAGTTTTCCCTTGAATGATTGTGGCCCCGCCCCCAACATGCCCGACATGATGAGGTCACCTCCGGGTGACGTGTACATGCCAGGCGTGTCGCACGCTTTGGGGGTGGAGTCCCCTCCGGCAGCCCGATCCAGGTCGGCGGGGAACGGGCCTCTCGGGTGGGTTTTTCCCCACCCCCTGGGGGGACTTGGCAACCCTAATGAGTATAGGAAACTTGCCTCTTTTGGATCAGACCATATTTATTTATTCAAGCATTTATATCCCACCCATCCTCTTGCTTCAAGGTGGTTTACAATAAATAATGGTTAGAACATCCCCAGCTGAAACCAAAGGTAAGATAACAACAGCCTTTTCAGCTTGAAAAAATGGCATGGGAGGGGGGGCTGAAGGACCTCTTCCCCCTGCAGTGTGCTCATGAGCTGAATCGAGCCTCACAGCCCATGGGAATGTTGGTTCCCTAACGTCATGTGTGTCAGGCATGAGGCTGGGGACACCCCCCCCCCAACCTGTCTTGCATCATACATATTGTCCAGTTCTACCTTCAAGGGGGACATTTGGAGATGAACCGAGCAGGGATGTGAGATAGTCCTACCCTTTTGTCAGAAATTTAGCGTGGGATCCAAGCCCCGTATGTATCAATACCACACAGTACATATCAAAACATATGTGTATATACAGTACAAACCAAGCACCTGAACCAGCCATGAAAAGCTGAGAAGTGAAAATAGTGACGGAAATACAAACAAAAAGAAATGAAATGCCCATTCCTTCTTCCCTAAAGTGGAACATGCATTTTCCAGGCATAAATAAAATAAGCTAATCTGGTAAACAAAGATGGAAATTTTATTTAGGTTCATTGCAAACCACATTGGAGGTAATTTGTCCAAACTTTAAGACAAACAAACAAACCAAAAGGTCTTAGTTTTATTTGTTTTGTTTTTAATGAACTCCTTATTGGTCTTTATGTTTTAAAGATGCTTTTGGTGTGTACAGAGAAGCCGTGAAAAATACCAAGTCCTGGTGGACATTATTATTTTTCTCCCTTGTAGTATGTAACTGAAGTTTCTAAATTGCACTTCTCAAACTGAGGATGTTCCAGAAGATTGAAGATATGACCTTTTTGGTGCAATAACATTCTTTTAGCCAACAGGAATTAGCACATTGCATCTATCATTCTTGCAGGCCTTTAAGGTATGTGCGTAGTTCTGTTACGCCATTCCTGTTAATGATGTTATCGCCTTGAGAGAGACACTTTGCTCTCCTCCGTGCTGTTATAGCTCAGAAATTGGCACGCTTGTTACTGCATTACATTATTACCACCATGTTTTATGTAACAAAACAGACTTTTCAAGGAAAAGTTGACTTGTGGACACATGAAGCTGCCTTATGCTGAATCAGACCCTCGGTCCATCAGGATCAGTAGAAGTCCCTCTCCTCCCCAAACCCCACCCTTCCCAGACTCTACCCCAATTCTCCAGGAATTTTCCAACCCAGAGCTGAGATCCCTATGTACCACTGAGCCATGGCCCTTCCCATACTTCCCATACATGGCCCAGTATTTTATACATGCAATATTCTAGCTTGCTCCTTACCGAAGGGCTCTCATGTTGGAGGTAACCACATTTGCAGACTTCTCTGTGTACGTGAGCTCATATTACCAGATCAGTACAAGTAAAGGTTAAATCATTATGATAATATAAGAATAAGAACTTTGCCACACATGGATCAAATGCAGCCCTGGTGGAACATCTCAACGAAGACTCTGGCAGTCAGTCATGTTTGACAGCAGTTGAAGGTATCACTTGAAGAGAGCTCATGTCTGGGTTTTGTTTCCCATTATTAAGGTTTGGACATGAAGCCACAGTTTGTTGTGAGCTTTCAACCCATGCTGTCCATTAATCATGGCTGTGCATAGCACTTGTGTGAAGATCTTGCTGGTCCTTCCCTGTGCAAAGGAGCAAGAGTTTAGCATGGAAGCAAAAACCATGGATTTGGTATAGATTTTTCCATATGCCTTGAGAGTATAAACTCAATGGCACAGATAGGATTTTCACTGGAAAGTGTGCATAGAGTCTGCATGCATGCAAGGGCACTTTTGTATGGCTGTCTCTGTGTGAATGGGATCTTAACCCAGGTTAAGGCAAAAATTGGTGGAAAGTGGTGTCAAGTTGCAGCCAATGTTTGGCAACCTCTTAAGATTTTCAAGGCAAGAGACACACAGTGATGGTTTGCCAGTACCTGCCTATATGTACCAGCCACCCTGGACTTCCTTAGTGGTCTCCCATCCAACTACTAACCAGCCACCAGATCCTGCTTAGTTTCTGAGATCTGACAAGATTGAGCTAGCCTGGGTTATCCAGGTCAAGGCAAGGAAATAATTGCCTAGCCACAGTTTGCTAGGCCATGTACAAATGTGGTTTGTTTCTCATGTTCACATATTCTACTTACTTTGCCTCTCCCTTCTCGTGTGGCTTGAAACAATTCCCTGTGGTGTACAAATGCAGGCACTGGCTAAGCTGCAGTGTGTTTAGTTCCCACAAGTCAGGTTTCTAAATCACAATTTAATCATGGCTTAGAGAAGGAAAAGGCAAGAAGGGAGGAGCAAGAGGACATGAGAAACAAGCCATGTTCATGCCCACTGCAGCAAATTGTGGCATAGCACAAGTTCTGGATGCAACCATTAATCACTAACCGTGTTTAAGGATTATATTAGCACAAGCCTATAAAATGTCTGTCCTCTATCGCCACTTTCTTCCCCAGTGTGATTGTTACTTTAGCCATATGTGATGGCGACTTAAAATCACAGTGTGGAATTAAATAACAAGTAATGCTGCTTGCAGAGTGATAGGTTTCAGGCTACATCCCTGCACCCCTTTTCTTCTGTACCACTTCTATTTATTTCACCAAGATTTACAGAGGGGTGGCATTCTGTGAATGGTAACCCAGGATTTTGCTCTAAAGCTTAAAATGTCTGAAGAAGACACTTCTGGATTCATTGGGTTATTTTGTTAGCTGAATGTATTAATCAAATCTTTAGGGCTGAATTGATTGTTAACTAGGCAAATATATTGTGCCGGGTGCTGGAAACTGTTAGTTCTTCCCATTTAATGCACTTGCCAAACTTTGAATGCAAAAGCTAATAAAAAGGAATTTACTTAACCAACCAGCCGTTAATGCAAGAAAAGCATTTTATTTGCCCAAGTTGAAAAGTGTGCCCAGGAAAACAAATAACAATGCAGTTAAATATACGTCTGCAATATATTTGGCTGAGTTTATTTCATGTGCCACATGGATCAAAATCTGATTACATTTTATTTTATTATAGTAATTAAACCGCAGGTGTCATTAGAACGAGCTTCATTTAGGCTTGTAAAGCATAAGGCGCCCTACTGACTCAAAGCACTCACCCAGTTAAAATTGTTAAGGTACCCAAAGGAGCAGAGACTCTGCGCCTGCTCTGGTGGCAGCTGTCAGAATGGGTTTGGCTTACCAAAAGCAGGGAGGATTGTTACAGCAAAGGGTTTTGCCAAAGGCGTTTAGGAAGAATGAAGAATGCATGGTTCACAGGCGTTTTACACTAACAGACCTCAACATGCATCCGGGGTATAATGAACCAGAAGGGGAAAACAGTGGGATTATGTCACCTTCTAAAATAGTCCCTCCCTTCTGAAATAAGTACGTGATATAATAAAAAGGTACGGTGGCCTTCATATCATATTGTTAGGTATGACAACAGCCCACCAGGAGCTATCCCAGTGACTTCAAGGGGTGGTCCACCCCACTGACAGATATCTATCTAGTACATGTTTATCACACCTTTCCTCCAAAGAGAGCTCAAAACAGCCCTTCCCCCTAATCTTGGAGAAACAGGTTTGATTCTTCACTCCTCCACATGCAGCTGCTGGTGTGACCTTGGGTCAGTCACGGCTTTCTTAGAGCTGTTCTCTCAAGGGCAGCTCTCGAGAGAGCTCTCTCAGCCCCACCTTCCTCACAGGGTGTCTGTTGTGGGGAGGGGGAGGGAAAAGAGATTGTAAGCAGCTCTAAGACTCCTTTGGCTAGTGACGGATGGGGTATAACTCCTCGTTTTCTCTTCTTCTTCTCTAAACAATCTCTGTGAGGTAGGTTAGGCTGAGAGTGAGCGGTGGTCCCACGGTCACCCAGCAAGCAGAGTGGGGATCTGAAACCAGATTTTAGTTCACCACTCTGACCACTATATCCCACTGGCTGTCCTTATATGGATAAGTGATAATAATGTCCCTGGAGAAACTGACCTTGTGTGTGTGTGTTAAGTGCCAACAAGTGGGTTCTGACTTACGGTGGCCCTCTGAATTAATGACCTCCCAAAACGTCCTATTGTCAACAGCCTTACTCAGATCTTGCAAACCATTGATTGAGCCAATCCGCCTCATGTCGAGTCTTCCTCTTTTCCCACTGCTTTCAAATAATCCTAGCATGATTGCCGTGTCCAGGGAGTCTTGCCTTCTCATCATGTGACCAAAATGCGATAGCCTCAGTTTAGTCATTTTAGCTTCTAGGGAGACTTCAGGCTTCGTTTGATCTAGAACCCGCTTCTTTGTCTTTCTGGCAGTCCACAGTTTCTGTAAAACTCTCCTCCAACACCACATTGCAAATGAACAGACTTTCTTCCTGTCAGCTTTCTTCGTGCTAAAGTATAAATACTTTTTTTAAAGGCCTAAGGTATGATGAGACAAACAGAACTTAGGCCGGTCTTTAGTATTTCTTGGCTGCAGCAGATCTGCTTTGTCATGTTAAAAGGCCTCTTTGGGCTGAACTGAAATGCAAATTGTTTCCGATGCCAGTTATGGGGAGACAACACTACTTCCATCCGCGTCCACCTTCCTTTTGAAGGAGGTGGTTTGAGAAATCTTCCCAGTGACTGAAACTTTGACTGAGGATGCATGATGATAATTGGGTTTGGGAGCTGCCGCATGGAGTGAGGCTGGAGCTTTTCCAGCTCCAATCAATATGTAACAGCTTAATTTTCTTAGCAGGTCAGCAAAAAGCGGCACAGGAACTTTCAGCCCTTCAACCACTTCACTTCTGCCAGATTCGGTTTAATTATTTTTTTTAAAGGCAAAACTGGTTTGCAGGCCTGCAGTCAGAGACTCAGAAGGGAAAACTGGTGATTAAAATGGGAGGAGGTTTCCAGCCCTTGCAGACTGTGTGCACAAATGTATTTTTTAAAACATACTTGTGTTTTTTTAAAAAGCCAAAAATACTGCAGAGATGAAATAGTGTTTTAATGTTTTGGTACCGGGAGATTAATATCATTAAGAGGAAAGAGATCTTGGAGCATTTGTAATACAGATTAGCCATTTGAATTTATGTGGAAATGTTGGATATTTAGCAGAGTAAATAAAGCACAGCGGAATACTACATCACGGACATGTGTGTAGTTAGCTTCTAAGAACAGTGTTCTACAAAATTAGGGAAAGATATTACATGGAAAGGAAACAACAGTCTAACTCATCTTCTTAGTTTCTTCGTCCTCTCACTTTTGTATGTTCCGAGTGACCCCAAGAAGAAAGGAAAGGAAGTTTCTGCCCAAAGGCTGCACTCCTTGTGTACATGCAGAATGGCACAAACTATCTTCATTATATTGATTAGCCAATAGTCAATCTTAGGGTCACCTCATTAAGAATAAAACCTCCTCCTTTTGGTGGGAAGATTCTACGTGACACTTAATTGTGCTAAACTTGTTTATTAGCTTTCAGAAATTTAAGCTTAACCCTTTCAAGACTGAAGGGATGACCCTTGCAAAACCCAACAACGAACATATCAGGGCACCTGTGGGGAGGAGGAGGGAATAATTAATTAGCAAGTGGTGTTATACCTTTCTGAGCCTATTGATAATTCAAAGTAGCATACAAAATCAATCCTAAAATCAAAGTATACAACCCCCCACTAAAACACAATCCCTGTCCATGAACAGACCCCCCCAAATCAGCCTGCAAATACAAAAGACACCATAAAAATTCAACTCCAATCAAATGCTGTCTTGAATACTACATGATTATAATGTCGAGCAACATATGGGAAGGCCTTGGCCTCTATGTTCTGTTGGCCTTCTAGGGCAACTGGGTGTCCACTTTGTGAAAGAGTTGCTGGAATCAATGAACACTGATCTCATCCATCTTCTTATAAGCATTCCTGAAAGCTGGGAGGAATGAAAGTGTTGCTGCCACAGGGGGAGAGCAACAATAGAGACAGATTTTGAACAAGTAGAAGTCTGAGGAACCAGTGGAAAATGCATATCTGGGTGCAACTCCCATCCCCTTAATTGGTGGGCAATTCTCAAAGATATACTCCTTACCCCAGGGAGAATCACTCCCAAATTTTAGCAAATGAAACAGTCATCAATCCCATTTTATAAACGATTGCTGAGTGGGCACACGGGCATGTTTGAGCTGGTATTTGAACAGTTTTCCCCTCATTAACAAAGGTCTTCAAGGGATAGGCAGATTCAGCTCTGGCTTTAAAAAGAGACTCCTTACAGTAGAATGCCTCCCATCCCCACCTGCCCCCCGCAGCCAAAATAATGGAATTGGTATTGAGGGAAAGCTGTTGATGGATGTGGAGGACATACCTGCATCCTTCCCCCTCCTCATTGCCCAACATAGCATTTTTGTAAACACAGGTGTTTCAGTTTCATCAGTAATCTTTCTGGGGTGTTAAAGGCACTGCTTGGAGAAGTCGGAGTGGAGATAATCCAACCTTGCCAGTGCTTTCTGCTTACAGTTAGCTCTGAGAAACAAAGAGAGATCTGTTCCTAATTCAGCAGTTCTCTCTTAGGTGGTGAGATGATTGGATCCTTCCACATCAGTAATCTCTCATGTGTGGTCTGTAATTTATGATGGGTGGAAAGTGCCATCAAGTTGCCAGAAACTTGTGGAGACCCCATAGGGATTCCAAGGCAAGAGACATTCAGAGGTGGTTTGCCATTGCCAGCCTCTGCATAGCAACCCTGGACTTCTTTGGTGGCCTCCCATTCAAACACTAGCCAAGGCCGACCCTGTTTAGCTTCCAAGTTCTGATGAGATTGGGCTAATCTGGGCCATCCAGGTCAGGGCCTTTAATTTACGCCAGATGGCATAAATTGTCTCCTGCGTTTTAAAGTAGTTGAAGCTTCAGAACTTGGAAGCTAAACAGGGTCGGCCATGGTTAGAATATATTGCAGTAGTCTAGCTTGGATGTGATGACAGCATGGATAACTGAAACCAAACTCCCTGCTCCAGAAGGTAAATGTCATAGCAGAGATCTGGGCCTAGGGTTTCCAGACCCCCAGCAGGGGAACCCCCGTTTTTGGGGGATGCTTCCCCACCACCAGTGGGGGAAATCCTGCCCCCAGCTGGCCTGAAAGGCAACATGATGACATCACTCAGAAAATCACCTACAAACCATAGAGTTTTGCCCAAAAACTAGAGTGTCACCCCCCACAACATCGGTAACGTGATGACATCACTTCTGGGTGTGCACAGCAGAAGATGCTGGGAAGGAGCCTGGATCCCCTGCCAGCTGTCAGGTAGGACCTGGAAACCCTAGCTGGGCCTCAGGATGTCATCCCAGATCAACTAAGCACTCCCAAACAGCACCTGTTCCTTCTTCCTGCCTTGTAATTGTTCAGACCAAAACAAATCAGAATTGAAAACTCATAAGAAGGCTTCTAATTGAGGAGTATAAGGTGTGCCCCCCCCCCCTCATAATCAGCAAGTAACTCAACAAGCTGCATTGATCCTTCATGGGGTTTTATTTTGCTGTCTTTAGAGAAAAAAAACATAATCTCCTTCTGAGGTACTCCGAAGGAAATCTAAGAAACCTTTTTACCTCAGCATTCATGTTTCGGTTGCATTTATCTTGTCGGCTAAAATAATGCATTGATCACTAATCACCTGTGGTTGTTTGCACACAACCGTTTCCCAGTCTAGCATGAAACCGCGGCGAGGCTTATAGGTCCGCAGGAAGCAATCAATAACGAGGCCTCATGAAACCCTTAACGAGAAGACGGTGAAAGACTTCTGCTTTGTGGAGTGCTGGCAGAAAGAGTGGTGAAAACAAACTCCTTTAGACTGTTAAGCACATTCTCTCCTCCTCCCCTTCACACAGCAGGGGGGGTCATATCTACTCTCCCCCCGGCAAAAAATATTAAAGCTGAAAAATGAGTTCTGAGTTCCCTCCTTTTTTTACTAAAGCTATTACAAGGCCAGCAAGGGATTTTTATGCTTCCAATCTTTTTTTAGTGAACGTTGCTGGAAGAGGATCCATTGTTGCCTTGACTTGCACTAAGGCTAAAGTCATTTGTGGTTTCGTATTGGATTGATCAACTCAGCGCTTCTCCTTACAGATTTAATGCGGTGAAGTCCTAATGGCGGGTGGGAGAATTATATTCACCACAGCCTAATCTGAAAAAATAGATCAATAGCTACCATTTGTCTAAGACCGTTTTTTCCCCATGTGAGTTCAAAGCATTTCGCAAACTATTCCTCACTGCCCCTTCTGCTGAGTCCATTGGAGAAAAGAAAGAAAAGACCCAAACTGATCACTATCTGAAGACGTGAGCAACGACTCACAAAAGCTCCTACCCCGCCACAAATTTGGTTAGTCTTTAAGGTACTACTGGACTCTTGCTCTTTTCTGCTGCTACAGACAGACTAACATGGCTGCCCATCTTGATCAGTTTCCGATCAACACAATTAAACAAGGCTGCAGTCAGATGACAGGCTTGGGGCAGTCTGCCCGTGCCTCTGAATTCTCCGGAACTATTTGTTCTGGAGGGTTTTGACCAGACACGTCACCTTAATCCCACCTCACCCTGTGGTCGACCAATCAGACTACTGCTGCACAGTTACCACAGAGTGGGAGAGCAGGCAGCTTCTTTTTTAAAAATGGTCTACTCTGCACATGCACAGAACCGCTTATTCACCAAGGGCAAATATGCGGTTATGTACATATTGCTAACTGTGGGGGGAAATGGCGATCAGGGAGCGGAAGCCTCAGAGTTCCCAAACGGCTTGAGCACACAATGGAGAGATCAGACATCCAGAAATGCGCAGTGAGAATAATTTGATCTGTAAATACCAGACTTTGTCCAGTGTTGGGAAAGTCGGGGGTGAGGACGGGGGGCTGACAACTGGGGAACAGGAAACTGGTGTCGCTGTCTGGACGCCCGCATTAAATCCGGTAGGGAGAAGCAACAACATTGGAACAAACAGCTCATCTGATCACCCCTCAAATGACGCCTAATAGTATTTTTTTACTCAATAAAGTGTGTTCCATACGTGAACATATACAGCTACCTTATACTGAGTAAAAACATTGTTCTTGTTAAGGTTAGGATTGTCTGCTTTGACTGGCTGTGGCTCTCTAAGTTCTAAAAAAGATGTCCTTCAACCATCTATGACATCTTTTAACTGGAGATGCAGAGGGCTGAACATGGAAACTTCTACATGCACAGCATATATTCTGCTACTGAGCCACTGCCTGTGCCCTGTCTTCATTGCTCACTAATAAAGTGCACACAAATGGTCATAGTCCACAGTGTAGTCCCAGAAGGGTTAGTTGTCTTGCATATAATAACCATGGAATAACTTGGAACAGGGCTTTTTTTGTAGAAAAAGCCCAGCAGGAACTCATTAGCATATTAGGCCACACCCCTGACAGCACAGCTCATTAGCATATTAGGCCACAGCCCCATGTTACCAGAAGTGTGGTCATCCAGCCACACCCACTTTTGCTTCTTATTCTATTTACCTTGTTGGTTGTCAAAACCCAGGGCTTTTTTTGTAGCAGGAACTCCTTTGCATGTTAGGCCACACACCCCCTAATGTAGCCAATCCTAATGAGTTTCTGCTGTTGGGTGTGGCCTGTTATGCTAATGAGTTCCTGCTGGGCGTGGCCAACTCAGGAGGCCAGCTGGAACTCTGTTCCTGTGCGTTTCTGCCCAAAAATAGCCCTGACTTGGAAGAACTTACTTGAGGCCACTGCTGTTACACCTGACAACTGTTGTCCATTTGACTGCTGTCTACTGTGTTATCTCGTCAAAGTGATTCCTAGCTCTTTCCCCTTTTTACTGGCTGTGGAGGGGATTGAATCTGCAGCCACTCTGAGATGATGCACTGTGTGGATGTACAGTGTCATGGTTTATGTAACCTGGCTTTGAGCTTCCTGACCTGGATGTCCCAGGTCCACCTTTCCTTGTCAGATCTCAGAAGCTAAGCAGGGTCAGTCCTGGTTAGAACTTGGATGGGAGACCACTGAGAAGGTCCAGAGTTGCTATGCAGAAGCAGGCAATGACAAACCACCTTGGATCGTCTCTTGCCTGGAAAACCATATGGGGTCACCACAAGTTGGCTGCAACTTGATGGAACATTCCACCACCATCAGGAGTTGAGGATGGCATTTTTATTTAATTTTTACTAATGTTTAATGAACGACATTCCATATATACAGCGAATTCAATACGCTCAATCAATATTACATAGCAAAACATATCACAACACCGTGAGACTCTATATCATTAAACTAATGCAAACAACTAACACGACTGAGAGACCTTCTCATAACCTTAATTTTGAAACACTCCTTGTGGTACCAATAGAATTAAAGGAGCACTCAGACCTTAGTAAACAACTTCATAGGTGAAGCCATTCTGTGTAGCTGGGATGTGCTGGTATTATATCATTCTCTGAGAAATACGCTAATAATGGGAACCATTTACGAACAAATTTAGAGTGGGATCCCACATGCCCTTGTGTGTGAGTATCATAGGCTACTGCAACTTTGTCCATCACAAAGTGGTCCCAGCATTTATTTCACCACTGAGAAAGAGATGGAGGATCAGCATTTTGCCAGGATGGTATAATGCTTCACAAGATGGCATAATGGTCCTTCCCTCATTACATCTTTTATTCTTGCTCTGTAAGGTAGGCTGCAACTTGATGGCACTTTCCTCCATCACCAGGAGCCAAGGATGGCATTAATGGTCCCTCCTTCATTATATCCTCTGTTTTTTATCCTATAAGGTAGGTCAGACTGAGAGAGAGTGACCCAAGGTCACCCTAGAGAGTTCCATGGCTTAATGGGGATTTGGATCGGGTGCTATAGCTTAACACTCTGTAACCATTTTCATTATGAAGATAAATGGCAGATCCTTATGATTTTGATGAGTCATCCAAGTGGTGGAACTTGATCATCCATCCAACTACTTTGGGGTGGTTTTTTTTTTTTTGAAAACCTGCCAGTCAAGATCCTCTTTTCAAGCCGAGCTCTCTGTGTCTCTGTTTGCAGAGGTAAGGGAGGTGGCAACCAGAGACTGGGCTTTTTCCCCATTTACCAAAAACAAAACAAAACACAGAGATGCCTTGAATGGTAGATAGAATTTTCAGTTGTTTGTATGTAAAAAAAAAAAAAACCTGGCTAGTTTCCTCAAATGCAAAGCTACATGAGGCAGCCATAGGTTTGCCAGCCTCCAGGCAGTGGCTGGAGATTGCCTGGGATTACAACTGATCTGGAGGAAACAGCCATTTTAGACGGTGGACTAAGAACATAAGAGAAGCCAATGTTGAATCAGGCCAATGGCCCATCTAGTCCAACACTCTGTCACATAGCGGCCAAAAATACCAGGTGCCATCAGGAGGTCCAGCAGTGGGGCCAGGACACTAGAAGCCCTCCCACTGTTGCCCCCTCCAGCACCAGGAATAGAGTGCATCACCTGCCCCAGACTGAGAGTTCCCATCTATACCCTGTGGCTAATAGCCACTGGTGGACTTCTGCTCCATATGTTTATCTAATTCCCTCTTGAAACTGTCCATGCTTGCAGCTGCCACCACCTCCTGTGGCAGTGAATTCCATGTGTTAATCACTCTTTGGGTGAAGGAGTACTTCCTTTTATCTGTTCTAACTCTGTGGCATTATACCCCACTGAAGTCCCTCCCTTCCCCAAACCCCTCCTTCTCCAGAATCCACCTCCCAAATTGCCAGGAATTTCCCAACGTGACCCTAGACAGCCGGAATTCCTCTGATAGTGCAGTCCCAGAGACAGACTTTGGGGATGTCAGTTAATATTTGCCTGCTGGATTGTTGCCGCTCCAATTATCTGAGTCTCGGTCACTGTGCGTGGTCATAATTTGTTCACCAGACGACTCAGGCCTGTCAGCGCGGAGACTGAAATTAAGCCTCTGCCGCTTGCACGCCCAGCTTATGAAAAATTGAGTGGCAGTTCATTTTCACAAAACATGACAAACACAAAAGAAATTACGAATTAATTGTAAACCCTCCTAACCAAGCCTTATCAAACCGAGGAAGCTTTTGTCTTACGGAAGACTGGCATCCGGGCCGATACGCTTCATTACTATTGAGCGTCTTGAAATGGGTGCTGACTGACAGTTGAAATCGGCCTGTACCCCAACTCCTATCATGCTGCAAGATGGAGTTCAGAGTGTACCAATTGGCTTACGGAGGCAGACTAAATAGAATCTGCCCACCTGGCCGGTGAATTAAACACACATCAGTTGAGCCATGCCCCGGAGCTTCACAAGACACAAGGCAATTAAAATGAAGACAAAAGCCTACATTGCTTTATGTTCCGATCGGATGATTGCTTAACTCTGTTCTTGGTTCTAGAGGAACTGATTCATTGTTTCTTCATATTTAGAGTTATGAGGACACCCTAAAATGCTGGAACTACTGCTTATGAGAAAAGGGGGAAATGAGCTTGAAAGTTTGTTTGCTCCATTTTTTAGCAAAAAGGAAAACAAAACCCAACCAGCCTCTCACACAAATTCAAGTGATCTTACCATAAGGCAAAGTAAAGTATTCCTCTTGGGCAGCAGAGGAGCTGGTATAACGTAGCAGTCAAAGTGCCTGACTAGCACTGGGGAGAGACCCAAATTCAAAGCTTCACTCAGGACCAACCTAGACGTGATGGAGTCCATGAGTACTGCCTATGGATGTTGCTGCCATTTTAACTCCCTCCCAAATGTGACTGTTACGAAACTTGCAAAGGGTGGGGTGTGAGACAAGAGTGCCTCAGCCTGGTATACTGGGGTCAGATCAGGATCAGGCCCTCAAGACATTTTTAAATTGCTTCAAAATGGCAGTGGTGTCAACTGATTGGACCTGAGGTTACCATAGCATCTAGTTTGGACCTCAGCAACAATGCTCACTGAAACCTAGGGTGTGCTACTCTTTCTCAGCCTAACCTTCCTCACGGAATTGTTGTGAGGATGAAACAGAGTTCAGAGTGTACCAGAGTGTACCAATCCGGATTGCACGACTAGATCTAATGGGTGGAAATTACAAGAGAGTCATTACCAGCTAAATATCAGGAGAAACTTCCTAACTGTAAGAGTGGTTGAGCAGTGGAACAGACTGCCTCGGGAGGTGGTGGATACTCCTTTGCTGGACATTTTTAAGCAGAGGCTGGACAACCGTCTTTCGGGTGTGTTGTAGGGCTAACTTTCGGCTATGCTTCTGCAGAGTGCAGGGGGTTAGACTAGATGACCTGCAAGGCACCTTCCAACTCTTAACATTCTATGATTCTATGACTGTAGTAGTTGTGAGATCTATGTGGAAACTCAAGTATGAATCCCAGTGAAGCTCAAAGGGTGAACTATCAACCTAAACGGCCTCATAGGATTGTTCTGAAGAGGGACGTTTGAGAAGCCCACTAAATCTATGAGCTTCCCCCAGAAATTCCTTTGATATTTCACCTGAACAGGAAAGTACAATTTTTTAATCTCAATATTTTGCTTTAGGAGACATTTAGGGACCACTTTAGAAACCAGATAACCTCAAGTAAGCTGCTATGGCCTGCTTGGAGAAAAAGAAAGATGAACAAGTTGAAGCTTCACAAATAGCCTGCACTACCAAATTTTATGTTCTAGGGGGGGAAATGACCACATTATACATTAAAAGAAATGATGGACACACGTAGAGAAGAGAAATTATGTTCACACACACACAAGAAACCAAATAAAGACAAAAATGGAATTACTTCAGTAGTCCTTAAAAGTGCATACAATAGAA
This sequence comes from Gekko gecko, assembly GCA_029375565.1. Lineage (NCBI taxonomy): Eukaryota > Metazoa > Chordata > Lepidosauria > Squamata > Gekkonidae > Gekko > Gekko gecko. Next base: position 132,177,533 of record JAPDNY010000008.1, on the reverse strand, counting down.
TTAGCAGGGACAGCAGCCATTAATAATCTGTTATATTGCTCCATCAATTACCTAGCTCAGCGGTGCCATTTAAGAAAGGACTCTAATAAATTCTATTTCCTGCTGTTGAGGGATGTTAGCCATCCATTTGCAGGGAGGTTTTAATTTACGGGGATGCGGAATGATGTTTGACCCCGTGGTTATTAAATGGAAGGCAACAGGAAGGTACAAATAGCCATCTAATTTTGTTTAATACTTTAGACATTTTTTTTTAAATCGGCTCTAGTAGTTGACCCTTCTGCATTTTGATTTTTTTTTCCCTGCACGCACACAGGCATAGGCTCTGGTCTTGTTTCTCCCTTTTGTTTCTCCCTTCTTAAAAGTAGTGTTAATTTTATTAGAATACAGAAACATCCTTCCTTCCATTCCTGTCCAGGCTGAGATATGAAATATAAAGTGTTTACTTTAAAGCATGAGTGTACTGGGATCTGCTGGACCATTTTGTTTTTTTGAGAAAAATGGACAGTCTGATACAATTGTTATTTTTTTTTTAAAAAAATACAGGAGTTTCTCCATAGCCCTCTGCGAGATTAAGGTTTTCCTTTGTTGTGGTAGGAAGTTGGCTTTCTAACTCCAGCTCTTTGCAGAGTGGAACTGATGCTACATCTGCCTCCCCCACCAATTTATGCATAAGATAAGAAGTAATGATTTGCCCACTAGAATGAACAACACAAATACACAACCCACAGAGGCCAGTAGCACAAAGGGAAATCCACTCACTGCTTCTGGAGAAGTGGGATCAAGACCAAGGCGGTGATCAAGTGATCTATTAGCTCCAATGTTATTACTTCTCCATACTGGATTTTACAGGCACATCCAGCCAACCACATCTGTATAGTGTTCCTCACTGGTAGGCCACTTGTCTTCACCCCCGACGTTGCTGATGCTGGAGAAAGTCTGGTGGCCGCTGATCCAAATAGTCTTGCTGTACATTTCCAGATGTCTGATCACTGTCCTGCGATTAATCATCAATGAGCATGCACATTCAGAGGGGAAAGAGCTGTGGTCGACCGCTTATGTGCATGCACAGTGAATTTTTTAAAATAGTGCCCACACGGGCACAGTGCGGGAAGTGTGAACACTCAACTGTGGAGCAACTGCACACTGAGCCAGGTGACGGGTGTGATGCCTGGACAACATTCTCTGGTATAAATACCTTCAGTTTAAATATACATGCACTCAATGCTCATAAAAGACGATGTCTGATCGGGGCCATGAGAGCTTGGGCTGGAACAAAATTGTGTTAGCCTTTAAAGTGCCACAACACAAGTGGTTTTTTTTAACCCCGAGGAAGCAAAAGGTAGGCTTAGGGTTGCCAAACTCTGGGCTCAGAAATATCTGGAAATTTTGGGGTGGAGCCTAGGAGGGTGGGATTTAAGGAGGGGAGGGAAATTGGTAGAGTATAATGCCAGGCAGTTCAACTTCCAAAGCAGCCACTTTCTCTAGGAGAAGTGGAATAAATGTTGGAAAGAAAGAAAGAAAGAAAGAAAGAAAGAAAGAAAGAAAGAAAGAAAGAAAGAAAGAAAGAAAGAAAGAAAGAAAGAAAGAAAGAAAGAAAGAAAGAAAGAAAGAAAGAAAGAAGAAAGATTTATGTAGTCTGGAGCACAGTTGTAATTTTGGGAGGTCTCCAGCCCTGACCTGGAGGTCATATCCAAAAGAGAGCTCACGGGAGGAGGTTATATCAAAACACAAACACTCTGTGAATAACTTACGAACAGAAATAGAAAGAATATGTTGTCGAAGGCTTTCACGGCCGGAGTTCATTAGCTGCTGTAGATTTTCCGGGTTGTGTGGCCATGGTCTTGGCATTGTAGGACCTGTCGTTTTGCCAGTAGCTGTGACTGGCATCCTCAGAGGTATAACACAGAAAGATGGAGTACTCTCTGTGTCAAGGGGAGAAGTAGAAAGAATATATATTATCCAAGACAATTTTAACAATTCTTAACAGTTCAAATATTTCCCCAATGCAAACACTCTTATAATTTCTTAAAGGGTTAGGATCCAGCAGTACATAATACAAAAGACAGAAGCATTGTTGACAGAAAGAATAACATGTTAATGGGGTGACTGGATTTGGAAAACTGGTCTAAGGAGAATTGTTAAATTATCTTTTGATTTCACAGCTAAAAGAGTATCAGCTATCTGAGGAAGCAGGAAGTGAACGCGGCATAGAAGCCAGCCGTGTATAGCTGCTACTCCCCAAACGTGGAACCTTTCCTGTGGAACTTTCCCACTTTTGAAGCGTCTGCTCTCCTGAAGCATCTTATACAGAAGATTAGTGAACTTTACTTGGATTTTGCCTTTTGTATTAAGTACTGCTGGATTCTCACCTGGAGGATCGCAACCCTACAGTTCTCCTCCATTCTGTATACATGTCCCACCCTGTGACAGACGACACTCATCTCCTAGCAACAGTAGCTCAGTCCTGCCTTACATTAATCCTGTATGTTTAGTAACACTGAAACAGGACTCCAAGCTCGACCGCTCTGTTAAGTAAGAACAATTAGGCCTTGCAAGCCTGAAATCCTGCCCATAGCCTTTAAATTCTGACTTAGGATCATGAAAAAAATGCCTTTTGTGTATTGATTTCTTATCCCTAACTAAATAATTTCTTTTCAATAATATTACATGTTTGCCTTGGAGTTTGGTAGAAGTTGCTTACGCCTACATAAGCTCTGACTCTTTTATCCAAGGCGTCTTATTTATTTATAACTGACAGAATTTCTTATCCCATGTTTCACCAGAACATTTTAAAGTGGCATACAAAATGAAATTACTAAAAAATTAAACATTTCAAAAACTATTTAAAACATCCTATAAAATCCCCGTTTAAAAGCTTAAGTACTGGGGTGGGGGGCAGCTTGGTTAATAGAATCAAATAACCACTGTCTCCATGTCCAAAAGGCCACTTAAAATAGACACTTTTTTAAAGCAATCTTTGGAAGGCCAGTATGAATTATTTATTCACCTTCATCCAGCCTATTACAGAGCCCAGACACAAGTTCTCCTCACTCACCAGAGCTTAAAAAGAGTTAGGTGTCACTTATATGTTGATGGCATCCTATAACCTCAATAAGAGACTTCATATCAGGGGTCCCAGGTTTCCTGCTATAGTGGGCGACCCCCCCCACACACCCTGGACCCCTGTGGTTGTTGCTTGATAGGGTGGCAGGGGAAAGGAGGGCAATTTGGTGACATGACATTATGTGATGTCCTAACAGAATAAACATGGAAGTGATACCATGATGTCAGAGGGTGACACTCTAGGATTCACTTAGAACTCAAACCATAAGAGTTTAGGTTGAATCCTAGAGTGTTGCCCCAGTGCAATGGAATCACTTCTGGGTTTGTGCCTAAAGTGACACTGTTCACTGGCATGATGCCTAATCTCTTGTCCTGCCCCCTGAATTCTCCTGTTGGGCTACCAGCTAGGGTTAGCAACCCTACTTTGTATAGATGCTAAGAAGTATAGGAGATAAAAATCATCCCTGAGGAACTCCCAGAGATAATTTCTAATGGGGTGAAAAATAACCTGCCCAAATTATCTTCAGGAATCTGTGCTCTAGAAAGAAGTAGAACAACCATAAAACAAAGGTCCCAGTCTTGCAAGATGTTTAAAGGATGTAATGGCCAAAAGGAGATGTAGGAGAGACGCACTCACCCAGGCCCTCTTCCTAGGGCCTGTTGCATTCATTTCTGCAACGGGCCTTTCTCCTTGTCAGGAATAAAGCAAAGAAATGTTTGGTTAAGAAGAAGCTTGACCACAATTCTGTTGAACATTTAACTAGGCCTTAGACCTAAGAATGCCAAGCCATCACCTCCCAGGAGGATTTGGGGGATGGGGACAGGTGTCTCAGCATCGTGCCAGTGCATGACATTGCTTCAGGCAAGAAGAAGAAGAGGAGGAGGAGGAGGAGGAGGAGGAGGAAGAGATATCATGATGTCAGGGCCAATGCTCTAGGATTTTCCAGAATTCTATGGTTAAACCATACAGTCTTTGGCAAATCCTAGAGTGTCGCCTCCTGACATCATGACATTATTTCCAGTTTTTGCCGGTAGTCCTGGCATGGTACTGTCTCACCCACCCCATTTTCCCCCACTAGCCTTTGTGGTGCCAGTGGGTGCGTGGGTGCTGGGAGGTCTTCTACCATAGCTATTGACCTGGCTGGCACCCCTGTTGTCGTTGTTGTTGTTCAGTCGCACAGTTGAGTCTGACTCTTCATGACCCCATGGACCAGATCATGCCAGGCCCTCCTGTCTTCCTCTGTCCTCTGAAGTTTGCTCAATTTCATGTTCGTTGCATCCGTGACACTGTCTAACCATCTCATCCTATGCTGTCCCCTTCTTCTTTGATCTTCAATCTTTCCCAGCATCAGGATCTTCTCCAGTGAGTGCTCCTTTCTCATTGGGTGGTCAAAGTATTTGAACTTCAGCATCAGTATCTGGCCTTCCAGGGAATAGTCAGGGTTGATTTCTTTAACGATTGAATGATTTGATCTCCTTGCAGTCCAAGGAACTCTCAAGAGTCTTCTCCAGCACCATAGTTCAAAAGAATCTATTCTTTGGCACTCGGCCTTCCTTATAGTCCAACTCTCACAGCCATACTTTACTACTGGGAATACCATTAATTTGACCATGCAGATTTTTGTTGGACTTGGTGTACACAGGCAATAAAATGAGATAGGCATGAAACATGAGGTGGTAGGGTGGATGTTACCACTGTAGACTGCAGGCCAGATGTTTCTAGTGTTCCTTTATGGTGTTTCTAGATATACTGGACTGTTGTTGGGAGGAGTTCATTTGCAGGGGATTTTTCACATGGCGTAGCATTCAAAAACGATGTTCCCTGTTCAGTACATCCACTGTAACGACTTCCAATTCCACCTGGTTTAGACCAGGTCCACTTGACTATAAAAGGGCTGAACTATTTTGTGGAAGCTTCAAGGAGAATGTGAGTTTGTATAGGTAGCATTCAGCATCTCCACTGTTTCTCATGACAAATCTGAGGCTTAGCTGCCTTTTTTGTCCATAAATAGAAGCAATTATAATAACCCTTTTTATGCCCGGCACCCTCTGTCGAAGTCAGGAGTATAAAATAAGGCAAGGAGGCTAATGCAAAACTATAAATTACTGCCATAAAGATGTTTACTCTTTAAATATGTGAAGTCTTTCAGGCCATTCAAAATGTATTTTTGGTTTTTAAATAATACTAATAAGAGGCTAGATTTTTAGTATTATTTACTGTGCTGCAATTAAATTGTTGATCATGGATGCTGGCTTGGCAGGAGCAGTGCATTAATTTATCAAACGGCAGAAGAAAGAACGAGAGCAGTCTTGGCAAATTTAGGGTTAGAGGAATAGTAAGGGTCGTTACTGCAGGGGGGAAAAAAAGAATTATTATTATCATCATTTTCTAGAGAAGATACACTGTCTCACGGCACATGCTGTTCTTACAAGACCCTTGCATTGTGTTTTCATTCGTTTATTAGCAGAGGTGCTGAAACGGGGGGAGGGGGAGAGGAGCACCATCTTAGTGTTCCTGGTCACCCTGGGATCCTGTGGAGCTGAACAAGTCATAGCATTGTTTTCACATGTTGTTTGGGTTGGGTCTGTGTGCTATAAAAGGATCCCCCATGACTCTTTTTTGAGGAATGGACAGTGGATCCCGGTTGGCCAAAAATCTTCAGAAATCTTTTCCAGCCTTCTGACTGTAATGGCTTGATGTAATGGCATTCTTAAAGGTACCTAATTTGGATATGTGTGACTATGGGTAGATCCAGCCATTTTTTTTTCCTGGTGAAAAAGAAAGCGGGTGCTTTTTGACCATCGACATTGTTGTGCTGGGGATAGGGGTTGCCAGCTTTCTGGTGGGGCCTCGAGTTGTCCTGGAATTACAACTGATCTCCAGACTACAGGGACTCTAGGATGTCACATCACTGTTGAGCTCCTTCCCCAAACTCCACCCTTCTCAACACCACACCCAAATCTCCAGGAATTCCCCAAGTAGGGTTGGGAAATTCCTGGAGATCTGACAGTGGATCCTGGAGCTGGTAGTGTTTGGGGAGGGGAGGGACCTCAACGGGATATAACCCCTTTGTGTCCACCCGCTGAAACAGCCAACAGAACGTAATATGAGCCCTGCTGGATCAGACCAGTGGTCCATTTAGGCCAGCATCCTGTCTCACTAGGGCTGCCATCTCCAGGTGGGGAAATACCTGGAGATTTTCAGGATGGAGCCTGGGGAGGGTGGGGTTTGGGGAAGGAAGGGACCTCAGCAGGGTACAATGCCCACCTTCCAAAGTGGCCATTTATTCCAGGTGAACTGATATTTGTTGTTTGGTGATCCGTTGTAACGGCAGGAGATCTCCAGGCCCCACCTGGAGCTGGCAACCCTGTGTTTCACACAGTGGCCAACCACTTCCTCTGGAGTTCACACAACGGGGCATAGAGATTGAGGCCTTCCCCTGATGTTGCCTCCTGACACTGGTATTCGGGGGTTCACTGCCCCATTTTGTATGGTAACCATATTTACTAGCCATTGTTGGCATGACAGCCCTTCTTTGGGATCATGGGGCCTGCGTGGACCTCAGCCATATGTGACAGAGGCTATATTATGATTCAGAATTCAGTGATATAGATCATAAAAAATTACTGTATCCAACCCTTTGCAATTTTTTGTTTCTGTGTTTTAATTTTTGTGCATGGTAGGGAAAACCATTTTTAACCTGGCTACTTTTGTTTGGGTAAAATTCCCATTTGGATTTGTTTCTTTTACTCCCTTTAGACAGTAGGCACCATTCTATGCTGTTTATATATAATATGTCATTTATATAATACAATTAACAGAAAACTTGGCATCAGTTTTATCTTTCTATCAAATTTAATTAATATGGGTGAGGAAGAATGATTGCTGTTTTGTCCTGTCAGGGGAGGAACTATAGAAGTAACTGGAACCAACAAACTGAATCAGTATGTTCACTAAATCAGTTATGTCCATACCCAAAATAAATGCATTTAAGGGCCTGTTAGCCTGGGTGCCCTGGGTTATCATAATAACTCCTGAGCCTCTTATTTATTGTCATATTCAAAAGATTAATCTAGGTTGAATTAATTCAATGAGATAGTAAACTGTGGGTAAAGAAAGACATTAGCTTGGTTTGGCATTGTACAAAACCAAGGTTTAATTAATCTATGATTACTGTGATTGTCTGAAGGCCGACTTTTTCCCCATTAATCATGGTTTAACCCTGTTCTGTGGCAGCCCCTTCCAGGTAACAGAGAGAAGGACATGAACCCAGCATTTGTTGAGGCAAAGCAGAATTTGAGAACTGTGGGATGAATCTGTGTTTTACAAACTAGCCATAGTTAATATAAGCCGTGGTTCCATGTGACATCTCATCCAAGCCAGAGTGAAGACAGAACTACTTCCTTGCCTCCAGGAATAGGTCTTTAAATTGTAGAGCAGGGGTCCCCAACATTTTTGACCCTGTGGTCACCTTTGGAATTCTGACCGAGCTTGGTGGGTGCACCTACAAATGGCTGCCATAAAATGGTTGCCACAAAATGGCTGCCACAGAATGATTGCCACAGAAGGTGCAGCCGGTCACAAAATGGCTGCTGCAGTTTACCTTCAGTCACACAGTGAAGATTGTTCTGCAGCAGTGGCAGCTGCTGCCATATCAACATTTTCAAAAATCTGCATAGCCAATCAAATTTCCAATAACCAACTAGAAACTTTGTGGGGCAAAAGCCCCACCTACCCATACCTACTTTCTAAAAAGACTTGGCAGGTGCCAGAGAAGGTGTTGGCGGGTACCACGCTGGGGACCACTGTTGTAGTGTGTTGTCTGTCCTCTCTTCTCTGATGACGTATAAATAAACTTCAACACAGATTTTTAAACTTTCCATTAATACTTCTGGCAGACTCCCCTTCCTCCAGGCACAAAGCTGTTCACGCATCTAAATGTTTATCTGACAAATTGTTTTGAATTTTGAAATGCAGCCACCCATTTTTGATCTTGGTGCATCACCAGATTTCATGGGAGAAATCCCAAGCAGTAGGGTTTTAAAAAGGCACTTGAACATAATGAAAGCCCTCAGGCAATCAGCGCAATGCATGGCTGACATGGCCTGCAGTTCTTTGTGTTTCCAGTCAAAGATAATTATCGCTGGACTAGAACTGGTGCTGAACTTCAACTCCAGCAAAAGGGAGATTTGGAGGTTCCCACGTTGAGAACAAGGAAATCAGAGGAACATGGAGTGCAACAAGAGACCACAGTACTGTGATTTGGACCCTGTGTGTAGTAGGGTTGCCAGGACTCGGTCTATAGTGAGAGATCTCCCACTAGCATTTACTGCCTGCCACTCTTGTCTGGTAGGCTGGTGGAGGGAAAAAAAATAAAGCAAGAATCACCATCACGTTGATGGCACGACATCAGTTCTGGGGCAAACCTGGAAGTGACATCACACTGGTCTAGGACTCTAAAACAGCGTGGTGTCAATTTCACATTTGCCCTGGAAATGATTTCATGCTGTCAAAGCTATGGCACAGCCCTATCCCTGTCCTCCCCAATCTCCTGCAGGGTGCCAGCTGGTGGCTCTAGCTGAGAAAAACACCAGGCAGTTGAAAAAAGCTTGAAAAAGTACACTTAATTTCACAGGTCCTCCAATGCTGTTAGTGAACATATTTGACTGGAGTCTACCATGTTGAAACTGGAGGGGGGCTTGGATGGAACTGTACCTTCTTGGGAACACATATTTCTGAGGGCTTTTATTTTAATGTTCAGAATTTATACCCTGCCTTCCTGCCATCATCAGGGCCAACATGGTGGCTAGGATTAAAATCATACATAATGAAAAGATATATCTAGTGCTATTCCCTACACTAGGCAGTGACCTTCACACCAAATTTTACCATCCAAATAGCCCATGATAAAATGGAAGCAAATAACACAATATAAGTCACACTGATCCCCATTGGGGGGAAAAGATCAGCTATAAACAAAATAGTAAAGAAATAAATTAGGGTTTCCAGGTCCTACCTGGCTATCGGTGGGGGGCTCCAGCCTGGGTTCTTGGATCTTCTGGCCACAATGATGTCACCCAGAAGTGACATCATCATGCAGGAGATGCACTAACATTTGGCCAAAAACACTATAGTCCACCATTAGCCAAATGCTAGAGAGTCCCGGTGCAATGTGCCCAGCACAATGACATCACCTCTGGGTGACTTCATTGCGCTGGGCATGTTAGGCGCAACAGGGCTCTTTGGGATAGGGCTCCCCCTGCTGGCCAGCTGACCAATGGTGGATTGGGGCCCTCAAAAGTGAGATAATCCCGACCCCCATCGGGGGAATGTCAACCCTAAAATAAATAGATTGTGGGCTCTCAAAGTGTCCTTTTGAAAATATTATAGTTGCTGAAGAAGACCAGACCAATCAGAGCCTGAGAAAGTTTACATCTTGAAAGGCAAAAATATTCTATTGATTCCAGAGTGGATGAACACTTTGGATGAAGGGTCTTGTTCACCCAGGAGCTAGCAGATCTGAATAATGGTCAGTCTGCCCTGAGGACAACTTAGCTTATGTTTCACCTCTAGGAAGATGTTTCCTGGGTTCTTTCCACTTTTATATATTTCATTTGTGGGCCCAAAACAGCTTACCTCCCCCTCTTCCTCCTCTCCTCCATTTTATCCTCAAAACAACCCTTTGAGGTAGGTTAGGGTGGGCATGTGTGATTGGCCCCACATCACTCAGCAAGCTTCCATGACAGAATGGGGATATGAACCTCATCTAGATCATGTTCTGACACTGTAACCACTACCCCACCCTGGCTCTGCGCTGTACAGTGTAGATGGTCACAAGAGACAAAATAAATCTCTGTTCCCGGCTGTTCGCAGAGCTTTTTCTGCGTAAAGGTTATATTTTTGTCCATAAGAAAACTTTTTTGTGTGTGCCACTGCTTAGTTACACATCCCTTCTGGCTGCATGAGGTAACACTATGCATTGCCCTTCTGTCACACACAGCTCAAAGTTAGATCGGCTGTGCTGAAAAGTGTTTCTGCTTACATTCCATATCCCAAGCTGCCAGTCAAACATACTCTGAAGCACAAGTGTGTGAACACATGTCTAGTGAATCTGTTTGAATGACGGGCCATTCTTTCCTACATGTGGATTTTGATGTTGCATCCTTGCCTAGCAGTGTCCTTCACAGGAAAAGGTTGGTGCCTCTTGGGAGAAGTGACACCAAATGTGGATCTCAACAGACTCATGCCTTTTCCAGCTAGTACTTCAGCCAACTTTTCTAAAGGGTGAAGCTGGAATTCTAGGTGAGAGATCCTGATACAGGGAGACAAGCAGGCGGAAGGCCTGGTGGGAACTCGGAGTGACAAACTGAAGAGTGTTTTGAGTGGCTAGCCAAGTTAGCCTGTAGCAATAGAACAAAGTTTGAGACCAGTAGCATCTTAATAACCAACAAAGTTTTCCAGGCTATAGACTTTCATGAGTCAAAGTTCACGTCATCTGATACCAAAACAAGGAGCAATGCCTATGTGGTACAGTGGTGGCTTTGGGAACTTCCAATTGTTCGGGGGGGGAATCCCAATTTTTGCCAGTTTCTATTGCTGTCTGTCCTTTGGGGAGGAGCTGTGGCTCAGTCACAGAGCATCTGCTTGGTTTGCAGAAGGTCCCAGGTTCAATCCCCAGCATCTCCAGCTCAAAGGACCAGATGTCATAGGTGACATGGAAGACCTCAGCCTGAGACCTTGGAGAACCGCTGCCAGTCTCCGCAGACAATATTGATTTTTGATGGACCAAAGTTTTTAGCCGATAAAGCCAGCTTTGTGTGTTCATATGATTCTGCACCCTCAGGCATTTCCAAAGGGTTCCCTGATCTCAGAAGAGACTTTTCAGGGGGTTGCATTGAAAAAAAAAGACCCATTCTACTTGGGAAACTATGCGAGTGATAAAATCCAAGCCACTGGCTGCTAACAGGAAGGGAAAGAGTGTGTGTGTGTGTGTAGGAATGGGCTGTGACTAATCACAGAAGCAGTGGAGCAAAGGTAAAGCTAAGAGCTGACTTAAACCCAGTTCCATAGCCCTGCTCTAGGAGATCAGCTATGACTGATGAACTTTATTAGCAAGTAACTGTGAAAAGCTGTCCTGAGATGGGACTCTTCCATGTATATTTGGTGAATGGGGATGGAGAGCAGAGAACATGTTTGTTTCTTTTTTAAGGCACCAGTGGACTCCGCTCTAGTTATTTTTTCACTAGTGCTGACAAGCTCCGTGGAAATCCAGGGATAACTCTAGGTGTCCATTGATTTATTTTATTATGATGCAGTATATTGCAATTGTATTCATTATCGTAATACAATATAGCATTTTAGGGCTTTAGATATGAAGTATAATTTGTTCTTTTTGAGCACTGATGCCAGTCAGTAGTCTATTATTACCTCTAGATGACATGCCTCTGTATTACATATATTATAATATCAGTGGTTCTGTGTCAGGTACATTGCAGGATATCATGACTGGGTACCTTTTCAGGGTGAACCTTGAGTTCTCTATAGTGATGTGCTGGCTACCCTTAGCCTGCATTGAAATTATACTGGCAAAATGGAACTATTCCTCTAAGTGCATTACAATTTTTTACCATCCTGATTATGTTAAGCTCAACAGGGTCTCCAAATTCCTCTACGTCCAAATCTTCCTTCCTTTCATACTTACCAAGTCAGATCCAGTGCGGTAACAGCAGCAAAGAGGGAAGAAGGCCATGTGAGAAAACCTTCTTTCTCCCTCCCGGGTGCCTAAAATGATGGACTGTTACTGTGCCATTCTAAGCAGAGTTAACTCCTTCTAAAGTCCTTTGAATTATTTAGAGGGCGCTTGTTAGTGTCCTTAATGCCAAGGAACTTGGGAAATGGAGTTTTCTCAGGGTGCCACTTTTGGAAAACTAGGGGTGCATGCACAGATAATAAACACTGGATAAACTGACCCAAATCACATCTGTGCTTTCATATATAGTATAAAAGCAATTCATGTGAAATAATTTCTGACCTGTGGTGACAATCAGAAATTTATTTAAAAAATCAGAAACTTCCTGTTACAAAATGGGAAAAGATGGAAAACCACATGCCAATGTCATGGTGTCTTTTGGTGCCCATTGTACAAAAGAGAAGTTTAATTGCCTATAGAACAGGGAAGAAGAAGAAGAAGAAGAAGAAGAAGAAGAAGAAGAAGAAGAAGAAGAAGAAGAAGAAGAAGAAGAAGAAGAAGAAGAAGAAGAAGAAGAAGAAGAAGAAGAAGAATTGGTTTTATACCCCGTACTTCTATACCCGAAGGAGTCTCAATTTCAAAGGGACTTACAATCTCCTTCCCTTCCTCTCCTCGCAACAGACACCCTGTGAGGTAGGTGGGGCTGAGAGAGCTCTGAGAGAGCTGTGACTGACCCAAGGTCACCCAGCTGGCTTCACATGGAGGAGTGGGGAACCAAACCCAATTCTCCAGATTAGAGTCCTCTGCTCTTAACCACTACACCAAAGTGACCCAAAGTGGCTCACCTTGAGCAGCTTGAAAGGGCTAAGTCAAGGGGGGGCAATCCCAGACAATTTCATTTCAGTTGGGTGATGGTGGTGGTAGGAAGCTCCATCAAGTTGCAGCCAACTTATGGTGATCCTGTAGGATGTTCAGGGCAAGAGATGAACAGAGGTGATTTGCTATTGCCTGTTTCTGCATAGTGACCCTGGCAGTCTCTCATCCAAGTGCCGACCAGGGCCGATCCTATTTAGCTTCCACAATCTGACAAGATCAGGCTAGCTTGGGCCATCCAGGTCAAGGTTCCAATTGGAGGGGGGAGGTATACCCGGATAACATGTTTCCCATTGATTCCAGTGGAACAGGATGCTGCATTAATTTCCTTATCGTCTTATTGAAGAAAGCAAAGTTTTTACAAAAGAGAAAAGTGACTCAAGCCTATTTTGGGGTGGGGTGGGGGTTTGCATGTGTATTAAGCATGTTCAAATCATTTCTGACCTATGGTGACCCTATGAATTCCAAAATGTCCCATCAACAGCCTTGCTCGGGCCTTGCAAACTGAGGCTTCCGTGATTGAGTCAATCCATCTCATGTTGGGTCTTCTTTCCGGCTGCCTTTATCTTTTTCTAGTGTCTTTTCTATTGAGCCTTGTCTTCTCATGATATGATCAAAGTTTGATAGTCTCAGTTTAGTCATGTTAGTTTCTAGGGAGAGTTCAGGCTTGATTTGATCTAAAACCCACTTGTTTGTCTTTCTTTTCCTAGCCCCTGGGAAATCGACTTTCACAAGTTTCCCTCTCCTGGAGCAATAATGTTCCTATGTCCCAAGCACCAGGGAAGGAAGGATGGGCAGGCTTCCTTTCTGGCTCCAGTTCAAATATAACCCAGGCAAGAACACAGAGAGGCACAGGGGATGACTCTCTATGATGTGGCCGAGCGCTACGATTTCAGCAAAACTGGGTTATTATGGGTTTTGGTGCCATTACTGGTTCTCTTCCTGAGAGTGTGTAATGTGCCGTCAAGATTGGGCTGTACTAGACCATTCTGCATCCCACGGCTCTCTTTCTACCCCAGGTATAAAAACTATCAGATTCCAACACCAGGCTTTGGAGTGGGATATGTCAATTTAAGGTTGTTGACTCTGAACCAGGTGGCATCTTCTATATGACACATTTTTAAGTGTCCTGAACCGGGGTGGGGGGGGACAGATATTTTATGCATAGCTGGCTGCACTGGATATATTATGCCTCTTGCTTATGGTGTGCAGAATGCAAAGGCTGGGAATGTAAAGGGACAGGAAGCAATGCTTCCTGAGCAACCAACATGTGAGCATATGAATTTCCCAATCTCTCTGAGCACCAATGTCAGACTAGGTGACTTGCATAATGAGCCCTGTCAGAATTCACAATGGATCATGTTTTATTCAGCATGATGACCTAGAAATTCTTCTATTATTTCGAAGACCTAATGCAGAGTCGCACAAACTTTTGGGCATTTTGGAACAGGGCAAAGAAATCCATTATTAAAGAGATGCTGAGGAACAGAAGTGCAAGGTGTATTCCTCTCTGTTGCTCTTTCTTTTTCCTGTGGAATTTCTGCTGTTGCAGAAGTGTCTGTATCCTGTAAATTATGATCACTAAAACACTGCTATCCCAAACTTCTGATCTCTTAATTTCTAGGTAGAAGATGGAGCACACTTCTCTATTACACTGAACATGATTTATTTTTAGTAATTGTAAGAGTAAGGTTTAGCCACCGTTAGTGGCATTCCCCACCCGATTCTGCAGAAGTCTGGGTGTTTGTGTTGTCACCTGAGGCTGGGTTTCAATGAAAGGCAAGGTCACATAGGAAAGAGTCTGTTTGTGCAGATTGCTGCTTTGGTGGAGCCATTCCTACTGCCAGAGAGACAAGCCTTCATTTACGGCTTTAAGAAAACGCTTGTCTCTTCAGCAGTAGGAGTCACTTTGGCTAAATATTAACCTAAAATTCAGTTGTGTGGACAGTTCCCCGCGAATTAATATATCTTCCTTGGATCTACGTTTTTTATGTTAAAATCCTGCCTGTTAGGGGAAATGTTTCTTTTCTTGTGGAAGATTCTTACATATATCGGAGCTGGCAAATTCTGTTAGTCTGCCTTGATGTGATCACTTCTTTCTTTTCTTTTTTTTTCTTTTTTGCCTCTTCAGTTTCGTGTTCACTTTATTAATTACTACTTCACTAGTCAGGAATGCTTGAAGAACTGGCAACACAGTCCAAGGAGTCCTTTAAAATCTAATAACGTTTCCGAGAGATGTGCAGAAACCCTTTTCCCTTGCAAATTCTCTTTACTTCCCTCACAAGTCTTCTGTTTGGTGAAGCTGCCATCTACTGTGATGAGCATTCTTTCTACAGCGCTGTGGTAGGGTGCCTTTCTAATTTATCAAAGAATATCTTCTGGATATCCCCGCCCACCCCCAGAACACCCCTCAAATCCCACTCCCTGGTAGGAGGCAAGCACCTGGCAACCTTAGAAAAACCAGCCTTGACCAGTTTTTTTTCCCCAGAGTTCCAGCTTTGCTTGTGTCCACTCCACAGAAAGGAATGTCAAAGAAAGACCACTTGCACAACCTAGTGAACATCATGGTTTCGTTTCATTTGTTAATTTTCTGTAATTCTTCTGCTAATGTTCTGATACTAGTTTCCTGTGCTCCTAGAAAATGGAGGTGTATGTTAGTAAACAAATGTCTGCTTTCCTTCTAAAGATCTCAGCCCATGATCAAAAGGTGCCTGGCCGTTAATCCACGTATAGATCAAATAACTTGACTGATTAGAGGGTTAGCGGACAGGGGAAGAGGAAAGTTTGTAGCAGCTAGTGCATCCACACACAAGTTGCTGCTGTCAGTTCCTCAGACTGGTGGCAGCAAGGGAGGGCTAATAAGTTTCGGTGGTGGCAGGTATCCACCCTGTACAATAGGAGAGAAGGGGACAAGAGAGTGCAAGCCCCACCACATGTGTGCAGATCCCGAGCCTCCTTTTGGATACTTGTGGGCAAGGGGAGCGGGGTGATTGATGGTGGATCACTTCAAACCTTACATGAAACTCAAGTTAATTTTCTTGATGACTTTAGAGGAAACATTAAAGTGTTGGAATATTGGGCTAGGTTTTGGGGAGGCCTAGTGTGTGTGTGTGTGTGTTTTAATTATAGATTAACTTGTGAAAACGGGACCCAAAGATGCAAAACCCATTCTGTTAAGAAGCTCACTGGGCAACTCTCCATCCAGCCTACCTCACAACATGGAAAGAATGGTGGAGAGAAGAACCATACACATTGGCCCAAGTTCCATGGAGGAAGGATGGAATAAATATATGACAGATGGATTAGAGAGATTTGCTAATACTAACAAAATGAATCAAGGTAGAGGTCACATATGCCTAATCCTGCCCTTAGCAACATTTGGTTTTATGGAGATGCTCTCCAAAGCTTCCTGTTTTGTCACTGCTCCCTCTGTCTATTCTCAGTTTCAAATTCAATCAGTCCGGTTCGAAGGGCTTGGCGTAAGAGCCCTTGACCCCTTTCCCCCATCCTCTCTCTTCCTTTCAGCTCAGTCCCATGTGTATCAGAAGCAAGGTCCACTGTGACCAATGGAACATATTCTCAGGTAAATATGCATTCGTTCTGTTGCAGTTCCTTTCATCCTCAGACATCAAAGAGGTTAGGGCAGGCAAAGGAAATGTGATTGCTTGCCGGCTAGTCAGTCCTCAGTCCTCTCTTCCCGATCCTCCTTCTCCCCATGTTCTCCCATCCTGACTCTCTGCATCTCACACATCAGAATTACAGTTAGATCCGAGTGCAGTAGCACCTTAGAGGCCAACAAGATCTTCAGGGTATAAGCTTTCAGGGTCAAAGTTCCTTTTGTCAGATATGAAGGGATGAAGGGAGCTTTGACTCCTGAAAGCTTATACCCCCAGAAACTTATTGGAGTCTAAGATGCTACTGGACTTGAATCTCATTGTCCTACTGCAGAACAACATGGCTACCCACTGAAACTTATCAGCATTTCAGTCACCCTCACACAATGAAGAGTCTAGAGTGGGTAGAGAAAAGGGAGACAAGCAGGTTTCTCACCTCAGGTTTCTCACCTCAGGCCAGACATGGATCATGATGATAAAATATCATTTTGGTGTGGCTAGCAGAAGAGCTCTTGGATAGGTGTCGCCTCACCTCATAATGCTTAAGAGTTTAACAAGCATAGATAGGGACTCTGGGGCAAGTGATGCTCTGTATTCTTGGTGCTTAGGGGGTCAACAGTGGGAGGGCTTCTAGTGTCCTGGCCCCACTGCTGGACCTCCTGATGGCACCTGGTATTTTTGGCCATGGAGTGACAGAGTGTTGAACTGGATGAGCCGTTGGCCTGATCTAACATTGGCTGTTCTTATGTTCTTAAGTATGGCAGAGCTCAATATCCAGATACAAAGATTTTTTAGTGAGCTCTCCAGTTTTAGCAGCCCAAACAGCCCAGGTTAGCCTGATCTTGTCAAAGCTTACCAAACTAGCAGCCCCTATTAACCTGATTGAAGCTCAGAAAGTAAGTGGGGTTAGTTCTTGAATGGGAGACCACCAAGACTGGGGCTGCTATGCTCATCTCTTGCTTTGAAAACCTCATGAGCTTGAACTTCATGGGGTCGCCACGAGTTGGTTACAACTCAACTATACCTTTACCTAGTTATAACAAGGCAATGAGTTGTTTAGTGTGTGATACAGGAGGAAGGGATGAGTTTCCAGCTGCTGCTCTTTTAACTAACCTAAGACTTTACCTAGTCCTGGCTGAGGTTTCTGGAACCTCTTGGGATAGGTCTGATGTTAAGTCTGACGTTAGGAACCATGACATTCACAAACCATTTTTTTTTCGGGGGGGGGACATTTTAGCCTTCCAGGACATTCAGTTGGTGACCTAAAAGTATTAGTTCTTTGACAAAGGAATTTCAAAGGGAGATTAGAGAGACTGCTGAATGGCAACTGATAATGAAGCTCAAGAGAATGCATCCACCTGGATTGAATCAAGACCTAGGTTTCCTGTCTCATTACCAATGCTGATTTCTCCATGCCTATTACCCCCTGCATATCTCACCTAAATCCAGTAATTCACCTGCTATTGTCATCTGCCTGCTAATGTCATTCAGCATCTGAAGTCTCTCCACTTTCCAATAAATAGGACAGATGGACTCCCTTTCTAGCTGTATCTGAAGAAGTGAGCAGTGACTCACAAACGCTCAAACCCTGCCACATATTTTGTTAGTCTTTAAGGTGCTGCTGAATTCTTGCTCTTTTCTCTTGGGATAGGGATACTCTCCAGCTAAGGATATTAAAAGAAATTGTGCTAAAATACCCTGAGGGAGGGGGGATTGAAGCACTTACAAAATGCCATAGTCCTGAGGGGTCCTCAGCCTCAAGACGGTCATGGGCAATGGCCATCAGTTCCTTTTCATGCTTCATTCCATACCTAAGACAACATTGGCCTGTTGAATCAGTCCAAAGCTCATCTAGGCCGGTATGCTGTTTTCAACCGCATCACAGTATATATGTCTGGGAATCTCACAAGCATGGTGTGAAGGTGATGGAGATAGTGATCTCCTATTGTTTTCTCCCAGCAGCTTCTATTAAGAGGCCCGTGGCCTACCGAGATGAAGGTCATGAGTGCAGTGGGTTCCCTCTCTGGGGGAAATTGCATTTCCAGTCAGCAGTACTCAGTGGCCCATTGTGATTTATAAAGAGAGGCTGCAGAGACTGACCACAAAATCTGCAAGGGGACCTCTCTGGCTGGCCTGTTGCCCTGACTTTGGTTGTTGACTATGAGCATATGACTAATTAAAAGAAAATATAAAGGCAGTAATATTTATATTGTTTTAATAACAGTCTGCATGTTACTTGTCCTTTTCTTTAATGACCATGTTGTATCATGTGTTAGGATGCCTCTGTTGCTGCATCCTAGTTACTTTTACTAACACATGACACAACATGGTCATTTTGAGCCCTCTCGTGGATCGCTGCCTTGTTGCGGCGAGGGGGCTTGCATGATTCAATGAGGCTGCGAGCTGTACTGTGGAGGGCCACCCAGGGCGGACAGGCCACAGCGGAGAACCCGGACAAAACGCGATCCACTGGAGAAGGAAATGGCAACCCAATCCAGGAAGATGAACCCCTCTGGTCAGAAGGGGTCCAATATGCTACTGGGGAAGAGGAGAGGGAAAGTACAAGTAACCCCAGAAAGAATGAAGCGGCTGGGCCAAAGCTGAAAGGACATTCAGCTGTGGATGTGTCTGACAGTGAAAGGAAAGCCCAATGCTGCAAAGAACAATACTGCATAGGAACCTGGGATGAGAGAAAGGGACGGAAGAAGGGGACAGCAAAGGATGAGATGGTTAGACAGTGTTACCAATGCAACAGGCATGAAATTGAGCAAACTCCAGAGGATGGTGGAGGACAGGAGGGCCTGGCATGAAGTGGTCCATGGGGTCGCGAAGAGTCGGACTTGACTGTGTGACTGAACAACAAAAAAGTTACTTTGAGTGCTACTGGTAAAATAGGCCACTCCTAAGAACACTTTCCTGGGAGTAAGCCCCACTGAGTAGACTGGAGTTGGATTCTGAATAGACCTGCTCAAGATAGGACTGACAATGCCCTGCTGTTCCTCGTAGCCAGCCTTGCCAGATGGCAGTGGCACCCCCTAAAATCCCTCCTTCATTTATCTCAAGTGATGGAAGGGGAAGGAAATACCAGAAAAGGAATAAGAAATATGGTGCAGTTTGAGTCCCATCCAATGTGTATAATACGGAACTAGGGTGCCAGCCTCCAGGTGGGGCCTTGAGAGGAGATCTCCTGGAATTATAACTGATCTCCAGATGACAGCGATCAGTTCCCCTCAAGAAAGTGACTGCTTTGGAGGGTGGTGTCTCTGCCATTATACCTGCTGAGGTCCCTTCCCAAACCCCACCCTCCCCAGGCTTAACCCCTCAAACCTCCAGGAATTTCTCAGTCCAAAAGTGGCAACCCTGTCAAGCTCTTATACCCAGTCCGTCTAGCTACACTGACTAGCAAAGCTACCCCAGACCTTTTCTCTGGAGCTGCCATTGACTAAACGTGGGAGATCTGCTAGCAATTCATGCCACTGACTGAACTACAGCGCCTTCGCATGGCATTTAGTGACTTTATGCTGGTATCTTACATACCATGTTAATGCCTGTGTGAATAACATTTGAACATGAGCTTATTAAAAGGTGGCAAGACAGGGTCTTAAGATCTTGATCAGAAAAATCCTTTTCCCCCCGGCTCTATCATTTTTAAAATTTCTATAATATCTAGCCCGATGAAGAGTTCTGGTGAATGTGAAAGCCTGCCGTGTTTTGGTTGACCCGAATAAGAGGTATTGTGAGGGAAGGCAGCATAGCATAGCATAGCCCAAACTTGTGAAATCTTGGAAGCTAATCAGGATCGATACTTGGAAGAGAAACCAGCAAGGAGGACTCTGCAGATGAAGGCAATGGCCAGCCACCTCTGCTTCTCACTTGCCTTGAAAGCCTCTTGCTGGGGTCGCCGTAAGCAGGGCTATTTTTTTGGTAGAAAAAGCCCAGCAGGAACTCATTAGCATAATAGGCCACACCCATCAGCAGAAACTCATTAGCATATTAGGACACCCCTGACCACACAGCTCATTAGCATATTAGGCCACGCCCCCATGTTACCAGAAGTGTGGTCATCCAGCCACACCCACCTTTTGCTTCTTATTCTGTTTACCTTATTTGTTGTCAAAACTCAGGGCTTTTTCTTTTTGTAGCAGGAACTCCTTTGCATGTCAGGCCACACACCCCTCATGTAGACAATCCTAATGAGTTTCTGCTGTTGGGTGTGGCCTGTTATGCTAATGAGTTCCTAGTGGGTGTGGCCAACTCGGGAGCCAGCTGGAACTCCGTTCCTGTGCGTTCCTGCCCAAAAATAGTCCTGTCCATAAGTCATCAGCAACTTGATGGCACTTTACACACACACACAAAGAGGTATTGCCCTGACCTGGATGACCCAGGCTACCCCAGTCTTGTCTGATCTCAGAAGCGAATCAGGGTCAGCCTTGGTTAGTACCTGAATGGGTGACCAGCAAGGAGGCTGAGAGTCACAATGGCAAGCAACCTCTGAACGTCTCTTGCCTTGAAAACCCTGTGAGGTCACCATAAGTTTGCTACAGCTTGATGGTAGTTTCCACCACCAATAAAAGGTATTACATTACATTTATTTTGTGTCTTGTTCTGGATTTTGTGCGGGCCAGTGTGGCTGTTTATGACTTCATCTTGTTACGCCTTTAATGGCATTCTCCTTTTTAGTGGCTTGTTTCAATGGCATTGCCTTTTTTAAATGGTTTTGCTTTATTGTTTCCATGGTAAGGTGCCTCTCTGGAGAGGCAGAGTATAATTTTTTTAAATAAATGTATAAATACATCATCCAAATGGTTGTTTTTTAGGTGTCTTTAAAAATGCACTGGGACCTACCTGCTTGTAGGTGAACCATACTGAAATTTGCTAAGCGCATAGCATGAAGGATCTATTTTACAGCCAGATGGTGCACTTTGTATGCTGTCTGTGAGAGCAGGCACTCTGGGTAGTTCATTATTACAGTTACCAGTATGAATTATGCACAGCCGTCCTCCATGACCATATATCTGAAGTTGCACAATAATCTCTTTTTTGCATCACTAGTTTCTCAGCCGAACACTGTAAACAAAAGCCAGGCAAAGATTTCTCCTTGGACCAGAATGCTTTGATGGTAATCCTTCTCAGCATTTTCCTAGTACTGCTTAGAACATCTTTCAAAGAAAATGGGCTGTAAAGAAAAAGAGTTGCCATGGAATTTAACCTGATGTGGAATTTCAAGACATGTTTGGAGGCTCTTGGTCCGGCAAAGCCTGCAGGAAGTTTTAAGAGATGCGGAAAGCATTGTCATCATTATACTGTCAATTTGCTGGGCTCTTTACTGAGTACAAGAAGGTGTAAAATCAGCAGAATTTCTCCTGGGAGTTCCACACTTCAGTGCTCAGGATCCATGGCAAAAAAACAGAAGCAGACGGGTAATAAAACTGTGTTGTGAATGATACCTTATTCTCACTGGCAATCGATAGCCTGTTTGGAATCTGGCGCTGGTTGAAGCGGCATGGTTGTAGGGTTGCCGCTGAATTATCCATGTGGCTACTGAAGATGATGATTTCTAGTTTCAGCATGAATAAAATGTATCAGGGAGGGGAACAGTGTTGCCAGCTCTGGGTAGGGAAATACCTGGAGATGGGGGTGTGGAGCCTGGGAAGGTGGGGCTTAGGGAGTGGGAAATCTTCAGGTGCCACCTGGAGGTTGGCAATCCAAGATGTGTGGCACACACATTGTGATAAAGAATGACAAATCCTTTGGTTGGTTTATTGGAAGCCCTTTTCCACATCATCCCAGCCAGGGCGATTTTTGGGCAGGAAAGCACAGGAAGGGAGTTTCGGCTGGCTTCTGAGTTGGCCACGCCCAGCCGGAACTCATTAGCATAATAGGCCACACCCAACAGCAGAAACTCATTAGAATTGGCTACTTTAGAGGTGTGTGGCCTAACATGCAAAGGAGTTCCTGCCACAAAAAAAGCCCTGGGTTATGACAACAAACAAGGTAAACAGAATGAGAAGCAAAAGGTGGGTGTGGCTGGATGACCACACTTCTGGCAACATGGGGGTGTGGCCTAATACGCTAATGAGCTTGCTATCTGGGGTGTGGCCTGATATGCTAATGAGTTTCTGCTGTTGGGTGTGGCCTATTATACTAATGAGTTCCTGCTGGACTTTTTCTACAAAAAAAGCCCTGATCCCAGCCATCATTCTCACATCATCCCAGCCGGCCTTGGCGGGGGGGTGGGGCAGGGTATAAATTTGATAGATAGATAAATAAATAAATAAGTAAATAAAATCATCTTGACAGTCAAAACTTTTGATGGACACTATCTTTTTAAATTATCTCAGGGAAAACTGAATTGAAACTTTTGTGGAGGAGGACTATGTGTATATGTGTATGATTAATACAGTAGAAACTAGGATTCTCGGGAACTGGATGGATCCACTGAATGATTCACAAACAGAAATTAAACTGAGGTTTCTGCTCATGGACTGTCACCTCATATGAGCAACAAGACAATTCCAGGGCTGCCCCCTTTTTCAGCTGCATAATTATAGACCATGAGCCACCACATTGACACTGTTTAGTTAAGGATATCTCATCACATGGCTTTAGCGCTATATATATATATATATATATATATATATATATATATATATATATAAATTATTAAATATGGAGTTGAATAACATGATTCTAATGACTAATCACCATTCTGTTTTATAGCCAAAGCCTTAAGAGAAGACCTTCCAATATCCCCCCCAAAAAACTTAGGTGCAATCTTCAGTGAGTCTCTTTGGGAAAGGGAATATAAATCTGCTTTTGGCCAAGTACGGCAAGACTTCCTGTGTGAATCTGGTATCTAATTTTGGTTGACAAACGGCCAGTATTAATGCTTGGCAAGGCCAGCTAGCACCTGAGACCTTCGACTCAGGAGAGGAGTCCATACCTGATCGTAAATTCTGGGTCTATCGCCAATGGGAGGAGTTACTGTGGAAGAAGCAAAGAGCAAGATAATCATGCTCTGCTGCTCCTCTAGAGGCCCCTGCAACATCCCGTCAGCCTCTGTCTTTTGACATCCCCAAAACAATGCAAAGAGAATGCAATACATGTGCTTTAAAAGCAGATTTAAGTAAAAAAGTTTTGATTGTCTTATGATGGCCTACAATGTTAAGTCTCAGAGGGCAGCTGATTCTATAAGGCCATAGCTAGGGCTGCCAGACAGTGCCTGGTAAATGATGGGAGGGCTAGGGGCTGGGACACAGAGGGGTTCTACACTGCTTGAGGTGTTCTATCACTTCTGGTAGAATACCAAAAGTGACATAGGTAGCTCTAGCAGTGGCCAGAAACTCTATGGTAAAACCGTAGATTTTTTTAATGATTCCTAGAGATACCTTATGACACTTCCTTTTTAAAAATGGAAATGATATAATATCACAGTTACTGTGACAGTTTTTAAAAAAACAAAACCTTTTATTCCACCACCACTTAGAGCAGCAACAGGCAAAAGGAGCAGGGAGGTGGATGCCCTGCCTCTACTGGGGGCTTGGCAGCCCTAGCCGTAACTCAAGGAGACCCTGATCCCAGTTCATCTCTCTTTCATTCCTTATATTGAGGTTAACTGGTGTGGTTAGTCCAGTCACCATTTGTTAGGAGAGTGCTTAAAGAAAGCTAAAAATACAGGAGCATCACTTTACCAGGTTACTCAGCTTACAAAGCTACACAGAGATACATTGCAGGTTTAAAAGAGAAACCCTTCCCTCTTTATTTGAGAAGTACACTTTGGCTAGGAAAAAGCAGAGATTGATAGATTGCTAACTTACTAGCTAAAGGATGGAGGCGGATGGCGAGAGGCCCATCTGCCTCGTGGCGCCTAGAGAGGACTGCATGTCCCTCTCTTTGTGCATGTAGGCAGAGAGCACATCTTCATCCAGAGTGAGAGAGAAGGAGGAAGGGGAAATTGATCCTTGAGAACACAATCTGCATTTCAAAGAGGACAGTGGCAGAAGAGTAGATACAGGAAGAAAAGTCAGTGTGCCTGTCTAGCTATCTAGTCTCTCTTGCCACTCAGTCTGGAGGTCTGAGACAGGGGACATCACATCTGGAACTTCCGACACCTTATATGAAAGGGACTTTGCACGAGTGACCTCAAGAATCTTCCTTATTGGTTATTTTTAAAACTTATTTACATAACATAAAGTATTTATATCTCACTGTTCTCCTGTTCAACAGGACTCAAAGCCTCTTACATCATTAAAACCAGCTAAAATGTCACTTCACAGAATAATAAGTTCTCGCCAAAGATCAACTGAACAGGAGTGGCAAGGGGCCTGGAAATTTAAAAAAAAAAGTGCCAAAGTTTCCGACAGAAATAGAAAAGGCCAGAGCAACACATAACCTGAGCTGCCAGTATTCCGTTGAAAATAAGCATTGCCTATTGTTGTCAGTTTCTATGGTGAAGTCCTTTGCACTGGAAAATAGAGTGGAAACCAATTCAAGTTTATGCCAGAAATAATTGTAATCTCTCTATGAGCACTGTTGTTCCTTAGTGCTACTTAGCCAAGTGGAGTTCTTAAGTCTGAGCTAGTAGATCCCGGCAACCAGTCGGCTTATTCTCTGGCTAGGCCTTTGACGTGATCTAGAGGCGCCCACATTTCAAAAGAGAAAGAGGCGGATTCTATCCTCTTCAGCAGAGGGTTTCCCCCAACTTTTACAGAAAACGGAGAGGCCTCTACTTATGGGTTAGCTGGATGTGTAGGGAAGGAGCTTGCTCTCTCTCCTTACGAAGGTATTGCAGATTTCCTGAAGCACCCTCAAAGGTCTCCTGGGCTTTCCCAGTGTGGAAAAATGCTGGCTTAGCATAGGGAGTTATACCTCTCTTCTAATTGCCTCAGTTACCATATGCGTCTATAGCAGCTGAGTGGAAGCTCTCCCCGGCAAGTCCAACATCATTTGCAATGGTGTTCTGGTTGAGTGGCTAAAATGCTCAAACCCTAATACTTATTTGCTGGCCCGGCAAATCCTAGAACTGGCCCTGGCCCAATAATATCAAACAAACAATGTCTTTTCATTCTTTCAGTGGAGCGCAAATTTTGTTTCCAACTTCCCGGTGAGAAAAATGGGCAGCTGCCGTCACACCAAACATGCTCCAGTAGTGTATGTGTTTGTGCGCTTTTAAATAGAAGAATAACTGGACGGAAAGATAAATATTTTGGCTGCTCATTTGTGTATAAAGGAGCCTTTGTTTTAGTGTTGTGATGAATGCTAATGGGCAATAATTAGTAAATTATCAACTTTTCATAAAGCATGATGGGGGGGAATAGCCAGAGGGATGTAAGATTATACAGACACCATCAGCAACACCAGCATCTTGTGACCCATTGTTGTGCAATGGTGAAGCAGAAGATATTGTGCTGGCATCCCATGGCTGATGCAGTGGAGCAGTTTAACCTTGGGCAGTGGTTCTGTCACTTACGCCACGAGCCATCAGTACTCATTCCAAACCCATGCATGTACCATATGTCAATCAGGCCTGCAATGACAGGGGAGAATGAGAGCAAGTAGATGGCCACGGTAAAGGCAATGTGGAGGCCCAGCCTCCCAAAGCCCACGGATTTAGGCCCATGTTTGTGAAATATTACGCTGGCAAAATCCCTTGGTAGCAAGGGATTGTTTGGACTTCTGCAAAGTGTGAAAGAGCTCCTTGGCTGTGTTTCTCAGAGCCCCTTCCAGTGTTGCCTTCCATTCACGGAGGCAGGAAACCACTTTCGCAGGAGAGCTCCAGCCCCTGGGCCCCTGCTGTTCTTCAGTGCAGCAGCGGAGGTGGGGGACGACTGGAGGAAGTGCTGTTATACATCAGCATGATGTCAATTCCAGTTGCATAACCAGCGGCACTCTAGCAATCCCCCAGATGTCTAAGGTAAAACCATTGAGAGTCAGGAGATGTTGTGGCAACACCATCATGGCACTTCCAGTTACAGGACCATGGCGCAGTGTACCTCCCACTGCGGCAGTGGCCATGGTGCTAATGTAATGTCAGAATCCACATAATATATGTAACATAATGTATATAACATAATGTCAGAATACATGAGATATGCATAATGTCAGAGCACACTGCTTCTCCAAGTTGTACCACATCAATTGAAACAGAAGTCTGAGACTGAGGTGTTTGGATGACTTAGAAGGAAGTAATAATGAATTGTCATGATGATGATGACGATGTTGATGATGATGATGATGAGTCTCTATTTGATAGACTTGGGATTCCCTCCCCGCAAATTGTTTTATAAGGTTCTCTTGAGAAGCTATTTCTAAGATCCTTATCAAGTACGATAATTTCCCTCTTGAGGTCAGTTTTTCTCCTAGGGCCGGCACTGACATGTTCACAACTCATTTGACAGTGTCAATCAATACTGATTTCTTTCTTTTTCTACATGTCCTTTATGTTTGAAACTTTCCCATGTATATGCATAGTATTTAATGACACAGCTGTCTCTGGTTTAACTTCTGGACATTATGAGACTGAGGTGCACATTTGCTAACAATGAGCTTGGCTGACTCATGAGAGGATCGAGACTATAAATGCTACCAGGATTGCTCTGGCTGCACAAAGTGTGTTAGATATCTGCAAAACCCAAAGGTATGTTAGGTATGTGCAAAAACTCATATCTGTTTTATTCCCCCAATAAATGTTTTTGTAATAAAAATCAATTGACCTTTTTGAATCGTGCACATCTCCATTTTTGTTGCCATCCCTTCAAAGATGTCAATGGATCACTTAAATTGCAGGCCTCTGAAATTTCTTTGCATGTGTTTTCTATTTGCTGCTACACTGGATCATGGGCTTTGTAGTCACAAGGCAGTGTAGACAGCTACTGAGTCTCATACATGTGGACTTTGCATGGGAGAATGAAGCTAGCACAGTTTGAAAGGATTAGGTTTTAATGGGATTATAGGTAGAGCGGCTCTTGTACACTGATGTATTCCATGCAAATCAAAATAAGAACAGATTGCATTAAAAGAATACAGCTGAGTATAGAACACAGAAAGAATGCATAATGATAATTTACTTAGACAATGCTCAGTTTCCAGATTGGATTGTAAAATGGGAATATGCACAGTCTCCCTCACTAGGTTGTTGTAAACGTGAATGAAATAAATATAGTATGGAAATTTCCATATTGTGCTCATTTTGAGGGGAGGAAAGGTGGCACAGTAAAGCCCAGTTTTGCCAGATCTTGGAAGCTAAGGGACTTGGATGGGAGGCCTCCAAGGAGGACTCTGAAGAGGAAGGGAATGGCAAACCATCTCTGCTTCTCACTTGCCTTGAAAGCCCCTTGCTGGGATCACCATAAGTCAGTTGCGACTTGAGAGCAGATACCTATGTATGTACTCATTTTGAACTGTTGTATCTGCCTGTAAATTCAGAGTGTGATTCTGGCCCAGGAGTGGGTATGTGCCACCTATTCTTAAGCACTAATTTTGCTTGAACAGTGAATCAGAGATGGATATCATTTTGAACAGATAGGTACACCATCTTTTTTCATAGGAACAACCACAGCAGCAGTCATGCAGTTAGTCACAGGGGCATACCCTTAACCATGTTAAGTTTACTGTGCCAGTTTCTCAGTACATGCCAACTGAATTGCTAGCAATATTGAAGCTGTTTACCTGAAATCCCAGGCAGTTCAGTTGAAACCACAGTTTGTCTTCCATAGCTACTTACTAGAAGAAGAAGAAGAGATTGGATTTATACCCCGCCCTTCACTCAGAGTCTCAGAGCGGCTTACAAACTCCCTTCCCTTCCCCTCCCCACAACAGACACCCTGTGAGGTAGGCGGGGTTGAGAGAGCTCTTTCAAGAACTCCCCTTTCATGGACAGCTCTTGACAGAACTACGACTTGCCCAAGGTCATCCAGCAGCTGCAAGTGGAGGAGTGGGGAATCAAACCCGGTTCTCCCAGATTAGAGTCGGCACACTTAACCACTACACCAAACTAGCTCATGGTTTTGAATGTTAGGAATCAGATATGCGTAAATTAGAAGCACAGCTTTATAGCCTCTCTAAATGATTTATTTTAAATGCATGCTTCTTAGGGCTGCCAGGTCCCCCGGGAGGGCAGAGATTCCCCCTCTAAAACGGTTCCCGATCTGCCAGTCTGGAAAAGGCCGGCAGGGAGAACCCTGCCCCCAAAGTGCCCGTTCAGGCTGATGTGCCTGGCATGATTACATCACCTCCGGGTGACATCATCGCACCGGGCATGTCACTGGCTGATGCTCTAGCAATCAGCCTGAAAACTCTATGGTACCATAGAGTTTCCGGCTGATTGCTAGAGCATCAGCCAGCGATGGGCCCAATGTGATGACGTCACTTCCAGGCCCAGGACAAGGCCCAGGACTCCCCCAGTGGCTGGAAGCTAAGACCTGGCAACCCTAATGCCTCTATCCCACCTGTCTTCTATCACAGAAATCAGGGTGGCTTTCATAGAATTCCCAGGAGGACTCGCATAGAGATTCCTTCCAGCTTAGCTTTCAGGGTGCTTTGCTGATCATGTGCCTTCCAAACATACCCAGGAACCCTATAAGAAGGAGCTCAATGGCAGGGCTCTTTTCCTAGCAGGAACTCCTTTGCATATTAGGTGACACCCCCCCTAATGTAGCCAATCCTCCAAGAGCTTACGGAGCTCTTCTTACAGGGGCTACTATAAGCTCTTGGAGGATTGGCTACATTAGAGGTGTGCCGCCTAATATGCAAAGGGTTTTCTTAGTTAGTTAGCCTAGCCAATATTGATGGGCTATGCCACCAGACTCTTCATTTAAATGCATTAGCAAAAATATCTGCTTTCCTCTTTGTTAAATGTCCCCCTCTCTCTTAAATCCGCTAATGATGCTGATTATTGTACAGACACCTAATCTTCAGCATTAAGGACTAGAGCGAGAGAATCCAAAAGCTGCCCTAATTGGGTTGATGCATGGGCTAGCAGAATAATTGATTGACACCATGATCGCTTAGGCACACGGAGAGCTAACAGAATCAGATTAATGAAAACATATGGTAATTACAACTGTGGAAAAACAAGTTAAAATCCGTAATGGAGCCTAAGGATAAATAAGCAAAAGTATGATCAAGCAATGATTAGAGTTTAAAAAGAAAGTAATTTCTGAAAGATACACTTCTTGAGTTCTTAACAAATGGAAGGCTTTCGCTGTATGACAAAGAATGCAGAAGTGTGATATTATGAAATTCATCAGTGTCGTTCATAAGAAACGATGCCTTAATAGTGATTTAAGGTATAAGAATGGCTTTCTGCATTCAGGGTTGCCAAGAGAGGCTATATCACTTCTGGCACACACAGGAAATCATGCCATCATGCTGTGACGTCTGGGTGATGCTCTGGTATTTGGGCAAAAACTCTATGGTAAAAATGGCTTCTACAGTAGAGTTTTTACCCAAATACCAGAGCATTGCCCAGATGTCACTGGTGTGATGACAGTGACCTCGTCACATTGCCGGCCACATCGACTGGGCCTTGCTCTTTCTCCTGGTAAGCAATGATCCCTCTAAGCTGTGGAATCTTGTGAGCAAAAATTCTACTTTATGAGCTACTGGTATTAAAGTTGTCAGTGAGCGATTTGGATACTGCATAAATTAGTTTGCTCTGAAGCCATCCTTCCTGAACTAAGACAAAAATGTGTGAGCTGGAGGCTAAAAACTGTGAGCTAGATCACACTAACTCATCTTAGAGGGGACACTGCTGGTAAGCAATGCTCCCTCTAAGCTGTGATGTCTTGTGAGCAAAAATTCTACTTTGTGAGCTACTGGCATTAATGTTGTGAGCGAGGAATTTGGCTACTGCATAAATCAGTTTGCTCTGGAGCCATCATTCCTGAGCTAAGTAAAAAATGTGTGAGTTGGAGGCTAAAAACTGTGAGCTAGCTCACACTAATTCAGCTTAGAGGGAACACTGCTGGTAAGTCCCCTTTCTGGCCAGCTGATAATGGTGGGGGAGGGGCCTGGCACCAGGGGACCCCTGCCTCCACTGGGGCAGGGACTGGGAACCCTAGGCACAATGGCTGTGGTCTTGGGGCATCTGGAGCAGTCAGGGTCCTCTCTAGGAATCCATCATCACTCATTAACCCTTTGTTTAACTTAACTTGAAATCAGAATGGGGCCGGGATGCTAGGTCTTCTGCTTCAGTGGGAGAACTTCCACCCTCTGCCTGCTCCACCTGGGTGGTGGGAGGAAGATGTCCAGAGACAATGTCCAGAGCTTGGCAAGCTGTTCTTCCCCCCTCTCTTTTCTTTTGGTTAAGCTGTATATTTCTGGAGAATCTCCCAAGTTAGCAGAGACGCCTCCCTCATCTGTGGGTGTCCTACCTTTGTTGCTTTCACACGTAGCCTGGGAGGGGGCTGCCGTTTCACTATTAGACACTGTACCAGAAAATAATAATGGTCTTCTATCCAGCACACAAATCTTTCCCTTGTTAACATGTTTGTTTGCCTGGTGTATTAGACCACTTGCTTTTCATGTAAGCATAAATGTTGCTTCATTTAATACCCACTGAGCAGCGAAATTAAGTGGTTACATGCATGTGGCTGAATATCTTTCTTGGTGCCACGCTGATCACATGATGTTGGCTCAGCTAACATTTTGGTCTAGTGCATGAATGGGAGAGCAGAGCCAGGCTAGTCTGACCTATCCTCATTCTTGGACTTTATATCTTGGATTTATATTGTTGTGAACTTGGCTGTGACTCAGTTTACACCTCAGGCTTGGCTGTAAGTGGGGGGAACACCAGAACTATGGTTGCCACCTTTGGATTAGGTTTGCCAGCCTCCAGGTGGGGCCTGGGGATCTCCTGCTTTTACAACTGATCTCCAGCTGACAGAGATCAGCTCCCCTGGAGAAAATGGCTGCTTTGAAGGGTGGACTCTATGGCACTGTACTATGCAGAGGCCCCTCCCCAAGCCCCACCCTCTCCCAGCTCCACCCCCAAAGTCTCCAGGTATTTCCCAACCTGGACCTGGCCCCCAGCAGCCCTCAGTCAGGTAGGGGAGCAGGAAGCAGCATGTGCTGGCCACCATCAGCCAGGGTGTAAGTTGGGGTGGCGGGAGCTTGATCAGAGGGAGGGGTGGGCCGCCTGGCTGGTGCTGGGTGGTGGTGGCGGCAGGGGGCTTGATCGAGGGGTGGGCCTAGGGCACCAAGGGAAGGCAGCCGCGGAGGGCCCGGGCAAGCCAAGGGAAGGCAGTTTAAACTGCCTTCCCTTCCAGGCTCAGGATCTTTCCTTCTTTCCTTCCCTCCTTCCCCTTCCTCTTCCCCTTCTTCTTTCCTTCTCTCTCTCCCTCTCTCTCTTTTTCTGCACTGTCAGGGGTGTGGCCTAATATGCTAATGTGTTTCTGCTGTTGGGTGTGGCCTATTATGCTAATGAGTTCCTGCTGGGCTTTTTTTCTACAAAAAATGCCCTGGTTGCAATAGAGGGAGATTACCAGGCCCTACCTGGAGGCTGGCAAACCAAGGCAGAACCCATGACAAGAGCAGAGAAAAAGAAGAGGTTGGATTTATACCCTGCCCTTCACTAACCAAAGGCATCTCAGAGCAGCTTACAATCTCCCCTCCCATCCAAACAACAGACATCCTGTGAGGTAGGTGGGGCTGAGAGAGCTTTCTGGAGAACTGCCCTTGAGAGAACAGCTCTGAGAGAACTTGTGACTGACCCAAGGTCACGCCAGCAGCTGCATGTGGAGGAGTGAGAAAGAAGAGCCGACCTGTGAGTTGTCTTTGACATATGGGGGATGGGGGATCTCTCTGGAGAGCTGTAGTAGATGGACTATGGAACAACCTTCCTGGGGTAGGAGCACCGGGTCTCCTTACTCTCAGCCTTTGGGGGCAGGATGGTTTTATTCATGACAGCATTTAGTTAGTTTTAGTTCTTCTGTCTACCAGCAGTTTAAAATGATGGATTTTAATTTGGTGGGTTTTATGTGTTTTATGTATTTTATTGTGCCTTGCTGCTGTTTGCATTGTAAGCTGCCCTGAGTTCCTGCAAGGCAGAACAGAGTTTGAGTCCAGTGGCGCCATTAAGACCAGCAAAGTTTTATTCAAGGGTACAAGCTTTCTTGTGCAGGCACACTGCTTCAGATACATTCAAACGGAGGTTGTTCGGGTTTTAAACTGGAATAGCAAGCTTAGTATATATGGACACCATCTGTGTGAGTTTTAAACCCAAACAAATGGTGACCAAGCTTGTTATTCCAGTTTGGTCCTTGCATCTTTCAAACATCTTCATTATGCTGTGTGCTAATTTGCTGCTCACCCTCTACCTATATCTATGGACTGGCAACTTCCATTTCGATGTATCTGAAGAAGTGTGCCTGCACACAAAAGCTCATAGCTTGAATAGAACTTTGTTGGTCTCAAAGGTGCTGCCAGACTCGAACTTCGTTCTGCTGCTTCGTTCTGCTAAAATGGCTACCCCACCTGAATCTATCTGTAAGGCAGAAAGGCAGCTAATACATTTTTAAGTAGATAAATAAACAAACAAATGTGAGGCAATATGTTGTCGAAGGCTTTCACGGCCGGAGTTCATTAGCTGCTGTAGATTTTCCAGGTTGTGTGGCCCTGGTCTTGGCATTGTAGGACCTGACGTTTCGCCAGTAGCTGTGACTGACATCCTCAGAGGTATACCACAGAAAGATGGAGTACTCTCTGTGTCAAGGTCTGTGTCACATTGACACAGAGAGTACTCCATCTTTCTGTGTTATACCTCTGAAGATGCCAGTCACAGCTACTGGTGAAACATCAGGTCCTACAATGCCAAGACCATGGCCACACAACCCAGAAAATCTACAGCAACTAAATTTGAGATAGTTTATGTGGTGCCCTTTGGGAGTCATTCTTACTTCATGGGTGCTCTGCTTATACATTTGTAGCTAAACCAAACCCTACAAAAGGAAGAGGAGGAGGAGATTGGAATTATACCCCGCCCTTCACTACCTGAAGGAGTCTCAGAGCGGCTTACAAACTCCTTTCCCTTCCCCTCCCCACAACAGACACTCTGTGAGGTGGGTGGGGCTGAGAGAGCTCTGACAGAAAATGCTCTTTCAAGGACAGCTCTTGTCAGAACTATGCCTTGCCCAAGGTCATCCAGCAGCTGCAAGTGGAGGAGTGGGGAATCAAACCCAGTTCTCCCAGATTAGAGTCTGCGCACTTAACCACTACACCAAACCTTAAGTTTCCAGTGGTCTGTTGCCCAAAAGGAACCCATCCAGGAAAATACAGCTTGGAATTTACCACTCGGAGACAGGGATGCCAGCCTCCAGGTGAGACTGGAGGAAGCAATGTCAGAGGAAGGCCTTGGCCTTTATGCTCTATTTGTTGGCCCTCCACGGTGTTTGGCTACTGTATGAAATTGGGATGCCAGTCACCAGATGGGGCCTGGATATCTTCCAGAATTACAGCTCATCTCCAGACTATAGAGATCAGTTCCACCTGGAGAAAATGGCTGCTTTGGAGGGTGGAATCTATGAAATTTCACCCCACCAAGGTCCCTATCCTCCCCAGGCTTCACCCCCAAATCTCCAGGAGTTTCTCAACCTGGAGCTGGCAATTTCCTGCCCTCTACTCCCTGCCAGTGGCCAAAAGGGAACCTGGCAACCCTCCTAGGAGAAGTGGGACACATGTTAAGAATACATCTGCATCTATTCATCAGGACAGTTGTGCCACATGGACTTGAGCACACACAGCGAAGTCTAAATATATGAAAAGTTCTGACGATGCCATACTGCTTATACTGTTATGGCTTTTCCCCCTTGACTGTAAGAGGGTAGCAGAGGCCCATTTGCATCTAAAGAAGGTGAACGGGGTATGCTAATGTGGCTTTTTTCTTGGTTGTCTGCCATGCGCCGATTCTCCAGGCATCACTGCAGTTGTCTCGACAATTGGCAACTTGATTAATCGCACTTCTCAAGGTAGTTATAACTGTACAGGGGCCTTCTTAAGATAATGGCTCTCTGATTTGAAACAGGAATTAGTAAACAACCCATTGCTGTGCTTTCCTCAAAAACAGGTTTTTGATACAGAACATCTGATACAAGAACAAATTTTCATTTGGTTCTTTTGGAGAAGAACAAGCAAATGGCATTTTGCAGCTAAATGTTTAGCAAACAACACAGTTAGCTGTTGGCAGTTTGTATATGATTTTCAGACTGCATGAGGCTGAAATGGATTTTTTCTTGCAGCAGCGTAATCTGTACTTTTTCTTTTTGGGATACCTTTGAATACGTACACGAAGCCAGAGCTTTACAGATCCCAGGGTCCAGTCCTCCATGGTGCCTAGAAATTTCATTGTGACAGCAAATTTTTATGTGGTAATTAGAAAATATGGTCATGCATAGCCATAGGGTTGCCAGCCTCCAGGTGGTGGCTGGAGATGTCCGGGCAGCAGGCCATTTTCACCTGGAGAAAATGGCTGCTTTGAAAGGTGGACTCTGTGGCAT
Source organism: Gekko gecko (assembly GCA_029375565.1). Classification (NCBI taxonomy): domain Eukaryota; kingdom Metazoa; phylum Chordata; class Lepidosauria; order Squamata; family Gekkonidae; genus Gekko; species Gekko gecko. The sequence continues at coordinate 132,142,802 of JAPDNY010000008.1, read as the reverse complement.
TATACCCCCTTGAAGAAGAAGAAGAGAAGAGATTGGATTACCTCGCCCTTCACTACCCAAAGGAGTCTCAGAGCGGTTTACAATCCCTTTCCCTTCCCTTCCCCACAACAGACACCCTGTGAGGTAGGTGGGGCTGAGAGAGCTCTTTCGAGGACTATTCATGAAGAAGAAGAGGAGAAGAGATTGGATTTATACCCTGCCCTTCACTACCCAAAGGTGTCTCAGAGCGGCTTACAGACTCCTTTCCCTTCCCCTCCCCACGACAGACACCCTGTGAGGTAGAAGAAGAGAAGAGATTGGATTTATACCCCACCCTTCACTGCCCAAAGGAGTCTCAGAGTGGCTTACAAACTCCTTTCCCTTCCCCTCCCCACAAGAGACACCCTGTGAAGTAGGTGGGGCGGAAAGAGCTCTTGACAGAAACTGCTCTTTTTTCAAGAACAGCTCTTATCAGAACTATGGCTTGCCCAAGGTCATCCAGCCAGGTGCAAGTGGAGGAGTGGGGAATCAAACCTGGTTCTCCCAGATTAGAGTCCACGCACTTAACCACTAGACCAAACTGGCTCTGGAAGAACTTGTGACTGACCCAAGGTCACAACAACAGTTGCATGTGGAGGAGTGGGGAATCAAACCCAGTTCTCCCAGATTAGAGTTTATGCTTCTAACCACTACACTGAATTGGCTTGAAGTCCCTCTCCTAAGAAGTCCCTCCTTAAGCTCCACTCCCCAAATCTCCTGGTATTTCCTAACCCAGAGCTGACAACCCTACATAGCCCTGAAGGTTGAAATACGAGTCTGGCTCCTAAAACTTCTAGAACCAAAGAATGTTTACTGAGTCAGACCATTAGTCTATCGAGGCAAGTCTTGTCTACTCTAACTGGCAGTGGCTCTCCGTGGTCTCAGGTAAAGGTCTTTTATATCACTTCACCTGCCATCTGATCCTTTTAACATGAAATGGCAGAGATAGAACCTGGAATTCTCTATATGCAAAACAGATTCTCGAGCAATGAGCTATAGCTCCTCCCCCCTTTTCTGGATATGACAGGACCAAATACTTACCATGAGCATTTTCAGCACCAACATACTGATCAGCATCTACTCGGATCTCCCTGAGGTAGTCCACAATGAGATACAGAAATTATTAGAGTTTGTAGTAAAGTGTTAATTTCAGATTAGTCACTAGGATGTAACTACAGGGGAAAATGTGAATTGATTCTTAGGTGGGGCACGATGCCCAATGGTTTCTTTGTGATGTGGTTAATTATGCTTCACCAGCCCTGGACCATGTGATCAGTTGCAGGACTGTAGAAACGTCTTCCGAAATGTCCTTGTGGGGCTTCAAAGAAGTTCATGGAGAATCAACAAGTTCTTTCATCATTCAACAGGAACTTCTGGCATCCTCATGCTAAGCCCAGGTGTTCCTATACATTCATGCTTAGAAAGTGCGAGTGTCAGAACTGAATAAGGACAGTTATTTTTCTTTAAGTTCAGAAGCTTTCAGCAATGTACAGTGAGCACCTTCCTTAAATCAATAACAATGTTCTTAAATTACCCTTTACCCTCTTTAAGCACCCTGCCAAGCTCACAGTGATAGCAGTAGCTGACAGAAGATTTGTTTCAAGATCACTTGAGCATGATAAGGATGTAAGTGCAATTCAACAGTCCACCTTGAGCCAGAACAAACCTGAGGTTGGCAGAGCTAGGTGGTTTGCATGCAGAGAATTTGGTATACTACAACTTGTGCCTGTATTGCACAATCCCTTTTTAAAAAACAGATTTAAAAAATAAACAAAATTCTTGTTCTTCACATGGAAGCCACCATGTTGCTAATTTCAAAGGTCATTCTTTTAAAATAAAACCCCCTCAGGAGAAATAAACTAGTGCTTCAGGTGAGACAGTTTACCTGCAAGGCCTCACCTGGCTATTCAACCTGAATGCAGGCAAAGAAAGATATTGGGCCACAACACATTGTACTTTTATAATACTTCTCTGTGCTACCCTTCCTTCCTTCCTAGTGTTCATATCCAGATGTTTCCCAGCCAATTAAAGTTGTCCAACAAAGAATTCTGTGCTGGAAATAAGCTCCTTATTTAAAGTGCTGGCAAACTTGTTATGATTTCCTAGATCTCTGCCAAGCCCTTCTCTGACTCTCCTGTTTATGATCCTTTTAACTTGAAACCCCAGAGATCAAAACCAAGACCTGAGGCATGCAATATATATATGTGGCTATTTTGGGGCAGGAACACATGGGAATGGAGTTTCAGCTGGCTCCAGAGTTGGCCACGCCCAGCAGGAACTCATTAGCATAATAGGCCACACCCAATAGCAGAAACTCATTAGGACTGGCTACATGAGGGGTGTGTGGTCTAACATGCAAAGGAGTTTCTGCTACCAAAAAAAGCCCTGGGTTTTGACAACAAACAAGGTAAACAAAATAAGAAGCAAAAGGTGGGTGTGGCTGGATGACCACACTTCTGGTAACATGGGGACGTGGCCTAATATGCTGTGCTGTCAGGGGTGTGGCCTAATATGCCAATGAGTTCCTGCTGGGCTTTTTCTACAAAGAAAGCCATATATATGTGTGTGTGTGTGTATATATATATATATATATATATATGTATATGTATATGTATATATATATATATATATAGTCTGGAGACCAATTGTAATTCTGAGATATTTCCAAGACCCAGATGTAGGCTGGCAACCCCATAAGGTAGACCCCATAATCTGACTCGATGGAGGGCAGGTCCCTGTGGCCATAAATTCACACCTGAGCTCTTACTTACCTTCAGAGAGTTTTGAGTAATTATTGTGCCTAGTGATGCATGTGAGGCACCATTCCCTGGGCACCAAGATCCCAGTTTTAATGCCTTGCCAAAGGGGTGATTTGGAGGGTTACAGAGTTCAGAAATTGCTGATGCCTTATGTGGACCTGAACCTTATCGCATGCATGTTACCTGCCAACTTATGGTGAACCTCAGAATTAATTACCTTCAAAACATCCTATCATTAACAACCTTGATCAAACCTTGCAAACTGAAGGCCATGGCTTCCTTTGTAGAGCCAGCCCTTCTCATGTTGAGTCTTCCTCTTTTCCTGTATCTCATATTGGGTCTTCAACTTTGGCCAGCAGGTCACAGTCTTTTCAAGTGAAACTTGTCTTCTCATGATGTGACCAAAGTATGATAGCCTCAGATTAGTCACTTTAGCATCAGGCTTGACTTGATGTAATACCCACTTATTTGTCCTTCAACACCACATTTCAAATGAATTAGGTAGCTGTTTTAGTACAAAGGAACTTCAGGAACAGAATGGAAAGGGAAATTGCTGAATTACAAGTTACTACAACACTTGGAACAAAAACCTCCCCAGGACACAACAGGGATATTGGTTTCTTATCTCATTACATATGCTGTTAAGTGACCTCCCCGCCTGAGAGGAGTGAATGGAGAGTCTCAGTCATATTTTGACATATTTATTGCTTTACAGTTGTTCACTTTATAACCTTAGCTTGTTATTTAGTTTTGTCTTCACATATCTTAAAGCATCTTCATCATGTTACGTGTTAATTTGCTGTTCAGCCTGTCTGTAAGTTTGAAACTTACCTTCCATTCCAATGTGTTTGAAAAAGGGCGCATACAAACAAAAGCTCATACCAAATAAACCATTGTTGGCCTAAAAGGTGCCAGTGGACTCTAAATTTGTTCTTCTGCTTCACACCAACATGGCTGACCATCTGGATAAGCTTCCTTCCTCTCATCTTTCTTCACTGTCCGACTTTCATATCCATTCATAGTAATAGGTATGAATCATCTTGATCTTGGTCTCCACCGACGCTTCCTTACACTGAAGGATCTTTTCTGGTTCCTTCGTGGCTGCCTTTTAAAGTCTCAAGCTCCTCGGTAGATGACACAGCAATTATTTCAGCTGACCTGAATCTGGGGAGACTTTAACTAGCACTTGGAGTTAAAAATGTCATGTGGTCAGCAAGCTAAAAGTGGAAGCCAGACCAATCACGCCTCGTTGGGTCTTCTTCAATCAAGTGCTTCTCCACTGAACCTTTAAGGGAAAGAAATAGAAAACAAACCCTGAGGCTGCTTTGAGACTCCCCGGCATGCCATTTGCTCAGGTCACAAAGGCAAGGAGCCTGGAGTGCTGTACCTGATTTGTATTTTACTGGAAGTAATGCTTCAGAGAGAAAAAGAAAAGAACTGGGCTTCCTTTTAAAGGGGACATCATCTTTCACCTGGACCATGACACTAGATGCCCTTTTGTACTGAAAAGGAGAGAAAAATATACTTACCCACAGTATATGCTCTTGGATTTGTGTAAGAATGATTGATTCTAATTGCCAAATGGTGTCAGGAAATTTGGCTGGACATTCTGTAGTTCACGTCATGAGTGTTTAAAAGGTGAAGCAATGACTCTCTTTAGTTTTTTTAAAGTGATTATGAATTCATCCGGGGGAATTAATCAACAGGAGGTTGTCAGAACATTAGGACACATTGGAAAGGAACAAATGGAAAATTCTACCGTTTCCCCCTCCCTGTGAGTACGGTTAATATAGATTTTGCTTGACAGCTGTGAGACCCTAGAAAAACATTCATTCCAGATTAAACAGACTAGTTAGAATATGATTCTGTCAATAATCCATTATATTGTACTCTCCGTTAATGGATACCCTTTGTTATTTTAGTGGAAGGTAATTTCATCTTTGGGTTAACTGCTTCTGTTTTTCATTTGTGGCAGACCTTCTCTATGTCTGGGTTGAGAGCTGAGATGTCATATCTGCCCATTTCCTAGCTAGCATAAAGCATGACATGTGTGTGTGGAGAGAAAGGATGGGATAGCTATTTTATTTTACAATAAAATGTTTAAGATGTCAACAGTATTAAATGAAACACATACAAAATAATGGAGGCTATGGCTATAAATGGCTATTAACCACACACTCTGGTGTACCAAATACTGAGAACAACGGGCAAGGGAAAGTTGTCTGGTCCACATCCTGACTATAGTCTATCAAAGTCCATTGGTCTGTGAAAGTCTGTTCTGACACTATTGAAGAACTGTCTACTCTGTCTGACAGTAGATTCTCTGAAATCTCAGACTGAGGCCTTTCACTTCACCTGCTGCCTGATCCCTTTAACTGGAGAAGCCTGGAACCTTCTGTATGCAGAACAGATGCTCTGCCCCTGAGAGATGGCCTCTCTCCTGGAGGAGGAAGTGGAGGAGGAGGAAAAAGAAGAGGAATAGGAGTAGGAGTTGGTTTTATACCGCACTCTTCACTACCAGAAGGAGAGTGGCTTAAAATTGCCTTCCCTTCCTCGCCCCACAACAGACACCTTGTGAGGTGGGTGGGCCTGAGACAGTACTGAGAAAACCATGACTGGCCTAAGGTCATCCAGCTGGCTTCATGTGGAGGAGTGGGGAATTCAGACCTGGTTCTCCAGATTAGAGTCCTGCCACTCTTAACCACTACACCAAGCTGGCTCTGTTGTTAGACTCAAAATCCTGGACTTGCATGGTCCAGCAAGAAGATTCTTGTCTCTGGAATGTGCCACACAAGTTTAGTTTTGCTGCCTTTCCCAACAAAACTACGCTGAAGCAACTTGAAATGTGTATGCGCCCTTCAGAGCCAACATGTGACAAAGGAGTTATGTACTTGGGTATGTGTACCCAAATGCAAAATGTCAAGTGAGGAGCATCCGTGAGTCACTTGTGAGATAGGCAGGCTCCTAGATTGCTTTTTCTCAATAGTACTTGACACTCCACAAAGTATCATTAAGTACTACTATTAAACATTCCTATTAAATATCTCTTTATGCAGCCCGTTCATTCAAGTAATATCCTTTCACATGCTCTCTGAAGCCCGCCAGTGCTTGTTTATAACACTGCCAGTACCCTTGGCTGGGTAGGCCTTGACGGTGCTCTATACACACAAGCATGATTCCTTATCATTCTTCATAAGTCACTCTCTCCAGATTCATAATTACGTTAATTGCTCTTCTCTCATTCCCTCCAATTTGCCAAGCACTTCATAATATTAAAGTTAGCGGGAATGAATGCCTTTTCTCCCCCTAGATTCGATTAGGCAAGGGCCGTATTACAAGAGACCGCCGCTTTCCCAGATCCACAGCACAACGGTTGCCTTTTTAAAAAGGATCGCGGCCGGAACAGCGCGCCTGAAAAAAGTACACAATGCTGGTTGCGCGCAAAGTTTTTGCACTTCAAATATATTTATCTTACTTTTCTCGGGGAGGGTTGTTTTCTTCGTGCCTGCCACCAAAGCGAGGCAATTAAAATTAATGGTGATATAGTTTAATGGGACAAAAGGATCTCCAGTCCCTGTGGATAAACGATTCCTCGATGCAATTTATTTCTCCTCCTGTTTCTTGTTAAAATATGTAAATAAGCAGAGGACACCCTGCAGTCATTTTCATTAGCTTTTTGGTGTCACCGGAAATATGGCAGCGTTGTTATGAAGAGTGACCTACATGCAGTAGAGAAGTAACCCCGTCGGTAATTGTGCCTTGAAATTTGGGGAGACGGCTGCAGCTGTGGGTTAATACTTTGGCATATAAATAACAACTCCTGCTATTTGTTTTTCTGGTCAGATGGATGAGGGAGGAGAAGGGGTGGGGGGAGCTATAACCCTTTTCCAATCCTGTTTGCTCATCTGTCCCCATCTGTTTATCTATTTATTTACTTACTTACTTCATTCATGCTCCACCTTTTCCTCCAGTGGGTACCCGGAGGGGCTAACATCGCTCTCCTCTCCTTCATTTTATTGCCATAATAACCCTGTAAGGATGGTTAGGCTGAGAGTATATGACTGACCCAAGCAAGCTTTTCATGGTAGAGTGGGGATTTGAACCTCCCAGATCCTGGTCTGGCAATTAGACCGGTACGCCACACACTGAATCCATTCCCACAGAGATAGCCAGGCAGAACTAGGCATTCACTTCCAAACCCTACTGTAAGGAATAGCTGTTACTGGGCCAATAAGTCTCATGGCTTCTGTCAATTGTGTTCAGGCTGTAAGTTTTTATGGGTTTGGTCCTGGTTCATTTTAAAAGAAGTGTGCTGCTTATTAGTTACGTGCACCTGGCAGCCTTGACCAGCTGGCCTAAGACACTCTTATCTTAGGTTGTTGTAGATTTTCCGGGCTGTATGGCTGTGGTCTTGGCGTTGTAGGACCTGGCATTTCGCCAGCAGCTGTGAATGTTATAACACAGAAAGATGGAGTACTCTCTGTGTCAGTGTGACACAGTACAGCCATGCAGCCCGGAAAATCTACAACAGCTAATGAACTCCGGCCTTCGACAACACACTCTTATCTAGTTTGCAGCTAGTGGTGCCAGTTAACCAACTATGCCCTGACTGGCCAAAAGGGCTTACAGCTGGACAAAAGGGGGAACATTGAACATTCAGGAGACGAAGCCCACCTGAGATAGAAGTGACTTCCTCTCCTCTGATCTCCAACAATGAATTGGCTCTAAGGAACTGTTGACAACTGAGGAAGCAAGCATAGTTGTGTTTGTTTGTTTTTTGCTGTTAGTAAGCCAGTCTCTAGTTATTCTTAGCCAAGTATTGTTATTTTGTTACTTGCCATTGTTTGTACTATTGGAATGGTTTCTGCTCAGCATACAGTCTGCTGAACCTGACATGTTTCTTGTATCATGAATGAAAGGAGGTCCCCACTGCTGGACCTCCTGATGTCACCTGGTATTTTTGGCCTCTGTGTGACAGAGTGGTGGACTGGATGGGCCACTGCCCTGATCCAACATTGGCTTCTCTTATGTTCTTATGGAAAGGGATGCTTAAGTTACGTGTTGGGTGCATGCATTTAATTCTCAGGAACAAACCCAGGGGCCTGTCTGGTCCTGACATTTACCCTTTCCACATTGCCTGTGTGCTGTACTTATTTGCTGCCCTTATATTGACCTCTTCAATGAATGCTGACATTGCAGAAAATTTCCTAAGATTATATACAATAACAGCAGAAACAGTTCAAACCACTCAGAAGCTTCACCATTTTCAATAAGTAGAGTGACACATAACACTGAGAATCAGTAGAATCCAATGAAACACATTTTATAGTAACATGTACCAGGAGCCCACCAGCCGTGCATAATGGGAGCATGTGCTAGCCCCCCCATCCCCTGCTCAGTGGCCAGTGGGATCTGTCAACCCTATCCTGATGTGTGTGGTTGCCATGTTATGTAAACGGGAGCAAAATAAATATTTACCATACACATACTGCCTTTGTACCTGTGAACCGATGACTGGATTTTTCAGGGTTAGCAGTCGAGTTAGGACAGATAAAAGGAAGTACTTCTTCACCCAAAGAGTGATTAACACATGGAATTCACTGCCACAGCAGGTGGCAGCGGCTACAAGCATGGACAGTTTCAAGAGGGAATTAGATAAACACATGGAGCTGAGGTCCATCAGTGGCTATTAGCCACAAGTATAGATGGGAACTCTCAGTCTGAGGCAGGTGATGCACTCTATTCTTGGTGCTGGGGGGGGCAGCAGTGGGAGGGCTTCTAGTGTCCTGGCCCCACTGCTGGACCTCCTGATGGCACCTGGTATTTTTGGCCACTGTGTGACAGAGTGTTGGACTAGATGGGCCATTGGCCTGATTCAACATTGGCTTCTCTTATGTTCTTATGTTCTTAGGGTTAACATTCACGTGTACTGGGCCTGTATATAAACCTAGTAAATATGCACATTGATACAACATGGCAAACACAGGTGTCGTGAGGGCTGTGGTTGGTATGCAGTTCCATTATGCATGATTTGTGGGCTCCCAGTATCTGTTGTTATGACACGTGAGAAGCCCTATACACAATCAGACGCCAGTCATAATCCAAGTAAAAATTAACCGTCAGAAATCCACTCACCCTATGTCTCACCCGATAACAGTCTCTTCCTCTGATGCCTAAAACTCCGAAGAGCAAGCACTTTGCACACATACGTGGGACAACAGATGGGATGCAACAACAGAAAAGACCCTGTCCCCAAAGTCCCCAAAGTCCATTCCTTCCAAGACACTTTAGAATTGATACAGCAGGGACTTAATGAAGCTGTCAACAACAGGGCGAGTTTAGGTAAGACAGGCACCTGAGTCACATGCACACGAAACTGCCTTTTCTTGAATCTGACCAGTCAGTATCAAGGTTAGCACTGTCTTATCTGGCTGGCAGTACCTCTCCAGGGTCTCAGGCAAAGGCCTTTCATACCGCCTACTGTAGTGGTTAGATACTCTACCACTGAACTGTAGCTCCTTCTTTCAAGTCCCAGATCTTCAGATCTTCCAAGGGTAAGGATTCAAAGAGAGTGCTAAGGCAGCTTCTGACCTTTGAGCTCAGTCCTGGGCTTGATGTCTTGGTCATGGGCTATAATAATACAATATAATAAATATATTCAGCTGGATATAGAGAGCCGCTCTTCTAGTAGTACACAAGTATTCTGTCTTCAGTTACAGTTAACACCCATCTGTATTTTTGCTGGCCCAGCCAGAAGGGACTCTTACTTTCCCTGATTCCATTGCACTTTGCTCCCTAGACTGGCTCCAATGCCACGTAAGCCAAGCCTGAAATGATGGAGACAAGGGTGTGCACCTCAGCTCCTCTGTTTGTTAAAAAGTAGACATGACTGGGGCAGATATGTGAAAAAACAAACATGGCTGCCCCATCATGTCTACTTGGTTCTGTGATTCTGATTCTCCTCCGTCTATGAACACGTTTCTAAAAACAGAAAGCACGACATCTTTCAGAGGTTAAGCATTTTACATGCTTCCAGAAGAATTTCCTTTTTAAATTTATTTTTTTAATCCAAAGTGAAAAATACTCCGCACATGCACTGAAGCACTTAGCATTTAGAGTCTGTGTTCATACAAAGTATTTACCTTTGCTCCAAGGGTTTGAAGTGACCAAAATTTGGGGATCAGCAAGGCAGCAGCCTCATATACAGTAGCTAGGGCTGTCAGCCGGCATGAAGCCATGACTTTCTAGGAACTGTGATTCCTAGAGCGGGCTGACATCACTTCTGGATTTTCATGGGAAGTGATGTCACACCATTGTCCAATGACAATTTTTTAATGTTATTTTTCTCCCGTTAGTTGCAGGAGTGGCAGCTGGAAACAGGAGCCAGGGGTGGGGAAATCTCCACCCCCAGCTGGAATCTAGCAAGTCAGAAAATAACATGCTCTAATTTAAATGCTCTGTATTTTACCATATTTGTATATCGGTCAGTATGTGAGGGGTGGATCCAAAATGGTCATTGGGAACCTACAGCAGATGACTAGATTCTGTCAATTTAAGCTGGAAGCTATGCAGGGGAAAGAAAGTACTGAACGTTTTCAGAAGAAGAGAGATCCTTAGACTTTTTGCTTTGTGAAGCTCCAGAATGGGGAATGAAATAAGCTCCTGAAAATTCTGTGCTGGAACTAAGGTGGTAGCAGGAGGAAAGGTTCCAATGTAGGGCATGATGAGAATATTACTTTGTCCCAAAGTGGTGCAGAGAGCGATGCAGGGAAGCCACCCCTAAATTCTGAGGTGCTAGGTCTCAGGGATAGCCCAGGCTATCCGAATCTTGTCAGGTTTGGGAAGCTAGGCAGGGTCAGCCCTGGTCAGCATTTGGATGGGAGACCACCAAGGAAGTCCAGGGTCACAACACAGAGGCAGTCAATGGCAAACCACCTGAACATCCCTGGTCATGAAAACCCTACGGTTGGCTGCCTCTTGAAGGTTAAAAAAGGGGGGTTCTCAGGGTTACCTTAAATTCATGACCCAGAATTTCGAACAGTGATGCCTCAGATATTGAATTCGAATCCAAGCCAACACACACACACTAGACCTGCTGTAATAATCACGAAAGAGCTTCCATTCCAAGACTCTTGTTTCCCTCATTTGAGGGACAGGCTTTTCTCTCTCTTCGCCTTTTGGCACAGAAACCGCATCCTTGACCTGGAGGCTATCTTTGTCATCCTAGAAACAGGGATCTTGTTAAATTTAAAATATTCCCCAGTAATCTTGACAAGTACTTTCCCTTACTTGATCATTCCGGATGGGTACCTATGTTACTCGGTAACAACCAAACAATGCAGGAATCCAGTGGCACCTTAAAAACCAGCATAATTTATTTCAGCATCAGCTTTCCAGAGTTTGAGCTCATTTTGTGCCTCAGGTGAAGTGAGAGCTGAGTTGTGAAAGCTTATGCTGGAACATATTTTATTATCCTTTTTTTTTAGTTTTCACTGGATTTCGGTTTAATTTTTCCTTACTTGGGTCATAGAGCATGAGAAACAAAGGAGATCATAATGGCAATTACCCGGCTCCCTTCTAGTATTTCACAGGCCAGAGGGGGCGGGGATGAGGTTGAACCCGTCTGCGTTGTGCTAGCATGTGATGTCAATTCCGGCAGAAAAACGGAAGTGAGGTCATCACATTGGAGAGACATTCTAGGATTTGCCCAAGACCCTGCGGTTTATTGGTAGCGTTTGGGTTTAATCATAGAGCATTGTTGCAACTTGTTGACATCACTTCCTGTTTCACACTAGAAGTAACACAGTGTACTGTTGTGATGCCTGTCCCTGCCACCCCAACCCCCAGTTCATCCTGGCAGGTTGCTGTCAGCGGTTGACAACACAACCAGCCTGACATGTTTGTTGTCATAATATCTAGGCATGCAAAACTGACATGCAGAAGTTCTCCCTTGGGAGTTCTATATTTTCTAAGAAGAGGAGGAGGAGGAGGAGGATACATACCCCGCCCTTCACTTGGAGTCTCAGAGCAGCTTACAAACTCTTTTCCCTTCCCCTCCCCACAATAGACAACCTGTGAGGTAGGTGGGGCTGAGAGAGCTCTTTCCAGAATTGTCCTTGAGAGAACAGCTCTGACAGATCTATGGCTTGCCCAAGGTCATCCTGCAGCTGCAAGTGGAGAAGTGGGGACTCAAACCCCGTTCTCCCAGATTAGAGTCCGTGCACTTAACCACTACACCAAACTGGCTTCTAGCTTCACATTTGGCTGTTAACCAGAGGTATTTGAGGAAGCCTGTTTGAAACTTCTCAGAAAGGTATTCCAGCCATGCTCGGATGCTCTCTGATCATTCTTGTTTTCCATGTTTCATTGCTGAAGTTTACCTAAGCAGCCCAATTTAAGCATTGGGTTTTTGTTTTTTAAAAAAATGTAAACTGTTACTTCTCTATCTATTTAGTAAAAGCATTTTAGCTTTCTTTTTCTTTTTGCTTTGAAAGTCCAGAAAGCAGAATGTAATGCAATATATTTAAATAGAAATCTAAACTGAGAAGGAAAAACCACAGAACTGATACAACCATCATAAAAACAGATGAAGCTCAGGGGAAAAAATCAATAACCTCAAGCATTACTCAAACTATAGATCAATCTATGCAAGCCCTGGAAAATGAAAACAAGGCTTAGATTAGTGTTTAACTGATGATTGTAGGTACCTCACACACCTATTTGGAGAAGGAATTGGATAGACGGAGTGCTGCTATTGAGGTCCCTCTTCCTGGTCAGCATCTGCTTGATCTCGCAAGGTAGGGTGCGTGAACCCGGAGAAAGGTCTCCAGTGCATATTTTGGGATTTTGATCATTGATCCCAGAACCTCCCACTGGCAGCCCTTTTTGCCCATAGCCACTCTGAACAGTGACAGGAGGAAATTTGTTTGAAAACCGCTGGTGGTATGTGCCCCGCTTTGTCATTTCCTGGGAAAACATGGAAGTGACACTGGGTAGCTCTAGGAATCGCTGGTTTTGCCATAGAGTTTCTGACAATTCCTAAAGCTACCCTACATCTCGTTTTAACCAGAAGTGATGTAACAGTGCACAGGGCATCATGCCCACCCCCCATGGCCCCATGCCGGAGCTTCCTGCCCATTGCTGGGTATGGCCTGGCAACCCTGTGTTCACTCACTGTATTGTTTTCAAGGGTGCAAAGCACTTTGCATTCACTTTACACGAATATGTATTCACTTTACAAATGAAACCAGGGACCAGTACCTGGATAAATGTGCTTGCAATCACACGTACAGCTGCTGATTATGAGAATTATGCAATGCACATGTAAAGAAAAACCTCATGTCTACACCGTACACATATGGCACAGTCATTTGCTGTAACTTGCGAACAGGGCTAGTATAAGGCAGCCTCATGTGTATTTGGGGATTCCACCCATGGCCTGTTCATATAACTTAGGGATGCAGTGAATTTCATGGCAGACGTCTTTGACAGTTGAAGTTACTGAGTTCAGTTGTGATGATCAGACTTGAGTTGACCACGGGGTCACCGAACAACTTGAATGCCTGTGGAACAGGCTTGCATCAGGGGTGCATTGAACCCAAATGAGCAGAAATGCTGCAGAATGGCCGCATTGATGTCACTGAGAACCTATCATCCAACATCAAAAGGTAGGATTTTTCAAAAGCTTTTACTTATTGTTATGTCCTGGGCCAGACATCTGCTGACCCAGCTTGGGAACCCAGAACAATAGACTGCAAGGTTCCTGGTAAGAACCTATCAACCAGGAGCACCTCTGTAAATAGCCTATCACGGGTAGTGGGTCTGTGTGGCGTGTGGTGTTGGGCACAGATTTAAGCAGGGCTTTGGTCCCTCTAGAGTTGTCTTTAGTTGGCTTATCACTAAATGCATGTCGAACCCAGTATATTTCATTTATGATTGATTTATATCAGGGGTCCCCAACTGTTGTGGTGATAGTAGCTGCCAAAGCAACATTTTAAAAATATGTATATATATATATCAGAAGCCATGCTGAAGAAAAGCCCCATCTGACCCCACCCACTTTTAAAAAACCCTTGGTGGGCACCAGAAAAGATGTGGGTGGGTGCCATGTTTCCCACGGGCACCATGGTGACGACCCCTGAGTTATATGATTTCTGACTGATTACCCTGTCTACTTAAACAATTATTTGCAGAGCAGAACAGCTGTTCCATGGGGGTGGGAGTAGAGTCGAATTTAGTCAGGCTGTGTGAGTACACGCATGCACGAAAAGACAATTGCACTGTCCTTGGTACTGTCTGGAAGAAATACACTGAAGCACCCTATCAAACAGTTGCAAAAATGGAACAGTCCATCAAAATATGGGATGCCTTTTTGCAACTCACAAAGAAGGATTGTACCGGTGGGTGCTGAAGTATGCCTAGACTTAGTGATATGTGTGTCATATTGATCAGGTACTTTTGCATGGATTCCAGTGCTCCTCTTCCTTTTCCCTGTGTCAGTCGTTTGTGGAATGTGGAAGTGATTGAGAGTGGTATCCGAATCATGCCAAATTGGATGTAGGACCTGGAAGACAACCCATCTCCCAGAGGAGGGCAACGAGGATGGCGAGGGGTCTGGAGACCAAGTCCTATGAGGAAAGGTTGAAGGAGCTGGGTATGTTTAGCCTGGAGAGGAGATGACTTACAGGTGATATGATAATCATCTTCAAGTACTTGAAGGGCTGTCACATAGAGGATGGTGTGGAGTTGTTTTCTGTTGCCCCAGAAGGTTGGACCAGAACCAACAGGTTGAAATTACATCAGAAGAGTTTTCAGCTAAACATTAGGAAGACCTTCTTGACAATTAAGAGGACTTACTCAAAGAAGAGGCTTCCTTGGGGCGGGGGCTCTCCCCACCTCCACATGCAGCTGCTGGTGTGACCGAGGGTTAGTCATGGCTCTCTCAAAGCTGTCCTCTCAAGAGCAGTCCTCTCAAGAGCTCTCTCAGCCCCACCTACCTCACAGGGTGTCTGTTGCGGAGAGGGGAAGGGAAAGGAGATTGTAAGCCGCTCTGAGACTTCCTTGGGTAGTGAAGGGGGAGTATAAATCCTTCTTTGGAGGTTTTCAAACAGAGGCTAGATGGCCATCTGACAACAATGCTGATTCTGTGAACTTAGGCAGATCACAAGAAGGGAGGGCAGGAAGGGTTGCTTCAGTGCTTACTTCTTGTGGCCCTTTCTTACATGCCCAGGGAAATGCTGATCACCACGTTGAGGTCAGGAAACAATTTTTCTCCAGGCCAGTTTGGCTGGGGATCGGGGGTGGGGGTGGGGGTTGCCTTCTTCTGGGCATAGAACAGGAGTCACTGGGAGTGTGGGAGGAGGTATTTGTGAATTGCCTGCATTGTGCAGGGGGTTGGACTAGATGACCCTGGAGGTCCCTTCCAACTGTGATTCTAATTATGAGCAGGAGCCAAGGGGAAGACTAGAAAACAATCAGATGCCGCTTCTCTGCTATAAGCATTGATCACTGGCTGCACTAATCCAGTGTGGTGCGATGGTTAAAGTATCCAACGAGGACGGGTGTGTGTGTGTTCCGAGTTCAAATCCCTGCTGTGTCGTGAGGCTTGCCGAATAACCTTTGGCCAGCTGCTGTCTCTTGTCCTAACCAGTGCTGCCATGATGACAGAAAGGGGGAAGGGAGAACTATGTGCACTGTGGAAGGAGAAGGGGGATAAATGTGTCACAGGAGGATCATTGCAATGACTCCTCCACGGCCATGTCTACATATTTGTACAGATGAATAAAGCATCGCTCACTCAGATAAAGCACCCCGACTGCAAAGCAAGATGTTTAAAAAATGGGCAAGATGCATTGGAACTGGAGCGTGGAAGGATGCACACGCAGTGGGATATACCCCATGGGAACTGCCCATGGCAGCGCCTGGGCCACAGTGTTATACCTGCCTTGTGGCATTAGAACAATCCTTCACACACTAATTGACCTATCCCCTGCTTTAGAACACAATAGCTTTTTAGGGATGCTGGCAATGGCCTCCCTGTTACTCCTCTACCTTCTACCTTCTTCCGTGTGTTATTTCTAGCTGTGACATCCCTGTTAAGTCAGACGGTTGGTTGCAGATTTGGGCTACATTTCAGCCATTCCAGAACGCAGGTTTTAAATGCTGTTTGTGATGGGCAAAGAAAAGGTTCTCAGATTGATTCCCCCCCCCGCTCAACTTCTCTTTGACTGCTGTAGGAGTGTTTGGTCAGTAGATGGAGCAGCCGGTCACAGTCTTGCCGGTTCTCCCGTGTGTGACATCACTCCAATGACCACAGCTCAGAACTAATAGTATAAAAGAAGAATAGTTATTTGGGGTTTATTTTTTCCCTGTTTGCTCATTAGTGCCTGGTTTATGGACGAGGCCCATTTCTGCAGACGTATCTACATAAACCCAGTGAGCAATTAGTCCCCTAAGACTGAATATTCAGTGTTGTGAAAATGTAGAATATTGAATATTTATTAACTAGAAAGAAGCAAGCATGCAGGAAAACACACTGGGTTAATAATTGCAGGTCTTTGACAAAGCCGACTGAATCTCTCCTGGAAAATCTTTGTTTTTCAGAGCAAAACTCATTTGATGACTTCAGGGGGTTTGGTGCAAAAAAAGAAATTTCCTCCTGTTTGCATCTTAGATTTTTACTCTTCTCTTTCCTTCCACGCATGAAGCTGCTTTTTACTGAATCCGAGCAGAGGTCTGTCAAGGTCAGTTGTCTGTTCTGACTGGAAGCGGCTCTCGAGGTTCTCAGGCAGAGGCTTTTCAGATCATTGACTACCTGATCTTTTCTTTAACTGGAGGTGACGGGGATTGAACTGGAGACTGTCTGCATGCGTGCACAGCAGATGCTCTACCGCTGAGTCATGGCCGCTCTCTAAAGGGGTTCTTGGTGTCATACAGGGTTGCGTTTTTATTTCCAACTGCCCTGTGAGTTGTATTAGGGTGTGCCAGAACAACTTGTCCGAGGTCACAGTGCAATCCTAGGTAGTTACTTATTTTTTTAATTTTATTTTGTTAGATTTGTATCCCGTCCTCCCCACATAGCAGGCTCAGGGTGGGTTCCATCAAATATAATATACAAACAATTAAAAACAATTAAAATAGATCAGATAAAATACAATAAAATTGCTTTGTTTCCAATCAGAGCCTAGGGTTGCCAATCAGAGCCTAGGGATCCCCTGCTTTTTGGGGGTTCTACTTGACACCAGCCAGCTGGCTGGCGAGGAAGCCCCGCCCCCAAGCCCCAACACCCGCAGCCACCCCTCTCCCTTCGGGCATGCAAAGCCTTCCAGCTCCCTGCACTTAAAGGGGCTCCCTTTAAGTGCAGGGAGCTGGTGAGAAAGGGCCCCACACGTCCAATTTGCACACTGAGATTGGGCGTGCAAAGCCTTCCAGCACTTAAAGGGGTTCCCTTTAAGTGCAGGGAGCCGGCGAAGGTCAGGTGGGTGGGCGGACGTCCCCAACGTGACGTCATCATGTCGGGGATGCCCTGCCCCCTCCGGGAACATGCCCCAAAGTCTCCCTCTGGGGGGCACAGATGGACTTGGCAAGCCTATCAGAACCTCAACAGATCATGTCTATTTCAGATTGGGGTTCCCAGATGGGAACACAGATCTGACCCGCCAAAGGGGAGTCCTGGTAGAGGGGACTCTGGCCGCCTCATCTAAAAGCCTGGTGGAAGAACTTTGTCTTGCAGGCCCTGCGAAACTGTAAAAGGTCCCACAGGGCCCTGATCTCATATGAAAGCGCATTCCACCAGGTAGGGGCCAGGGTCTGAATAAGCTCCGGCCCTAGTTGAGGCAAGACGGACATCCCTGGGGCTAGGGACCACCAGGAAATGCTGTTTAGCGGAACATAAAGCCCTTCGGGGCTCATAGGAGGAGAGGTGGTCTCAAAACTATGCAGGCCCCTGGCCATATAGATAAACATCAGCACCTTGAAACGGATCCAGTACTCAGTAGGCAGCCAGTGAAGTTCATGCTGCACAGGGTGGATATGTGCAGGGCTCTTTTTGTAGCAGGGACTCCTTTGCATATTAGGCGACACACCCCTAACGTAGCCAATCCTCCAAGAGCTTACAGTCACCCCTGTAAGAAGAGCTCTGTAAGCTCTTGGAGGATTGGCTACATTAGGGGTGTGTCGCCAAATATGCAAAGGAGTTCCTGCTACAAAAAAAGCCCTGGCTACGTGTCTGCACAGACGATGAAGTCGACACCTGTGCTGCTGCATTCTGCACCCTTTTACATCCACTGGAGTCACTTAGAGTTTCCAGCTCCCTCCAGCCACCAGTGGGGGATGGAGAGTAGGGTTGCCAGATCCAAGTTGGGAAACTCCTGGAGATTTGGGGATGGAGCCTGGGGAGGACAGGGACTTCAGTGGGGTGCAATGCCCATAGAGTCCAACTTCCAGAGCATCCATTTTTTTCCAGGGAAACTGACCTCCGTAGTCTGGAGATGAGCTGTAATTCCAGGGGATCCCCAGGTCCCACTTGGAGGCTGGCTTCCCTAGAGTCAGTGGGTTTAGAAAGGTATGACTCTGGTTAGGATTGCAGTGTGTCAGCTTCATAGCTGAACAGGGATCCGAACCCAGGTCCCCCCAGACCCTTGTCCAACAATTTAACCGGTACTCAGATCAGCTGTCCCGATTCCAATCCATATAGACATTCTGCTTAACATACTGTAGTAAAGAGCAATCTGCAGAAGTGGTTGTTCAGCACTCCCTGCTTGATTAAATCTTAAAGTACATGAAAAGGCTCTTATGCTAATCTCTAACATGAAATCAAGAGCTAGCAAGTTGGTCTAGTAATTAAGAACCAAACATATCAATTAGTATCTACTAAAACTCGGCTTCTGTGCTGTTTTAATTATGTGTTGCCCATGTGTCTGCTTCGCCTTTTGTGCAAAAGGATATCCGCATTATCTGCGCTGATGTCTGGGGTGATATATGAAGAGCTTCTTTATTATGCTTTGGGTTATCCTCAGATAACAGGCCCTGCTTCGCTTCAACCTTTGATTTGTTTATGCATCCAGCGGAATAATCAGAAGTTGAAGTGAGTCGAAAGAGACTCGACAGCCTCTTGCAAAATTAGGGCCTCTTAGGCAGGAAACAATATCACGTAAACAAAATCAGGGCCCGGATTTCGGGATGATCCCTGGAGAAAGAATCATCCTGGCTGGTCAACGCTGTGTTGGCTTTGAAACATTGTGGGATTCTTTGCTCATGGAGGTAAGAATTGCTGTATTAGGAGTATGGGATAGCACTCGAATCTTGCATGAAGAATAACATGTCCTATTAGCTGCGGTTTGTCTTGAACCAGAGAGATTCTCCGAGGCAGGCTGGAGTGTTATTAGAACATGTCTGTAAGATGACGATGTGCTCCCAGCATCTGAAGAAGTAAGATCTGACTCACAAAAGTTCACGGAGGAATAAATTTTCTCAGGCTTCAAAGGGGCCATGGGATTCCTGTTTTATTTCGCTTCTTCCCCCCCCCTCCCATTCTGGACATGATCGATTGTTGTCATTCCTTGTGCCAATGTAAACATTAACCTGCCAGTAAACTTTGTGCAGTGAAACATCTCTTGGAAGCAAAGGGTGAAGACGGCACTTTGTCTTGCTTTCCCCGGTTCGTGCATTGCGGTCCCAGGGGCAAGAGAGGAAACGAGGGGGAGGTGGAGGAACCAGAATGAGGAGAAAATCAGGTCACTGCTTTTATTGAATATACAGGTGAAGGAGCATTGGTGCAGCATGGGGGCAGATCCTGCATTGAGCAACCCGTCTGCCACCCAATATCAACCCATCCCGTCTGCTGGGGGAAGCCCTCAGAGTGGCCAACCCCAGGGTACCACACGGGTACAGGTCACTGGGCAGTTCCTTGGCCCACCTGGTGGTGAGAGCTGGCTGACAGCCCCTGACCTGAACATGCTGCAGACTGGCTCCACTCTCAGTTCTGCTTGGTAAGTTTTTAAATGGTGATGTTTTAGATTGTGATTTCTAGTCTGCCTTGAGCCATGAGGAAAGGATGGGTATAAATATTATAATACATAAATATATATAAGTAAAATGTCAATGTATTCATGCAACAAGAAGCGTTGCAAAATGTGTACAATGTGTAGACCTTCTAAACAGGGAGGAATGTCTTTTCCTAATTTGATTACTTATTATGAATCTATCATGCTGCCTAATAGTATAAAAATGTTAAGAACTGAGAATCCTTTAGACTAGGTAATAATGCAAAATGAATGCACAAGTCCAAGAACTGTACCAGAAATAATTTGGAATAAACGGCAATTCAGATGTTAATTGGTCAACAATAATCTATTCCTATCCTCTATTTTGAATGTTTGGCTTCTCAGAAGAAAGAAATTACTACCATTAGTATCGTATTTTACTTCATTTTTAAATCAAGACTGGTTTTCACTGGGACAAGATGGCAATCTATTTGAGGTATGGAAGCACTTAAATCTAACTAGATTAATGGACATTGCCTCCAAACAGGATATCCTAGATAAAGTCAGGATTGAAGAAAAACTCAATACACAGATACCATGGTTTCTTTATTTGCAATTGGGTATTGTTTTTAAATTATTGGTTGGATGATTCAGTTCCTCCCTAGGCTTTATTAGAAAATGTTGTTAGTATATGATACTGGGGAGCTAGCACTAAATTGTACACCACTAACAGTAATTCACATGGTTTATAAAAATCCCTGAACATCACTCCTTCTAATTCATGTATTTCTTTCAAACAAATATTTGTACGGAATAAGAAATCTGCCACCATACTGGAATCTGAGTTTGTTCCTACCAGATTCCCAGAATTCCAGAGACTGTGCAATACATTACAGGTTTTAAGTAACTGCATGGATCAGATGTCTCATTAAGATTGTAATGGGTGATCTGGAGGATGGAGTTTGCTTGTGTTTGGGATCTGTCTGATTGCCATATTTGAAGACTGGGGAAAGACATTTTCCCAGATCGGATTGCTTAGGATGGTGGAATTAGTTTGCCCTTCCAACACAGCATGGAGCTTGACTTTCCAATTTGACCTATGTTGAGCTGCAGGAGGCATTGTTTGATAAGCTACACTATTCTTGGTCGCTTAGGTGGTTGTTGTTGTTTTGGATGGGGCAGGTTGTGAGTGGATGACATTGTCTCAGAGTTGAGAACGGGCTTTTACTCGTCAATGTCTTTTGCTCATTTTGGCCTCATAAGAACAAAAGAAGAGCCCTGCTGGATCAGACCAGTGGTCCATCTAGTCCAGTATCCTGACTCACACAGTGGCCATCCAGTTCCTCTGGAGCTTCAACAATAGGGCATAAGAGGCTGAGAGACACTCCTCTGATGTTGCCTCCTGGCTCTCAGATTCAGAGGTTTCGTGCCTCTGAATATGGCGGTTCCCCTCAGTCACCATGGCTGGTAGCCACTGATAGACCTATCCACCAGGAATCTATCTAATCCCCTTTTGAAGCTGTCTGTTCCTGTGGCCATCACTGCATCTTCTGGCAAATGTCGTGACCTCTGTGGACCTCTGTTGTCCTCCGGTTGACAGTAGCAGCTGGTGCCTCTGAAGCCTGGTAGGTGTTGTGTCCAATTAGCTCTTCTTGCGAGAGTTTATTGGTGAAAAATGAGGGAAGCAGTCCTTAATCATGCCGAAGACAGCCACCATTATGGAATCCTCGTCAAACCGTCTGTGAGCCATTCTGTTAGCTGGAGCCCTTTCCAAGACCTTTCCCTACTCTTAGTGTCATGACATGATTGTAATGAATGCTTTAATGGATGGACAGGGTGGATGCTTCCCAAGTCAGAAGAATGTCTTTCAGTTACTCTGCTTTCCTTATGCGTCACGATATGAAGCCTGCTTGGATTCAAGGACCCTTGGAATATTTGACGTTTGACACATTCATTAAGTTACAGGTCAAATAGCAACAACAACAACACCAAAAACTATGCATTCTTTTCTTGGATTACTATCCTGGAAGCAATCCTTCTAGCTGTCTAGCTTTCATTCTCCAGCATATGTGTTTAGAGAAAACTTTATAGATATATGTAGCATAATGTGTGGCATAATGAGAGTAAAGTGGGCAGAGTGTCAGACTAGGCTCTAGGAGACCCAGATGCAAATCCCCATCCTGCCACGGAAACTTACTGGGTGACCTCAGGCCACTCACACAGTCTTCGTCTAACCTACCTCACAGGGTTGCTGTAAGGATAAAATGGAGAAGAGAATGACATGATCTGCTTTGGGTGATGATGATGATGGTGGTGGTGGTGATAATTTTTCTATGCATTGTGCGTGGAATAGCCAAGAGATCCTAAGATTGTCTGGTACCCAGAAGTTCTATCTCTTTTTAGCATTATGCACCACTAGGTGGCAAGCTAGACTTGCTTTTAAGGCAAGAAATGTTTGCCATTGCCTGCCTCTGCATCGCAGCCCTGGTATGCCTTGGAGTTCGCCCTTCCAAATACTAGCCAAGGCTGACACTGCTTAGCTTCTGAGATCTGACGGGATCAGGCTAGCCTGGGTATTCTGCTTTGAATAGCTAATCAAACAGGCATGCCAGAGAGAGTCATAAGGAGTTGATCCATGTAGAACTCTCGGGTGAATACATAGAGTAAGTCTAAGGGCCAAACTAGAGGCGATGGCATCCATGGGTCCAACTAGGGTTACCAGCCTCCAGGTGGCAGCTGGCAATCTCCTGGGGTTCCAACTGATCTCCAGGCAACAGAGATCCGATCACCTGGAGAAAATGGCAATTTTGGGAAGGTGGACCCTCTGGCATTATTTCCCATTGATATCACTCCTCTCCCTAAATCCTCTCTGGCCCCAAATCTCCAGGTATTTCCCAAACCAGACCTGGCAACCCTAGGTCAGTTTGGTGTGGTGGTTAGGAGCACAGACTCTAATCTGGGAGAAGCAGGTTTGATTCCCCACTCCTCCACATGCAGCTGCTGGTGTGACCTTGGGTCATTCACAAGTTCTCTCAGAGCTGTTCTCTCATGAGCAGTTCTTGAAAGAGCTCTCTCAGCCCCACCTGCCTCAAAGGGTGTCTGTTGTGGGGAGGGGAAGGGAAAGAGATTGTAGGCCACTCTGAGACTCCTTCGGGTAGTGAAGGGCCGGGTATAGATCCAATCTTCTCCTCCTCCTCCTCCTCCTCTTCTTCTTCTAGGGCCAACCCCTGGATGCCGCCTCCATTTTAAAACCTAACGCCCTGAGGGAATCAGGATCAGGCATGCAGTGTGGTGGGAATAAAGTGTCCTTGCCCCCCCTTTTTAAATGCTCTAACACCTGAAGGGAGGGGGTGTGCAGCTGTTTTGACACCTGAAAAAGGTGAAGGGGGAAGTAAGAACACCTCCTCCCGCTGCACTGAGAGCTTCATAAAGATCAGGCCCTCGTGGGATTTCTGAGTCTTCTCATGAGGCTTTAAAATGGTGGCAGAGTCCACAGGTCAGACCCAGGCGTGCCATAACGTCGAGTTTGGTTCTAAGAACTTCCCGTATGCACAGTGTCACCTTCTTCTGTGTTTATTTTCATTTTTTTGTGCCCAAAGGAGATAGCTGTAGTGTGGGGGTCCCTAACAGTACAATCCTCTGCAGAGTCCCTCCAGTCTAAGCTCATTGAATAAAGTTGCCAGGTACCCCCTGGCCACAGGTGGGGGCAGGAGGTAGGGTTGCCAGATCCAGATTGGGAAACTTCTGGAGAGTCAGGGTTGAAACTTGGGAAGGACAGGGACCTCAGTGGGGTACAATGGGGTGCACCAGTTTGGTGTAGTGGTTAAGTGTGCGGACTCTAATCTGGGAGAACCAGTTTGATTCCCCACTCCTACTCTTGCACTTGCTGATGTGACCTTGGGTCAGTCACAAGCTCTGGCACAGCTGTTCTCTCAAGGACAGTTTCTGTCAGAAGTTCTCTCAGCCCCACCTACCTCACAATGTGTCTGTTGTGGGGAGGGAAGGGAAAGGAGCTTGTAAGCCGCTCTGAGACTCAAAAGTGAAGGGTGGGATATTAATCCAATCTCTTCTCTTCTTCTTCTACAATGCCCTAGACTCCACCCTCCAAGGGATCCCCAGGTCCCGCCAGGAGGTTGGCATCTCAACCATTGAAATCAATATTATAAATATTACCTGATCCTGGTGTATCTTTTCTTTTCCTCCCTGTTTCATGGGTGGAGAGAGGAAATGGCACCCCAGACTTTGTGTTTGGGAACTGAGGCCTGCACGAAGGGCGCATATAGCCTGGGTCTCTCTGTTGTTCCTTTAAATCCGTGACAATATGAAGGATTTGCCGTTAGAACAAGCACTGCAGCTGGACATTAGCGAGCTCAAGCAAATGAGATCCGCTGGGGCGCTTTGCAGAAGCGTGAGGAACAAATGCGGTGGACCGATGAGGCTGTATTCCTCTGCTGCTCGGGGAATTTATTTGCCCAAATATATTCACAGATAATAATAATGGGATTCAGACAAATAGGGAAACAAATAAATGAAAGACTATTGAACCGGGCTATCTAAGAATAACAGCAAAGGCACATAATAGCAGGAACAAACCGCCCAGCTCAGCCAGAAGGGGCCCTGCGCGTTAAGTTAGGCTGAGAGAATTTATTCAGAGAAGGAAGCAATTCAGGAGATAGGGGGCATGGATCAACACTTTGTGTTCAATTTGGATTAATATCCCCTCCCCAAAGTGCCTGTCTCTCGGTTGATCGGTTTGCGTTTCCTAAAGCCCTACCACACGTCTGAACGGTGGGGATCCAGCGCTGAAGAACAGTCCGACCTTTGTGTTCAGGACTGCCAGATTCTCGATGATGAATAAATTAAAAGCAGGGTTCATTTGTCTGTCACATATTCATCTAGACTGGAGTTTATCCTGCTGATCGTCACTGTTGCCCACTGTGTCTCCTAGCGGTGGCAGGGGAAAAATTAACAAAAAACACTACCAGCCGCTTTGGTGGTATGTCACTTCCAGGTATTGTTTTACCATAGAGTTTTTGACAATTCCCAGAGCTACCCATTGCCACTTCCGGGCTGCATTGCCAACATCACGTCGCCCCCCCCCAGCTGGTTTCCAGGTTACACAGGTCAGTTCCACTCAACAAAAGGACTGCTTTGGAAGGTGGTCTCCGTGGCATTATGGCCTGCTGAGCTCCCTTGCCTCCCCAAACCCCATCCTCCCCAGGCTTCATCCAAAAAACATCTAGGAGCTTCCCAGCCTAACTCTGCCCCCCACCCAACTGTCCCACTGGTTGCCAGGCTTGGCTTTAGGGATGCCAGCTTCTAGGTGGGACCTTGGGATCCCCTGGAATTACAGCTCATCTCCAGACTACAGAGCTCAGTTCCCCTGGAGAAAATGGATGCTCTGGAGGTTGGACTCTATGGACATTGTGCTCCCCTGTCCCTCCCAGTCTCCACCCCAAAACTCCAGGAGCTTCCCAGCCTGGCTCTAGCATTCCCCCCCCTACACTGGGGACCAGGGGGGATCTGGCAACCCTACTTGACCTGGCAATCCGACATTTATCCCATTCTTCCTCCAAGCAACTCAGGACAGCATGCATGGCGCTCCCTTTCTCTGCTTGGTGGGTTAGACACAGAGAGAATGCTAACCTGAAATCACTCGGGGAGCTGAAAGTGGAATGGGGATTTGAACCTGGGTCTCCCCGTTTCAAGCTGAACACTCTAACCACTGTATCACACTTGCTGCGTAGTGCTAGAAAGGTAAGATGTGAGAATTTGGTATTGTGTCTGGAATTCCATCCTGTGGGGCTCATGGTTGCTGGAATTCAGGCGGGTAGCTGTGTTGGTCTGAAGCAGCAGAGCAAAGTTGGAGTCCAGGGGGGCACCTTTAAGACCAACAAAGTTTTATTCTGGGTATAAGCTTTAATGTGCAGGCGCACTTCTTCAGATACAGTGGAACAGAAGTCAACAACCATTGCGTTACATTGCCATCACCTCCTCACCCTCTGCCTATACGTAATGTTTGGTGACTTCTGTTTCAATGTACCTGAATAAGTGTATTTATTTATTTTATTTATTTTTTGGGTGTATATCCCACCCTCCTCTTGATGGGCTCAGGGCGGCTTCCAACAATAAAATACAATACAATTAAAACAATCTAAAACATGATTTACATTTTAAAATACAACATGGCATTGCATCATACAACTCTAATAAGGACCAAATGTCTCAGTGGTTAATGATGCTAAGTTGTTGCTTGGAGATCCTTAAAATTTAGGATCTCAAAGGACCCAGGCTACTGATGGAGGAACCCAGGGAGGGGGTACGCCGCTGCCTCAACCAAAGGCCTGGTGGAAGAGCTCCGTCTTGCAGGCCCTGAGGAATTGTAGTAGATCCCGCAGGGCCCTGATCTCACACGGGAGCTCATTCCACCAGGCCCTGGTCGAGGCAGGTCGGATGTCCCTGGGGCCAGGCACCCCTAGAAGATGTTGGTTGGTGGACCTCAGTGTTCTACGGGGCTCATACTTGCACACAAAAGCTTATGCCCAGAACAAAACTTAGTTGGTCTTCAAGGTGCCACTGGACTCCAACGTTGGTCTGCTGCTGGGATTGTCAGTGGGAATACAGGTGGTGAAGGAAACAGTGGAAGCGGCTGAGTAGCTATGATGGGGGAGGGTCTGTGGTTTAGCAGTAGGATACATGCTCTTTGGCTCTTTATTTATCAAAATATCTTTATCCTGTCCAGCGGTGGCTCTAAGCAATTGCTGGTGCAAACCACACAATCCGAACATATTTTAACATTATCGGTATGGAAACAAACAAACAAAAGGCCAAACACCCCAAAAAAAGACAGAATGCTGGGCTTCCGGTCGGAGAAAATGGCGAATTGACACACTTTGCGAGTTGTGCAGAGTGTACTGCGGCATCTGACGACAGTCTGGGCTCTATCTGGCCCAGCGCAGCACTCTCCAGGCGGGGGAGTGGCAAGCAAGCAGCGAAGCCTGAGGGGGGGTTGAGATCGGTGTGGATAAGCTTCGGAGGAAGCTTGTTTACACTTTGATCTCCCTCCGTGAAGAGGGCAGTTGCAAATCAACTCTACAGATGCCAGCCGGGCTGAGAATTCAGCATAAATTCGCCATCTACCGATCTCTTTATTATCTGATTAACATCGTTTACAGAAGAAGCACCGCGAAACCCCGAGACTACAAGCAAGGTAACAAACAAACGATTAAGCGCTTACCGGTTTAAAGGAGACTGTGATATTGAAACGTATGGATAAGCGTTGAAACCTTTAAGGAACTATTTCGCTTGAATTAAAAGTAAAAAGAAAGCTTTCCGTTAGAGAAAAAGGCTGAAAAGAGACTTTGTTTTGCATTCCTGTGGTCAGCCAAGTCTAAACGCTACGCAGTAGAAACGAAACTAACTGTGACTCTGTGATACAGGAAGTGGGCTAGAGTGGAGGCTTTTAGAGGCTGCTGTGTTTGAAGCGGAGGGACATTTTATTGTGTGACACCACCCTTACTGGAAGTTGGATTACAGAGACGGACAGGTGAGCAGGAAGTTTAAAAGGAGCCTACTCTAGCCAAAAAAACCATAGAGAAATTGCGCCCGACATTTTTGGGAGGACTAAAATTTAAAATGCTATTTTCAAGCCGAAAAAGCGTTTAAACAAGTTCTAAAGGTGGCGATCTGGCTTGAAGATTGTTAATATAAAGTCTGATTAACATTGAAGTGGCCTCCAAGACGGATTTGAGAACAAGACCTAGAGCTGCTTCATCACCCAGTCCAAGAATGACTGCAAAGGAAAAAAAAGAGTGGCAAGCAGCTATAGAAGCGATGGAGAAACGGATGACGGAGAATCTTGGAAAACAAATAGAATCACAGTTGCAACAACAATTGGAGCAAATAGAGCAAGTGCAAATTCAAGTACAGAAAAAAATATGGAAGAATTGAAAGAACTGGTACTTGCAGAAGTGTCAGGGATTAAAAAAGATACAGAAGAACTTAAAAAGGAAGTCAAAAGTCTGGTGACAAAATCTGAAGATATGGAACAAAAGGTTAAAAAAACCTTGTCAGAGAATGCAAGGTTGGAGACCATGATGGATTACAGGGCTACTCAGAATCACTTGAGATTGAGAGGGATAGAAGAGGAGGAAGATCAAGATCTACGGGCCCTAATAATTAAGACATTGACAACTTACATAGGGGAAGATGAAGGAGATTTGGATGCAGACTTTGACTTGATTTACAGAGTAAATTCGGCTTATGCCAAAAGAAAGCAATTACCCAGAGATGTAATTGTTCAATTTGTGACAACAAAGATGAAGGAAGACGTTTTCAAGAAACAATTTTCACAACCGTTGGAAATTAATGGAAAGAAAATAATAATCTTGAGAGAAATTCCGAGATCAATTCTACAAGACAGAAAGAAATTCAAGAAATTGACAGACAGGCTAAAAGAAATGAATATTAGGTTCAGATGGGAGATTCCATATGGACTTACATTCATGTACAACTCGGTGAGATCAACTCTTAAAACTGAAGGAGATTTATATAGATTCAAAGCGAACAATCTGGACGATTTTAAAGATATTTAAATTAACATCATTATGGATTACAAATTTTTATCTTGGAACGTAAATGGATTAAATTCACCAGGTAAAAGAAGACTGGTGAATCATTGGCTGGAAAAACAAAAATGTAATATAATTTGTTTACAAGAAACACACATAAGAAAACAAGACGACAAATATCTGACTAATAAAAAATTGGGAGAAGAATTTCATTCTTCAGCAGTTAACAAGAAAAAAGGAACAGTGATTTATATTTCAAAAGATTTGGATCCTAAGCAAATTTTTTCCGACAAAGAAGGAAGGTATGTTGGCGTGGAAATCTGTATGGATAGAAAAAAGACATTGCTTGTTAATATATATGCACCCAATGGTGCAAAAGAGACCTTTTTCAATGATTTGACTAAAGAGTTGGAATGTTTAAATTATGACCAAATTGTTCTTGCGGGAGACTTTAATGGTACAGTGAACAACACATTGGATAGAAAGTCCAAAGCAAGTGGAGAGACAGTTGGAAAGTTACCAAAAAATTTTTTTCAATTGATGAAG
Organism: Gekko gecko; assembly: GCA_029375565.1. Taxonomy (NCBI): domain Eukaryota; kingdom Metazoa; phylum Chordata; class Lepidosauria; order Squamata; family Gekkonidae; genus Gekko; species Gekko gecko. Next base: position 132,113,927 of record JAPDNY010000008.1, on the reverse strand, counting down.
CAAGAAAAGTTAGAAGATGTTTGGAGGAAGTGGAATCCTAAGACTAAGGATTACACGTTTTATTCGAATAGACATAATTCTTTTTCTCGAATTGACATGATTTGGATGTCAGAGGAGATGGCGCAAAAAACTTATAAAATACAAATTCTACCGAAAACTAACTCTGATCATAATCCCCTACTTTGGATATCTAAAGCAAAACCCAAACAGCTATTCTGGAGAATTAATGAAGATTTACTGGATCAAAAACAAATTAATGAAATCTTAAAAAAGGAAACGAAAAGTTTTTTTGAATTGAATTTGAATAAAGGCACGGATATACAAGTTGTATGGGATACATACAAAGCAGTAATCAGAGGCATGCTTATCTCTCTGAACTCCAAAGATAAAAAGCAAAAGATTCAGCAACAGAAAGATCTTCATGAAAAAATTCGACAAAAAGAAAAGGAACTAAAAAAAAGACCAGGGAAGAAGAAAATTGTTAAAGAGATCCACTTCCTGCAAGATCAGCTGAATGTTCTTTTAAACAGAGAATTATATTGGAACTTAAAAAAATTACAGCAAAAAGCATTTGAGGGTGCAAATAAACCAGGAAAGTTTTTGGCATGGCAATTGAAAAATAGAAAAGATAGGAACTTTATATCCAAGATTGTTGAAGATGGAAAGGAGGTGATGAGCCTGAATGGTATAAAAAGAGCTTTTTTTAAATACTACGCCAAATTATTTCAAAAGAAAGGAATTGACCAACAGAGAATCAAGAAATACTTGGAGACGATTGAAGTTCCAGAGCTGGGAAAACAAATTAAAGAACTATTAAATGGTTTAGTAACGAAAGAAGAAGTGACAATGGCGATAGAAGATGCAAAGTTGGGCAAAGCTCCAGGACCAGATGGCTTTACAGCAAAATTTTATAAGAAATTTAAAGAGGAGCTAACCCCTATTTTAGTACTTCTGTCAAATGAGATAAGACAGACCAAGCGGATCCCAGATTCATGGAAGGAAGCAAATATTTCATTGATACCTAAAGAAGGTTTGGATTTGACTCAAGTAAAGAACTATAGACCAATATCGCTATTAAATAATGACTACAAATTATTTGCAAAAATAATTTCAGAGAGACTGAAAAAATATTTGAAAGATACGATAGCGGAAGAACAAGCGGGATTTTTACCAAATAGACAAATTAGAGATAATCTAAGAGTGGTGATAGACGCAATTGAATATTATGACAAGCATCCTGAAAAAGAAGTTGGATTCCTCTTCTTAGATGCGGAAAAAGCTTTTGATAATTTAAATTGGGAGTTTATGCTGCAAGTTATTGAAAAAATGAATATTGGACAGTCCTTTTTAAACATGATTGTGGCAATATATTCAGAACAAAAAGCGGCTTTGAATATAAACAAAGAAAAGACGGACTTCTTCCGAGTCCAAAAGGGAACACGTCAAGGCTGCCCGTTATCCCCGTTGTTGTTTATTTGGATATTGGAAATATTACTGACAGCGATAAGAAAAGATGACAGTATTGAAGGACTTACAGTGAAAGGTTTCGCCTATAAGTATAGGGCATTTGCAGATGATGTAATGTTTATGATTCAAGACCCAATTGAGAAAATACCACAATTGATGGAAAAAATTGAAGAATTTGGTTCAGTTGCGGGATTTTATGTTAATAAAAATAAAACTAAAGTGATGTGCAAAAATATGACGAAACAAAGACAGATAGAACTTCAAGAGAAAATACAATGTGAAGTAGTCACAAAGACTAAATATCTTGGAATTGATTTAACTATGAAAAATATTGACTTGTTTAAAAACAATTATGAAAAGGTGTGGCATAAGATTCAGCAAGATATGAAGAAATGGGATACTTTGAATTTATCATTGATGGGAAGAATCGCGACTGTAAAAATGAATATCTTGCCGCGTTTGATGTTTTTGTTTCAGACTATTCCAATACTAAAACAAAGGAAAATACTGGATTCGTGGCAGAAAGAATTATCCAAATTTGTATGGGCAGGAAGAAAGCCAAGGATTAAAATGAAAATTTTATGTGATGCAAGAGAGAGAGGAGGCTTACAACTACCAAATTTAAGACTGTATTATGATGCCGTCTGTTTAACATGGTTGCAACAGTGGATTAATTTGGAGAATAAGAAGTTATTGGCTCTTGAAGGACATGATAATAAATTCGGATGGCATGCATATTTATGGTATGGAAAAGTAAAAATGGATAAATTTTTTAAACACCACTTTGTAAGACAATCACTGTTCGAGACATGGACGAGATATAGAAAATTCTTCTCAGAAGAAAGACCACTTTGGATTGTACCAGCTGAAGTGATTAATCCATATTCAAGAAACCAAGGACTAGACTGGCTACCTTACAAAAATCTTTTAAAATCTGAAGGGAAAAATTTTGTGTTAAAAGATAGATTTGATGTTGAATTTGAATATGATTGGTTGAAGTATAGACAGATTTATGACTTATTTAAGACCGATAAAAGAGAACATGGTTTTAGAGAAAAGAATATTGAAATTGAAACTATATGGCTTGAGAAAGATAAAAAAACGATTTCTAAACTGTACAAGGTGTTATTGAAATGGTATACTGAGGATGAAGTTGTAAAGGAGCAAATGATAAAATGGGCAGTAAATGTTAATAATGAGATATTAATGACATCTTGGGAATACTTGTGGAAAAAATCAATGAAAATTTCAACGTGTGTAAATGTTAAAGAGAATTGTTATAAAATGATGTATAGATGGTATATGACGCCTAAAAAAATTGCTATTATAAATGAAAGTATGTCCAACAAATGTTGGAAATGTAAAAAACATGAGGGGTCTTTTTACCATATGTGGTGGACATGTGATAAAGCAGTAAAGTATTGGACAGAGATCCACAATGAGATACAAAAAATTTTGAATTGTACTTTTAAGAAAGACCCACAGATGTTATTGTTAGGTCTTAAAATGGAAGAAATAAATGTAGCCAAGAGAACATTACTATGGTACTTGACTACAGCAGCAAGACTGACTTTTGCTCAATGTTGGAAACAAGATAAAGTACCTGAAACATGGGAATGGATTAAAAAGACGTTGTTCTTAGCAGAAATGGATAAATTAACAAGAAAATTAAACAACGAAGAAGATGAAACTTTTTTTGAAGACTGGAAAGACTTTCAAAAATACTTGTTGAAAAATTGGGACATTAAGCGTGGTTTGGTTTGTTTTGATAGTTATTAAGTGGAAAATGAAATAGAATTAGATTTTTGAATTGTTACCGTTTGATAGAGAAAATAAGTTTAGAAATAATTGTAACAGAATAAGAGAGATATTAATGGGGTTGGAGCGGTGCGGGAAGTCTTGTTTGGGGGGGGGAGGAAAATTAGAGAAATGGGTATGTAGGTTGATTGAAAATGTTTGAACGTGTGATATATCCAATAATAAATTGTATTTACCAAAAAAAGACAGAATGCTGCCCGAAGAGTGCTGCTGGACTCGAATCTTGCTCTTCTACTGTGGACCGACATCAGGGCTCTTTTTGTAGCAGGAACTCCTTTGCATATTAGGTGACACACCCCTAATGTAGCCAATCCTCCAAGAGCTTACAGAGCTCTTCTTACAGGGGCGACTGTAAGCTCTTGATGGATTGGCTACGTTAGGGGTGTGTCACCTAATATGCAAAGGAGTTCCTGCTACAAAAAGAGCCCTGACCGACATGCCTACCCACCTGAAACTTTGTTTGTGGAAGTGGACTGTGTACAGGTGATTTTCAAATGCCATGTGGAAAGGCTTTGAGGTGGGTGGGTAGCCATGTTGGCTTGAAGCAATAGGACAAAGATTGAGTCCAGTGACACCTTTAAGTCCAACGAACTTTAATTCTGGGCATAAGCTTTCACGTGCACACAAAAGCTTATACCTTCAATAAAACTTTGTTGGTCTTAAAGGTGCCACTGGACTGAAACTTTGCCAGATGGCCATCTGACAGCAATGCTGATTCTGTGAACTGAGGCAGACCACGAGAGGGAGGGCAGGAAGGGTTGCCTCAGTGGTCAGTTCTTGTGGCCCTTTCTTACATAGCCAGGGAGATGCTGATCGCCACTTTGGGGTCAGGAAGCAGTTTTTCTCCAGGCCAGTTTAGCTGGAGATCCTGGAGGGTTGTTTTTTTTTTTTTGGTCATTTTCTGGGTGTGGAACAGGAGTCACTGGGAGTGTGGGGGGAGGTACTTGTGAATTTCCTGCATTGTTCAGGGGGCTGGACTAGATGACCCTGGAGGTCCCTTCCAATTCTATGATTCTACAGTTCTGTGTTTCATTTGACTATCGTAACTGAAAGAGCCAAAGCATGGAGGAGGAGGATTGCTACCAGTTCTGTTTCCCTGGAGGACCATTTGCACTATTTAATGGTGCTGTGGGAGAGCATCTGCTTTGTGAAGGTTCCAGGTTCAAACCGTGGCATCTCCAGTTAAACAGAATAGGTGGTAGGTGGTGTGAAAGGCCTCCATTTGAGACCACAGAAAGCTGCTGCCAGTCAGAGTAGACAATACTGATCTGACTCAACATAAAGCAGTTTCGTGTGTTCAAAAACGTTACCTTACTTTTATTTTACTGGGTAAGGAAATGGAATGGAATGCAAAAGCTGAACCTGGTGAGGAGAAAACCACAACACTGTACAAGTGGGAGGGACAGGCTGGCCCATAGCTACAGTGGGTCTACTGTGAGCTCTGCCCCCTTCCGTAAACCCTACAAGATTTCCTTCTGAAAATGTTAAGGGATTTCGTTGCTTGAGGGAGGGAGGAGGAAGGAGGAGGTTTTTGCATTTCATTTATGCCTGCCGTGGCTGTTGTGGGGGGTGTTTGTGCTGCACTTAATTCAATTATTAGTATTATTGTCCTCATTATTGTTTTAAAGTACAGTTGTGTAGAGGCGGGAAAATAATGGCAGCCCCACCAGAAAAAAATTTTGCCCCACAAGCCACAAAATCCTGGCCACAGACCTGAGTGCAAGTGAACTTGGCCAAATTAAGCTTTGCCTATGCGATGTAATTCCAGCTCTTAGACCAGAATAATTCTTCATAGGATTGCTCTGTTAATCACTTTTAACTTACATAGCATTAAATTGCGGCATTTAATATTGTAGATCTTTTTTATTATTATTTTCTAAACTCCTTAATTAGTCCCATTAATGAGATTGTGAGCCCCTTGGGAGCAGAGATGTGCGTCTCTCTGCCAGGGAGAACGACTGTATTCTGTTCTGAGCCTCAGGGATAGAGCGGAGTATACGTTTAATGAACTGACACAATATCAAGACGATTTGCAAGAAATGGACCTTCTTTGCACAGTTTTGTGTTTCTGTGGATTTCTTGTAGATTTCTTTTGGCAAGGAGCGGGATGGCAGAAGGCACAAGGAGGGAAAAAACCTTGCTTGTTTCCCCTGGCATGGGGGGGGGTTGCTTTTATTTTTTTTTGGGGGGGAGAGTACAGAGACCTCTTTCACAAGAGCCACTAGGAATATTTTGTTATTGCTGTTGCCTTTATGGACTTCCCTTTATCTTGTGTCAATAGATGAGGTGGCATGAAAAGCAGTGGGTGCTAGGGTTGTCAACCTGCAGGTGGCGGCTGGAGATCTCCCACTATTACAATTGATCTCCAGGTGACTGAGATTGGTTCCCCTGGAGACAATGGCTGCTTTGGAAAGTGGACTCTGTGGCATTATTCCCCACTGAAGTCCCTCCCCTCCCCTCCCCAAACCCCACCCCTCCTCAGGCTCCACCCCCAAGCTGGCAGCCCTGGTGGCAGCTATCTTTAATCCAAACTGTACAGGTTTTTTTCAAAGGGGGCCCCCTGAATTCAAAGGAGCCATTGGATGTGCCTGATCTCTCTAGTACATTTTTATCCTCCCTGTCCTCCGAGGAGCTCAGGGTAGTGTCTGTGGATCTCCTTTCCTCATTTTACCCTCACAACAGCCCTGTGAAGCAGGCTGGGCTGAGAGAATGATTGCCCAAGGCTATCCAGTGAGCTTCCTGGCAGTGTGCAGTTTTGAATACAAATTTTCCAAGTCTTAGTGCAACACTCCAGGAGGCATGATGGCCCGGTTCTTTCTGCCTGGTGAAATCTGCCTTTCCTCCAAGAAAGTCAGTGCAAAGTTCATGATTCCGTGTTATCTTCCGAACAGCTTCGTGAGAGAGATTAGGCTGGGAGAGAGTATGCTAGAGAAAAGGTCACCCAGGGAGTATCATATTTTGCATTCAGAAAGAACGTGGTTCAGTCCCTACCATTTCCTGTTAAAATCTCTCTGACAGAAAGTGTTAGTAAAGATCTTTCTCCTCTTAAGACCCTGGAAAGTCAGTGCTAGTCAATGTGAGGCAATAGTAGATTGGGTGGATCGATGGTCTAATTTGGTATAAGACAGGTTTAGATATGTTAAGAACATAAGAGCATAAGAGCATAAGAGAAGCCAATGTTGGATCAGGCCAATGGCCCATCCAGTCCAGCAGTCTGTCACACAGTGGCCAAAAATACCAGGTGCCATTAGGACAGGCCCATAGCTACAGTGGGGCATCTCGGCGCTAGGCCCCATGAGTTACTGGCAAGGCCCCACAACTTCCCATCCAGCCCAGGGTCCCCAAGCAGTGGCAGGTGTGGGGAAGGAGCTGGGTATTCCTTTAATTCGATTAGCCAGTGCCCCCCAAGAAATTTAAATGCCTGCCAACTTAAAAAATCGTGGCTACGGGCCTGCATCAGGAGGTCCATCAGTGGGGCCAGGACACTGGAAGCCTTCCCACTGCTGCCAAGAATACAGAGCATCACTTGCCCCAGAGTCCCTATCTATACCTTGTGGCTAATAACCACTGATGGACCTCTGCTCCGTATGCTTATCTAATTCCCTCTTGAAGCTGTCCATGCTTGTAGCTGCCACCACCTCCTGTGGTAGTGAATCCCATATGTGAATCACTCTTTGGGTGAAGAAGGACTTCCTTGTATCCGTTCTAACCCAACCACTCAGCAATTTCATGGAGTGCCCACGAGTTCTTGCATTGTGAACTATAGTTCATATAGTTGAGTGAAGATCTGAATGCAGGGCCTCCTTGGGTTGCCAGATTCAGGTTGGGAAATTCCTGGAGATTCAAGAGAAGAGCCTGAGGATGACAGAGTGTGGGGAGGGGAGAGGGCTTAGCAGGGAAATGCTGCCATAAAGTTCACCCTCGAAAGCTGCCATTTCCTCTAGCAAAATCTCTGCAACCTGGAAATCAGTCATAATGCTAGAGCTCCAAGTTCCACCTGGAGGTTGGCAACCCTATAAGAATGGAAGGCATGATATTTCAGTAAATTAAACTGAGAACAATTGTTTTGTGGTTTATTCTTCCATTGCATAGCTTTGGTGAAGTTTTCAAAAACACCCCAATTCAAGCATCTTCTGTTGAAAGGGAACCTCCATCCAATATCAAATCCCTCACCCCACCCCAATTCTCTGCAGGTATCTTTTGACATGGACATTTCTATATATATTTTTTCCCTTTCCAGATGCTGAGCATAACATTATGTTCAGCATCTATGAGATCTTGGATTCTTGTTTTTTTCCTGTTTTTTTCTCTTATTCAGGAATGCAATCCATAAAATGTAATGTAGGATCCCATATACATTTTGAGGTAGCCATTTCAGCCAATCATTCCTCCAAATTAAAAAGCCATCACTTGTAATTTGACTCAATTAGCAATTTTATAGGTGGCAATTAACTTTATTGTTAATTGATTCCCCATGAACAAAATGCTAAGGGGGAACATGTGCATAGTTTTTATATGGAAAGTGCTACGGAAAATGTACAGTGTTTTTATGTTTATGCCAATGTGGAGAGTATTTTAACACCAGGTTTACTATAAAAACATTATTTGTTTGGGGGATACAAAAATTGAGTGGCTGCCACATTATCCTTTCAAGGCTACACAATATTCTTGTTAAATCACAACAGTAACTCGGTGACACTTCAAAAACGAAATAAATCCCAGCCTTAAGAGATCCGAATCTTAAATGAAAAGAATAAAGAACAAGAGGAATGAGATGGATGTAGAGGGATATATTTGCATGTTGCTTGCCATGTGATGCCTAGGAATAAGAGAGAGAGAGAGAGAGAGAGAGAGAGCTCTATGACCCCCCCCTCCATTAATACGTGGACTGTAACATGTATTTTTATTTATTTATTACAGTTTAACCTCATCTATCTTCCATTATGCAACTCAAGGTGGTGGACTGAATGGATCTTGCAGGTCCATTCTGTATGCAGTTATTCTTTCCTCTGGTGTAAGAGAAGCCTTCTGCTGATGTAGATCCAGCCTAGAGTCTCATCCAGACACTGAGAAGACAAAGACCTGGGCTTTGATCACACGCACCTTTAGTTCTGACATAGGTGCAAATGCCTAATAGATCTAAAGGGCATGATCAGACAGCAACATCTGGGAAGTCTCCCAGAGTTGTTGGCAACCTGAGCTGCTCCACCGCAGAAGTGAAGTTAAAAGACACCGGGGAAAGTCCGGCTCTAATGGGTTCCGACGGGCCATGGATGGACTTTCCCCTGTCTGATCGTGCAAGCATCCCCCCCCACCTTCAGAGGTGCAATTCCTCGCTTATGTGCATGGGAAACAAATGGCAAAAAAAACCCAACTCACTGGCAGTTGCATCTGATCATACAATGACGGGCTGACCCCACAGCTCCAAACGGATGTGTGATCTTGCAACTGCGTATCAAATTCCTCTGGAGGAAATAGCCTCACTTCCCCTCTGCTTCAGCTGACGCTTGTGACCACAGCCCTGGTTAGCTTTTGCTGAATCACGTTCCTTCATGTGGGGTTGCCAATTTATCTAGGTTTCCCCCACCCATCCATTTTGGAAACCAGTTACCAGAAAAACAAGGATTGAGGTCATAATGTCATCATTTCTTTAGCAGTATACCATTGGTGAATAGGCAGCTGCTGGGATGTGCGTGGATCCTGGAACCATTTTTTTGTTTTGCTGTCAAGTCCCAGCTGACTTATGGCAATGTCATGGGGTTTTCAAGGCAAGAGGCATTCAGAGGTGGTTTGCTGTTGCCTGCCTCTGCATTGTGGCCCTGGACTTCCATGGTGGTCTCCCATCCAAATACTAACCAGAGATGACTCTGCTTAGCTTCTGAGATCTGACCAGATTGCATTAGCCTGAGCTATCCAAGTCAGTAAGTTGTGTTATTGGTGGACCTAGGAGAACAGAGCTACTTCTTAGCTACTCACATGCATCAGCGAGAAATGATGGGTTAAATCCAACCAGCTTTAGGAGAAGATGGGTTTCCCTGTGGCTAACAACAAAGGCTATGCTGTGGATCATGGGACTGGCATGTTTTTAAAAAGCCATTGAGGGCTATAATAAGGAGTGGAACTGGGTGAGATTGATTTGCCCCCCTCAAAAAAAAAAAGCTGGTTGGATACAACCCACAGGGTTGGATCTCGTGGATCTTTTCCACTAACGGTAGCATTTCCACACAACACAAGTAGTCTTGCCCTAACTTTGGAGACTTTTCCACCAAAAGAGCCTGTGGTATCAGTAAAAGGCTCCCTGCACTGGACTGAAGCACCAGCATTATGGGGTGGGGTGCGCGCAGATCTGTGCTGTGATGGAAAATGTGAAGAAAGCATCAGGCACCTTTCACATAGCAGATGCTGCATCCATTGTTAGCAGACAGGGTAACACCCTCTTTTGCAGGCTGAGAAACAGCATCAGCGTCGAGTCCTTAATCCCAATGCTTCGCTTAACCAAGAGTAACACGGATCATGCTGTTTATCCAACCCACCCAAGAGCATCTGTTTCACTTTTTTTTTTTTTTTAGAAAATGTGTTGTTGTGTAACTTTGCTTCTCTTGTTTCTGCTCCATGTTTCCAGATGTTTGCTTGAGAAAGTAATGAAATAAAACACAGATACAGTGCGATATGTGTAAGCAGGGCTTTTTTTGTAGAAAAAGCACAGCAGGAACTCATTAGCATAATAGGCCACACCCCTGACTGCACAGCTCATTAGCCTATTAGGCCACACCCCCATGTTACCAGGTGTGGTCATCCAGCCACACTCACCTTTTGCTTCTTATTATGTTCACCTTGTTTGTTGTCAAAACCCAGGGCTTTTTTTGGAGCAGGAACTCCTTTGCATGTTGGCCACACACCCCTCATGTAGCCAATCCTAATGAGTTTCTGCAGTTGGGTGTGGCCAACTCGGGAGCCAGCCGGAACTCTGTTCCTGTGCATTCCTGCCCAAAAATAGCCCTGTGTGTAAAACTATACAGGAGGTCTCCTATTTCCATTTCCTGTACTGTGCAGATGCAACTACATTTAAATTACCCACACAAAAAAATAAATCTGTACCTAGATGTAATGGTTGAGGAAGTTTTGTTTCAATGTATCTAAATAAGTGTGTATGCACATGAAAGCTTATACCCGGATTTAAACTTTGTTGGTCGTAAAGGAGTCACTGGACTCAAACATTGTTCTGCTGTTCGAATAGTTATCTTTGATTAGTATGTTGCATCAATACAGCCATCCTGCCAACGGTGGTCCATTACCTTTTACAAGATGGTTTTCCTCTTGGATCACTTCTGTTCTAAGATGATAGCTGAGTCTGTATGCTCTCTTTTCCTCTCGGAGCGAATTTGCATGTTGGTGGAAAGTGCCAGCCAATCGCAGATGACTTTATGGCGCCCCCTTGGGGTTTTCAAGGTGAGAGACATGAACAGAGGTGGTTTGCCATCGTCTGCCTCAGCGTTGCAACCCTGGACTTCCTTGGACCAACCCAGCCTGGCTTCTGAGATCTGATCAGACTGGGCTAGCCTGGGCCATCCAGGCCAGGGTATTTGTTCATTACAAAGACCACCTTGGAAGAGGTACATTCCTGGAGTTCCAAGATGGCAACTGAGTCCCCCTGCCCATACCATTTTCACAACCTGCAACACCCACGGGAAGCCACTATTTGTCCCACTGGAGGAATTCCCATGTAGCTATTAGTACATGTAAATTTCCCCAGTGGGCAAAAGTCAGCCCCCTTGGGCAGATACAAATCAGGAACAGGGTGCAAGAGAAATGTTGAAGCCCCTTCTGATGGACTCTGGGCTCAGCCTGAAGCAAACTGGGGATTGTTCTCAGGGGGACATAGGGTGGCCAGGTGAGGCTGACAGGTAGGTGGGGGACTTACCAGGAGACTCCAGGAGAGGGAACTCTGAAGTGAGTTCCGGGTGAGCTGCCATCTCATTTAATGGGACCACGTTCCAACAAAACCTTTAAATGCTTTCCCTCCATTGGAAATAATGGAGGATGGAGGCACCTTGTTTGGGGGCTCATACAATTGGACCCCCTGGTCCAATCCTTTTGAAACTTGGAGGAGGGTTGAGGAGAGGCACCAGCAGCCATGCTGAAAATTTGGTGCCTCTACCTAGAAAAAAATAGCCCCTGCAGAGCCCCAGAAACACACAGATTGATTCTCCATTATACCCTAGGGGGGCAGTCTCCATAGGGTATAATGGGGCACCCACCAGCTATTTCTCTCCCTCACACACACTTTCTGACAGCCCTGAAGCAGGCAGAGGGGCTCCAACCCGGGGGATCCCCTGTCCCCAACTGGGGATTGGCAACCCTAGCTAGACACTCTCAGGACACATCTATACAAACTCCAGGTAAGGGACATACAGACACTGTAACTTGTGAATTGGTCCTCACTCTCATTCTCTTCCTCTCTCTCTGAATTCTGCTTCATAGCTTCCCATTTACACTGGAAATTATGTATGGAGTCCACACATTTTCTGTGTTCATCTTCACTAATTTTAGAGAGCTGGTGTTGTGGCTGCCAAATAGCACAGTGATGATTATGGCCAAGCTTGAGATGTAGCATAAGGAAATGAGAACATGGGTTGTTACCCAAAGCCATGCCAATCTGTTCCTCAGACACTACCTGTATGTACTTTCTAAATAATTTGTGCTGCCCTGTACATGACCAGATGTCAGCAATTTTGACCTAGTGCGAGAAATAGCCATTGCTAAAGCCAGTGCTCACCTTCCATCAAAGAGAATTAGCTTGCCTTGAGTTGATGTCTTTCTGCACTTGTTTTATACAATGTGTTACTCTAGATTTTCCCTCATATGTAGGGCAGAGATCACTTATAAATGAATGAGGAAATCACCCCTTATGTTTTCACTCATGTCATTCCTCCTTTTGAATGGAGAAAGGGAAATTTGGAAGTCGTTTGTTCTACAAGAACTTGTACGCAACCAGAAGTTAACTATTTGGTACAGGCCTACTATTTACCTAGTACAGCCTAGTATTTATCTGGTAAAGGTAATTTAATACATTGTTGCTCTGTTTGTGGCTAATATGTAGTTCTTTAAAGAAAAGTCCACTCAATATCTACACATACAGGCCAGCCAGCTACATGTGCAGTGCTGATTTGGAGAAGATCCACATAATTGTTTGACTCCTGTGGGGGAACTCAGTACAAACACTATTCATTGGTATGGGCTTCCAGTGGCTGCAAAAGATTTTTAGCAATGTGGTCCTTTGAATGTGAAAGATAATAGTAGCTAGGAAAATGTTCTAAGAACAAAGACAGTGTGCATTATTCTTGTTTCCTTGGAATGATCACATGCAAATCAAATGGGTTCATAGAAGAAGAGGAGGTGGAGGAGATTGGATTTATACCTTGCCCTTCACTACCCAAAGGAGTCTCAGAGTGGCTTACAATCTTGTTTCCTTTCCCCTCCCCACAAGGACAGTTTCTGTCAGAAGTTCTCTCAGCCCCACCTACCTCACAGGGTGTCTGTTGTGGGGAGGGGAAGGGAAAGGAGTTTGTAAGCCGCTCTGAGACTCCTTTGGGCAGTGAAGGGCGGGGTATAAATCCAAACTCTTCTTCTTCTTCTTCTTCTTCTTCTTCTAAGTGGGGCTGAGAGAGCTCTTTTGAGGACTGCTCTTTCAAGAACAGCTGTGCCAGAACTATGACTTGCCCAAGGTCATCCAGCAGCTGCAAGTGGAGGAGTGAGGAATCAAACCCGGTTCTCCCAGATTAGAGTCCGCACACTTAACCACTACATCAAACTGGCTCTCAATTGACTGTTTGAATATGCGATTAATCAAGCTTTATGAAAGTCGGTGATAGCTCCACGGAGTCCCAAAGTTGATTAGTCCAAAAACTTGCAGTCCCAAAGTTGGTTCGCTATCACAGTTCGAAAATGTCAGCCTCAGACTCTTTGTCTGTCTAGTTCCTGGTCATATATTCTTCCCTCCTCCCATTCACAGTTTTCCTTCCCCACTCAGACCCCTCCCTCTGGCCTTTTCCTCTTTGCCTCATTCTTCTCGACCTCCATGTGTTCCATACCGCTTGTCATAAGCTCTTCTGCATCCCTTCTCCTACCTCGTTCCCTTGGCTCCTCTGTTGAACCTTCAAGCCAACCAACAGTAGTCAGAAAGCCTCCTGCTTCCCCCACCCTCTCTGACTTAAGCCACTACAGCAATCACTGTATGAAGCTTTGTTAGAACAGAGCTTAGCTGCTGTATGGTGTACCATTAGCTGGAAACATCTGGGCAACCTCTCTGCGTGGATGATGCTCCATGTAGCATGTATAACATTCCTTGGTCTAGCATTAAAGGGCATGCGGCTGTCTCCTCCCTTTGGAGTTGTTCCCTATTATTTTTCTCCTTAATCTATGCCCCATAATGAAAGTCAGAGTGGAATCTTTTAGTCTTCCTCCTGCCCCAGGCTTACTAGACAACTAATTGTACCCCCGGTCATTCTACAGACTACCTGGAGAGGCTCTTTCCAGTGACCTGATCAGCCCAACTGAAAGTCAACAAAATTTGCCCTTTGACACCACAAAGCATGCTCTGCTCTGTTTCTTCCAGTAGCACCAGGAACAGAAATTGAGTCCCCCAGAGAATGAAGGTTTAATAATGCAAGAGCCTGTGAAGCGATGGAGTTTAAATAATGCTACCCAGCAAAAACACTCGTTACTAATTACTACAAGTGAGAGAATCACAGTGGAAAACTTTTCAGCAGTTTGTCATTCCACTGTGACAGTATTATAAGACCAGCTTGCTCTTGCTGTATAACAATCCTGATTTCAAATTGACTAACAAAAACAAACAAACAAACAAAACCCCTATTAGAGTCAGGAACACCACCATTGGAATTCGATATTTAGGGAAAATATACAATAACTGCCAAAGTAATAAGAAGCACAATAAAATGTGTTGAGGTGGTTTTGTGGCAGAAGCCGGTGGAGGAGAGCATTAATCTTTGCAAATGTTGAGCACCTGCAACTCCCGTTGACTTTGGGAAGGCTTGTGGGACTCCACTGTGCTTTTAGGTTATTTCTGATTCTAGGTGCACGTGACATATCAATGTGTTAAGATAAATGACGGAATGAAAATTAAACGGCAAGTCCGATTCAGAAGCTTTTAGAAGAATTCTGCAACCATCTGTCGCACTGAAATGAGGAGCTATGCCCTCTCGTGCGCCATTTAGTGGAGTGGTGTAAGCACTAAGTAATCTTGGAAGAAGAGGAGCAAATGTGATAAAACAATCAGCTTTTGGACCCATAAAACTGCCTTATAGTGAGGCAGATCAGTGGTCTATTTTATCAATGGCAGTCTTGGCCACTCTGGCTGGCGGCAGCTCTGTAGGATCTTAGACACAGGACTTCTACAACACCATCTACTGGATCCTTTTAGCTGGAGATGCTGGGGACTGGACCTGGGACCTTCTGCATGCAAAACAGATGCTCTGCCACTGAGCCATGGCCATCCCTAAGATGAAAATGTTTGAACACATACATCTGTATTTTACTGTATCAGACCACTGGTCCATCAAGATCAGTGTTGTCTACTGTGACTAGCTGCAGGTGTCTTGGGTCTCGGGCAGAGGTCTTTCATCTGCTCCCTGATCCTTTTAAATGGAGATGCCGGGGACTGAACTTGGAACCTTCTGTATGCAAGAACAGATGTTCTGCCACTAAGTCATGGCCATCTCTAAGATGAAAATGGTTGAACACAGGAATCATTGGTCCATCGAGCGCAGGAGGACTGATTGTTGTGACTAGCTGCAACCCTCTAGGGTCTCAGGCAGAGGTCTTTCATATCACCAGATCCCTGATCCTTTAATTTAAACACTGGGGACTGAACTTGGGATCTTTCGCTTGCAAAGCAGGTGCTTACCACTGAGCCACAGCCCCTCCTGTAAAGAGCATGTCTGTTAAGTATGCTTCGACTTTCAACATGAACATGATTGCCCAGGTGAACATAGCTTCCTTGAACTCCCTCGGTTACATGAAAGGTAAACCCCAAATTGCATCGTCTCAATGGTCTCTCATTTCTCTTGAGCGCAGCATCATGCCGAGCAGCACATGAGTTGCTTGTGCTACTTGAGGATGCTTTGGCTCCATCAAAGAAGGAAACCTCCTCATTTACTGGAGAAGAAGCCCATACCTTGCAGGGTCAAGGCTGGACCACTAGTTCCTAAGATTGCCAACTCCAGGTTGGGAAATTCCAGGGGCGGAGCTTGGGGAAGATGTTGTTTGGGGAGGGGAGGGGCCTCAGCAGGGTATAACGCCATAGCACCCATCCTCTGAAGCTGTCATTTGCTCCAGGGGAGCTGATCTCTGTAACCTGGAGATTAGTTGTAATTCCAGGAGATCTCCAGGCACCCTCTGGAAGTTGGCAATCCTGCTGCAAGTACAGAGCTTGTCTTCTGCAGTGTTATTGTGCAGAAGGGTAGTCTGCTGACGTCATGCTGTGTCATTCCACTAGTGCACATGGGATCTGCACTGTGCCTTGGCGGCCACACTTCAACAATGTCCTTCCACCTTCTGTAGGAATTTCCATTTCTTTAAGAACTGAGCTGGATCATGCTGCACTATAAGAAAAGGGCTTCTTAGAACCATAGAATCATAGAGTTGGAAGGGTACCTCCAGGGTCATCTAGTCCAACTCCCTGCACAATGCAGGAAATTCACAAATACCTTCCCCTTCACACACCCCAGTGACCCCTCTTCCATGCCCAGAAGGTGACAAAAAACGTCCTGGATCCCCAGCCAAACTGGCCTGGAGAACAATTGCTTCCTGACCCCAAAGCGGCAATCAGCATTTCCCTGGGCATGTAAGAAAGGGCCACGAGAACTAAGTCCTGAGGCAACCCTTCCTGCCCTCCCTCTCATGATCTGCCTAAGTTCACAGAATCAGCACTGCTGTCAGATGGCCATCTAGAAGAAGAAGAGAAGAGATTGGATTTATACCCCACCCTTCACTCAGAGTCTCAGAGCGGCTTACAAACCCCTTCCCCTCCCCCTCCCCACCACAGACACCCTGTGAGGTCGGTGGGGCTGAGAGAGCTCTGAGAGAACTGCTCTTGGGAGAACAGTTCTGACAGAGCCCAAGTTCATCCAGCAGGTGCAAATGGAGGAGTGGGGAATCAAACCCGGTTCTCCCAGATTAGAGTCCACACCACTTAACCACTACACCAAATTGGCTCTAGCCTCTGTTTAAAAACTTCCAAAGATGGCGAGAAGTCTTCTGACTTCTTCTTCTTCTGCTTTCCTCTGGATCAGAGTCCCAGGCGTGGCAGGCGCAGATGCATCGTAAACCTGGCTTCTGTTTGTTTATTTTGCCCTCAAGTCACAACCAACTTATGGCGACCCCACAGGGTTTTCAAGGCAAAGAGACCCTCGGAGGTGGCCAGCCATTGCCTGTCTTCGTGTAGCAACCCTGGACTTCCTTGGTGGTCCCCCATCTGAACCCTAACCAGTGTCCAACCCTATTGGCTTCCAATATCTGACAATATCAGGTTAACCAGGTCAGGGCAAGCCCAGCATGACCTTCCCTCCGACCATCCCCCTGATTTCCTGCGGCACTTGCATGTGGGTGAGTCAGCCCCAATCTCCAACGCAGCCTAGAAGAAACAGTCCAGAAGAATAATGTAGTATTTAACAGACAAGGCAAACGCCGCTGATGAAAAGGAATACTCGACGAAGTGAAGGCTGAGGATGGAGACACGCGGAACAAAATTTCCTTTGATATCCAGCAGCCTAAATTGCACACGATGATTCCCGGAAAGGAGAAACATCAATATTTTAGGGAAGTAAAGTGGCACTGAGGCATCACTTCACTCCACAGCGCCGGGGAAACAGGTGAAGAGACAGAACCAATCCGGAATGAGTAATGGGTTGTGAAGTGGTATGGAAATGAGCAGCACAGGAGGCTGCGTGGGGGCGGAGATGGATTTTTACATGTTTCCAGTAGCCAGTCTCACTGATGCGTGGTGCAGTACTTAGGGCTATGGGTGACCCCCCTCCAGGCCAGTAATTTAATTCTGCCTGACCTACCTTACAAGACTGTTGTGATGATAAAAATGGATGAGAGGGGACCCTGGACACTGCCTGAACTCCTTGGAGGAAGAGAGGGGTAAATTTAGTAGCTCAATTTGGCACAGGGGTGTCGAACTCATTCGTTATGAGGGCCAGATCTGACATAAAGGAGACCTTGTTGGACCGGGCTATGTGTGTCATAAAATGTAATGCCAGGTAGCAAAGATATAAACTTTATAAAGGACACAAACACAAAGATTTTTTTTTTACTTAAAATAAAACCATGCTTAAAACATTAGCTCTGTAAGCTGCAAACCTACTTTTGATTTATTGACATTCACCACAGAAATCTCATGCTCGGCATTCTAAGTCTAGGACCCATGGTGAAACGTGAAATGGCTGAGTGATTAAGAGAGTCTGGCAAAGCAAGCTACGATGCAGCAGCAGAAGAAGAACTGGAAGCAGGAGATGGCCAGTTCCACTGTGGGCCTGATGGAAGCCCCCCGGGGGCCTGATGGTTTGACATCCCTGAATTGACATGCATGAATATGTAGCCGTCAAGTCACAGCTGACTTGTGGCCACCCCGTGGGGTTTCCAAGGGAAGAGATGTTCAGAGGTGGTTGGCCAGTGCCTGCTTTTGTGTCATCATGACCCTGGTATTCTTTGGTGGTCTCCCATCCAAATACTGGCCAGGGCCAACCTTGCTTAGTTTCTGAGATCCAACTTTTGGGCTAGATTTGACCTGGGCCATCCAGGTCAGAGTATAAATAAATACACAAAAGGGGGGGGGATCTGTAACTTGAAACTAAATTAGTCAAGCTTAGACCTTGACGCCGACAACTGGCCTGATGAAAAGGACGTGCAATTGGTGGGGTGGCCAGCCTCCACGTGAGGCCTGGGGATCGCCCAGTATTACAGTTGATCTCCAGGTGACAGAGGTCAGTTCCCTTAAAGAAAATGGCTGTTTTGGAAGGTGGTGTCTATGGCAGGGCTCTTTTTGTAGCAGGAACTCCTTTGCGTATTAGGCGACACACCCCTAATGTAGCCAATCCTCCAAGAGCTTACAGTAGCCCCTGTAACAAGAGCTCTGTAAGCTCTTGGAGGATTGGCTACATTAGGGGTGTGTTGCCTAATATGCAAAGGAGTTCCTGCTACAAAAAGAGCGCTGGTCTATGGCATTGTACCCTGATGAGGTCCCTCCCCTCCCCGAACCCCACCCTCCCCCTCTCCACCCCCCATATCTCCAGGTATTTCCCAACCCAGAGCCGGCAAGTGGCAACCCTCTTGATTAGTAACTCTGCCTTGTCTTTCTTTAGTGGTGTTAAAAAAAAATTCGGCACGGAAATTCCCTAGAGGCGATCTCTAGTTTTGCCCAGGGAATATCCACAAAGTCGTCTGAAACCACCCTTTCTTTCTGAAGCCAGCTTGGTTCCCTCCCCGCTCTTTTAGCATAAACTCTTTTTGAAGCTTCGGGGATCCCAAACAGATCCACAGTGGCTTATTAATGTCACTTTCCGACTTGCAACTACAGGCTCTTATTGAGATATTACTGCTTCAGCTTCAAAGCGGTGATGGGGAGCCTCAGCTGGGGAATGTAAAGTGTGGATGCCATTTAAAGCGCCATTCTATCTTGTCTGTCAGTTACGGGCTAATTTACCCAAAGCGTTCATTTCATAACGAGGCTGGACACAAATCCATCGGCAGGCGCGCGGTGGTGCAGAAGCACATAGAAGCCCTTTCTCCTTTTTGTTCTTCAGGCTGCTGCTGCCCCATCTGGGGACTTCATTAGAGGGTTAACGGGATTCTTTCTATTAGTTGCTTTGGCAAGCAGGGGCATTGGGGACTGATTTATAATTTACAATGAGTTGTGTGCAAAGTTTGGAAGAGATTGAAATGTAGAGGAATACAAGAGGTCAGCGTTTCAAAAGGAGGAGAAGACAATCGAAACACATCGTAGGATCGCTTGCTTGGAAGAAAAGCAAAAGAGAAAGAGAGATGGAGACCGTGGTGTTGATTTATTACTGCATAGAGAATCGGAGAAGAATATAGTAGTGTTACTAGGTATCATGGTGATAAATACCTTATCCTGTATGTCCTTCCGGCAAAATCCCATAGTGATTTCTACATTCAATCAAAGGCAGTCTTTTAACAATATCACCCCTTGTTGCATAGTGGATAGTAAAGAGTGCACAGAAAGAGGTTTGGTGTGGATTCTCTCAGTTAGGGATCTCTGTGTGAAGTACAGCTCAGGGGAAGATGTCCTAAAGCTCCAGCAGGCCATGGAACCAGCAGTCTAGCATAACAAGATGGAGCAGCAGGTTGGGCAGTTAAAATGTATTCCCTGATTCTCCCCTCTACCTTCAGAGCTAGGGCTTTATTTACCCATTTGGTGGCTTTGCTACATGATGTCAAAAGGTCATTTGAACATAAGAACATAAGAGAACATAAGAGAAGCCAATGTTGGATCAGGCCAATGGCCCATCTAGTCCAATACTCTGTCACACAGTGGCCAAAAATACCAGGTGTCATCAGGAGGTCCAGCAGTGGGGCCAGGACACTGGAAGCCTTCCCACTGTTGACTCCCCCCCCGCTCAAGCACCAAGAATACAGAGCATCACTTGCCCCAGACTGAGAGTCCGTATCTATACCTTGTAGCTAATAGCCACTGATGGACCTCTGCTCCATATGTTTATCCAGTTCCCTCTTGAGGCCGTCCATGCTTGTAGCCGCCACCACCTCCTGCGGCAGTGAATTCCATGTGTTAATCACTCTTTGCATGAAGAAGTACTATTTGCTGTGAGGTACCATGTGATGTCCGCATGATATTGCTGTGATCCCTGGTTGGTCAGGACCAAGAAGTGAAGAAGTTTAGATGAAACAGAAGAGCTGAAGACCACGGGGGAAACTTCTTCCAAAAAAATGATGTCAAAGAGTACATGAGCAAATAAAACATTTGGAGTGACCCCCCCCAAAAAAAAACTTTCTCATCTTAAACTGAAACTTAATTTAAACAGTTCAGTCTCTCACATCTCTAGCATACAGGATCTCAGACAGCAAAGTGGGAGAACTTGGGAAACCTTTGTTAGCCAGACTAGACAGAATTAATCAATCTGGACCAGTGATCTGATTCACTACAAAGCAGCTTTATATTTTTGTAACTTCTGTTTGCAAACTTCAGCAACTTTGCTTTTATATCATAACAAACATGGAACTTGATCAAATAAATTGGTTCTCTTTAATCCTGTCATGATTGATCTGCCTCAGTGTACGTGCATGTAAGCACGCAATGTTGAAAATTTGAGATACTTAAAAACATTGGTTTTCATACATGAAGATTAATTACTTGCTGATTGACATTTCGAGTTGGGTCTTATTTTTCCCCTCCTTTTTGCCTAATTACACTCCATCATTTTGTTATCGTTCCTGTAAATGCGTGAGGATGCTGCTGAGAGCGTTGTGACTGCAGATGGATGTATTGCAGCATGCGTCCGTGAGTGTGATGTAAAATCTAAAAATCTATTAATGATGGAGAGAAAACCCACCATGAACCTAATTGCTTTTAAATTGGTCTTAAATTGTAATTAGAACAGAAGTGAAGTCATAACTTGTGTAATTTTTTTTATCACAACAAAATTAAGCAGGGTTGAGCTGACATTTACTAATGATGATGCATAGACAGCAGTAGTGTCAATAAAGCCTCTACAAAAAGCTTGTGAAGGAAAGCCGGTGATAAGGAACGAACAAGACACGTATAAGGTGTCTTTCCTGCTGCACCATGGACTGATTTTTCTAGAAGACTTCTGGAACCTCTAACACCACAGAAAAAAACCACACAGGAAAGAAAATCTGGCAGTTTCTCAATTTTTCACTGTATTTCCATGAAGGAAAAAAAGGTTTATCTGGTAAATATGGGGTGAGAAGTACACTGGATCCAAAGACTGAGGACTGGATTCAGTGACTGTCTTTCCACCACGCCTTGAAAGAAAATGATTTCCTTCTGACCAACAAGCTCCTTCTCCATGAGAAAACAGTCTTTCCCCATTGAAGGGAGACTTTGTGGAAGGAGTCATTCTTTGATCCAGTTCCGTGGAAAAAGGAGACATTGATCCAACTCGTTGAAGTTATGCCACTTCTTGCCATGCTGAGAGAAAGAATATGTCTTACCATTCATACAGTGTATTATTTTTGCCATTGGCCATAACAATGGCAGTCATAAACATGTTCAGACAGTAAGAAAATAACAGAAAAGGCATCAGCCAGAAAAAAAAAAATGGGAAAAATTATTGAATCGGATCGATCCACATTTTATTAATCCAGAAGGCCATTTCAGGCAAGTTCTCGTAGAAACTTTAGTTTAATGAGTACCAATGGAAAAACAGGGGAGCAAAGTTTTAATAATCGCTAGCAAGTTTAGAAACTCTTACACCACTGGTCTGAAATAACTCCAGTCTTTGCATTAGTCCTGGGAGGAACGTGTAGCCTTGGCTCCTTTAATTGTCAAGTTATAAAATAAATAGTGGAGCCCAGGCCAGCCCGATCTCGTCAGATCTTGAAAGCTAAGCAGGATTGGTGCTGGTTGGTGCTTGGAAGGGAGACCACCAAAGAAGTCCAGGGTTGATATGCAGAGACAGGCAATGGCAGACCATCTCTGAATGTCTCTTGCCTGGAAAACCTACGGGGTTGCCATAAGTGAGCTGTGACTTGACGGCAAAAAGAAAAATCGATGCAGACGGAATGTCAGTATGTCTTTTGCATACGCACTATTCATGACATACACAATGATTGATTTAAAAAAAAAAAAGAATGCCTACATTTACCTGAAAGGAAGACAATGGCTGAGTTCACAGGCAATTTGCCCCGCTGTAGCCACGTTTCAGCCACGTTTCCCACCCGTAGGCAACCCGTGCTGTTCCGCTTCGCTCCCGGGATTAAAAGATACTTGTTGAAAGTGGTAGCAAATCCTGCAGAGTGCCTTTATCCCACTGCATTCCACTTCCTGGAAGTGTGAGCACTCAGCTGAAAAGCCGGGAGCTACCCACGTTGCGCGTAAGGCAGCAGCGATACGATTGGCTGTGCTCCGCTCTGCCACCCAATGCGGTGCCAGCACAACGGGATCCAAATTGGCTCATGCACACATAGCCAATTTGCCAGGGAAAAGCCATTTACAGCCGCGCCTCTGGGCCAGCAGTCTGAACGCTCCCACGTGCCTCCTCCTGGTATGCTCCCACATAAGTCGGCGTAGTGTGACCGGGAAAACCCGGAATAGTTTGTTCCAGGGCTTTTTTTGCCACAACTGGCTCCTGCTTCAAACTGCCCATCTGAATTCAGCCAATGTAAGGCATATATGAGATGACGCCCTCGCTGTTATATGCAAGGGATTCTTTTTGTTGTTATTATTATTAAATGATTATTAATTGTCAGCAAATTTCAGATGGCCCCCTCTTTTTTATTGGAAGCACAAGTAAAAAAAAATGTTTTGTCTCCTTTCAGGCAAATAAGGCAAATAAGCTATAGTTTGAACACATCATTTTATCTTGGTTTCCAATGATGCTGTCCTAAACAGAGTTACAGTGTCCATCCATTAAAGTCAATGAGTTTAGAAGACTGTAACTCTGTTTAGGATTGCATTGCAAAAAACCCCTAGTATCACAGAGGAAACGCTATTCTTAAACCTGAATGATAGTGCTCAGCCACTAAATAATTACTTTACCCCGAGCTTGCTCTTTCATTGTTGTCACTGCCAAACTAAACTGGTAATTGGGACTGTGAACAGTGGAAGATTAATGTGAAGTCAAGCACCCCTTGCATTCATTTGTATGTCCATTGATTTGAAAATTCCCATGCCAAATCTGTGGTCCTTCTGCCATTCAAACAGCTGTCTTAGATGACCATTAGAATTTAGTTTCTGACCGAATTAGAAATCCGGTTACCGATCTACAAGAAAACATTTTCTGGACAGCTAACCCTCTGTGTTCCACCACCACTTGCATTAGCAGCTCTTGGGACCATAACTAGATGCCATGGTGTAGCCTTCCCCTGTGGGTTATGCTGCCTCTTTAAATGAAGTCCTGTCACCGTCTTGTTCAAGTGGTGCTTGAAAAGTTCTCACCTGGGATCTGCTGTGACCTTGGTGTTGTGTGCCATTTGTGCATCATTAAAAGGTTGTAATGAAGTTCTGCCGCACACAGATTGTAAAAGGTCAAGCAGGAAGTTGGGAGCCAATGAGGTTGGGAAGAAAAATTGTGCTGGTGGCAGAGGTTGAGGGATTCATTATATTGATGCTGTGGGCTCTTCAATGGAGTAATAACTGGGTTAGCAATAGAATGTAAATCTTCTCAGCCACTTAGTCGGAGTCTGCTTCCTCTTGATTTGTGGGGATATATTTTTACTAGAGTACAGGAAAAGTCGTTACGCTCCTCAGGAAAGCCCCTGGAAGTGGTTAATGCCTTGTAGATGAAGAGGAACAAGGCAGACAAGAGGGTCATCACTTGTGGGAAATTCCCAGGTGGTTGGAGTGGATCTGTGAATGGAAGAGACGGGAACTGCTTTTGATTGCAATGTTTTGAGTAAATAAATTGGGAGTCTCAGAGAAAAATTAATGGCAAAAAGCCCTTTGTTATGATGGGCAAGGGAGCTAGGATTTTCCAGATAAGTCACCTAATAGGTAAAACCACATTGATCCAAAGAAAAAGTCAAAAACAATCCCTTCCAACGTGGGCACACTTTTGAGTTCTCCGAAACTCATCATGAGACTTGAAGTTAAAAATAAAAGGCAGGGACTTGTTTCAGACCACTATTACCATGTTTTCCCTCTGGTTTCTCTCTGCCTTCCTTCCGTCATGGAATTCAAGGTGGTGTCTATAGGATTCCTAGGAGTTACCCCATCCAGGTATTGACTATACCTAGACCTGCTTAGCTTCACCAAAGCTGATGTCTCACATGCCTTTCTGGCCATACTCTGGGAAATGGACCAACAACTTAATTGCAACTTCATTTGGCATGAAAGGGACAAAGAGCAACCAAATCAATACAGCAGTATCCCCAAGCTTAGCTTTGCCTGGTACAAACAGCATACAACACCACCACTGTACAAAACCGTATCACAAAAAGTAGCCATCCACAGCACTGCAAAGAAATGAAGGGGGAAAATGGAAGAACAAAACAAGATACACAGAGGCCATCACTTCGGCATACCAAAGCACAACACAAGAAGAAACACAAGAAAATTAAGCCCGTCTTGTTGCAGAAATCAGAATTTATTCTCTATTTGGGGGCCATTTATAATGCCTTGAATGGTAGCTTAACATGGCTTATTCAATGGACAGGTTTCTGTTCAGTTTGTTTTTGCTGGTCAGGATACCTTTAAAATACAATTCTAACCATGCCATCCTAAACAGAGTTACACCCTCCTAAACCCTTTGAAGATTGCTGAGGGATTCCAATGTCCAGAAAATTGCCTGGGACCCCCACTAATGTTCTATATTCAGACTGCAAAGAGAGATTTGACGGAGAGAAGCAACCAAGACAGTGGCTTTACCTTAGAAACTATTTATTCAGTCTTGAAAAGCATAATGCAGAAACTCTCAAACATATGACATTCTAGTATGCAGCGTACAGAATTAACACATGGAATTCACTGCCACAAGAGGTGGTGGCGTCTACAAGCATGGACGGCTTCAAGAGGGAATTAGGGAAGCATATGGAGCAGAAGTCCATCAGTGGCTATTAGCCACAAGGTATAGATAGGAACTCTCAGTCTGGGGCAGGTGAACTCCGTTCTTGGTGCTGAGGGGGGCAGCAGTGGGAGGGCTTCTAGTGTCCTGGCCCCACTGCTGGACCTCCTGATGGCACCTGGTATTTTTGGCCACTGTGTGACAGAGTGTTGGACTGGATGGGCCATTGGCCTGATCCAACATTGGCTTCTCTTGTGTTCTCATGTTCTTATCCCATAACTAAGCAGAGTACACTGTAGTTCTATAGAGAGTATATCCTAGTTGTTCTGTCAAGACCCATAAGGAGGGTGGTTGCCCAGAACAACAGTGAGCACGAGAACATCACCAATAAATACCTTTTGCAATCCATAAAAGGCAGTAGCTGTTAATTTAGGCTTGATGCATTTGACAAATTCCATCCCCTCTTATATAGCAAATATGAACTTTGTTATTAATGAAGTATCTGTAAGAGCAAGAAGCCCCAACTACTATGGTGCCCGTCCAATTGGCAATCTGTATATTATCAGTGGGTTGGAAAGCTCTAGACATGTATCACTTCAAGGATATCTAAGGAGCCTGGTAATCTATTTACGCTTAGAAACTGGTACGATGGACGTGAGAAAATATAAACTGTTTTCCACAACAGAGTTCATCAGCGAATTCACTCTTGCTCGGAAAAAAAAAAAGGAATACTTAGCCAAACTCAAAGCCTTATGGGAGGAAAAACCAAACATAGGTGTAAGCTAAGTTAAACTACTATACAGAAATGGCTACCAGACAGAAATGGCCCAGTTTTGTTTAGAATTCTTCCACAAAGAACACGGGTTTAGAGGGGTGTAATTGCTTAGGCCTGCACTGCAAGAGTTCTAGATTAATCTCAGTTGACTGGAACTGTTGTAGAAGTTCCGTGTAGTCTGTTTTCTCAAGTTGTTCCCTATATGATGTAGAGATGAAGTCAAATTTCTTAGCTCCACTAGTCTAACTCAAAAATCCCCGTTTTGATTTCACTGCTCCCTTGTGCTAATGGAACCCGTGATTCTTTATTATTGAAGTATTTCCTCTTTCATTATGCTGAATTTTCCCCATTAAAACAACCACATTTCCAACATTAGCCTGCATCGGTTGTTGTGCGTAGAAGTAATGTCTCATATCAGCGGCATAAAATGGCACAATATGGCATAAACACATCAGGAATGCTATAATACAAGAACTCAGGGGCACCTAGTGAAGTTGATGAGCAATAGATTCAGGAGACAAAGAAGATGTTTCTGTACTCAATGAGTGATTCAGTTGTGGAATTCACTGCCAGGGAATGTAGTGATGACCATGGGCATAGATGGCTTTAAAGGGGAATTAGACTCATAGGGAATAGCCATGACGGCTAAAGAGAACCTTTAGGCAGCGGATCTCTGAATACCACTGCTAGGAATCAACGTCAAGGGAAGGCACTGGCCTTCATGCCCTGTTTGCTGGCCCTCCAGAGTGTTTGGCTACTGTATGAAATAGGGATGCCGGTCTCCAGGAGCAGCCTAGGGTTCTTCTGAAATTACAGCTCATCTCCAAGCTACAGAGATCAGTTCCCCTGGAGAAAATGGATGCTTTGGAGGGTGGACTCTATGGCATTATACCCCACTGAGGTCCCTGTCCTCTCCAGGCTCCACCCCCAAATCTCCAGGAGTTCCCCAACCTGGAGCTGGCAACTGTACCACCTCACCCCCCCACCGCTGGCTTGGGTGGGGGGCGGGGCTGGCAACTTTAGTAGGAAACAATATGCTAGACTACATGGGCCACTAATCTAATCTAGCAGGGTTCTTCTTATGTCTTTATGGGAACATCAGCAATGATAAAGAATGGAATTTTGAAAGCTTGTGATGTCTCGAGATAGGGAAGGGGAAAAAAAGAAATGACAAGAAAAGACAGATTCACACCCCCTGTTATGGTGCACCTGGGACTCCAAGGGGCTCTGTCAGAGACGAGATCACAATTAAGACAAACAGCCACAAGAGCACAAAAGTAAAATGGTCGCTTTTTCAGCTCTCCTCTCACCATCTTTATATATAACCATACAGATAATTCTATAATGATGGCAGAACTAGAGCATCAAGGGTTTGTTAAGCTCAAAGGAAGTGTGAATGTGACCTAAAAAGACAGAAATGGTGTGGCCTGCCTTCAGCTGGATCGGCGGAAGGAAGCCAACGAATAACACAGGCGTCTGATTTATAGTCTGGGAAATCGTCTGATACGTTTCCCCGAATCAAAAATGTTTACCCGGAACGCTTACTGCAATGCATCTGTCAGCACCAAACTACCGTTTCACGGGAAACAAATCTGTGATTAATGAATTAATTTTGTCAATTAATTGAGCAACGCTTTTGTATCTCATTTCGTCGTAAAAAGAACTTCTGATACGGCCCATGTTTGCCGAAGCACGGCGGCGTTAAAATACTTGTGACACTTTGTCATGAGCCCCCCCCCCCCCCCGGTTTGTGCAGAGCGGCTTGCAGCAGAAACTGTTATTAACAGTGTGATTCGCTCCTCTGTTGAAGGAATCAGCAGCCCGGCTGCAAATAGCCCTGGCAGGATGAAAACGAGGGAGTAGTAAATAATTAGTTAGATCCGGCTCCGAGCCAAGGGAACCTGGTGGGATTTGGTTTCCAACGAAAATGGCAGGGTTGCCACGTCCGCCTTTTCACTTCTCGTCGGAGCACAATTAAAAGCCATCATTCCGCTCCCCCTCCCCAAGGCTTCGACTAAGGGTTGATCCATGTGCTCAAAGAGACTTTCATGTGGCAAGCAGATTTAGAGCCCAACATTGCCAACTAGCCCTGGCGATTGTTTTAGCTGACCCGATACTGCCACCCCAGACCAATCTCCGTCTCTCGCATGCATACAACCAATAATTCTCGCCCGGCAGGGACTTGTTTTCCAAGTGTGATGGAACACACAGTCTGGAATGAGCTTTCAAGGCACAGATGGTCACTAAAAGCCATTCCAGTGCACTTAAAAGATGGACTGGAGCCATTTTCACACACCCAGCAGTGGATAAACCTGGACTGGGCAAGAACTTTCACAGTAGGGTTGCCAGATCTCCTCCCTCCCCCGGCCACCAATGAGGGGTAGGATTGCCAGTTCCAGGTTTGGAAACTCCTGGAGATTTGGGGGGTGGAGCCTGGGGAGGACAGGGACCTCAGGGGGGTACGATGCCCATTGAGTCTACCCTCCAAAGCATCCATTTCCTCCAGGGGAACTGATCTCTGTAGTCTGGAGATGAGCTGTAATTCACCGGGGGGGGGGGTGGTCCCCAGATTCCACCTGCAGGTTGGCATCCCCAGTTCACAGTGACAGGCTCCATCTCTACCAGTGTTCCCTCCAAGCTGAGTTAGTGTGAGCTAGCTCACAGTTTTTTGGCCTCCAGCTCACACATTTTTGTCTTAGCTCAGGACGGGTGGCTCCAGAGCCAGCAAATTTATGCAGCAGCCAAATTGCTCACTCACAACTTTAATGCCAGTAGCTCACAAAGCAGAATTTTTGCGCACAAGACTCCACGGCTTAGAGGGAGCATTAACATACGTTCACCAGTCCTGTTTGAACAAGATGTGCATGGGCTCTGTATGTATTATTGGGAACCCTGGGAAACAGTAAGGTCTCTACACGCTTACAAGCCTACAGTCATACATCTTGCTGGCACACAAAGGGTTGGAGACAGCAGGAAAATTTCCACTTGTGCTAGAGCTCTTGCACAAGCTGAAGCACAAAATAAAGACAGTGGTAGCACATGATCTTGCACAGCTAATTTCTGGGCCCCATAATATATAGGGAGAAAATAACTAGGTGCTTACAAGATCTTGCACAAGTGGAACTGCACTAAATCCATTTATCTTTCTGCTTTCATTTTTGCTGGATTCAAGCCTCACTTGCTTATTATTTATATATATATATATATATATATATATATATATATATATATATATATATATATATATATATTTGTATGGCATTGTGTGTGGTATAGCCAGGATTGGAGAGCCAAAGATTGTCTGGCAGCCTTAAATTCTGGCTCTTTTGACAAGCTAGACTTATTTTGGGGGGCTGAAAGAGCTCTGAGAGAACTGTGACAGACCCAAGGTCACCTAGCTGGCTTCATGTGAAGGAGGGGGGAATAAAACCCAGTTCTTCAGATTAGGGTCCGCTCCCCTTAACCACCTCACCACACTTTCCTCCTTGATCAGGACTCAAAGTGGCTTTTCAGATAGTACCCCCGTCCTCCTCTTAATTCTCACAAAAACCTTGTGTGGGTAGTTGTGTGACTTTGTTCTGCTGCTTCAGACCAACACAGCCACCCACCTGAATCTACCTTGTGTGGGTAGGTTAGGCTGAGAGATTGTGACGGGCCCAAGGTCACCTGGCAGGCTAACATAATCGAGCGAGGGACTCAAATGCAGTCCTCCCAGGTGCCAGCCCTGCACTTTAGCCACTACAACATAGCAGCCAAGGCCTGTGTGCTAAACAAGTGCAGGCCAAGAGTGGGGCCTGCCACCACGACCCCTTTCCCCTTCTCTTCACTCACACGTCTTCTAATAAAAGAGTGGCAGATGTGATTCGACCTGTTCCCTGCTCTGTCTTTGCCATCTTCCCATCAGCATGCACTGGGAGTGACTGTATTCATGCAATGCAGACTTGCAGGAAAGCATACTGTCTGCTGCATCTCTGCATGAATCACTGACCTAGAAAGGATTCCTGACTAAAAGCAGGCAAGGCCAAAGCAGCAACTCGACAGGAATACAGGGGGTGGGCTATTTAGGAGTATAACCCTTACTTTTGCAATCACTAATTTTTTAAAAAAAATAATGTATCTCCGGTTTCAACTGAGGAGGAAGTGTTCCTCTTCTATTTTGGGAAACGCCGCTGTAATGTGGTTTCCTTCTCCCCAGTGTCTCCACTGTAATGTCTCAGTCCTACCAAGCGCCCTGTTAATCACTCTGCTAAGAGAATAAGGCAAGGGACATGAAGTGATTTCCAACAAGCAGCCATTGAGAGCTGCCAGCAACTATGCCACTGACTGGAAGGTCATCAAAGGCCAAGCTCACTCATTTATGAAGCATAATACAACCTTGTTTCCTGTCTCCAAGCCATGGCCTGGGGCAGATTAGACTCCTGCTGAAGAAGGAGCTAGAAAAACAAGCAAGCAAGCAAAACCCACTGAGTTCCAAGTTGGCAGAGTGCTCTAAAATCGCCATCATTTGGCCATCTTCGTCTTGCTTTTTGAATAATTTTAATGATATCGGTTTAAGCCTTTTTAAAGTGGTATTTAGGATTGTAGGGATACCTCCTTGCAAAACAACAACAACAATGACCACCACCAGCCTTGGACTCGGTCACCTACCTGTCAGATGGATCCGCATCTTTGACAACATTTTAAGAAAACTTCCAAAATTCTCCAATGGGTAGATTCTCTGATGGGTAGATGGATCGAACATGTGGATCATGTAGAACACATGTTTAGAGGTCCTTTTTTATACATGGAGCTGGGTGCTGGTAGCCAACGCCCAGTCCCAACTCAAACCCACCCTGGCTGCCCAAGCTGAGGACAGACTTGCCCATGTGTGCGGACTCTAATCTGGGAGAACCGGGTTTGGTTCCCCACTCCTCCACTTGCACCTGCTGATGTGACCTTGGGTCAGTCACAAGCTCTGGCACAGCTGTTCTGGAAAAAGAGCAGTTTCTGTCAAAGCTCTCTCAGCCCCACCTACCTCACAGGGTGTCTGTTGTGGGGAGGGGAAGGGAAAGGGATTTGTAAGCTGCTCTGAGACTCCCTTGGGTAGTGAAGGGCGAGGTATAAATCCAATCTCTTCTCTTCTTCTACCTCACAGGGTGTCTGTTGCGGAGAGAGGAAGGGAAGGAGTTTGTAAATCCAATCTCTTCTCTTCTTCTTCTTCATGAAAGGAAGGCGAGGAGCAGGAGGTGGTTGGGACCCAGGCAGATTGCTCCAGCACAGCTGAAAACAAGTCAAGGAGCCAGACGGCAGCAGGGAAGGCAAGGCTAAGAGAGAGAGATCATAACTGGGGTTATAACTGATCTCCAGATAAAAATTTATTTAAAAAACAAACAAACTGATCTCCAGGAAACAGAAAAGAGCCAAGAGTCCAGTAGCACCTTAAAGACTGACAAAATATGTGGCGGGGTAGGAGCTTTTGTGAGTCACTGGCTCACTTCTTCGAATACAGCTGGAATGGGGCTCCATCTATCCTCTTTATTGGAAAATGGAATGATTTCAGATGCCGAATGACATTAGCCGGCAACTGACAATAGCAGGTTCACGCAAGCTACTGAGCACCTGATATTGTCCTTTGCCTGCTGATATCATTCGGCATCTGAAATCACTCCACTTTCCAATAAATAGATGGACTTCCATTCCAGCTGCATCTGAGGAAGTGAACAGTGGCCCACGAAAGCTCATCCCATGCCATGTATTTTGTTAGTCTTTAAGGTGCTGCTGGACTCTTGCCTTTCTCTACAGCTACAGACAGACCAACACGGCTACCCATCTTGATCTGTCTCCAGGAAACAGAGATCAGTTCCCCTGGAGAAAATGGTCACTTTGGAAGGCGGACTCTATGGCATTGTACCCTATTGATGTTCTGGCCCTTCCCCAAGCCTGCCTTCCTCAGGCTCCACCCCCCCCCCAAAAAAAAAATAAATCTCCAGGAATTCCCCAATCCAGAGCTGTCAATGAGCTGGGATATGTTTTCCGCTGTGCAACAGAACTGTAGTGGAAAAGAGCAACATGGCATCTAGTTTTGAAAAGAATCGACAAAATGATTGATTTTCAGATTTCAAGATGACCCAATGGTATTACTGGATAAGTCTCAAACATATTCACATGCTATAAGAGATCTTGCTATGTATTTAACTGAAGCAAAGAATGTCCTGATTGATCATCGGTGTGCTAATTGTGTATTTTCTGATGATCGTTGGCTGGCTATAGTTTGGAGGAGATATCTATGGAACAATGGGCCCATCAGAGTGTAGTGGTTTTAGGTAAGTGCACATCAGAACCATTTATGAGAATTTACACCTGTCATTTATACATGTAGATTCAAATAGTTAGAAGAGCATAAGAGAAGCCAATGTTGGATCAGGCCAGTGGCCCATCTAGTCAAACACTCTGTCACACAGTGGCCAAAAATACAAGGTGCCATCAGGTCACCCACCAGTGGGGCCAGGACACTAGAAGCCCTCCCACTGCTGCACCCCTGAGCACCAAGAATATAGAGCATTGCTTGCCCTAGACTGCGAGTTCCTATCTATACCTTGTGGCTAATAGCCACTGATGGACCTCTGTTCCATATGTTTATCCAGTTCCCTTTTGTAGCCATTCATGCTTGTAGCCGCCACCACCTCCCCTGGCAGTGAATTCCATGTGTTAATCACTCTGTGGGTGAAGAAGTACTTCCTTTTATATGTTCTAACAGTTCAATCCATCCAAACAATGGGTGTTCTCTGCTTCTTGATCACAGATAATTTTATAGTATCTGATTGATATTCAGCAATGTCCATTTCAATTTCCCATTGTAGTAACATGTTTAAATTTGTTATTGGATTTTTTTATTGTAAATTATGACCCAGGAGTAAATATATATGTATATATCTGTTGTTGTTTTCTTGTTTTCAGTCATCGTTTCTTTCCTATTTGGTATTGATCTGCTGTAAAAACCTGTAATAAATAGGGTGCAGAAAACTGAAGGTGGCCCTGCATGCCGTATGTGCCCGTCGAAGCTTTGCAAAATGCTAGATGATGTTGTGTGCATAGGTGCACGTGTTTTTGTAGTGCACGTATTTTAAAAAAACATTTGAGTTTCACTTACTCATTGGCAATACTTCCACAACCATAGTAGAAGAGAGATGCTCAGCCTTGGTGCTTGGTGGATCCAGGGGGAGGGACTGCGGCTCAGTGGCGGAACATCTGCTTGGCATGCAGAAGGTCCTGAGTTTGGTAGGATCTGGTGGGAGGTGATTTGAAGGACCTGGCCAGCCCACCTGGGACCCTGGGGAGCCTCCACCAGTCAGTGTAGACAATACTGACCATGATAGGCCAGTGGTCTGATTCAGAAGAAGGAAGCTTCCTGAATTTAACACAGCATCCAGTCTTGGTCTATGCTACTAGTACATTCTGCCCTGGATATCCCAGGCTAGCCCAGTCTCATCAGATCATGGAAGCTAAGCAAGACAGGTCCTGGTCAGTATTTGGATGGGATACTACACAAGAAGACCAGGGTTGCTACGCAGAGGTGGGCAATACCTCTGAACATCTCTTCCCTTGTAAACCCCACAGGGTTGCCGTAAGTTGGCTGTGACTTGATGGCAAAAAAAGGAAGTACTACATATCCCGATGACTAGAAATGGACTCTATCTCCTTCAAAACATGGGCTATGGCATGTACTTTACAACAATGAGCACCATACAGGCAATGAGCAAGTCAAGGCACAGAGAGGGCAGGCTATCGGGCGCTTAAACCTGCCTCAGCTTGGGAGAAGGAAAGTTTGGTGTGGAAACCAAAAAGGTAACAGGAGGAGAAGATTGGATTTATAACCCCACCCTTCACTCGGGAGTCTCAGAGCGGCTTACAAACTCCTTTCCCTTCCCCTCCCCACAACAGACACCCTGTGAGGTCGGTGGGGCTGAGAGAGCTCTTTTGAGAGAACAGTTCTGAAAGAACTTGCGACTGACCCAAGGTCACACCTGCAGCTGCATGTGGAGGCGTAGGGAATCAAACCCGGTTCTCCCAGATTAGAGTCCGCACTCCTAACCACTACGCCAAACTGGCTCTACATGTAGTGGAATTCCCTTCCATGCTGCAATCCACAAAGGTACACTTAAGTGTGTCAGTCTCAGTGAGCTTCTGCATATCTAATTCTATTCCTTTTCACATTACCCTAGTGTCAAGTGGGTGAACGTGCATAAGGGGACAGTGGAATTGCAGTGACAGCAGCCCCCATCTCTCCCTGATGCATGTTCAGTTATGCGTATCACATGAATATAGAAGGATGCCCTATAATGAATCAGAACACTGGGTCATTGAAAACAGTACTGTCTTTTTCAGACTGGCAGTGGATCTCCAGGGTCTCAGGTAAGGGGTCTCTCACATCACAACTGCCTGATTGAACCTGGGACCTTCCACTTGCCAGCAGATGTTCTAACACTGAGCCATATCCCCACCTCACAAATTGCACACTCATACAAAGTGTAATGCTTAGGCTTCTCTATGCAGGGAAGGCTACTTTTCGTAGAGTTCTTGGTCATGCGTACAGACGCCACACATGTTGGTTCTGTTCACGCACATATTGAGTGTGGGTGTGGTCAGTCCCCTGTCTATTACTGGAGTTGTGGAAAGAGTTTCTGTGCGGCTCCGTGGCCCACCCCTTTGAACATTTCTTGGATTTGGATAGCAAGTTTCCAGTGGCTGTCAGCAATGCAGCTGTATTTGCCTATGTAAGCTATATTTACATATAGAATTCTATTGTGAAACTGGGCATGAACGCACTCCCTCTAACAACCTCTGCAGTCACGCTGCTGAATCTCAATATACTGTCAGTATACGAGCACCCCGGCATCTAAAGATACACAGTGCCAGCGCTGTGTTTTATAGCTCGACCCACTAAGCTGATGATGGCTACATCAATTAAAACGAGGATTCCTTAATTACTAATTCGCTTTGATCTGTAATGTGTATGTAAAAAATGGGTCATGCGATACGATGGCACATAATTGTGCTTTGTAGAGGATTGCTGAGGAGCTGGGTTTGTTGTGTGTGTGTGTGTGTTTTTAAAGGATCCTAGTGTGTTGGAAAGTTAAACAAATGCACAGCCATGAATCATAGAATCACAGAGTTGGAAACAAACCACCTAGTTCAACCCCCTGCTTGATGCAGGATCAGCCTAAAGCATCC
This sequence comes from Gekko gecko, assembly GCA_029375565.1. Lineage (NCBI taxonomy): Eukaryota > Metazoa > Chordata > Lepidosauria > Squamata > Gekkonidae > Gekko > Gekko gecko. The sequence continues at coordinate 132,078,914 of JAPDNY010000008.1, read as the reverse complement.
CTGACAAGCTGGTGAGGGGGTGCTCACTGGTGTTCCCTCTAAGCTGAGTTAGTGTGAGCTAGCTCACAGTTTTTTAGCCTCCGGCTCACACATTTTTGTCTTAGCTCAGGAAGGATGGCTCCAGAGCGAACTAATTTATGTAGTAGCCAAATCGCTCGCTCACAACTTTAATGCCAGCGGCTCACAAAGTAGAATTTTTGCTCACAGGACTCCACAGCTTAGAGGGAGCATTGTCGTCACCTCCGTTGGCAGCCAATTCTACTGCTGAACTACTCTTACTGTAAATTTCCCCCCTAATATCCAGTTGTTGTCCATTCTTATTGAGTCACATGATCATATATTTCTAATACAGCAAAATTTACGGCCCACAAGCAATTGCCCGTATGTATAGGAATATCCCTGTAACTTCAGTCTAGTGATCCCTATACTCTAATTAAGGAGCCTTCCTTAAAGGCAGGGTTCCCCAACCAGGTGCCCATGGGCACCGTGGTTCTTGCTTGTACTTTCCCTGCTGCCCACCAAGCTCTTCAGAACATGGGCAGGGCCATTGTAAGGCAGGGCTTCTTGTTAGCTACCTTCATTCAAATGAAAGGCTTTTCTGCAGTTGCAATAGCAGCAGCAGCCACTGGAGAATTGGGAAGACTGTAAGTATCTGGGCTATTTTAGTCAGTGTATGGCTCCATTGCACCTTGAGTCTTTCTTTCTTTCTTTCTTTCTTTCTTTCTTTCTTTCTTTCTTTCTTTCTTTCTTTCTTTCTTTCTTTCTTTCTTTCTTTCTTTCTTTCTTTCTTTCTTTCTTTCTTTCTTTCTTTCTTTCTTTCTTTCTTTCTTTCCACTTCTGCAGTTCTTTTGCAAAGTGGCAAGAGATGTATCAAGTTTGGCTCCACCTCCCAAGGTAGCCATTTTGGGTTTGACTCTGCTTTTTGCAGCAGTCATTCTGGGATGGCACTTACCACCTCCCCTCAAAATTCCAAAAGTGCCTGTAGGTTCAAAAAGGTTGAAGGCTCCTTATCTAAGGGAAGAGGCCTTCTTCTCATCAAAAGAGCCTTCCTTCAGTTGATTAAGTCTTTTCACACAGAAGGGAATCCTTGAATCCAGTAATCATAGGTTCTGGCAGCTGTAGGGCACATTAAGTCAGGAGTGTGCACATCCTTGGTGTTGTGTGTGACGTACCCGGATTGCCTATTATTATTTTATGTACTTTCCCCAGTGGAGACAATGGACAGAATGCTAGGTAGAGGTTTATTTATTTGACAAAAATTTATATCCCACCTTTCTGCCTTCACAAGGGGCTGCCAAGACAGCTAACAAAGTAAAACACAGAACAAATTGAGAGTCCAGTGGCACCTTTAAGACCAGCAAAGGTTTATTCAAGGTATGAGCTTTCGTGTGCATGCACACCTTTTCAAACACGTTGGAATGGAAGGTATTTGTAAAAAGTGTGCATGCACACAAAAGCTCGTACCTTTGATTTTTCAAAGTTTGCCAATAAGGAATTGTTCTTGCAGTAAGATGTAAATGCAGCTTAAAAGTGCTTAAGGCCCTTCTGGGTACAAGACAATACTGCAGCATTGTCCGCATATAGTAATAGAGGGATATGTTGGAGACCCAGTTTGGGGCAGTGGTTGTCAAATCACATGCAGTGAGGAGTCCAAGTCATTCAGAAATAGATTGAATAAGTAGGGTGCCGAAATGCAACCTTGTTTGACTCCCTGGTTTGTGAGTATCTTAGGTGTTAGTGAACCTAAGTTCCTATATCTTACTTGACAGCTAGTAGAGAAGTGTAATTTCCGGATAAGAAAGAGTAATCGTTTATCTATTCCCATCCTATTCAATTTAACCCATAGGAGATTCCTGGGAACTGAATCAAAGGCCCCTTTAAAGTCAAGGAAAGCACAGAACAGTTTTCTTTGGGCTGCTCTAGAATATTTCTGCACCAAGTGGGTGAGAGTTATGCAATGGTCTCTTCTGCTCTGCTCCCAGAAGGTTTTGATCTGCAATCCAGGAGGTCAGTTTATCTCCCCACTATCTGCCCAGTTTATCTGCCCAGTTCATCAGCCCACTATCTGCCCATAAAGCTTGCCCACTATTGAAAGCAGGCTTATTGGGTGGTAGTTTCTGGCTGGAGTGGTTGGGCAGGCTGATGGTTCATAAGGGAGTAGGCAGTCCTTCAGGTATGTTGGTCCCAAACTACATAGGGCTGTAGGGTTGCTAGCCCCCAGGTCCAGGTGGGGTTTCCCCCACTTTGGGGGGCTCCAATCTGCCCCCAGCCAGCTAGCTGGCAGGGAAGCCCCACCCCCAAGCCCCACATCCAAGAGTGACCACCCACCCGGCCACCCCTCTTCCTCCCCTCCTGCTTGATTTAAAGGGCTTCAGCTGATCGGCACGGACCATGTAACCTACTAATCAGCTGGAGGGCCCTTTAAATCTAGCCAGAGATAAAGAGAGGGATGGCCCTTGGCTGCACACTTGGCTTGCAAAAAGACCCTTTAAAGGGTCTTTTTGTGAGTGGGGTGGGGGCCATGGGGCATGGGGCCAATTTGTAGTCTGCCTATATCAGACCACAGATTTATGGTCTGCCTGTATCAGATCACAGCTCAACCATAAACCTTCTGTGTAGAGACTACATAGTGCCGCACTGGTCCCCACACATCCGCTGGAGACGCCCGTGCAGACTGAAGCTTTCCACAAATCTGGTTTAAAAGCATCCCAAAATGGAAGTGTGGTCAGTCAAATTTTAGATAAACAAGTACAGAGCCATAGCTGCATATCTTCCATATAAGCAACCTGGATGTCCCTTTCATTGGGAAGTTTTATCCTGTTGAACAGATCTTTCCTAAGTCTTTAAGTGCTGATCTGGGAGGGGGGGGGGAAGTATCCCATGCCTTTGACCTTGCAAGAGTCAGCCTCGCATGCCAAGACGAAGAAGACTCAACGGATTCAAGAAGGCTCAGCTAGACAGCATATTAACATCAAGGAATTAGCGCACGTAATGCAAAGTGACTCACTATTAAAATGGCTTTCAACCATAAATGCACCGCAGCTGCTGTTCCAGTGACAAGATATCTATCCCCATCACTCAAACTTCTCCACTTATCACACAAAGGACCCGTGTTTACAACGAAGGCCTGAAGAAATCAAAGGAAGGGCGCCGAGAAGAGAGAGAACCTCATTTGCAACGCTGGAGGCATTCTCAAATAGATTTTGCCTCACATCTCCCCTTGACTGACAGAAATCATGAAGGCAGCCGCAGACGTTTTTTTATAAAAAATGTATAAACAAAGATTATACAGCTGTTCACTTAACGGGCGACCAATTATTCAAAACTCTCCGAAAAGCGCCAAAGTCATCTGAGGCTTGCAAACTTGGCAGTGAGATGACCTGAAACTGTAAGGATTCGTCTGTGTTCCCCCCCCCCCAGATCTGCCAATAAAGTACACTTCAGAAAACAAGACAGATTTCCCTGATAAAACTTTTAAGTAGCAAATTGCTTAGAAAATAAGTCATTTGTCAGTGTAAAATGCAACAGATCGCTGTGATAATCTTCTTGCTCCCTGATTAAAAACCTGCAATTTCTTCGGCAGAGTATGATAATCACTGACGGAACTATGGCCTATGTGAGCTATAATGTCGAAATTACTTACACTGGAGCAGTTCCAGTGCCTTCAGTGGATTTTGCTGAAGCAAAAAACCCTGATTTTGCCAAGTCTCAACAAACTCTAAGCAGCAGTCCTGGCCAAAGTTGAGGAAATGTCTACCAATGTCTTTTTAAGATCATGGGCATGCTGGATTCTAATCTCAGTTACTATATTAGGGTTACCGCTATATAAACTGACAAATTATGGAAAGCCAGCCCTTCACCATTGTCAGTGGGACCAAATGGATAGTACATCAAAGAGAATATCATGTTGTTGTTGTTCAGTCACACATTTGAGTCCGACTCTTCGCAACCCCATGGACCACATCACGCCAGGCCCTCCTGTCTTCCATCGTGCTCTGAAGTTTGCTTAATTTCATGTTCATTGCATTGGTAACACTGTCTAACCATCTCAGCCTTTGCTGTCCCCTTCTTCTTTGACCTTCAATCTTTCCCAGCATCAGGGTCTTCTCCAGTGAGTGCTCCCTTCTCATTTGGTGGACAAAGTATTTGAGCTTCAGCTTCAGTATCTGGCCTTCCAGGGAACATTTCTTTTAGGATTGACTGATTTGATCTCCTTGCAGTCCAAGGGACTCTCAAGAGTCTTCTCCAGCACCATAATTCAAAAGAATCTATTCTTCAGTGCTCAGTCTTCCTTATAGTCCAACTCTCGCAGCCATACATTACTACTGGGAATACCATTGCTTTGACCATATGGACTTTTGTTGGCAGGATGATGTCTCTATTTTTTAATATGCTGTCTAGATTTGCCATGGCTTTCCTCCCCAGGAGCAGGCGTCTTTTAATTTCATGGCTGCAGTCACCGTCTGCAGTGATCTTGGATCCCAAGAATGTGAAGTCTGTCCCTGCTTTCACGACTTCCCCTTCTATTTGCCAGAAACCATGATCTTTGTTTTTGATGTTGCGTTTCAAGCCAACTTTTGTGCTTTCCACTTCGACCCTCAACAAGAGTCTCTTTAGGTCCTCTTCACTTTCTGCCATTAGAGTGGTATCGTCTGCATATCTGAGGTTGCTGATCTTTTCCCCAGTAATCATAATTCCAGCTTGTGATTCATCCAGGCCAGCATTTTGCATGATGCATGCATATAAATTAAATGAGCAGGGTGACAATATACATCCTTCTCGTACTCCTTTCCCAGTGCTAAACCAATCAGTTGTTCCATATCCAGTTCTAACTGTTGCTTCTTGACCCGTATACAGGTTTCTCAAGAGACATGTGAGGTGGTCTGGTACTCCCATCTCTTTAAGGACTTGCCATAGTTTGTTGTGATCCACACAATCAAAGGCTTTAGCATAGCCAATGAAGCAGAAGTAGATGTTTTTCTGGTACTTTCTTGCTTTCTCCATCACTCTGTAAAACTATAAAGGGCAGTGTTGTTAGCAGACATAGCTGTGGGTTACAGCTAGGGAACCCATATTTTCCAACTCTGTATGTAATAATTACCTTTGAAAAATATACGCGACAACAGGACCATAATTATGCTTCGGTCATGGTATTCTTGTACCAGAAGTAAGGGCGGGAAGGTACCAGATGGATCTTAGAAAAAACTTTTTTTTACAGTAAGAGTTGTGCAACAGGGGAATCAGCTGCCTCGGGAGGTGGTGAGCTCCCCCTCGCTGGCAGTCTTTTTTTGCTCGAGCAATGGCTGGACAAACACTTGTCAGGGATGCTCTAGGATGATTCTGCATTGAGCAGGAGGTTGGACTAGATGACCTGCATGGACCCTTCCAAATCTGTGGTTCTATGAATCTATCTTTTCCTACTTCCTCCCCTGTTCGAAAAAGGAATATGGCGCCAGATTATGAGGGACTAGTTAAGGCTCAGTATTTCTGTCCCTTTTCCATTTGGGTTAGGTACCAGCTACTGACCGACCTGACATCCTAATAGGTCAGGCTTACAGCATATGAACAATGAGCCCTTTCTCTCCCTGTCATTGGGGGAATTCTCAGTTCTTTGGAAGAAGTCCTGAATCCCTTTTCCAGCTTGCCAGTGATCTTTTTGTCTTTCTAGAATGCGCATGAAAGCAATGAGAGGGTACTTCTATGAAGCACAGTGGAGAGTCAGAACTCATTTTCTCACCCGGTGCAAAATTATGTGAGGCGGTGTGTGACGCAAGAGGAGGAGCCCCCGTGTTATATGCAGAAGTCCCCAGGTCCCGTCCCCAGTGTCCCCCGCCCAAAAGGCTCAAGTAACATGATACGAAAGACCTGTACCTGCACCATCTTTACATCCCTGTAGAACTGCTGCCAGCTAGAGTAGACATAGGTTGGTGATGTGAATCAGTATAAGAAAGTGATATTCAAAATTTGATACAGCACGGGGGTGGGGGGAATCAGATAAGGTAGCTGTGGAGGACCGAACTGGTCCAAGGGCAACTAGGTAAGACAGCCAGAGGAAACCAGTTTGGTGTAGTAGTTAAAACAAGTGTTCTCTAATCTGGAGAACCGGGTTTGATTCCCCACTCTTCCACATGCAGGTGCTGGGTGACCTTGGGTCAGTCACAGCTCTCTCAGAGCTCTTCTCTCAGGAACAGTTCTCTCAGAACTCTCTCAGCCCCAGGTACCTCACAGGGTGTCTGTTGTGGGGAGAAGAAGGGAAGGAGGTTGTAAGCCGCTCTGAGACACTGAGTGAAGGGTGGGATGTAAATCCAATTCCTCCTCCTCCTCCTCCTCCTCCTCCTCCTCCTCCTCCTCCTCCTCCTCCTCTTCTTCTTCTTCTTCTTCTTCTTCTTCTTCTTCTTCTTCTTCTTCTTCTTCTTCTTCTTCTTCTTCTTCTTCTTCTTCTTCTTCTTCCTCCTCCTCCTCCTCCTCCTCCTCCTCCTCCTCCTCCTCCTCCTCCTCCTCCTCCTCCTGGCTTTGCACACTTAACATAGAAAAGGCTTCATCCACATACTCTCCTACGCCTACACATGTTGAAACTCCATGTAGAAAAGTGCAGTAGGCCAAGAGGCCCTGACGATCTTCATCCAAGGGAGAAAGTGCTGCAGATGGGGGCGTGCTGGTCAATGCTAGCCCCATCCTTCAAGGGTTCACACCTTCATCAGTCTATAGAGCAGCTTTTAGTAGGTCTCAAGTGCCATTAGCCGTGCTGGCATAAACAAAGTGATTCAGATAACTGAGTATTGATGAAACGCTGCTGTGCAGTTCATTCAAAGCTTGGTACTCAGAAGGGAACAAAAAAAAAGTGTTTTCTTCCTTTCCAAAGACTTTGATGATTTGTAGAGGTCTTTTGATGCCACTTTCCTTCCATGCGAAGGCTATTGTGCTCGCAAATTGGTTCTCCTTCACTCTGTGAGCATAACTAGTTCCTAGGTTCAGATCCGCCTTTACATCCCAGCTTGGGTTTTTTCCCCTGGTAAAAAGATTTCTTCTTTATATACATTTTAGTGTTTCACACATTAAAAGAGTAACACTTGGGTGTAAAGGACAGGGCTGAGCCTTCACAACTTGCCTGGAGCAGCATGGAGTTGGTTTTGTGGGTGACAAAAAAGCCCCTCCTACTTTTTATATGGGAGCTGGGAGCTGAGCAGGAATCTGGAATGGCTCGGATGGCTATTCATCACCCTGACAAGGCTGGTACTGGGTACAAAGGCTCCATTTGTCCAGTGGTCTGCACAGGTCTGATGATGAACGAAGCCATTGGAAGATGTAGAAAAGACCTGATTGGTGGCACCAACTCAAGGTCCAGTTCTTTCATACTGAAACATCTTGACCATGACTGTGCCTTTTGTATTGTCAAGAGGCAAAGAAGTTCTTCTTACCCAAGTGATTCACCAGTGATGAAGAAAAAGGGTTTTTATTGAAATCTCTATAATAATGAGATATCAACAAGTGACAAGGTTCAGGCTGGACACCTGGAGTCCACCTGCTGTCAGTTGGGGTTTCTGTAGCTGAAAGGGTGTGGGTAGATTCTCTGTTTTATTCTCTGTCTATTCTTGTGACTTGTTGATATCTTGTTATTATAGAGATTTCAATGAAACCCTTTTTCCTTGACCACTGGTGTGTTTATTACCCTCAAATCCTTTTGGGGGACAGAACTGGCTTGCCTCTTGGCAATACATCTTTAGAATGGGGAGCATGTTGGGCAGCTAGTTTTAGCCCCATAAGGATGGGAGAATATCTGTTTGTTTAATTAATTTATACCCCACCCCACAAGTGAGTTCAGGGCAACTTACAACATAAACCCATCAAACAATAAAAACAATAAATGACAGTTACAGATGATAACAAAAACCCATGCCTCATATCAAGAAAGGAACAACAGGTACCCCAAGAAACTCCAGTACCCAAATAATATCCAAAACAGCAAGGGCACTGGGAGGGGGACCATGGACAGGGGAGGCCAGAATGGTTGAGTGTCTACCACTCATGGTGGAATAGCTCCATTTTGCAGGTCCTGCGGAACTGTAGTAAGTCTTGGAGGTCCCTGATCTCAAGTGGGAGCATGTTCCACCAGGCCATGGTGAGGGCTGAAAAAGCCCTTGCCCTGGTTGAAGCTAAGCAAACATCCCTTGGGCCAGGGACCACCAGGAGATGCTGGTCAGAAGAGCACAGAGCTCTCTGGGGCTCATACGGTGAGAGGCAGTCCCACAGGTTTGATGGTCCCAGGCCACATAGGGCTTTAAAGGTCAAAACCATGACCTTGAACCAGATCCGGTATTCAATTGGTAGCCAGTGCAGAGGGTGCAGCACTGACTGAATGTGTGCCCACATAGGCAATGCTGTCAGCAGGTGTGCTACCGCATTCTGCACTAGCTGCAATTTCCAGATCAGGCTCAAGGGTAGACCCGTGTAGAGCAAGTTACAGTAATCCAGCCTGGAAGTGACCATTGCATGGATCACTGTAGATAAGTCCGGGGTGGGGTGGGGGTTGAGATAGGGAACCAGTTGCCTGATCAGCTGAAGATGATAAAAGGCTGATCTGGCAACTGAAATGGCCTGGGCCTCCACAGAAAGTGAGGAATCCAGCATCACCCCAAGACTCCTTATCCTTGGCACCAACGGTGCCCCACTGAAAACTGGGAGCCTGATTCCCAATCACAGACACCCACATAACTCATGTACAGTACCACCATCTTTATTGGATTCAACTTCAGCTGGCTCTGCTGCAACCATCCAGCAACAGCCCTCAACGCGCTGTCCAAGATGTCTGGGGCGGAGTCCAGCTGGCCGTCCATCAACAGACAGATCCCTGCCGTATCCCATGAGTGGTCTATCTAGCCCAGCATTCTGTTTCAAACAATAGTCAATGACTTTCCCTGGAGTGTCAACAGACAGGACATAGAGGCCACGGTCTTCCCTTGATGTTGCTTACCAGCAATGGCATTTAAAGGTTTGCCCCTCTAGACATGGAAGTTTGTGATTGCAAATTGCTTCTCATTCACTCTGTGTTGACCATTGTTCGCAGCCAGTTCCTACGATGGAACCATTTCAGAACCATCTTTGCATCTCAGCTTGTTTTTTTTTAATACTTTCCAGTTATTCCCCTATGAATAGGGTTGCCAGCTCCAGGTTGGGAAACACCTGGATAATTTGTGGGTGGAGCTTGAGGAGGTTGGGGTTAGAGGAGGGAAGGGACCTCAATGGGATATAATGCCATAGAGTCTACTTTCCAAAGTGGCCATTTTCTCCAGGGGAACCGATCTCTATTTCTTGGATCAGTTGTAATAGCAGGAGAACTTGTGGCCACTCAATAAAATTGCTGAGCAGTCGGGTTAGAATGGATAAAAGGAAGTACTTCTTCACCCAAAGAGTGATTCACACATGGAATTCACTGCCAGAGGAGGTGGTGGCAGCTACAAGCACAGATGGCATCAAGAGGGAATTGGATAAACATATGGAACAGAGGTCCATCATTGGCTATTAGCCACAAGATATAGATAGGAACTCTCAGTCTGGGGCAAGTGATGTTCTGTATACTTGGTGCTTGAGGGGGGCAACAGTGAGAGGGCTTCTGGTGTCCTGGCCCCACTGGTGGACCTCCTGATGACACCTGGTATTTTTGGCCACTGTGTGACAGAGTGTTGGACTGGATGGGCCACTGGCCTGATCCAACATTGGCTTCTCTTATGTTCTTATGAGATCTCCAGCCACCTCCTGGAGGCTGGCAACCCTACCTATGAATATGAAGACTTACTTAAGAACATAAGAACATAAGAGAAGCCAATGTTGAATCAGGCCAATGGCCCATCTAGTCCAACACTCTGTCACACAGCGGCCAAAATATACCACGTGCCATCAGGAGGTCCAGCAGTGGGGCCAGGACACTAGAAGCCCTCCCACTGCTGCCCCCTTACTTAGATCTTTCCAGCAATTTTTCAGAGAGTGGGGCTCTGATTCTGATTGGGGAAGCTTGGGGAAGAGATGGCATAACCCTCTCACCTCCCCCACTCGGCTTTAGTAATAGAAACTATCCCCCACATTATTAGCTCTTTTAAAAAGAGACAGGGAAAAGACTTCAAAGGATTAATACATGTGTTAGTTTCAGCTAACGAAACCGTGAGGGTGGAAAGATGAGGTGCCCCCAACCTGACTGAATTGAGGCTGCACGCCCCTGAAATTCACCTTTAAACTATGGAGGGAAACCTACGATCTGCCTCTCCTTTGATTCAAGTCTGGCATGGAAGCCTGAGATATTTCACGTGGACGGTTTCGATTTGCCTGTAAAAGACTTCAAGGAGATGAAGTTCACGTGGTGTGATGTCAGTTTGGAGCGTGGCAGATGCTTGCTTTCAATCAACAGCTCTACGTTTACATACAAACATTTTCCTTCACCTAACAGGAGAAAACCGAATCCCAATCCCTACCTTTCACGCAAAGTGGAGCGTTAATTAATTGCTTCCCGTTGCTTTCGGAAAACATTTGCTAAAGCAACTGATCTGCAATTTCTGAATGAGAAACTACCTCTGGCACAATAGTCAAGTTGCGACGTCCTCTGCACGCCTCCCTTAGCAGCCAACGAGGATGCAGCCAACTTGCGGTTCCAAATACCGTGGCTGGTGCTCTCCTTCAGCCCCTGATCAGTCTTGTTTAAGTTGAATAATTGGTGCAGATACAATGCTGAGCCTTCTGTTCCTGATGCTTGTCCTCCAGACCTGCACGAACGGTCCCAGTGGGGATGGTTGCTTTCCTTTGCTTTTGGGGAATTAATTTGTAACTCTGCTTGACTGCTGTTCACTGAGATGCTCTGAAAGCCTCCAACTTGCCTTGCAAAGCACGTCCCTTTCGAAAGGTCCTTATATCTGATTCCTTGCACATTGCTGTGGGGGTTGACGCAGTATTCCGGATGAAACCAACTCAGCAATGGCTTTAACTGCTGTTGGGCACTGAGTCACCTTTGAGCTTCTGTGTCACAGGTTCCTTCATTGGAGAGTTGCTCCATATTGACAGAACTTTGGAACTGTAAGTCTCTGAAGTTGTCTCTCTGGCCTAATTCCTCCCAAGATGTTCATCTTCTGCACAGCGGTCAGGTCACTCCATCTTGCTTTCAGATGTTTGAGTTCTGTTTTCGTAATGTCCAGCAGAAGGGACTGACATTTCTAATGGCAAGAACATGGTCAGGTTTGTGTGCATTCATTGATGTCACAGGAGCACTGCTTGGACTGAGAGCAGACTTCGGCATGGAAAACCTATCAGGTTTCATTTCTTTACAGAAAAAAACCCCACAAGTATTTAGTCTTATATGGAAGTAGGCTTGGAAAAATGTAAGCAGTGCCAGAAGAAGAAGAGGAGGAGGAGGAGGAGGAGTTGGTTATCATACCTCACTTTTCTCTTCTTTAAGAAGTCTCAAAGCAGCTTACAACCTCCTTCCCTTCCTCTCCCCATAACAGTAACCTTGTGAGGCAGATGGGGCTGAGAGAGCCCTGAGAGAACTGTTACTGGCCTAAGGCCAACCAGCAGGCTTCATGAGGAGGAAGAATGAAGAATCAAACTCTGTTCTCCAGATTAAATTCTACCATTCTTAACCACCACACCACACTGGCTCTCAGGAGCTAGAAGGAGATGAGAGGGAGAGGCAGGTTTCCAAGTTCTTCAGAGCTCCTCTTGCAAACTAATGATGCAAAAGAAGCAAATAGTTGCAAACATTTATAGGTTCACTGGTTTTTGCCATAGATTTTGAGAATTCTTGGTGCAGAGTCCTGATAGCCCTTTTTTATGGCAGGGACGATACAGCTTTCCATATTGCCAACGCCCAAAAAATAACGGATTGGATCCCATAACTATGGAAGAAAGCTTGTTGTGTTGGACAGAGTCTGCTTACTTAGCATGATAACCATTGTATCCTACCTATTAACTCTTGACCGAAACAGATTTCTCACAAAATCTACTCATAGTTGCTTCTTTCTTCTCTCATGTCTCCACGACACTGTCCACAGATGCTAGGATCACAAAAAGAGCCCTACTGGATTAGTGCAGAGGCCTTCCCACAGTGGCCAACCAGCTGTTCCTGGAAGCAGTGTTCCCCCTAAGCTGTGTATGTGAGCGGCCGCTCATTAACACAGGAAGCCCCTCTCAGCGGCAGTCTGGAGCCCCACAGGGTCTTGCACTGCCCGTTGCCCATTTTAAGATTACAGCAGTTATATTCTGCTCAGGAGGTGAACTGCTCCACTAGAGGGGGGAGGAATAGAGGGAAGATTGCCTGGAAGGTCTACAAATAGAGCATAGAAGTCAAAGTTTCTGCCTTTTTGCTGCCCCAGCATCTGGTATACCCACATATACTGCATCTGAACATGATGGTTCTGTTCAGTGACAATGGTTAATCACCACTGATGGACCTCTATCAATTTGTCTAATTCCCTTTGAAAGCTATCTAAACTAGTGGCTGTCAGTGTGTCCTATTTGGGAGAAGTCATAGCTGAGTCACATAGTGGATGACTGGCATACAAAAAAGTGCCAGGGTTGATACCTGGCACCTCTAACCGGAATAGACAGTGCTGGACTAGATGGTCCGGTGATGTAATACAGAACAAAACCACTTTCATATGTGAGAGTCCTGCATGGAATTCTTGATGGTAAGGAAGCACTAGGCCTTGTGTTTGGCCTGGTTCCTTCTGGCATAAAGGGAAGTCTGCATCTTTAGTTTGTCAGGTGAAGGGCCCAGAGCTCAGTGGTAAAGCACATGTTTTGCATGTATAGGAAACTAGAGTCAGACCCCTGGTGGTGCACAAAGACAGCAAACCCATAGGCTGTGTTCAGTGGCTGTATTTGGTAACACGTGACAAGCCTTATCCTGGAATTTTGGATTTACCAATTATCACGTTGTGTTCAGCTTCAGATCAAGGATTAGCAGGAATTCATGATCCAGTCAAAGTTACCACCTTGTCTATCCTGTATAGTTTATACTTACATGAACTCATGGAAGTGTCTTATGTTAGCACTGTACATACACCGTGAGGATGGTGCCTATTTATTTACTCTATTCATACCCCACCTTCCTCCCCAATGGGGACCCAGAATGGCCTACATCATTCTCCTCTCCTCTGTTTTATCTGCACCGCAACCCTGTGAGGTAGTTTAGACTGAGAGTTTGTGACCAGCCCAAGGTCATTCCTTCCCTATGAAGACAATATTCAACAAGCAGTGTCTGTCATGGGGAGGGAATGAAATTGCAGAGCGGCTGGCTTAGAACCAATACAAGGAAGTACTTCTTCACCCAAAGAGTGATTAACACATGGAATTCAGTGCCAGAGGAGGTGGCGGCGGCTACAGGCATGGACAGCTTCAAGAGAGAATTGGATAAACATATGGAGCAGAGGTCCATCAGTGGCTATTAACCACAAGGTATAGTTAGGAACTCTCAGGCTGGGGCAAGTGATGCTCTGTATTCTTGGTGCTTGAAGGGGGCAGCAGTGGGAGGGCTTCTAGTGTCCTGGCCCCACTGATGGGCCTCCTGATGGCACCTGGTATTTTTGACCACTGTGTGACAGAGTGTTGGACTAGATGGGCCATTGGCCTGATCCAACATTGGCTTCTCTTGTGTTTTTATGAATGTTTATGTGGACATTTCCTCTGTGCATTTGTACCACATGGATGACCTGGCATGGAGGTATGGGATAGGGCCAGCATGCTCAATGCTGTTCTCCTTCCCCGTGCAATTAGTCAGTGCTTGGAGAGGTCATGGGTAGAGGGCAACTGAGTCAGACCAGTGTTCTAGCAAAGTCGGCACTTTCTATTCTGTTTAAACTATTTATGGTTTTATTCTTTTGTGCAAATATTTAACAGCAGTTCAGCAACAACACAATCACGTAAAAATGTCCCCTAGTTATACAACAGATTATTTCAAAACAATTTACAGTGTCAAGGGTTGAACGATACATTTTAAGATAGATTAATAGTTCATAGAGTGGATAAACTAGTAGGACGTTACAAAGTCAGATTAACTATAGCTAAAGGGTTAAGCGTTTGTTTGTCATATAATTCAAAAACAGGAGCCGTTCGAGAAATGAAGACTAATATTGAGCATTCTCGGTAGACTGTAGTTGGTCCGAAATTTTCTCCATGATGAAGTCCCGTAATTTTTTTATACCACAGTGAGATTGATGGCAGGTCTTTACTCTTCCAAGCAGAAGTGCGTAATGCTTTAGCAGTGGCTAGCAAAAAGAAAATTAGGGTTTTTTTTTCTGATCAGAGGGATTGTGGGATCTTCCCACATGTTCAGGAGGTTTACTTCAGGTCCCATGGGAATGAGGTATCCTGTGATTTTCTTAACATGTAGAATGATCCCCCCCAAAAAATAAAAATAAAAAATCTGTCTATTCTGACTGGCAGCTTCCCTGCAAGGTCTTTGGGAAGAGGTCTGGCACATCATCTCCTAGTTGATCCTTTTAGCTGAAGACACCAGAGATTGTACCTTCTCTGCCACTGAGCCATGCTTCTTGTCCCAGGCTCGGACTAATAGAGCAGTGGTGGCATATGCCGTTGCCAAGCTGCTGTGCAGCCTGTGATCCACCAGCCAAACTCACCCCAGAGTAGACACAGCTCCAGCTGGTGGCAAGGTTGGGGCTTTTGTGCAGATGCCAAAACCAGCTAAGCATCCAGTACACTGACAACATTCTCAGTTGAATGAGATTTGACTCCGGTGGCACCTTTAAGACCAACAAAGTGTAATTCCGGGTATAAGATTTCATGTACAGGAACACTATGTCAGATACATTAAGTGTGCCTGCACATGAAAGCTGATACCCAGTATTAAACTTTGTTGGTTTTAAAGGTGCCACCGGGCTCAAACTTTGTTCTGTTGCTTCAGACCAACACGGATACCCACCTGAATCTACCAACATTATCATTTGAATTGCTTGGGTGAAAAACGAGACATTGTCCAGGAAAAGAGAATCCTCTTTTTGCGTGCCTCATTATTTCCAGTTTATGGAGGGCGTGCAGGGTGTTGTATGAGGATGTCCCATTTGGGGGGTTGGGTCCACCTTGGAGCATTAAAACCAGAGGGTTGTCAGCAATATGTCACAATACATGTTTGCTGGCTGCATTCGTGTCCCCTACATCGAGACCAAATCCAGTGTCACTCAAACCGGTCCTGCTAATATTATTTGCCTGCTATCATCCACAAGATAGCTATTCTTGTGATTGCATTGTGACGTTAACCACCATATTTAGCAAGCTGAAAATCAAGCTGATGATAATGCCGCTGATTTTTTTTTGCATAAACAGTTATTGAGTTTTAATTGTAAATCAGAGTGTCAGCCACTTTAGAGGGCTTCGTTCCCCACCCCCACCCCCATTGTAACTGATTCATGCCTCTTGGAAGGCATTCAAATCTCCTGTCAGTCAAGATTTGTTTCCAGCAAAACCCAATTAATCTAAGAATACCAAGTGAAATGTTGGGCTGTTTTATGGGAGAGAAAACAGAGCCTTTAAAATATAGGTGAATTTTATTTTTCATTGTACCTTTATTGGACTATGACTGAACTGAGTGTTGCACTTTACTACGAGTCTTCCTATTGAACTTATGTTCTGTGGTATAGGTAAAGGTAAAGGTTCCCTTGCTTGAAAGTCAGTCGAATCCGACTCTAGGGTTGCGGTGCTCATCTCCGTTTCGAAGCCGAAGAGCCAGCGCTGTCCGAAGACGTTTCCGTGGTCATGTGGCTGGCATGACTAAACACCAAGGCGCACGGAACGCTGTTACCTTCCCACCAAAGTGGTACCTATTTATCTACTTGCAATTTCTTGTTTTCAAACTGCTAGGTTGGCAGGAGCTGGAACTAGAGACGGGAGCTCACTCCGTCTTGCAGCACCTGGGTCTTGAACTGCTGACCTTCCACAGCCTGCAGTTCAGCGTCTTAACCACTTGAGCCACCGCAGCTCCGTTCTGTGGTATAAGTTGATGCTAATATAGTTGTTCGCATCACTTAGTTATTGTGTTGCGGTTGTTTCTTATCCTTGTTTGTACTTCTTTCCGTGATGCTCTCTGCTCTTAACATTTAGCAGGTAGCATCCCACCTCTCCATTGAGGAGTTTGGACCATTAGAGTAAGAATTACTCCATTGGGATAAGACACCTCTACAGAGGTGATCTGTTGGCTCCAACCTCTTCTTTTATATATTGTTACTGATTTAAACACAGTTTTTACTCCCAGATTTATAGCCTCCCATAAGCTCTGAGAAGATAACAGTGGGAAGTGGGGGGAAATTAGGAAAGGAGAATAAGATTTCCAGTCATTGCAATTTTATCAGTCTTTGCAGATGGAGCTCAGAAAAGCATTTAAATCTTCCCCAGAGATACTTAAGTTCAGACTGCAGTGACTCTACAGTAGGAATGCTTCTGAAACTACCAAACCAAATTCTGGAATTCCAGATTATTTGGTCTTTTCACAAAACAGGATCTGATGCATTGGGAATCTTCTATTGCTCCCTTGTATTGTTCCCAGTTTGGTGTAGTGGTTAAGTGCATGGACTGTAATCTGGGAGGACCGGGTTTGATTCCCCACTCCTCCACTTGCACCTGGCTGGATGACCTTGGGCAAGCCATAGTTCTGATAAGAGCTGTTCTTGAAAAAAGAGCAGTTTGTGTTAGAGTTCTCTCAGCCCCACCTACCTCACAGGGTGTCTGTTGTGGGAAGGGGAAGGGAAAGGAGTTTGTAAGCTGCTCTGGGACACCTTTGGGTAGTGAAGGGTGGGGTATAGATCCAATCTCTTCCTCTTCGTCTCTTCTTCCTCTTAAATTTTCAAATTTTGGCCAGGACATTGTGCATGAATCTTTCCCCACAGGTTTCCGTTCTTTCCACTCATTTGCATCTGTGTGACCAATGTCCACATGTGCGTTGATAAAGCACTGCGAAGGAACAGTCTTAACGTTAGTTTGGGGTACATCAGGACTATTTACATGGATGGTTTCGGCACTGCATGGCAGGGAAGTATCAGTAACACCACACAAAAAGACTCTTGATGCAACCTGACATCAAGACTGCTTTTTTGTGGTGTTTTATCCAAGTGCATGGGTGCATACGTAGAATACAGGAAGGAAAAGATGCAAATGAATCGAAAGGGGCTGATAGCTGTGGGAAATCAACCCAAATTAGTTTCCAGAATTATTTTAGTTTCACTAGTATACTGGAATTAAGAAGGATATGGGCCTAAAATCAAAATTTCAGAGCAATTAAAGAACAGATTAGAGGAAACACATTTAGAGTAGAAGAAAATCATAAGCCCGGAGAGGGGGCAGGGAGGCAGACAACCTAGAATGTCTCACTTCAAGTCCTTGCTGACTGAACCAGACCAGAATGTGAGAAGAACGCCCATGGTGGACCTCAGAGATAGCAAAGAAAGGAGCACAAGGGAACTGACAACCTGTAAAGCACACTGGACTGGAGACATTTAGGCCTTTGAAGGTTAGTCATCACCCGGAATTGTGCCCTGAAGGCACATAAATAAACGTGGGGCATAAATACAGATGTCACGTTGACAGCAGCACTACTATAAAGTTCTCATCCTTGCTGCTGTGCCCGATGCTTTTTCTTTTCCTCTTTCGGCGTAGGCTGTGGAGCTGAATCAGGAGCAGAACTTACGAAATGGTTTAATTCCAAAATCAAGTGTTCTTTAATTCAAACTTTCCACCATGCAGAACAATGCAACAAAATTGGATATAACTGACACACAGGTATAACTGCGCACAGGGAACTGCAACGGATAGACTCTTGGGGGTTTAATTAATTAAACAGCTGGTTCTTCCCTGGAGCTGCTGTCATCACATCAGCATGATGATGCTGTAGGATTCGCCCCAAACTCTGGTGAAACCTAAACGTCAGTGAATCCTAGAGTGTTGTGCCAATGTCCTCCCCAGTTCACAATGGAAGTGATGGAGCAGCATCAGCATGACACCAAGAAGATGGGTCCCCACCACCCACAATCACCCACCAGGTACAGTGCTGGACTAGCAATCATAGTTCCACAAGTATAAAGGAAGAAATAAGCAATGCTGTTGGATTATTTAAACCACTAGGCTGTTAAAGTTGGCATTCTCTCTCTCTCTCTCTCTCTCTCTCTCTCTCTCTCTCTCTCTCTCTCTCTCTCTCTCTCTCTCTCTCTCTCTCATTCTGTGGACAACACATGTTTTCTGCAAGCCCCTGAGAAAAGACTCCTTTCCTGACAATAAAATGAACCCCTTCCCGTAACCTACACACATTCAGTGTACTGTAAGAACAGACTGAATGAGTGTATTAACAAAGCTTGCATGGTAGGGTTGCCAACCTCCAGGTGGCATCTGGAGATCTCCTGCTGTTACAGTTGATCTCCAGAAGAGAGAACTCGGTTCCTCTGGGGGAAACGGCTGCATTGGGGGATGGACTTTATGGCATTACAGCTTGCTGAGGTTCCCCCCTTCCCCAAACCCTGATCTGCCCAAGCTCCACCCCCCCAAATCTCCAGGTATTTCTCAACCCAGAGGTGGCAACCCTATTGCCCAGTATTATTTATTTATTTATTTATTTATTTATTTATTTATTTAATTATCTTACCCTCCCTGCCAGAGCAGGCTCAGGGTGGCTTACATAGTATTATAACAAGATAAAACAATTAATTAAATAAAATTGCAATAAAATAGGACTGTAAACAATATATAAAGTGCTAGCATGATATAATGATGGCGGGCATCCAACGATCAGCTGGCAATATGGTCTGGGCCATATCGGCGGAGCACCGGCTATTCAAGTTGGTGTAATATTGATATTAATGTTGATGTTAATATTGGGGCCCAATATTAGTTTCAGAGTCCTGGCTAGGGGACATTTTTGTGGTGACACTGAGTCCATCTCCAGAATTGACATTGCCTCCATTTGATGCTCTAGGTACCCCTCTCTATGATAACCATAGAAATTTGGGGGTTTCCTAGAACATCATCGGAATGCAGCATCACTTCCTGAGTCAAGTGCCATTCCCTGTCCTGTTTTTTGCTCCTGCAGCTGCAAACAGCAGAGAAAACATCTGCGAGGGGCAGACAGTTGGCAAGCCTGGTTCCCCAAATGTGCCTACAGAACATAGATTCTGCTCTCACAGTCTACAGAAGATGTATAGGTCGAGAAAACGGCCTGTTGCTATGATCCACTATCACCCTCCAAACACACAAACATTGAATCAACACAGTTGTGTTGCCTGTAAAATGACTCTTGGCGCAGTGTTTTGTGGAGGGCGACAGAAGGAGATCTTCAGTGATCCAATTCATTTTCTTTGTACTGTATCAAATGTTGCAAGATCCATTGACCAGTTCCCCCAAATAAGTGCCTTTCTTCCCAACTCTGCCATAACATCTGAATACACAGGAAGCTGCTTTATACCAGGGTTGCAGGCAGAGGTCTTTCACATTGTCTGTTGTCTGATCCTTATAACTGGAGATGGTGGTGGTGGAAAGTGCTATCAAGTTGTGGCCAATTTATGGTGACCTTGTAGGGTTTTCAAGGCAAGAGATATTCATATGTGGTTGGCCATTGCCTGCCTCTGTGTAGCAACCTTGGTGTTCCTTGGAAGCCTCCAATCCAAACATTAACCAGGGCTGATCCTGCTTAGCTTCTGAAATCTGATGAAAATTGGGTCAGCCAGGGCCATCCATAACTGGAGACGCCAGGGATTAAACCTATGACCTTGTGCAAAGTATGCACATTACCACTGAGCCCTAGCCCCATAGGTAAACTGTGATGACATGGAATATTTTTACCTATTCAAAAGTTATGACAAAAATGAGGATAAAGGGATGGGGGTGCTGCTTTTTGGTAACCACCAGCTATCACTTATAACATCCAATTCCACTCTGAATCTTTCTAAAGATTCTAAAACGCATCAGTAATCACTAAGTTGGTTAAGTCATCGTATAAATAGTAGGTTCTTTTCTTTTTTAAAAAATAACAGGTTTGAAATAAATTGTCAACAAGACACAAGAAAAGAAGTGCCGACTGTCTCTTTAAAGAAATCAATAGGATTCCAAACCCAAGACAGCTTCTTTGATGCGATTAATAAAGGCTGGGAATCCATTCTGAATGCAAGCGATGACTTCTATTACAAGGGGAAAATGAAAAAGCTGCTATTACTGACACAGTCAATAGATTGCACCTCCGTGTATACTGTACTTTCTGCATTTTTAATATAAATTCATACTGCTCTAGTCCCCGTGCATGATCGGCATTCATTTAACTTCAGGGCTGTAAACGCAAAAGAAGTTAAGTATTATGTAATAAATTGAGAACTTGACTTTAAGAGCTTCCATTCAGCGTAGGTTTCTCTAGTCCTTATTTACAGGTCCCAGGGAAGGTTTATTTTGATGAAGCTCTTTATTGTTGTTGTTGTTGTTGTTGTTGTTGTGTCTGACATCCTGATCATGAGCACATTTACTGGAAGTTAAGTCCCTTTGATTATGATGGATGCAGGGAGGTATTTGTGGAATTCCCTTTAAAAATAGTCTTGATTTCTCTTGTCGCTTTTTAAAAACAATTCCTTATAGACCGTTGATTTTAGAAGTGTTCATCCTTATTTCAAGCAAGAAATTCCAAATCTATCTGATAATTTTACTGCTGGTTAAATCCGGTGGTGAATTTCTGGCAAAGTTCAGTTTTTCCCTTCAGCCCCAAGACAAGTTCGTTGTTTGCTTTTGGAGGTGGACTCGGGGCGGGGGGGAAGGCCAGATCCCAATGTCTAGCCATTGAATAATATCCTCCACTCCTCAAACGAATGGGCTTTCCAGTTTCTTTTACAAACGCTCTGTATGGTGATGGAAAGTGCTGTCAGGTCGCAGCTGACTTATGGTGACCCTGTAGGTTTTGCAAGAGGAGAGACAAAGGGAGGTAGTTTGTCATGGCCTACCTCTGCCGAGCCACCGTAGACTCCCTTGGTCTTCTCCCATCCAAATACAAACCACAGCCGACCCTGCTTAGCTTCCTTTAGATCTGACAGGATCAGGCTAGCCTGGGCCATCCGGGTCAGGGTAATGCTGTGGTGTAGAGATACATAAACTTTCTTTATTTATTCAAGTTTTTCTCAGTGGTTTCAGTTTTGCATTTTTTGGCTGGTTGTTGATTTACCGGTACTCTGCATATGTGCTGTATGCCCAATGTTCGTCACTTATAACACTGATTTTCTGATGTATAAACAAGGCTGGGATATGCGTACGTTTGATTAGAAATTTTAAAAATGGCATGACAGAAAGGAGTCGATCTGCACAAAGAGAAGCAAAATGGAAATTCGGGGGGGGGCTTTTTAGGGTTGCCAGCCTCCAGGTGGGGCCTGGGGATCTCCTGCTTTTACAACTGATTCCCAGCTGACAGAGATCAGGTCTCCTGGAGAAAATGGCTGCTTTGAAGGGTGGACTCTCTGGCATTGTGCCATGGTGAGGCCCCTCCCCTCCCCAAACGCCACCCTCCCCTGGATCCACCCCCAAAGTCTCCAGGTATTTTCCAACCCAGACCTGGCAACCCTAGGGCTTTTCAGGTTAAAACAGTTAGGGATGAGAAATTTGACACAGTCTCTTGAGATGCGCCTGTGGAGATTCCCCATTGTTCACAAGCAATGTACCATGTGGGGTACCACCGTCCCATGTGGGGGGCAGTTGCATCACAGTCCGTGTCTTCACTGGACTTTGGTGACCCACCTCACACACCTCCTCAAAAGCCTTGGCAAGCCATCTGTTGCTTAAACTGTTGTGATTTGTTATATCACGATCAATATTATAGGACATAATAAGTTGAAGTGTTCAATAGCCAGGTTGATCCTTCTGTTTCCGGAACATTTAAACCAAAAAGTAGAAGAGAGACTCTTCAAAAGCAGATGATAGCCAGCAATTTCTTTTTCCTAAGCACTGCTTTGTTCACCGCAATCAAAAAGGCAGGGAAGGTGAGCTGCCCGGCATTAATCTGCAGGTCCATGAAGGGATGACATTGACTTCTGTTGCACAAGGTACAGGAGGTAGCGGCTTTAAGAGGAGTCGGAACAGGACATGACATTAGAGATAAATTAATCTTGAAATGACCAGAGCAAATTTTAAAAGGGGAAATTATGAAGGTGCTTTGTAGGCGATGGATCAAGTACACACGTGGCCATCCTCATATTAAGGATAATAAACTGAGCCTGGCAAAAGCCATCAAAGCAAAACTGGGTAATTGGGGGTCTAGAAAAGGCAACGCTATTAAAATATCCCGTGGTTGAACATGACAAGAGTCTGCAAATGAAAAGTGTAGTTTTTTATTAAAAGAGAGCCAGCAATTTTTTTCCTCCTGTGAAATCATGAGATTCTTTTTTAAAAAAAATTGGTAAAAAGGATTATGTACTGAAATGGCGGCGGGGGAAAAGAAATCATGCCCCCCCCAAAGGTACCAGTGTGAATTATTCCTTTGACTTCTAAATTCTCCCTTTGACCCTAGTTTGCTGAGAAATGGTGCTAGTTTGCTGTGAAATGGTGAGTTTATAAGGACTTGATTAAAATTTTAAAAAGTGCCACCTTCAAGCCATTGACTCTGAAGAAAGGGACATATGGGTTGGCTCTGCCCTGCATTCTGCTCTCCCTGCTGTCTGGAGATAGTAAGCCGCTCTGAGACTCTGAGTGAAGGGCGGGGTATAAATCCAATCTCTTCTCTTCTTCTTAACTTGGAAAATTTCTAAGATTGATTCTGCAGGACCGCAGGACTTCTTTTCCCAGAGTTGGACTGTACCTTACACACTGTTGATCCAGCACCTGGGGGGAAAGTATGGAAAGAGAGAGGGAAAGAGATTATTTTGCTGCTACCACTACCTTCTGGGAACCAATTTTAAAGGAAGGGAAGGGATCGTAGCTGTAGCTGTGGGACTGATGAACAGTGGAGCATCTGTCCTCTCTTTTTGGAAGTATCTATATGAAGTAGGGTTTCCAGCTCTGGCTTGAGAAATTCCTGGAGATTTGGGTGCAGTGGATGAGGAGGGCAGAGTCTGGAGAGGGGAAGGATCTCAGAGAATATGTGATGTCACTCTAGAACTTCTGTTTCTCCTAAATTCTATGATATACCCTAGAGTCCACCCTCTGCAACAGCAATGTCCTCCAGGGGAACTGATCTCTGTAGCCTGGAAATCAGGTGTAATTCTGGGAGAGCACTGCCACCATGGAAGGGGGGGGTAACCCTAAAGTGAACACTCAGAAGGGGCTTGGGGGGAAGGAAGGGCAGGAAAATTGTACTCTGAGAAGTCCCTTCCACTCGTATTCCATAGGATCCAACCCTATGTATAGAAGACTGATGCTAACTCCGATTCCTTGGCAAACTGGAATGAGAACTGCAAGCTTGTATAATTGGGATGCTGCACAACCACCAGCTCCATGGATGCTGGGAGAAACTGGGACAACAGCCGTAGCACTGGCTTAAACTGTAAGGCTGTGACCCATAAGGGGACTTGGATATTATCGTTAAAATTTCTCAAGAGGTTATGAACCTCCTGACACACCACAGCTGAGCTGCAAAATATTGGCCCAAAAGAAAATGGGGGGGGTTATACATTAAATGTTCCTCATATTTGACCCTTCATATTTTAAACTAGCCTGGTATCTGTACTTCGCTAGGGTATCTAAGCTCTGTAACTCCAGTTATAATACTGATGATGTGAAGTTTGAAATGTCATATTTGTTGTAGGAATTCTAATGGAGATCATAGCGCAAGCAGGCAGGTTTTACCTCAGAACTCTGAACTACACAGTTGACCAATGGGGGGGGAGGCAGTAGCCTGCCAGGCACATGGAAAACAGTTGGGGAAACACATTTTGCCCCTTTTTTACCCACTTAGGGGTCATGTTTCTCAGAAATCTCTTCATAGTGGGGGTTGACATCATGGTAGGAATGCACTCCCATTATTTTGGGTTTCTTGGTGCAGGGGTTTGGCCTGGGCATTGATTTTTTTTTTTTTTTACAAAAATGCTTCTCATTTATGTTACATTTAAGAAATGGGACATAACTACATATTCAAAGCAACATCTGAGCAATCAGATATTAAGCAAGTTCATATGAACCAATTTTCTAGAACCCACATTGTGAGAAGTTAAATAATCTTACAGGAAAACATTTTCCTGCAAATTTGGGGTATATTTCCATAGTGAGTGGGGTGGCTGGTGATCCTGCTGGGGCAGCCTCCCTGATGGATTAAAGTACCCTGGCCCTGCTCCTACACCTGACAAACACCCGCCTGTCTGGTGAAGGGGGGGTTGTGTTTAAAGGCACTGGGGAGGCTGGGCCAGCAGCAGTGCTAAGGCAATCTTGCTGTCATGAGTACTTCCAAGGATGACCTCCCAGCCCCAGCTGAAGTCCTGAGTACTGCTGAGGACGAGCCCCCGGCTCCGGCAGAATTTACACCTGACCCCAATGAAGCCACGGAGCCTGCTTCATGTCAGACAGCCCCCCTGATTCACCCCACTGATGGCCCGTTTGTGAGACCAGCACTGGTGGGACTTGGCATCCCTGTGGCAAGAGGCGCACCTGTGCAACAGGCAGTCCCTCAGCCCTGAGTTCTAACAGGAGCCAGGACACACACACTGGCCGCTAATTGACAACTGCCCCGGAGGGGTACTTGGCTCCCCACTCCCTGTCGGTTTCGCGTGCCAATAACTAGTCAGCTTGACGATGCTCTGCACCCACCTTGCCCATGTTCCTGGTTCCTGTTTTCTGCTCTGACCTCTCACCTCCTCGACTCTGGCTTTGATGACTTCGCTTTTGGTTTGTTCTCTGGAATCTGTTACTTGGCTCCTGTTTCCCTGCCTCCTGTTTTTGACCTTGGACTGGACCCGGACTATCCCTCTCTCACTCTGCCCACACTCCAGCCCGTGACACCTGCTGAGTAAGCCTCTCTGTCAGCTTTAAGGACTCTGTGTCCCTTCCAACTCTTGTTGTCTGTCAGGTGTAGGAGGAGTAGTATGTCTGAAGGCATCAGGGAGGCTGGGCCATAAGGATTGCTAAGGCGATGCTGCTTGGGCAGCCTCCCTGATAGCTTTCAATGCTGTGCCCCTGCTCCTGCACCTGATGGACAACCACCTGTCAGGTGGAGGATGGGTGGGTGGGTGGGAGTGTGTCTGAAGCCATTGGGAAGGCTGGCTCAGCAACATTGCTAAGGTGTTTTTGCTCAGGTGGCCTCCTGGATGGATTAAAGTAGCCTGGCCCTGCTCCTACACTTGACGGACACCCCCCTGTGTGATTTTGGGGGGAGTGTGTTTAAAGGTATTGGGGAGACTGGGCCAGCAGCAGCACTAAGGCAGTCCTGCTGAGCAAGCCTCCCCATTGGCTGTAAGCATCCCACACCTACACCTGACAGGCAGCTGCCTGTCCAGTGTAGGAGGGGGTGGGGGTGAGGTATTGCAAGCCATTTTGTAGGCTGGGCTGGCAGGATTGCTAAGGCATTACTGCTGGGGTGGGCTTCCTGATGGCTTTAAGCATCCTGCACCTGCTGCTGCACCTGACACACAGCCACCTGTTAGGTGAAGGAGGTGGGGGGAAGCGTGTTTGAAGCCAGTGGGGAGGCTGGGCCAGCAGCATTCCTGATTTCCTCAACTGTCGTTAACTCTCTGCAGTCTCTTGTAACTGTTGGGTTTTTTTGCCTTAGAACACTGAGCTCTGCAGCTAATCAATCAGATGGGGGGGTGCAAGGAGGCAGCAGCCTGGCAGCCACATAGGAAGCAATGGGCAACACATGTTTTACCCCTTTTGACCTTATTAGGGGTTGAATTTCTAAAAATCCTTCTTAGTGAACATTTACATCATGGTAGGAGTGCTCTCACCGAATTTCTTGTTTCTAGGTCCAGGGGTTTGGCCTGGGCATTGATTTTATGGTGAGAGGTCTTTCTTTTATATATATATAGATATGGAGAGTTGCTGACTTTCAAGTTTTCCCCCGTGCATCATAGCAAATAGGAAAAACATCCTGCAAGCAATATAATACATCTGGAAAGTAACAGCCACATTTATTTGTAATTAAGTTTATTTTAACAACAAGATCTCTGAGCAAAATGCAGCATGGCAGACCAAGGCCACCTAAATGCTAAGTTGATCCTAGCTGTTTTACAAAATCTTGCAAGCAAACAGCTTGGGAGAATATAATATGAGTCATGGCCCACCGCGAAAAGAGGGGAAAGTGATAGAAAACATAATGCTTGTCAGTTTCTGTAGTTTTAACAAACTGTCTCGTGGGCTTCCTGTTCGTAGCTTGTTTTCTCCTTGGCAAGAACTTTGTCATGCTTCTTTTGTTTCAGCGTTGATCCTAAGTGTGAGACTTGAAGAGACAGAAGGGCATGTTGCATTTTGTGCCAATTTATGTAAACTGTGCACGAAGAGTTCACTTTCACCAGTCAACAAGTTGCTCCTGTGTAACCTCAGAGATATGAGCTTCTGGAACACGGAGGCTGTTCACAGCTCCAAAATTGAACAAACGGCTAAAAACGTTTCCCGGAAGCTGGGATAAGAAAGAGCCACCCAGACCTTCCTTCTAGTGTTTTCTCAGGAGCTTCTGGGGTTACAAGACGGAACCCTTGGAGCCATGCTGATTTGGCCTGCATGACAAACCAATGGTGGCTCAAGAGTGGAAGGTTCATTGTCGGAGGCAGGGTTACCAACCTCCAGGTGGGACCTGGGGTCCCCCCACTATTACACCTCATTTCCAGACTACAGAGATCAGTTCCCCTGGAGAAAATGGATGCTTTGGAGGGTGGACTCTATAGCATTGTACCCCACTGAAGTCCCTGTTCTTCCCAGGCTCTGTTCCCAAATCTCCAGGAGTTTCTCAACCTGGTTCTGGCAACACTACCCCCCCCCATACCCTGTTGGTGACCAGGGGGACCTGGTAATCTTAGTGGGAGGGCTTTGGTCAAAGTTAGCTCCAGGTTTTAGGGAGGCATGGCGAAAATTACATCCAGGAATACTGCCTGAATATGTAAGCGCAACCTCAAAATCTCTCCCTCTCTACTTCCTGTTGGAGGGTATGGTGCACATTGACTCCTTCATGTATGTGTCATGCTCTGCTCCTTCTCCCTGGGTGCCCTTCCCACAGGAAATGGGAGATTGCCCCAGAACCACCTATGATATAGGGACAACAGGAATTCTTGACCCTTGTAAAGACCTGCCCGCCTGCCTGCTGGATTTTCCCTTTGTGAGTGCTCAGTCTGACCCCTATAATGGCCTGTATGCTTTTGCTGGATTTTCTTTCTGAGTGGTAGATCCGATCCTGTTAAGGGCCTAGTGTTGCCTGTTTCCAAATTGGGCCTGGGGTTCTCCATGTCATATAACTGATCTGACTTTAGAGATCAATTCCCCTGGAGAAAATGGCAGCTTTGAAGGGTGGACTCTGTGGTATCATACAACTGCAGAGCTCCCTCCTCTCCCCAGCTCTTGCCTTCCTCTGGCACCACTCTCGCCCCCAATTGTCAGGAATTTCCTGAGCCATAAACTGCATGTCTGCTGGATTTTCCCTTTGTCAGCTCTACGGCTGGCCTTTGCAAGGATCTGCCTGCCTGCTGGATTTTCCCTTTAGGATTGCTAACCTTCAGATAGTGGCTGGAGATTTCCCTGAATTGCAGCTGGTCTCCAGACAATAGAGATCAGTTCCTCTGGAGAAAATGGCTACTTTGGAAGGTGGACTGGATGGCATTATACCCTGCTGAGGTCCCTCCCCAGGCTCCACCCCAAAATCTCCAGGTATTTCCCATCCCAGACCTCAGAGCCTGACTGCTAGATCGGATCCTTGGAAGGGCTGGCTTGCTGGTGATTTCCCCTGTTTGACTGCTAGATCAGAACCTTGGAAGAACCTGCAGACCTGCTAGATTTTCCTTCCATTCTTACTAGATCTGACCCTTGGAGAGGCCTACGTGCCTCATAGATCTTTCCCTAGGGTTCTGGCCTCAGGGTCTCCTATCTCCTGTTGTCTGACTCTTGAAGGCCTGTGTTAGGCCAGACATCATGCCACCACCCTGTCTGGCACTGCCACCAGGTGGTGGTTCACTTATCAAGCTGGTTGTTGCAAGCAGAACAGCTTTTCCAGGGAGATCACTTGGGTGAACCAGAGCAAGTACCGTGTAGTCAGTGTAGGGTGGGTTTTTTATTTTTTTACTTGCTGGCTGGAATGGCACAGGATTTCAACCTTAAATACAAGTGTTTAAAGTTCCCTCATCCAAATCAAGGAAATAAGCTTCTTCATGTCTTCTAAAATGAAGGCTGTCAGGCCAGTTCTTATCCCTTTATTTGCTGCTTCTGCACACACAAGCTTTTTCCTAAGTCAGGTGGAAATGCTCCTGACTGCAATCGACTCCCGGCATTGTAATTCTACACAGTTTATCCCATTTTACAAAATAGAATGGAACTGCTCTATTTTTTTTTTTTTTTTTGACGTGGCAGAAAAATTGCACAGTTGAAATTAATAAAGAACTTTCCCCAACTTGATGAATTTGTTTGCTTTGACAGGCACCAAATGTTTATGGTGTCAGCTTATTCCCCAACATTACAGGTGCAGAAAAGAGGTAGAAATAGCTCTGCACAAAATTATGCCTTGCCAACGGATAACCCAATCGTGCTTTCAATCACAAGCTGTATCTTCTTTCAAGTACAGTCGTTAAGAAATGAAAAGCCTATTCAGATGCTAAATAGGGTGGGGGAAATGAAGGTAGGAATTGAAATTTCTTGTGAAAGGCCCTAGAAAGAAAAAAGAAGAAGAAGCTCAGCATGTAGGGAGGGGGAGAAATCCCCTTGACTGAGGTTTCCAAAAAGATGCATAACTGAAGTTGTTATCTCCGTGCTGATTGGCTGATTGGACAGCCTGGGAGGTGTGAACAACCTGTCAGGTCAGGGAATTCAAGTTAATGGACAGCTAATCTGATGATTGAATGGTCAAAGTCAAGTCTGATCTCTTTGAGAATAGAAAATCAATAGTCTATTAGATTTGTAGGGAGGGCAGGAGGGAGGGGTGTCCATGCACACGATCACCAGATTTCCATGTGTTGTCAGAGTTGTGCTAATTAAGGACTGGTCGTAAGATGGAGGATAGCCCAGAGAATTGAACTTGTAATGAGATTCCACATTGAATTAAATGAAGCAACTGCACTATAAGGCACAGCTGACAGACAATTAAACTTCTTTAGCCATGCTGCTACTACTCTGGAACAAAATCTCCGATAAAATAAACGTCATCATTGCACATAAATCTTGTATCGCCGCGTTATCAGTTGTAGTTACCATTCACCATCTTGTTCTGTGTTGGGAGGCTGTTCACACCAGTTGTGGCACATCATGCTGAAGTTTCAAAAGCAGCAGTTGTTCCACAATGGAAAAGACTCAAAGGCACTGAAGGAACTTAGAGTGGCACGCTGCACAATTCAGTTTCGTCAGCGACTTGTCAAAATTCTCTTAAAGAGAACTTTAAGAGGATTTGAACACAGGGGAGAGCAAAATTCCAGAACAATAAAGAAATAGAAAAGAAGACATTGGCTTGTCCTTAATTACACACACATATGTGCATATGCAGATACACACAACGGGTCAGATCCAGCCAGTTTTTTCACTCAAGGAACACATATGAAACTGCCTTAGACTGAATCAGACCACTGGTCCATCAAGGTTAGAACATAAGAACATAAGAGAAGCCAATGTTGAATCAGGCCAATGGCCCATCTAGTCCAACACTCTGTCACACAGTGGCCAAAAATACCAGGTGCCATCAGGAGGTCCAGCAGTGGGGACAGGACACTAGAAGCCCTCCCACTGCTGCCCCCTCCAGCACCAGGAATAGAGTGCAGCACCTGCCCCCGACTGAGAGTTCCCATCTATACCCTGTGGCTAATAGCCACTGATGGACTTCTGCTCCATATGTTTATCTAATTCCCTCTTGAAACTGTCTAGGCTTGTAGCCACCACCACTTCCTGTGGCAGTGAATTCCATATGCTAATCACTCTTTGGGTGAAGAAGTACTTCCTTTTATCTGTTCTAACCCAATATCTCAGCAATTTCATTGAGTACCCACGAGTTCTTGTATTGTGAGAAAAGGAGAAAAGTACTTCTTTCTCAACCTGCTCTATCCCATGCATAATCTTATAAAGGTTGGTAGCAACTCTCCAGGGTTTCTTTCTTATCACCTACCGCCTGATCCTTTTTAACTGGAGATGCCAGGGATTGAATCTGGGACCTTCTGCATGCCAAGCAAGTGCTCTACCACTGAGCCATCTGAAAAGCCAGGTTGCTATTAAAAGATTACAATAACAGCAAGGTCTTTCTTGCAGTGAGAAAATGTTCCACGTTCTCAAATCTTTCCCCCTTCCAGAGGCTCCAGAGGCCCTTCATATAATATTGTTTGCTGCTCCACAGAAGCTTAAGGGTTGTTGCTTATTTCTTTTGACACATTTGGGATACCAGACATGGGATGACTTCCAGAAGTCGGTCCTGTGTAATGCAGCTGTTTGTGAGTAAGAATCCCTCTGGTGGTTGGAAAGTGCTGTTAAGTCACAGCCAACTTACAGCAACCCCACAAGGCTTTCAGGCAAGAGATGAACTGAGGTGGTTTGCCACTGCCTGCTTCTGTGTTGTAGTAACCCCGGACTTCCCTGCTAGTCTCCCATCCAAATACTAACCAGAAGCTTGGCTTCTGAGATCTGACGAGGTTGGGCAAGCCTGGGCTGTCCAGGTCGGGGCAAGAATCTCTCCGTGGGCTGCATTTTGATGACATAATGAACAATATCCATACTAAGTAGGGTTATTATGGTAGACTTCTGGGAGTGGCGTGGCGTCCTTCAGTGGGAAACCCAGATCTTACAGAAATGTGGCCCATTGCGAAATGTTACTCTTAGGACTTAAATTAGAAGAAGTCAAAATGGATAAGAGAACTTTGTTATGGTATTTAACAGCAACCGCAAGAATGACTTATGCTCAGTTCTGGAAGCAGGAGCAAGTACCTGACAAATGGGA
The DNA here is from genome assembly GCA_029375565.1 of Gekko gecko. Classification (NCBI taxonomy): domain Eukaryota; kingdom Metazoa; phylum Chordata; class Lepidosauria; order Squamata; family Gekkonidae; genus Gekko; species Gekko gecko. Next base: position 132,047,884 of record JAPDNY010000008.1, on the reverse strand, counting down.
TTGGATAAAGAAAATGATTTTTATGATTCAAATGGACAAATTGACAAGAAAACTGCACGGAAAAGAAGATGAAGAATTTCTAGCAGAGTGGAAAGATTTTTAAGACTATTTAGAATTTAATTGGGATGTGAAAAATAGATTGCTTTGTTTTGACAACTATTAAGAATAGTAATGATGTAAGAAAATGGATTGTAACTGAAAAGTTACCTAATAGCGAAAAATAGAAAAGGAAAATACTGAAAATTAAGATTTGAATATTGAATATGAACTGAATGTAAGAAAATATTGATAGAAATGTTAATGGGGGTGGAGCATCGCTGGAAGCCAGGGGAGGGGGGGAGTATAAATTTTGAGAAAAGGATATGTTAGGAACTGGTTATTAAGTATGGAATATGTTATTATATCCTAATAATAAAAAGTTTTTTTAAAAAAGAAAAAGAAATGTGGCCCATTGCACAGTGAGTTGAGGCGGGTTTTAGGGAACAGAAAAGCATTTAGGGACCTGAGTAGAAAAAAGATTTCTTGGCATTTGCCACCTTTTTGCATGAATGAGTCATAATTGTTAAGGCCAACTCTATACAGTTTGATAGCATGCTGATTATATATGTTCGGGATATAAAGGGTCAGTTCCCGCATTGCACAAAACCATAATTTATTTTATTTGTGGTTAGTTTGTGAAAGCTGGATTCAGCCCGCAGATGGACAATCAGGGAAACCTGGCTTGCCTCCGAAAAGTCGATCAATTATCCCCCCGCCTCCCCACCAGAGACCCAGCTGGTATCCCAGCTTTGCTTCACAGTTCCCCAGTGAAGGGATAGCTCAGCCTCATCGCCAGCTTGCTTACCATTGGCTGCTGGCAATACGAGGGCGGGGAAATTTGCCACGAGAATACTCAGTCACTTTTGGAATGGCAGGCGGTCCCTCAGCCATGCCCCTTTCCTCCACAGTAGCTAGCCGAGGGAGCTGTCAGGCTTTTTTGCATTAACCCTCTCCTCACCAACACCCTAGGACAGTAAACTCCTCCTGCTTTTTGATGTTAGTTAGTCTTTAAGGTTTTTGTTGGACTTTAAGGTGCTACTGGACTCTTACTCCTTTCTGTAGTTAAGAGTGTGATTGATTAAACAGCTTCACATCCTGTTTTGAGGTACCCTAGCCAACCATAGCTTCAGGTGAGTAGCCATGTTGGTCTGAAGCAGCAGAACAAAGTTTGAGTCCAGGGGCACTTTTAAGACCCACAAAGTTTGATTCCGGGTATAAGCATTTGTGTACATGTGCACTTCTTCAGTCTGTATCTGAAGAAGTGTGCATGCACACAAAAGCTCATACCTTGAATAAAACATTGTGGGTCTTGAAGGTGCCACTGGACTCAAATGTTGTTCTCCTAAAGGTAAAGGTAAAGGTTCCCTTGCTCAAAAGCCAGTCGAATCCAACTCTAGGGTTGCGGTGCTCATCTCCGTTTCAAAGCCGAAGAGCCAGCGCTGTCCGAAGACGTTTCCGTGATCATGTGGCCAGCATGACTAAACACCAAGGTGCACAGAACGCTGTTACCTTCCCACCGAAGTGGTACCTATTTATCTACTTGCAATTTCTTGCTTTCGAACTGCTAGGTTGGCAGGAGCTGGAACTAGAGACAGGAGCTCACTCCGTCTTGCGGCACCTGGGTTTTGAACTGCTGAACTACTGACCTTCCACAGCCTGCAGTTCAGCGTCTTAACCACTGGAGCCACTGCAGCTCCATTGTTCTCCTAGCCAACCATAATTAATGTGGCGGCATCAGGGTTTCCAGGTTCCCTTGTCGCTCCAGCGAGGAGATTTGGGGGGCGTTCCAGGGGTGGGTGGGGATGTCATGGTGAGATGCTCTGGTTTTGCGGTGAAACTCTATGGTTTATTCGCCCTCAAACCACAGAGTTTGCCCAAATACCAGAGCATCCCTGCATGACATTCTGGATGGGATGACGTCACTTCCAGGTGATGTCATTGTGTGGGGTGTGTGTGTTTTTGTTTAGGGTGGGTTTTCCCCCCACCAGTGAGCTAGTCCGTGGTGGGAAGAAACCCCTGAAATTGGGGGGTCCCCCACCTGGAGCTAGGGACTGGCAAGCCTAGGTGGCATGGGTTCGGACAGTCAGTTAACTGTAGATAGTGAATTAAATCATGGTTTCACATTACCAGCGTAACTAAAACCACAAAAGATAGAGAACAGATCCAGATAGTTTATATACGTATGTGTTTTATATATACTTGATTAAACATTTGTTATACTATAGTTCTCTGGCATGCCTCTTTTTTCATGTGCCTTCCATTCCCAGAGTTTAGCTTACTATGGGATAGGATTTTTCAAAAATAAAAATGTAAGCCAGGAATATCTGTGGCAGTGTCTAAACGCTGTATTACTTGAAGCCAGAGGCGCGCTCCTGCATGGCTCCTCTTTACTAGAGCTTCTCCCTTATTTTTCAGTTATTAAATTCAGTTCTGCTGGCTATTGTATCGTATTGGGGTTTATCTCCATCTAGAATTCCACTTGCTTTTCCTCATATCAGAACCCCTGCTGCTCTGACCCCGCGTAATCTATTCTCCTACCCGCTTCCGTTACTGGCTCTAGTTAAAAACCAGCTTGGATTAAAGGAGGTTATGATTTTATTGTGAGTTTACTTCCGACTGGGCTCCCAGCTCCTGATAGAGACAATCTCTCTGGGTTCAGAGGCCAGGCCTCAGAGGGGCGACTGGGAGATGCATAGCTCTTTTAAGAAGTTGTTGGCTCTGATCTATTTTATGTAACCCTGATTCTTTTCCTTGCGAGATTTGTCATTTTATATTGCACAGGGACACACTTGAGATGAACCAATAAAGCCGATGACATTGCCTCTCAGCCTCAAGGGATACCCAGCTCTCGACCCACAGTGAGCTTCTGTGCCTCTGAGAGTTGGAGAGGTGATGGGGATTTGCGCAAGTACAGCTTGTCCCATCACTGTACCAAAGATCTCTTTGCCCTCCAGCTATTAAAAGTCATAAGGGTCTCCAGGTGAGGCTCTGGCGTAATGCCAGACCTCCATCTCCATTTTCTCTCATCACTGAGCCGATTCGTTCCTTGCCCTGTAGCAATTAAAAGTCACCGGAGTGATTCTGGGCATTGATGTTCTGCTGAACTTCCATCTCCAGCTTCTTCCATCACTGAGCTGACCTTTCCTTGTCCTGCAGCAATTCAAAGTCATAGGAGTGACTCCAGGTGAGACACTGGCACTCCTTGGTCTCCACTGTTCCCAATCCAAGCTATCCCTACTCTGCGTTATGTGGGTCTGAGTCAAAAGCACTTACACAGATTTGGAATTCATTAGAATGAAATGTCATATCAACTTTCCCTCCCAGGATTCCTACCCTTCCCCCAAGCCCTGACCTTGATGGCCCGTGCTAGTCCGATCTCATCAGATATCAGAACTTAAACAGGGTTAGCCTGGTTATTACTTTGATGGGAGACCATCATGGAAGTCCAGGGTTGCTCCACAGAAGCAGGCAATGGCAAATTACCTCTGTTCCAGTGCAATCCTAAGGATATTTTCCTAGGAGTAAGCCCCATTTAGTAGACACCAGTCAGATTCTGAGTAGACCTGATTAGGATTGCACAGTTAGTCTCTTATCCTGAAAACACTAGAAGGGTCACATAAGTTGGATGCGACTTGACTTCACTTTCCACCCCCTACAGTAGAACTAGAGTCCCCCAAGTACAGTGCAAATGTGAGACCCCAAGGCTGAGTTCAGACTGGCAGTCTGCCCCGCTATAGCCACGTTTTACAACTGGATTAAAGGGGGCGTTCACACAGGCACATCTGCCTGGCATTCTTCACCCATAGTCAACCCGTGCTGTTCCGCTTCGCTCCCGTGTTTAAAAGATACCTGATAAAAGCAGTAGCAAATCCCTGAGAGCCCGTTTATCCCGCTTCGTTCCGCTTCCGGGAAGTGTGAACGCCAACCCGAAAAGCCAGGAGCAACCTGCATTGCACATAAGGCAGCAGCAATATGATTGGCTGTGCTCCACTCTATCACCCAATGCGGTGCTGGCGCAACGGGATCCTCCCCAAATCAGCCGGATGCGCTCATGCGCACATGCGCACATAGCCGAATTACCAGGGAAAAGCCGTTTACAGCTGCGCCTCCGGGCCAGCAGTCTGAACGCTCCCGTGTGCCTCCTCCCGGTATGCTCCCGCATCAGTCAGCGCAGTGTGACCGGGGAAACCTGGGACAGTTTGTTCCGGGGCTTTTTTTGCCACGACTGGCTCCCGCTTCAAACTGCCAGTCTGAACGCAGCCCAAGTATTTGTACTGTGTCTGCTCTTTTCCCTTAATGATCAAGATGGGTAGCCGTGTTTGTCTGCAGCAGTAGAAAAGAGCAAGAGTCCAATAGATTTTGTTAGCCTTTAAGGTGCTCCTGAACTCTTGCTCTTTCTCCTTAATGAGATGGATGAAAAGCCGCTTGGCATTTCTGACTAGGTTAACAGCATGTAGGTAAGAGTAACAGCCTTTCCTCCGTCAGAGATCCATAGTGGCTTCCCACACAGCTCCTTTGTTGGACCTCCATTGGGAGATCCAGTCATGCAGCTCTGATGTAACGTCTGGGTGACTGTCAACAGCCCAGCACAGATTGACATGTGCTCAGACCCATTCAGATCCACAGAAGTAATAATGCTGTCCTGACCTAGATGGCCAAGGCTAGCCTGATCTCACCAGACTGTGGAAGCTAAGCAGGCTGGGCCCTGGTTGGTACTTGGATGAGAGACTACCAAGGATATCTAGGGTTGGTCCATAGAGGGAGGCACTGGCAAACAACCTCTGCTCATCAGTTGCCTTGGAAACATTACAGGATCTCCATAATTAGGCTGCACCTTGATGGCACTTTTTTTGCATTGTCGCCTTTTTTTTTGCATTGTGGCCTGAGCATAGCATGGGGCGTGAGAACTGCCGATTGATGTACCGTTGCAAAATATATCGTCATTCCAGCATTGCGGAGCTCCTACACCAGCAGATACACCATTACATAAATTTAGGTGATATTGCAGTTGTGGGTTTTCATTTCCAAAAGGGAGGGGGGGATGTTTCTGGGGGAAGAAGTATTCCTATTTTTTTTTAAAGGAGCATCTTCAAGGCCTTCACTAATTTGCATGTACAATAATAAATCCCATCTCATTATGCTTATCGGAATGCATGTGGCATTGAATGCCGTATATCGTGCTGTGCATCAGACGAGGAGGTGCCACGTATTGAGCTAAATCTTTCCTTAGACATTAACATTCTCTTTAGGCAGTGCCTAATGCAATTCAGTTTATTAGGGCTCTGGTTTGTATGCAGTGCTCTTGGAGGCTGGCAGCAATCCATGTCCAGTCTGACCTTGAGACTGGCTTCAGGAGAACACATTTGAAATGACCAAGGGCAACTGATACCTAGTTGAGAGTACATCTTACATTCCCAATATACTTTCGTGTCTTGATTGTTAACAGTGGGTTAAAATATTGATAATATTTCACATGTGAGTGCCCTGGGAGGGAGTTGTATGAAAGCACTCCGCCCCCTCCCCACTAAACTCATTCTTTTCCTAAAAACATATGAAATGGGAGCATGGACCCTCCAGCATGCCATGACCTCTTCTGCTCGGTACGCAGGCCCAGTTCTTCACCCCAAGGATCAAGGTGAGCCTAGAGGCACTTGTCTCCTCCTCCACCATTTTTGTTTGCCAGAACATCAGGATCTTTACAAGTTGCCTACCTTTTAATAACACATTGTTTTCTAACCCCCTCCTCAGCAAGACTTCACCCCAGTCTCCCTGCCAAAGCTGGGTAGGGAATAGATACTGGGTAGGGAGTAGGGAAGAGCAAAGCATCAGAAATCCAACAGAATATTATGGGGAGGGGCTGTGGCTCAGTGGTAGAGTGTCTACTTCGCATGCAGAAGGTCTCAGGTTCGATCCCCTGCACCTCCAGTTAAAAGGACCAGGTAGTTTCTGAGAATACTGGAAAATACAGTCATGCTGGGAGACATTGAAGGCAGTAGGAAAAGAGGAGGTGCCAACAAGAAATGGATTGACTCAGTAAAAGAAGCCATGGCTTTCAGTCTGCAAGACATGATTGAGGCTACACTAGAATGTTTTGGCACCTGGGTTTTTGTCACTGTGTGACACAGAGTGTTGGACTAGATGGGCCACTGGCCTGATCCAACATGGCTCCTCTTATGCTCTCATGAGCTCATTAATTCATAGGGTCAGAAGCGACTTGCCAGCACATAACAAACACACAGTACCTGATGTGAAAGACTTCTGCCTGAGACACTGAACAGCCACTGCTGGTCAGAGTAGACAGAATCGACCTTGATAGATCCATGGTCTGAGTCAGTAGAAGAATTAGAAGACAGCGTCATATGTTCAGGGCTTTGTTCTGTTTACTGAAATCAATTGCTCGCCTTCCCTTCCTTTTACAGGTTCTGGACACAACAGTTCAAAGCCTGACAAACTGAATATTGTCACTTTCGTAATTCTCCCCAATGGTCCTGTGCCTATTCGTAGGGCAGCAAAATGGGGCCATTCAAAGTTAAGGTATACTCCCTTCTGCTCCTGCTGCCAGCTAATTTGTCCAGAGTTGGATATACCCTGACATTAACAGAGAGAGTTTTCTCAAGTACTTACTGCTTAGACATCTTGTATCTTCCTTGTCCAAATCCAGATGAACATGCGACTCCCTCCGCCGGCTTTGTGTACCGTGGATAATCTCCATTTTCATAATTCAATGTCATTTCCAATTCTGTCTAGCTTTTTAGATCTTTGGCAAAGATGTTCTCAAAAATCAGCACCCAATCAGCATACAGAATCAGTATTCAATGTATGAAGTCTAGGGGAGGGGGAATAAGAACATCTTGACATCTACTTCTGCATTCCACAAAACACGATTGCTTATGAAAATGACTGTGGGGGGGGGGGAGAGAAAACCAGAAGAATCAGGCACAGATCTTATATTCTCAATGCAAGCTTTAAGATCAAATAAATGGCCAAAACCAAAGCTTTTGAACAATCACACTAGCTCAATAAATGTTCCAAGACTGCCTCACATGAGCTCTGCCCAACAGGGTCAAAAAAAGTCATCTGTACAGTCTATGGGCACAATCTTTTCAGAAATGTATCTGTGCATGCCCCATTACAATTAGTTCTAGTGCTCTTGCCTGAGTCCCATTCATTTCAATGGAGAGCCTCATGGTTTAAATGATCCCAGACCCATATCCATTTATTTTTATCCCACTCTTCCTCTGAAGACCTCCAGGTGGCATACATGCTTCTCGGCCACTACCATGACCCTGTGAGAGACCGATAGAGAGTTACTGAGCAGCCAGAGGTCACCTAATGAACTTCATGACTAAATGTGAACTTCACTAAATCTGAGCCTTGGTCTCCCATGTCCGTGTGCAACATTTAAACCCGCACTACACTGGATCTTACAGGTTTTCCATCTGGACCTCAGCTTATTTCCCTTCCTCTTTTGCATCTTTCTCTTGCAGTATGCACTATGAGGGGTTTTTTATGTTTCCCGTATTGTTGTTGTTGTTGTTATTTCAATTTTGAACTGCCCTCCCCTGGAAAAACTGGGCTCAGGGCAGTATACAACAAGATAACAAATACAACATCATTAAACAATTTAAAACAGATAAAAACACAACAGTATCCTACAATGGCATTAAATTTTTTCCTGACAAAGCCATTGGCCTCACAGAGCGGCAGGAGGTGGGAATGCCAGACAGGAGGAACCATCACTGTCTTCAACCCAATGCCTGGCAGAACATCTCTATCTTCCAGGCCCTGCAGAACTGTAACAGGTCTTGCAGGGCACGGATGTTATTCGGCAGAAAGTTCTGTTATTCGGCAGAGAGCTATACATTTTAGCTCTGGTTTTAATGGTTTTGTCGATGTATTTGGAAGCTGGTTTTAGTGTTTTTTTAAATGTAATCTTATTATGTATGTTTTAATGTGTTAGCTGCCTTGGTGGCCCTTATGAGTGTAGAAAGGTGGGGTATAAATTTTGTAATATCAACTAGTAAAATAAATATTAACTTCATTTATAACCCTCCTTTATCAATGAGACTCATGTTGGATTCCAAAAAACAAATTTATTTATTTATTTACTAGGAATAAGGCCCGTTGTGGAAATAAATACAATGGGCTCTAGAAAGAGACTCTGGGAGAGTGCCCCGGCTTTGAGCACTCAGTGACAATTTGCTGTGGCAATCTCAGCAGGGTATAATGACAGAGTCCACCATTTTCTCCAGAGGAACTGATCTTTGCTACCTGAAGAGCAGTAGTAATTTTGAGTGATCTCCAGCCCACCCCCAAGATTGGTAACAGTGGTTCCCCAGGAGGGAGTGGCTGGTTTGGAGGGTGGAGTCTATGGCATTGTACCTGTCTGAGGTCCCACCCCTCCTCAACACTCACCCTCTCCAGGTTCGACCCCTCAAATCTCCAGGAATTTCCCAACCTGGAGTTGACAACCCTATCTCCCTCCCAGCCAACCATCAACCTACCTTTAGTTTTCCATCTCCTCCCCCCTCCCTCCTAGAGAGCAGTTGTAATTTTGAGTGATCTCCAGCCCCCACCTGGAGATTGGCAACAATGTTTCCCCATCAGGGAATGGCTGGATTGGAGGGTGGAGTCTATGGCATCGTACCTGTCTGAGGTGCCACCCCTCTTCAAACCTCACCCTCTCCAGGCTCCATCCCTCAAATCTCCAGGAATTGCCCACCTGGAGTTGGCAACCTGATCAGGACTGGGCCCAATGAGTTTTCTCCCAAAGGCCAACATAGGTGTGGAAAGGGCCTTTTACTGACAGAGGAGAAAGTACAGGTGCCAACTCTGATTAGGAAAATACCTGGAGATTTGGGGGGTGGATCCTGTGGAGGGCAGCATTTGGGGGGGGGTGGAAGGACTCAGCAGGGTATAATGCCATAGAGTCTACCCTCCACAGCAACCATTTTCTCCTGGGGAACTGATCTCTGTCATCTGGAGGTCGATTGTAACGCTGGGAGATCTCCAGGTCCCACCTGGAGATTGGCAACCCTAAGGGAAAGGCAGCCGCACAGCGGGGAGTTGAAGAAAATGGTTTGATGGTCGCTGGCCCACCTCGTTAGCCAGCCAGCCATGCTGAAGCTAAGCAGGAGAAAGAGCCTTTCCCCATTTATTCTGACAGGAAAGTGGCCACTGGGGAGGGGGTTATGGGCGGGGGAGGGGGTTATGCTGAAAGTCCTTTGTTTTTTTACTCACAGAACCAAGCTTGGGTGCCAACCAACAGCCACAGAGGGGACAGTCCCTCACAGGAGTCAAGAGAACTATCTTCCTCAGGAGAGAGAGGTGGTCTGTCAGTAAATCTGACATGCAAAAGGGAGAGTGGGTGGGGAAGAGGAGCAGACCCAGCACCCGGCCAATGTCACGCGAGTACTCTTGAGTGGCGGCTGATGGGCCAATGGCTGAGGGAGGGCATTTGGCAGCCAATGGGAGCACATGGAATTTTGCGAAACCAAAAGATAATTATTATAAGGAGAGATTACTTTCAATTTATATCCCGCCTATGCTGGGGCAAACTGGCTCAAGGCGGCGTACACAGTTAAAATGCCATAAAACAGTAAATACAATAAAATTCACATAAACAACAATTTACATAAAGCAAAATTTGTTAAACAGCAGAGATCTCTAATGGACAGAACGGTGCACTGGGGCTAGGACTGAAGAATTACACACAGATACACACACGGCCTAAGGTAACAGTCAGTGTAGGCAAAAAACAAGGCAGCAAAACTTGTGTAAAGTTTGAAATACCATACTGAAGAAAGCGCTACAAAGGCACTGAATTACAGTAATTGCATGACCTGAAATGCACTCAAAGGGCTCTTTAACTCCCTTTCTCCCTAGTGGAGACAGGAATAGAAGGCCTGTCCAATTTCTTCAGTTACCTGCCCAACGTATTTATTTGGCTGTTTGCTTGTGCAAAAACTGAGCAGCTGAGGACTCAGAGAGGGCATCAGTTGCCATCCACACAGGGCATAAAGGGGTTAACAAGCCTTAACTCACACCAGAGAGAATCAGCAGGGGGGAAACTAACAGTCCCTGGATCTTTAGACCTTTCTCAAGTCAGTGATCTCTGCTAGAAATTAGCTGCCCATCAAAGTAAAGCAGTCCAGTACCCCTGCTTAATTGAACTAGAGAGAGAATTTGGAAAGGTTTCACCTAGACTGTTCTACGTGAATGCACATTAACAAAGATTAATTATCTTTTTAAAGGTATCACTATGCACAAAGAATTCCCCTCATGCATAGGAGGGGAAGATATGAAAGAAAAGACAGCACAAGGACCTTTTTTTTAAAGAAAAGAAAAGAAACTGCTCCACAAACATAACTTCTGTAAATAAGCTGGTAGCCTTTGAAAAGCATACCATTTGAATCGAATCCAAAGATAACTTCAGAGGAAAAGAAAATTGTGTTAAAAAATGCTTTCTCCTTTGGGATCTAAACTGCTGTCAGTCACATTGTGGATTAGATGTTTGGAAGTTTGCCAGTCCATCATCCGGAGTGTGATTTCTTTGAAGCCGGCTGCATTAGCATACTGCTAAATACGCGGAATACGGGACTGAATCGAGGTCAATATACCAGTTGCCTATTTTGTGCATTTTCTGCTTTCCTATTAAGAATGAGTCTTCTAACCTTTGGAGATATGTAGAGGGGAGTGATTTTATTCCACTGCTTTCTCAATAAGATATGTTGGAGCCCCCCACTTTTGCAGATTTCAATATTTTATCCTAGTGAGAAAAAAAAATAGGCAGATGCATTCATCCTAAACGCAGTTTCTTTGGATTTAATATCCACAAGCAAGATCGGTACAAAGAACGATTGTTGTCCCCTCTGGAATACCATTTCCCTTCCAGATAACCGTGCAGAGAGACCCAGTCTGGTGTAGTGGTTAAGAGCTGCGGACTCTAATCTGAAGAACTGGGTTTGATTTCCCACTCCTCCACATGCAGCCAGCTGGGTGACCTTGGGTCAGTCACAGTTCTCTCAGAGCTGTTCTCTCAAGAGCAGTTCTCTCAGAGCTCTCTCAGCCCCGCCTGCCTCACAGAGTATCTGTTCTGGGGAGAGGAAGGGAAGGACTCTGAGACTTTGAGTGAAAGTCAGGATATAAATCACCCTCATCCTCTTCCTCCTCCTCCTCTTCTTCTTTTTCTTCATCATCACCACCACCAAACATGTGGCTATGACAGTGGGATTTAACCCTGTATCATATGTCCTCATGTCATAACCTGGTGTTATGACTTGAGGACATATGATACAGTAATCTTAGGGCAGCTAAGAAGGTTTTGGTCTGGGTGCTGCCTGGCTGGAGACAGTTTGGGAAGTCTATATATGCCACCTTGAGTTCTGTAATAGAAGAAAAATGGGCGCTACGTGTCGTAAATTATTTGTTTTACTGTACTTGTGGGTAGGGTTGCCTGCCACCAGTCACTGCTGCTGCTGGCCTCCGCTCTGAGTGGAGGTGGGTGAGGCCTACCCTGCTGCTGGTAAGTCCCTCTACTGGCCAGCTGACTGGCAATGGGGGGTGGGGCCTGGGGAAGGAGAATCCCCTGCCCCTGCCAGATGCCTGGAAGCCCTACCAGGGTTGGAATTTAGACAGGGGAGCACCAAGGAAGACTCTGCAGAGGAAGACAATGGTAAACCACCTCTGCTTCTCACTTGCCTTGAAAGCTCCATGAGAAGTTGCCATAAGTCCATTGCAACATGACAGCACATACATACATAGATAATTCAGCATGAGATGCACCACTTTTCAGTCAGCAGCCTGTTGTCATTTAGCTGAAAAGGATGCAAGATGAGTTAGGCCCCAAAACTGACTAGCGGTAGGGGCGGAGGGGATAAGTATTTCTGCAATTTGTTTGCCTGGTTTAAGTTTCCCAAAGGTTCGTTCAGATAATTCTGTGAATAAGCAGTTTCTAGTCAACAATGAAAGTGTCTTCTTTGGTGGTGCTCTTCTCACCATCCTGTAAGTGCACAAAACTCACTTAATCCCTACAACTAAAAAAAAACAACCTCCAAATTCCCTTGCTTCCCTGGGAACTGGCCTCAATGCCAGCAGAATTAACATATGAACATAAGAGAAGCCAATGTTGGATCAAGCCAATGGCCCATCTAGTCCAACACTCTGTCACACAGTGGCCAAAAAGTACCAGGGGCCATCAGGAGGTCCACCACGCCATTTTTTGGTCTGGTTGTCCAGCAACCCAACCGGTCAAGCCAAATGCTACCTAGGTATGGTGGCCCACCAGGTCCTCAAAAAACCTGTTTGAGCCTGAGACAGCAACAATGCGACATGCTTGGCAGGCCTCAGGACCCCTGGTATCTTGGGCCTGATGAAAGACAAATTGTGCAGTCCTGCTGTAAGTGACAGAGGCAACATTTACCTCCTTTTCACGGCCAAACCTTTAAGCGAGCCCAGCTTCTTGAGCTAACTTTCAGGTCTCCTACTGAGACTCCAAAGATGTAATCTCCACAAACATGTATTAATTCTATGTGAGCCTCAAAACCCTTGAGAACTTTGGCCCCAGTGCTGGCTGACTGCCATTCTGCTGCAACCCAGCTCTATCAAGAGAGAGCCAACTATTAAATGCTATGCCGACTTCACTACCGAGAAAGGAGAGGAGGTAAACTGCAGTCCCCCAGGTAGCTGCTGGAGTAGAGTACAGCATCAATCAACCTTGTAAAAATAAACTGATTGACACTGAAGCCTGTCGGGTGACTAATAGGGGAACTAGCGGTTCAGAACCTTAAGGACATTTCGAGAAGTGCCAGAGAATTAATCCAAGCTTTTCTCCTTGTAAAATAAATTCAGTCAACCCTGAAGTCTGCCCCACAGGTTAACTGAAAAGCCACGTGGCCCCAGGCTGTTTTACCAGATGCAGAACTGTGGCAGGGAAATAAAACGCTATAATATTCTGGTCTAACTTGGGGAGGGATTTCAGAAAATTCAGCCTGGAAGACAGCTTTCTAATTTAGTAGGAGTTTGTGATTCGGGGGCTGGACCGAATGGTGCCTGTTGCCGAATTCAGGAAATGTTGATGTGTTGCTGTTTTTCCCCATTTCCACAAGGACTGTTTTTGGCAGGTCATTGTAAAAGTAAAGAGATGAATTCTTGGTTTTCTATAAAGGAGCCAATTCAGACGCTTGCCTTATTTGTAAGCTGTGTACAAGGTAAGATGCAACACAGGAGCTATGAAATTCTGTAGCATGCACCTTGGTCTGCTGGAGAGGATGAACAAGAAAGTCAGGCACTAATCTTTGGGGGAAGTTTCAAGGGTACTGGAATAACTCTTCTTACAGTTCAGTCATTTGTATAACCCCTAACTGTGCCATCCTAAGCAAAGTTATACTTTTCTAAGCCCATTGACTTCAGTGGATTTAGAAAGGGACACCCTTGCTTAGTAGGGCGCTGGTATGTATACTGAGATGCCACCACCACCTTGTATAGTTGTCCTCTGTTGTTCTCAGGCTTTTTGGATATGGGACAAGGTGGCTTGTCCAAGACCACACTTCCATATGGTCTTCTGACCATATAAATTGAATATATGGAGGAGGGACAGGATTTCCTCATTGTCTTCTCTGGTAGCTTCCGTGTGTCCATCAGCTCTCTGCTCAAAGGCATAGTCAACACAGGGAGGTCAGGGGTAGAGGATAGTCAGGCTCTTCTTCTGTGCATTCAGTCTGCATGACTGGGAAACTGCGTGAAAAGGCAGAGGTGAGATCTGAACTCTGTTCTACCAGCTGTAATGCCTTCCTGGATAGAACAGATTGGCTCCTTTTCCACATAGTTATTTGACCACAGTTAGGGCTTGTTCACATGGCAATGTAAGTAAAGAGAGGGAATGAATGAGGGCTTAGTTTGGGTTTTCTTATTGCTTGCAACCTTGAGGGAACAATTCTTTCTTCCCTTTTCTTATCCTCCCTGTTGATAATCCCACAGTTGAGTTCGGTAATAACCTCTCCTAGGGGGAAAAAATTGGGGGGATGGAATTTGTAATACCCCCCCCATGATTATTTCGTGCCTATTTTGCCCTTCAAGCTTAGCAGTGACTTTGCCTCTAGCCATTATAAGAGGATAGACCTCCCAGAGCAATGCCAGCAATGTTCTTTTTGCATTCCTCTTATGGATGATCATTAATGCTCATAAAAGAAAGACAAGGACAACATTTCATCAGCTGCCCTTGCTCAGTGTATGACCTGGATATTATAGGAGAACAGTTTTGCTCCTTCAGCTACAAAGAATTCGCCAGGTTGCACCAGGCCTGGGGCATTTGCTGTGCAAAGGCCACAAGAGGTTTCACTTAGTTTAATGAGAACGGGAACTAATAAACCTACACAGTAGTGAAGGAACCAAACCGAGATTAGACAAGTACCTTTGAATAAAAACTCCTGTTAATAGAGCATCTAAGCAATGAAATGCAAGAGGTCAGAAGTGCAATGTCGGGGCAACCCAACTAGGAATTGCCTATTTACCTGTTTTGATTATCAGTTCACTCTCTCACAAGGTCTGTGGGTAAATAACAGCAATTTCGTACGGAATAGATTGGGCTCCTGTCCTTGAATGTCTCCCTGTCCAAGGAGAGCAGGGGAAATTGGTTTTCTCCTCTCAAGATGCTAAGGGTCACCCAGTGATGCTGATTGGCAGTAGGATCAGGATAAATGAAAAGGGATAGTTCTTCAAACATCCAAGTAATTCCTTGTGGAGTTTGCTGTCATAAGGTATGTTAAAGGCCACTAACTTAAATGACTCTTTAAAAAAAAATGAAAGAGAGATCAGATAAATTAACAACCATCAACCATGATACCCAAATGGCCATGGGTCTCTGTATAGAAGACATCAATGACTATTAGCCATGAGAAAATCCAGTGCCTGAATATCTGGTGCTGGGAATGGAGCAAAATTAAGGTGGGGTTCTTGCCTTCATGTGCTGCTGGTGGACTTCTTGGAAGGATCTGGCTGTCCACTGTTTGGTGTAGTGGTTAAGTGCGCGGACTCTAATCTGGGAGAATCGGATTTGATTCTCCACTCCTCCACTTGCACCTGCTGGATGACCTTGGGCAAGCCCTACTTCTGTCAGAGCTGTTCTTGAAAAAGGGCAGTTTCTGTCAGAGCTCTCTCAGCCCGACCCACCTCACAGGGTGCCTGTTGTGGGGAGGGGAAGGGAAAGGAGTTTGTAAGCCGCTCTGAGACTCCTTTGGGTAGTGAAGGGCAGGGTATAAATCCAATCTCCTCTTCTTCTTCTTCACTGTTTGGAAACAGGAGGCTGGGTTGGTATATTGACCCTTAAGCTGAATCAGCAGAGCTCCTTCATCCTCTTCACTGTTCTCTGTGTGGTTGGAAGACAAGGAGCCTGATTTTGGATGTTTCAGTGACAAGTGTTGCTGCGTTCCTTCCCCCTCAGATGAACTCAAATCACCGTTGCTGTTCATGACATCTCAGTGTACTCCTAACTAGTGATCTCGGAGTACCTGTGGGGCAGATGCAGTTTTATTGGTCAACCTAGAGTGACAAAACAGCAAGACATTTAAAATAGCACTAAATGCAATATTAAAAACATTAAAAATAATAGATCTTGATACAGATCGCCAACTTGGCAGTCAACCAGATGAGTCTGCTTAGATTCCTCTGGGGGTGGGCTGGGGCTGTACAGCAGATCCAGCCACTCTGAATATATTAAATGTGTAGCACTCTGAAATTAAAATCTTGATCCTGTCAGTATCATTGGTTCTCCTCACCTGTGATAGCAAGTCTCCAAGAAGATTCTTCCTTGACAAATCATAAATGTATGTTTAGTTTGAGCCTTATCACACATGTATAAACGTTGTTCAAGAGTAACCTTCTCTTGTCACCTTTCTAAAAACTGTGGGGATTGGTACTATACCATCATAGTGACTCATGAAAGCTCATACCCTATCACAAATTTTGTTAGTCTTTAGGGTGCTGGTGAAGACTCTTGAGAATCCCTTGGACTGCAAGGAAATCAAATCAGTCAATCCTAAAAGAAATCAACCCTGACTGTTCCCTGGAAGGCCAGATACTGATGCTGAAGCTCAAATACTTTGGCCACCAAATGAAAAGGAAGCACTCACTGGAGAAGACCCTGATGCTGGGAAAGATTGAAGGTCAAAGAAGAAGGGGGCGGCAAAGGATGAGATGGTTAGGCAGTATTATCAAGGCAACGAACATGAAGCTGAGCAAACTTCAAAGCACTACGGAAGACAGGAGGGCCTGGTGTAATGTGGTCTATGGGGTCGCGAAGAGTCAGACTCAACTGTGCGACTGAACAACAACAACAAAAAAGTGCTAGTAAAGGTAAAGTTTCCCTTGCTCGAAAGCCAGTCGAATCCGACTCTAGGGATGCGGTGCTCATCTCCATTTCTGTTAAATATGAGACATTAGTCAGCTCTTAACTAGTGATTCAGCTTTATTCAATACAACAGTAAACCAACACAAGAAACTGGAGAGCAACAGGCTCTCTTTTTAAACTATCCGGGCTATGATAACCATGCCCCTAAATGAGTTAACAACCAATGGAACAAGATAAATAACAACCAATGGTTTGAGTTCCCTCCGGAACATCTCTATCTACTCTGATTGGCCTGCTATGCAGAGCAGCCAATCAGAATGTTTACTTTAGGATACCAGCCTAACTCGTAAGCTCAGGCATATTCATTACAATACACGAGAGTTTCCAAGCTGAAGAGACAGCACTGTCTGAAGATGTTTCCGTGGTCATGTGGCTGGCATGACTAGATGCCGAGGTGCACGGAACGCTGTTACCTATTTATCTGCTTGCAATTTCTTGCTTTCAAACTGCTAGGTTGGCAGGAGCTGGGACCGGAGACAGGAGCTCACTCCGTCATGTGGCACTCGGGTCTTCAACTGCTGAACTACTGACCTTCCAGTCTGCAGTTCAGCGTCTTAACCACTTGAGCCATCGCAGCCCTACTGGACTCTTAACCTTTTCTACTGCTACACACAGACTAACACGGCTTCCTATCTTGATCTAACTCCACTGAGCAATATTTTAAGCCTTCTTCAGGACTATGGAGACATGGGAGGAAGGCTCCAAGGGCTGGAAGAACTTCATCTAGCCTAAGTTAGGAGGCACTCTGACCTGGATGGCCCATGCTAGCCTGGTCTTATCAGATGTCAGAAGCTAAGCAGGATTGGCCCTGATTAGTTCTCGGACAGGAGACCACAAGGAAGTCCAAGGTCTTTTTGCAGAGGCAAGTAACGGCAAAACCACCTCTGTTTGTCTCTTACTTTAAAAACCCTGTGGGGTCACCATAAGTCAAGCTGCAGCTTGAAAGTTCCACTACCAACGTAGGAGACGCGTCCTTCTTTGATGTTGCCTGTAAACAAATCTGTCCTGAATGGCAAGAATGATACAGGGTCTTGTCACTTACAAAAAAAAATCTGTGGTCCCTTGCAACTTAGGACACGGAATTCACACCATCATCTAATTCCCACTATTAGCAATAAACTTCCATTATGGGTGATCGTAAATTCATACCGTCAGCAATTTTCATCACAAGCGCTGTAACAGCTGTTCTAAAAGAAAGCACTACCGCAGCATTGTTGAATCCTGTCGTTTTGTTTAAGGAGAAAGAAAAAAATTAGTTATGGATAGAATAGAAAATTAGGGCTAAAAAGCAAAAAAAAAAAATCTAATCTTCTGCAGAATGGATGCATTGAACCTTTTACTATATGATCGAGAGTCTGTAGAACCTGTTCCATAGAACCATTTCCACCCTTATTGTGTGCTCATCTCCTCTGCAGAACAGAACGGAGCCTTCTTATGCAGGAGGACTAAAAAGAGGGGTAATGAATCATGAAATGAGCCCATTTTGTTCAATAAGGTTTCTTTCCACCTGGGAAAACAGCTGCTCACAAACCCCTCCACCCCCCCAAGTCATGCAGCATTCTTGCACCGAGAAAAGCCCATGCCGTGGGGCATTGGTGATCCATACTCTTTTGTGCCCCTCCCCAAAATAGAATCAAATTCAGTTAAACAATACCTGTGCTCGGCAGTGTCCTTAATAAAGGTAAGAATAGAGAATGCTAGAAATAGTTTTCTACTGCAGATGTTGCTCCCAGATCAAAAGGGGTGAACCCCAATGAGTGACTGCTTTGGGTTCTGAGCTGCAAAGGAGTAACAAAAGATGGAGGACTGAGCTGCAGGGTAAAGGTTTGCTTAAGTAAATATGTCTGTCTGTTTTTGTCCCATTCATCTTCTGAAGACCTTAGTATGGCACATACATGGCATGGCATATTCCATTCTTCCCCACTTGCCTTCCCAATGGCACCGAAGAATAGGAGAGCTTCCATGCTGGATCTGAATCAGACTCCATCTAGTCTAGGGGTCCCCCAGCCTCTTTGAGCCTGCAGACACCTTTGGAATTCAGACACGAGCCGGTGGACACGAATGCAAAATGGCTGCTGGACTGGCGAAGCAAACTGCAACATGTCAGGGAGTGAGTTTAAAAGCAAAGGGAAGGCGGCTCGGGAGACGCTAACATTTGTACCATACTTTGTTACATATAATGTACTTTTGAGCAAGAGTATTATAATACAAAGGTTTCAGACTTATGCAACATTTTTCATAGAGGACAAAGATGGGCAGGTAAGTAATAAAGTTCAAGTAGACATTAATTAACGAAGGTTCCGGGTTCTCTCTTCATTTCGTAGATTCCACTTCCTCAGAAGTAAACTTCCTTAGCACAGTGTAAATCTTTTTTTCTAGTCTTCCATTGAATGATGTAGTATCAAACTTACATATCATAATTTCCTATATTGCATCACTCATTCATTCTTCAGTAGTAGAAGAAGAAGAGATTGGATTTATACCCCGCCCTTCACTTGGAGTCTCAGAGCGGCTTACAAACTCCTTTCCCTTCCCCTCCCCACAACAGACACCCTGTGAGGTAGGTGGGGCTGAGAGAACTCTAACACAAACTGCTCTTTCAGGAACAGCTGTGCCAGAGCTTGTGACTGACGCAAGTTCACATCAGCAGGTGCAAGTGGAGGAGTGGGGAATCAAACCCGGTTCTCCCAGATTAGAGTCCGCACACTTAACCACTACACCAAACTGGCTCTCCACACCAAACTGGCTCTCCGACTACAGTACAGTAGTCGGGCACCACTCTTTACTTCAATTATTTCCCAGGCACTTTACATTATATGTAACAAAGTATGGGACAAACGTTAGCGTCTCGCTAGCCGCCTTCCCTTTGCTTTTGTGCTTTGTCGCTGGGAGATCTCTTTGTGATTTATACTTGTTTATGACTAGGGGGTAAGTTTATACATGACTCTGACGGAGGTGGAAAGTGCTGTCGCTGCCACCCAATGGCAACGCCATCGGGATTTCGAGGCAAGAGACGTTCAGAGGAGCGTTGCCATTTTCTGCTTCTGAGTAGCAATTTTGGACTTTGTTGGTGGTCAGTCTCCTTCCTCTTCTATATTTTGTACATTGGTGAGCCATTTTGAGAATGAAGATGCTGCTGAGTTCACTTGCTGAACCCCCAGGACTGGTTGGTTGTACAGTATCTTGTACGAGTGAAAGCTCAAGTGAGGATACTGTAAGTTTTACTTAGTGCAAGTGGCTATCTCGTGTTTCCCCTTGCACAAGGGCTCTAGCACAAGAGGAGATGTTGTGCTGGATCTAACCCAATGTCTGCCTAAACGTTAAGTGGGAGGGGGAAGGACTCAGCCGCAGCCCCATTACTGAGCATCCTTTCTTGCTCCATCCTTAGCATAGCTTAGCATCATAACTGCTGATTGGGTTCCAGATCAAATTCAAGGTGCTGGTGATTACCTTTAAAGCCCTAAATGGTCCGGGACATTCATACCTGGCAAATCTCTTCCAGCACCCCCCCCTGAAATTTGCTACCAACTTGTGTTGCCTGGCCCCCAGGATGTTCACCTGGTATCTACTAGGACAAGGGCCTTCTTTATGGTGGCCCCGTCCTGGTGGAACCACCTGTCCGACAGTGCATGGGCCCCGCGGGACATCTGAGTGCTGCAGGGCCTGCAAGGCAGAGGTCTTCCATTTAGTTATTCATTAGTTTGGTCTGTTTATGTGGGCTGCCTTTTAGTTTTATTTGTATTAATTGCTGTCTTTTAATATTTTTAGCTGTTAGTCACCTTGAGAACACTTGGTGGCAAGAAGTGGCATATAAATTTTAGCAACCACCACAACACCTATTCCATGGGATTTTTCTCCTCCATTAACTGATTTTACAAATCTTGGAATCCAGGACCGCAAGCTCTGGATCACATTGTGGCACAGCATTGGTGTGAGGCTATGGAATTGCATAGGGTGAAGTTAGTGTAGTGGTTAAGTGCGTGAACTCTAATCTGGGAGAACCAGGTTTGAGTCCCCACTCCTCCACTTGCACCTGGCTGGATGACCTTGGGCAAGACATAGTTCTGGCACAGCTGTTCTTGAAAAAGAGCAGTTTCTGTCAGAGCTCTCTCAGCCCCACCTACCTCACAGGGTGTCTGTTGTGGGGAGGGGAAGGGAAAGGCGTTTGTAAGCCGCTCTGAGACTCCTTTGGGTAGTGAAGGGCGGGGTATAAATCCAATCTCTTCTCCTTCTTCTTCTTCTTATAGAGGTGCATAATGTGCCACAGATGCCTTTCTGAATATTTTAGTATGTCTTCAGATGTGATTTTGGGACCCAGAGCGGGCAAAATCAAGGAGCTGGAATGGCTCTTCGGAGGCTGTTGGACAAAGGACAGATTTGTATGTGACTGACAACTGCGAAGATTGAGGTATTTACTCACTTGCCGAGGAGCTTGATAAGATCACTCACAAACCTGTTTTAAGAGATACTGCAAGATGAAAGAATTAACCTTTCAGGCAATGGAGATAAGATGTGTCGTTTGATGTGGCTTACCTACAGTGGCTCTTAAGTAAAAGAATTTGTGCTTTGATGGGGTGGTAGTTGTAGTTCCTTACGACACGGAAGAGTCGGGTAAAAGGAAAAGAGTGCTAGAGACTCACAGATCCAAATTCAGCTTTCGGCATAATAACTTAATAATGTCCTCCTGTTGGAAATCATATGATGGCAACCCTCAGACCCTTGGAGGGAGAAATGAGTGGGAAGTTAAAAGAGATATGGATTCATTTCTCAAAAAAGGGCAGACAAAATGGAAAGGGAGTTATTCGAATCTGGTCTCATTCTTAGAGGTTAGCGAATGCCCCCCATTGAACTGCTGTTTCCACCATAAGAGGAAAACATGCAGTATTTTCCCCCATCCATGGGGCAAATTGTACCTTCAGAGATGGGGGGTCAGAATGGGGGCTGCAGTGTCAAAATAGGGAGTTTAAACCTTCCTCTTATGCTATTTTCCTAAACTTTCTTCTAGCTTATTACCCCAAGGGGGAAAATATACAAGTACTACAGAGGTACCCATTCATTTTCCCACTAGGTCCAATAACTGCTTGGTTGGGAGGAGTGATTCATGACAGAAGAAGACACATGCACAAAGGAAGCTGCCTTATAGGAACCCTGTTGACAGGTTACAGTGAACCCAAGTTCTAGCAGTGCGTACTTTATTATTCTTTATATGTACAGGGTATCCTTGATTGTTCTTTATATGTGTGCTGTAATTCTCATGTTACACTCAACGCATGTACAGCTGATAGAAATCTTAAATTTTGTGATACAAATCTTAAATGTATGCAGGTATTGTTTCCTTGTTTCATTCATAAAATGAGCACGCCGTTTGCTCTTTCTTACCGATGTATGCACATACATGCATGATGTACGTGTGTTTACCGTACTTGTGAACAGGGCAACTGAATCCCACCATTGGTCCATCAAGGACAGTTAGTATTGACTGCTCTGATTGGCAGCAGCTCTGCAGGCTTTTGGGTACAGGCCTTTCAAATGACATACGACCTGACTCTTTTTAACTGGTGATGCCAGGGACGGAACCTGGGACCTTCTGTGTGCCAACCAGATGCTCTGCCACCGGGACATGGCTTTCTCCTACTATGGGGAGGGGGACATTTAGCCCTTTCTTTTCCTGGACTTTAGATTCAATCCAAATCAGGACAATTACTGCTACAAGTGCTTTTAAAAACCATACAGGAGCCTTTCCCAGGTCTTCAATCATGTGGCATTGTTTGAAGTGGCCACTTTAAGCCAGTGAACTATTGTCCAATACACTGGGTTGCTCTTAAGCAGACAGATTTCCCCAAATTCCTAGTTCTCTGCTGGATTGTGGCTACGTGACTAGGTGAGAGATGGCTCTTTGTGCTGACATTAAGGCCATTTCTGCACCTGTATTTTGCCTCGGTTTCTAAGCGCATCCAATTCTTCCGTTCTGCATTCCCTCCCACTTTCACTTCCAGTTTGTGTCTGGGCTTTTTCTTGTTTCTGCATTTGTTTTACAGGAATCAGCATTCAAACTGCTTCCAGCACACTCTTGCCGCACAGTTACCAAAACTCCTTTTGCTGCAATTCTTTGTTCTCACCTGCTTTCAAATCACTAATCCTTTCTAAAGTAGAATTGTTTCTGTGGGTATTTAAGTGCTGCCCACTGCCCTCCCCCGTTTCCACCTCTCCCTCTTTAGGTTGATGCTCCTTCCCCATTCTGTTTTCTTTCCCTCCTTCTCCAAAGAGAAAAGAGGACGGGTCCTCCCACTCAGGCAAACTTTTAAAAAGCCAGAGACAGCATAAGGAGGAATCAGTAAATATAAAGGACTAGGGGATTTCGTGCTCCCAAATGTGTCAGACTTGTGGGGGGGGGCTTGGATTTCCCACTCCCTTCCCCCTCTTTTTGCAGAATCATGGAGGGAGGGAAGGAGGGAGGGAGGGGCTGGGTCTGGAGTTAAAAGTTTTGAAAGTTGTTTGCCTTTCTCTTCATCTTAGACAAAGCAGTCGGTTAGCTCAAAAAAAGGGGGGTTTGCTTGCAGATGCAGAATACATACAGAATACACAAATAAATAACGGGGGGTGGGAACAGTGCAGGGGGGATGCGTGTGACTGCGAAGTCAACCCATACGGCTTGACTCCTCGGATTCTCCAGAATAAGCTATCAGTGCAGAAGCGTCTTATTGCTTTGCTGGTTCATTCGACAAAGAAAGAAGCACCTTCATGAAATTGTTGCAGCTTCTTTGAAGATTTAAAAGAATAGGTTAGGAAAACCATCGCACACCAGGAAGCTTTATACAGAGGATTATAGCTTGGGACAGGTCTTTAGATTAGGTGGCTTGCTTGATTAATTCCAGCTCTAATGTTCTGTGATTTCATAAATAAGTGAAGTGTCCCCGTTCAAATAAAAGCCATCATCTTCTGTACTTCTGACCTTGGTTTTCCGCAGGGAAGAAGGGAATTTGCATGATATCTTCCCATCTATGAAAATATGGGTTATTTACGTGTGGAAATCAGTAGTCTCATTGTGTGATTTAACAAATACAGTAGCACACATGTCTGCTTAAAAAAGATTGAATATTAGGCAATGTGAAGGACCCATACCTGAGACAAGGGTTGCCAGCTCTCGGTTAGGAAATACCTGGAGAGTTTGGGAGTGGAGCCTGAGAAGGGCAGGTCTCGAGAAGAGAGGGACTTAAGTGGGGTACAATGCCATAGAATCCCCCTTCCAAAGCAGTCATTTCCTCCAGAGGAACTGATCTCGGTGGTCTGGAGATGAGCTGTAATCCCAGAGGATCCCCAGGGCCCACCTGGAGACTGGCATCCCTAAACCACAACCTGGAGGTTGGCAACCCTATCTGAGTCCCTGGAGAGCAGCTGCCTGTCAGGGTAGACAATACCAACCCTGATATGCCAATAGTCTGACTGAATGTCATGTAGCTTCACACGTTCAGGAAATTATCAGTTTTAGCAGAGTGAGAGAAAGGCTTTGACACTTAAATGCCTTGTCTTCATTGTGCTCTACTCATCCTTTTTAAAAAATTTAAAGGTCATTTCCTTGGAATAAAAGGATAGGGGTGAATATGTGCCACAAGACCTCCTGGTCAGACTTTGCTTGCTGCAGACTTTTGTCAGTGTCCTGCTAAGCCAGAGGTCAAGTGGTCAGAGAAGGTTAAAAGTGCAGTACAAAGATATTTTGATTGCTCCTTTCTCTGGCCTTTCAAATACAATGCCTTTGGTCGGGGGAAATGACAAGGAAGGAAAATATGTGCCTGAGATTAGAAATAGTGAACAAAATGACAAATTATATTAGTACTCTTTCCCCTCAGAATATTGGTTTTTGTGGGGAGTGGAGGTTTATCTCCATGGGGTCTAGAGCTCTGCCATGTCAACATGAGAATGAGTCAGTTATAATGTTGAGATTTCCTTCTCATTTTAAGGACACATGAACACATGAGCATGCCTTATTCTATGTCTGTGTCAGACCATTGGTCTATCAAGGTCAGCAGTTCAGGGTCCCCAGTGAAGGACTTTCACATCATCTACTATGAGTTGCTGGGGACTGAACCTGAGATCTTCTCCATGCAAAGCAAAGGCTCAACCACTGAGCCATGACCCCTATCTCATACTATGTTAGGTTCAGGGCTATTTTTGGGCAGGAACACACAGGAATGGAGTTCTGGCTGGCTCCAGAGTTGGCCACGCCCAGCAGCAACTCATTAGCATAATAGGCCACACCCAACAGCAGAAAGTCATTAGGATTGGCTACATTAGGGGTGTGTGGCTTAACATGCAAAGGAGTTCCTGCTACAAAAAAAAGCCCTGGGTTTTGACAACAAACAAGGTAGACAGAATAAGAAGCATAAGGTGGGTGTGGCTGGATGACCGCACTTCTGGTAACATGGGGGCGTGTCCCAATATGCTAATGAGCTATGCTGTCAGGGGTGTGGCCCAATATGCTAATGAGTTCCTGCTGGGCTTTTTCTACAAAAAAAGCCCTGGTTAAGTTAATTTCTTGTACATAGTTGCTACAAGGACTATTAACAATAGCAAGCATTCATATAGCATGCTTTGAGGATTCAGGATGCTTTTCTGTAAATCTTACAGGAATACTTTAAGAGAGATTCAAGTGGGTAGTCATGTTGGTCTGAAGCAATAGAACAAAGTTTGAGTCCAGTAGAACAAATTTAGAGTCCAGTGGCACCTTTAAGACCAAGAAAGTTTTATTCTAGGTATGAGCTTTTGTGTGTATTGCGCACTTTTCAGATATCAGATATCGGGTTAAAAACAGTTCAGACAACCTAAAGTAGTCAGCAAAAAACTTACAGACGGCACATAAATATACAGCTTAATGTCCTTTCCCGGCGGGGGAGGAGGAAGGAGGAGCCAGGCCAGATGGAACCTGTTGCTGTCCTCAACCATAAGCTTGGCGAAACATTTCTGCCTTACAGGCCCTACAGAATTACATCAAATCTCACAGGGCCCTGATGCCATTTGGCAGGGAGTTCCACCAAGTAGGCACCAGGTCCAAGAAGGCCTCGGCTCTGGCTGAGGACAGCCAGATACTTTTCGGGCCACCTTTGGCTCAGGGTGACTTGGAGGAGGGAGGAATGGGGTTTTCAGGTCAAAAGTGTCCAGATGAGGAACTCAAAAATAGTCCCTACTTTCAACCAATAATCAATGCTGGCTAGCACTACTGGATTCATCTTTTTGAATGCTACAGCAAATCTGAACCAAGTCTTCACCAGCCTAATTGGAGTGAGGAGATTGGGTTAGTCATTCTCATTATGAAAGGGCAATTTCATGTTCTGCTGAAATTCTAAGATTATTTCCCCAAATGTCATTACATCTTCCGCCATGCTTATCGTCCCACATAAAATGCTGGGCGTCTTTATGTTTCTCACCATTAATTTGCTGGAACTAGGCTTCCTGTCTGAAACATCCCTGGCTCTTACAATACAAAGGCAATATTATATAGACCTGCTTCTCCAATCAGAGGTGCTAATTATTTTGCAATTGCATGTAGTTCCCGGCTGTTAGACCAGACCATCTTTCTCTGTTCTGTACCATTGGCTTAAGTGTGAAATACGGTGTGGAACATCGCCCTTCACACCCTCATTTCAGTGGGTCTGAGATAACTGTTCAAAACCCACTGCCTTATTCGGGATACTTATCTGTTGGTGCAAATATGCAATTTCCCCACCCCAGAATGACAGCTGCAATTATCTGTTGCACTCCTGCCGATTTCTCATTTTAAAGAGGAGCTTAGTGAGAGCAGAAAATGATGAGACCGTGCTGGTAAAACTAAAGTGACACTGTGGCTTAATCATCCTCACAAACTTTTTTTTTTTTAAGTCCTCTCCTGCTGAATTTAGCTGGGCCGTTAATTGCTGAGTCAGTTGTGCGAACGTTGCTGCTGTATGCTGAAGTCAACACTATGCCATTCTTAGTCCTACCATCACAACAGCTTTTTTTTTTCCTGTCGGTGGCTACTCTGTGCCAGCTTCCTTGTGCATCACTGACATGCACATGACCGACTGAGCATATCAAAGTATGTCTGAAAGCTAGCTGATCACAATGGCTGCCATATGCAGAAAGGGTCGGTGTGTGTGTTTGTGTGTGTTAAGTCAGGGAGGGGCTGTGGCAGAGTACCTGCTTGGCATGCAGAAGGTCCCAGATTCAATCCCCAGCATATCCACTTTAAAAAGGACCAGGTTGTAGGGGATGTGGTATC
Source organism: Gekko gecko (assembly GCA_029375565.1). Classification (NCBI taxonomy): domain Eukaryota; kingdom Metazoa; phylum Chordata; class Lepidosauria; order Squamata; family Gekkonidae; genus Gekko; species Gekko gecko. The sequence continues at coordinate 132,021,188 of JAPDNY010000008.1, read as the reverse complement.
AGCCGCACCCTCTCTCTCGGTCTTGGTTGCCATGGGGATGGAGGGGAGTAAGAAGAATATCTACTTTCACTCTTGGCTGCTTGTAGTTACCTTAGTCGGCCCAGCCACATAACTTTGAGCACCCATCCAGCCTGGCATCATCCTTCTCCTGGGAACTACGGGCCATTATTTTGGTGGGCCTTGAGCTTAGGTGTGATTGGCTATGGGCCATTAGGATCCTGCATGATTGGGGTATAATTGCTTGCTTCGTGTGCTTTTACCCAGTTCTAACACAGAACTGGGTAAATTAATTATTTAATTTATATGCAGAGTACATCATGCGAAATGCTGGCCTGGATGAATCACAAGCTGGAGTTAAGATTGCTGGGGAAAAGATCAATAACCTCAGATATGCAGACGATACCACTCTGATGGCAGAAAGTGAAGGGGACCTAAAGAGCCTCTTGCTCAGGGTGAAAGAGGAGAGTGCAAAAGTGGGCTTGAAGCTCAACATCAAAAAAACTAAGATCATGGCATCTGGCCCCATCACTCCTTGGCAAATAGAAGGGGAAGTCGTAGAAGTAGTGACAGACTTCTCGTTCCTAGGATCCCAGATCACTGCAGATGGTGACTGCAGCCATGAAATTAAAAGACGCCTGCTCCTTGGGAGGAAAGCGATGGCAAACCTAAACAGCATGATAAAAAGCAGAGACATCACCTTGCCAACAAAAGTCCGCACGGTCAAAGCAATGGTATTCCCCGTAGTAATGTATGGCTGTGAGAGTTGGACTATAAGGAAGGCCGAGCGCCGAAGAATAGATTCTTTTGAACTATGGTGCTGGAGAAGACTCTTGAGAGTCCCTTGGACTGCAAGGAGATCAAACCAGTCAATCCTAAAAGAAATCAACCCTGACTGTTCCCTGGAAGGCCAGATCCTGAAGCTGAAGCTCAAATACTTTGGCCACCAAATGAGAAGGGAGCATTCACTGGAGAAGACCCTGATGCTGGGAAAGATTGAAGGTCAAAGAAGAAGGGGACGGCAAAGGATGAGATGGTTAGACAGTGTCATCGATGCAACGAACATGAAATTGAGCAAACTTCAGCGGACAACAGAAGACGGGAGGGCCTGGCGTAATCTGGTCCATGGGGTCGCGAAGAGTCGGACTCGACTGTGCGACTGAACAACAACAAACACAGAAAAGTTAACCGCCTGGATCCTATCACTGTCTCAATAAACTTTCTGTTCTGACTGTTGTTGGGAACTGATTTCCCCAGGGGTCTGACATGCGGAAGACCTTTGCCTGAGATCTTGGAGAGCTGCTGCCAGTCTGAGTAGACAATACTGACTTCAATGGACCAAAGGTCCGATTCAGTGTAAGGCAGTTTCATGTGTTCATGTCAAGTAGCTTCTGTCAAGTAGCTGGCCAGCAGGTGTGCAGAAGCCCCGAAAGCTGGAGGATTCCCTGCCTGGACCTGGGGACTGGCAACCTTAGCTTCTGGTGTGCCCCACTGCCACAGTACCCCCAGGTGTTCATCTCCCCTGCTGCCTGTCCATGTGCCTTTGCCTGCCTATTTGCTTGCAAGCCCTCCACCACCCCTGCTCCCAGCTTTCCAGCATCGATGGGAAAGCGCATGCCAGTGGTGCACAGCAGCACTCCTGGTGGCCGCAGCAGCTTCACACATCAGTCAGTGCTGTTGGGGAAAAGGCACAAATGTGGTGCAAGCATTTGTGAGCACAGGCAGTGGGAGGGCTTGGGACAAGCGGAAAGATTCTCAGACAGGTGTGGATGGACACCGGTGGGTGGATGGAATGGGAGGCATGAGAGGGGGTTGGTGGTAGGCACAAAGGACCCCCCCGGGCACTGTCTGCCTCTGGCCCCAGGGCCTCCCAGAAGCTGAAACTCGCACTGATGGTGACTGTCTGTATGAGTTACCAAGCTCCCCATACATATGCATATGTGACATATGCAGAGGCTTAGATGCTATCAGTAAATTCCGGAATTACACCCTTTGAAGCCCATTGACTTCAGTGAAATTAGAAGGGTTTTTGCTTAGGATTAGAAGGGTGAAATTAGAAGGGTTGTTTTGTTTAGGACTGTAGTCGAGGATCTGGCTCTTCTCTGTGTCTTCTCTGCTACTGGCTGGACTGACGGAGGGGTGTGTCTTTTGTAGCTGCTGTTAAAGAGCAGTTTTATCGACAGCACCTCCTTCTGGACTTCTTTGCTTCCCCGGGTGCAGATGGAGTGGAGCCGTTCCCCACCCAATCCCAGCTCTTAAAATAGAATGATACGATAGCCACAAAACGATAGCCAGCTCTGTTAAAGGAACAGTAATGTGGGTTGTGCATAGATCTAAAAAAGGGCATTACATCATGAACATATATGAAGTCAGACTATTGGCTCGTTAGCCCAGTATGATCTACTCTATATGATTAAGTATATCTATACCACCCCCCCACTGGCTGTCATTAAAATAGCTTACAGAGAAACACAGTAGTACATATTTAGACCAGCGGTGGGCAGAATTTCACGTGGCAGTGACCGGTCATTCTCCAAGGAATTGAAAACTCTCTGCTCCTGCTCCCGTTCCCGTGTTGCTGTACATTGTTTCCTTATCCTTGCCTCTAAAGGTGCTGCCATGCTTCTCTCCACTTTTTCCCCACGAAGGAGCAAGTCACCTATGCTAACACACAATTTCTCTGGGTGGCAGCTCCCATTCCCGTCTGCCTTTCCACCTTCTCCTTCACATGTGCATATAGGTATGTACAAACATTCCTTGTTCTGGAAGGGAAAGGAATGTGTTGTTGTAGTGGTTAAGTGCACAGACTCTAATCTGGGAGAACCGGGTTTGATTCCCCACTCCTCCACTTGCACCTGGCTGGATGACCTTGGGCAAGCTGATAAGAGCTGTTCTTGAAAAAGAGCAGTTTCTGTCAAGAGCTCTCTCAGCCCCACCTACCTCACAGGGTGTCTGTTGTGGGGAGGGGAAAGGAAAGGAGTTTGTAAGCCGCTCTGAGACACCTTTGGGTAGTGAAAGGCAGGGTATAAATCCAATCTCCTCCTCCTCCTCCTCTTCTTCTTCTTCTTCCCTTTGTATCAAAGTTGCCGTTTGCTTCTTCCAGGGAAAATATAGGAGTAACTGTATATTTTCCCCCTGCAGGTAGCATTTGAGGACATTCCTGGACTTTTGGGGTAGAGCCTGGGGAGGGTGGGATTTAAGGAGGACAGGGACCTCAACAGGGTACTGTATAGGAAAAAACTTTCCTGGTTCATTTATACTAGGCCCAAATGGCTCAGCTGAGAACATGTCCCTGTGACTTTTGACACCTGCACAGATGGCATGCACAGATGCCAGGCCTAGATATCCATTTCAAAAGCCGCTTTGGCACCTCTGAGGGGAAGACCAGACATTGAGACTCTTCCCAAACTTCAAAGCCCAGCGTACATGCCTTCAGGAGCATAGGCATGTCGTCTAGCCACACCTCTTAATTCCCTTGCGATTGGATAAATGGCCATATTCAATTGTCACGGAAGAGGGAGGGAGTGTGATTGCCCTATGGAAACTGAGACAGACTTTTCCTGAAAAGTTAGCTTCTTTCTAAGAGTTAGTCTCTGTTTGGATTACAAACCTGCAACATGGAATTTGACTAGTGGGCAGTGAAGCTGGACTTAATTGCTCACAGCAAACATGGTTTTCATCTTGAAGATTCCCTGGGCAATGGACTTTGTTCTACCTGGTCAATGGACCAAGGACTGGTAACTATGGTATATTTCTACATGTAGTAAGAGCAGGACAAGCTTAGATTCTTTGTTTTCTACCTCTGCTAGTCTCTTGTCATATAACTGCTTTGCTTAATAAAGATCTTATATAGATTAAACTCATCAGAGTTTGAGTCATGGGTTGTAACTGGATCTCTAAGGCTAAATCTCGTGGCCTGGGGCTGCTCACCTAGAAAGCTACTACTGTGTGTTAATTATCTGCAGCTCTAGCCCAGAGCTGATAAGTTGTTAATTCCCAGAAACCTGGCAGGAGGTGGGACCTATGCTCCTGTCTGAGTTGGGAACGTCCTTAAATAGGTCCTGGTGGCAGAATACTGATTTCAGTGTTCCTGAAGCATGTGGGTCTTTGGTATCTCCCACTCCTGGAGGGGCGTGGGATAGACGTGAGATTCTCCATGTGCTGGCATAGTATCAGGATTTGGACCTTTCTCATCTCCTGGATTGGAGGTGAGAGGGTGCAAGAAACCTTGTACAGGTACGATGCCATAGAGTCCACCCTCCAAAGCAGCCATTTTCTCCAGGGGAACTGATGTCTGTAATCTGGAGATCAGTTGTAATTCTAGGAGATCTACCTGGAATTTAGCATCATTACCTGCAAGGCAATTTCCACTGCGGGGGGGGAGGAGGTTGCTTTGGGAAAACAGGTTTCCCTACCCGAACACTGTGAATCTGTACCTGTTCTTTGATGCTCTAGTGGTTGTCTGATTTGTCCATCTTGTGACTGGCTCTATACAGTGAACTGTCATTTTGTGCCTGCCTCCACCCAGCAAGCAGCCATTTTGTGACTGGTAGCTCCCAAGGCTTGCGGGGGGGGGAACTAAGTAACCCCCAGAAACATAGCTCTTACATACTGATCTGGTCCTGGATCCCCTGGGCTAGTTCACTCAGGGCTACAGGTCAGAACTCTTTGGCTTGTGCCTCTTTCCAAACAAAGCATGGACAGGAACTCACCCTGCATGAGATCTGGCTGTCACAATTTCTCCGGGGCTTTAAATGGAGATCTTTCCCTGACCTCAAAGGTTCTTTGACTGGCAGGACCTAAGGCCTTCCGCATGTACTCCAATCGACTCTATCCTTAAGCAATACAAGAGCTAGTTACCTTATCTGAGACAGTTCTCTTCTTGAGCTGTTTTCTAAGAGCATAAGAAGATAATTTGCCATAGGGCAATTGGCTGTGCTCGCCTAATCGTTATACATTTCAATGGTAGCTTGGACATTGCCAAAACCAGCATGTTCATCAACAGGGACGTTAAGAGTAGTGACCTTTCCACAGATTGTGGGTTGCCTGGAGCCAAAGTTTCTTAATTGCGTCTGTGCTCATTTGGTCAGGGGGCGGGATGAGAGGAAAGAAATGTCGGGCTAATATGGATCAGATCGCGAAGGATGAGAGAAGTGAAAACTCTTCAGTGTTTGCTGACTTGGAAGTGCTAGAATGATTCAGACCCAGGAAGCAGAGGAAATATTTCAGCCAGAGAATCTTCAGAAGTGAAGAGCTTTTTCTGTAAGTGGCTGTTGAATTATTATTTTTTTGCATACGCGGCCAGAGCCACAGAGAACAGAGATGTGGGGGCTCATGTTTCCCTCAGCTGTGCAAGGATGTTGCACAGCATCTAACATTAAGTATAGCCGGCCCTGGAGTTAGCTAGGCGAAGCCAGTTGGTCCTCGGGAAACATATTTTATGTAACTAAATCCCATCAAGTCGCAACTGACTTACGGTGACCCCAGCAAGGGGCTTTCAAGGCGAGTGAGAAGCGGAAGTGGCTTGCCATTGCTGTCCTCTGCAGAGTCTTCCTTGGTGGTCTCCCATCCAGGGCTTTTTTTTCTGGTGGAAGGCCCCAGAACAGAGTTCTGGAACCTCTTTGACAAAAATCTTTTAAAAATGTTTAAAAGTTCATGAGTGTTCAGTATACAGATTGAAAACTTCATTTCCCTCATGAGAGTTCCAGCACCTCGTTCTCCAAAATAAAAGCCCTGCTCCCACCCAAGGACAGACAGACCCTGCATAGCTTCCAACGTCTGATTAGGCTATACCATGCTGCTTTCCCTCCCAAATACATTTTTTTTGGCCATCAAGTTGCAGCTGACTCATGACAACCCTGTAGGTTTTTCAAGGCAACAGATGTGCAGAGATGGGTTGCCATTGCCTGCCTCCACGTCATGACCCTGGGCTTCCTCGGTGGTCTCCCATCCCAATATGAACCAGGGCTGACTCTGCTTAGCTTCCAAGATTAGACAAGGCCAGTATAGCTAGCCTAGACCATACAGGTCAGGGCCAAAACCCTTTTAGGATACCATTAAGAAACAGCAAATTGTCAGTCATTACTATGCTGTTCTCATGCTCTGTGAGTTAAAGGCTTCTTTACCACTGCCGCATCCCTGCACCACTGTGGCAGATCCAACCCCTTCAGCAAGTCTCCCATCTATGTGTAAAATGGGAAACCAAAGCATTTGTGTAACACGTTTTCCCACTCTTGCTTCCAACTTGCTTTCCCACTCTTTGCTTCCAACAATCCTTTGGGGCAAGTAGAGCTGTTGGCCCAAGGTTACCAAGCGAGTTTCATGGTCCAGTGAGGATCTGAACCCTGTTCCAGCACTCTAAGTATTACATTTTACTGACTCTTTAATGCTACTCTTATCATCTAACATCTGTATAACAACTATATTAAGCTAGCATTTCTAATCCACAGTATGCAGCATCTGTCTTGTGAAGAGCTGTAGTATCAGTGCCACATCTACAAATTCACTCCCTTTACTCTAGTCATAATAATGTAGGGTAATTAATACGTACATGCCCACACATACAGTCGGTTTCACACTTACAGATCCAAATGCTGATGAGGAATTCATCAGCTGCTGAAAGATAATTAAGGCCTACTTTACAAGGATAACAGGTTGGTTCAGAGATAACTAATCAGCGTTAAATAATTTAATTACAGATCCAGGTAAAATCTGTTGGCATTTTAAGAAAAAAACTTGTGGAATTCACTGCCATAGGATGAACTGACGACTGGTATGCAAATTGAATATAAAGGGTGATTAGACAAATTCATGGTCCATTAGTAGAAAAGTCCAGTAGCACCTTAAAGACTAATAAAATTTGTGGCAGGGTATGAGCTGTTGTGAGTCACCGGTCACTTCTTCAGGTATCTTTAATGTGCTACCGGATTCTTGCTCTTTTCTGCTGCTACAAACAGACTAATAGGGCTACCCATCTTGATCAATCTTCATGGTCCATCAGCAATTGTTACCCATGATGATTAAGTGGGATTTCCATGTTCAGATGCTGTATATCTCTGAATACAGGTACATTAGGAAGAAAGTTTGGACCTTCACACTTTTCTTGTAGGCCTTCCAGTGGATTCCCAACACTGTCTAAACAAATGCAAGGAGATTTGGGGGGCAGTGCCTGAATGGAATTTGGGGAGGATGTGATGTCACTTCCATGTGACACTCTAGGAATTTCCCATAGAGCATCACTATGGAGTCCAATTTTTCTCCTGTTCCTCAGTTTCTTGAGGGTGGGAGATTAGGGTTGGAGGTGGGAAATTCCTCACTGGGCCTGGGCAATAGGGAAGCCTCTTTCCAGAGGCATCTGGTTAACCACTATGTGAAACAGGATGCTGGATTAGATGGTATATAGCCTTTTTATTCATGGTGTTATTGCTGCAGTTCCACAAGTTTTATATCTTCCCTATTGTTCACAAATTTTCAGGATTCTTTATGGAAACGATTGCTTATATCATCCTTAGAGTCGGTTGTCCTACATGATGTTAACCATGCAGCCAGGTCTAAATTGTTGGTGTAGTTCATTTTATGATCATTGATTGTATGGTATCACACATATGGCTGATCCAGAACAGTGGAAGAAACAGCAGCTGATGGCATCAATGCAGCAACAGATGAGGGAAACAATAAATTTGAACAGGATTGAAAAACAGTCAATATATGCAGCAGGGGCACCCCATTCATCTTGAGCCTGTGGGCCCTTGTGGAATTTTGAGATTAAGGACTGGTCTCTACCAGTGTTCCCTCTAAGCTGAGTTAGTGTGAGCTAGCTTACAGGTTTTTAGCCTCCAGCTCACACAGTTTTGTCTGAGCTCAGGGAGGATGGCTCCAGAGCAAACAAATTTATGCAGTAGCAAATTGCTTGCTCACAGCTTTAATGCCAGTAGCTCACAAATTAGAATTTTTGCTCACAAGACTCCACAGTTTAGAGGGAGCATTGGTCTCTACCAGTGTTCCCTCTAAGCTGAGTTAGCATGAGCTAGCTCACAGGATTTTAGCCTCCAGCTCACACATTTTTGTCTTAGTGCAGGAAGAATGGCTCCAGAGAGACATTCTGGCATAGTAGTTAAGTGTGCGGACTCTAGTCTGGGAGAACCGGGTTTGATTCCCCACTCCTCCACTTGCAGCTTCTGGATGACCTTGGGCAAGCCGTAGTTCTGTCAGAGCTGTTCTTGAAAGAGCTCTCTCAGCCCCACCTACCTCACAGGGTGCTTGTTGTGGGGAAAGGAAAGGAGATTGTAAGCCACTCTGAGACTCTGAGTGAAGGGTGGGGTATAAATCCAATCTCTTCTTCTTTCTTCTTCTTCCCTGAAGGGGAGGCATACCAGGACTGGCGATTTGCTTTGAGGGAGAAGAAAATGGGCACCTGGAAACCCATTGGTAGGTGCCACGGTGTCCAGAGACATCAATTTCTAGCCTAGCTAGACTTCTTATTGCTATCTGGAAACTGAAACTGGAGAGCATTCTATGCAAGTCTAGTTACAGGGTGTTCTGGGGTAACTGATGTGCATTGTGGTCACCAAACCTTTAAATTCACAAAGAATCTGGCCCCACTAAAGAGAGCTGTAAAGGTGCCCTACCCTTCAGATGTGTGGTGCTGATAAAGAACATAAAAACGAAATGGCAAATGTAGGCTTGGTGGCGGGGCTGAAGCCTCCCCCCATCTAATCTTAGCTGAGGAACTGCATTTTTATGCATGCTGAATGTGTTGACAGTATTTCATTCCCTTTTGGTATAAATTAGAGCAACTCCTCCAAAGTCTATGAAATGGCTGGAGATTTATAGCCATGTCATTAAAGGCACAACTGGCCCATTATGATGTCATTATGGTGATACATGTGGTGCTGTAGGAGACCCAATTAAAAACTATCACTGCTTATAGGCTGAAAAGACAAATGCCTCGAAGATTTACCCGGCCTCTCCGAGGTATATGGTAACTTGGAGAGTGGTACAAGTTTGCATTCCCTTTCCCTTCTGCTGTTATGTCCTGTCCCTGAGGCAACGGGTGGCCAAAGAGTGAGTACTTGACAAAATTTCTTCTTTTGTACACTTACTAAAAGTGCAGGAATGCTGTCCTTATTTGCATAGGGTTATCCTGAGCAGTTTGGTGTAGTGGTTAAGAGCATGGACTCTAATCTGGGAGAACCAGGTCTGATTCCCCACTCCTCCACATGCAGCTGCTGGTGTGACCTTAGGTCAGTCACAAGTTCTTTCAGAGCTGTTCTCTCAAGGGCAGTTCTCGAGAGAGCTCTCTCAGTCTCACCAACCTCACAAGGTGTCTGTTGTGGGGAGGGGAGGGGAAAGGGATTGTAAGCCACTCTGAGAGTCCAATCAGACCGCTCTTTAGATCCACACGAGGCACGATTGCCTCGTGGATCTAAAGTTAATGTCCAGACACAGACACCTGGGAAATGTCCCTCTTCCGTGGGCAGCCCATTTCCCCGTGCTTTGGAGCCGTACTTATAAAATATCACTTTAAATCTGGGGTTTTCGGTTACTTGTGGGACAACTACGGACTTCCATCCGCCTGATCGTTCCACCAGGGCGCAATCCTCCCGTCGGGGTGGTCTGACGTTAGAACATCTTGAGCGGGCGCCATTTTAAATATCTCTATGCATGCAGTGATCAACAAGGACGTGCTGTCACATCTATGTGCATGCGCAAAAAGGTTTTTTAAAAAACCACTGCACACCTCCTTCAACAAGGACGCGCTGTGACGCCTATGCGCATGCGCAAAAAGGTTTTTTTTAAAAAAACCCACTGCGCGAACCTCCTTCAGTGGACGCTGTCTAGACAATCCACAAAGGAGGCAGTGCGCAGTAAGGCAATTCCCCCGGGGGATGTCCGGTCATGTGACGATGGATTAAAAAAGATCGGGATTAAATTCGAGCTGGCATAATGGCGGGATTAGCTGCCCATCTGAACGCACTCTGAGAATCCTTCAGGTAGTGAAGGGTGGGGTATAAATCCCATCTCCTCCTCCTCCTCCTCCTCCTCCTCCTCCTCCTCCTCCTCCTCCTCCTCCTCCTCCAGTGCTATAGTAGTGTTGCCAGCTCTGGGTCGGGTGGTTCCTGGAGATTTGGCAGTGGACCCTTGGGAAAGCAGGGTTTTATGAACAGAAGGGAGGGACCTCAGTGGGTATAGTTCTATAAAGTCCACTCTCCAAAGCAGCCACTTTCTCCAGAGGAACTAATCTTCACAGCCTGGAGCTCACTTTCAGGTCAGTAGCCACATTATTCTGCAGTTCAAGAGCTAGATTCGAGTCCAGTAGCAACTTAATGACCAACAAGATTGCCGGGGTATAAGCTTTCAAGAGTCAAAGATCAGTTGTAATTGGGGGGAGGGGCCCCTAGGCCCCTCCTGGAAGTTAGCTACCCCATGCTGCGGTGGAGAATAATTTCCTGATCAGTTTTTGGCTACATACTGTGTAGCTAATTCCCGGCTCAGAGGGTCTTCCTGTGCATTTAATACTAGCATGGAACAGAGACATTCAGTAGGAAAAGCCTCTCAGATCAAAGAATAAAAAACAGTTTATGGAAACTTTCCCATAAATAGATGAGACCTTCTTTTTTCTTTTTAAATTTTTCTCCCGGGACTCTGCTCTTCAGCAACCCTCCTACAGTCTGAAGTTGTCCACTCAGCCACCTCAATATTCTTCTACCCAGCTGATGCTGATGCATAGGTGGAACCTAGGGGATGCCAGACTCCAGGTGGGACCTGGGGATCCCCCCGGAATGACAGCTCATCTCCAGACTACAGAGGTCAGTTCCCCGGGAGAAAATGGATGTTTTGTTACATGGACTGTGTGACATTATGCCCCACTGAGGTCCCTGTCCTCCCCAGGCTTCATCCACACATCTCCAGGAGTTTCTCAGCCTGGACCTGGCAACCCTAACCCCCATTCCCCACCAGAGACCGGGGCGGGGGGGCGCTGGCAACCCTAGCAGAAAGAGCCCTAGTGGCTTAAAAACAAATCACATCTGAGCACCAGCTTTCGTTTCAGCATGAGCGAGTCGTTAGACTGTCAGGCGAAGGAGATGTGCAGTCTGAGCCCCACTCGGATGTAAAGCTTGCTGGGTGACCACAGGCCAGTCGCAGACTCTCAGCCTAACCGCAGGGGGAACTATTTAAGCCAACCTGAGTTCTATGGAGGGAGGGTTGGAGAAAAAATATGCTAAAGTGGTCGCTGCCCGCGTTGTTTAGGGAACCATTTGCAGAGACGCTCACGTGAACGCATATGAGAGGGAGGGCAGGAAGGATTGCATCAGTGCTTAGTTCTCTCCCGTGGCTCTTTCTTACGTGCCCAGGGAAATCGCCACTTTGGGGTTCAGGAAGCAATTTTCTCCTGGCCAATTTGGCCAGGGATCCTGGAGGGTTGTTGTTGGGGGGGTTTTGCCTTCTTTTGGGCACAGAGCGGGGGTCACTGGGGGTGGGGGGAGGTACGTGTGAATTTCCTGCATTGTGCAGGGGGTTGTACTAGATGCCTCTGGAGGTCCCTTCCAACTCTGTGATTCTATGATTCTATGAAGCTGCCTTATACTGAATCAGAAATATTGAATCTCCCTTATACCGAATCCGTCAAAACCGGTATTGTCTGCTCAAACTGGCAGTGGCCCTCCAAGGTCTGAGGCAGAGAAGAGTCTTTCACATCACCTACTGCCTGATCTTTTTAGCTGGAGATGCTGGGGATTGAACCTGGGACCTTCTGCATGCAAAAGAAAAGCCACAGCCCCTTGCTTGGTCAGCTCTCCCTCTCGAAGTGGGCAGGCCACTCCACACATTTGGGGCCATGACTCAGATTGCCTATAGATAAAAACGGAATGCCACTTTGAAACACACAGACATGGAGCTTACTTAAATATTAAAAAATATATATTCCCCATGCATTCATCCTTCATAATATATGGAACCGTACCCTCACATAATCAAACCGTGCCCTGTCACGTAGTAAAGTGATACATTGAAATAAAAAGTGACAGGAACCTTTGTGAAATACCACATCGCAGTAACCCATTTAATACTGTCATTGCGCAGTATCATCACCGGCAGTGACAAATCTAACAGAACATTTGACGTGCTAAAAAAATTCCACCTGCTGTGTGCAGCTAGTCTCTGAATACTCTCGCTGATCTACCCTCAGTTTTCACCCTGGTATGTTGAAATTCATTCCAGTGGAAGTTGATGCTTCTTTAGGCTTTCTTTATCATCATTTTAATTAAAGCACAAGTTCTCGTATTTTATCTCAGGGAATTTTCATTTGGGTAGAAAAATTCAAAGACCCGTGATATCTTACCAGCCCTGACCTGGGTAGTCCAGGCTAGCTTGATCCCATCTGGGAAGCTAAGCAGGGTTGGCCCTGTTTAGTATTTGGATGGGAGACCACCAAGGGAGTCCAAGGTCACTACGCACAGGAAGGCAATGGCAAAGCACCTCTGTTCATCTCTTGCCTTGAAAACCTTATGGGGTCTCCACAAGTTAGCTGCAACTTAACAGCATTTTACAGACAGGCATTACTCTGACCTGGATGGCCCAGGCTGGCCCGGTCTCATCAGATCTCAGAAGCTAAGCAGGGTCAGCCCTGGTTAGCATTGGGATGGGAGACCACCAAGAAACGGGAGAGCACCTGCAGCAGCAGGCAGTGGCAAACCACCTCTTTTTGTCTCCTGCCATGAAAACCCTACAGGGTCGCCATAAATTGGCTGCAGCTTTATGGCACTTTCCAGCACCAAGATGTGAGGCAACAGGTCATCCAAAGGAACCGGGGCTTCTGTGGAGTCAGGTGGAATATGAGCGGGGAACTTCACAGGGGATGGGAGACCACGGTGGGCTATAGAGGAAAAGGGAAATGAGGAAGACTGACTGTCACATCCTGACTCAGAATAAGCAGCCAACTCTTTAGGCTGCGGGTGTTCAGTAAGCAAAATAATTAGAGACAAACCATGCAGGGTGGTTAGGACAGCCCTTGTTACTCTTCTTGGTTCTGTCTGTGATAGAGGTGCCCAGCCTTTCTTTTGGGGAGGTGTGTGTGTGGGGAGGAAGTCCTCAGAGAGTACTTTTCATGTGCATGTAGGGTTGCCAGGTCTGGGTTGGAAAATAGCTGGAGACTTTGGGAGTGAATCTGGGAGAGGGCGGGGTTCGGGGAGGGGAGGGGCCTCTGCATGGTGCAGTGACACAGAGTCCACCCTTCAAAGCAGCCATTCTCTCCAGGGGAGCTGATCTCTGTCAGCTGGGGATCAGTTGTGAAAGTGGGAGGTCCCCAGGCCCCACCTGGAGGCTGGCAACCCAGTGTGCATGTGTGTGCCCATAAGTCATGGCAACCTCTGGCAACCCTTACTGGGGCATGGAGAACATTCAGAGAAGTGGCTTGATCGCCTGCCTCTGGCCTCCTGGCCCTGGTATTCTCTGGAGGTCTCCCACCCAAATACTTGCCAGGGTCGGCCCTGCTTAGCTTCCAAGATCTGATGAGATTGGGCTTGCCTGGACTATCCAGGTCAGGGCGATTGTCGTTAACGAAGCTCAACATCTCTGGCCAGTAACTAGTTTTTCAGTAAGAGGGATCTGAAAGATAATTTACCAGCTCCTTGTGAATTGTTTATTCATCATCACCCTAGGGATTTTGCCGTGCTATTGAATTACTAGCTTAGATGTTGACAAGCGGCTTATTTCTTTTTTCTTCCCCCCTCATAATTTTTGAAATGTATTTAATTCAGTCTTCTGGAGGTAGAATTAATTATGCATGGCGCTGGAATTAGTCTAGTGGCATCTAAACCAACAAACAAACAAGAGAAGCAGAATGTAGCAGGATAAATATTTGCTTCATCCATTTCGGCGGAACCAAGTGGATGACTCTAGATTTGAAAGATAACCACTAATTTAAAAAAATAATAATAATGCTGCCCTCCTTTCAAGGAGGGACGAAAGGTAGCATGGTGTATCCCAGTCTTGTCAGATCTCGGAAGCTAAGCAGAGTCAGTACTTGGAAGGGAGACCTCCAAGGAGAACTCTGCAGAGGAAGGCAATGGCAAACTGCCTTCTACTTCTCACTTGCCTTGACAGCCCCTTGCTGGGGTTGCCATAAGTCAGCTGCGACTAGCCAGCACTTATGTGCATACCTATATTTAAGGAACCCAGAGCCGAGTGCATCCATCTCCCATCTTCCATTTAATCCTCACAACAACACTATGAGGTGATTGAGGGTGAGGTGAGAGATGGACAAAAAATGGCTGAGGTGAGGCTATCCACTTAGCGTTGTGGGGATTTAAACCTGGGTCTCCTAAACTGACTTACTGTGGGCAATGATATTTGTTTGTGGGAAGTTGTGGGGCCTTGCCAGTAAGTCAGGGGGCCTAGCCCCAAGATGCCCCAATGTAGCTATGGGCCTGCCTGGGGATGGCAGGGTTTAGATGTGCCATGCTGCTAGTTTATAAAAAACCCAGAGCCTTTCCTAGAGTTGTCCTCTAGGGCAGCTTACAGATACACACCTTTCCTAGAGTTGCCTGGGTTGTGAGATCCAGGTTAGGAGACTCTTCAAGATTTTGGGATGGAGCCTGGGGAAGACAGGGACCTCAGTGCAATACAGTGCCGTAGAGTCCACCCTCCAAAGCATCTATTGTCTCCAGGGCAACTGATCTCTGTAGCCTGGAGATGAGCTGCCATTCTGGGCGAATCCCCAGATCCCATCAGGAGACTGGCATCCCTAGCCCTTCCCCAAGCCACTGTTAAATTTGAATCATTGTCAGAACATTGTACAAATGCACCAATCACCATAGTGTGCTTTGGTAGGAATATCAGAAGTTACAACTGAAAGTTCTAAAGATTTCTGTAGATTAGTGATTGTAGCTATTTTTAACTACTGGATACATCAGGGGTCCCCAGACTTTTTGAGCCTGTGGGCATGTTTGGAATTCTGACCCAAGGTGGTGGGCGTAAGCAGGGCTCTTTTGTAGCAGGAACTCCTTTGCATATTAGGCAACACACCCCTAATGTAGCCAATCCTCCAACCCTGTAAGAAGAGCTCTGTATGCTCTTGGAGGATTGGCTACATCAGGGGTGTGTTGCTTACTATGCAAAGGAGTTCCTGCTACAAAAAGAGCCCTGGACGTAACCATAAAATGGCTGCCGCAAGAGGTGGGGAGACACACATGCAGAGAGGAAGCCCAAATGCTGGGGAGAAGAAGGGTAGTTTTAAAAATATACTGGGAAAGAGCAGTGAGTGAGAGAGAATAATGCTAAGACTACGTTGGCAGCTGCTGCCAAAATAACATTTCTTTAATTTGCACAGCCAATCAGATCTTCAGTGGCCAATCAGAAGCACTGCTGGTAAGGCGCTCCGTATGGACCCTCCCACCTTCTAGAAACACTTGATGGCCACCAGGAAACTGTCATGGTGCCCACGGGCACCGAGTTGGAGATTCCTAGATACGTTATTTCCTTGTCAATAACAAGAATTGTTTCCCCAACCCATTATTTTACACTAATATCAGTACCTACCAAGGCAGGCTGGTATATATAAGAAAGAAGTCTTGGGTTGGAAAGGGTAGGACTGATGATAGAAGAGGCAGGAAAGGTGATTTCCCTGCATGAGGACTACTGCCCAATGCATAATCACAGAACCAATGCATACTTATGGAATGTAGGTGATTTTAAATCATGTCTGATGTCCCCACAATTATCCTGGGGCCTGGTAGCCCCAACAGTCCCATAACCTTTTGGTGAACATGCACCAAAAACAGCTGCCCAGCTCCATCCCTTGTTCAAAGCTTCCAACTTTGCAGGCATGACATCACACAACACACTGCTTGGTTCAGTTCATCATGGGTAAAATTACAGACAGTTTAACACAGGGGTGTCAAACATGCTGCCCGGGGGCCAGATCAGGCCCTCAGTGGAACTGGCTGTCTTCTTCTTCTTCTTCTTCTTCTTCTTCTTCTTCTTCTTCTTCTTCTTCTTCTTCTTCTTCTTCTTCTTCTTCTTCTTCTTCTTCTTCTTCTTCCTCTTCTTCTTCTTCTTCTTCTTCTTCGTCTTCGTCTTCTTCATCTTCTTCTTCTGCTGCTGCTGCTGCTGCTGCTGCTGCATCATCATAGGTTTGCAGCTTACAGGTACACACCTGGACAGCATATTCAAGATTGCAACAGCACAGACATTTTGATGCAATAGTGCAGAGCAAGAGGCGTCAGTTATCAGACACTGTTAAATAAACAAAATGTTGTAGGAGTCCTAATGTTTTAAGCATGTTTTAAGTTAAAAAAAAACCCTTTTTGTGTTTGTGTCCTTTACATTTTATGACACACATGGCCCGGCCCAACCCAACATGGTCTCATTTATGTCAGATCCAGCCCTCATAACAAATGAGTTTGATACCCCTGGTTTAACATATCCAGATTCACATCATTGTCAATCTGCTTTAGTAGTAACTTGGTTTCAGCTTTACAATATTTGATGGAACAGGGGGTACTTCCTGAAAATTCTTTATATCACGACTTTTTATATCTGTAGTTGGCCTAGATAGCTCTGCTGATTTTTTCAGGTTTCATAGGAGTATAATTTTTAAATGGGGTAAGGTCACTTTATTATATTGATTTGATTAATATTTTTCTTGGTTCTGTTTAGTGTAAAATTCTGGCTGGAATTTTCTAGGTATTCTCTGTAAATTAATTGTTGTAGATTTTCCGGGTTGTCTGGCCGTGGTATTGCCATTGTAGGACCTGCTGTTTCACCAGCAGCTGTGACTGGCATCCTCAGAGGTGTAACACAGAAAGATGGAGTACTCTTTGTGTCAATGTGAGAAGTACAACAGAGAGTACTCCGTCTTTCTGTGTTATACCTCTGAGGATGCCCGTCACAGCTGCTGGCGAAATGGCAGGTCCTATAATGCCACGACCACAGCCATACAGCCTGGAAAATCTACAACAACCAATGAACTCTGGCTGTGAAAGCCTTCAATAACATATTCTCTGTAAACTTTGAAATAATGGTTGCATATGGTTTGTGATGTTCCTTCTGTTTAAAACATAAATAAAGGATTTTAAAAAAAAAAACCCAACAACACACCGCTTGGTTGACATTGTGAGCAAAATGCAAGCATATGGAATGGTTACTGGGAGAGAAAACATATGGGACAGAACAAAAGATCATTGCACTGCTTGCTGATACATGCTTGAGTATTCATATCTTTCCGTGTCCGGTGGTCCTGACCTGGATAGCCCTGGTTAGCTGGATCTCATCAGATCTCAGAAGCTAGGCAGGGTCAGCCCTTTTTTGTCCTTGCATGGGAGGCCGGCAAGGAAGTCCAGGCTTGCTATGCAGAGGCAGGCAATGGCAAACCAGTTCTGAATGTGTCTTGCCTTGAAAACCCTACAGGGTCAGCCATAAGTCAGCTGCAACTTAACTTGCTCCCCCAAAAAAAAATTAAGATGGGAGCGAAGGACAAGGCAAATCACTTCAACAAGCTATATGCTGCTTGTTACACCTTTTTCCCCCCTGGAACATACCCTTTGTTCTGTGCAAATGCAAAATGCATTAGATGAAATTTAATTTTACCAACATAAAGCATTCTCTTCAACTTTGGCAGGTTATCTAAGAAAGAGGAAGGCACAACCTGTCCTTACGTAATGAATCATCGCATGGCTCACGCCTAACCTTCTGCCACTATCTTTAGAAACGGGTAGAAGTCAGTAATTACCCCTATAAATGGCAGGCCTTGTACCGTTACTTGGGAAGAGATAGATCGCACTTGGCAGCCATCATTTTAACTTTCTCTGTTTTAAAGGAAGAAGCAATCTGATGTAATTTATTGGGTACCGGTATGAATTCCAAAACTTGGTTCAAACTTTCCTCCCGCACTTCAGAAGCAGAGAGGCTTGGGATATTTGTTACATTCTTCGTGACAAAGAGAAACAGCAAGATGATAATGAGTAGGTGGCTAGGTGAGAGTTTGGGACTTCGCTGCCTGCCTCCTACTTGACGCATTTCAGCATGCGATCTTGGATTAGTCAGTAATGTGAGAAGTATCATAGGAATTCTTCCAGGTCACTTTCACTGCAAGAGGAATCAAACTGGCAATTTCCGTGCATCATCTTTGCCGGGGCTTCCGAACCTTCAAATCTGCTTCAGAAATTTCGGTAAAGGCTGGCTGGAGAATGCTCCTCCATGAGAGATGTGGCAGGAGTGGGAGAGAAGGCGGCATGGTATGGCCCGATTTCGTTGTATGTTGGAAGCTAATGAGGGTTGGTACTTGGATAGGAGAACGCTAAGGAAGGCTCCGTAGCGGAAGGCAGTGGCAAACTCTGCTTATCACTTGCCTTGGAAGCACCTTGCTGGGGTCACCATAACTCAGTTGTGAATTGATGGCACACACAGGGCCGGCTCGCCCACTAGGCGAGCTAGGCGCTCGCCTAGGGCGCCAGCCCTGCAGGGGCGCCAAAACGCCCCCCGCCCCCCCCGTGAAAAGCCCCCTTCCCGCCCAGCACCGGCAGCCCCAGCTTTCCTGGGCACCTTGCTGCTGCGAGGCACCCAGAAAAGCCGGCACTGCTGCTGGGAGGGAAGGGGTGGGCGTTCTAAGCCCGCCCCTTCCCCGGCTCTCCTGGGTGCCTCACAGCTGCGAGGCGCTCAGGACAATGGTGCTGGACCATCTCCAGGCCCCACCGGGAGGTTGGCATCCCCAGTGGGGTGGGCGCCCCAGGATGTCCCGCCTAGGGCGCCCAGACACCTGGGGCCGGCCCTGGGCACACACATGAGTATGTGGCAGGAGTCCTCAGATCTCCGGAAGGGCCTTGACCATGACAGGAGAGCGATAGGCAACAGGTAGAATGAAGAAAAGAAGAGGAGAAGAAGAGATTGGATTTATACCCTGCCCTTCACTACCCAAAGAAGTCTCAGAGTGGCTTACAATCTCCTTTCCTTCCCCCTCCCCACAACAGACACCCTGTGAGGTAGGTGGGGCTGAGAGAGCTCTTTTGAGAACTGCTTGTGAGAGAACAGCTCTGAGAGAACTTATGACTGATCTGAGGTCACACCAGCAGCTGCACATGGAGGAGTGGGGACTCAAACCTGGTTCTTCCAGATTAGAGTCCACACTCATAACCACTACACCAAACTGGCTCTCGTTATATACTGCACACATATTATACATACTGTATTTTGGTAATGCGAGAACTAGGAAGAACAAGACAATGTGCTCTCTTCACCATTTTCTCGCAACAGATCTTTCACTGTATGTAGTTTACTGGCAGGATAATGTTTACCAAGGCACAAGGAATGATGGTGATTAATTATGTCTGGAATGGGGAAAGGGGGGGGGGTTAAGTTAAAATCTGGATGATATCTAAAAGTCAAGTAAGAGTCCACTGACTCCTTAAAAACTACTACAACTCGTTCCACCATAAGTCTTTCTGAGTCAGATCTCACTTCTCCAGATGTGTGGAGTGCATGATTATTTTACAAATGCTCATAACCAAATTGACAGAAGTGGGAGTCAAAGCAGAGACAGACCTGTTGTGAATGCTGTTGTAAAACATTCAGGTGCAAGTGCCCATGAAAGGGCCCGCAACCGATCTGGTTGTCACCTATAACACAGAGGCCCTTGATTTCCAATACAGAAGCGATGACTTGAGAAGGAATGCTCCCACCCACCTTTGAAAATCTTTCTGCTTCAAGACTGACCACAGCTAATAGGAGATGTTATTTTTCATGCAAGTTACATGAGAGTAGACATGCTGTTTTGCACCTGCACTGTTAGTAGCCCTCATCACTCAGTGGGTCAGAATTCACAAGATTAAAGAATTTACAAGATCAAAGGCATGGGTCAGAATTTACAAGATCAAAGCACAGTTCCCCAAGCTGCATGCATCTGTAAATCTAAACAA